>OU823252.1:1542500-3021250 GCA_917490735.1 Dryobotodes eremita | reverse complement strand
TAAGTAGTTAAGTACATAATGTAACAATCAATGTCATAAAAATTATAAATTATACAATCAAATTGGCAACCAGTTTGATTTTGTCTAGACTCTAGATTGTCCTATGGAGCAGGACCAGCATGTTTCCAAGCATTTTTATCTAGGATATAATCCTCTAATTTGTAATATGCTTGTTTACAAAGTGTACTTTTTATATGAGTTTTAAATTTTCTTTCATTTAATTGCAATATGTCACAAGGTATTTTGTTAGGCGGAAGAAAGAGTGTTGTAGCGCAGCATGGGAGATGCCTATGCCCAACAGTGGACTGCGATAGGTTGAGTTGATTAATTGACATTAATTTATTAGGTACTATTTCCATAAAAAAACATGCTCATAAAAATGTTTTAACCTCATAACACTTTGTAACAAACCCATTTATCATTTTGCTTACATGCATTTGTTCTAAATGATGAGCAGCGGATACGTTCTTTATTTTCCTTTCCGCCTAGATAAGCGTCCATCCAGTTTCAGACAATACAAACAAATACTTTATTGTTTTGGCTAGTCTGCATATATTTGCATGTGAATTGCATACGTGACAGCACCTACTACTATATGTTTAAACGTTGCTACTACATTCTTAATTATTCCGAAAATGTACTCGTAATTATTCCTGCATCCTGGATGTGCAGACAGACACAAAAAGACTCCGAAGAACTATCTGTTGGCTATACAACTTTTTTGTCCGGGTATACAGAAAGGCAGCAACTTTGGCTAGTGAAACATTTAATACTATTCAATCCAGGGTAAGGGAGAGGGCTACGCTTGGAGTTTCCCTACGTGATCAAATCAGTAATGAAGACATCCGTAGGAGAAACAAGGTAACCGAAATAGCCCGAAGAATTGCCAAACTTAAGTGGCAGTGGGCAGGGGACATTGCTCACAGAACAGATGGCTGATGGGCTGAAAGGTTCTGAAGTGGCGACCGTGTACCGGAAGACATAGCGTTGGTAGACCTCCTACAAGGTGTATCGATGTCCTGGAGAAAGGCTGCAGGAATCCGTTGAATACGAGAAACAGAACCGGTCGAAGTGGCGGTTCTTGGGGGAGGCCTATGTCCAGCAGTGGACGTCTTTCGGCTGTAATGATGATGATATTGAATCCAGGTTATTGCATCCGCTGTAAAGGGTCTTGTCCACGATACAGCAAATAGATATAGGAGTTTTATCTACTATAACTTCAAAATCCTATGAGCTGTGCCCTTCCCATTATTTTGTAGCTTTGTAACATGAGGTAGACTACTGTAAGAAAATCTTACTCTAACTTAATACTACAAATAAAATTGTAACCTAAATTCTTAAAGTAAAATCTTTTAATCTTTATCTTTTAAGTCTGAAAAATCTACTACATAGTTTTTAAAAACTTAAGTTCTGAAAACAAGAAACATTAAAACACTGAACTTTCTGAGTCAAACATACTTAAGTAGCTACCTAGTAAATACTTCCGAGATTTATTAACGGTGAAACTAAATTAAGAATGTAAAAAAATTATGGAAATGAATCCTAAAATAATCTAATACTAATATAATAAAAGGCTACAATTTAAATGCTCACCAAAATAATTTTTAGACCCTAAGACTAAGTCCCAATTAAAATACTCGTATGTTAACTTCAAATAAAATAAACCCACTCTATACCGAGGTGCCTAAAGAACAACGTTTTAAGTTCCAAAATAATTATACACTCATCAGAATAATTGTACGTGTTGTATATATATTCTTTTTGCCTACCAAAACGGATAAATGCTCACCAAATCTTGTTTAAGTTGCTCACCAAAAATAAGTTTGCTTCAAAACGCAAGGGTGGGATAGGAAGCAAGAGCGAGCGAAGCGAGCTCGGGACTTGGGGCACCCCGACTCGGACAGGTTAGGTTAGAAGTGGTTTTTTTTTAAACCACCCAGAAGTAGGAGCCACGCCAAGCGGGACTCCGTTGACTACGCCTTATAAATAAAAAAGGAAAATAGGTTAATTTCTACAATACTTTATAAAACACAATTTGGTGAGCATTTATCCCATTCTGGTGGACACAATTTGGTATTTCGAATTTTTTGGTAGTAAAATAGGTACTTTTCTGGTAGGCGTTTAAACACAAGCCATAATAAAACTGCAGATTATAACCCTTAGGAGCCGAGGAAAAAGAAAAAAAAGTCTTTTAAATTAAACGGCAGGTAAAACCGCAGGGCACAGCTAGTGAAACAAAATAATCTCGAAGGCTTACCTACACAGAGTAATTAATTTATTCACAATAAAATAACCTACTACTTTCTTAAGAAGCTTTGATGCTACGTTATTATACAGACTAGCTTTTGCCTGCGGCATCGCCTGCGTGGTGGTCGGAAATTATACCACGGGAACGTACAGTCAGTACTCTGCATAATCTGACCCCTCTTCCCCTCTTCTTCTTTGTAAGAGGGGTCAGGTAATGCGGAGCACTGACCGTACTACCGGGATAAATAGTATCCTATGCGTTAATACAGGTTACATACTATCTGTGTGCCAAACTTTATCCAAATCCGTCCAGCCGTTTTTGCGTGATTGAGTAACAAACATCCAAACATACAAACTTTCACATTTATAATATTATATTATATATTACTAGCTGCGCCCCGCGGTTTTACCCGCAGAAATCTCGATCCCGTGGGAATATCGGGATAAAAAGTATTCTATGTCCTAATCCAGATCATAGTCTACCCACGTGCCAAATTTTATACAAATCCGTTTAGCCGTTTTAGCGTGATTGAGTAACAAACATCCAAACATCCACACTTTCACATTTATAATATTAGTAGGATATATTATGTATTATATTATATAGGGTGGCAGGGACAGCGACGCGCATACTGTAACCATGAATTCAGCACATGATTCTAGACCCCTAGCGTAGAAATTTTTCGACGGTTATCAAACGAAAATGCTGTTTTGTAGAAAAATCGTCTTCGTGGTCAAAATATATGGCATTAATTTATGATACAAAAATTTTGATCGAAAAAGAGGAATTTACGTTCGAGTGATAAAGAGTCGAAAAACCGGTTATGCTATGATGAATTAACCTGAGACGGGCGTTGTTGATTTTAGACATAAATTAGTAAATTTTTAGTTTTAAAACTTTAATTTTATTAATATAATTTGATGTAGGTATCTAACATTCCTCTCAATCCAATTAGATCAAAAATGTTGTATCTTTAATTAATGATCGGGAGATGATTATTTTATGTCTGACTGAATAATTCCATAACCATGAAAATTGCAAGAAAATATGTAAGAAATCCGTGTAAAAATAAAATAGAATTTTTTGAAAAATATTATGATTACGTTTTCAAGAAATTAAAAAAAAATATGATAAGTCGAAAACTATCCAGAATCTCGGAACGTACATGGGTTTATTTTCGAATACCCCTGGGCATGAGGCATCAATTTTCTTTACAACTCCATTATTTGGACTACCCGGTATAGTAAGATACCCATTTTTATTTTTAGGTGTTCCTTTAGACGTTATTTTAGTCTAAGTCTAAGTCTAAGTTAGTTTGTTTAGTCTTAGTGCCAACTACTTTTCTTTATTTAAGTATCTTATAATATCAGTATTTATTTTTATATTGGTCCGTGGGGTGCGGGGCAGCGCCAACAGCATCCTCTCTATGATAGCGAGCAGGCTTGATTGTGCGTTTGTGAACCACTGCTGCAAGGTTTCGGCTGGGCCTGTCACCTTGCAGCAGTGACGTCACAATCTCTTTTCTGTTTTTGGTTTTATTTTTGTCTTCATACGTGTATTACTAACATAGTTTGTAAGTATATTGTTACTAACACTATGAGTCTTGTTGCTCGAAATAAAATTATTATTATTATTGTCGGTAAATTATTATTACCTTGGAATACACATTATTCAGCTCGAAATGAAGACGCTTCAATTTTAAAGCCTGATTTAAGGATCCTGCAAACAGGTGCGACGCGACTCTAGTAGAATAATTTATATGAAAACTTCATGGAAATTGTTCTACAAGAGTCGCGTCGCGCCTGTCTGCGAGAGCCTATACACAGCGCGATAAAATTGCCTGTGGATACCATAAGTTGAAGCTACAATAAAAGTTGCACCAGCTAAATTGTGTGTAGGAAATGCAAGTCATTTGTTGCTTCAATTTTATTTTGAGTCACATGCAAGAAACTGACACCATGTAAATGAGGCTCAGCATAAGAATAATCAGCCTATAATGTTCCCACTGCTGAGACACAGGCCTCCTCTCTGTGAGAGGGAGTGGGCCACCAGTTTCGTAGACCACACATTTCTTCGTTTTTTTTTTTACTAGGATTTACTTCGTCTTGTTTCCTCACGATGGTTTCCTTCACCGCTGAGAACAATCTGCCCCGACCCTTGCTCGAGCCAGCCCGTGCCGCTGAGCCTATAGCTTTGAATTCGTCCCCTAATAATAATGATTCCGATCCAGTCTGTCCCTTGCTGCCCTCCCCGAGCGACGCCCTAAGCCGAGGTCTGTACCCCACTGGGGGTCCCCTTAGCGTGTAGTTGCCTAGATTGTAAGATTTTTAAGCCCTGGCTGGGGGCCATAATTTATTAAGGAAACCACAGGCATGTCCGGTTAGGAAGACGACAACCTACTAGGTTGACCTGCGAGAAACCAACGACAAGAAAGAAAACTTGAGAGTAGTGGTGATTAAATTAAACAAAGTGTCTATCTGGATGTGACCTCACGACCTATAACTCGGTAAGTCGGGTCCGATTCCCTGGGCCACTACAGCTCGGCCTGGGCGGTGATTGATTTAAAATACCTCCCCTAAAACTTAACCTCTTTCCCTTTCGTTTACACACACACACACACACACACAACAACTACATCAAAAAAAAAATACACACACATACTAACACTTCACACACTGTATAAGTTACCATACGTTTTGCAGTTCTCCACTTTATAGTCCTAAGCAGTCCCTATTAAATGGTTTTTGTACTCCTTTTGTGGGATCCTGGGCTGGCGTACCTTAATACAGGTTACCATGTAACCTAGGTAGGACGTCAGATTCAATTCCATTAATTGTTACTCCCTTTAGGATTTTTCCATAAACTGTAAAATTGTATTTATTGTAACAGACTGTACCACACTTTTTTGAAATAAATAAATTATTATTATTATTATACCTAATTACAGCGTAATATTTTCTTATTGCTCTCGTTAATTACATTTATACACAGCTAAGGGCCCGTTTTGTGATATATAGTTAAACATTACCAGTAATCAATTTAACAATTAGTCACTTAACAATAGTCAATAGCTGTCAAAGTTTAACTACTCTGTCTGCGCATGGTAAAATTTTATAGCAAATTGTCAATTTTTTTAACTGTAGTTAGCTTAACCATTTGTCAAACAACATACTTCTGTCATTTTTAACAAATTGTTAGTTTAACTAACGCATTTTAACTATTAGTATATTTGACTACTGATCAAACAACGGGCCCCAAGACACACAAAGCTTATCATTTTAGAGATCAAGACGGCTTACAATGTGTTTAGTCAATACTAGCTGCAATAGAGTCATGTAAGTGGGTCATTATCTAAGTGATAATGGCCCTCTTACACGTCTGAAAGCTAAGTAGATTAAATAATGAATGCTTAGGTACCTACAAGCCGTTCGGAATTAGTGGTTCTTTAGTAACGTGCTTGTAATAATTAAGTAGCTAAAATTGTTAGAACACTTTGAAATAAAACGTAGTTTATGGTTTCACAAATTTAAGTAAATAAACCATAAAATAATAAACCATTTTAGTACTTTTTAGGGTAATGTTCCAAAATGGTTGCCAACGGAACCCTTTTACTAAAGCTCCGCTGTCCGTCCGTCTGTCAGCGGGCTGTATCTCATGAACCGTAATAGGTAGACAAGTGAAATTTTCACAGAGTGTGTATTTCTATTGCCGCTATAACAATAAAGTTAAAAATTAAAAACGACCCCCACAAGAAACCTGTTTAAAAAAAATGTACTATTAAATATTGTACGGTGGTACGGAACCCGTCGTGTGCGAGACCGACTTGCACTTGGCAGGTTTTTTTCTATTCTATTATTACATTTATGAGACACATCATCACCATCATTCTCCATCCCTTAACCTAATTTATTTGTGGTCGACGCAACATGTTTTTTTCTTCCCTACTTCTCTATAGAGGTATGAGGAACAGGGTGTAAAGTTCACCCATACTCTATGGAAAAGGGAGGATCCTCCGACCAGACGGGTGTCGTGTCTGGTGGGCAACTGCCCAACGATTGATGTCGGGATGTTGTATATATACTAGTTGCGCGGTAAACTCTGCTTGCGCGATGCAGGATTTTGCGTGACGTCAGTATGACGCGTAGCTCGCATGTGGCGTTTGTAGATGCCGCTACATCTCTATTACTCGTCATCTCGATAGTCACCCCTTTCTAGCCATATCATCTTTCACACAGTCCATCAATCGTTTCTTTGGTCTTCCCCTACTCTTATAACCAACTACACATTGATTTTTATTAAATGTTAAGGTCTACTTAGGTTTAAACCGCAATCGTTTGTCTAGTGTTGGCCTTTACTCAATATTTTAAGTGGGATGCGCTCAGGTAGCCCGCGAAATTCAAATTTATTTACGTTTTTTTGCAATTTGCAGGTCAGTGTCAGGTTGTATTTTGATTAAAATATGATTTGTGACCGTAACAAATATTGCTTTACATAATTATTATCATTAGAATCAGCAATACAACTCTTTAAGTTAGAATTGGCCTCAAATCTCATTATTTCATGAAATAGTCATTCAATATGGTAATACAAATTTAGAGAGATGTATTGATTATTTTTTGTGATTTTAATTCTATAAGTAAATTTTTGATACGGCCGCGAATCAGATCAACATACAAGCTGATACTGACCAGCAAATTGCAAAAAACGTAAGAAAATTTTAATGCCGCGGGCTACCCTGACGCTTTCGCCATAAGTTAATTACGAAAGAGAAGCTATTGAATAACTGCCAGACGTTTTACACCTGCAGCCTGTGGGACAGGTATACGCAGAGAGCCTACAACGCCCTCCGCGTTCAGTACAATAATGCTTTTTGGGTGTTGCTGGGGCTTCCACGGTTCTGTAGTGCGTCGGGCATGTTTGCCGAAGCAGGCATTGATAGTTTTGAGGCTATCATGCGCAAAAGAACGGCGTCCCTAATGCGTAGGATACGGGGAAGCTCCAATAGTATCCTGAAAGTTATTGTGGAGAGGCCAGACTGCCCTTTTTCTGATGCACTGGTCCAGTAGACATAGCTGCGGGCCTGGTGCTGAAGAAATATATTTAAATTGAATTTTGGTTCAGAAGTTAAGTTATGATCATGTTTAGTTTAATTTTAATTTGATTTGACATAATTTTGATTTAATTTTAATTTGATTTGTTTGTAATTTATTTTAAAATTTTATTCTAACGTAATATTGACTTTAGTTTTATTTTTGATTATGATTATAATTTTGATTGATTATTATTGTAATTTTAATTTTGTGTTGAAATTTGATTTTGATTGTAATTTAATTTCTGGTTTTGATTGTAATTATTTATTTTTTGTAATTTTAATGCTACTAACATATTTTTCTAAGTTGTTTTTATACTAATACAATTATGGATGTTTATTTTTTCCGATTTAAATAAATTGAATTGAATAAATAATTTCATGACAAAGCCAAAAGTGATTTATTCAAACTAGGCTGAGAATCAGGACTTTTTGAACGTCGAAAATTGCATAAGACAGTCCCCCAAAACGCCCGCCCTTCACCACTTCCTAGTGCTTTAGCTGGGGAGAAGAAGTGGCGCAACAAACTCCCCAGCAAAAAGACAAGAACTATGAAACGGGTATACCTACTTCATTCTCGTATAAAAATCCATACTGCGTCCTTAACACCATCTGAATAATTTTGAAGCCTATTGATAATCCATTGCTTCATATTATGTTCGAAAAATTTGTCAGCTCAACAACGTAAATGACACAATTAATGTTTTTAACTGTCAAAATGAAAGCTGTTCCTACTGTTATTGTGTTACGCAAGTACCCCGCTAGTATGTATTTTAAGGCTCCCGCCGACAACTGCGACGTGACTCTTGTACAACAATTTCCATTAAGATTTCATAGAAATGGTTCTACTAGAATCACATCGCGCTGTCGCGTCGCGCCTTTTTGTGGGAGCCTTTACACTTTGAAATAGACACTTTACCCTATTAAAAAAACATTACTTAAATAAAATGGCGAACATCGAAAACCGAAACAAAATAAAGTCAGTACACAATATACCCAACACGTTGATAATAATTTAGTAGCTCAACAAAATTATATTACTCACAAATATTTGATACGTCTACCGTTATGCCTTAGTCGAATGAATATTAAATGCTAATTTCATTACGTGCTGAAACCGGCACAGAGTCAGGGCTTAATTCAATTAATAATGTTTCCCTCAGAATAGATATAAGTTATGGATTATTACAGCTTGGACACGTCAGTGTGCAGACAGTACCTACCGTGTTATGTGATGTGTCATCGGTGTAGCCAATGCAAATATTTTCTAAATAGTCATATCTACAGCAAATATCATGTTAGTGCGATTTTATATTTAGTTCGGTAGAATTTCGAAATTAATATGATAAAACTATTTTGTTTGTATGCTAATATTTATGTTCAGGTAAATAACGTATTTGATGATATCAAAGTTTTAGTAATTTACGCAGGTGGAAATTGTTAAAGAACAACATTAGGAACTGTCAAACTGTTGGAGTATTTAAAAGTAGAGTGAAAGAGCACTATCTTTCCACTTTGTCATAATTACATATGTATTTATTATTTGACTTACATTATATTGTTATATATTTTAGTGATATTCATTTGAGAAGTATGTATGTATGTATGTATATTCTCTAACTGTATGTTTATATTACAATTGGAAAATTATTTAAGATTTTATGTATTTTATTTTCCCTTCTACCCTTACATAAGTTGTCTACATCTCTTTAATATACTCTCCTATCGCAGGTATCCCGGAAGAGATTTCTTTAGAAATAAGCATCACCTTTGTACGTATTGTTCTGTTCCTTTCTTGTCTGTTTATATATGTGTGTACATAAATGGTTAAATAAATAAACATTACATAAAAAGTTTCTGTTCATACCACACCACTCAAGAGATCTAATAAAGAAAAGAAAAAATAACTATTTCATCTTTCTAAAAACAGTCATATTCTTGTAATACGTACACATCTATAAAATTCACAGAACGACTCTCGAGAGTTAGATAAAATTGTATTTATGGTGTTATCTAGACAAAAAATGCAAGCAGACTTGCCTTATACAGTACATATAAATAATTACAAAGGAGTCACAAGTCCCAAGGGAGTTATAGACGCTTTTGACGGAACACACCCGCATGGTTAATAAATTATTAGTAGGTACAATAGTTTGACTCATATTACTTTGGTTATAAATGGCGTCGGTCAGCCCTGTGTGTTCTTTTTAATATTCGAAATTGTTTATATCCTGTTTAGGAAACACGCTGTATTTATTAGTGAAGTGATGGGCCACCCAGTCGTGTCTATAGTTGCACAATATTTTGACAGGTGCAACACTTGTTCTTTTTTCAAATACTTACCTACGGCCATAGTTTACAACAGATTTTTTTTTTTTAATAACGTCATAGCATTACGCCTGTAGGTAATCCCCGAAGGTGTAGGCAGAGGTGTACCTATGTTACACTCACATTTTCCAATTAAGTATGTTGAAGTCCCATGTAATAGGGGGCGAGTCTATTGCCATCAATACAGGGGGCTTGCTCCCTAAGCACGAAGTCCGTAGTTTCGGCCGCAGTTACGGGCGTTTCTAACTCCTTATCACTTATGGACATAAGATTAGTCCGGAGCTCGAACTAAAAATGAATGTAAACACGATTTGACAGTGGTCCTTACTACTGATATGTTTTTGTCCGTCCGAAAATATTATTTAATCGGGAGTAGGGTTTACCTCTAAGGGCGTTGTTTGATTAGTACTCAAACATACTAATAGTTAAAATGCGTTAGTTAAACTAACAATTTGTTTAAAATGACAGAAGTATGTTGTTTGAGAAATGGTTAAGCAAACTAAAGTTAAAAAAAAAATACAATTTGCTATTAAAGTTAACCATGCACAGACAGAGTAGTTAAACTTTGACAGCTATTGACTATTGTCAAGTGACTAATTGTTAAATTGACTGTTGGTCATGTTTAACTATGTATCAAACAACGGGATCTAAGTATCGAACTATTTTCAGAAGAGCCCGTATCTTCGACGGCCTTAGAGAGTACACCCTCTAAGCCGGACTGCTACTGAGAAAATTCAGATGGAAAAACTCAATAATGCTTTGCCCAAGCTGGAAATCGAACCCAGGACTTTATGCTCAGTAGTAGCATTTGTGACCCCTAGACCGACGAGGCAGTGTTTAAAAATATTTACTTAAACTTGGTCCGCTAAGTTTAATATCACCTTACAATGCCTTGTAATTTGAACACAGCATTTAATTATCTTTGTTTGTACTGTCTTCATGTTTAAATACTGTAACCGAAAAAGAATAAATAAATAAAAAATGCATTCGCATATAATGTTATCTCGAAGATCATCAAACAGTTTGCAAAGTGCAACAAGGTGTAAAGAAACTGGTAAAATATGTAAATTGATTCTTCAAACAAGCATTAGGCGTTATAAAAGTGCAATACGTACATATACAATGTACCTAACCTACATTTCTGCCAACGCCTTCGCATAAAGGGTGCTTCAAACAGGCGCAACACGCAACGCGACACAAAGGCACCGCTTGTCGCGCGACGAGCGGTGCCTTAGGTTATAGTGTATTTATTTTATTTCTTATTTTAATGTTTATTTTTAATTTTCGTATGCTGCACTGGTTGACGTCATCACGTCAGCGCCGGCTATCGCTGAAAACCAGCGCTGGGGCTCTGTCTCGCATAGGGTCGTAGCATTATGCTGAGCGATTGCCGTTTTGCGTGAATGTGACACATATTTTTCCCCAACTCGTTATTTTTTGTATTTGTGTGTTTTTTCTTTGCGTCATGTTTACCGCGAATAAATGTATTTTCTTTTTTTCTTTTTTCTTTCCTTTGTGTCGCGTGCGATTCGCGTCGCGTGTCGTGCCTGTTTGTATATTCATTGCGTTATTTATGCTATCAAGCAGAGGATTTTTTTTAAATATATGAAGCAATGGATTAAGAATTTCCTTCAAAACCCTTAGGATTGTGATAGAAAATGTGTTACGCAATTGGGGTGCGGTGCAGGTCTGTTGATTAATGATAGTATAATTGTATTAGGCGCCTTCCTAATTGGCCATCGCTCGTGCGATGATGCGTGCGTCCGATGAAAATGTTCGCACGACCATGCGATCAAACATACTGGTATCAACTAAATGTCTAATTGACGCTCGCCTGACCAAGTGGCGGGGAGGGGTAAAAATCTTGTTCTTCATTCCGTACGTCGAAATACTGATTACGAAATTCACCGCGCTTATTTCTGTATTTATATAGTACTAGCTTTTGACTGCAGCTTCGCCCGCGTATTGGAACGTACTACCGGGATAAAAAGTATACTACATGTTAATCAAGGTTATAAACTATCTGTGTTCCAAATTCCATCCAAATCCTTTCAGTAGTTTTTGAATAAAAAAGTAACAAACATCCATCCATCCATCCATCCATCCATACTCACAAAACTTTCACATTAATAATATTACTAGGATTATGTGGTCTAAGTTTTCCTTTTTTTAATGCTATTTATGATTTTTTTTTAAATTGGTCGATAGCAAAAACTGTGCATCTCTGTTAAGAGCCATTTCGAAAGTCATCGCGTCGCTCCAAATAGGACACATGTTTCCTTATCGCGCAAGCAGTTTCATCGCACGATGAAATTGCATCGCATCAACGCACGAGCGATGGCCAATTAGGACGGCGCCTTATTCGTCATCGGTACGTTTTTCTGGGTTCAATAAACTCCGCCAACCTTGACGATTGACTTTTGACCACTCGTACTAAAGGGATTAATTTGTTCAAAAATCATTAATTACTATGTTTTTTTTAGTCGACTTGAATAAATTATTATATTTAATGACTTAAACATCAATTTCGATAAAAATGGTAGTTGAACAAATTCAACGTCAGCAATTAAAATCCATTTAGTATTTCATTCCATTTTTATTCTACTCACTCGACTATTGTGAATTCATTGGAAAAGGCTTTTTGAGTAATGACTCATTCCAGTCGATGTTTTTAATGGTCGATTTTATTAATACACTGCTGTTTTACTATAGTCATAAATAAACAATTGGTCTAACATTATTGTGCCTACCTAAAATATTGTAGGTATTTTTTATAGAGGATTATTTAAAAAAAAATATCTTCACCTTGATACCTGTTTTCCTTTATTTATTTTTTTGGGTGGGAATTCAAAACCCACCCGTGTTCCTTCAGTTGCCTGTGCGCCAGGGAAGGAACACGGGTGGGTTTTGATTTAAATATATATCTATACGTAATTTTGGTTGACGTCATCACGTCAGCGCCGGCTATCGCTGAAAACCAGCGCTGGGGCTTTGTCTCGCATAGGGTCGTAGCATTATGCTGAGCGATTGCCGTTTTGCGTGAATGTGACGCATATTTTTCCCCAACTCGTTATTTTTTGTATTTGTGTGTTTTTTCTTTGCGTCATGTTTACCGCAAATAAATGTATTTTCTTTCTTTCTTTTTCTTTAATTAGGTATGTAATAAAATTTGCTTCTGCCCGCGGCTTCGCCCGCGTGGATGTCGGAAATTATCCCACGGGAACGTGCTACCGTGACAAAAAGTAGCCTATGTTCTTTTCCAGGATGCCATCTATCTCCTTGCCGAATTTTATAGAAATCCGTTCAGTGGTTTAGGCGTGAAAAGGTAACATACAGACAGAGTTACTTTCGAATTTATAATATGAGTATGGATACCTACAGAGTAACGAAATCAAAACTATGCATTGTTTTTTTTTTTTGTTTAAATTGCTACGAGATGTGATGAGTCATAGTCTGCCTAGCCTTCTCCCAACTATGTTGGGGTCGGCTTCCAATCTAACCGGATGCAGCTGAATACCAGCATTGTACATGAAGCGACTGCCTCTTGATAAGACTGGTTGTCAGACATTCGGACTTCGGACGACCCGTAACGAAGTTGGAACGAGTCTGATGCCGATAGAAGGTATAGTTTGTAGAATTTTTGTCTGTTTGTGTGGTTCTAGATTGGCGCAGAAACGGCTGCACAGATGTGGATGAAATTTGGCACACAGATAGTTTATAACCTGGATTAACTCATAGAGTACTTTTAATCCCGGCAGTACGTTTCCGTGGAATATTTTCCAACATCCACGCGGGCGTAGCCGCGGGCAAAAGCTAGTACATTAAGTATACCTAGACCAATGTGTGTTCATCAAGATTTAAAATATGAAAATACTTGTGTAATATTAGATAAAGATTGTAATGTTTTTATCATATCTGCCAATATGATTAAAAAACAAACTCAAACTTAAAAGCATGTATTTCAATTAAACCATTTACTGGCACTTATGGACTGTTAAAGAGTCGGTCAGTTAGTCAGAAAGTAGAAGTTCGTGCCCATTCCAAAACGTAGATCTCTATGGAGAAGAAATGGCAATAAAGTCCTAGGACACTGTTTTAAATCAAGATGTTACAAAATCCTAGGTACATTATTTTTGTTCCTTCTTTGTGAGAACAATGTAAGAAAACAAAATGAAGAAACAATTCAATATAAGAGATTAAAAATAAGAGAAAAGAAATGACTAGATGATGAGATGATGATGAGAGGTAGAGATGACCAGTCTCTACCGACGGCGCGAGTTCATGAACATAAAGCGTGTGGATCAGAACCATCCAGCTCAACCATTTTGTAGAGAACCGAATGAGCCAACACACGGGTCACCAAGTTTTTATTATCTTCCATTGTACATAAACACTTAGCTAAACACTATGCAGCGTAACAACTAACTATAAAGAGTGTTTTTGATGAACTCTGGCACCCAGAGTAAGATTTAACTTGTGTTTAGGGTGCCAGCGTCCTCGCCTATAATTTGAACATTTAACAGTAGTTGTATGACGAGCACAGTATAATATTATTAAGAAAACTACTTACTACTAGAAAAAGCACGTTATTATGTGTCTGTAAAAGTACCTATGTGGGGGAATGTGTTTGTTTATGTATTGAGAGAGAGAAAAAATATGGAGAAAACTTGCGTGTATATAAGTCTGTGTAAATGTAATTATAAATATATGAATTTATTAACTACTTAAAGGTTAAGCGATGGATACATGAAGTAAATCTTCAGTCTTATCGTAACTCATTGTCAGTAGCCACTTTGTGACCTTGGTCTTACATCCATTATGGCACATGGGTGCTATGGTGCATACTTTGTTTATTTTATTATATAAATGGTTGGACAGAATATCATAATGACGCTGAGCAACGGCTGTTCTACAACAGCGAGTTGCGCATACCTCGAAGCCTCTACGCTTTTTAGCAGCATTCGGCTTGTATATCACAGAGGGATGTTTGCGCAGAATGGTGCCAAGAACAAAGAGCTGTCTCGCAGTGAGGACCTGACATTCGGTGTAGAGAGCCGAGGTGGGATATCTAAACGGCTTCAAGCTCATAACCTTGAGGACAGCTCTCTGTACTCGTTCCAGAGGCAGTAGGGTTGTCTTAGGGGCCCCACCCCACACTGTGATGCAGTAGTTTATTATACTTTGACACAGGGCATAATAAACAGTTTTAATGGTACGGGAGTCCGCGGAGTGCCTTAGTTTTTTTAAAAAAAATATACACTTGCGGACTCGCGATGTGAGATTGCTAAGGTGAGGTTTCCAGCTCAAAGAACTATCCACATAGACTCCGAGATATTTGACTGACTTACACCTTGTGAGTTGTGGACAGCCGCATTGTGAAGAGGATAGACCGAGTGAGCAGGTATGAGCTCTAAGCGCCATTGTATCCGATGATGGGAGGTTAGTGGATAGTAAGGAGAAAGGTAAGTAAACTGTTTTCTTAAGATTTAAGGTTAGGATGTTATTTGATAGCCATTTCATCACTGAAAACTCAAACTCAAATCAAAGCATTTATTTCAAATAAACCAATTACCGGCACTTTTGAATGTCAAGGGGTCGGTCAGTCAGAAAGATGAAGCTAGCTAGACATTTTAGTGAGCATGATATACTCTCAACTGCCATGCTCTTTCAAGACAACATACATCATAATAACATAATGAACGGATCCAGGGTAATCACATTTACAAAACTGAAAAAATGCTGCTAAATCCGCGTTTCGCGGTTCCGACGCATCACGAGCAGTATCCTGAACGTATTGTCCGAGCGGTGGGATTCGGTGGCGTTGGAGAGGTGGATGCATCTGATTGCCAGTTCGTCACCATTTATTAAGTGATTATTGTTTTATCATTATAATTTTATACATTTTTTGTGATAATTTATGCCTTTCCCTTATCTTACTAAAATGATGTAGATTTTTTTGAACATACATAATGTTTTCATATATAGATTCACAATGTACTGTCATGATGTTATTTTTTTATAAACATTTCCCGTAGAGATTCGCGTCTGCGAAGGTTGTAAATAGCTCTAACAGCACTCTTTTGCAGAATAAATATAGAATCAATATCTGCAGCCCGTCCTCACAGCAAAATACCGTAAGACATGATGCTATGAAACTAACTGAAATAGACCAGTCTCGCAGTATCCACGTCGGTTAATTGACGGATTTTCCAAAACAGCGTAAGCGGCTGAACTTAGCCGTCCTGCAAGTGATGATAAGTGCGGACCCCACTGTAGCTGTGAGTCAAGCGTTATCCCCATGAAAACCGTATTTTCGACGAATTCTAGTATCTCCTTATTCAATACAACGTGACATTCACTTCTAACATTCGGTAATGCGAATCTTATGCATTTAGTTTTCTTCTCATTTAATACCTACCAAATTATTTACAGTAAACTAATGGTGGACCTTAAGCATAGCGTTATTTACATTGACAAGCTCCTGTGCATGGATGTTTTTTTTAAACATCAGTGATGTGTCATCAGCAAATAACACCATTTGTGATCGGTTTTGCAGTTAAAGAGGTAAATCATTTATCTACTGGATGGTAGGTGCGTCGACGCGCAAACTGTAGCATGGATTCAGTACATGATTTTATCCCCGCTGCGTTCAAAATTTTAACGACAAGTAAAAAAAAAATGTTATTCAGTACATTTTGACCGCGTAGGTATTGCGCTTTTCTATGAAAAGGTAGATTTTGTGTTTGATAACCGACGAAAATTTTCTACACTAGGGGGTTTAAACCCTATATTCTAAAAAGAGGACCGGACCCAATATTGAGCCTTGCGGTACACCTATTTTGAGTTTTAAACCCAATGAATTCACACCGTTTATTTGAATTTGCTGCAGTTTATCATTCAAATATGATTTTAGTTAGCTAACCGCAAGTTTACCTAGTCTATAATGCTCATGTTTCATGTGCAGTATTTCATGAATCACCCAATCAATTTAAGATTTGAAAACATTAATGCTACAAAATTGTCTGTCAATGAAAGCCAATGTCAAAGTTTTTTTTTTTTTTTTTACCTTTTTTACCAGATGTATGAACATAAACGAGGCAAAAGGAGTATGTAAGCAACATAGCATGGGAAGGAGGCGTGAGTTTATGTATGTATGTATTAATTATTTTTCCGTTTTATGTCGTTTTAGTTCTCCGCCTCTAACACCCAATATAACGAACGGCGTTGTCAAGAAAATCTCCAAGACCGCGTTACGAACAGACCACGGCGCATCGAGTGCAAAATATTCATTTCGCACCACAAAGGCTGAACTCAATTACAAAACTGTATCCGTCCTTCATCGAGAACTTTGTACGAAGTTCCTTTGTAAAGGCGAAATTTTAAAACGTAAACCTAATCATATTACATTCATCTGCATATTCTTTGAAGACCTAACCCAATGAAAAGTTTTGCTCACTCCCCACTTATCAAACGGTCAAATTCGCCCTAATAGCTCTAAGGGAATAAAGTTACACTCATTTACATACATTACCTTCTATCCTTAAGAAAGTTAGCCAGAGATGTATTCCGCTTACCGCCGACTTGAATCGCTACTGAAATGTTAATAATACGAATTGTCTAATTGCTGAGCTGAAGAAACTTTCAAAGAAAATTAAAATATTAGTATCTCGCAATGAAGTTCTACGAGCTTTGCGTTTTGAATAGTTGAATTTTCGTTAGAAAATGTTAGTTGAAAAAGCGGCCAAATGCGAGTCGGACTTGAACACGAAGGGTTCAATAATAACAATATTTAACACTACATATTTCTTTAACAGGTTTCATTTAAGGACCCCTTTAAATTTTTTACTTTATTTTATTTGTATTGTTTGTATTAACGGCCATAAAAATAAAAATAAACTCAAAAGTCTGTGAAAATTATTTCATGTGTCTACTGATCACGATTCAAAAGATACAGCCCTCTGGCAGACAGACGGACGGACGGGCGGACAGACAGCGGAGTCTTAGTAATAGGGTCACCCATTGGGTACTGAACCCTAAAAGAACTTTGAAGGTGTTGTCGTGTCTCTTGGTAACGTTAAAAATTAATGTAGCCTGAAACCAGAAGTAATTAAACATCAAAATAATGTCAATTTTGGTATTTACTGGAGTCACAACACAAACCAAATTAGACGGTAGAATAGTTTTGTTGGAATTTCGGGGCATCAGGTTTGCGGTTAACTATCTACCGCTGAAGAGTTGTTACGGCATTGTTACGATATTTACATCTTTCTTAAGTTTCAATAGAAGTCAGTAAAATCCCAAAATGCTGACTTTACACACTAATTTTTGTTGTTGTTGTGTTGTTATTTATTTTGCTTTTCGTTTTGTAATTATTTTGTTGGTTTTGATATCACCAGCGAGGTGAATATTTGGCACAATCCCGTTACATTCAGTCTCTTCACCGAGCTGAATGTCGTTCTCGATTTATATCGAATCACTTTGTATAATGCCTGTGTAGAGCTTCTATGTACAGTCACCGAAAGAAATAAGTAACCCGGGTCTTCAGATATAGTTGAAGTTTAGTAACAAACCGATAGATGTTTTTGAATGAAATTATATTTGATAAACGAACTGTTTGTTTTGTATTAATGAAATTAAATTTTATTCGAAAACATCCATCGGTTTCTTACTAAACTTCAACTATATCCGACGACCCTGGTTACTTATCACTTTTGGTGACTGTAAATGGTACCTATGTCCGTAGAGTACCTACAGTAAAATAACAGTATTTTTTAAAGAAGTTTCAGTACCTTACCTTACCTTAACCATCTTTCTGAGTTTATGAGCCATTAAGATGCGGTTAAGGCTAATGATTGAAATATAATTATCTACCTTTTTATTTGTTTTATTTATACCTGCGTGGAGGTCGGAAATAATCCCTCGCGAACGCAATTCCTGGAGAAAAATATCGTATGTCATCATAACCCAGGTCATGATCATGGTCAAAATTTCATTATCTATTCAGCTGTTAGGCATGACAAGGTGGTAACAGACAGACAGTTACTTTTATTTAAAATATACAAGTTACAATATTTTTATTTTTTTATTATATACTTGTATATATTATTATAAATATTTTAGTGTTAGCTTGTATATCGTAATCTACAAGAAATCGGATTATTTATAAAGAAAAGAAAGAAAGAAAATACGTTTATTTAGCACATACTACAAAGCACACAACACAACATATACCTACAAGTAAAAAAGAAAAATAAAACAAATAAAAAGTGTAAAGTTCGTTGTGAGAAATTAGCAGGAAAGTGTGCCTCGCGGCTGCGCTAAATGGGTCCAGTTCAGCAAACATGTCAGACAACGAGTGCCTGACGCTGATTTTCAGCTGAACCTGAAGTGTGAGGTGACGGATGTAAATCAGTTTTATACTGCAGTGTGTGTATAAGTTTATTTATAACTAGCTTTTGCCCGCGGCTTCGCTCGCGTTAATTTAGACTTTGAGTATCAATTCAGGTTATAATTCAATCACGATTCGAAAGACACGTGGCGCCATCTATTATCATAAGGACGTTATTGTTGTTTTCCTCGGGAATAGTACTTTTTGCGGGATAAAAGGTACCCTATGTCCGTTTCTGTACACCTGACAACGTATATGCAAAATTTCAGGATGATCGGTTCAGTGGTTTAGGCGTGAAAAGGTAACAAACAAACTTACTTTCGCATTTATAATATTAGTTAGGAAATTAGGATTAGGATAGTTAGGAAGTTAGGATTAGGATTAGGATATTATCAGGGAAGCGTGGATTTTTTACAAAAGAGTATCATTTAAGTAAAACGAAAGACAATAAAATGTAAATTAATTTCAAATTCATGTCATCTTATTTATCACATTATGCTATCTCCAAAGTTACAAAATAACGCACAAATCGTATTTTAATTTAAATATCGACATGCCTTTACTACGCGAGACATTTGATATTACGTTTGACATAAAGGGATTTGACGTAACAGGTATAAGCTCATATCGGTTTTCAGAGGAATGTTATGAAAATAAAGCTGTCCAATTCGAGTTCTAGGAATCGGTGGGTATGATATTATGAAATAGTACACTCGAGCTGGTGAATGATTGATTCAATAATTCCGAAACAATATTTATGAATTTAGAACTGAAATCAGTTAACACACAGTTAATAAGCTCTTATTAAAACACAATCGTATTTTCCTGGTAGTGATATTTAAGTCTAGGCATTGTTTAAATAGAAATTGACTATGCAATATCTGCTAGTTCACGTGAATCCATACTAATTATCAGTTATATTACTTACTAGCTGCTGCCCGCGGCATCGCCCGCGTGTACGTCGGAAATTATTCCACAGAAACGTGCTATCCGGACAAATAGCCTATGTTACTCCTTATAACATCAGCTATCTTCCAGTTAAAGTCCCGTCAAAATCGATCCAGCTGTTTCGGAGATTAGGCGGAACAAACAGACAGACAGACAAAAAATTAAAAAATAGTTTTTTTGGTATAAGTACCGTATTTACTTTCATATGCATTTATTAAAAAATTGTTATTTTGACATTACAAACAGACACTTACATTTTATTTATTTGTATGTGTATATGTATATGTAAGAAGAAAGAAAAGAAAGAAAAGACGTTTATTTGCGGTAAACATGACGCAAAGAAAAAACACACAAACACAAAAAATAACGAGTTGGGGAAAAATATGCGTCACATTCACGCAAAACGGCAATGGCTCAGCATAATGCTACGACCCTATGCGAGACAGAGCCCCAGCGTTGGTTTTCAACGATAGCCGGCGCTGACGTGATGACGTCAACCAGTGCAGCATACGAAAATTAAAAAATAAACATTAAAATAAGAAATAAAATAAATACACTATAACCTAGTTCAAAAAGTATATAAACATAATATTTATAACGTGGTATGTATGTATAGATATTGTAAATACGAAAATAACTGTCCGTTAGTTACCTTTCAAGATATACCACTGAAACGATCATTATGACATTGGACAGATAGGAACCCGGAGAAGGACATAGGTTTTTCATACTGGATCGCAGACGAAGTCGCGGACAATAGCTAGTTCGGTCATTTAAAAGTTTAGTTGTAGAACTTATTGAGCACATCGAGACATGGAGACATATTTATCAGTAGGTCCTATCAGTGTCTTTAATTACGAATTCTTGGGACTGAAATAGTTTCCTGTTTAGAGTTCTCTACCCGAAGGGTGCCAACGGAATCCTATTACTAAGCCTCTGCTGTCCGTCCATCCGTCCGTCTGTATGTCAGCGGGATGTATCTCATAAACCGTAATAATATGTAGACCGTTGAAATTTTTCTCAGTGTGTATTTCTATTGCCGCTATAAAAACAAATAATTAAAATTAAAGGGGTCTCCATACGAGAAACGTGTTTTTTTGGTGTATTTTGCCTTGTGGTACGGAATCCTCCGTCTGCAAGTCCGACTCGCACCTGGACGATTTTCTATAAAAACGTTTACCATCGTTACTAACTATTAGGAAAAGACTCAGTAAAAACTTATTGATGTTTACCTAGTAAAACTTACTTAAACTTTTACCGGGCGAGAGAATGAGATAGAATACATTATACAGTTTTTCTTATATTCGCGGTCTCCTCTTAAAGGCTCCTCCAAACAGGCGCGACACGCGACGCAAAGGCACCGAGAGTCCAACATGCGACCCGCCCCTGCTAATCACGGTTTTTACGACATGACAAAACATCGAGATTTCTCTATGTAAATTTAATATAAATGTAATAAACTTGTTGGGAGGTTTGAGTTATAACAGCCGCATGGGTTGATCGATCAGGTTAAGCTACACTTGCCGCGGTTGGTCCGTAGATCGATGACCATCTTTACATACCGAGACCCCTTCGTGCCTCGAAAAGCACATTAAGCCGTTGGTCCATGTAAAATACTGGTATTCAGCTGCGTCCGGTTAGACTGGAAGCTGACCCCAACATAGTTAGGAAAAACATGAATTAATAAATACTTAAACCTTTCGATATAAATGTTGTAATGGTAAAATCATCATCGAAATCCATGGAGTAATTTAGAAGAACAATGCGGTCACATAAACAGACACGAAAAGAGACTTTAATTTATAATATTATATACATAGATATAAACTCACGCTTTCGTCCTATGGGGATAGGCAGAAACTACAGAACGCAACCTGCTACGATCCTTACATACGCCTTTTTCCTCGTTTACGTTCATACATCTGGTCATATACGCACGCCGGTTGCGAGTACTACGCACCTGACCTTTCTGAAGAACATCACCAATAAGGTTAATAAATGTCCTCCTAGGGCGTTTCCATTCACATCTGCCTTGTAAATACCTTTTGTTAGTCAGCTTTCATTCATCCTCTCAACATGACCAAACCATCTAAGCATACCCTTTAAAATTTTTGTCAATATATCTTCTTTTAAACCGCACCGTTGCCTTAACACATCATTCCTCAGACTATCATTCATAGACACATGACACATGCTTCGCAAGGAACGCATTTCCACAGCATGTATTCTGCTTTCATGCTTCTTTTGCCACACCCAACATTCACTTCCATAAGCGTGGGCACCAGCACACCATTGTGAACAGCCAGTCGTGAATTTTTATTAGACATTAACTGGTTGGTTACAATTGCATGTGTAGCACCATTCACTTTATAATATAAAAGGTTGAGATAACGATACAACAATAAAATAAACTGTGTATTTCTAATGCCGTTCCCAGTGTGCATACGAAAATTCAATCAAATATCCTAACTTTCCTAACTTTATTATATTTTTATATTTTATATTTATATTTTATATTAATATTATAAATGCGAAAGTAAGTTTGTTTGTTTGTTTGTTACCTTTTCACGCCTAAACCCCTGAACCGATCATCCTGAAATTTTGCATATACATTGTCAGGTTTACAGAAACGGACATAGGGTACCTTTCATCCCGAAAAAAAGTACTGTTCCCGAGGAAAACAACAATAACGTTCTTATGATAATAGATGGCGCCACGTGTCTTCCGATCATGATTGAATTATAACCCGAATTGATAGTCAAAGTCTAAATTAACGCGAGCGAAGCCGCGGGCAAAAGCTAGTATGCAATAGTTTACTCACTATAGCTAGTCAAAGATTGGCAGAACCTATAATCGGCCAGCAGCCCATCACGACTACTTATTTAGTTTGTTTAAAAAAATCACTGTTTTAATTTCAATGCTAGGTTTTATTTGATATTTCCAAAATACTCTTATGCATTAGAATTGCCGTTGTTTTAATTTATTTTCATATTGTTGTCTCCACATTGTATACCACTCACTCTTCAATTTTTAGTTATTTGTAACAAGCTTCTACCAGCGAATTCGTCCACGGGAAATTTCTTGTACCCCCGACCCACCCCATCGCATCGCAACTTTCTTATTTTTTTTCCGTAAGAACCTACAAAGTATTAGAAAATTTAAAAAAAAAGATGAATGTAATCGGTCAAGTCGTTCTCAAGTTATGGCGTGACCAAGGGAAATAGGGATTCATTTTTATATATATAGATATGTATAAGTCTGAAATCGCCTATCTACCTTGAGCAAGCGCAGTGACTAATGCTCATGTTTTCTTTGTATGAGAAGAGGCCTTTGCCTTGCAAGTGGCTAGTGGTTGACTAGGTAAGTACCCTATACTATTTCATGCCAAAACCTTCAACATTTCTTGCAACACGAGACCAAAACTGGAATGCATCTAACAAACAACGCATTGCAATTAATTAATTATGAGAAGTGCATGTTCCCACTCTTTGATGATTACACAGGATAAATTAAAAAATAACCGTTTATTCTGTAAAATATACAAATGGCTAAAGTAAAAGTTAAATGTTCAATGCTGCTGACAAAGTTTTTAAACTCCCGATGTTGGCATGATCATTATTTGTATGGTGTTGGGTAGATTGTATAACTTGTTCAATAAATCAGTGTGTCGCTAACTT
Source organism: Dryobotodes eremita (assembly GCA_917490735.1). NCBI lineage: Eukaryota > Metazoa > Arthropoda > Insecta > Lepidoptera > Noctuidae > Dryobotodes > Dryobotodes eremita. Next base: position 2,997,572 of record OU823252.1, on the reverse strand, counting down.
TAGACTCTCTCCTTTCATTGACGCTGCGTTGACGACGAGGACGGGATTATTTGATATTTTTTGAGTCATCAACAGAGATCGGATATTCGGATGCATTCGATGCATCGGATTTACCTAAAGTAATTTTTTTGCTATGAAAGTATGGAAACGGCTTCTTATTTTTTTTTTACGTCTCTGGATGCCATGAACACCGGTAATGCATAACTAGTCAGGTGTATAGCATGGAAGCAACAAAATGTTTTTTTTTTTTTTTTAAATCCCCGTGATTTTTGGATAGCATATAATTATTCCGATGCATATTTATATAAAATTAATGTTTAACCCCGATGCAAATATGTGTATGTAGGGTGTAAAAGGAGGGATCCGATCTCTAGTCATCAGGTATGTAGTACCTATCGATATTACTGTTGCTAAGATGTCAATTGGCAAGTTAAAACCGTTTAAAATCAGTTTAAAACAGTGGCCCGCCTGTATACACCGGGTTGATCAGTACATTTTACTAAACGATGGACGTAAGTTGTCGGGTTGTTGGGGTTGTCGATCAAACTGGACCGTTCTCGTACAAAGTAGACATTGGAAATGGAGTCGATTGGCGTAGACATGTCGACCAAATCGCCCGTACATAACAAGAATCGTCAATCGTTATCTCGGACAGTTTACAAGAGTAAAGATTTTTCCCCAGAAAGAGAGGTTCCTTCGGTCCGCGAGGTGTTGGACACATTCAAGGACGCATCTGACGGCATTGGTGAGAAATCACAGAGCACTGGTTCTGATGCGGTATCCGGGCCGAAGGCACCACCACCACCATCATGTGCGTCTGCTCGTGCTCTGCGGGATTATAATGGGGCTCTACTGATCGAGCTTGATTTTAATCCCGTAGAGCACAGTCATTAAATAACACGCTTTGTTAAGTTGATGCTGTAGCTTAAGGGGGCGAAATGTACCGATGTCAAAATGACTGCGGGTATGATATTTGTGTGGTGGTGTAAATTCTATAACTTGTTCAATAAATCAGTGGGTCGTTAACCCTTTCCTTTCATTGACGTTGCAAAAACAACCCTTCTAGAGAGGTTTTTTTTAAGTGGAATCATTTTTATTTGCGTTAGTGTCTATGAAAATTAGCTAAATATCTAGTCATCTTTTAAGTCTTAGTGAGGAAAATGTAGTGATTTAGCTGCTTTAAATATCTACGTTCTGTAGAAAAATACCTTTCAGTCACAAAAAATGTGATTATCAGATGTAAAAATACAACAAGGTAAAGAAGCACACCTTACGTATTTTCATACTATTTTTACCATTTAAAAATATGCAATTAAATTCTGCAATCATTCCAGAAATTGAAGTAAAAAACAAAAAAATATGAAAACCCTTCCTACAGGAGAATTTCAATTATTTTGTTACTAATTGAAAAATATCCCAAGCTTTAAATTTTATTTTATAGGAGAACTAAATTACTTTTTCGTTTTCATGAAAGTATGTTAAAAAACACACGTTACAAAATGCTCGGTTAAAAAGATGAGCAAACAGTTTCATGTTGTGATTGAAAAGTTCTAAAGAATCGCATACATAGGCCGAAATTTACTTAGTGAAATTTGATTTTTGCAATTACTTACATTGATTGATGCGACCGTACTTTGTAATCCCTTTGCGGATTTTCTCTACTAACCTACTTTCCGAAGACGAACTTTCTCGAAATTTAATTTAAGGACCCTCCCATGATCTTTACGTTTAAGAGATTTTTTTCCTAATGTACCGCTTTGGACATCAGCATCGATTTAAGATTTCTTTTTGTCCTTTAATTTATTAAGTTCAAGGAGAAATAGGGATTGGATACGATAATTAAATGGTTTGCGAATTCATTAAATTATTTGAATGAATTATTTGAACGAACGAATATTTTGATGTGCGTTACTTAACGTGTTTGCTCTCAAAGTCAAGCTATATACATAAAAACGTCTTTTGAAGTTACATGAAACGTAATTTTGATGCCTAATAATTTTAATTATAGCACTGTGTGACCTTATTTTTTGGATGGGAAATCATCAAATAACCTCTCCCGCTCTGGGCGGAGCGGGAGGGCGTGTCAGACTCTTACTGACTAAAACCCACCCGTGTTCCTTCAGTTACCTGTGCGCCAGGGCCACGGCAACTCTTTCGAACAATCCGCGACCCCGGCAGGCATCGACCCCATCGGACCCCGTCAATTATGCTGACATCTCTTTGAGGCGCGCGTGGAACACTACGCGCCGTCGACCTGGGCCTGGTCCTAACCGGATGGTGAGCTGCCCATTGCTCGCCGTCCGCAAGCCCGCGCCTACGGTGGCTGGGGTAGGCTATTGACTCCCGATGCCCAGGGTGTGTCCTTCTGCGGTGGCTAGGGGCGTGAGGGCGCAACGATTGCTTCTCCCTCACGCGCTCCGCCTCCTTCTTCGCGAGCATTACTGCTTCGCAGAAGGAAGTGACGGCTTCCCATTCCCTCTCGCTGTGTACCATGGCCTGGACCAAGGCCGGACGCGAGAGATCGCCGCCGCCGATCGCCGCCACGAGGACACGGCGGTGCTCCACCCAAGCCGGGTAGACCTCCACCGTATGCTCCACCTTGCTCTCCAGTCGATCCACATAATGATAACACCCGGGCGTTACCTCCCGCCTTATCCGAAACGGGAACCTCCCGAAACAGCCATGTCCGGAGAGGAGCTGCGTCAGGCGGAAGGTGAGGATGCCGTGGCGCCTCTCAACCCACTCCTCAAATAGCACTATGTGACCTAAACCCGCACTTGTCACGCTTTTCTGTGACTTAAGTAGTCCCATTTTTACACCGTGCGAAAATCAATCAGCTAACTTCACAGATGCATAATAAACAAAAATAGATACTTTTAGATGTTTTTTGACACTTAGAAATTCACAGCTCACAAATGTAGGTTGGAATGTAGTCTTAGGGGCGCTATGGAGCGAGGACATCGAAAATATTTTTTTTTTCGGGAATTTACCTGTTTTTTTTTTTGCAGTACCGGGTTAGCCTTGTCTATAGAAACCATTTAGCTTTTGAGAAGCATGGTCCTACGACGCACCATTTCCTAGAAATAGGCCATCGGATATTTTTTCAATTACTGAGGAAAAAAGACAAATTGTTAAACAAATAAATGTTTTTTCGCAAATGGTTAGTCTCTTGATTCTATCGTAAATAACCACTAGATATAAGGCTAAAAGCGTCTTGGTGCTTTTTTTTTAAGCCTGCGTGCGTTGGAGGGCCATGCTTCTCAGAACCTAAATTGTTTCTATAGTCGAGGTTAACCCGATACTGCCATAAAATTGATAGATTTCCGAAAAATAGAAACGAATATTGAGTCCCAATTATTTTTTTGTAAATATTTTTTTTTAAGCTATTGCATAGCTTTTATCGCGGGCTTTGAGCGCGGCGACCGAATCAAGAAATTCCGTAACGAAAATAAAACCTAACACCCCCCACTCCGCCTACCATGTAGCTCGGCCGAGCGTTCGCTTAACGTGTATGTATATGGTACGACTGTACTTGAATTAATATCAAAGAAAAAAAAATACTGCATAAATAAATAATTATAATTGCATAAGTTGATAAAAAATGCTATGCAATAGCTTTACCGCGGCAGTCCCCGAGTGCCACACGTGTTTTTTTTTTTTGTTTGGTTTGCTGCTCATAGTGATCCTAGGCGTATACTGCAACTCCTACTACTCCGCCCCTAAGACAACCCACTGACCTGAAAACAGGTGTAGGTTAGCATTTCGCCCAAAAACAGTTTCATGCTGTAGAAAAAGTGACGACGCAATTTCAGAAACGCTAACCTACCTCTTCTAGGTTTGATTTTCAGTTTGTGATATTATTATCTTAAACCAGTTTGTTGGTCGTGAATAAACATATTTTTTCAGTGTTAACACTGCGATTTTAATATGAGCCACTCAAGAAGTGAATTAAATGACTATGAGAGTATTGACATTGTCCCAGAAGCAATTAGAGAATTAGCCAAAAACGTAACATTGAATTTGTTGCCCAATAAATCTAAAAGATTGTATACATCAGCATACAACACATCTCATAATTTATTGATCATCATTATTTTTAAGCTATTGCATAGCTTTTATCGCGGGCTTTGAGCGCGGCGACCGAATCAAGAAATTCCGTAACGAAAATAAAACCTAACACCCCACTCCGCCTACCACGTAGCTCGGCCGAGCGTTCGCTTAACGTGTATGTGTTCGCACGGATCGAGACGAGCTGCTGCGAAACGGACGAATAAGTAAGCAGCTGTTTGTGAGAAAGTATATAGGTGTATAGGTATCTATCATATCTTTATAATGCCACACTCACCGCATAAAAAATTAAATAAAAATATTTTAAACGATATTAACTTCTCATTTATTAAATAAAAGAAAAATAATGGTTTTCTTATCGGTCACCACGCTCAAAAAGTGTAACTTGAATTAATATCAAAGAAAAAAAATACTGGATTTATTAAAAAATAAATAAATAATTATAATTGCATAAGTTGATAAAAAAATGCTACGCAATAGCTTTACCGCGGCAGTCCCCGAGGGTCACACGTGTTTTTTTTTCTTGTTTTTCCATTAATTTAAAAGATAGCGGGTTTATATCTTATTTCCTGCTCTCTTTTTCATTTTTGTTTAAAAAAAAAATTGTATAATAAAAAAAATATATATATAAAATAGTATACGATACTCGTCACTAATGTAAGTCTGTAAATGCACTGTATTTAGCGTGCAATATTGAACTACTTAACTCACACTTATCATAATGTACTATACCTATCTTTATAACACATACTTACTTTAACAGAATTCTATTAAATAAGAACATTTTATAAACAACCTGTAAATATCCCTCTTCTATCGCGCAATCGAAATAATATCTTCCTGTATATACCAGGTAGGTACTTTTAATACTAAAATGATAAGCACTAACATAAAACACAACCACATTAAATACTTAACAATAATCGCCCTTCAAAACCACATAGAAATATAACCTAATTAAAAATGTTAAATAACATTACCTCAACAGACGACACGAAAAAAATCCAAAGCTCCCAACACACGGTCACTTTTTAAATTCACTCACTAAGACTGACCACGAATATGTTTAATGATGACACAGGGCCGCTAAGAATGAGCTTAATGACACCCGCCCCTCCGACCAATTACATGTAATTGTATTGACCTAAGCTAACCCGGGTGATCTAATTCGGTCGCATGATGCATGCCCTGCCTTACGGCTAATGTAAGGGATTAAACTGATCTATGAATTGATTATTTCCAGAGTAATCTAGCGTAATGAAGCCGGAGTGTTTTCATTGATAAGTGGTCTAAAGTAAGACTGTTTACAAGAGTTGGTATGGTATCCTTTGCAATGCAACGAATGTGATAATGTTATGTAGCTGGTGCAAATGAAAATATGAAAATAATCGTTAAGTCGTCCCCGTATGTAATTAAGAAATAGTTTTGTAATAAAAGTGTAAGCACCATCAGGTTCAATTCCACCAATAACTGCTCCCAAACTCGACTTCACAACCATCAGGTTTTTTACCCGCACTTGTATTTCAAAAGCTTAGAAGGCTCGCCGAAGGCCTAAGGCCTTATAATCTTCTATATGTAATAATACGTCCAGCGCAAACCCCGCTTCCTACATCTTCCAGCCTTACTATATCCGGCTAATCTAAATATCACGGAACTGTAAAGGTTGTTTGCAAAAGGGAGCCTCACATCATACAGACTGGTAGAAAAATGATTCTGGTTGGATTCGCTCACTCAAGCAAATTTAGAATCAGTTTAAAAATTGCAGAAAATTTGTGTTTTTTTTATTGTTACGCAGATTTGGTTTAGTCGCGCTAGAGTGAACACGTCTGCTTGTAAATAAATAAACTTATTAAATAGGTAGTAGGTACAACCTTTTATTAGCAGCGTTCCATTCGTCCCAGTATAAAAGGGCTGCGGGTCCCACAGTACCATAGTCGTTTACATAACAGCTGATCTGCACGTCATCTTTTGTAATATTGAGTGCTATTATAGTATATGGGTTTCCAAATACTCGCTTAGCAGCTATTGAAGCAGACACGAGAAGAGTTGACGACAAAGCTGAACAGAATTCGAAAAAAAATCATCCATTAATTTAAATGTACCGGAAAATACACCAGAAATTAAGCATATCTTTCAGTTGCTTATAATCTCCCTCCCAGAGGTCACCAAAGTCAACCGAGGGAGGGTTATCGTGGCATCTGAAGGCGAGAAGCTTGCAACTCGTAATTATTTATGCGCGGTTGCCGTCTTTCATTACCCTTTTGCGTTTGCTTTGAGTGGTGCCGCCAAACTAGTGTTGATACCGCTTCAAGAGCTCCTGAAATGGAACGGGTAAATTAAGTGACGCATGTTTAAAGCTCTGGGTTTTGCATTTTGGGTTATGTATTTTGGGTGTAAAGTTTAAGCAGTAGATTTTCTCTAAGCAGTAGATCTACTGATTAACTATTAGATACTGTGCCTCGAGCATGTTTGCCGAAGCGAGGGTCCCGGACTTTTACGCCATCATGAGGTCGAGGGTCGCGTCTTTTTGGCGAAGTTTGAGACGCTCCAGTAACAGCATTTTGAGAGTTGTCTCGTGCAACCTAGCAAGCCCCATATTTGTGCACTGGATTTCTGTTCACCTAAGCGAGAACAAAAAATGACGAAAAACGTATGTTTTGAAGACTATAGGTACCTATACATACCTCCATGTTTTTGTTCTACTTTTACTTATTATTATATTTTTGTATATGGGTACTTTGCCTGCAATAAAACACTATTATTATTATTATTATTATTATTATTATTAACAGTCGATTTTCCCATACAAACTTCAACAGTCAATAGCAGACCTTTTAGCACAAACCACATTTAAATTACTAGAAGTAATTTTCCACTTGTTTAAGGCAGTAATATAGCCTGTGCATTGTCTATCGGTGTGTCAATCACGGGAATATCTTATAATGTATCAATGAAAATGAAAATAGAAAAATGCAAAGACTATAAACAACATCAAGTCGAATAGTAACTGGAGTAAGAGCACATTTCAATAGATTTCTATCTAGACTGAAGAGCAGTATAACAAAGCCACTTGCAAAGTGCCTATAGAAATCTAAATATCTCCTAACACATAAGTTAGTCATAAGTTAGTTTCATGAAGTAAAAAAAAAATTCTTAAGAATAGTATTATATTGCACATAATACAAATTACACCTTATTATATACTGGCCTGTTCGAAGTCATGGATAGAAAAAGTTTTAAAAACTGGATTACATTTGAATAGGTACTTTTATTTTCACTTTGATTTAATTATTGTTTTAACCTTTGCGTATCGATTTTTTTACTAAAACTGCTTACGGCAGACGTTGACTTGTAAATAAAGGTATCACCATGCGTCTCACACTCCAGGAATGTACCAGGATCATCTCACTATAGTGCAACTGGGGTGATCCCAGAGACAAACGGCCAGAACAATGGGTGTGAGACATTCCACTGTCCAACAAATGTTTCGGAGGTTTAGGAAGGCTGGACTTAACCTAAGAAGACTAAGCAATAGTAAGCCAAGGTAACGTGCGCGAGAAGACCGAATCATTGTGTCAACGATGTTAATAAATCGACATCAGGTGGGAGTTGGGATCCAGCAACAACTTTTGCAGACCCAAAGGGACCCGATCAGTGAGTGGACAGTCAGGAGACATCTTGCAGAAGCCAATTTAAAGCCTTACTGGCCAGCAAATGGCTCAAAACTTGATCAGCATCAAAAAGTTGCAAGATTAAGATATGTCCGTGAGCACATCGAATGGGGTGAGGACGAATAGGGCGGAGTAATGTTCTCTGATGAATCGAGATTCATGTTGTAAAATCGGCCAGGAGAACGTTTTGCATGTTTCGAAGAAAAAGTCCCATACATGGAAGGTTCTGTACACGTGTGGGCCGGTATTTCATCAGATGGTCGCACGGCATTAGTGCCGTTAGAATAGAAAATGGCAATGGACCGCTGTGAGATACGTAAACGGGATTCTCAATGAACATTTATCCGAACATTCGGCCGGCTCGTGTTTGGTCAATATTGACGACAATGCCTTGTTTATGGATGATACTACCCGCCCACACACACCTCATGTGGTAAACGAGTTCCTTCAAGACGTGGGAATTCATAAAATGGAGGGGCCAGCGGGGAGCCTTGGCCTAAAGCCTATCGAACATGCCTGGGACAAGAATGGCAGATGTGTTAGAAGCCGAAATCCACCTTCAGTCACGCTTCATGCCCTAAAAAATGCACTTATTGAAGAATGCGAGAATCTTCCTCGGCATATGCTGAGGAATCTGGTACTCAGCATGCCAAATCGTATAGAAGCCGTATTGAGAGCACGCGGAGGCAATACGAAATATTGAATGATAATACGTTTCAATTTCGTAAACCCACTTTAAGAGCTAATTATTTTTGGTCCAAATGGCCCTGTTTTGTTTTTTCTTCTTTAATACATTAAATTAATTAGATTTTGTTTCAATTTGATGCTTTTTCAACGCGTTATTAAATACATTTGAATGTTACTTGTCACTTCAAGAAACTATCTTGTGTGGTTTTGGAAATATTTAATTATAAGTTACTGGCTTTTTTGTAGCGCTAGTCAGTGTAGTTTAGTTTATGAATGGTGCTATTTTCAGTTCCAACTTCAAAGCAAAAATGTACTTGAGTTTCAAAGAAAATTTTTCTTCAAAGCATAGAAAATATCGTGGACTTGAGGACCTCCACATTTTTATGTTGGTCAAAAAGTTTCGTAACCTCGAAACTTCCTTGACTAAACACTAAAAGGCGGATGCAAATCTATTGTATTTTCGAGACTTTCAAACAACTAAATTACCTTTCAAGATGATTCGTTTATTTCAAAATTATGAGAGAAGCTTGCCTGTGTAAACGAGCGCCAAGAAACCGTTTCACAGCGGCTAACTCTGTTACACCAACTAAAACTTTGTTCTAAGGAACAAAGTTCTAAGTGTATTCCATTTTGTGAATTCATCTTCTTTGGACTTTTAAAAATCGGGGACGACTTGAAACTGTCAAGTAGGTACCGTGAGTTTATTCGCGCAAAAAGTTTTATGATTCAAAAAATTTGGTTGGTGTTTTAAATATTACATAATATAACATCAAGCTTGCATCCCCGATGGGTTAGGTAGGGGTTTACTCTATTATACACCCATATTTCGCCAGTTATGTTTTAGTCCCATGTAATAGGGGGCGAGCCTATTTTCATCAACCAGGCACAAATACAGACTCTACGCCCTCCCGCTCCGCCCAGAGCGAGAGACGTCATTTGATGATTTCCCACCCAAAAAAAAAAGAAAAGGCTGCTGCTGAGAAATTCTTGGTGGAAAAATCCAATAACACTGCCCGACCCAAGAATTGAACCCAGGAACTCATGCTCAGCGGTAGCGCTTGCAACCACAAAACCAACGAGGCAAAAAAGGATTTTAAATATTATCATCATGATCGTCTGATCATCATGATCATCTGATCATCATAAATATTATCATCATGATCATCTGATCATCATAAATATTATCATAATGACCATATTATCATCATAAATATTATCATAATGATCATATTATCATCATAAGTATTATCATCATAATCATCTTCCTGCCTTTGGTCCATATTAATTGGAGTCGGCAGAACACGTTTTCATAACATAACATCACACAAATATTATTGGTATTTTGAATAAAGCAATCCATCAGTAGTTTCCCTGCTGGCCCGTATACGGGGTAGCAACAACGGCATTCTGAACGCAATAGCTTTACGTTTTCACTGTCCCTTTTAGAATCAATGGGGCATGTCTTGTGCAGGTGTGGCGAGTCATAGCAAATAAAAATGTAAAAAAAATTGTACTAGGTTAAGGTTTCTAAGGGTCTATGGCATCCGAAATAAAGTTTTATTATTATCTTCTTTTGACATTTCTCGGGACCCTGGGGTCCCGGACCTTTGGGAGGCGTATGAGGAGCCGAACCCAACTCGCAGAGGCCTGTTAGACATTTTTAATGAAATGAGTCACAAACCTATGACTATCCCTGTTCGGACTTTGCAAGTGCACCCAAGGGCAACCACCGGTTGGTGTAGGACTATTGCAGGATATGGAAACGAAGATATTGGACTATGTATTTGGGTAACTTAAGTGGACTGGCTATGGAAAGACCATCGCCCCTGCCTGACCAATGTTTTATATAAAATAAACAGATAAAATGGCAGGGGGCGACTTGCACCCTGATGGGCCCCCGAAAACAGTCGCTAGCACATAGTGTCGTAGCGACAAGGGGGCAACATGTCCTGAGGTGCTTATGGAGTGGAGAGGTACCCCACGGCTATCAGGACAATCCCGGAAGTACGGTCAAGATCCCTACCAGCATCTTACTGGAATATTTCCTTCCTCCGTGCACGGTTGCTCTTGCGAATCTCCACTCAAGCTCGTCAGTAAAGGAAAGAAAGAGATGGGAGTTCTGTTCCTCGTCATTATTCACTCCAGCCGGCCAATAAAGGCAAGCCAGAGATGAGGAACAAGACTTTTCCCGGGATATAGGGTCCGAGGGGTCGCTACTGCCCAACAGCTCGTTACATGCTGCCCTGCGAGTTTCTGTATCTCTCTTGGTCTAGCTCCTCACCCCAGACCTGTTTCGGCAAAGTGAACTCTACCGGTACAGACCCAGAGTACAGGAGCACGCAAGCCCCACCACGACGTCAACGTAGAGACACGGCGGTATTATTATTAATCCGAAAAGTGTTATTTTCAGAATGCTTCTAATTTTACAAAGTGCTTAATTATCTTGTTTGTCATTTTATTTTATTTATTTATTTAGATTCACCAACAATGGCTCACACTGGTTTTAGGCTAACGGTTACATACAAAAATGTATATGCTACAGTGCAACAATCACTTACGTTACCGTGGCCCTGGCGCACAGGCAACTGAAGGAACACGGGTGGGTTTTAGTCAGTAAGAGTCTGACACGCCCGTCCGCTCCGTCCAGAGCGGGAGAGGTCATTTGATGATATCCCAAAAAAAAAAAAAAGAAAAGGCAAACTCCGCATGCATAAAGTACAAAAAAAAAATCTTTTAATATTTTTTTAATTTTCATCCAACACAATAATTAAACATCAAGCAAATTATGATTAATTTACTCTTAATATTAATTCAGGTCTTATGAACTTACTCTACCAAATACGGAGAATTTATCAGAACATTTCATTCGTAAATAAAACTGTAAACTGTTGAAACTGAAAATCTCCAAAATAAATACTACACGGTGAACAAACACAAACAGAGAATCAAATTAAATAATCGGATAAATAAGTAAATAAATTATTATTTTAAGAAACATTTATAAACTTCCGATTTCGTCATAATAATAACTCGCCTTACCCGTGACTTCGTCCGCATGGAATTCGATTTTTTCCGTAAAAACTTCAACGCCCTATTTCACCCCTTCAATGTTGTAGTAGGTATACCCGAAATCTTTTTCATGGTTCAAACTATCTAATATATCAAATTTCTGCAAAATTGGTTGAACGGCTTAGCCGTGAAAACGTCATACATAAGTCATAACGTAAGATTTGTCAGGCAGTGAACCAAACATAAATTTTGTAGATTTATATTGAAGATTTATATCAATATCTTCCATACATTATTATAAAGTCACTTTCCGTGACCGTCTGTATGACAGATGTTGTTTTTCTAAAGTTTAAACTATGCATAGGATTTCACTATCGTTTAGGGAATATATTCTGGAAGAGTAATGATAATTATAATTAGTACAAACCATACTTATAAACCCAAAACTTTTTCCAAAAAAATGCAACAGACTACCAAAAAATCACTACAAAGTGAAAAATAACTTTAATTTCGGAAGTCGGTGTCCTTGGTTTTGTGTTTTTGTTTTTAGCCACCGACTTCCGAAATTAAAGTAATTTTTAATTTTGTAGTGTTTTTTGGAAAAAGTTTAAATTTTCAATTTTTAGTTGTGGTACCTACCGCACACAAACTTTGAACATACATAAAAATAGATTCCGACGAATTGAGTACCTCCTCCTGTTTTGAAGTCGGTTAAAAAGATATCTCGATATTTTGTCAAGTAGTGAAAATAGTGATACTAAAGAATACTTTCAAATTATGTGTACCAACCCAGTAAATGGAGTATTCCGTTCTATATTCTATATTCCAATAAAGGAGGACGAAGGTGCCCAGTTCCCATCACAGACAATACAATTTCTAACAAGGAAGCCTAGGATATGTACGTCTCACACGTTCATTCGTATACAAACGTAGAATTTCACATTGTATACGGAATCCCTTTCAGTTCTGGAGAGCAAAACTTGAAACAGAATAATACAAAATATTCTTGTGTGTAATTAAATTTTCTTCGGGCACTCACTTAAACTGAAACTGTGTTTTAGTGTTTCTTTTCAATGTTGTTAGTGTTCCAGAGAGGTTAAGGAATTGGATATAATAGAAGTATAAGAAAACAGAAAAAACAAATGAAAGAGCAAAAAGAAACAGAAAAAAAAGAGAGAAAAGATAGAGAAAAAGAAAGAAGAGAAACCAAGAGAAATTTCATTAATACGGCGGTAGGTATTTATTTACATCTGATGGATTTATCTAACCAAAAAACTCTCAACATAACATAACATCACGCCTATTTTACCTAAAGGATTAGGCAGAGGTCTACCTATAGTATTAAAAAAACACGTGTGGCACTCGGGGACTGCCGCGGTAAAGCTATTGCATAGCATTTTTTATCAACTTATGCTATTACAATTATTTATTCATTTTTTATTTATGCAGTATTTTTTTTTCTTTGATATTAATTCAAGTACAGTCGTACCATATACATACACGTTAAGCGAATACTCGGCCGAGCTACATGGTAGGCGGAGTGGGGGGTGTTAGGTTTTATTTTCGTTACGGAATTTCTTGATTCGGTCGCCGCGCTCAAAGCCCGCGATAAAAGCTATGCAATAGCTTAAAAACTATCCTCGTTTTACAATATCGGAGTAGTTACTGCATCATAAAACAAAAAAACTAACCACGTCAAGTTGAGGAGATAGATCCGATCTCATGAGAAACTCGTGATTAAATGACCTCAGTTGAATACATCTAACAAACCACCCCCGCCGTTATAATATTGTCTAATCCAATTTATCCACTTTTAAACTCTGACTTTCGCAGTAAATCTTGATTATGGACACAAATACTTATACAAAAACTTTGGTTATTGCGCCATCGTCTAAGGTTTGTTTTCAGAGAGAGAGCAAGCAGAACTGGCAGGTCAAAAGGTTGTTAGCAGTGCTAAATACCCAGATTGTGACGAACGAACACTTAGTACCGTGTCCGACATTCATGAAGGCTCTTTGGATGCACCCCAGCTTGCAAAAGCATTCTCAAAATTTGAACTGAATGCCCATGGAATTTAACTTCTTCTAATTCCCAACACTCTGGGAGGTAACAGGGTATAAATCCCCCACAATAGGAGTATACGTCACAATTTGCAACTTTTACGCCATCTGGGAATTGTCAGTACGTACAGAATGTTTTGTTTGAGTATGGTGTTTGCAAAGCTTTCTGAATATGAGAGAACCGGCTTTTACGTAGAAAAACATACTTTACTCTCTTTTATATAGGAACGTGATAAACGACGGTTGATCCTTTTACTCGTCGTTTGTTTCTATCAAAAATTCGCAATTTAAGTATGTACAATTTTTTTTTGAACTTATTTTGACTGATAATTGGAATGAATTTTTTAGTGAAATTCTTTACTGTTGACCTGAAAAAAGCATGACTCCAGCCCCCGACCCGTTTTATACGCCAGCGAATAATATTAAGAAGTCAAAAAGTCATACTCTTATCTTTTCAGAATTGAAATTAAATCCCGAGCAGCGCCAGAATTCTATCAACGAGAACAAAACTTATTCACAATAAAATACCCTTAATAGGGACACATTATCTAAAATTACTTTCATTAAGGCACAATCTTCAAAAGTAAATCCTAATCTGCCTGACGTTCAGTCTTTATCGGGTAAGACTGAGATCTGGGCCGTATTCTCATTAAGCGATAATATTAGGTAACCTATTTACTCGAAAAACGATTGCTTTTGTGCCCTTTGATGCATTGTGCTGACTCTATTTATTCTTATCTTGCTATATAGAAAATCATAACGGGTTCCTCTATTCCCATCCAATACCAAGAGCTAATACCATTTGGTATTAGTTTATTTCAGAATTTATTTTCTATTCCCAACGAGTACCACATTTTAAAACCAATACCAAAACAAGTTTGAAGAAATCAGATACAGTCAGGTTCAGTAAAATTAAAATGCTTTGAGTGATTTTAAGTAATGTTTAACCTACCTACCTACCAAATTAACTTCCAGCGATCGATCTCTGGTTGCCTGTAATACTAACAGCTAAGCTGTGTTAAAATGAATTACCGAACTAAGTTTCCGAAAACATAATAAATGTTCCCGAAAATCCTAACCCTAGACGGTCGACGTCAGTGGCATCCCGAGGTTCGGTTGGTTAGGTTCCTTTAAACCCTTTACACAGAAATAGGAGCCCCGCGAAGCGGGGCTCCGTCGACCAGCTTATTAACCCAAACCCTATATTTAGATTACCCTAGATTTCGGTAAAACGCAATTTAAATAAAACTTTGTGTAGCTGAGTGTACAAAAAGTCACGCTTTGGTATTCGTTAGTAATAGATTTTTTATTTAAAAAAATGTGGTACTCGTTGGGAATAGAAAATAAATTCGGAAATAAACTAATACCAAATGGTATTAGCTCTTGGTATTGGATGGGAATAGATCAGCGGGTTTGCTAACGGGCAAAAATTAAGGGGGATTTTGCATTTGATATTCTATTTAGGTTTTCTCTTGAGTAGAATGGTCTTAGTTATCGTATATAAAGTATGTTGTAATGCTGAATTGTGTCCCACTTTAAAGAGTTTTTAAAGTGTAATTCATGGAACTATTTTTTTCAGCATTACGCTTTAAAAACTTTGATGTAAAATATGATATTTATTTATTACTACTTACATCTACCATTACTGGTTAACCCCAATGTGATAAATGCGCTTAAACTAACTTAATATAAACTAACATCTATAACTAATTATACTCGTATACAATGCAACAACAGAATAAGTCCCTCTCACTCGCTATGAGGTTGAGCGTGCGGAGTGCACGCGTCAACGGCGCCTGCCTTAAAAGGTTGGTCCGAGCGCGCAGTTCCATTAGCAATGGCGGCTGCCGTCATTGCCACACGTACCTATCCGGAACACACAGACTCCTCTGCCCTAAAATAACTGCATTATGCACCTTCCCTCTCAATATCTTAAATATATAAGAAGTGAGTGCAAGACCCCTCCAAACCCTTAGCTCATTGTATCCGACCATACCTAAAATAAACAAAGTTGGATTTATTAATGGGTAAAAAGGGGTAGTTCCCGTAATAGCGCTTCTATACATATCTTATAAACTTATTTTGCACCTTCTCCAGCATGAGACTATATTTAGCTTCAAGCCGAGCCCAGATGACTGCATTACATTCTAACTGGCTCCTCAACAATGCATTATATAATGCTATAAAAGCTTTCACATTCGTGAATCCTCGGACCGTACAAAACATGAATCCTTAATTTCTATACGCTCTTTTACAGCTACGCGTAATGTGATCACGAAATGTCAAACCGGTTTTAAAGCTTACCCCCAAGTCCTTGACTTCTGTGACTCATGCCATAGGCCAGCCTTCAATAAAGTAGGTGTGCAAGATGGGATTGTGTGTGCGAGAAAAAGTGATGGTCACACACTTCGAGCTATTGAACTGCAAGAGATTTTCTTTGCTCCAGCTCACTACCCTATCAATGTCAAACATAACTGTACTCTGTCTTTTCTTAGGCCTCCTCTCTGTGAGAGGGAGTGGGGGGAAACATATTTGACAACATGGGCCCAGTATAGGTTGATAGACATCAGTTATTTTCAAGATTTTCATCATCGTTGTTTTTTATTTATATTTCTTTTGTATAAATATTTGAACTTTGTATCAGATTTCCAACCATTAAATAATAGTCAAAAAGTAAAATTCTACCAATCCAGCTTCCGTTACATTGAGCAATTTATCATCTGCTGGAAATAATTTCCTTTTGAGTTCGAACTTTTACTAAAGAGTAATTTCTGTTTTTTTTTTTAAATAAACAACGAATTAATGAACGAACCGGTTGTTGAACTTTTGAAAGGTTTATATTCAGCAATGAACTAGGTAAGGGTAAATGGATTAATTGAAAGGGTAAAGTCGATCAACCAAAGGGTAAAATACTACGATGAACTATAAAAGCAAACTACGATTAGCTTTAAATCTGGATTCCTTATAGGTCCTGTTTTATTGCTATAAATATGGTAAACTGCTCTAATGCACACAATGGATTTTGTATTTTAAACCACTACGCTAAAGTTTACTTCAGAGTGTCTGAAGTTCAGTCGTTTCAAACTCACCTTGACGAGACACGTTTAAATAAAGCATGGATGAATTCAGTGGACCGGTCAGGCCCACGGGAGCTCGTAGGAGTTGCCTAACTAATTTGCATACATCGTCCGGGATTTTGAGATGATTCTGCCTGTGTATTGTTTTTTTTTAAAGATAACATTTTGTTGGATTAGTGACGTGACTGGGTTCTGAATTGTTATTCCTGTATTTTGTGATTTTCGTTTGTAATTTTTTGCTTTATTTGGGAGGATAATTTTCCATGCGTTGCTAGATTAATGTTTTGTTTTTCGTTTGCCTGTTCTTTACTGACCGTTGTGTAAATTCTATTCTTTCACGAGTTATTAGATTTTTCTCTCTAGTTATGTAAGATAGAATGAATAAAACTAAGCGTATTTTTGGAACGAAGTTCCTTATCGCACGGTATGGACTTGGCGAATGGGGGCTAGGCGAAAAAAAGTGTAAGAATTTCCCGTCACGAGTTTCCGTCAAGGCTTTCTTTATTTGCATATCTCAAGAACTACTGGTTAGAATTTAAAAAATATTTTTGTGTTGGATAGTGCATTTATCGAGGAAGGCTTTAGGCTATATTACATCACGCTACGACTAATAGAAGCGAAACATAAATTAAAAAAAAAATCAAAAACGGGAAAGCAATATTCCTTTTGAGAGCTTACTTTGCGTGCGCTGTGTAAACGGTTAAAGAAACGCAAACATCATGTATGACGTAATTGTTCCCCTTTAAAAGTTAAAAAAAAAGTCCGTAACAATATATTTGTGTATCGTTTAAGGTTGACTCAATATAGCCATTTTTATGGTAATCAAATATGTTCTATGGATGTTCTAAATATACTACGAAAGGAACTTTGTTCCAACCGAGTGTTCTACGACACTCACGCATTTTTTTTAGTTGTTGCGCGTTAAAGTATACCTAGGCAGGTTAACTCCAGCCAAAAAGTGTCTCGGCGTGACTTTGAACCACTTGTTAAATCCATAATTAATTAACTAATTATAAAATCATCTCTCAATATAAGGTTTTAATAATATACATTTCCTTTGCAAATCATTGAGCGCCGAAAATTTCTAACATTTTGAGTTGTGACAGTACTAAGTTGAAAACTTGAGTCTCAATCGAAAGTTGTTTATTTGTCCGTAAATAACTTTCGACCTGTCCAACGTTAATAATAAATTGGACTTTCGTTATAAATAATTTGGCGTGCGCTAACCTTGGCTACACAGAGTAGAAATAAGCAGTAGGATTTTGGCAAAATCTCTCTCATGTGTGTCTTGTATTGCGAGTTAAGCCTTTATGTATATTAGCTCTAAAAGCATTATTATTATCATAATTTAATGTCAAAAGCTTTTAAGTTAGCGAAATGTTATTAGTTCGGTAACTAATTGTGTGCCCAAAAACGTACTAGAAAAGTAAGTTTTTTTTTTTTTTTTTTCCATAATAAATTAAGTATCGGCTAAATATTTTTCTAAAAATAATATTATAAAACACAATAATTATGTCATGCACAATTTGCACACAAACATGCTCATTAATATGTGTATCTACTTTTATTGTAGGAAAATAACTGATTGTTTAAAATTATAAAGAACATGGGACTTGGAATCCTATTAATATTATAAATGTGAAAGTTTGTATGTTTGGATGTTTAGATGTTTGTTAATCGATCACGCAAAAACGGCTGCACGGATTTAAATGAATTTTTTATAGCCTGGATTAACACATAGGGTAATTTTTATTCCGGTAGTACGTTTCCTTGGGACAATTTCCGACCTCCACGCGAACGTAGTCGCTGGCAAAAGTAAGTTGCATATTAATCTGTCCGATTTGATTAATGATTGAGTGTCTTTGTAGCTAGAATAGGAGCCTTAAGGAAAACCGGGAAGACCTTTATTCAATCAAGCCATATTTCCCGGTCTTTTAATTCGAATTCTATTAGGGTTATTTAGAGTACATCAAACACACAACAAACACACACACGTGTTATTCTGACATGCTATTAAGCCGTAATAATATGAAGTACAAATTGAAACAAAACATGCCTACATACAAATTCGAGATAGCACTCATTAGAATTGACATAACAAGGTCAAAGTTTAATTCAATTAATCCTACTGTAATCCTAATCCTAACTATCCTAACTAATATTATAAATGCGAAAGTAAGTTTGTTTGTTTGTTTGTTACGCTTTCACGCTAAAACGGCTAAACGGATTTGAATGAAATTTGGCACACAGATAGACCATGACCTGAGTAGGGACATAGCCTACTGTTTATCCTGGATTGCAGACGAAGTCGCGGGCAACAGCTAGTGAATTAACATATTCCACAAAAATATGGTACAAAGCTACGTGATTACAAAAAAGAAGTTGTTTATTATTTCACATAATCAGTTATTATCCTATATTTATTTTCCTACTGCATTTCCCTACGCTGTGTCTGCGCTGCTAGTTGCTTGACTTAATAATTACTTAGCCACCGCAAAACACGTACCATAGTCTCTCACTCCACTACACAAGATCAATTCATACATCACCTGGCCCGTGGATTCGTCTGCCTTGAAACAGGTATTTGGACCGGCATACTGCTTACAATTTATAGCCCAAGGTGGAGACTGATGGGTTACCGGAAAGAAATAGGATGATCCGAAATGGATATGAAAATTTCGTTTTATGAAATTAATTTGTTTCATTTAGGATCAGGTTCTACGGTAAGAAGATACGCAAAAAAAATCTGATCAAATTGGAAGAATTATGTTTGAAAAAGATGCAAATAATTATTAAAATCTACAGTTTTACAAACAATTTGAATATTAAGGAGAGCAGTGCCCGCGAAGCAGAGATGCATTTCGGTTAGCAGAAACTTCTATGTTCTCATTAAATGCAATTAAACAAAATTAATTACATTTTATACACTTGAAACAATTCTGTTGTCTGGTTAGTCTTATTTTGTCAGATACAATTCCTGGCTTACAGAACAGCAACGCAACTCGAAATATTCATGCATATTGTTATCAAGACGATCTCGCAGATTCATTATACGCATTCCCTAAATTTGTCGGAATTTACTTTCACAGTCGACCACACAGGATGTTAAACCTATCAAAAAACTCCACAGGAGTATCCACTGTATTATTAGGACAGTACTGTCTAAACTTCTGTAAAGGTTTCAGGGTTGAGTCGCAACTCCATTCAGTAGTTGTTTAGCGTAATCCACAATGAAATAGAGCTATGTGGCTACGTGTAACGGAAATTGAATTTATTAAAGCGAATTGCTGTATCTAGGTTCTGAGCCTATGTAATAAGCCTGAAGTGCGTTCTGCTGTTAACTAGATAATCTCACGTTCTTTGTAGCCCACGTTCAAAAGCAGGTGAGATTAAATCCTGTAACTTTAGTGGTGGCTTTGTTTAAACTGAACGGGTATTTTGGAGAAACCTACTTGGGTTCATAATTTCCGTGGTTAAATACTTAATTTATAATTAAGTACATATATAAGACCCTTGGTCCTGGATTTTATGTTAATATAAGTATGAAATCACCATCTTTAGTAAGCACGGTGTTCAATGCTCGTACTTTCTCTATATGAGAAGATGCATTTGCCTTTTAGTGGGACAATATTAGGAAGGTGGTATTATTTTTATTAAAATACTTCAGTAGGGTACATAATTTTTATATTTTCAATCAATATTATAGTTAACGTGAGTCGATAATATGAAATGTAAAAATAATTATGAGGGCACTTCAATTACGCTGACGGACGCGACAAAAATATTACGAAATATACAATATTACAATATTTGATCATAATTGTCTACTTCAATATTAATTTGATATCATCTACTCATGCTTTTGGACCCAGATGTTCCAATCCAATTACGTCTAAAACGTATATATATTTCTTTTACTAAAATTATTCAAAATATTGCTTTTAAAACCTGTTGCGACTAGATAAAAGCATTCCACAAACATTCAAGATGAATATCTGTAGCTACACTCAGGTTTTGTCGACACATTTACTCTGCAATTTTATCCCACTGGCATTTATATTAAAAAATATGCAAAAAGAAATCAAAACAGTTGGAAACTGCAAATAACTTGTTACAGAAATAAATTCTTCAACGTTCATACAAAAAGCTCAAGAGATAACCTTTGGCTGACTTGCGTAGAACTAAGAAATATCACTAAGGAATAAAAAACTATATTTGCGACTGAAAAAACTACTACTTCTCAATATTAAAGAATCCAGTCTTACCAAGGGGAATCGTGGTACCCAGTAACTGGGTTGTGAAGGTCAGATAGGCAATCTCTATTATGTAAAATACTGGTATTCAGCTGAATCTGGTAAGACTGGAAGCCGACCCCAATATAGTTAGGAAAAGGCTATCCAGATGATGATTCAATATTATAGAATCGTCATATAAAAGGAAGCCCTTGAAAAGGTCACACTCATTGATTTATGAACGTCGATGCCAATACACGACTTATTTTGGTACCTAATTCCTTGAGCACTGGTTCCTTTCTCCACTAATCTATTTAAAGCTTCCCGAACTCACACTCTTGAACATAATTTAGCAAAAAGTTTCACATCCATAATACACCCTGAAAGTACACACATAAAAGTACAACTCTTTCAAGCCACATATTTAGGTTAAAGTGTGTTAAAAGTCGGCAATTCGTTCCGATGTCAAAAGTTACTTTCAAGTAAAGTTAAGTTACAAAGCTAGTTTCAATGCTTGTTCACAAACTTACCTTTACAACTTGTGAGTGAAACTTTGCCCAATTTCTATAGCTATTGAACTAATCGAGTCTCAATTGTTTAAGGGGTAAAATTCCGGATATGTTGATATCGAAATATTCTGAATCACAATTTCTGAATCTGACTTTACATTTTGATTCAGAAGTGTGTTATGGTGTCAATACAGCCTGCACCCTCATTGCGTATCACACTATCAGTCACAATCTGAATCATTTTGAAGGATATTACTAAGCCATTGCTTCGTATGTTCGAAAAAATTGTCTGCTCAACAACGTCACTAACGCAATGAATGTTGTTGAACTGTCAAAATGAAAGCCATTCCTACTGTTAGTGTCATAAGCAATTACCCCGCTAGATTTAATATAAAGATCCTGAATAAATAAATAGAATATATTTGTGTGTATAGATGGTTGAGCATGGTTAATGACTGAGCTCAGTGGTGTCCATTTTGGAAGGCGTAAATGATAAATGATAAATGATTTTATTTCTGTAAGTAGAACAAACAACAAACACTTTTACACGTCAATCATATTTTAAAAACTAGATGAGGTCGGCGTTTCCTATCTGACTACTCTAAGAAGAAAGGCCGAAACAAACTCAGAGGTCACAGTCTCTTTTAAAGTCCAGACATAATCTTGGTCAGATCATGTGAAGACCATGTAGATTTTGTGCCTATGTCCGACAGTGAACTGCTACAAGCTAATGATGATGCAGATACATATTTACACATAAGTTACTGACCTCTGAGTCTAATAATATCTAAACCAACACAACAATAGTATATGGAATCAATTGTTTATCGCATCGAATCCGACCAATATACAACAACACGCTTGCGTTGGTTGTAGATTACATCATCCATGATTGATGTCATGAATGAGTTAAACACATTATTTTTGATAGATTCCTCATCTGCTACTAAGACTGGGTATTAAACGTAGCACAATCAGCCGATAATGTTCCCAGTGCTGGGATACAGGCTTCCTTTCTGTGAGAGGTAGTGGGCAATTCACCACGCGGGCCCAGTGCGGGTTGGCGGATGTCACATGTCTTCGAATTTTTGGTTCTAGAAAATGCCGGTTTCCTTACGATGTTTTCCTTCACCGTTTTGAGAGCAGTGGTGATGAAATATTTGACACGGAATAAAGTGCCTGCTTGGGTTCGAAGCCACGACCAACAACTCCTAATTCGCGGCCGTTACCACTAGGTCACCACTGCAGTGTATTAAACTTGCTACCTTTAATGTCAATGCTTCTGATATCCGGAATATTATTTTAATTTCCCCACTTTGTAACATTCTTTAAACGTATGTAGGTATACAGAGACAGGTACACTTAATTTTCTTTTAAATTACTGTCTGTTACGCCACACTGCCGCAGCCGATCACAGCGCCATTTAAGCCAGCCAATCCCAGCCAAGCCAAGCCACCGCCATAACTACCGGACGCCTTCAGTGGGGGAAAAGATATATAAGGCTCTGCAAGTCCATTTTCGGCCTCTTGTTGCTGTGAATACACGACTAAGCTGAAACTCTGTTTGATCGAAAAATATATATATTAAATCAGTGTGATTATACAGTTCTGTTTTTTTTATTTATGCCCTTCTGTTACATCTCAGAAGTGGGATAAATCTAAAAAGCTATGAAGCGTAATCACGCCGATGTGGCAAGGGTAGGCCGTAGGGCAGGTAGGAGTGAATCCCAGTGTGAAGAAGCATCCGAAACAAACGACAATGAAGAGGACGTCACATCACCAGATACACCTCCAGCCCGGAAAATCCTTAGAAGACTTTTAGAAACCGAGGTACAAAAAGCCATGCGCGAGTTAAGCGAAGACATACCCTCCATCACCACAAGAAAAGAACTCCGCGCTGCCTCACTGATACCAGAGTTTGACCCCGACAGTGAAGAGTGCACTACTGCGTCAGCGTGGCTCAAAAAGATTGATCAACTCGGTGAGATTCATGGCTGGAGTGAAACTACTAAGTCATTTTACCTGCAAGATAGATTAAGAGGTCAAGCCAGAAGATGGTACAATCGGCTTGATGAATACGATTATTCCTGGGAAGATTGGAAGCAGATGTTGATGCGTGCTTTTCCAAGACATCGTGATTTCGGGAACATGTTAGAAGAGATGATGAACAGGAAGAAACAAGCTACGGAATCGATGACGAAATACTACCAGGATAAAGTGGCCATGTGCTTCCGGTGTAAGTTGTCCGACAATGCGACTGTTTCCTGCATCATTCGCGGTCTACCACCATCACTCCAAGCGAATGCGAGAGCTTACCAGTGCGAGCGACCTGAAGAATTATATGAAGGCTTCCTTTGTGCGCTGGATGACTACCAACCGCCGTCAACGTCAAGCGGAACACGTGCGTTAAATAAAGATGCCAACAATCGACAGGGAAACGATAAAAAATATACGCCTATCAACCCGGACGTCGACCCGTGTCCGCGCTGTAAAAAAACTGGCCACATACTACGTAACTGCCCATATCCAGATTCGCGAACATGCTTCAAATGCGGTAAGCAAGGCCACATTGCTACGCGTTGCATAAACGCCCCTAAACCTACAACACAAGCTGAAGATAAAGTCAAAGAAATTAAGCTTCTACAAAACTACAACGACATATACGAAAAAACAGTAAAAATCAATGGCATCTACGTTAAATCTTACATTGATACCGGCAGTCAAGTCAACGTACTCTCTACTCACGTGTCAAAACTGCTGGATCTCGAAACCAACCCGTCTAACATCGTCCTCAAAGGCTTCTCTGGAGAACATTTACCCAGCCGCGGGGAAGTAGCTTTCCAGCTGGAAATCGATGGCATTCTTATCCCCTGCAAGGCTCATTTATCAAACGTGGAGATGGGGAACATAAATCTGTTGGTTGGGCAGCCAATTATCAACAGCGACGGTATGACTCTGATGGTCAGCGAAGGAAGAGCCACCCTCAAACAAGACCTCGACTTTACAAGACACATGGATGTTATTGAAGAGCGCACCCGCTTCAAGGTCGTCACTGCTGAAAAAGAGTGTCTACTGCCCGGACTTTCCATCATTAAGGTTAACGTGCTGGACAATGATGAAGACAACGAAGTCGCCACTACACCACAGCATTATGAGCTGTGTGGTGTAACCTACTCAATTCCTGCCACCATGCTACGAGGCCCCGTCGGGTATATCAAGATCATAAACAATGGCGCTCAAAACATTAACTGGAAGCCTGGCCAAGTATTGACCAGAGCCGACAGCTGCACGACTTCGCCACTACCGAATATTCAGGTTAGTCTACAAAATTACACTTTGCCATCGACTTCCACAGCCAAAGCCAATAATGACTATAACCATCCTATTGCGTCTCTATTGCCCACTAGCGTAGCCAATGTTAGCACTATTGGGGGAGTAAACATATATGATATCAGGTCGGGTAAATTGAATAAAAATGATCACGATAGTTTAATCACTTTATTGAAGAATTACAGTGACTGTTTTGCGAAAAAACACAAGACTTAGGATGTACAGATTTATTACAAATGAGTATAAAATTAACAAGTGAACAGCCTATATACCGCCAACCTTACCGTTTATCTCATAGTGAGCAGGACATAGTTAGGTCCAAAGTCTCAGAGTTATTAGACGCAGGTATAATCCGAGATTCCGAGTCATGTTTTGCTTCTCCAGTTATCCTTGTTAAGAAAAAGAACGGCGACAGCAGGCTTTGTGTCGACTTTCGGGCGCTTAACGCCATTACAGTTAAAGATAGGTATCCGTTGCCCAACATCGATGATCAGGTCTCAAAGTTAGCCGGTAAGAAATTCTTCACTAGTCTTGATTTAGCACAAAGTTACCACCAGGTTAGAATCGCCCCAGAAGACATACACAAAGCAGCTTTTATAACACCGCAGGGGCACTTTGAATATACCCGTGTTCCATTTGGTCTGGCTAACGCACCGTCTGTTTTTATGCGACTCATAAACAAGATCGTAGATTCTATACGAAATTCCAAAAACGTTTCTAAAGACGGTAGTTTGAAAACTCTCAACGACTTTTCGAACGAATATGAGGTATTAGCATTTTTAGACGATTTGTTGCTACCTTCCGTCGATGTGCAGTCCGGTTTAGAAATTTTAGAGAAAGTTCTTCATAAATTAAAATCAGAAAACTTAAAGCTAAATATGAGTAAGTGTTCATTTTTACAAAATAAAATCACATATTTAGGGCATGAAATTTCATCGAATGGCATTCAACCGGGCGAATCGAAATTGGCAGCAGTGTCGCAGTTTCCCATCCCTAGTAACGTTCATGAGATACGTCAATTTGTTGGGTTATGTAGTTATTTCCGTAAATTTATAAAAAATTTCGCAATAATTGCGCGCCCAATAACAGATTTAACAAAGAAAAACGCTGTGTGGAATTGGGGCAGTGAACAATCTAATAGTTTTGAAGAATTAAAACAGTGTTTGTGTACAAAGCCCATACTCGCTTTATATGACCCTGCACTGCCCACGGAGATTCACACGGATGCATGCAAATCAGGAATCGCAGGCATTTTGTTACAAAAACAGACTGATAATTCACTACGCCCTGTTATGTATTTTAGTAGAGTAACTAGTAAGGAAGAAAGCATGTATCACAGTTACGAGCTTGAAACGCTCGCTGTGGTCGAATCGTTGCGTAGATTTAGGGTGTACATTGTAGGTAAACACGTTAAGATCGTGACTGACTGCACGGCTGTTCGTGCCACCCTAACCAAACGTGACATTATTCCGCGTATTGCCAGGTGGTGGTTGTCAATCCAAGATTTTGATATGAGTGTAGAGTATAGACCCGGAGAAAAAATGAAACATGTAGACGCGTTAAGTAGGAACCCAATCGATACTATAAATATAAATCGCCTTGAAGTGTCAGACTGGTTCTATACCGTCCAGTACCAGGATGACAAATTAAAGCAAATCATTGACCAGCTTAGGGGTGGCTCAGCTGCTACTGAAATAACCAACAATTATGTGTTCCTAAATGATAGGTTATATAGAAAGACATTGCATGGTAATCGTCTCGTTGTGCCAGCATTAGCTCGATGGAGGCTGGTCCAAATGCACCATGTTGACATTGGGCATGTGGGTATTCAAAGATGTATGGATTTGATAAAAAAAGATTATTGGTTTCCCAAAATGACTCGCTTTATTCAAAAGTATGTTAATGCATGTCTTCATTGTGCCTATGGTAAAGGTGATCATGGAAAGAAAGAAGGAAAATTGTTCCCTATCCCTAAACCCACAGAGCCTATGCTCATGGTGCATGTCGACCATTTAGGCCCCTTTTGCAAAACAGTGAAAGGTTATCAGTATATGCTGGTTATGACAGATGCTTTTTCAAAATTTGTTATTGCTGAGCCCACTCGAACAGTCAATTCAGTAGAAACTATTAGAACACTTAAAAAAATATTTAGCTTATTTGGATACCCTGATAAACTTGTAAGTGATCATGGGAAGGCTTTCACCAGTAGATATTTTAAAAAGTTCACATCTGACAAACAGTTTAGGCACATCTTGACCTCAGTTGCATGCCCGCGAGCCAATGGTCAGGTGGAACGCACTAACCGGACCATATTGAATGCATTGCGTGCCACAGACCCTAGTGAAGCTGCAAATAATTGGGCCAACAGCTTACCTGACATTCTCTGGGGTATCAATAATACTGCAAATGAAAGTACATCCCACAGGCCCTATGATTTGATGTTTGCCAAAAGTTCTAGACCACGTTGCGATGTCATTACTAATGAAAGTATTAGTGAGCCAGTGGAGGTTAGGCGTAACAAAGCAAGTGCTCGGTTAAGGGTAGCAAGCGATAGGATGAAACGTAACTTTGACAAGAAACGCAAAACAAGCCATCTCTATAAAAAGGGTGATTTAGCTCTTTGGCGGCAAGCACCGACCAGCAGTGTCACAAAAGTTAACACTAAACTAGATGACATTTACTCAGGTCCATATATCATAACCAAGGTGGTGGGCAATGACAGATATAGGATCAGAAGTATTAAGGGACTCCGAGGTTACAAGGCCTTTACGGGCCTGGTGGCCGCGGATTCCTTAAGGCCTTATCGTAGTACGGTTCCTATATCTGATAGTGCCAGTAGTTCTGATGAGCAACTTGAAACTGAAGACCTTATTGACCTACTTGAAAGTTAATCAAGTTCCCTCCCATTGCGGGAGCAATCATTGTTTCAGGACGGCCGAATGTTACGCCACACTGCCGCAGCCGATCACAGCGCCATTTAAGCCAGCCAATCCCAGCCAAGCCAAGCCACCGCCATAACTACCGGACGCCTTCAGTGGGGGAAAAGATATATAAGGCTCTGCAAGTCCATTTTCGGCCTCTTGTTGCTGTGAATACACGACTAAGCTGAAACTCTGTTTGATCGAAAAATATATATATTAAATCAGTGTGATTATACAGTTCTGTTTTTTTTATTTATGCCCTTCTGTTACATGTCCTATAAAACGGACATTACACTTCGCATCGTTATTTAAAGCCGGTCGGTCCTGTCTGGACAAGTCTTAGCGGCAATTCCACAAATTGCTCGGTTAAAAGCATTTGACACTTCAATTGGTGTTAATTTGTAAAGACATAGGTCGGAGCAATAAAAGGCTAACGGTTAGATAATCTTTCGTAATTAAAGCCACCTTGCAGTGGAAGGATCTCCATATTTAATACCCATTAAAGTTCAATTTACATCCTGTTTAAGGGGATTATTCGAGGATTGACAACCAAACACTGTGTAGCTGTGCACTAAAGCTTTTAAAAGAAGGATTTGTCTGGAATGCAAGCGATGGCCTTCGTGAAGGTCAAAATAGTGATCAGTTTTACGGTCTATGTAATTGTAATTTTGATTTTGTATTACGAAAGCATCTAGCTCAAGATTGCATTTCGGGTATATTTTAGGTTTTCCTGCTGTTTTTCTTGTCAATAACCAACTCATTTTTTCCTGTTACGATGAATAGTTTTTACCTGATTGAAATCCTTAAGGTTGCAAATACATGATGGGCAGGAAAGAAGGTGTGACATGTCCTGCGAAACTCTCCACACTCGCACATTTTCTACTTTTCTTTATTCGACACATAACCATTGAAACTATTGCACCTAGAAACGAACTGTATCTACTCAAACCAGAACCTAATTACCTTAATTACATTGCTCCCATTCTAGGGTTCCTTTGACAATTTAACAACAGTTTTACTCACCAAAAGGATTAGTCCAAAGTAATTGACACTAATGTCCAGAGTTACGATGTCATAAAATCTCGTAACAGCTTGTACACGTTCGAGTACATGTCAACAGACTGTTTCTATAATATTGAGCTAAATTAATGCTTACGTATGCAGCACACGTCAGCTAACCCTAAACATGTATTGATTATTTGAAAACTGGTGATGTTGAGTATTTGTATCGTGTGATAGAAGATGGAGACATGTTTATTTTCGTCTTGCCATTATTTTTGTCTCGACAACGCGGCAATGGCATAATTGAACAAATGAAATCGAATGTGAAGTATATTGATGTATATCGTTCAGCTCCTTAAGTTCTGAGTTGAGCTGCACGGTTATTGACAAATGCGTCCACTGACTGGACCGGTCCACTTAATCTATGTGGTTCTTTCCTCAAAAGACCATTTCAGAAACTAATCTACATGTTCTTCACATGATCTGACCAAGATTATGTCTGGACGTTAAAAGAGACTGTGACCTCTGAGTTTGTTTCGGCCTTTATTCTCAGAGTAGTCAGATAGGAAAGGCCGACCTCATCTAGTTTAAAAATATGATTGACGTGTAAAAGTGTTCGTAAAAACCTACTTACAGAAATAAAACCATTTATAGGAAAACAATTTTTTGAACTACAAAGTTAATTTTGTTCTAGGGATAAATTCATCCCGACTACGGAACCCCTAATTGTGCGACTGGGCCGGTTTTTTTATAAAGATTTGGAGCAGACTTGGCAGTCATATTGGTCAAATAAAGGCCCTTCAATTTACTAGGTTCCAAAAAAAAAACGACTGTTGAACCTTCTGACATAGTTCTCTATGCAATTTCAATGGAGAGGTGATATTTTGTCCATTTTTCCGAAAGCACTATTAGGTTTGCTGATATGCTATCTCCAAATAATTTGGTTGCACCGGTCAAGTAGTTAACAATCTTTCTGACTGTGAGTATTTATGTTTAGTTTATTCTGTTTAAGCTGGAAACCGAAATCCACCGTTGCTGTAACAAAAACTTTATCTATTTACCTCACCGTCACTATAACAAATGCACTAATTGCCGTCACACAATGTACCTTTGTAGAACCGAACGTACTTCGTAATCAACAATGTAGCTATGTCAGTGTATAATTATCAACAAACTATGACCTATGAAACGGGGTGAACGCGATACATTCGTCAAGTCCACTTGTTCAATTATTAATAAGTCCACTCAACGTTAGTGAAACAAGCACCGACGCTTTTAATGACGTTTAAAAATTCAAAACAATTTCAGTAACCATTTCATACAAACTAGTCTACTAAAAGTTTCTCTAAAATTCCAAACAGCAGTATATATGTTTATGGAGCTGGATAATGGGATTCCAAATATTCAGATACAAAAATAAATAAAATATCAGATTGGATTCGTTTGGCAAAAAAATGTGTATAAAATGTTTGTACGCTTATCAATTGGGTTATCGCTTCAATAGTGCGACAGTATGGTATGCGATTATGTTTGTATGCGTGCGAGTCACATAAATTGGTAAATTAATGGTATATGGAACAATTTGTGTTATAGGGTGACCTCAGTTGCAGACGCAGCACATCAACGCTCGTAAACGTGTTGAGAGAAAATAATGCAGGCAGTCTGTATGGCCAATGACTGGAGGAATAAACCTTTTAACTGCAGATTTTACTGGATAGCTCTCCGGGGACACGGATAGGACACACACCGATCCGACAGTTATTGGTGACGTGCTTTAAAAAGGACAGCTGGATGGAATGCGTAAAGATCGTAAGACGCAGCATTCTGATGTTTCTGCCTATTCCCATGGGAAAGCAGTATAATTTCTTGTTATACCATACTTTTAGGTTCTTTCAATTACCTTGCCTCAATTTAATTAAGTTTACAAAAGAAAAATACCTCTTAATATTTTCGCTTGAGACTTCCACACTTTATTACAGCAAAGCAGGCGAACATAATGATCATATCATTGTTACCTGTTATTCAGAACTTTCGAACTCCATTAATAAGCGCCGTTGTAAAACTTCCGTAATAGTTTCCCTAACAACTTTGTTTAAAACACACGGTTTTCCCTCGCGGATAATGGAATTGTGTTACAGCCTTTATATTACGTCACACCTACGTTAATTCTAATAACTGTTTGCCCCGCGTTTATGGGGGAAACGGGGTATAAACCTTAGGCAATAGGGATATAATTACAAAACCCCACTTTTCCCCATGAGTACTATAATAAGGGCTGTGACTGCAACGGGTGATGGTTGTTATGGTGGCCTTTAAATAACCTATCCTAGAAAGAAAGGAAGAAAATACGTTTATTTGCGGTAAACATGACGGAAAAGAAACAAAACGAGTTGGGGGAAAATATGTGTCACATCCTCGCAAAACGGCAATCGCTCAGCATAATGCTACGACCCTATGCGAGACAGTGCCCCAGTGCTGGTTTTCAGCGATGGCCGGCGTTGACGTGATGACAGCAACAAGTGCAGCATACGAAAATTAAACATAAACAAAAAAATAAGAAATAATATAAATACACATTTGGTACTCATGGGTCTTAAATGGTGACCAAGGGATTTCTATAGAACTGACACTTTCCTAAGTCCCAATAGAAGCACACTGAAATCCAATACGTTTGTCGAACACTTGTTCAATGATGCCTGTCAACCCATTGTTAGCAATTGTTGATTAAAACCTGATGATCTATTATCATCAAGCTTGCAATGCTGTCACTATTTAGCCTCAAGCCCTTCCTTCCTCCAAAAGAGAATGTGACCTCTAAGTTTGTTTCGGCCTTTCTTCTCAGAGTAGTCAGATAGGAAACACCGACCTCATCTAGTTTTTAAAATATGATTGACGTGTAAAAGTGTTTGTTCAAACCTACTTACAGAAATAAAATCATTTATCATTTATCATTTCTGTCTATATAGTGTGACTGGTAATTAGTCACCAATACTTAAACACATGATTGTACTCATCATAACAAACAACATTCCCATAGAAATTATTTTTTTTAAATTTACCATTTGCTTGACCATAATGACCCCAATAGAATATTGAGTATCTATCAAGAATAAAACACCAACAGCTGTAATTTAATTTAGTTACTAGTCTCTTTTTACAAACAAAATTATTCCACTTTTACCATACATTATTCTTTTTTCAGTAATATAACATGAGACAGAACGGGGTCAAGCGATAGCACGCGCGCGGTCCGTATGCTTGTTAAATGAATGAAACAAGAATAAAGCATGGTAAATGTGGAATAATTTTGTTTGTAAAAAGGGATTAGGAACTATATTAAATTACAGCTGATGGTGTCCTATTCTTGTTAGGTACTCAATATTCTATTGGGGTCATTAGGGTCAAGCGTTTGTAAATTAATAAAATCGTTTCTTAGGGAAAGTTGTTTGTTATAATGAGTACAATCATGTGTATAAGTATCGGTCACTAATTACCAGTCACTCTATATATATAGACAGAGAGGCTTGTGGCTACGTAATAACAGGCGCACGGTTCGATCAATCAGGTTAAGCTACGCTTGGTGCTGTTGGTTCGTGGATGATTGTCTATCTTTAAATATCAAGACCACTCCGTGCCTTGGAAAGCAAGTTAAGCTGTTGGTCCCAGCTGTCATTCGTAGATCTTTGCCAGTCGTTACGGGTCGGCAGAAATCCGGAATTCTGACAACCAGTCTTACGAAGGGGTATTACCCAGTAACTGGGTTGTGGAGATCAGATAGGCAGTCGCTTCATGTAAAATACTGGTATTCAGCTGCATCTGGTTAGACTGGAAGCTGACCCCAGCATAGTTGGAAAATGGCTGGGCAGATGACGACAGAATATCCTTTATTTTACACCAAAATAATTGAATAATTAATGAATGATGATGTTAATTATTACCAAATACAACTCACGAGCTTTTAAAAGACGCGAAACAAAACATTTTTAGTTAACATACCTTTGCACAGAAACTTTTCAGAAATCGAAAGCCTCAAGCTCTCAAGTTTCCAAGATGCTATTCAATCGCAAACGTACCTGAAAACAAGAAAAAAGCATTTAGTTTGGCAAACAATTCGGCAGCAATAACTTCACAGCATTTAATTACCAATGCACAATATCGAACGCTGAAAGATATCCAGCTTCCAACTTTATTTTAATTAGGAAAGTTGAACAATTAGCTATTTTGCTACCTCACCCAACTAGCTGGTATTCGAGCCAGATAAATTGGAATTGTTTAATTCGCTTCCTCTGCATTGTACAGCAATGTCGTTAATCTTTGTCGTTTGAACGTGCTAATGAATTAGAAGAAAAAAGTGGAATCAAAGCTTTGTTCTAGATGTTCAATTAGTAAGAAAGTAGTTACAGTACTTCCAAATCACGAGCGCGCGTCATGTGACTTATGTCATTGTTCTAAGGAATGGATTCAGAAAACGTGCCAGTGTATGCCAATTTGTAGTGCCACTTACAAATTGAATGCTTTGATTTGATTATTTGTATACTAAAACCCGAAATTCTAATCTAAATCTCCATAAAGAAATTTTCATTTGGCGGTTGAGGCTTAAACTCAACTCAAACAACTCAAAGCATTTATTTC
Source organism: Dryobotodes eremita (assembly GCA_917490735.1). Taxonomy (NCBI): domain Eukaryota; kingdom Metazoa; phylum Arthropoda; class Insecta; order Lepidoptera; family Noctuidae; genus Dryobotodes; species Dryobotodes eremita. The sequence goes on along the minus strand of OU823252.1, from coordinate 2,964,375 downwards.
CAATACACCAATTACAGGTACTTTTGAATTGTCAAGGGTTCGGTCAGTAAGAAAGATGAAGCTAGTTGCCCATTCCAAAGCGTAGTAGGTACCTATGGAGAAGAACGGGCAAGAAACTGCATGGACACTCTTTTAAATCAAAATTTGTTTACAAAATATTGGTTACATCATTCACGTTGAAATTAATTGTTTTTTATTAATGACATCATCCGACGAGCTCTTGTCACCGTCGGCGTTCCAGCTGTATTAGAACCAAATGGCTTTGCACGCGACGATGGCAAGAGACCGGACGGCAGGCCTTTATTTCCATGGAAGGTGGGTAGGCCTTTAGTGTGGGACGCAACATGTGTTGATACTCTTGCGCCATCCCATCTTCCTGTCTCGGCGTGCTGTGCTGGCGCCACTACTGCGACTGCAGAAAACCTCAAGCGGCGTAAGTATAACAACCTTGTCGGTAATTATATTTTCGAGCCGTTTGGGGTTGAAACCCTCGAGCCATGGGGTCCGAGTGCTCATGTTTTGTTCAAGGAAATCTCCAAACGCCTGTTTGAAACTTCCCGTGACTGAAGGGCTGGCTTTTACCTTGGCCATAGGCTAAGCATTGCCATACAACGTGGCAATGCCGCCAGTCTCTTGGGTACATTACCAGTCGACAGCGATGCGGATGACTTTTTTGACGCCATTTTTTAGTTTGTTAATAGTTTTAGTTAGGTTAGGTTAATTAATAAGATGTAAGTTGTTATTTATGTACATATAATTTCAATTCTGAATAAATAAATGTTTGTTGTAATTATGCATATGAGAACGATGCAGAACGTTAAAATCGTCCGTAATAAAGAGACAGAAACAATTCAAATATTAAATTAAATTAAAATAAGCCGTGGCAGCTAAGAGATGACCAGTCCCTACTGACGGCGCCCGTTCACGAACATGACGTATGGATCAGCACCATTTAGCTCCACCATTTTGAAGGGCACTTAATGATCCAATACACACGACCCCACCAGCGAGACATTTGAGTGAGCATGACATACTCTCAGCCGCCAGAGCACATTCAAGTCAATGAAAGACAAACCTAGTAAATGGTAGCTTTATAGTAGGTACATAGTACTCACACATGTGCTATGCAATTATACAATACTAAAAGACTGAATTTACATGCACCGTTTTGATACATCTACATGCACCGTAAATTCCGGAAATAAGAACCACCTGCAACAAAAACCTACCTACTGATTGATTTAGAGGTAAAGAATGCACTCAAGTTATAGACACTTACTTTCACCGCTAAGTACTCAGAGTCGTGGGCTTAATTTATAAACTTTTCCTTGTGCTTCACCAAAACCGCGCACTTCAGCATGGAGTGAGTATTCCAGAGAGATGAGGACTTCATTTTCTTTGAAAGGTCGTTAAAATAAGCCAGAAAAACGTAAAAGTCTTTCTGATAAAGACTGCTCTCTGTCGATTTTCTATTGCGCAAACTTTTCGTAGGCAAGCTTGTATTTTTCCTTTGACTTCGGTGGCTTTAATAATAACTTTTCAATCACAATTTTCGCTTCCTTTTATGAATGTCCGGCGGTGTTAAACACATTAAATTAGAGAATTCGTTGCTTGAAGAGTTAATTTTTACAATTCTATATTAAATATCACGAAAATTGATGGAAAACAATATCAGTATTGGGAATTGCAGAAACGTTCATCGTGCCGTGCTTTTGTGTCTGTCCCGGGCATTTGTTTTTTTTTTAAATTAGGCAATGATGATTATACTACCTGTATACATACAGCAAAATTCTAAATTAAAGCTTTTTGCACTTAACTATTTTTTAACCAAACTTGACAATAATGTATTTTCAAAGGAAATGCTGGTGGCTAAAACTAACCAGCAATAAGATAAGATAAGATTTATTTGCCCAAACATATGTATATACAATAATAATAAGTGCATGCAAGATAACATAAAGAAAGTTGTTTCAGACATGTTTGCCACATACTATGGCGTGCAAATGTTTTGAATTACAATTGTGATTTTTAATATATCCTTCACTCCAAAAGAAGGCAATTTAGAAAAATAAAAAGAATTAAACAAAAACCTATGACATTCCATACAACTTTGCTGGCGCCTATTCAAGTAGCGCGGAAAGGTCGACTTTGCTCAAAGGTTCTCAAAATAATAACCACAAAACGAGCACTTTTTTGTAAAACTTTATAACCTCAATTTTCGCTGAAAATTATTCAATTACAATTTAATAATGTTACTCAAACAATTATTGTGGGAAAAAGTGGCGAGGTATAAAGTTGAAACCTTCTAAATACAAATGAATGTGTTATAAATTCCTTTTAGTGAGTGATTACGTATGAATTTAACTTCAACAAGGTTTGTGTACACTTTCATTAAATACTTTTAGAACCGACTATTGATATAAATTACTATGATTGACGCTCGTTCATAGAATGTAACAACTATACTAGATTTGATGACAGTGGCAGAATAGGTGTTGACGCAAAAAATGCATAATAAAATAATTTGATTCTTATAGTCTAAAAAGCCTCGTACTCTTAAAAAATGCATAAGATTGACATTATGATAGCATATCAGTCGTTTCCTGTATCAATCCCTTTCCCTCCCATAATAATTGAGAGACGATGTATTTGAGCTCCTTAAGTTCTGAGTTGAGCTACACGATTACTGACAAATGCGTGCACTGACTGGACAGGTCCACTCAATCTGTGTGGTTTTTCCTCAAAAGACCATCTCAGACACAAATCTACATGGTCTTCACATGATCTGACCAAGATTATGTCTGGACTTTAAAAGAGACTGTGACCTCTGAGTTTGTTTCGGCCTTTCTTCTCAGAGTAGTCAGATAGGAAACGCCGACCTCATCTAGTTTTTAAAATATGATTGACGTGTAAAAGTGTTTGTTCAAACCTACTTACAGAAATAAAATCATTTATCATTTATCATTTCTACGAAGGACACTTTGCATCGGGACGCCGCTGAATTCACATATTCGTGATAACGTGGATCCTGGAACTTTTATAACCGCTTTATTATAGAGCTGCTAATACTGCAACCTATTAACTTTGGGTGAACAATAATCGTGAGTAAAGTGCAGTGATCTCGTGCCAGAAAAAGCACCAACTAATGAATCCAGGTAGAGCCAGCTGAACAGCTCAAACCAATATTCCAGGTAAGTCCTTACCGCCTTTCCTCATGGACGAACGCTATCTTTGAACGCGTCACGTAGTTAATAATGAACCCGCACACAATACCTACCTAAAATCTCACCGCAAACATAATATTAACACTAGATAAATAACCCTCCAATGGGTTTTGTAGGACCTCGAGTAATCATGTTATCGAAGTAATTTTGGACTGGGAGCTAGCATTCTGCTTGAATGTACATCGTAGATACTGCTTTGCAAAACATACTCGTAGCAAGTGGTCTTGATTACAAATGCAAATACTATTGCAAAACAGACAGTGCTAAATATGGTACTTTGTGACTACTCTATTTCTAATATTGTAGGGTTTATGTACGTTATGTATGAGAAAAGAAGTAGACGGGAAAACTCGTTTATAGTATTCTGAAGAACTATTGGTTTTGGGTGACCACTGAATACCAGCGCTTTGCTGATCAGACCATCATCTCCTATAGCAGACCATCATGCTGAATGGAAACCTTCTTGTCGCAGTCACGACGTGCAACTGTCGACTTCTTTTATTCTTTGATTTTAATTATAACATATTTGTCTTGTTTTTCTAAGTATGCGAGCAAATTTGTCTTTTACTATATGTATGTGTTTATTTGACAATAAATCATATTTATTTCACTGTTTTATAGTGAGCTAAACTAAAACTGAAACATCAAAAAATTTGTAGCAGTTTATTCATGTGCAAAGTTTATAAGTAAAGTGCGTGTCTGTCGTAATAGATCACTAATGTTACCTTGAAGTCAACCTTATTAAATAGACTGAAGTATGAGTATGAGAGACTTCATTCCGTCTCAGTGGCCATAATATCACATTCTAGATTGATAATTAGCTTACAGTCCTTTCACAGTTATTTTGCCTCTGACTGCAGTAACCTAACAGCAATCTTACATAATCAGCCTATAGTGTTGCCACTGCTGGGACAGACCGCCTTTTTTTATATTGGTAGTGGGCCGTTATTTCCCACGCCAGCCCAGTGTGGGTTGATAGATGTCATATGGCTTCAAACTTTCGGTTCTAGGACATGTCGGGTTCCTCACGATGTTTACCTTCAACGTTTTTAGAGCAATGAAGATGAAATAAATTACACAAAGTAACGGGCCTGACTGAGTTCGAACCCACAACCTACAAATTGTAAGTCGGGGCCATTACTACTGGACCACCACTGCACCTTATTTTATATAAAATATGATTTATTGTTGAATACTCCATTAGATTTTAATGATTATCTTTTCTTTTTGGTTGTATAATTTGATTGATCTCTTAAATACATAGCAAACTATAGTTTTGTATAATTTAGAAGCATTTTTTAAATGTGAGTACAATGGATTCGTTTATTATGTCATTATTATGTATGTTGACTTGAAAGCATGGCAGTTCATGGTGGTGTTGATGGTATGGTGTTTTGGTCACTTAAATGTCTCACTGATGTTGGCGCGTGTGTTGGATCATTCGGTTCCCTACAAAATGGTTGAATTGGATGGTGCTGACCCACGCGCCATGTTCGTGATCGGGCGCCTTCAGTTAAGACTGGTCATCTCTTAACTGGCGGGGCTTATTTTTATTTTTAATATTATATTTTGAATTGTTTCTTCATATATTTTTTTCAATGTTCTCACATATAGAAGCAACAAGAACAATGTTCCCAGAATTTTGTAATATCTTTATTTAAAAAGAGTGTCCTTGGAGTTTTTGCCCGTTCTTCTCCATAGAGACCTACGTTTTGGAATGGGCAACTAGCTTCAACTTTCTCACAATCAAAATTCTGACAATTCAAAAGTGCCTATAATTGGTTTAACTGAAAGAAAATGCTTTGAGTTTGAGTTTTGAGTAACCAGAATAAAGATCATTATGATTTTGACAGACTTGTCAGTGGCAGCAACCCAACAGCAACTTTAATACAATTAGAACAAAGATCATTGTGATTTCGACAGGGATTTAATATCCCAACGTACCCGTTGCCAGGCAGGTATCTCATAATAACTCTGTCTGCGGTGTCAAGCGTAGGTAGGAATGTAGGTAAATAGTTGTTATGAACAGATTTCTATAGCCTTTGTGGAAATTCTCAGTAATTTTTCATGTAATATACTTATTTTCTGTGTTATTATGAAATAATAACTAGAAACGTGGCTTTGGCTCGGAAAATATGCTTGTATGAATTCCAGTTACTACTCAATTACTGTAGCTAAAGGTGTTAGTTGGGAAAACATAAATAAATTGTAATGTGAAATATTAAGAAAATTATTTATAGATCACGATACAAATTAAGGACACATTTTTTACATGACAGTCAACGGCCATTCGACCATCTTATATAGAGAGTAAAAAAAAAGTAATCTATAATGTTGCCAGTAAAAAAAACACTTTTTTTTACAAAAAAACAACGGACTTCTAAAAGAAACACTAAAAAACGTGAAAAATAACTTTAATTTTGGAAGTCGGTGTCTTTGGTTTCGTATTTTCGTTCTTGGCCACCGACTTCGGAAATTAAAGTTATTTTTCACATTTTTTAGTATTTTTGTTGGAAGTCGGTTGTATTTTTATAAAAAGATTTTATTTTTCACTTTTTAGTTGTGGTACACACATTAGTATACCACTACTTGATATGTAAATAACCGTGACAGGAAATTATTAAAACATCATCAATATAAACAAGTGGAAAAAATACGCAGTATTAAGGATAACTCAAAAACTTCTGGTCAGAACCTGATCAAATTTAAATGGGTCCACATGTGAAGCACCAGCTTTCAAATAAAAAAGAGAACCATCCAAATCGGTTCACCCATAAAAAAGTTCTGAGCTAAGACACATAAAACAAAATATATATGCAGTCGAATTGAGAACCTCTTCCTTTTTTTGACGTCGGTTAAAAACATTTTCAAATCTAGCCAGCCTAATAAAACAAAGTAAACATGTTCGGATACGGACAAAAGGTACAATAAAAATATATACTGTTTAATTTGCGTGGGATGAACGACCAACTACCTACGTGCCACTTCACTTTGTGTACCGACTACCCACACCCAGAAATATTTGTTATCTTTGTGTAAACTTGGCCAGCTATTTCTTTTTTCAAATTGACGGTGTTGCATGAGTTATATGAGCGATCTTAACTTTCTTCAGAATTAATTTAGAAAACGGGACGCACAGACGACTTTTCCTAGTTTGTCTCCTAAACAAATTGTGTTAAACATTAACACCGTTGTCTAGCCGTTTCAGTTCAATGTTTTTTTTTTAATATTATTTTGTTACATGGTTACATGTTTCAACCTTATTGTAATCACTGAACTATTAATTAGCTTTAGGTTATGTAATGTAGTGTATGAAATGAAAGTTTGAATAATCTCACCAGCATTTAATATAAACTAAAATACTTAATTCAACAGGATATTATTAACACTAGAAATGGGAGTACATATTAGACATAAAGTACGTTACACGACTGATTATTTGAAGTAATTTAGAAATATGAACAACCAATAGCACTCAGATATGAAAATATTAACTAACCGGCCTTGCTCCAACGGATATTTATCTACGAAGTGACAGGGTATTACTTTTTGGTGTTTACACTTCGGCGTCGCAGGCACAACTGTGCTGCGCACGGCCCGTTTCAAATCAAGTCGTACGCGCACAGTCACGTGTCGCCCGCCGACCGTTACGTGATTCGAACACAACAAGCCGGTACTTAATAAAATAAATGCGTTTATCTTAAATGTAAAACGCATTTATTACATTTACTAAGTATAACTGTGTAATGAGTTTACCAATATTCTAAAATTATGTCAAGTGGTATCCTCTGTCATTTTCATATTGCAATACATCGAGGCATCGAGGTCGACTAAAATTACAAGAATATAATTATCTATTTTCTTTAATATTCGACCCACTATAATTAAATTTTACTGGCCTTACTAGCCTATACTCATAAAAAATGCGTTTAAAACCTACCATATCCTTGGCATTTTCTGATCAATGAAGTGAGAGACCAATTGTAGTTTTACTAAAACCTTTTCAGTTATGAGACGTCTAGACATTTAAGAATAAGCTAGGACGCTAGTAAGTACCTATTAACTTTGGGAATTCAATCTATTTATCTACAGGTACATTATAATAAAAGGGTTTTGAAACTGACTGACATTTTAATTTCTTTCGGGGTACTGACCCTGAAAGCAATGTTAACCATGTTTTGGAAAGAGAAAATCGTGTAACTTGAGATATAATAATATTAGAACAGAACAGAACAGATAGAGGATGGGGCTGAAAGGTTCTGGAGTGGTGACAGCCTACTAGAAGACGTAGCGTTGGAAGGCCACCCACAAGGCTTTTGCAGGCATTTTGTTTTTGTTTTGATAGTTTGTTTGTTGTCATTTGCCAGTGTCGCAACACAGAGCAACGTGTATTGTCTTTGGTCCCTTTTTTTTTTTTTTTTTTGGGTGGGAAATCATCAAATGACTTCTCCCGCTCTGGGCGGAGCGGAAGGGCGTGTCAGACTCTTACTGACTAAAACCCACCCGTGTTCCTTCAGTTGCCTGTGCGCCAGGGCCACGGTAACTCTTTCGAACAATCCGCAGCCCCGGCAGGCATCGGTCCTATCGGACCCCGTCAATTTTGCTGACATCTCTTTGAGGCGCACGTGGAACACGACGCGCCGTCGACCCGGGCCTGGTCCTTACCGGACGGCGAGCTACCCATTGCTCGCCGTCCGCAAGCCCGCGCCTACGGTGGCCGGGAGTCGGCAATCGACTCCCGACGCCCAGGGTGTCTCCTCCTCCTGCGGCGGCTAGGGGCGCGAGGGCGCAGAGATTGCCTCTCCCTTTCGCGCTCCACCTCCTCCTTCGCGAGTATTACTGCTTCGCAGAAGGAGGTGACGGCTTCCCATTCCCTCTCGCTCCGTACCATGGCCTGAACCAGGGCCGGACGCGAGAGGTCGCCGCCGCCGATCGCCGCCACGAGGACACGGCGGTGCTCCGCCCAAGCCGGGCAGACCTCCACCGTATGCTCCACCGTGTCCTCCGGTCGATCCACGCAATGATAACACCCGGGCGTTTCCTCCCGCCTTATACGAAACAGGAACCTCCCGAAACAGCCATGTCCGGTGAGGACCTGCGTCAGGCGGAAGGTGAGGACGCCGTGGCGCCTCTCAAGCCACTCCTCAAAGAGGGGTCTTACCGCCGCAATTGTGGCATGCCCTGCGCTGGGTTGCGACAGTCGCACTCTCCATGCCGCTATGAGATCCCGCCGGAGCTCTGTCCGCTGTGCCGTGATTTCTCGCAGCAGCGGTGTTACGCCCCGACGTTTCGCCTCTTCGCGCCACTCCCAAACGTGCGCGAGGACCTTTGCCTCCAGATCCCACGGCGGCAATCCGGCAAGGAGGCTCGCCGCCTCGCAGGAGACCGTGCGGTATCCCCGTACCATCCAGATGGCCATGACCCTTTGGGACGCTTTCAACCGGCGGGCTGGCCGGAGCCTTAACGAACGCGCCCACACCGGTGCCCCGTAAAGGGCCATGGACCGCATGACCCCCGCGTAGAGCCTCCGGCAGGAGGCGTTTGGCCCCCCCCAGATTGGGCAAGAGCCGCTTCAAGGCAGCCCCGGCCCACTGCAGTCTGGGAGCCAAACGTCGAAAATGCTCCACGAAGTTCCACCGGCTGTCGAGGACCAGTCCCAGGTACTTCATCGTCGACTCGACGCCGATGTGAACCCCTCCTACCGTTATTTGGGAACGCGACAGTGGCGCGTTCCGAGGACCATGAAAACACATGGCCTCGGACTTGTGCAAGGCCACCTCGAGTCCCAACTGCCGGATCCTCTCAACGACTGTCGCAACCCCGCGTGTCATAAGTTCGGCCGCCGCCTGGTGCGACCTCCCCTGCGCCAGGACCAGCGTGTCGTCAGCGTAGCACACTACGCTGACGCCGCTAGGGAGGTCGCCGCGCAGCACCCAGTCGTAACCGATGTCCCACAGATGCGGCCCCAGGACCGATCCCTGTGGGACACCGCACGACATCTCTCGCCGGTTCTATTCTCCCTGGTGACCGGGGTAGATTACTGCTCTATCCGCCAAATAGGCCTCGACTACACGACAGAGATAGGTCGGCATCCGGTGATACCGGAATGCCTCCCGGATGCAACTCCAGGGCAGGGTATTGAAGGCATTGGCGATGTCTAGAGACACCGCCAAGACGACCCCACCCCGGGCCACAGCATCCCCCGTCGTGAGGGCTTGCACGCGCATGATGGCATCCACCGTGGAGCGCCCCCTGCGGAAACCAAACTGGCTCTCCGCCAAATCCGGCCCCACCCACACCAGCTGCCCGACGAGGCGGTCTGCAATGACTCTTTCAAAGAGCTTGCTCACCTCGTCGAGCAGCACGATGGGCCGGTAAGCGGACGGAGAGTCCGCTGGGCGCCCCGGCTTCTTAATGAGGACCAGTTTCCCCGTCTTCCAACGAAGTGGGAACTGGCCCTCCTCCAAGCATGCGCTTAGGAGCCCTCTTAGTCGAGGCCCGAGAGCCTCCGAGGCCAGGACCCAGGCTTTTCCAGGTAAGCCGTCGGGTTGTCTTTGGTCCCTGGCTTTAGCATCAAGCAATAGACAAAATTGTGAAACTTTTATAACTTGAATTTTTTTGCGAGGCTTGTGGCTATTTTGTATGTGACTCTAAATTAATGTCGTTCATTTGTTAGGTGCGTTTTGTTTGTGCAGAATAAACTATTTTTCTTTCTTTTCTTTCTTCTAAGGTGGACTGACGACCTTGTGAAGACCGCAGGAATCCGCTGGATGCGAAAAGCACCGAACCGGACCAAGTGGCGGTGCTTGGGGAACCCTATGTCCAACAGTAGACGTCTTTCGGCTGAAGTGATGATGGGGATAAAAATATTAGGTATCTTTGTAAGAAGCAGTAATCTTGCACTTAAAATTTTACCCCTGTGAAACCGGTCATCGAAAGTATGCAATAGAATTCAATAGTTAAATAGTTTTAGCTCTGTGTATAAATAAAAGTAGTATATTTCTGTATTTGTTCAAATCGAAAACATGATTTTCAATTGTTTCCATATAAAAAAAATACCGCTTTCCATGTATCGCTCTTCTCCGGCTATGTTACTTACATAATTAAACAGATTACTAACGACCAATTTACAACAAAGTAAAACTCGCTTTTATCACCATTTTGTGTTTTTTTTTCCGAAACCCAGAACATATTTAATTAATTAAATACTTAAATCATTGCGGAATACGTTCTGTCTCATTAAAATTGATGTTAATGGAGTTTTCACTTGCTGATTTGGGAATAATATTATTTCGTAAATGGTAGTACTTGTTTTAATAAAAATGTTTTTCCATCTTTTACCAGTGTTATAAATAGTCTCTGGTGAATAATATTGTCATATTCGATACAGTTGGCGGAGAGATAGTAGTTAATAATATTACCATCTGGGAAAAAAACGATAATAGGTATCGTGGATTTTTTTATTAATAGTTTTTTTTTGTATACGTGTTGTAGTTTAATTACTAAACTATCATAAGCTTGTTGGTGTGTCTTCTCCATAGAAACATAGTACTTGCGTTCGAGCATTGTGTCATTCAGTTTCTGAAAAGGCCATAATATGGTGTGGCAGCTTTTGAAAAACTTACTTTGTAGTCAGAAAAACAAGTAATAATAATCAATATCAGAAATCTTTATTTATCTCAACATCATGTTACAGGCACTGCTTAATAAAATGCACAAACTTAAATAGATAAAGATGTCTTTCTTTTTCTTTTTTCTTTTGGGTGGGAAATCATCAAATGACCTCTCCTGCTCTGGGCGGAACAGGAGGGCGTGTCAGACTCTTACTGACTAAAACCCACCCGTGTTCCTTCAGTTGCCTGTGCGTCAGGGCCACGGTAACTCTTTCGAAAAATATGCGACCCCGGCAGGCATCGGCCCTATCGGACCCCCAGTTATGCTGATATCTTTTTGAGGCGCGCGTAGAACACAACGCGCTGTCGACCCGGGCCTGGTCCTTACCGGACGGTGAGCTGCCTATTGCTCGCCGTCCGCAAGCCCGCGCCTGCGGTGGCCGGCTGTCGGCTATCGACTCTCGACGCCCAGGGTGTCTCCTCCTGCGGGCGCAACGATTCCCTCTCCCTCCCGCGCTCTGCCTCCGCCTTCGCGAACATTACTGCTTCGCAGAAGGTGGTGACGGCTTCCCATTCCGTCTCACGCCGTACCATGGCCTGGACCAGGGCTGGACGCAAGAAATCGTCGCTGCCGATCGCCACCACAAGGACACGGCGATGCTCCGCTCAAGCCGGGCCAGACCTCCACCGTATGCTCCACCGTGTCCTCCGGTCGATCCACACATGATAACACCCGGGCGATATCTGAGGACAGTATTTCTTTCTTCAAGTTATCTTGATCGGAAACATCTAGAGCAGGTCCAAAGTAGTCAATCACGGGAAAAAGTTTGTAACCAACTTTATAAAGCCTTGGTGGAGTTAACGTGTTTTTGCACTCTCTCTAGAAAATAATAAATGCCTCAGCTCTGTGAAGAGCTGTCTTCGTAAACGTGTTTACGCCTTTACTTTGAAGCGGATTGAGATAATCGCTGGGAAGTAGTTGTTTTAAAGTGGTTATTTAGTCGTACAATAATAATTATTATGGTTGAAATTGAAAGAAAACATGTTTTAGCGGGTACTTTTTTGAGTGACGATATTTAACTTCAGCCTTGCGGGCTGGCTCATAATTCTGCACCAGTATCACATTTTTTTTTATAACAATGCGTATGGCAGAAACAAAATCCTAATTTTTTTAAAGAAATTATTAGGAATTCTATACAATTTTAAGGATATCACATACATAAAATCAATATAATTTGTCCCTGCTATGTAGTTTGCACTAGCTTGTTCATATCTACAATATTTTTAACAGATCCTGTAATTCATTCTAAGCCAAGGGATGGGCTTAGAATGAGTTACAAGATTTGTTAAAAACATTTTTGATTTGGCCATGACCGCGACCGCATACTTGTGTTCCCGTAACAACTTCATCAACACTATCAACAATTATTAATTGAATTCTCAACTTGTTGCTAACAACTATACTGGTTATTGCTGAGTGGAAATTAAAACGATTTTAAAGGGTTTTGCGGGTTCGCGTGATGCCGACAAATGTAACGAAGTGTCTATTAAAGTTGGCGTGGGGGTCATTAAGTGTTCTAGTCGCTTCCTACCTTCTCTTTTGTTACGCATGGTAATGTTTATGTATGCTTGGCACGATTGCTGATTTGTAATACGATTATGGAGGTGAAGCTTTTTGTTGCATGTTTTAAAAATACTCTGGTAAAGATTGAAGAGATTTTTTCGCGCATGTTTGTGTCATGTTTTCAAAAGTAGGTATTACAAAAATGATTAGTCTTTTTCTATAATTGGCTTTTAAGTATTCACTATGCAATCAAAATCAAAAGTCATTTATTCAAACTAGGCTGAGAATTAGCACTTTTTGAACGTCAAAATTACATAAGACAGCTTCCACCACTTCCTAGTGCTTTAACTAGGATGAAAAAGTGGCGCAACCAATTCCCCAGCAACACAGCTAGCTGTTCAGGTAGAAAAACTTGATTTTATACAATAGTATGCTAAGTAAGTCACATTACGAAACACAAAACATTAAATTGCCATAATTATCTCAGCTAGCACACGCCAATATACCAACAAAAACAATGAAAACAGCAAAAAAATAAAAACTAAAAACGGAAACATAAATCTTTATTATATCTTTATTTTATCCAAAGTGCATTTAGCGTCGTCACCACCATTGGGTAGCTTTGTTCCACCCAGTGCTAAGTATTATTGTAAGTGTGGTTCTGCACTATATCCGATCCAAATCCGAGAAATGTTGGTCCGAAGTAGCCATAGTACTATTTGTATGAGGGGTTGCGTACTAAATCCGAACTGCGTCCGTTCGTATTTAGAACATTCGCAAATCGGATTGAACTCGGATCTTGGATTCGTATTCGGATCGGATGCAGAGCAGAATCGCTCTTAAGATAATATTTTTTTAATAATAATATATTCTGTGGAAAATGTTGGTTACATTTCTACAAAATCTAATGTGTCAGTCTTTCTCTAACAAAAATCAAATATTTGTGTAATGATAATATGGTAATAGTCATATTTCACGTCTTTCATTTTGGACGTTTTTACACTACACCCGAAGCCCTGGTGATGGCGTAGTCGCTTACCTATACTGTTTATTCAAAGAACTGTTTTAAACAATAGTTTGATATAAATATGCTAGTATTTATTAGTATATTACAAACTTTGGGTGGATTTACATAGTTCCTCGAGGACTGAATCGTATTTTAAACTTGCAGTAAATGCGGGCAGGTCATCAGCGAGTCAACGCTAGTACACAAGGAACTATTAGGGATTCTGACATATCTAATGCGGGCACAAGTCGTTTGCGGCGTGGTTTGTCGCCGGGTCTGTGCTCGCTTATTCGTAGTACGAGTATGTTGGGTTTGAATGTGTTGCGTCATTGTTGGTAGTATTTACTCGCACTTTAAAATAGTTTTTAAGTACATTAAAATAGCCTCCACTAGACAAACTGCAGTATTGTCTCTCCTACTCCCTTAATCCATCTAAAATTCTAAAGGTTGTCTTTAAAAGATCTCTTTTAGCGGTAAGACCGCCCATTGTAAAACCCTGTGTACAAATTTTACATTTAGGTATATCTGTAATTTTTATTGCATACATAATGAAGAGTATTCTACCTGTCAGAGAGTAGAGCATCTATCTATCTCCATTGGTGGATAAATAATTGGACATCCTGGGTAGCCAACCCAGCTATTACTTTTAATTAGTGTAAGTTCATGCCGATACGAGAGAAGAAACTGTAGGTACATAATATTGGCTATAGACAGGCCTTAAGCGAATTTTATTTTAAATGTAATTTATTTGGTTGTCCTATTCTAATGCGAAACACCATAACAAAATTACAAGTAAGAACTTTTAAGAGTAATAGTATTTCATGAAATTTTGTAATCGTTGTATTACGTAAATGAGGTTGTACTAACACTTCAGAATGTTGTATATCCTGGAAAGTTTTCTGAACATATTATACATTGTTATGTTTGTTTTGCTGAATTTGAAAATTCTGACGGATAACCACACAGTTTACGGACAAATAAACGTTCCGAAAATACAGACCCACAAACGGAAACTAAATAGTTAAACTACGGTACGCTGGCTGCTGAATTAACAAACTAACTTAACTGAAACTAAGCTCTAACTTGATCAGTCATTGTAATTATAAGTCAAACTTGAATAAATTATTTGCAAATTAAGCAAACGAATAAAATTGTGAATTTATCATTTTATAGTATGGTGTAAACTATGTTTATATTTAGTATAAATAAAAATATGGGAGGGGGTGACTACCGAAATGACGAATAAAAGAGAAGTAGGTAAGAAAAAGACATGTTGCGTCGACCCCAAATAAATTGGGATAAGGACAGGAGAATGAATGATGATGATGTGAAACTTACCAAGGTCCGTTGTTTTTACCTCTTAAGGTAAAAACAGCATACATACACATTACACATACACACACACACACACCCTCTCACACATCCACACACACACACCCACACCCTCTCACACATCCACACACACACACACCCCTCCTCACACATACACACACACACACAAACACATACACACACCCTCTCACACATCCACACACACACACCGTCACACATACACACACACCCCTCCTCACACATACACACACACAGTACATTTAAGTATCTTTTAAAATGATGATGAATACTATATTGTTCCAATAAGTTATTTTATTGGATCACTACCATGACAAAACATAAACACGACATGAAATTTACCATGGTGCTCTCCATGCCAAATTATGAGAACTTTCGTCTGATTTTTTCCCAAAAAGACCGTACAGAAGCCAGCATACTGCAGCCCACTACAAAATATTTACTGAGCCGGAA
Organism: Dryobotodes eremita; assembly: GCA_917490735.1. Classification (NCBI taxonomy): domain Eukaryota; kingdom Metazoa; phylum Arthropoda; class Insecta; order Lepidoptera; family Noctuidae; genus Dryobotodes; species Dryobotodes eremita. The sequence continues at coordinate 2,949,165 of OU823252.1, read as the reverse complement.
TGTACCACGAATAATAATCTTTACAGACTAGCAAGTGACACTGCCTAGGGTGACAGCGATCGGCAGCTCGTGAGTTTAAACCCTACCTGTTGAACCACTATCGTGGTGAGCTTCTACGAACATAAATATACTCAGTTTCGGTTATGTTTTATAGTTTAACTTAATGGAGAATAGACTTAGTTTCAAAATTAATTTTGGGATCTAGTTTTAAGAGCTTAATTGCTAGGTTTAAGTTCAAAGTTAGGGTTGGAGTTTTGAATTAATTGTCCTACTTTAAAGAGTTGGCACGGAGTTTTTTTTTTTGTAATTGCTGCCCCGTTCTTTCGTATCTTCAGAATTAACTCCTGTCTGCTTATAACAGTAACCAGTAGGTACTTTTAAGTACTAATAGCAATACTGCTGTCCATACGTTGTATTGTTGTTCGCGCAATGTCATTTTTAACTTCATATTCGTTCAACTCTTATATTAAAGGAAAATATTGTTACTACAAACATTAATTTTTTTGCTCCTTTCTGTAAAATAGCAGGAAAACCCCGTGTTTTAATGTTTCAATTGTATGTTCCCATGTAGGTGGACCAAATTATACTTCAATATTTGCGAGACTTGCCGCGAGATGAAACGTGGCTATAGCACATTTATTATGCTCATAAAATATAACAATGAAATGCCAGTTGTTATAATTATGTTTGCTTTTCCAATAAACTGTACAAAAAAATAAAAAAAATACGTGAGTGTCGTGGCACACTCGGTTGGAACGAAGTGCCTTAAGTAGTATATTTAGAACATGCATAGAAAAAAATTGATTACCATAGAAAGGGTTATATTGAGTCAGCCATAAAAGATAGACATATGCTGTTGCGGACTTTTTTTTGAACTTTTAAAGGTAATAAATTCCGTCATACATGATTTTTACATAACTTTAACCGTTTACGCAGCACACGCAAAGGAAGCTCTCAAAAGGAATAATTTTTTCCCGTTTTTGCAACATTTTTCATCTATGCTCCGCTCCTATTAGTCGTAGCATGATTTTATATAGCCTTAGGCCTTTCTCGATAAATGGACTATCCAACACAAAAAGATTTTTTCAATTCTAACCTTGTTTTTGTTCCTGAGATTAGCGCGTTCAACCAAACAAACAAATAAAGAAAGGGTCGTGACGGAAAATCGTGACGGAAAATTCTTACGCTTTTTTTCGCCTAGCCCCCATCCGCCAAGTCCGTATCGTGCGATAAGGAACTTCGTTCTTAAAGGTTTCCCTTTATACCTACTTGTCGGAAGCTTGTCTTGAAGATTTAGACACATTTTCAATAACCTTGTAGTTTCAAATCTCTTGGTATGAAAAGATATGTTTGGTCTTCATTTCTTAACCCTATAACAGCTTTATGTCAGCCATTGGATCCTATTATCTTTCACAAAAATCAATAGAAGCCGAGGGTGCCAACTTGAAGAGCAGAAAGGCTATTTCGTGAGCCTACATCAAACAAAGATCAATATTATCCATGATTTAACTGTGAAAAAGAGTCATAAAAGTCACAATTGTATTCATAAAACTTCTTTTTTCAAATAAACAACCAACACAAAACAATGTTTCATTCCCACGAACTATTAAGCCGTCACGACGTAACTTTTTTCAATGAACCGACAAAGTTTTTACGTATTTCGCTACAGCTATTTAGAGTTCTTTGGTTAATCTATTAAATCTCACCAAACTACTGCTTTCAACGCTCAATTCTTATCATTCAGGTCATCAGTGATACGTATGCTGGTTTATAGTGCGTTTGGGTCAAGGGCGAGGATTAACTACCAACGATTTTTTTACCATTTTCCGCGTTTTTTTCGTGAAAACGTCTTTTCGCTCGGTATACGAGTAGTGGTGGTAAGTTCAATATTTCTGATCGACAAAACATAAGATTTCAACCGCTAATAACTACGAGACTTTTAGTGCTAGAGTAATTATTGAGCATTCAAAAGATAAGTAATATTAATAAAAAAAAATAGAGGCAGGATATTATTTGCCTATGACGTCATACTGTGAGTAGACGCGCATGCACGCGACCCTCTATTTTCAACTTTGTGCCGAAATTCCAATTCATATAGCGCAAAAACATGTTAAGCTATAAGAGTGATTCTAGTATCGTTTTCAAGAATTGACAAATCAGTATCAGGACCTTAAGAAAAATAACAGAAATATTGGCCAAAATAGGGTTATAAATTAATATGAAGCTGACAACGGCAAAATAATTTCAGATGTCGTCTCATATCAGCCGTAAATCTGCTCGTAATTGTAAAAAACGACAATCGAAGAAAGTTTGCATCATAAAGAATGTATAGAACACAACAAGCCTAAAAAGTCCAGTTTTGAGCGAATAAAAAAGAGAGAAAAGAAAAAATAAAGAAACCACGTTTATTTTTGGTAAATATGATGCAGAGAAAGAACATCAACACAGAAAAGAACAAGTTGGGGGAAAACATACGTCAGATCCACGCATAACGGCTATCGCTCAGCATAATACTACGACCCTATGCGAGAAAGAGCCCCAGCGCTGGTGCAAACAAAATAAGAAATAAAATTGATACAAAAGACCTAGTTCTAAATGTTTCCATAAACATAATATTTAGAAAAAGCCGGTTTTTTTTTAAATTATCATAAATAATTTCATGTATTTCCCCACTCTTGACACGAATGAGCAGAATGCGCTTACTTACAAGATGAGCTAGCATTTAAGACCAGCGAGGCTATCTTTAACACGAGTGACCAAAGCGCGCTTACTCATGACAGCAGCGAGCGAAGCGAACTCTCTCACAAGTAAAGCGAATGTAGCGATTACCTTGTTGCGATGATGTTGCCTTGATGTAGCGTTTGTCTTGTGGGAGACTCGCTTCACTCACTTATTGCTTGAATAGGCACACTCTGCTCAGTTGTATCGTCTGTGGGCACGCTTCGCGTGATCGTCACGAAACTGTGCTCGCTACACTGGGTTTGTTAGAGCATGCCATCGTTAAGTCAGTTTAGCTTGATGTGACTGTGATCACCTTTCATTAGTTGGGATAGAGCAAACTTAGCGTGATGGTGGCTGGCAAAGAACTAGCATTGACTAAGGATTCTTTAGGGAACTCCTCTCACTAGGCTAGGTCAGGTTACAGTTGTGACCAAACGTTTTCACGATGACAAACGGTGCGGACTTGAACTGCGCCTACAATTTTTTTCTTGTACTAGGTAGTAGATTGAGACATATTTGGAGACCTATTTGGTTGGGCAGAACAAAATAACAGTTCAGAGTAGAATCATTCATTTTAATAGACACATGCTGACGTATAGATTATTTCGCAAGAGTGTAGGCAGAGTGACGACACTTGCTTCGATTCTAACGTACTAAAACACATTCTATGCTTCCTTTACATTTATAAATCCGACCATACCTACACGTGTGCCAGTAGCGAGCACTACAAGCTACATTTACTCCTTATTGGAACAGATAGCATAAGTTTTACACAGTACAACAGATTTCATTACACTGTAGAATGACGTATATAGACGGACTGTATAAAAATACGTCGTCCAAAGTAGCTGATGAAAATGTAAACAAATGGATCAGAAAATATACCTCTGGATGCCAATTTGTACCCACTTACAATTGTGGTTAATATTGTAACCTCAACTTTCGTCGATGGTGTTTCAATTATAATTTAATAATGTTATTCTTACACAACAATTGTTGGAAAAAAGTAGTGAGATATTCAGTTGTAACTTGCGTTACTTTCTTTAGTGAGAAATTGCGACAGAATTTGGCCTGAACAATACTTTGGAACTTTTGGACTATAGTAAAAAAATGCATCTGTCTTGTCCTAGCTTCATTTAATTTCATTTTAGTGTGTTTTTTTTATGATACGGGTCGCGGCCGGTGAAATGACAGGAACACGGTGATATTTAAACTTTTTATGTAAAGTGGCGCTCACAACACGGTATTTTAAGTTCGTTTGCGAACTGAATAATACTCGTACCTTGAGAAGACGCTTTCAGTTATAGTTGACGGTCTTCTGGTTGCAATTCGTCTTAAATTTTACTTGATCTCATCTATAAGTTGAGCTCTTCTCGATCTTTAAGCTCCATTTACACGATTCAAGTTTCTTGCATGTGGCTTACAATAAAATAGAAGCAAAAAATGACCAGTGAAGACCAGCGAACTGAACATAACCCCCTGCGTCGAGGGGTGAACTAAGGAGACGTAATTTACCCAAAATTGTTTTCTAACGCATTGAAGGATGTGTTTAAGACGCTGATCTGGGAGGGACGCGGCATTAACAACAACGGCGAGTACATCTCATACTTGAGATTTGCAGATGAGATCGTCATACTGGCTGAATTGCCGCATGACTTACAGCAGATGCTGGACGGCCTAGTTGATTATTCTATACGCCTTAGTCTCCGGATGAACTTGGACAAAACCCAGGTTATGTTCCACGAACTAGTCACTCCGGGATCGATTGCTGTCAATGGCGGTGCTCTCGAGGTTTTTCGAGAATACGTTTACCGCGGCCAAACTCTGCAATTTGGTAAGAACGGCTTTGAGAAGGAGGCCCACAGAAGAATACATTTAGTCTGGACAGTGTTTGGGAAGCTTTGTCGAGTCTTCTCGTCACGTATTCCGCAGAGCCTAAAGACTAAAGTCTTCAAATCAGTGCGTCTTGCCTGCTATGACTTACGGAGCCGAAACGTGAACACTCACGGTACAGCTGGTCCTTTAATTCCAAGTCGCTTACCTAGTTATAGAACGAGATATGCTCGAAATCTCACTGAGGGATAGAATCGGAAATGAGGCGATCCGACAGAGAACCAAAGCTGTCGACATAGCTCACAGAATAAGCAAGCTGAAGTGGCAGTGGGCCAGCTATATTAGCCAGAGAACCGATGACCGTTGGGGTAGATGTATTGTTGAGTGGCGACCGCGAATTGGCTAACGTAAGGCAGAACGCCCTCAGGCTAGGTGGAGCGACGATCTTTGCAGGGTGGCTGGTAGTAGCTGGATGAGAGTTGCCAAGAATGACATTGAATGGCGTGCAATTGGATAGGCCTATATTCAGCAATGGACTGCTATAGACTGATGATGATGATAATGAACAAATTACTTGCATTGTCTAAATACTGCTTAGACGGCGCAACTTTTATTGTTGCTATAACTTATGATTGGCCACCGGCTATTAAATCACAACGTATAAATTAAACGTTAGAAATGCCGCTTTATTTTAGCAACGCATCATGCTATTCAATATACATTAGGTAAGCTGTCGATCTGTTTGTCAAACTTAAAGGCCTTATTATTTAACTGTCACCTAATTCAGATCATTATATTTTTTCGAACATGTCCTGTCACTATCGGGTTGTATGTAATCAAATATTGATCTGCTATCTAAGAGTAAAATTTAAACATGCTTTGTCAAACTTAATATTGAACCAAGGAACTTACACTTCATCTCCACCAATAGAATAGAATAGAATACTCCAAAACACCAATCAGGTTTTAGAGTAAAACTTGGTGCCAAAGCGTGTGTGCTAAGACAGCTCCTTGGAACGCTCGTCACGTTTATCAGCATAGAGGAATACTAAACTAGAGCATAGTATTTTTTGCTGTGAAAATCGAATTTTATAGAAAGAAAAAAAGGAAGATAAATTGTTTATCTAGCGCAAATAAGACGCGCATTATAAAATATACAAACTAATAAAAATTGCCTAATATTCGTAAAGTGAAATGAAAAGTAAAAAATATAGGTTTTAACTGCTTGTTGAATAATATTTTTTGTAAAAGGCTAACGTAATTGTTGTGTTTAACGTCAGTTACAAATCATACAGGAAAAATTATAGGTGAGTTTTTCTGGAAGATTAAAATGAAAAACAATAATATTACTGCTGTATTTTTATACACTGGTATCATAACTGGTACTGGTACATAAATCATCCCCCTTTTTAACTTAAGTACTAACATTAAACCCGTTTACCTCCGTTTTCTTCGAAACAAATTCCAATTGCCTTCAGTAATCGGTCTTTAATGGCAGCCACACACCTCATGTAAATATTCACACGCGTTCAAAGTTCACCCCACTTTAAAAGCGTCAATCCGTAAAGGTACCGTACGACCCCAGTTTTCCAAGAAGAGTTGCTAATTATTTAAATTCGTTTACCCCATCGAGTACACTTCATGCCACCGGATTTGTCATTTAGCAATTTTGAGTCAATTAATTTGAACTTAAACGTTGAGGTGGGCAAACTTGGGATCTTCGGATCTTCCCCCGACCACTACGTTGACAATAGATTTCCTAAGTCACACGATTCGATCAATTTGTAATAATTTCGGTGACTTTTATGTTAATCAACAGTTGCTGCGTCGTCTGCATCTGAGATTTTTTGTTAATATCTTTTTAATGTGTATTGTAAGGAATTAAGTGGATTGAAGATATCTTTTCTTTGAAAAGGTTACACTTTGTTTCTATATTTTTTTTATTAATTACTCAATTTATTTTTGGAGACATCGCTAAGCGGTTGGTCGACTCTTCACGTGACCAGAGGGCTGGCCTATTTTTTGGCCAAAGAATCAGCAGCGCTAGACAACGTGGCAATGCTGCCAGCCTTTTGGGCACTTTTCTGTCGACAGCGATGCAGACGAATTTTTTGATACCCTATGATTCTTTTCCTTCTTTTTTATTTTTATTTATTGCTATTTAATTGTACATACTATTAGTATTATTTATAGAATCAATTATAATTATATTATTATTCAATTATTCCTAGTATTATTTAATAATGATGGATTAATTTATCATTTTTTTATTCATAATGCTAGGACAAAATAGTGATATTATTCTTATCATTAGGTATTGCATAATGCTCGGACATAACCAAACTACCTACGTCGTTGGAAAACTCTGTGGGACTTAGTCTTGTGTGAGATATGTTATTGTCAGCATTTTCCTTCCCATAATGCTAATGGTCTATAGTCATCAATAGCGGGTCACTCACAGGGTGAAAATATTTGTGTATGTAAGAAAAAATCTACATCTTTTTAATAAAAATAAGCGATAGACATAATTTTAATACTAGAAATAAAGATAACAGATCAATAATTTTTCAGATTAGCTTAAGTTCATAATTTTTTATGGGGTACTGTGTTAAATGTTACAACAAAATACCTTGTGATACATTACAATTAAATGAAAGAAAATTTTAAACTCTTAAAAAAAGTACACTTTTAAACAAGCATATTATAAAGTAGAGGATGATTTTCAAGATAAGAATGCAAAACAAAAAAAAACAAATGAATGAGACAAATGAATGAATGAATCCGAAACATGCTGGTCCGGCTCCATAGGACAATCTAGAGTCTAGACAAAATCAAATTGGTTGCTAATTTAAATGTATATTTTTTATGACATTGATTTACATTCTGTAATTACTTTAACGCATACACTGACTTGTTACTTGTTAAAATTTTAGGAAAAATTTTATACTTTTACAATGTTCGTAAATATGTGAGCACCATGTATCTATTACAACATTAATTTATCCGTCATTGCTTAATTTTTAATTCTTTTTAACTATTGTGGTATAGTAATTTTATTCTAGGTGCGTCGTCTTCACATATAATTATATAATGTATTATTAATGTATAAAAAATAATGACGACTTAAACGGGGCAAAAGGAGTATGTAAGAATCGTAGCAGGTGGCGTTCTGTAGTTTCTGCCTACCCTCATGGGAAGAAGGCGTGAGTTTTTGTATGTATGTGTAAGTGTATAAAAAATATTGTAATAAAAAATGAGGGAAGGTTGAGTTTCTTGCCCATTCTTCTCCATACGAAACTATCTTTTGGAAGGGGAAACTAGAATCAATTCCATTTTAATGTAAATGTTGACGTTCAAAAGTGCCTTTTATGTAACTATTTGAAAAAAATGCTTTGACTTTGACTTTAGTGATATTAGTCAAACCCACTACTATACTAAAATCACCACTACTATACTATACCACCTTGACCACAACAGTAAGAAAATTCTGCGTTTTATTTTAATTTATTTTTATTTGGTAAAATAGACAGTTACACATTACAGTAATACACAAAAATTGTGCTACACAGTGAGTAACTATAACCCACGCCATTTTCCACATATTATAAAAACAAGTTATAAAATTTATGCGATGTGCGCTTACAATTTGCGATGTGTTAAGGCTCGCACATACTGCCGCGACCCGACATCCGACACAAAGGCACCGCGTGTAGCGCGACGAGCGGCGCCTTTGTGTAACGCTTTCGCGTCGCGCCTGTCTGCGGAAGCCTTTATTATCCCTGTACCTTCTACGATATAAACCAACTTAATCTCAACTCTCAAAATAAGGACATCTTCTCGTACATAACCAAGTCCTACACTCCAGATCCCTTATACTTGATGCCGTTATGTAAATAAGGGCTGACGTTAAATTAATTTATCTTCATTCCGTAGTACGCGGCACGTTGTTTAGTTTTGTCTTACGAAGCTATTTTAGGGGGTGCTGGCAGCAGCTCCGTGTATAATTCACTATCATTATATTCTCATTCTGTTTTATTGTTTTGTTTGTTTTGTTTTTTTTTAAAAAAACGTTGCCCCACACTAGGAATTTCTCCTGTATTGTGGGTGCGTTTACAAACATTTAACTCACATACACAAACAGCCAGACCCGGAACAACTACTTGTAGGTCATACAAATATTTGTTCCGTGCGGGAATCGAACCCGCGACACGCAGCGCAGCAGTCAATCGCTTAACCACTGCGCCAACCGTGCCGTCGCACGGTGGATCGAAAATCGGCTGTAGAAGACATAGGATCTCGATTTCTTAAATGTTATTTTTTTTGCTGGAAAGGACTTCTGCTGATCATTACTATGTACAAAAATGACACCCGAGTTAATTCTGCCCAAAAACGAAGGAAATATATTTTTTTTACGAAAAATTTGTATGAAGCTAGTATGAAAAATCGAATTATCTCCTAAACGGCATGTTTAACCGTAATATCCTTGGAGGTGGTCATAGTGCTAATTATTTATGATTTTTTGGTTGCCGATTTGACGAAAAATTTAATGCCGTTTTTTTTTAAAAAATCGTCAAAATATTTTTATTTATTTTTACATGTAAAACGATCCCTTTTAGTGTCCAAGTTAAAAAGTTCGGTATGTTATTAACCCAAATATTAAGAACACACAAAACAAGAAAAATTAAATAAAAAAATTGCTGTTTTTTGACACATTTTTATTAATTTAAATAAAAAAAGATTATCAAACTCTTATTTAAGTAACATATAAAGTTATATTATATACAAAATAATTTAATTTAAGGAATTAATACTAAGCATTTGTAAAATAAAGTAAAATAAATAAAAAAAAGACAAAATATCATTAAATATTACAAAAAAAAAACCCAAACAGACTCAAATACAAATTTACAAATAAGTACATATATAATTTTTTTACAAATTTTCCTTATTACTCTCGTTGTCAGACTCTAATTCTGAGTCAGCATCCAGATTGGATATATCCAAAAACTCGAACTCAGTTTCCTGAAATTGAATTAAGTCGAGAGTTTCAGCAAAAAAGCTCTGCTTTTTCTTGGCATCTAACTTAGGCCTTTGTGCACTTAGCAAAGGATCCGAAGAAACAACAAGCATATTTAAAATGTCTTGATTGGAATCCTGCCTGCTTCTTTTCCGCGAATGATGTTCTCGAAACCTCCTAAAATCTTTGTTTCGAGACTCTGAGGCTTCTTCCGAGAGAGTCCCAATCGGCACAATATTATTTTTCTCAATTATGTCAGCCCCATGGATTAATAATTTATGAACGGTTGACGACATGTAGTAAGTCGTATAATAATACGTACTTTTCTGCTGTTTTGCGGGCATAATCTCTAAATTTTATTTTATCGACCTGCTCTCCAGATGTAATTGCTTGTAAAATTACAGCAAATCTTTTGATGAGGTCTTCATCCAAACCGGTTATAGCTGCGGTTTTATTAGGAAACTCAATGAATTTTCTTGCAGTATTCCCGTCATTGGTGGTTCCCGAGCCTTGTTTTACTATATCAATCAACAGATTGAGCTCATCTTTGAATTTATTTTGAATTATTTTCTTCCTTGTCTGTAGCATTTCTTTGTGCTCATCACTTCTCGCTGCCCACCGTTTGAAGTCGAGCCTGTATGCAATGTGTAACAGACATTCCATACAATTTATACGGGCGTGTAGGGATGACAAGCCAAATTCATACAGGTCAGAACACACAATTTTTGATGTTACAGCATCTAAGCGGTTCATTTCTGTAGGCTTTGCTAAGCACAGGTAGCACGATGCATTTGATCTAGCTTCAGAAAGGTAAGTGCAAACTTTAGCGTCGATCATCGTCACCATTGGTTCATGAGTCACCCTATTATTATTATTGCACTCTGTGGGGATAAGGGCCTCAATTTTTTCATCCATTTGTTTTTTCAGCTCAAGGACAACTGCTTCACTCTCCTTTACAAAAGTAAACTGAACTGGACGACAATACAAAACTGAGCATGGTTTTGGGTTCGTCCATAAGATGTTGTCTCCATCTGTCAGTTTAAGTGGCACCAAGGTGGTCATGAAAATGCTCGAGTCATCTTCCTCACCCTCCATTTTCTGCTTGTATCGGCTTTGGTTAGAAGCACCATCAAATCCCCACTTGGATATCAGCTTCAACTGCTTGTTATGCTCTTCCTTAGAAAGGCTTTGAAGGATTCTTGTAACTGTGATATCAAGTAAAGCTTGAAGTGTAATCCTAGCCGATGAATCAGTAACTGTCACTGATTGCTTCGGAGGGTAGCAATCAAGCTTAGTTTGTTGCACTTTATAGTAAGATGGATAAATATCCTTAGCACCTTCCCGAATGGCAGCCTCTCGCAACGTAATATATTGCCACTTTGAGAGTTTTAGCGAAAGAAGCAATCCAAGCGCCTTTTCTGACGTAAATATGATTGTTTTCGCTGGTTTCTTAAGCGTTTCATTTAATTTAGCGGCTGCTTCAGGATTTTTCATCATGTATTCGATGACAGAGGCGATATCTCCATGCCCTTCTTCTTTTAAACGTGCTGCAGCTGCATATGCCAATTCACTGGAATCTTCGCCTGTGTGTTCACCAGATCTTCTCTTTTTTTGTTTACTTCCCAGATCTATGAATGGTTTACGGGATCTTTTCGTCATTGTTCCAATGGACGTTGATGTCGACGGTTCTGGAGAGACTGAGGGCGCTCTTGGTATCTCATCAACACTTGGTTCTTGATTAACTAAAGTTTGCACAAAACTCGGCCAATCAATATTTGCTCCCAACCAATTCTCGTACTTTCTCCTGAAATTATCAAGGAATCGGTTGGATTTCTGCCACCTTTGTAAAGCGGCTCGCGTAAATCTCCGACAAATTTTTTTGAGAACAACACGATCTTCGTCAGACAGGCAATCGCCTATGCGGGATACAACTGCACTGAACAATACTTCATGATCAAATGAAGTAGTCTCACTTCGTAGAAGAACAAACAAGTCTAAATTCGTGATTAAACTTTCGATTCTAAGATTTTATAGTCGCAGATTTAGTGTTAGCAGTTACACAGTTGTGAACAAACTAAATTATAAAACTAAACTTTAGCCCTTTTATTGAAAAACGCCAATAATTAGGTAACTACCCTCATTAGTTATCTTCTCATTAGCTAATGAAAATTTATAATTGTCACTAACTATTCTTAGAACTCATAGCACTGCTAATTAACAAATTAGCTTACTTATCAGGAAAAGTTGAATGTAATCCATAGTTGGTATTGTCGTGAGATATTGAAAATCATTAAATCACCTATAAAGACTCATTAGAAGACCTAATCAGTGTAGTTACTTAATCACTTCTTTTCGGACTCATTAGAAGAGTAAACAATTGGTAATTTGGTTGTATGAAAAGTTTTAAAACTCATGATGTGTTGATAAATATCTAGCTCAAGCATAGTTGTCTACGTGTGGGTGTACTATAAACCTCTGCCAACTCCTTCGGAAATGTAGGAGTGATGCTATTTTATGTTACGTGTAGTTAAAAGTCCGTGTTCTTCAACATAAACACTAAAAGGAATCGTTTCATATGAAAAAACAAATGAAAATATTTTGACGATTTTTAAAAAAAACGGCATGAAATTTTTCGTCAAATCCGCAACCAAAAAATTATAAATAATTAGCACTATGACCACCTCCAAGGATATTACGGTTAAACATGCCGTTTAGGAGATAATTCGATTTTTCATACTAGCTCCATACATTTTTTTCTTATAAAAATTATAACTCTTCCATTTGTGCACACATTTACTTCATATGACATTTTATAGAACAGTAATGATCAGCAGAAGTCATTTCCAGCAAAAAAAATAACATTTAAGAAATCGAGATCCTATGTCTTCTACAGCCGATTTTCGATCCACCGTGCGTCGTGCCGTTTTATGAATGCAGTATGAAGATGGATCTTTGCTGGTTAGTTTTTTTTTAGGTTTTTAAGTGAAAAAGTATTTTTAACCGACTTCCAAAAAAGGAGGAGGTTCTCAATTCGACAGTAGTTTTTTTTATGTGTTTTAACTCAGAACTTTTTTCTGGCTGAACCGATTTGAAGGATTTTTTTTTTATTTGAAAGCTGGTGCTTCACATGTGGTCCCTTTTAAAGATCAAGTTCTGACCAGTAGTTTTTGAGTTTTCCTTAATACTGCGTATTTTTCCACTTAGTTTATATTGATGATGTTTTAATAATTTCCTGTCACGGTTATTTACATACATATATACATACGAATGTGTGTGGGGCTGGTACCACAACTAAAAAGTGTATAATAAAAACATTTTTACAAAAAAAAAACAACCAACTTCCAAAAAAAAACACAAAAAAACGTGAAAATTAACTTTAATTTTGGAAGTCGGTAGCCAAAAACGAAAATACACAATGAAAGACACCGACTTCCGAAATTAAAGTAATTTTTCACGTATTTTTGTGATTTTTTTTGAAGTCGGTTGTTTTTTTTCGTAAAAATGTTTTTATTGTGTTCCAGGTTGGCTAGAACAGGCGAATGGCGACATTCAACCCGATGGATTGTTGACCTTCGCGTTTAACCTAGGATTGAAAAAGTGTGTTGGCAAACTCAGGCACTGTCTCATTCATTTGTTTATTGATCACATAAATTCCAGTTCGTTTATTACATCGCCCAGCTGCGTTTTCACCTGGGTTTAATGGTAGTTCAAGTTATCCAATTACCTATGTATGGCGGACATAGAATCTAAACTGTATATTATTCCAAATTCTACCAGTTTTCGTAACAAACGTCTAAGCCTTCCAGCTATTTTTGCGAATTAAAAGTTTCTCCGAAATTCATAAATTATTCTTCAATAATACCTAGACAAACTTCCTTCTATTTAACAATTTTCGCGTATATTTTAGCAAGTTCTACAACAATTCTAGTACCTTCACAATATTTGCCTGTAATTCTCTTAGCAAAATTTCGCGCACGCGCAAGCAAAATCTTAGGCTAATATTCTACCACAGCCATGTTTACGTACACCGTTTGTACTTTGACTGTATATTCATAGTCACGTAAATTTCTCAGCAAAACCATGAGCCATCGTCAAGACATGCACTTTCTAATATAACAATGAAAACATCACCTTATGTTTACCGAGTAAAATAAACCGAGCTTATAAATACATTGAGCAACTATGAGAGATACTATTTGGGACTAAAAAGATTGGAGCAGAAGTTCCACTAAAAGGAAAACGAAAAAATTTGTAAAAAAGATATTATTATTATAAACTAGCGACAAAAGAAAAAAAATAAATAAAGAAAAATTGTTTATTCTGCACAAACAAGACGCACATTTAAAAAGAAACTAGGCAAAATACATACACTAACAAAAAGTAGCCAAAAGCCCTTGTATTCAAAACTAAAAGTTTTTATGACTTGACAAAATATGAAGATATTTTTATTATATACAGGATTGCAATAATCGACGCACAACCTGATACAACAAAAAAATATTGTGGTTCCATACATTTTGACCGCGCAGGTCAAAACTTACGTAAGACTTTTCAATGAAACATCAGATTTTTTTTTTGATAACCAACAAAAATACGTTGCGTAGTTTAAAAGAATAATGCAGTCACACGTACAGACACAAAAAGCGATTTTAATTTATAAAATGTATGTATAGAAGAACGTGCCAAACAGAGCCCATATTTGCTATGATAAAAGCAAGTAAATTATTGCCAATTGCGACTTCGAGCTTTTGGTTTTGATCCCTAAAAAGGGAAACATACACATAAGTGTGGAAACATATGAGTAAATGTTTTTACTTTACTGAGCGGAAGGCTATGTATAAGGCAGAGAAAATAGTAACTCATCTTTATCGGGAACAGGACCCCATTTATTTTTTTTGTGTGGGAAATCATCAAATGACCTTTCCCGCTCTGGGCGGAGCGGAAGGACATGTCAGACTCTTACTGACTAAAACCCACCCGTGTTCCTTCAGTTGCCTGTGCGCCAGGGCCGCGGTAACTCTTTCGAACAATCCGCGACCCCAGCAGGCATCGGTCCTATCGGACCCCGTCAACTGTGCTGACATCTCTTTGAGGCGCGCGTGGAACACGACGCGCCGTCGACCCGGGCCTGGTTCTTACCGGACGGCGAGCTGCCCATTGCTCGCCGTCCGCAAGCCCGCGCCTACGGAGGCCGGGAGTCGGCAATCAACTCCCGACGCCCAGGGTGTCTCCTTCTGCGGCGACTAGAGGCGCGAGGGTGCAGTGATTGCCTCTCCCTCTCGCGCTCGGCCTCCTTCTTCGCGAGCATTACTGCTTCGCAGAAGGAGGTGACGGATTCCCATTCCCTCTCGCTCCGTACCATGGCCTGAATCAGGGCCGGACGCGAGAGGTCGCCGCCGACGATCGCCGCCACGAGGACACGGCGGTGCTCCGCCTAAGCCGGGCAGACCTCCACCGTTTGCTCCACCGTGTCCTCCGGTCGATACACACAATGATAACACACGGGCGTTTCCTCCCGCCTTATCCGAAACAGGAACCTCCCGAAACAGCCATGTCCGGTGAGGACCTGCGTCAGGCGGAAGGTGAGGACACCGTGGCGCCTCTCAAGCCACTCCTCAAAGAGGAGTCTTACTGCCGCAATTGTGGCGTGCCCTGGGAACAGGACTCCAGAAAGAGGAATCTAAACTAGCAATCGTGCCTAAACCACGAAGTACACTTCCTGTATCGAGGCCACGATCCAACTTGGCATTTGGATGATGGTCCCGATACAGAAAGTGTAATTACCCCCCCGGTCTCCTGAAATATTGATGGCTCATTATTTCAGGAGACTAATGCGGGGCGGGGTAATTGCTTAACACACATACAATGGCAATCGATGGCAATGCCTTTCATTTTGACAGTTCAGCCACGTTCATTACGTTA
This sequence comes from Dryobotodes eremita, assembly GCA_917490735.1. Lineage (NCBI taxonomy): Eukaryota > Metazoa > Arthropoda > Insecta > Lepidoptera > Noctuidae > Dryobotodes > Dryobotodes eremita. Next base: position 2,933,672 of record OU823252.1, on the reverse strand, counting down.
TTTACGTTGTTGAGCAGACGAATTTTTCAAATCGAAACAGTTACTCGTAGAGTGAAGAATTTCCTTCAAAACCCTCAGATTGTAATTGAAAGTGTGTTACATAATTAGTCATTATTTATTTGCTGGTTTAGTGGAACTTCTTGTGTTTATTTTATGTCATTTGGTACCCACTATTGGGGGAATTAGAGACGTGTATCTAGTTTTGTTTTGAAATATGGAATGTTTGTTCCCAAAGTTTAATTACTGTTACTATTTTGTTTACAATATGCAGACTGATTTGCTTGCTAACCGTTGATGTGAAATTTTCATTATTTATTCATATTTTTGCCATCCTTTTAAATTCCTATGTTTTTATTTCCTGATATATATTTTTAAAATTTTCAACCCTTACGTATGTTATGGGTGTATTATATTATTAAAATATGCAGTAAAAATTCCATGTTTTTATATGATTGAGAACGGAATAGATACTTCGGTAAATTATTATATGGGCCATTTTTCTGAAAAAAACTTGCCACGTAATAACCAATATCTCCTAATGCATGTTGCAATAAAAAACTCTTCCCTACTTTAATATGAAGGGGATCGCTGTAAGGCTTATATATTACATTCTCACTATACTTAAATGGGATGCACGCCATATGCTTAAATATTCCCCTCTTGAAAGAAAAGCTCCCCTCGGGGCCATTAGCGCGGCACATAAAAGTGCTTGAAAGATCGAGAAATATAATATGAGGGATATTAGAGCCACACTATTTTATAAAATATAGTTTTACTTTACGTTTACAATAATTAAAGAAAATAAAGAAAAACGTTTATTTGGTACAGTACTGTATCCAAGGAACACATTTTGTATTTTTTTTAAACATAAAATATAAATACTGGATTATGTGTGCCTTAAGGCCGCGCGAAATAGGTTCATTTTAGCAATAATGCCAGACACATGCCGTCAACGCTGATTTTCAAATAAACCTTTACGAGTGAGTGACGGACATGTGGAACGTAGTTTGCAATACAACGCGATCCTGCCAAATATCCACAAGCCAAAGTAAAAAGATTTCTGGTTAACTAACAACCTGACTGACAGTCAACGAGCAGCTTAAGGGGGATGCGCTAAAGTAGCGCGTGAAACTCAAAATTTCTTGAAAATTATTAAATTAGCGAAATTTTCTAAACTGTCGAGAATATCCAAACTTTTAAATTTTTAAATGATAGGTGGCCACATCCGCTTTAACCTATTTTTGCCTTTGGACCACTACGTTTGAGACAACCTGTATATATATATTATATTATGGATAGTGTGGAATATAGTAGGATCATGGGTTTTCCTATAAGTGAAGGAGTACACCTATGTACTTATAGAGGTATGAGGAACAGGGTGTAAAGCTCACTCATACTCTATTGAAAAGGGAGGATCCTCCGACCAGACGGGTGTCGTGTCTGGTGGGCAACTACCCGACGTTTATGTCGGGACGTTGTATATATTCTAGTTACGCGGTAAACTCTGCTTGCGCGATGCAGGATTTTGTGTGACGTCAGTGTGACGTGTAGCTCGCATGTGGCGATGTAGATACCGCTACATACTTAATACCTGATGTTTCCCTTTATTTATGTGTCATGTATTGTGTATATCTTTTGTTGGAGATCCTAAATAAATAAAGAAGTAAATAAATAAATACGAAACAGTGCAAGTATTCTAAACACAAAGTAATAGTAATATTCTCTCGCCAGTACCATAGTGTCAACTTGTGTGCCCCGCATGTATTTGCGTTCGTACAAAATGAATGCATGTTGCATAATGCCGTCAGTTACTCGAAGCTTGTCGCGCAAGCATTTTATTAGTTTCCGCTCTAAGAATAATATTACTGAGGTTTTTATGTAGTTTAGATAGAAGACTAAGTTTTACTGTCAGATAACTACGGGTTTTAACCGACTTCAAAAAAAGGAGGAGGTTCTCAATTCGACTTTATGTTTTTTTTATGTGTTAGCTCAGAACTGTTTTCTAGGTAAGCCGATTTGGATGATTTTTTTTTTACTTGAAAGCCGGTGCTTCTCATGTGGTCCCATATAAATTTTATCAAGTTCTGATCAGGAGTTTTTGAGTTATCCTTAATACTGCGTATTTTTTCTACTTAGTTTATATTGATGATGTTTTAACAATTTCCTATCACTGTTATTTACATATCAAGTAGTGGTAGGTATACGAATTTGTGTGGGGTAGGTATCATAACTAAAACAGTGAAAAATAACTTAAATTTCGGAAGTCGGTGGCAAAAACCGAAAATACAAAACCAAAGACATCGACTTCCGAAAATTTTTGTAATTTTTCACTTTTTGTTTTTTTTTGGAAGTCGGTTGATTTTTTTTGTAAAAAAGTTTTGTTTTAACGAGTTGCGAGTTTTCTGTTAATACTGTGAGGGTGAATAGTTAGTTTGGGATTAATATTGTATTTTGTTGCGAATTATTAGAGCTGTGCCATAATTTAAGAAAAACGCACATATTTTATGATTCTTCTTGGTACATAGCTAGAATGTTTCTGTAGTAAAACCCAAATAAACTAGAATCCCCATACTTGGCGTAATGATTGACCAATAGTTAATTATTTTGTTTTTTACTAGCGGTTAAATGAATACTACAGTAAAACTACTACCCTTCATTTTTTTTCACACCCTCTTGTGACTATTTGTTGGCTTTTTACTTAACGAACTACAAAAAAACCTTACCTTAGTATTATTTTTCCAAGTATGACTTTGTGATGCTGTTTTTTCACGACAGTATTATCATATTTTAATCTACAACCAACTTAAAGCAATTACGGTAGGGCTAAAAGTCCCAACAAAAGATTTCTTCTGTACAAGTTAGATGAATAATGTCATGAAACCTTGTTTGTTCTGACTTTTAAGTCTGATTAGCTGAGTTAGGGAAAGCTGGTTGAACCAAAAATATTTGAACGATTTTCAGTAAAAGTTTTGGTGGTGTTGTTGTTTAGTAATTGGCTGCTGTTCTACGGGTCGTGGGGTTGTTTCTCGTACGGTACAAATATTTAGGTGTGGCTTTCTGTTTCGAGTTTTTATGCATGTTATATTTTTGTATGTACTCCATATAAACAAATTAAAGGAAATAATTATAGTAGGTAGGAGGCAATGAATAAAAAGACAACGGTCTAAAGAATCTAGTAAAAATTATGTTTTATAACCGACTTCAAAAAAAGGAGGACGTTCTCAATTCGACTGTATTATTATGATTTATTTTTATTTGTGTCTTTTATGGTCGACTGTATGTTTTTTTTTATGTGTTAGCTCAGAACTTTTTCTAGGTGAACCGATTTGGATGATTCTTTTTTTATTTGCATTTGGAGCTGGTGCTTCTCATGTGGTCCCATATAAATTTGATCAAGTTCTGACCAGTAGTTTTTGAGTTATCCTTAATACTGCGTATTTTTTTCACTTTTAGTTTATATTGATGATGTTTTAATAATTTCCTGTCACTGTTATTTACATATCAAGTAGTGGTGTCTGAATTTGTGCGGGGTAGGTGGGGTAGGTACCATAACTAAAAAGTGAAAAATAAAAACTAAAAAAATAACTGACTTAGAAAAAAGCATAAAAAGAGTGAAAAATAACTTTAATTTCGGAAGTCGGTGGCAAAAAACGAAAATACAAAACCAAAGACACCGACTTCCGAAATTGAAGTTATTTTCCACTTTTTTAGTATTTTTTATTAGGAAGTCCGTTGTTTTTTTTTTTTAAGTTTTTTGTTGAGTAAAAAATATAATTTTTTATACCAAATCCAAATATTCGAGATAAGGATTTTGTTTATTTCCAAAACGTAAAGTAAGAAAATGCGAAATAAGATTTCAAAACTGATTAATACTATATTAACCAATTAATTTTATATTTTTATCTTTCACAAAGATAAATGACAGAGATTACTTGAGAAGATGAAACGGGGTAAAAAAAGATTAAGAACACCAAAAAGATATTCTCCGGAAAACAGTAGGAAAATGACCGTAATTACAGCAGAAAGCCTCCTTAAAAATAATTGTAAGGGGATCTTTTATCATCCCTCAGAATTTAAGACGACTGTAAAATTCATTCAAATTGAATTTTGTAGATACATTTAATTCTACTAAGTGTTATATGGAAATTTTAAAATGGTTTTAGCTGCAGTACGAAATTGGAATTAAGTAATAATGAGCGGTCGTAAAATTTATTGGCCCTTGAGTTGTAATTTGATGACTGTAAATGATGATCTTAACGTTTTAGTACTGATATATAGTTGCTACTGGTAGAAACTTCGAATGACGTTTAATGATTATTAGGATTTGAATAACAAACCGCACTTATAACATGGATAGGACTATTTATTATAATTGTTTCCATTTTATTTCGGATAGAATCCATATAATAATAACAAACAACAACAAACAATAACAAACAGTACAACAATAACAGAACAACAACAATTTAACACCCACACACACCCCCACACACACACACCCCCCACACACGCACCCCCACACACACACACACACCCCCACACACACACACACATTTTGTTTGTTTTACAGTAACAATTTTCTTAAGATTTATGTTAGTAGGTATAAAACAATTTTATTTAAATTATAATTTCAAACACAAATTTCTTGTTCCTACAACCAGGCTCAAAAAAATTGGTGGCTCCTTTAGATGCCAATGTATACGTTTTTATAATAAACTTCCTAGCCACATTCAAGATCTAAGCTTTAATAAATTCAAATCTTTTATAAAGCGGAAATTATGCCAGAAAGCCTACTATAATGTGAAAGACTATATTGAAGACAAAAAGGCTTGGGATTGAGCTGCTCCAATAAATTTACACAGTGAATGTTGATTTTAGTTTGCTAACTCTTTTTAGACATGAATATTTACTATAAAAAGTATTATGTTATTTTCATTATTGTAAATATGAGGACTATGTGGGTCATTTTTTTTTTTTTTTCAGTTTTATTCTTGGTCTGGCAGTTTAAGTAGTTTATGCGGCCTACCCAAATGTCCTTTCTTTGGTATTGTTCGTCGAATCGTTGAGCTCCTTAAGTTCTGAGTTGAGCTGCACGGTTACTGACAAATGCGTGCACTGACTGGACAGGTCGACTTAATCTGTGTGGTTCTTTCCTCAAAAGACCATTTCAGACACCGATCTACATGATCTTCAAACATTATTACCGAATTTATATATACACATTGACATTGATAAATTTTATATATACAATGACATGAGTATTTACTTGTAAAGTATTATATTATTTTAATTTTGTGAATGTGAAGACTATGTGGGTAATTGCTTTTTTTTTTTTTTTCTAATTTAATTTTAATTATGATCTGGCAGATTGAGTAATTTATGCGGCCTACCCAAATGTCCTTTCTTTGGTATTGTTCGTCGAATCGTTGAGCTCCTTAAGTCCTGACTTTCTGAGTCGAGCTGCACGATTACTGACAAATGCGTGCACTGACTGGACAGGTCCACTCAAACTGTGTGGTTCTTTCCTCAAAAGACCATTTCAGATACCAATCTGCATGGTCTTCGCATGACCTGACCAAGATTATGTCTGGACTTTAAAAGAGACTGTGACCTCTGAGTTTGTTTCGGCCTTTCTTCTCAGAGTAGTCAGATAGGAAACGCCGACCTCATCTAGTTTAAAAAACATAATTGACGTGTAAAAGTGTTTGTACAAACCTACTTACAGAAATAAAATCATTTATCATTTATCAATTGGCCCGTACCTATTCCCAGCCAGAGTGCCTGTAAGGGACAGTAATGTCGGAATGCAATTATTTTCAAAATGCTGTTGGTGCTACCGAGCAGTCTTTGAAATAGTGACGCCACTTTCTTACGCACTATAGCGTGAAAACCGTCAACGCGAGCATTTGCAAACATTTGCGACGCACTACAATGTCGCGGCAACCCCAACAGCATTCTGAAAACATTGTATTATTATATAATATATATTTTTCGCGTTTTAGCGTGATAATAGCGGTCATTGCCCTTTTCCTGATATCTCTTCGAAGGAACCCCGACAGTAAACTATGTATGGTTTCCCGTTATTGGGACATGTTAAAGATCACGATAGATATTGATTCAGAACATTAACGGAGTTTATTTCAGTTTTTTTAAATAAAAAATGATAAGAAATGTAGTCGGTTCAATGACCGCTATTGTTATGCTAAAACCGACAACTTTTAAAAGATATATTGGTAACCAACGTAAATGAAGATCTCTCAATTTTTTGAAGCTATGTGGCTGACAAACGTATTAAAAACGCAAATGCGTATGTAAATGCTACATAATTAATTAATTATGTAGCATTATTTTTTCCAAAAATACAAACCATCCCTCATACGTCAAACTTAGTTCTGTGTGATTTAAACAATAATTAATAAATTTTATCGTCATTTATGGCATACACAGATACACTCGGAGTGACAGTGATAACTAAGTTTAAAACGGCATGCACTAGATAAATAGGGCGAAAACAATGCAAGGATAATCTATCAACAACACCATCAAAACAGCACAAACTGACGTTTGGACGAGACGCTGTCTCACGGCAACGGTTGCCAGGGCTGCGCCAAAATGTCAAACGGCGGTGTGGCGCCGCGGCGCCCCAGGCCGCAAGCACAGAATTGGATAGAATAGTTCTTTATTTGCACAGAAATTAAGTACAAGTTACAGATGTTAAGTTTAAAATGATCCTTATACTAACTACCTTAACTAAGGCATGCAAACAGTTTAAGCTGTAATAACAAAGACTCATTCAAAATATTTTATTAACACATTCAATCAAAACAATACAAATTTACTGTCAAAATTAAATTCAGTAAGTATAATTGGACACAGGCAATACAATACATAATGTCAGTTTTAATAAAATGAGATTATAAATTCGTCAAGAATGACTGCGCCGCTGTCATAGTGCTTGAGTTAAGCTGTGTAAAATTTTTATATGTAATTCTTTTTTATTTTATTTTAGATTCTACAGTTATATTGTGTGTTATTTATAAAGGAAAATCGTGTAAGTAGTCATTGTTTGTCTATGTTGAACAATGACGCCTTGTAGTGATGCCGTACGAAGCACCAGTCAACCTGCCACATCGCTGGATGTCCTATTGACTTTAGAGTTCCATTGGCATCCATTGGGTACAGAACCCTAAAAAACTATGACAATAACTATAGACGCCTAATTGGACTATTTATTATCGGTCTGTCGGTAACTTAGACATAACTTCTGTGAACTGTGGGTGCGCACACTATTCACAGTATACACCCCTGCCCAACCCTTTCAAAGAGCATTCTTCCAAAGTGTTGGGCCGGGGCGGGGGGTGTGGGGGTGGGTTCATCACCCCTGTACAGGCGTGATATTATGAAGGAATTTCATTTCCGCAACTTTTTCTCGCAACTGTCCTTTCGAGCAAGTGTCTTTAACACACAGTAATGGCCGCTCATACAATTTTTGTTTTTTTTTTAAATGTAATTTTAAATAGATACTTTTCACTGCTTGGGAACATCGTGGTAACATCCACTAGGTCTTTAAGTTTTTGGCTTATTTCTCTTATAGTATGCATGATTCTTATGATATCATTGTATTGAGAAAGTTACTTTCCATTTATTTTAAATTAGTACATGCTATTAAAGCGTTATGTACAAAAACAATACGTTTCTTTTTAATACTGTGATTTTTTTCCTAAGACAGTACCAGTTTTGAACCCCTAAGTGGTCCTTACTCCTCGAAATGTTTTTGCCCGTCCGAATAACATAATTAATCGGAAGTTGGTTACGTTCTGATGTATTGTACTACTTTCGGTCGGGCCCGGATCTTTGTTGACGGACTGTGAGAGAAGGACGATGCGCCTAAGTGTCATTTTCACTGAGTTACGCTCAAGCCTGAAACTAAACGACCAAACTTATTATTTTGGACCACCCACAGTTTTATGTCCGCAATGATGTCAGGGAAAAGTTCTTGTGCAATAAAGTGAATGGAAAATGTTAAGAGCCTGCACTATTTATGTGCTTTAAAGCAAGGTTTACACAAACTATTTTATGCTGCAGCGCTGTATGGGATGGGGTGCAAATATTGCACGTGTTTGGTTTTACTTACGCATTGTTTAAGAAACATTGGCAATTATATAATTGAGATTATTGATTCAACAATTGAATTAATAATATAATTAATTTAATCTAAAGGAAGTAGGTGTAGGTAGATTTTTCTATGCAAGGTGAAAGTAAAATAACTGAAAATCCCTTGAGGGGTCGTTGTACCTACCCATCATTAAAAACATATTTTACAACGGGAACAAAAATAAAATCGCGAAAAAGAATGAGCTGCTCAATATTTCTTCGCATATTTTATTCGCGACTTCGGTGTCGTTTGTGGTCAAAGTTGTTCATAATGATGTTGTACAATTAGGTACCGTCAAAGGGGGTGAATAGGACTGCAGGGGTGAATCGAAACGAAACTTTAAAAGGGACGTTAACATTTAAATAATATAGTTTGTTGCCAAAAAGGACTCTAATGTGTTTACTGTATTATAATTAACGATTAAGGGCCCGTTGTTTGATCAGTAGTCAAACATACTAATAGTTAAAATGCGTTAGTTAAACTAAAAATTTGTTAAAAATGGCAGAAGTATGTTGTTTGACAAATGGTTAAGCTAACTATAGTTTAAAAAATTGACGATTTGCTATAAAAGTTAACCATGCGCAGACAGAGTAGTTAAACTTTGACAGCTATTGACTTATTGTCAAGTGACTAATTGTTAAATTGACTAATGGTCATTTTTAACTATGTGCCAAACAACGGGCCCTGAGTGCTGTTGTTGGCAACAAACTATATTATTTAAATGTTAACATCCCTTTAAAGGTTTTTTAGTTATTTCAATGACACCTTGTATTTTGTAATAATTTTTATGTTCCTTCGTTATTTTCTTGGAAGTGAGTGAAAAATTGTGATGGAAATTGACTAGTGTTTCGATAGAAACACAACAAATCAACTAACCTCTTAGCAGACTCAGTGTTGCTCTTACATTCTCAAGTTTCCCAAATTTACAGCTGAAATCGAATCTCGAATCCTTGGTATAATTAGAAGGGACTTCCGAATATGATCATCACAATATTAAGTTTACATATTGTAAGTAAGTCTTGCTATATATACACTATTAAATTTAACGCTCATGTAAAAATGTGAGTACCGGTGAAATATGCCAACTTTGCCAATCAAGGTATGTTTGCCCAGCATTTACTCGTATAAGCAAAATATAAATTGCTTTTAGGGCAAAGATACTTTGTTTGGCAAAGTTGGCATCAAGGTGTGTATGTTCGATTCGTGATTTTTCGTCGAAAATGAAATAATCGTTAAATATGGTGTTTATTTACAACCATTTTGCTTAATTTTTTTATTGTCGTTAGCTATGTGAGTGCTTAGAACGAAAACTCTGAAACTTGTAGCAGCATTAATGAGCAGCCTTATGAAATTACAAAGGCCTCCTCTTTGTAAGAGGGAGTTGACCGTTATCCACCACTGGGGCCCAGTGCGGGATGGTAGATTTTGTGACAACCGTCATCAAATTTTTGGTTCTAAGGTCACTCGAGTCTTAGGATGCGTTCACACAATTGGAAATTTCAAAGTCTCAGTGTCAGAGAGTGGAGCGTGTGCGAAAAAACGCGGTGTCGCGCCAACAAAAATTGCGTTTGTGTAAACACGCCCTAACGAAGTTTTCGTTCAGAAGTAGGAAACCTTTTTTATTTTTCCCACGTTTACACCAACTCTTACCGTCTTATTACAATACACAATTTAACTTTAGCCCAAGCTTAAAACCCCGAACCATTTTTTGAATTTCGACCTTTATGCCGACTTTAATAAAGTTCTTAATACAAAATTGTCAACCCAAGACCTGACTAAGTTGTCAGTTTTGTAAAAGAACTGTATTTCGATTTCTGTTAGGTTCTTATTTCAAAAGCAGGCTCGATGATTTAAACCATATCTTAAGCAAAACCTTGTTTTATAATAAGACCGTTCAGGTCTAAGTGCGAAAAAAATAACGCATTACTCAAGTCTTCTACCAAAAAGCTAACCTCTCAGTAACCGTTCGCAACTTGCCTGTTATCTAAATAAACCTAGCGGGCGACGGTATCAACACGGACAAAGCTAAACTTGAAGCGATTCTAACACTAATTGTAAATACTATTACAAACTTGAAGATCACCACAGAACAACAGGTAGAGTGAGAGCGAAGCAACTTTGTTGTAACTTGTAAGTTAAGCGAGTGAACGCCTGTGTAACTGAAGCTTAATGTCGAAAATTCGTGATACTTTGAATATGGATAATACTGGAGAAATATTCTGCTGGACTTGAGATGGCTGGTGTAATTTTAGGTTAAGCAGGGAAATATTTTTTAAACAAAATGACTACCAACTTAAATTGACCGTATATCCAAATCACAACTGTCATTCTTTAGCAGTTGAACGAAATGGAAAATGTGTCAATTTTATAAATAATTAATTTCCCTGACTGTACCTAACTAAAGACTTAAACACCAGAGTAAATGTTATGTTTTTAAGCTATTGCATAGCTTTTATCGCGGGCTTTGAGCGCGGCGACAGAATCAAGAAATTCCGTAACGAAAATAAAACCTAACACCTCCCACTCCGCCTACCATGTAGCTCGGCCGAGCGTTCGCTTAACGTGTATGTATATGGTACGACTGTACTTGAATTAATATTAAAGAAAAAAAAATACTGCATAAATAAAATAATTATAATTGCATAAGTTGATAAAAAATGCTATGCAATAGCTTTACCGCGGCAGTCCCCGAGTGCCACACGTGTTTTTTTCCAACACACTACCCAAAGAGTGTACCACTGCACTGTCTTCTTCCAAAATAATGTAGGTAGGTATATTTATAACAGCAAAATAAATGTACCGCCGCCGTTTGAAATTGTATGAACTTGCATTTCAGCCACAATGTTTGTCTGAATGAAAATTAATTGCCTCATTTCTCGTAGCATCCTGACATATAAAATGAGATGAAAACATTTGTAAGAAAATAAAATGCAAATGAGTATAGTCAAAAAGGAATACAAATTCGCAGCTGAGCTTAGCTCCAACGAGTGTGAACTCAAGTGCTTGAAGCTTTAAAATATTGAATCCATTGTAAAGCTAAATTAAAAATAAATAAATCATTGTTATTATACTACAGTAAAGCGTCGATTATCCGAACGTCGCGCGTCGGTCAACGGAACGATCGCTTAACCGAATTGCTAGTAATCATCATAAAATTACATTGTATTTATATAAATAAAAATATATAAAAATACAATAAAAATAATAATATTTTCATGTTTTTTTTTGTTTTTGTTTTCCTTGCGTTACAGTTTTTCATACATAAACTCACGCCTTCTTCCCATGGGGGTAGGCAGAAACTACAGAACGCCACCTGCTACTATCCTTTCATACTCCTTTTGCTTCATTTACGTTGATACATCTGGTCACAGTTTTTCATACAGTTCAATTGTGCGAATAAATTGGTTTTCCGAACACAAGTCTCCCCTAATTAGTTCGAATAATCGACGCTCTAATGTAATTCCATTTTGAGACTAAAATCTACAGCAAAAAAAACCACTATTTAAATAAAATCACCTTATTTGGCTATGTATTTTTAAAAGCCAGGTAATCCGGAAAGTCAGGACAAACAGCCGAGTTGAAAGAAAAAAGAGAGCGCAAGGAAAAGTTTTTAGTTTTCTCTATGGCAAAGCGACGGGAAGAAAGACCAGGTAAAGAAGCAACCTGCTGAAACAAAAAAAAAAAAAAATAAAACTGTCTGCAACTGTTCGAGGTAAAAAATGTTTACTTTTAGTACCGGTCCATTACTTTACATAACTAACGCCTTCTTCCCATGGGTGGTTCGATTAATCTACATTAATGTGTTCTTCCTGTAATTGTAAACTCGGTCTCAAATGAATTTATAAATTTATCCAGTTATCTTTTGGGTATGTTTTGTATCTGTCTGTTTATATTATGACCATTAAAATACAATCATAAACTCACGCCTTCTTCGCATGGGGGTAGGCAGATACTACAGAATGCCATCTGCTACGATCCTTACATACTCCTTTAGCTTCATTTACGTTCATACATGGTCGTACAAGCACGCGCGAGTACTACGCACCAATGTACTGAAGAACATCACCAATATGGTCACTATATATATATCCTCCTAGGGCGTTTCCACTCACATCCGCCTTACCTTTTGTTAGTCGCCTTTCATTCATCTTCTAAACATTAACAAACCATATAAGCATTTTCCTATTTTTGTCACTACATCTTCTTTCAAACGGCAAAGTTGCCTTAGCACCTCATTTATCCATTATGTCCATTAATGGACATGATATGAGATAATTGATTGAACAAATTGTGTATTATTTCAGTCGCTAATGTTTATTTTCTATATCTTGGCTATACGTATTGTAAATGTTTTTGTACCTATGGATCATGATATCTGAATTAAAATATTTTTATTTATTTATTCATTGGAGAAATCATTACTTTAGTGAAATGAAAAATAACCAAGCCAGTGAACGTAATTTTTGTAATGGCACTGCTTTTAACTTTAAAGAATTACTATTCCACCATATTTCAAAAGATTTCCCTGTGCCGATTTTAGACAATAGAAACTAATAATTTACCCGTTTTAAAACCACAATTAGACAGTAATTATAATGGTAGTTTACTACATAGTTTCTTGACTTGCGACATTTCGTATTTATCAAGTATCATTCTATGTATTACACAAATTCTGGCGTGGTCGTATCAGCGCGTTGGGACGATGACACGATTACTGTTTGTGATATCCACAGCTGAATTTTGTACAGATCGGGACAAAATTAAATAGCAGCTCTAAGAAATAGTCCGTCTCAATATTGTTAAGAGAGCATAAATAATTGTGTCATGCAAACGAAGCGTTTCAGGAGTTATTCATTCAAAAATTGTTACTTGGAGAAAGCAGGCCGCCTTTGTAAAACATTTGTCATTATAATCACCCAGAGCTGCCGTCTGCGGTAATAAAATTATTTCACAGTAAACATTTTGAGAATTAAATTTTAAAGACTTCTCACTTGGAGTAATGGCTCGTTTTAAGTACGGACGTGACGTAATAAGTTAGCGCCCTGAAAACTTTGTACAGGTTTTTTTTTCGTTCTGATGGCATGTTGTGAGATTTGTGTAACTGAAACGATTTCGTAACCTAATTATTTATTAAAACTTAACACTAGTATAAATAAACGTAACCTAATTATAAAACTTAAGTAAAAAAACTAACCTGATAGTTTTTAACTTGCTGTAAATTAGGTATTATAATAGCAGAAATAATAGCAGTTCATCTGACAGTTACCAACAGCTTCTTTCTCTTTCTGTCCACATAAGATACCACTGAAGATATCACTGACCCATTTATTTTGAAATTAAGTAACTTGTCCATACAGGAACAAGCTAACGAAACATGGCCACTATGACACAACATCTGGCACCAACTCGGCGAGTTTGAGACCGTCTTCCTTCTGGGGTTTAACTCTGCATTTACTAGAGCAAATAGTGCCGAAAGAGCAAGTAGTGTATGAAAGTACGAGGAACTCTAGCTTGAGGCAAGTAAAATAAACATCATTACCAAAATGATTACGCTCACGTGTACAATGCCAAAATTGGGACCGAAAAATAAGGTAACGTACATAATATTAATTCAAATACCTCTGACACTAAGACGTACAGTCAGTACTCAGCATTACCTGACCCCTCTTACAAAGAAGAAGACGGGAAAAGGGGTCGAGTTATGCAGAGCACTGACTGTACTACCAAAAGATGGCTCAATTTACTAATAGGTAGTGTCTTATATTTTTCCAAGAAGCAAACAGTTTTATTAAAATGTAGACCACAAATATATACGTAAATATGCTTAGGTATGTACAGCAGTGGCTTTACGTAAACTTGTCTAGAAATGTTAAGGTATTAGTGTATATTATTTTAATATGCTTTTCATTTCCAAGAATTATGGAACAAAACAGTGTACTGAAAACAATTAGGTTACAGGATAACAAGACTTGTATACTCAGGAGTATTACTTAGAGTAGTTCTTGTCGGAATACTTAAGTTATTAGGTATTCTGAAAAGCCTGGGGCTTCGTCAAAGAAAAAACAGTCCAAAATACGGTATATAAATTCCATTTTATGAATATCCCGATTTTACTGTGTGTCAAATATAAAGCATTTATTTCAAATAAATCAATTACAGGCACTTTTGAATTGTCAAGGGGTCGGTCGGTCAGAAAAATGAAGCTAGTTGCCCATTTAAAAGCGTAGTAAGTTCCTGTGGAAAAGAACGGAAAATGGCGGTGTGTGATAAATAAGCAGCGTCTGTAACTTCTACTGCAAAACAAGTAGATACCACAAAATAACGTTATCAATGACTAACTTCTGCCCGCGACTACGTTCGCGTGGAAGTCTTAAGATCCATAATATACTAAAATAATAGCTATATTTTTATAAAACTCCCTCGGCCCTCGATCCGCCGCGTCGCATCGTATCACCCGCCCGCGTTGTTACTTCGTTTTTGCTTCGTTTTTGCTCGTCACCTACGGGTCTTAGCGGGATGTTAAATAAACTTAATCAAGAGTTGGGCTATCAAATGAAACATTTTGAAATCCTACTGGAAGTTCCAGAGATTAGCGAGTTCAAACAAAAAACAAAAATCTCTTCAGCTTTAGTATTAATATAAATATATAGTATAGATGAATATTGAAAGGGAGATTTGATGATTGTAGTTTAATGACATTGAAAACAGGACAATGTTGCTTGCCAAATTTTGAAGTACTCTCCTTTGCTCACTTCTTACGATACCTATCGGAAAAGCCGTTGCCTAATGTTCCAATATTTTCCGAAAACTAGAAGGAGCTCCACTATAAAGTTTATTAAGCCCACTTCGCCCAAAATCCGTTGCGTAATTTAGAAAAAAAACGCGGTCACACAAACAGATCCGATAAGTGACTTCAATTTATGTGTAATAATACTCTTAGTTAGTTATAGAAGTAGCATTACATAGGACCCGTGTTTTAGTAGAGAATTAAAATGGCCGCCCGAATATAAACGCACAACACTACTTCTTTACAACGGCGCAGGCGCTACTAAAAAACAAAATTAAAATGAACTACCGTGGCAATTCGTTCCCATCTCTAAACTCGAGTAATAAAATGTTAGAAACACAAAACCTTACTTCATTTTGCTACCCAATTCGTTTTACCTGCTAACGTGAAAATATATTTGTGCGTAGGGCTGGCACTACGTGTTCTGAGATAATTCGTAAATTTTTTTTTTTTTTTTGCGAAATGTGACAAGCATAATTCATCACACATGCTCACTGTGCGTTGGTGATTCCAGCCCATAGCCAGGGTTCCTCACGATGTTTCAAATTGACCACTGGACCGATCGTAATTAAATTTGACAAATATTGGTAGCCTGGGACCTGAAGAAAGACTTAGACTGCTTTTAATTTTTTCTACTTGAATGAATACTTTACTTGAATTTACTCTACTTGGCCTTTCCATAGATACAAACATTAATTGGAAAACTCACATTAAAAAAATTTGATCCAAGTTGTCAAAATTTGCATACGCCCTTCGTGAAGTCAAAAAGACTACCAACCTTAAAGCCGCACTTGTTACCTACTATGCCTATGCATATGCGTGGCTCAGTTACGGCGTGATATTGTGGGGAAACTGCACAGACGCACCGACACTTTTCACACTACAAAAAAGACTAGTAAGAATATTAGTAAATATAGAAGACACTGACAGCTGTAAACCTTATTTTCAAGAACATAAAATATTCACCCTCCCCTGCCTATACATACTAGAAATTTGCAAATTTGTCCGAAAGTACCCACACTTTTACACTACACGAGAAAATATACAGTCAAGATACACATTACGTCACAAAAATAGGCTAAACCTACCGAGCTCTAAGCTAAAAATGCACTCAACAAGTGCCCTTGCCATGTCAATGAAAGTTTATAATAAATTACCCGAAATTATTAAAAATGAGCAAAAATTTAATTCATTCATAAATAAATTACAACAATTTTTATTACATAAATGCTATTATACTATAAATGAATACCTAAATGACAAATTTTAAGTTAATGTGATTAACAAAATTTCGTATTTTTTTTTTTTCATATCTTATTTTATTTTTATTATTTTTGTTGTAGATATTGTTACATTTGTATACCTACTAATTAATAAGATTAAAGCCCTCTCCCAGTCTCCTACTTTGCTGTGCCCTTACAGGGTCCATATTTATGTACCTAGCTTTAAGCCCTTTGTAACATCTTTTTTACAATATGGAATGCAAAATAAATGAATATGAATATGAATAATTTTGGATATTTTTGTTAAAAATTATAAGATTCCCGCATGCGAAGTCGCGGGATACAGCTAGTATGAAATATTTTTATGTCCTTTTAAGAAAAACGTCTACATAACAATTCTTAGCTGGCAAAGCAGCTGCTTGTACAAGTATCAACTCTTCTTATTATACAGGGTGGCAGGAACATTGACGCGCAAAGTGAAACCATGAATTCAACACATGATTCTAGACACCCTAGCGTAGAAATTTTTCGTCGGTTATCAAAAAAGAAAGCTGCTCTTCATAGAAAAGTTTCAATAAGTACGCGGTCAAAATATATGAATTCAACACATGATCGTAGACACTCTAGCGTAGAAATTTTTCGTCGGTTATCAAAAAAGAAAGCTGCTGTTTCATAGAAAAGTGCAATACGTACGCGGTCAAAATATATGAATTCAACACATGATCCTAGACACCCTAGCGTAGAAATTTTTCGTCGGTTATCAAAAAAGAAAGCTGCTGTTTCATAGAAAAGTGCAATACGTACGCGGTCAAAATATATGAATTCAACACATGATCGTAGACACTCTAGCGTAGAAATTTTTTGTCGGTTATCAAAAAAGAAAGCTGCTGTTTCATAGAAAAGTGCAATACGTACGCGGTCAAAATATATGAATTCAACACATGATCGTAGACACCCTAGCGTAGAAATTTTTCGTCGGTTATCAAAAAAGAAAGCTGCTGTTTCATAGAAAAGTGCAATACGTACGCGGTCAAAATATATGAATTCAACACATGATCGTAGACACTCTAGCGTAGAAATTTTTCGTCGGTTATCAAAAAAGAAAGCTGCTGTTTCATAGAAAAGTGCAATACGTACGCGGTCAAAATATATGAATTCAACACATGATCCTAGACACCCTAGCGTAGAAATTTTTCGTCGGTTATCAAAAAAGAAAGCTGCTGTTTCATAGAAAAGTGCAATACGTACGCGGTCAAAATATATGAATTCAACACATGATCGTAGACACCCTAGCGTAGAAATTTTTCGTCGGTTATCAAAAAAGAAAGCTGCTGTTTCATAGAAAAGTTACAATACGTACGCGGTCAAAATATATGAATTCAACACATGATCGTAGACACCCTAGCGTAGAAATTTTTCGTCGGTTATCAAAAAAGAAAGCTGCTGTTTCATAGAAAAGTTACAATAAGTACGCGGTCAAAATGTATGGAACGGCTCTTTTTTCTTTTTTAATAACCGACGAAAAGTTTCAGCGCAGGGTCCTCCAGAATCATCTACTGAATCCATGGTAATAGATTGCACGTCGATATCTCTGCCATATTGCATGGAACGAACGAGCACTCATCATTTTGCTTACAGTTGGTAGTTGCAGAACATTTTAATGTTATGGTTTTCTCACATATATACATAACATCACGCCTGTAATTCACGAAGGGTTAGGCAGCAACGTACTCGTAATACACTCACATTTTCCGAGTGCACGCGCGCAATGATATTGCCATCAACCGGGCCAAATCCAGACACCAAGCTGCTAATGAGAAATTCCTGATAACACCTAATAACACTTAGCCCGACCTAGGAATTGAACCCAGGACCACATGGTCAGCTGCAGCCTGAGACCACTAGACCAACGAGGCACTCGCCTTTTCTATAAATCCAAATATTTTTAAAAGTAGAGTGAAAGAACACTATCTTTTCACTTTGTCATAATTGCAAATGCTTATGTACTTATTATTTAAATTACATTACATTTTTATATATTTTAGTAGTATGTATGTATGTTGGTATATTCTCATATTGTATGTTTATATTTAAATTAGAAAATTATTTCCGATTTTATGTATTTTGTTTTCCCTTCTACTCTTACACACATTATCTACATCTCTTTAATATACTCTCCTGTCGCAGGTATGCTGGAACAGATTTCTATAGAAATAAGCATCACCTTTGTACGTATTTTTCTGTTCCTTTCTTCCTGTCTGTTTATATATGTGTACATACATAAATAAATAAATAAAAATAAAATATTTTTCCCTAGCGTGACAACCATAGCAAGGTAAAGTCAGAGTTCGCCTAATACGTTCTTATTTATTACCTGTTTCTATCTATACAAGCAAGCCATGTCGAAAATGTAATGATTCAAAGGGTCTTACAAATTGCAACGAAGCACCATTACTCCACTAGCTTGCCCCGGGACGATGTCCGTTGAAAACAAAACCTGTCCCTTTTTACCCCATTAGGTATCGTGAAAAATCCCTTCTTGGCAGGTGCTTGTTTGTACTATGTGTGTTGCGTCGATTAGCTTAATTTCGCATATTTAAGTAGCTTTGTAAGATCATTAAGTTAGTCGCTAATAAACACCATTAAAGACAGACGGATCTGTGATTTTTATAACAAGTTTCCCGTACACACAATAGTGAACCTAAACAACAATAACAATGTCTTTTGCAATTTTCCTTTTTTTATTGTGAATTTGTTGCATTTTTTAGGGTTCCGTACCGAATGGGTAAAACGGGATCCTATTACTAAGACTTCGCTGTCTGGCCATCCGTCTGTCTGTCGCCAGGCTGTATCTCAAAAACCGCGATAGCTAGACAGTTGAAATGTTCACAAATTATGTATTTCTGTGGCCGCTATAAAAACAAGTACTAAAAACAAAATAAAATAAATACTGAAGGGGGGCTCCCATACAATAAACTCGATTTTTTTGCCGTTTTTATAGTTAATCATACGGAACCCATCGTGCGCGAGTCCGACTCGCACTTGGCCGGTTTTTCTTTAATTCATTTAGGTGAATGATGAACTTGTCATTTGAAGACTTTTATCGACTTTTATAGAATCGTCTTACGTAAATATATGATGTAAAAATACCTTTTACGAAGCCGTCATCTACGCGTTCTGTACATCAAACTACGTAAGTTTGCAGCGAGCAAAAACGTTTCTGGCAAAGGACGTTCAATTTTGGTGTGAAAATTCGCTGTTTGCGGTAGTGCACAACGTAACGCCCGTTACATTGTGCTAATGGATGCATTCAACAGTACAAAAATCGTGAAAGTATTTAAAGTTAAATATAACATTATAAAAATAGTTTTCGTAAAAAACTTTGAACTTTGATCTTTCAATGGTGCCGATTCTCTTGTCACAAAATTCTCTAAACTATGTAGACTAAAAATCATAATTTTTTTATTTATTTCCTGTCAAATGACGATTTCCCATTCCGAAATAGACTAAAGTGACACAGCTTAACTATATTTTAGTTTGACAGCACTAGGATGGCACTGAGTTAGTAATTTAGTGAAAATGGCAATTTTGTTGTTCTGAATTTGACGTTTTTCACCAGAAATGTTGGTTGTCTAACTAAATCTGGCTATTTTTAATCGCGATTAAAAAGGTGTGGAATAAAATGAGTTGTCATGAATTAAAATTCACCACAACACCTCTACTTCAGGTGCAAAAATACTACTGTATCTTGTTTTGTTTTATTTTGATTATATCTCGAAAATGGTGTGTCCTATCGCAAAAAATAGGAAAATTTCGACCCCCTTTATAACAATCCTAAACCTCTAAAACTCTACATGTAGGTAATAACTTTTCATATTTTCCATACAAAGAGTGAAAAATTCCATATAAAACACGTCGAGGCTGCCCCACATGCGCGCCTCCGGCTCTAAATAAAATTCACGGGGTAGGGCAAAGAAGTACCACGTGGAGTAGCGATTGTTAAATTAAATTTTAGTTGCGTCAAAACTATTTTTTTTAAATTTACATGTAGAGATATTTTTTGCAGAATAGCTTTAAGATTCTCATAGCCAAAAGTAAGGAATTTTAGTGATAGTTTAGTTAGTTTCGTTCGGTATACAAAAAAATCGGCACCAATATTTACATTAACAAGTGAGTCTCGGCGTCGTTAAGAGTATTTTTGCATCCAATGTATTGCCAACTTGCTATGCCCTTTATAAAAACTGTACAAAACAGTTTGTATTTCAATATTCCTACCTCAGAATTCGGTTGATATTTTCAACATCAAATCAATCTGCCTTCTAATGAAGGCGCTTTACTTTGAGCCAAATTTTATTAAGAAATCCTTTACAGACATTTGAACACAATAAAGCATTCAATTGGAAGGATTATAAATTAATGATTTTTATTGAGTTCAGTTGAGTGCGTCCTTCACAATATTTTAATCAATTTAAGTTGAATGCTATGTAGTAGTCATTTCAAAATTCTAAAAATAACATCAAAATCAAAATTTAATTTGATAAACAAGGTGGATGCGACAATACGACAAAAGTTAAACTGCGTGTATCTAATGAAGTTCCCAGTCTGCATACAAAAATTCAATCAAACATATCCAATAATTTAATCACTCTAAGTAGTCAGGCAGAACTAATAGTGGGCTCATCATTACTATTTAGTGTCTTTGAAAAAAAACACTTTTTTTATGTTAGGATTCATTTGATAGTTCCAAAATACTCTTATGCATTAGAATTGCCAGTGTTTTCATTTATCGTCGTATTTTTGTCTCCACATTGTATGTAACAAGGATGTGTTTAGACAAACTAACGCCCTATGAAAACACACAGACTCGCAAATAAACAGTATCATAGTCAAAGTAGACAAAATAATAATATCTGCTAAAACACTGGCACTGAAATAAACATTATTTTGACTCTAGCGCGAGGCGTACCTAGTCCTAATCCGTTTTTGGCCAAATGTCGTCGGCGAACTTAGCCAATCGAACCAAAAAGAAAATGATTGCGTACACCTAGTTATTGGACGTCATCGGAGGACAACGTCCGAGCATAGTTCGGCCGATGACGACTTAGGTGTACTTGAGCCTGTGTACCTACCTGTCTTTTATAGCCCAACGCTTAGACATCAAAACGGTGAGCGGTTTTAAAACATTCCTTGTCAATTCTGTCATACTTCTCACAAAATTCAAATTAAAGACCATCATCCATTTCCTCCATAATTATTTGTTACCGCATGATTTTCCTGATAACAAGAGTGACGTATGCAATAAATTATATGCCGTATTACTTACATTATAAAAACGAAATTGGCATGTTACATAATGGAGCTGTTAATTGTTGTTGCATACGTGAATTGGGGAACCTATTCATAGCTTTGGTGATGGATTATGGGTACTTAATACAATATTGAAGTATGATGATGTTTAGTGCGCAATATTTTCATTGGTGGTAAATGTGAACAGCTTTTATTTAGACTCTAAAGATAGGTTTCAAATTGTCAACGTCCGCGGCTTGAGGTACATGGATCTTCTCACAGCAGACAAGGGAAAAATAAATGATGATCGCAAAAAGCAGTTTCCTGCTTTCTGTGATCATCAATTTTATTGCAACGCTGTTGCTCTTGATTCTGACACTATCTTGGTTGCTTTTGCAGCATTGGAAGGTGGGAAATGGTCCTTTCTTTGTCAAATACCACGACACTCAAAACTATTTTAGCTGGTACAACAGCAGTTATTTTTGTGTATGTAATTATTATTTTCATTTTATCACTACAAAATTTAAACAAAATTATTCCCACTCATAACGTTTTTACTATATTCAATATTATAACAATTTTAACGTTTTAGGCATTTACCACACGATACTTTGGCATCAGAGTATGAATAGAAATGTTCCGTTTGCATTCTGGAATATTTGAATCCTAGCCGGTTAACTCTATCTCAACTAGATTGATTTCAGGTCAGTTGGTAGTCACGTCGTGTTAAATGTAGGTAAAAGATCGGTATTTTAGACTAAGTGTCTGCTATTTAACTGCTGTATCGAATTAGAAAATGCTGCAGATTGTTTGTAACGAATGGCAACATCGAAGACTGGTTTTAGAATTTTCATAGTGAACTCATTGTGTTTTTGGTAAACATAACCTGCCGAGTTCTCCGTTTTTGGTGCAACAATATCAAGTTCAGTATATCATGAGATGGTTGAACTCATGTTTTGATTAAAAACTTCAATCAGTTAAACAAATTAATCTATTATCCAAACAAAGTATTTTTCATGAAATGCTTTTTATTCAGCGATTACCCCGGAAAATCCCGCAAAACATACAATGTATGTATGCTTCAAAATCGAGAACCCATTTAAACTTTGTCAACAATTCATCAATTACATTCAACCATAGCCAAACAACGCACATAACATCCAAATAAAGCGCAATAAAAAAACACGAGTTAAAAATACGAAGCGATATTAATTCCCTTGTACTAAAAGCTATACATTTGTTCACGAAGATATATGATCAAAGGAACAAAGGTACGTTCGGCCATATTAATTTAAGACCATATATCATAACAATATGTTTTCAGGCAACGTTGACTTTCGAGTGTGGATAACCATTATTGTACGTGGCATTTAAATTTCGAACAAGGGTCAGTCATACTAAAAAAATATAGGGCTATCGTCTTTTTTTTGTTGTGGTAACATTGTTCGATGTTCTCTGTGGTAACTGTTTTTGATTATCGACACAGTAAAACTTTTGAGGTAAAGATGCTCATGGAGTTTCTAACTTGTTGATATTTAAAGTTACCAAAAGAATTGTTGTAGAATTACCTTTTACTTAGATTTTTTTAAGTATCTAGCAAAGTCAACGAAATAAGACAATCGGTTTTGAGCAATAGATGTTATGTTCATAACAATTAAGTTATCCGTACATTAATAGATCGGAAAAAGATACGCATGTATGCTGACATTGAAAACTCTAAGATTTTTCCACAACCTTGATTTACGATTCGGCTGTAGTCTACCAAGAAAATGAAGTCAAATCTACGATGTAACCATTTTTCTTTTATTTCGCTCCATTACTACTCCAAAACCATTACAATAATAGAAGTTATTCCCTTGGAATTAAGGATTAAGTATAACAGTTTACATTAATGAAGTAGAACACCGAAACATCATTTTAATGTACGAAACGAACAAAACCACTCAACTTGATAGCACCCTTTACGAGGAGTCTGAAACAATATGGCTAGACTATAATTAAAAATATTTCGAAGTTACAACGCGTATGTGTATAGCTTTGGTCACATACGTTTAAAAAGTTAGGTTAAAATTAAAGCGAAAATGGTCGCCGATGTTATTAAAATTTCTACTGTAGCGTAACAGACTATTTATTCAGCAACTACACAATGGAGTTAGAACGAAAATGAATCCTGATACCAGGGAAAACAAAAATGGTGATAACAATATACCCCCGGACTGCCGTGCTTTACGACATGTATTACAAGCCGAATATTGGAGCGGGGGCACAGTATTCGCGCAGATGATCGTAACTGGTGTAACCAGCATATATATATAATTAGGGGAACTCAAAATGAGTCGAAGAATTTACGCTGAACCTATTGGCCAATTTCAATCATGTTCACTTTGCGTTGGGTGTGGCAGACAATGTGGTGAGAAACCGAATTAAACGGAATTTCGGCGACTCATTTTGAGTGCCGATAATGACGCCAAGTTACGCCCTTCTTTACCTCCTTCCTCAGCCCTCAGGCCCCTCACATACTACAGTAGCTGATGGGTCACTCAGTTCATTACTGAAAATGAGTTGAGAATTGATTCACTATTATTATTATTATTGTTTTTATATGTTAACATAGCTCGGGCTCATGATATCCCGGTCCTTTGGAAGGCGTACGAGGGGCCGAAGCCAACTCGCAGAGGCCCCTTAGACAATTTTAAATGGAATGAGGCACCAACCGACGATTATCCCTGTATGCACTGTGCAAGTGCACCCAAGGACAATCCCCGGTTGGTGTTGGACTATTGCAGGATATGGAAACAAAAATAATTATTGAACTATGGGTTTCTGTGGCTAAGATGGACTGGTTACCAAGAACTATGGAACGGCTATGGCCCCTGCCTGACCAATGTTTTATATATAAAATACACGGATAAAATGGCAGGGGGTGACTTGCACACTCAATAATGGGCCCTTGGAAACCGTCGCTAGCACATAGTGACGTAGCGACAAAGGGGCAACACTTCCTGAGGTGCTTGAGGAGTGGAGAGGTATTCCACGGCTATCAGAACAATCCCAGAGCCCGGAAGATGGTCAAGATCCCTACCAGCACTTACTGAAATACTTCCTTCCTCCGAGCACGTTTGCTCTTGCGAATCTCCACTCAAGCCAGCCAATAAAGGCAAGAAAGAGGTGGGAGCTCTGTTCCTCGTCATTGTTCGCTCCAGCCGGCCAATAAAGGCAAGCCAGAGGTGAGGAACAAAACTTCTCCCGGGAGACAGGGTCCGCGGGGTCGCTACTGCCCAACAGCTCGCCACATGCTGCCCTGCGGGTTCCTGTATCTCTCTTGGTCTGGCTCCTCACCCTAGACCTGTTTCAGCAAAGTAAACTCTACCGGTACAGAACTAGAGTTCAGGAGCGCGCAAGCCCCACCACGACGTCAACGTAGAGATACGACGGTGGGGTATTATTATTATTATTATTTATTTATTTATTTGTTTAGACAACATTGGTCCACTGGTTAGTAACGACTTATCAACTAAGGGTTAGTATTTATGAATTAGAATAAAACAGTAGGTACCTATTATATATTCATACCTGCCGCACGAGCAACCTGACAAAGTGTCTCAGTATAGGTGCATCGTGTTGTTCGGCTAGGGGTTACTATATACGTATATATCTTTTTTTATGTATTCGCTGAACTTATTGGCCAATAAATGATAAATGATAAATGATTTTATTTCTGTAAGTACATAGGTTTGAACAAGCACTTTTACACGTCAATCATATTTTAAAAACTAGATGAGGTCGGCGTTTCCTATCTGACTGCTCTGAGAAGAAAGGCCGAAACAAACTCAGAGGTCACAGTCTCTTTTAAAGTCCAGACATAATCTTGGTCAGATCATGTGAAGACCATGTAGATTTGTGTCTGAAAATGGTATTTTGAGGAAAAACCACACAGATAGAGTGGACCTGTCCAGTCAGTGCACGCATTTGTCAGTAATCGTGCAGCTCAACTCAGAACTTAAGGAGCAATTTCAGTCATACCTACTCACTTTGCGTTGACTTTGACGAAAAACACACAATATTGTGAGCAACCGATTTAAACCGACTTTCGGCGACTCATTTTGAGTGACACAGATGTCCTTCTCAATCTCACCACTTGTCCCTTAGGCAATGTCTCATACAACAGTAGTTGATGGGTCACTCGTTTCATTACTTTGAAAGTAGCGTTATTAATTTCATATGAGCTTAATGTACATAATTATGTAGTTGGCGTATTGTTCTCGCAACTTTACTTCATTAAATATCTGCTCGTTCGCGAAATTTTGGCGTATAAAATTTGATGAGCCGTTCAAATTTTATTATGCAATTTAAGTAAATATTTTAATGGTTTTAACTTGTAGCGTTCACTTTCAAGAGTTTCAGTGTATTGTACGTCAGCTTGACCTCGCTGTTCAAACATTTGAGAGCAATATGAAATATGTAGTTTGACAGTAAATTTTAATGGTTTAATATTCTAAAGTGTGCTTTTATTATTTTTTTGTTTAATGTGGCGCTTGGAAAATTATTAATAATGGCTATAACAGGGCAACTTTTTGAGCTGTTCAGTAGAAGGTTTGATTAACTTCTGTGGTTTGGGGTCGCGGGTCCCATTAGTTTTTGTATTGGGTCAACATATATTTGGAGCCGCCATGAGGTACACAATATTATTTTAATTTAAAATTAAGTTCTTTAGAATTGAATAGAATACTCTTTATTATGTTGCTGCAGTTGTGTTGTTATTTTTATATTGTGTGAACTTATGACATGCGGTATTTTTTTTTAATCAATTTATCTTTTAAGCTAAAGTCAAATCATTTATTTCAAATAGGCACATAAAAGGCACTTTAGAACGTCAAAATTAACAATAAAAAAAGAATTGATTCTTGAATTGGTTCTAGTTTAATCTTTTGTATACTTTTATCAGATATTTTGTGCGGATACTGACTGCTGAGGTCCACTCTACCAGCGAAGAATCTGCCTCTCAAAATTGATTACGTTTTATTCAGTAAAGGCACAGTTTGAGCCTTTTCATGGTAATTGGCTCACTTAGGGCTTTGGCTTGATACAATTTTAAAAGACGTTTATAAATTAGACTGATAGTGGCTATCAGAGGGGTGTGATCAGAACTGCTATCCAGGCAACTAGGACTTGTACATGCAACATGCATTTAGGTACATGTTAAAAGGTCTCTTATGCACAAAGAAGTCTAATAGGTCAGGAAGTTTATTGAAGTCTGTCGACCGGTATGAGGGTTCACCCATGCTCAGGACGTGTAATTTATTTACGTCAAGGCTTTTTTTCAGTTCTCTTTCTCTGGGTAATGTCTGTCGGGTACCCCAGTAAATATTTTTGGCGTTCCAGTTTCCGCCACATATGAATCTTTGGCCAAGAGTTCTGAAGAAATCTGTAAACCTATCTTTATTTAGGATGTGCTTAGGGGATAATATAGTCCTTCGGACCGTATTGTGGCTATGGCGACCGATCTCAACGGAAACTAGCTTTCGGCGTGGGAGATAATATAGTGCACAAGTGTGTGCGCAGACACAGGTGCACTCTCTCTTTTCCCTCACTTTCATAGTCCGATGGGACGGTAATCCGCCCGGAGATAGATCAGCCGCAGGACCAACGGCTTACCGTGCTTTTCAAAGCACGAGGGTACCACACCGCTAACTTCCAAACTCCGGGCTGTTACTAAGAAATTCATAATGGAAAAACCCAATAACACTTTGCCCGACCTGGGAATCGAACCCAGGGTCCCACGCTCAGCAGTTCACCACGAGACTAACGGGGCGGTTAGGGGGCGACAATATATAGCGGATAGGGTTAGTAAATACTGCTTATCCTGCACCAATACCGTAGTAATGCCAAATAAACATATTTTCTTTCTTTCAAATTGTCTGATAATCAAAGGAGTGTCTAAAAGTCAGTCGACTTTAGTCCCCGTAATAGTTTATTAGAAATCTCCTTCAGTTTACTTTTATTATCATAGTAAAATGCGCAGGTGCACTTCTTGTCATAAGTACGAGAGTTTTTACTACACACTTATAAGAAAACTTACACTAATCTTCGTGAAGGAAACGATCGCACTCTGGATCTGAATTAATCGTGAAAACACAGTGAGCAGCAATGGTGTTCAATACTTGATTATGTCTGTATGAAGTTTTCTTTGCCCTTTTGATATTGCAGGAGTTAAGTAGGTATACAGGGTTACTTGTAATTTGACGTATTCCTCCCAGGACGTGACAGTGTGATCCATTTGCAACTATTAAGCACCCCATAAAGCCTAGGCCTAAATTCAAGGGATTCGAGAAAACTAGATTTTATGATATTTTGAAAAATTTCCAGAATACGTCACTAAATATCACTTTTCTCTAAACTCTTAAATTGAATTGCCTTCATTTTTATTCTATTGGGTACGAAAATATGTATGAAAATTGGATTTTCTCGAATTCCATGAATTTTGGCCTAGGTTTTATAGGGTGCTGAATTCTTGCAAATGGGTCACACTATCATGTCCTAGAAGGAATACGTCAAATTACAAGTAACCCTGTATACTTAAAGTTTTGAACAAGTCTGCCAGCGCTATCTATACTAAATTCATATGAAAATATATACGGTACGCAAACGAAAACAAAACAAAAAAAAAAAAAACTTTTTCTGTTTTTCGGTCTGTTTGTTCCGGCTAATCTCCAAAACGGCTAGACCGATTTCGACGGGAACTTTTACTGGCGGATAGCTGATATTATAAGGAGTAACATAAGCTTCTTTTTGTCCCGGTAGCATGTTCCCGTGAGATGATTTCCGACGTCCACGCGAGCGAAGCCGCGGACAGAAGCTAGTTTTAACTAAAACACTTGATATGTAATATTAAATGAAAAATAATGAATAAAATAAGCGTAGAGGTAAAATTCATACAGATTGGTGATCCACATCAGAAATGTTAGTAGGTGACTGATAACGACAATCGGTTGTCCCAACGCTATGTGTATCAGAGCTGGCCCTGCAGTCTCGATATTAGATAGCGACAAAAATCTGTCGCTAAGTCGTATCGATGTCAAATTCCTTTGATAGATTTTCAACTTTATTTCCAAAGTATAAGGTTGAAAATCTATTAAAGGAATTTGACAACGATACGACTTAGCGACAGATTTTTGTCGCTGTCCAATGTCGAGACTGCAGGGGCTGGGCAGTAGTGATCGATAGGCGACAAAAATATTCGGGAGTGCGCAGGAGAGTAACGTGTTGTTGCTTTGTATACAATATAATTGTTTTAAAGTATTCATAGTTTAATTTCAAGACCCAACAGAATTAATATTGTGTGTAGAATTCAAGGGAAGATGGTTAAAAATGATTTTTTAAATCCTTTTGAAATCCCAGTAAGACAGAATAGATCTCATAAAACCTGAAAACGATATTCAACTTTGTGTCAGCAGTACCTAGTCTTGTTGTTACACCTCAAGAGAAGTAATGTTTTTACCTAACAAATGACCCAGAAACATAACTCATTTAAATCCTCTTTCACACAGTCCTTTGCTAAGTAACTTTGTGATATATTTTGGACTCCCAAAAGGCTAGAACGTAAGTAGCTACTCTAAACTTGAAACAAAAATACCTTATCCCGCTGCACTCACCTATTCTCTTGTTCATTCTAGTAAAGAGTTTACGGCCTGGTCCGTCCATTACCGTAAATTCTAATTTATTGAGTCCCTCATGTCTACCTAACAGCTATATAAAAGTAAGTGTTTGTTTTCATTAAATTATGTAGACTTGTCTTAGAATTATTATTAAAGTTTTACGAAGTAATGCTTGTAATGTACCTTAATTTTTAATGGAAAATGTGAAATGCCAGGTAGAAAATACATAATTTTGTAAAAACAAGGCCAATATTTTTGAAATCTCGCAAATTAACGATAGGCTCCGGCTTTACCTAGAGGTGACGCAATACCTCGTTGATTTATCATCGGATTTTCGACACTTATTCTGGACTACTATAGATCAAAAACTGTTGGAAGAGACGATAATACTCTAATTGCTATGATATGAGTATGATATGAGTTTCATGCAGTGTGACTTAAGTGTGTTTAATACATTATTAGTTTTTGGTTCCTATGTCGTAACCCAGGATATGGTCTATTCGTGTGCCAAATTTCATCCAATTCCATTTAGCCGTTAATGCGTGAAAAAGTAATAGAAATAGAAGAAGAAACAGTTACTTTCGTATTTATAATAAACTAGCTTTTGCCTGCGGCTTCGTCTGTGTCGATGTCGGGTATTATCCCACGGGAACGTATTACAAGGATAAAAAGTATAATAAGTAATCCGGGTTATAAACTATCTGTGTTCCAAATTCCATCCAAATCCGTTTAGTAATTTTTGCGTGAAAAAGAAACAAACATCCATCCTCAGAAACTTTGATTAATAATATTATAATAAATAATAATAATAAATAAATATAATATAGTAGGAAGTATGGATTATAAACTCCTCTTTAGATGACCTTCAAAAACTTTCAGAAACAAAAACACCCGAAAGCCAAAAAATACAAACAGCAAAAGGTCCCCACAATATTGCAATAGATACGAAAGAAAATCCAACGCTTTGCTTCATCAGATATCTCTGGGTGAAGTTTGAATCGAGTTTCCTCCACGCAAGAGGTCAAAGGAATACTTTCCTTGTAAAATGCAACTGTTACCGATGGTAAGGTCGCGAACTGTTCGTTTTGTATCGATATGGCATTTATTGCGTTTTATTTTACGAGTATTCTTGTTTGTTTATTTTGTCGATACGTGGCATGGACTTTGTGTGTGTGTGGTATGTTTGTTGTGTTTTGTTTTGGATTTTGATATTACATAATAATTGAAGAAATATGATATAAAGGACTGGTCAAACTGAGGCGAATCTGACCCGGAATTGTTGTAATGATTAGGAAGTCATAAGACTACAATTCGTGCCAGTTTGAACACTACCATATGTACAAGTTAGTTGACACAACCGTAACGTGCTAAATTCTTCCCGCATCCCGCGCGGGATTCGCCTTAGTTTGACCAGAGCTTTAAAGCATTAATTCCACGCTAGTGTTCTAACCACGAAATAAGTAATTATTGCATATACTGACAAAAAATAATTAGAAATTCGAATAAATACATGCTGATATATTCATTCGAATTTCTAATTCTTTTCCGTCACCAAATTTAATATTTAATTCAGAATCAGAATCAGAATCAGAATCAGAATCAGAAATATTTTATTTGTGATACATAGGTAGGTACAGTGGTTGGACATGTTTTAGGTTAATGTGCGCTATGATCAGCCTATTATAGGCATACAAAAAGAATTAATTACAATTTTCACATGCAAATAAAGAGCTTGCTCGTACTAAACTACAAATCATCTACATAAATGACTGTATTATTAGATTAATAAAGGAACAAAAGTCAAAATAATTTGCTGGGTAAATGTGAAAATAATAATATAACAATATATGATGATATATACATATATGATATATATATGTAATTTCTTGTAGCTTTATCAACATAAAGCTACAAGAAATTAAATATTAAATTAATTGATAACTTAAAGAGAAACGCTGGAAATGTTTTATCAGAGGTATGCAAGTTGTACCAGTAGCATCAAACAGAAATAAAATACAGTCGGCGAAATCCCTCCATCGCCGTGTAAAAACCCGCTTGGAACGTAACTGCATTGCCCATAATGCTCATAAACGGATTCAAAACGGGAACGCGAAAGAGCGCGTCTTTTGGTGTAAGTATCTACGGCTCTTTCAGCAACATCTTTCTCTCTCTCTTTTTTAGTCTTTTTGAGTAAATTTGATACTTTTTCAATAAAATTCGGTGTAAAATATTTTAGTGTCTCGATAACACTGACTGCTCAGATTTGACTAAAATAATTAGTGTCCTAAACTGATGGAATACTCTCTAAGTGCTTCAACGAATATACGGGCCCCTCCGAAAATAGTCGGATATTTAGAAATGAACTTCAATCCCGATTAATTAACTTTTTCCGATAAACCCCTATTCCCGAATATGCTAAACACTTCGGGAGTAAAGACAGCTGGCAAAGCGATTTGTCATAAATTTTTAGTTCGGGCCCGGACTAAAATTAAGTTGGAAACATCCGTAACTTCGGTTGAAACTACGGACTACGTGCTCAGAGAGTAGGCTCCCTGAAAACACAGTATCTTTAAACGGGTCAAGTTTATAAAAATAGACAAAACAAAGTCTGATATGGTGGTAACAAATGTAGCCAAAATTACTCTAAAACAAGAAAGGTGGACATTTGTTTTCGTTAGAAATAAAACGGGGACAACATAAAATTATCAAAAAAGCTACGCGATCCGAATGTGTGGTGAGTAAACAGTCCTGAACGATTGTCACGTGACCACGCTTGTCCCCTGAGGCAAGTCACTGGAACTGCCAGCTTATCACCAATCCATGACAGTGGTATGGACAGAAGACCCACTAAATAAAGTGTACTAAAGCCCACACATAATTGTCCATGTGAAGGACTAAGTGCGGAAACCAGAACCCATATCTGCATGGTCTTCGCATGACCTGATCAAGATTATGTCTGGACTTTAAAAGAGACTGTGACCTCTGAGTTTGTTTCGGCCTTTCTTCTCAGAGTAATCAGATAGGAAACGCCGACTTCATCTAGTTTAAATAACATGATTGACGTGTAAAAGTGTTTGTACAAACCTACTTACAGAAATAAAATCATTTATCACTTAAAGAAGAAGAAAAAGAAGTGTACTAAATTGCTAAAGCTAATAAAACACTGACTTGGTTTGTTTTACTTGCTACTACATTTTAGCCTCTCATAATCTTCTGATTTCTAATTACTTGCAATCCAATTTTGTAACACAGTTCACTACACGTTGTGGTTATTGAATTTGTCATGAAAACTGGTTATTTTCCCGACATCTTGAACCATGAATATTGCTGTATTGTCAAAATGAATGTATGAATCATAATCAGCAGAAGGCTCTAAAGCCCAACAGATCCTCTTTTTAATTCTAGCTACACTTGATTGGCATTGAATGAAACAAACCTTTTGTAACATTTTTTCTTTAGTGTCCAACGTAGGTGGCCTCGTGTCATGACCCAAAAACAATTACGTGACGTAACTAAAAAGATAATTTTGATACTTAGTGACAAAACGGACCAAACACAAGGGCGATGTCCTTTGTGTATTGGTGTTAAAATTACACTTTTTGTTGTCTATTTAAATAAACGACTGTTATTTTTTAGATACGTTTGTAGTTTTGGATCGAGTGTGTTTCCAGGCTGTTTGAATGATTTTATGAGTTTTCAATGTCCACTTTGAATTTTAATTAATTTTGTTTGAGTTCAGAACAGGGGTGATAGTTAAACAAAACTCAATCTTTAATGCATGAAATGCATGTGAAGGCTCCCAGCGCGACACGACTCTAATAAAACAATTCCTATGAAAACTTAATGGAAATTGTTCTACAAAAGTCGCGTCGCGCTGTGGCGTCGCGCTGTCGTGTCGCGCCTGTCTGTAGAAGCCTTTACTCACTATCGTCAGCAAAAACTAACTATATAAAAAGGCATAGTAAGTAAAGACACGCTATAATACGCATAGTATTTTTATTCTTGTATTTTCTAATTATTTTCGTGTTATCTATCCCTTATGTTGCACCTGCCATGTTTAGTCTCTGCATCACCTTAAGGTTGACTGGTAGAAAAGGCCTCAGGCATTAAGTCCGCCTTTGTACAGTATTTGTTTTACTTGTGCATGAAATTTTAATAAATATAAAATTACACCTCTACACTACCTCTTCTGTATAAATCCGTGATGTTACACTAGACTACACTAAATAACCATTCCGTTAAATTATTCCATGAGAGTACATTCCGTCGTGGCCTCTTCGCCAAATATGCATACGAGCTCAGCTTAAGGCGAAGCGACATAAAGAAAACATAAATTTCGAGCTTAAAGATTGCAACACTGCAGGCACGGGGGAAATGGACCTTTGAGGAAATTTACAATAGTAACCTACTTACTTAAGTAACTTTGCTTTTAACAACTTGTGGAAAGTTGTGAAGGTGATATCCTTTTAAGTTGAGATATTCGAAATAAAATTTTGAAACTGGTGGGTTTTTTTTACGTGACTAAGCGAGTCATCATCATCGTCATCATTTCAACCGAAATATGACCACTGCTGGACATAGGCCTCCCCTAAGCGCCGCCGCTTCGGCCGGTTCTGTGCTTCCCGCATCCAACGGATTCCTGCGGTCTTTACAAGTTTATCGGTCAACCTTGTGAGTGGTCTTCCAACGCTACGTCTTGCGGTACGCGGTCGCCACTCCAGAACTTTTCGGCCCCATCGGGCATATGTACTGCGAGCAATATGCCCTGTCCACTGGCACTTACGTTTGGCAATTTTTCGAGCAGCGAATAATGAGTTCATATTTTAATAAATTACTAGTTTCTGCCCGCAACTTCCGTCCGAGTGGAAGTCTACTATACCATAAAACAGTCTGCTCAATCCTATGGCACTTGGAAATAGTGTAGCTTTCTAAGTAAAATATATTTTTCACTCCTCTTGCTCAAAATGTCCGTCATTGTAGCGTACAAGAGCGGGGATAAAATAGCATATTTTCCTCTAGGGGATAAAGTATTTTTTTTAAGTTTTGTTTGTTACCAGCGAGCCTACAGAAACGAAAAATTCTTTATTCATAAGTAAGTAGTAAGTAGTAGTTCTTTATTCATTGACAATGCGGACATTGAGAGGGAACGTAGGGCGTTGTCTGTCCGGTGCAACATGTTGGCTCGCAGGTTTGCGCGTTGTTCTTCGCAGGTGAAGGTGACCCTGTTCAAGGCGTACTGCCAGACCTACACGTGTAGCCTGTGGACCAACTTCACTCAGCGGGCGTACAATGCTCTACGTGTCCAGTACAACAACGCATTTAGGATTCTGTTGGGGCGGCCACGATTTTGTAGCGCGTCAACGATGTTTGCGGAGGCTAGAATCGATGATTTCCACGGTTTAATTAGAAAAAGAAGTGCGTCGCTTCTGCGCCGTTACCGTGGCAGTTCGAACGAGCTCCTGAGTGTGTTGTACGAGCGGTGGGACTTGCCTTTATTGCGGAGGTGGCTGCAACTGCATGCAAGTGCCTGCGATTATTATATAATGTAAAATGTGTATTAAATTTTGATTTTAAAGTTTAATTTTGTTTTTAATTTAATTTTAATTTTGAGCTTAATTTAAATTTTATAAGTTTGCGATTTTATTTTATTTTATTTTATACTATGGCTTGCGTAAAATTTACTTATGGATATTTATTTGAAATAAATGATTTGATTTGATAAGTCGAATAAATTATGAATAGAGACTAGACTTATTACTGTTTCATAAAAAATAATATTTTATTTTTGATAATGGAACTAAAAGAGTCGATCTCTTCGGTAGAATGCGTGCATTGCGTTGCGGCTACAGAAGAAATTAAAAAAATAGTAAACTATTTAATATTGTATTGGATTCTTTTATTTTCTCGCCATCGTAGTGAAAATTAAAGTATAACATATGGCGCTAAAAACCCATTATAACTCGGTTTCTATTTACTCCCTCGCTAAAGCTCGGGAGTAAAACTACCTCGTATATAATGGGTCAGTTTAGCCCCTTGTACAGCAATCTACTACTGTAATCGGATAAGTTCTTCCAGAGGCTGCCTTTTACAAACAAACAAACAATTAAATCTATATAAAATTATTATTATTTATACTTTAGATTTATTTATCCAAGTTGGGCATTCCTTGCTAGACTACTTACTTTTTAAACTAAATGTCAATAGTAACTATTGATAAAACATTTTGCTTTGAAACTTTTGCAATAAAATTTCAAATGTGTCAACTGGGTCTGCAGACACGCTAACTTTCAAAGAATGTGACCTTTTATTTCTCGTGACGACAAGAAGTAGAAATTAGAAAGACATTAATTAATTTTATATTCTTGCATTTTACACAATAAAAGACTCTTTTCGAGATAAACACTAGCTAGTCACCAGCAGCGGGGTAGTTGCGTAATACACTAACATTAGTAACGGCTTTCATTTTGACAGTTCAACAACATTCATTGCAGTTTTACGCTGTTGAACAGACAAATTTTTCGAACATATTATTGTGAAGCAATGGATTAGCAATATCCGTCAAAATTATTCAGATTGTGATTGATAGTGTGTCACGTAATTAGGATGCGGGTCAGTAGCGAGACTGACTGCTCAGGGTCCACTATTTTTTAATTTGTCATTCATAAAGGCTTTTTATAAAGACTAGGGTCCACTTGCACCACAAATAACTAAATATATTTAGCGCTAAACGTATTTTAAACATCATTATGTCTCTGTCATCTTCAAACATTTGACAGAAATAGAATGATGTTTTCATTTGTTTAGCGCTAAATGTATTTAGTCATTTTTGGCGCAAGTGGGCCTTAAAGTAATAACATAATAATCAAAATTTAGTCAGTTTTGGCGCAAGTAGGCCTTAAACTAGTAACACAATATTCAACAGTCAGTCATATTTGTCGCAAGTGGGCCATAAAGTAATATCAACATTTAGTAAAGTCATTTTTCTCCAAATACATGCAGCAGTAAGAAATTGATATCCAGTATTTCCCAATACTTTCCAATAAACAAAATTTAAAACACCACCACGGCGAGTGGTTTCGGTATCGCCAGAATCCACCTATTGCAATAAGATATCGCGTTTAACGGCACCGCGTGAATTATTGGAAGCCATTGCCAACGAATACCACATACGTTTCTCACTTTATGTCCGTACTTTTAACTTGCATGATACGGTAAGAATTTTTTCGGATACTAGCCTAATAGTCATAGTAAGACCGACCTATATTTTGACATAGAGTAATGAAACAAAACAGAAAATGAAATATTAAAAATAAATGTATACTTCACCACGTTAAAAGGAAATCTTTAATAAACAGTAATAGTTCATAATAATATTATTAAAGAATTAGCATTGCTATTCAACGTGTCAATGCTGCCAGTATTTAGAGCACGTTTTTGGGTGACAGCGATGCGGATGGGTACTTCGACGCCGAAATGTCCTTTTTGTTTTGTATTTACCTTTTTGTTTAGTTAGTTCATTGATTTTAGTATCTAGTGTAAATAGTTAGTAGTATAGTGTTATATACCTATTGTATATAAGCATTTTAATGTATATTAAAAGACACTAATATTAATAATATAACAGAATTGGGAAAGAAACTGCGATTTCAAAGTCACTAAGCGACTTTAATGTCAATTAATCATCAAATCTTTTGTTCTGGCCTCCGTGGAGCTCCACTTCGATCGAGCGCAATCCAATGGCTGCGCCGAACGCGCGCCATCTTCCGTGCGGGCCAATGGCTGCGCGTCGCGATCACGCCACCTCAGCCGAGCCAATAACAGCGCAGCAATTGCGGCGCCGCGCGCGCACAGGGCACTGAGGGCATCGTGAAGAGACTCGTTTACTTGCCCACGAGGGCCGCTCGACAATCAGTCGACGAACGCATATTTATAACGGGTCTAGCGACTTTTGTAAGAATCTAGTTCAGATCAAAGTCATTATACATTAATTTATAATTCAGTACAGTATTTTATTGAAGAAACCTTAAAACCCACGCATGCGCGTGATCATCTTTAAAAAAAGAATCACACAACGACCGACCCATCTAGGTACTTATAAGCTCTCAAATAACACAAGTACCGCGTTCAAAACAAAAGCCAGTGCTACACAATACATCATTCTCCTATTCCCCCACACGTGATGCGTTATCAGTCAAATTCCCTAACTAGGATGTTCGGTTGAGTAGACGCATTAGGGCCAGCCGCGTTCTTGGCACGTACTCGTGTCGTACGACACCCTTACGTGACGAAGAGCTCCCCAGCGGATAGCTGTCTGAAATGGAACCCCTTTTTTCGTCGGAAATCTCGCATTGCCTGCATATGAAGACATTTCTAATAATGTTTGAAAAGGGGCTGAAATGAATCTGGCGCTTTTTCGCTTTTCCGTAATTAACTGTTTCCTTTTGGTTTTGCTTTAACGTGTTTTATTTTTAACTTGAATATTGCGTGTTTTGCTTTTTGAGACGATTTGCGATATATATACCAATATTTATCAGCGATCAGTCAAGTGGATTATTTTTCGGCGCTGCCAAGGCCGGCTTAGAAAAAGGTGGCGAGATAAACTGGACGCGTACCGCGAGGGATTTTTCGAGGTGACATGGGAAAAGAGTTCCTTGAAAAACTTGGGGAAGCCTTTGCTAAACAGTGGGACAGTGTGGTTTACGGAAAATAAAATACTTCCTTGATTTGATGATCAGCCTGTATATATATTCATTTGTTTTGATGTTCGTCTTTCATACTGTGAAGTCTTGTATAAAACCGATCTTTTAAAGACAACCTTTGAATGCATTAAGAGAGAAGGAAAGACACTATTGCAGATAGTCATTGGTGTACCATTTACATATACAATACATAAAACATATACTTATATATATAATGTGGGATTGTATTGCTAAATAAACGAATGAATTAAGTACTTTTGAAACTGTTTATCTTAATCACACAAAAGTTACACCGTACACCGTAAATTCGTCGTCCATCTAGTTATCGCCACTAGTCCCCTTTCTCACTCACACACATGCTTCTATCTCTTTCATCCGCTGCGTTCCGTTTTAATAATTATAAGCTGCGTTTATACCTTATTACAATATTTTTATCCCACATATATGTACAAAAAAAATCGTGAAACAAGAGCAAAAAACATAAAATTATGTTTATGGAGAGAGATAGTCTTTTTTGCTACGTGTTGAATTGTTTTTTATTTTTCATATTCCATTACACCTGCCTCAAATCTTCATAAAAGCTTCACAATAAATTCGCGCCTCATTCTAGGGATAACATTTGTAAAGTTTTAAAATAAGACAATTTTAAATTGTTTTCCGTCCACATTCGCGTTGGAACGAAACAAAAGGGATTTCTGTTGTACCGTGTTACTGAAATAGAGGTATTTTTCTTTGTTATGTAAAAGGAAACAGTGTTAGTTACGCGTGGTGTAAATGTGATTACATTGGTACACGATACATGTTTTACAGCCTCGAAGAAGTGAGCTGACGTTAATTTATTTTACACTTGCTTGTGGAACCATTATACAAAAAGTTGAAAATTAATTTAGTTTTATAATTCACTGGTTGGCAATTCCAGTAGGCATTACAATTAAAATTAATTGACTGTCTAATAACTATAAAAAATATTTAAAAAATTGCGCAACATTGCCTGCGTAATATATAACTGACATACTTTTGCATGCAGTGTTGCCAGCAACACAAAAACACGTTGCTGTAAATAATAATAATAATTATTATATTGCTCAACTATTTTAAGAGTACGCTTTCTAAAAGTTGGCAACGACGCAAATAACTAGCGTAGGTATATTTACCGGTTTTTATTAATTTGTTAATATTCCTGCTCTATAGTGCACTAAAATATGAATTATGAATTGCGATTTTATTATAACACTGAATTTAGTATTCTAACCGTTTTAAGTGTAAAAATTTGGAAAATTTTCTAAAGGTTTCCTTACAACTAAAACTAAATATTCAGTGTTACGATATTAATTATTGCATTTCATAATCAACATTTTCGCACACTACAGACCGATATTTCAGATACCAATCTACACGGTCTTCACATGATCTGACCAAGATTATATCTGGACTTTAAAAGTGACTGTGACCTCTGAGTTTGTTTCGGCCTTTCTTCTCAGAGTAGTCAGATAGGAAACGCCGACCTCATCTAGTTTAAAAAAATATGATTGACGTATAAAAGTGTTTGTACAAACCTACTTACAGAAATAAAATCATTTATCATTTCCATACAGTAATATTGACAATTGAATCAAAACAAGTAATAGTATTTGAAAGTTATTTGTGACGTTACCCACTTTCAGAATGCACAGCTATGAATACGAAGCTTAAGAGGTAATTTGATATAGTTAGCATTACATTCAGGAACCTTTTACCCCAGATACTTTTCACGTTTCAAGCATTACTCATAATACTTGCCCTACTTTAACGTACTTACTTAGTTTCCATCAGTACCCTACAATTCTAAAAATTCTCTTCAGAAGCACTCATACAGCGTAACTAACGCGCATGTCACTTGCAACTCATTTTGCATTTCTCTGCCACAGTTGCAATATGTACAAACAGTGGTATAAATTTGCTGGAAGAGGTAATATCGTGTGGCAGTGTCATGTCATTGAGTAAGGATTTCGATATTATTTTACAATTGTTGACAGTTTGTAAAATCAACGTAGTGTAACTTATACTACAAACGGGGTAATTGCGTGGCACTCTAACAGTAGGAATAGCTTTCATTTTGACAGTTCAACAACATTCATTGCGTTATTGACGTTGTTGAGCGACAAAGTTTTCGAACATATGAAGCAATGGATTAGCAATAGGCTTCAAAATGACTCAGATTGTGATTGAAGTGCGTTACACAATTAGGGTGCCTAATAAGGCGTGCCAACCAGGACTACTCGCGACATCATACATATAATATACTCACGTCTTCTTCCCATGGGGGGTAGGCAGAAACTACAGAACGCCACCTGCCACGATCTTTACTCACACACACAAGCCCTTATGCACACACACACACCCACACACATACACACACACACACCCACAACCCCCCACACGCACACCCACAACCCCCCCCCCCCACACACACACCCACAACCCCTCCACACACACACTCGAGATATCATGCATTTAGTTAATGACTGCCATCGGCATCTTGTGTCGCCAAAGGGCACTGTTCTTCTTCATCAAAGCAGGCTAGTCAGGGCAGTGACCTGACAGGAAAGGTGTGTGTGTGGGTTTGATATCGCCTTCGTAGTAACCGATACTCCAAAAACGTATTTGTAAGTTAATTTAATATGAATTGTATACCCACCTGTGAAACGCCCACTCCATGACGTACGTGCTCTTTTGCCGTGAGTCCGTCTATTTCGATACTGTGAAAAGTATATTGTGATTACCTGTGACTTTTAGTAATGTTCCCCACTTATTTAATTTTCTTAATATTAACTGTGATTTGAATAATATTAATGGTTGTTGTATTGACTCGCAATAAATATAAGAACGGTAACTGGTGGGGGTGACGACCCACTCCTCGTGAGTTCACTGCCATTCCGTATCTCACCCAGAGTGGACGCGATCACCACCAAGTGCTGTGTGTGCCCAAATACCATCACTTTGTATAATTTCTTTACTTCATCTGTATATTTGGCCACTTGTAAAAATCTACAGCAATGGAAATATCAAAGTCATCTTTAGAAATGAGTATACCTATCATTACTTCCACTTATTATTTTTTATGTAGGTATTAGATTTTTTTCTTTCGTCATGTTTACCGCAAATAAACGTATTTTCTTTCTTTCTCTCTTTCTATACAGTTATAGTGATTATGCCAATTGGAACCCAAATCGTTTTTATGACGGTTTGAGTGGGGTCTATGCTGAGCAGAATTGAGCCAAGAGCTTGTGCAAACAATTCAGACTAGTTTTATTTTAGTATAATGGCGCAAAACTCAGATTTTATGACTATCGTTTTATTATAAAACTATCGTTTCAATTGGTTTTATAAATTGCTTTATAAAATGTAATGTAGACATTTTTATTTCAAGTAACAATAAAGTAGCATAGAAATTTGTAGTAAATACCTTGTAAGATTATTACTAAATCAATAAAGGGAAAGGTCACAAAAGCGTAGCTAAGAAAACATTATTTGTGATAAACGAAAATATTATAAATGCAAAAATAACTATTTATGTCAGTTTGTCTTTTCACGTCTTAACGCCTAAACGGATTTGTATGAAATTACACACGGATAAACCATGACTTGAGTTAGGATCTAGTATCAAATCAAACCAAAATATTCTATTTCACATAAACCTACATGGGCACTTATGAAACGTCAGAAGCTAGGTGTACGGTTCCAATTGGTTGTTTAACTCTAACTCTAACGATCTAACGAAACTCCACGATTACTCTCTTAAAAATAAGGGGCTATATAGGGGGTATACTTTTTAATCACACTAGTACGTTCCTGTGCGATAATTTCCGATCTTCCAAGCGGACAAAACTGCAGGCAATAGTTATTGTTTCTAAATATTATTGTGTATTTTTGAGTGTAACATAAATCTAATCTATCTATGTGTATTTTGTTTCATAAACATTGAATCTCCCAAAGCTTCTGGAGAAACTATCTATGTACTACCGTATTAATCCTCCTACTACTGCAACCACTATTTGGCCCGATGATCGATTGCATTGACATGAAACTGTAGACATAATCGATCACCCTAGACACATCTATAAAGAAAAAACTTCCTGTAATGTTATTCCTTATCCCGTTTATTGAAAGAAAACCGAATTCCCGAATTTTCCTCGTACGTAGGTACCTTATACTGGTTCGATTTGTCAAAACAATGTCGGAAGTGAGTGCTGTGAGATATACGAGGTGAAATTGGATAGAAAAATGGGATGGTGAAAGGATGGGATTATAAAATGCATGCCTTCAGGACCTGTTAATATTATCCTATATATTATAGAGGTATGAGGAACAGGGTGTAAAGTTCACTCATACTCTATGGAAAAGGGAGAATCCTCCGACCAGACGGGCGTCGTGTCTGGTGGGCAACTGCCCGACGTTTTGATGTCGGGACGTTGTATATGTATATGCTAGTTGCGCGGTAAACTCTGCTTGCGCGATGCAGGATTTTACGTGACGTCAGTATGACGTGTAGCTCGCATGTGGCGTTTGTAGATGCCGCTACAATATTATGCTTGAAGAAAAAATAAATGTAAAGATTACTGGGAAAAAAATAAAGTTTCCTACTAAGGCATTGAAGTTTCTAAAGAAGCTGCATTGTTCTCTATAGAACAATGAACGTAATTCACTAAAATACCGCCTGTAGATGCTCTATTTTTATCTGGATTTATGTTAACACTCAAAATAAAAAGACCACACCTCAATTATTTACCTTTCGTCATAAAATCAAAATAGTTTCAACTTTTACTCCCTCTGAAACAAACCTCGTTTCTATTAAAACCATCACTAAAACACAGCACCTTTCTAAACAGAATTTAACTCCATTATTCCTTCAAAATTCCCATCTATTAGTTCCACATCTACGTAACAGCCAGCACATCCCGTTTCTAACTCTTTTCGAATGCAGCTCGCTACAGAACCGCTCTGAATGTGACGTTTGAGCGGAACGCTCGAGCGACGATTAAAAGCGCGCTTAGCTATACACATAACGTTTTCAGACGAACTTAATGTCGACGGAAATTGAATCGGATTGAAAAACACACAGCGACCCGTTAATTGCCGTACGACATGACGTTTGGTTCATTTTTTCTGGTCTTTTCAGCGGCAAAGCGTTTGGTCCTTTGAGATCCGGCTTTATCTCTTGTATCGTTAGCCTTAGATTATTTTTCGTTTGTAGTTTTCGTTCATAATAGTGTGTGTAATAGTGTCTTTTATACATATTATGTATAGAAGATGTAAAAGAAACGAAAGAAAACGAAACACTTAAACAAATTCTAAGGCTAATAGTAACGAAGAATTTTTGACCGTTTGTATGGATTGACGCAAAAACGGCTGAACGGATTTGAATAAAATTTGGCACACAGATAGTTTGTAACCTGGATTCCATAGGGTACTTTTAATCTCGGTAATACGTTACCGTGGGATATTTTTCGACATCCAAGCGGGCAATAGCTAGTCATTTACATAGGTGTGTGGCGACATCTAATTCCCCACATGCGAACTACGCATCACACCGACGTCACGCAAAATCCTGCATCGCGCAAGCAGAGTTTACCGTGCAACTACCATATGTACAACGAATGTCACAACATCAATCGTCGGGCAGTTGCCCACCAGACCCAACACCCGTCTGGTCGGAGGATCCTCCTTTTTCTATGGTGGATGAGTGAACTTTACACCCTGTTCCTTATACTTCTATAGGTATGTCAGGTGAACGTGAAGGTGTGTACCTATGCATTAGAATGTTGATAGCTATATCCTTTACTTAATCCAAGACGACAAAAAACTTTAGTAAAGATGCAATTTGTCTACTTATTTGTTTCACCACTCACACACACCAACAAAACCAAACGCAACACACTACTAA
Source organism: Dryobotodes eremita (assembly GCA_917490735.1). NCBI lineage: Eukaryota > Metazoa > Arthropoda > Insecta > Lepidoptera > Noctuidae > Dryobotodes > Dryobotodes eremita. The sequence goes on along the minus strand of OU823252.1, from coordinate 2,889,944 downwards.
CACCACAAACACCCCTCGCACACTCATTACCTCTCACCCACACTCCTATTCACCCTACACTCACCACATTAACTCAACATCCCAATTCATATGTCCTGTACTGTTATTTTTGTCTTATTATTTGATTTTTATTTTTATTTTTTATTATTAACTAACGAATTCTAAATTAACTATATTAACTTTACCTATTAAGCACTTTTGTATGGAACATCATTCCATTCTGTATCTGGAGAAGGGCGTTGTTAGCTGCGCTACAGTTTATACTTTTGCAGCTATCATCTTTTAGTTTTTGTACATAATCGTATGTTTATTGTTCCAAAATATTTTTTTATTTTTTTATTATTATTATATATATCAAATGTGATCGCAATGGGGGCTATCGTTTTTGTGCTCACCAGTTGGCGCCACTGTCGAGTAAGGTCCTGTTGCAGTACTTTTATTTGATGTTTTGGATATGTTTAAGTACCCTTATAATAGGTCTTTACTTATGAAATTGCCGTTTTGTATGAAAAAATTTAAACGAATTTTTTTCATGAATTTTTTATTTGTATTAATCGAAGTAATCACCCATGCAATCAATGCATCTTTGCCATCGCAGTGGCAGTTTATTGATGCCCTTCTTAAAGAAATCAGCTGGACGGGAGGCAACAAATTCTTCAAAGGCATTTTGTACTGCCTCTCGGGTATTAAATTTTTTTCCCGCCAAGAAGTTATCCAAATTCTGGAAAAAGTAGTAGTCTGTAGGCGCAAGGTCTGGTGAGTAGGGCGGATGACGGAGAGCTTCCAACCCCAGTTCTTGCAACTTGGAGACCGTCTGCTGTGCAGTATGAGGTCGCGCGTTGTCGTGCAGGAGCAGCGGAGACGAGCGATTGACCAATGCTGGTTGGAGATGCGCCAGCTTCTCCATCATTGTGTTCAGTTCTTCACAGTACACATCTGCAGTAATGCTCACCCCGTTTGGTAAGAAGCTGTGATGAATCACACCGGCGCTAGACCACCAAACAGTGACCATCACTTTTCTAGGGGTAAGTTTTCGTTTAGGGCATTGTTTAGGTGCTGAACCAGGATCCAACCAACTTGCTGAGCGCTTACGGTTATCAAACAGAATCCATTTTTCATCGCAGGTAACAATGCGGTTCAAAATTCCTTCATTTGTGTGTCTGTTGAGCAGTGCAAGGCACGTCTCGACGCGTACTTCGCGCTGGCGATCATTGAGTTCGTGGGGCACCCATTTGTCAAGCTTTTTTACCTTGCCAATTTGACGCAAATGGACCAATATTGTTTTGACGCTAACGTCGAAAGCTGCTGCTAATTCAGCCGTAGATTGTGTATCATCAGCTTCCACAATCGCCTTTAATTCGTCATTGTCGACCAAAGTCTTCGGACGACCGCGAGGTTCATTTTTCAGGTCGAAATTTCCAGAACGGAAGCGAGCAAACCAATAACAGGTGGTGCGTTGGTTTGTAGAGTTAGCTCCGTAAACGTCGTTGATGTTGCGTGCCGCTTGTGCCGCGTTGCTGCCACGACGGTACTCATATTCCATAATTACTCGAATTTTTAACGTATCCATGATGACGAAAAAGATTGAAATGCGATGAAAATGTAACACTAATCAATAAAGAAATTACTACTTTTAGAAAAAAAAATCCATGTTTTTAAAATAAAATTAATTTGAAATTAGAATTCATAGCCAAACAAAAATTATTTTGATTTGAAATGGCCAGTACTGCAGAACGGCAATTTCATAGGTAAAGACCTACGAGTAATATTCATAGTATGTTTATTTTATTACATATTAAAACTTCAAATGAATGTTTAGATTATAAAGTTCCTTAAATTGGCAAGCATGAAGCAGGCAAATCTTATTCTTCCTTCAAGTGCTACCAAATTAGATCCTAACTTTTTACTTAAAATCTTAAGCCATAATTAATCAAGAATGGCACAACCATTACAGCTATTATCAATCATTCGTTAAAATCCGTGATAAAAATCCCGCAAACAGTGAACATTCAGTACATATTTTGACATCTAGAGACCTTACTCTACACTAGCGCCTCTAGCGGCAAACTAAAGCGCGATAGCCCTCATTATGCTACTTTAGACGGGTGCAGTCTTGCAGCTATCATATTTGCATAATAAACAGATATATCCTTAGAAAAACAAGTTACAATTTTATTATCTTGCAGTCAATTTGGTCTTTCTGATTCTTTAATGCCCAGGAAATAATAATTAATGTCTTGCTTAAAAACAAAATTCCAATTCATAAAGGTAACGAGGGTTCCGTCCGTTTGTTAATGGAAAATAAAATGGGGAGAAATTAATTGACGTGAAATTAAAACAGTCAGAGTTTAATCTAAAAGCCGTGTTTAACGTCGAGAAAATCTCGTCTCTTCAACAAATTAGTTGAATTTACTTCTTAACTAACGAAAGTTGAATCTCATAAAAATGTTTTGCATAAAATAATGTTTTTAAACAACAGTTTTTCCAGTAATTAATTACCTTGTTTTTAAACAGACTGAATCTAGTAATGTAGCTCTCAGTATTTTTTAGAATACATAAGATTTACCGGTTATTGCGCTTCAATAAATTGTGTAGCAGCATTACTTAAAGTTCAGTGACTTGTTCGGTTTTTAGGGTTCCGTAAAGGGTGCCACAAATCCCTATAAATTATCCAGTTAAAGAATGAAAAAAGGCCAAAGCCAATTAAAGATGTTTGTATGTCGGTCAGTCTATCATATGGCGTAGAATGTGTGGTAATGTCGACGTGGAAAAAAAGAATCTAAGAAAATTCAATAGATAGGGCATTTTCCATTCATGGATCAAATCAATCTGCCTACCTTTTCACAACTATGTTGGGGTTGGGGTTGGCGTCTAGTCTAACCGGATACAGCCAAATACCAGTATATTACATGGAGCGACTGCCTATCTGACCTCTACAACCCAGTTACTTGGTAACACGATACTCCTTGGTAAGACTGGTTATCAGACTTTTGGGCTTCTGACCACCCGTAACGACCGTCCAAGATCTACGAATGACAGCCGGGATCAACGGCTTAGCGTGCTTTCCGAGGCACGGAGGAGTTTCGATATGTAATGGATGGTCACCCATCCACGAAATGATCGCGGTAAGCGTAGCTTAACCTTCGATCGATCCGTGCGGACGTTATTATTTAGCCAAAACTAACACTACAGTAATAATTAGTGAAGTGCAGAACCCTTAGTAACTCGCATACGACCGGTTATTTCGCTTGGTTTCAAAACACTAAGCGAATCAGCACTCGCGATGGTTTTCCAATCTTGAATGCTCCGCAACTACAATACTTTTCTACTGTATTTTTTTTTAAATTAAAATAGGAATACATTTTTGACTTCGTTGTATTAAGGGGCTCGTGGCTTAATAATGGTAGCCGCACGGGTCGATCTTCAAAGTTAAGCAACGCTTGCCAAGGTCGGTCCGTGGATGGGTGACCATCCTATTACATACCGAGATCCCTTTGTGCCGTCATTCGTAGATCTTTCACAGTTTTTACGGGTCGTCAGAGGCCCGAAAGTCTGACAACCAATCTCGCCAAGGGGTATCGTACTCGTATTATCCAGTTATTGGGTTGTGGAGGTTCGATAGGGTGTCGCTTCATGTAAAATACTGGTATTCAGCTGCATTCGGTTAGACTGGAGGCTTTTTTATTGGGTGGGTAATCAAAACCCACCCGTGTTCCTTCAGTTGCCTGTGCGCCAGGGCCACGGTAACTCTTTCAAACAATCCGCGATCCCGGCAGGCATCGGCTCTATCGGACCCCTTTTTTTTTTCTTTTTTTTTTTTGGTTGGGAAATCATCAAATGACGTCTCCCGCTCTGGGCGGAGCGGAAGGGCGTGTCAGACTCTTACTGACTAAAACCCACCCGTGTTCCTTCAGTTGCCTGTGCGCCAGGGCCACGGTAACTCTTTCGAACAATCCGCAGCCCCGGCAGGCATCGGTCCTATCGGACCCCGTCAATTTTGCTGACATCTCTTTGAGGCGCGCGTGGAACACGACGCGTCGTCGACCCGGGCCTGGTCCTTACCGGACGGCGAGCTGCCCATTGCTCGTCGTCCGCAAGCCCGCGCCTACGGTGGCCGGGAGTCGGCAATCGACTCCCGACGCCCAGGGTGTCTCCTCCTCCTGCGGCGGCTAGGGGCGCGAGGGCGCAGAGATTGCCTCTCCCTTTCGCGCTCCGCCTCCTCCTTCGCGAGCATTACTGCTTCGCAGAAGGAGGTGACGGCTTCCCATTCCCTCTCGCTCCGTACCATGGCCTGAACCAGGGCCGGACGCGAGAGGTCGCCGCCGCCGATCGCCGCCACGAGGACACAGTTATGCTAGACTGGAGGCACCAAACATAGTTGTAAAAATGCAGGCAGATGATAATTTTAAGAATGTATTGTGTTATTCTCTCCAAAACTTGTACATTTTGTTCATGCTGCCAAGTTCCAGTTTTTTATGATGTGATTGAAACAATTTGGCAATGCTGGTGTCTACAGTCACTAAAATATAGAATACACTCTACAGGTAGGTGCTAAAATACTTGAACAACACATTCTTACGGTAGGTATTGTAGAGGTTATCAACCTTATGTTGACTGGCTGGTAATACTCGTATATTATCGCTCTGGTTACTCTCGAACAGTCAAGCAAGTTCGAAATAAACTTTGAAAGGAAAAGTGATGGTAGTTTGTTTAGAGAGCAAGGTAGGCAGGGCTAGGGCCTGCCGGTGTTTTAGGAAAATTCCTTGATAAAATATAATAATCTAGTTAAACATTAAAGTTAGTTTCCTTTCTCTTACGCCCCCACTTTCATATATTGAGAAAGGCATAACAGTATGTTCGATATATATAAATATTGATTTTATTACTAAGAAAAAGAGAATAATATTGCCTACATACACTTTTTGCAGTGACATTTCTTAGCCGCCGATTCGATAATTGGACGAGAATTGAGAGTGAAATTTCAAGGACATGTCACGTTTAGGCATATTTCGTTACATGACAGAGAGAAAGCTATCCCTCTCTGTCTCTCACATTAAATCTCTGTTTATTATCTCAAACAGATAGCCTTTTATAAACACTGCACTCACAAACAGCACCACAAAAATCTACTCTAAACAATCTTAGATCTGACGTCCAAATATTGCGCCTGAGGGAAATGCGAATAAAGCAACAACAGAATTTAAATACAAACATTTACATGCCCTCGACATATTTGGCCCGAAAAGATGGCATAAAATGATACGTAAGAAGGAGCAAGGGTTCCGTATCGGTTGATTTCCATAAGCGGTCGGTGTTTACAACAACGTAACTTAGGATCAAGGAGTTGAAATCTCTGCCGGGATACCATATCTTAAAGGTTCCGACGTGATCGGATTTCCATAATAGGGGGACCAGTCGGCTTTCTTCTATGTAAATGTTGAGTTTTTCGTACGTTTCCCGAATAGTATTAAGTGTAAAGGCTATGAGATGATTGATACGAAACGGATGTGTTCCCACATGATTTATGTGTCTTTGGAACATGTGCATAAAGCCTCACAATTCCATGTTGGATGGTGAATGATAGTATGGTACTGTGAATACGATGGTAATTTTACAAAGTGACCCCTCTGCCCTGGAAGTAGGGCAAACTTTCTAAGTTAAATAAACTTGAACGTGGTTTTCTCATCAAATACCCATTGTGTATAGTCATTTTATTCTCGGTGCATTGTCTTCATATGTACGTAATTATAATGAATGTATACAAAATATTGTATAACATTTAAAAAGGGTAACTATGGAGTTTCTTGCCCATTATTTTCCATACGAAAGTACCAATTGGAAGGAGCGCCTAGAATCAATTCTATTTTCTTGTGAATTTGTCGTTCAAAACTGCTTTTAAATGGCCTACCTGAAATAAATGATTTGACTTTGACTTTTACTTTGTAATGGCTTTCAATTGTTGTTTCATTGTCTAGCCATATTGACCAATAAAGTTATAAACCTTGAATGACATGCCATAGGACCTAATGTTGGACGTAACCTATTATTTTGATAAAACGTTTAATATTCCGTTAATTACTTCTAATAGCCCCAATGTGTGTGTTAAATTATTTACTACTTATATCTCGTGATAAAATAACATTCACAATTTCAGGTGTAGGTATTTACTGTAGGTAAGAGATCTGTTACAGTTAAATTTTTAGGTATATTGAATTCTGGCGTAGTCTGCATCAAAAATACTAAATAAATTAACAGATATATTTTGGCTGTTTAACAGCGTCTACAGAAGTTTGTCATTATTCCTGAGCGAAAAAATCAATCTTGTACTCTCAACAGTAAGTATGGTTAATTTTTTGCTAGATTTCCTTCTTGAACATTAGTCGGATCGGAAAACCATTCTCAACAAAACTCGTCCACTGCTTGATTTAGATCTCTTTTACGAAAAACTCTTACATACACAAAAAACATCTGTACATTAATTATTGAACTAACTGCCTTATTATTTCAATTCCACAGAAATGTATATTACTTGAATCCTACCTTTTTGCTGAACAAACTTGTACATAGAAATGGCGAGCAGCGAAGCAAACCTATGTACACGGACGAGAGCAGACTGTGTGATGAATACATAAAAGTGGAAGCTCACAGCGTCTGTATAGGGATAGTGAACGAAGTTTACGCATTCCGAAATGCAGTGACTAACTTAGAGCCACTGAAACTTAGTTTGAGCTTTTATTTATAAAAAAAAAAAATACATAATAATTATTATTAAGTGATAAATGATTTTATTTCTGTAAGTAGGTTTGTATAAACACTTTTACACGTCAATCATAAAACTAGATGAGGTCGGCCTTTCCTATCTGACTACTCTGAGAAGAAAGGCAGAAACAAACTCAGAGGTCACAGTCACCTTTTAAAGTCCAGATATAGTCTTGGTCAGATCATGTGAAGACTATGTAGATTTGGGTCTGAAGTGGTATTTTGAGGAAAAAACACACAGATTAAGTGGACCTGTCCAGTCAGTGCACGCATTTGTCAGTAATCGTGCAGCTCAACTCAGAACTTAAGGAGCTCAACGATTCGACGAACAATACCAAAGAAAGGACATTTGGGTAGGCCACAAAAATTACTCAAACTGCCAGACCAAGATTAAAATTAACTGAGAATGAGAAAAAAAAAAACGAAAATAACCCACATAGTCTTTACATTCACATTTATATTATTATTAATTTTTATTGAATGCTGAAATGTTTTAGGTTCTGATGAAAATGAAAGTTTGTAAATCTATCGAAATTATTTGATACAGATGTACATCATTTTTCCACATTTCATCGTCATAATTTCAGAATTTCAAGCCGAAAGACGTCCACTGCTGGACATACTCCCCTAGCACCGCCACTTCAACCGGTTCTGTGCTTTTCTCATCCACCATCCATCTGAATTCCTTATGTTTATTTTCCTTTCTATTTGATAAGTACCTATACTTACCAAATGAATGTTAGCAAGTATGTTCCAAACTACCTAGTCTGTACCTATCTAAACTGTAATAAGTTTACATTAATAGTTCAAGTCAGAGATTGATCACAAGACTGTGACTGCCCCAACCCACGGCTCTGTTTGGCCACTGCTTTTAGCCTCTCCTAATTATCGCCAAGATACATAAATCTACTATCAGCGAAAAAAAACATAAAACACTGGCGTGTGAGATGGAGCTTTCAGGACGTATAGCTCTATCCCTTTCCCACACTGAAATAAAATTAAAATAATACTGCTATAAGAGGTGGTAGTTGGCCCCTAGATTTCACAAGGTGAGGACAACGTCAAAGCGCGAGACAAAATAAATTAAATTCAGTTGAAACGCCACAAAGTTGTACTCGTAACAGCTAAGATCCACTTGTACCGTCAATGACTAAACACGTTTAGGGCCAATTTCACTAAACTATTCATAATCGGACATTAGTAAATCAGCCATTAAAATAAACATCGATGTTAATGGTATTTACGTTCCACCAGAAAAAAATAACACCACATTAAGAAACCCAGCGTTAAGTGAATGAGTCGTGTATCTTTCACTCAGATAACGGTCAGTTGTCAAATCAACCAAATTAAAAAGACGCAATGTCACATGCAAATGTTCACTGACAATGCATCATTGTAGCTAGCCGTATAGTATAGACTCGCGTTAAATAATACGACAAAATTAAAATGTTAGTTGTGTAGTGAACTTTGAATGTGTTCTTGTAACATTTAATTTTGTCGGTAAATAACTATTGCTAGTTTAGTACAAGTCAAACTTCAAGTCGCCATAAAGTTTGAATCGGACTGTAAACCGTAATTTTCATAATTTTGTTTATCTTTTTGAACGTTTTGTGATGTTCGTGGTCAGTCGTGGTGTTTTTCAATTGTAAGAATAATAATGTGTAACAGTAAGAAAACGCGTGAACGTGGCCCTAATTTCTCACTGAATGAATAATAAATTTTAATTAGCTTGATTTCGAAGAATAAAGAAGTCGTAGAAAATAAAAAAGGGATGCTGTAACAACGGCAGTAAAAAAGGTTGAAAAAGTGCCAATTATGTACTGACACATTGGGTAGGTAGGTACGAAGTTTACAGATTTTTTGTAGTTTACTTACCGATCTGATGAATATTCAAGCTTATTTTCAATCAAATACAACACATCCAAGGCAGATTGTTTCGCAAAATCTTGTGCGAAAATCGAGTACATCGTGTTCTTCAAAATAGTGCCGCCGTTCTTTATAATTTTTTGGACGTCAGCTAAATCGTCGAAGTCGTCCAAAATTTCCAAAACATTTTGATGATTTTGGCAACTGACTAAATGTCGGTTAGAAAGTTAACGGACCTCTGGGGCAGCAATTAAATTTAACGCCTGATTAGGACATTTAATCATGGATTAGCGTATGGTGAAACACTCGCTACACTTAATGTCCCGTTAAAATTTTAACAGAAGATTAAACTAACTAACATGGTATGGTGAAACTAGGCCTTAGCGTTAAACGAGTTTAAAACATAATTATGTTTCTGTCAAATGTTTAAAGATGACAGGGACAGAATGATGTTTAAAACTTGTTTAGCGCTAAACGTGTTTAGTAATTGGCGGTGCAAGTGGGTCTTAATCAAATATAGACGTCTACCAAATCCACAAATTATACAAAAAGCCACATCAAAAATTATGAAAATAGACGTCAATTAACTTCACTTCGTTTCAAAGAAGAGTGTTTATAATTTGTTTAATAGTTCGCCATAAAATAACAGTGAAACACGATCGCATCTCGTAATTTTGATGAATTAGACCTCCAGAGACCTCCCCCCGATCTCCCCGTACCGATAACGTCAAGTAATTAATCAACTTCATTAAACTTCCATTTTACGTCGAGGTTAAGTTACATTTTATCTGTGGCATAAATAAAATTGTTTATGATATTTATCCATCTCTTTCCATTTTCAAGAATATACAGGGTTAGTTTTCAAGACCTGCCGAAGAAGGATGCTACAAAAATATCCAGAGTCGATTAAAATAATTTATGCGTTGTGTATTAGAACATAATTGGGCTAAATACGCAATTCGGTTGTCAACAAACGATCACCAAAACGACTACAGCGAACCAATAGCAAGCCGTGATGAATAACGAGTTCTTTGTTGTAAACACGTAAAAAAGAGACAGAACACAGCTAAAGACATCCATTTGTGAGATAGAAAGGGACAGACAACAGCGCCAAGGTCAAACATGTAGCTAGAGCCGGGAAGGCCGCTCCTCGTCCCCCGCTCCGCCCTACAGTTCTCTGCGCAAGCACAGTCCTTCATTTGCTTTCATTGCGACCGTTTTGTTTTGGATATTATTTTTATTTTCACGCCGACGAACATTAATTTCACACCTGGCTCCGAATCTGCAATTTACGATCAACTACAACTTTTATTATAGAGACCGATGAGCTTTGTGATATTGCTTAAAATGTGTGATAATCGTCGCTGTGTTATTTGTGACCGTTCTTTGGCACGTAGACAGAACTTTCTCGAAACGCGTCAAGAATTCATTGAGCACATATTCAGGACAATACCACGACAAGAGGTATGTACTGATTTGAACGAATTATAATATGATTATATTGTTAATAAATAATGGTCGGCCCTTCAATATTTTATAAGTTAACCAAGCCAACTAGACGAATGTCAAACGTGACGTCATCATAGCGTTGTACGTGTTACTAAAGTGGGCTCCACATTCGCGCGTGAATCATCCGTGAACGCTGCCGTGAACCTCGAATGTGGATGACTTTCGCGATGTCCACGCCTTTCACGCGTGTTCACGCCTTGCTTTCCGTTCCGACTCGGCATTGCTTCAAAGAGTTCGCGGGGTGTGAAAACTGCGTGAATTACGCGCAAATAAATACGGCTTGAATTACGCGCGAATGTGGAGTCTGCTAAAGACAAACGCAGCACCTTAGCGGGGTTGATTATTGGGTTGGTCAACTCATATTTCTTTGTACAGTGGACCAAACGTAGCTGAACAAAAAGTAACTTGTTGCTAAGAAATACATCATGTGGATATCTGCGACACTAATATCGAATAAAAGCAGTGCCCTCTAGCGGCGAGTAGAAAAACATTGAAGACTTTCAGCTACCGTTTTGATTCCACAAGGTACCGATAGAGAGAGCTTTATCGTAATATGCACATGACATTGAATAATTGGATTATCAATTTTTAAATAATCTGACAATGGAAGAAGAAAATGTAACATTTCGTCGACATAAAACACAGGGAAATGACTCACTAGACCTCTCATTTGAATCAACAAACACAGAAATTATTAGAAGATGTAGTTTACCGGACTTGTCGACTGCATACGACAGTGACATAGAGGACTTAAAAGAAGAGGTAATAAAACTTAAAACTGAATTAGAAAGTGCACACGCGGAAATAGAAAACCTTAATGAAGAGAACACGACGTTAAAAATCGCTTTAAATAAAGAAAAAAGCAAATCGGAAAATTTGCAAAAGATATGCTCAGACACGAAGAAAAAAGGTATATATACTATAAACAGCAAAAGCAAACGAAGGAGAAGGATTTCAAGAAACTTGGTTCAAACGAATGAGCTAATTAATAACAGCTACGTGGATCTTGGGATCAATGAGAGTAATGAAGTAACAACAGATGGCACCACTAGCTCACAAACCATTCAACCCACACTACCGGTTAAAATTAGCGAGGTTAGCGCTGCGTGCAATAACACTATATACGACAACCAGCAACTAGATGGCGTTACCAGTACCTTATTAGAAAGACATCAGGAAAAACAACAGCAAAGAGTTTGTATAATAAGTAGTAACAATACAAATAAAGTACTATCTATAGCACAAAGTACATTCCCACGTCATAATGTATGTCATTACATCTCCACAAATTGTGGGATTATAGAGTTGCTCGTTAACTTAGACCAAAAATTGTTAAACTACACAAAACAAGACTATTGTCTTATTTTCATAGGCGAACAAGATTTTAGAAAAACTGACAACTATTTTAATTTAATTACTAGTTTAAGGAACATATTACTGTCAATTCAGCACACTAACATTTTGCTCTGTTTACCTACATATAAATTTAATGGTTACTCTTCTATGTTTAACTCCAGAATAGAAACATTTAACAATTTAATCTACCGTGATAACTGTACTCATGATTATACGATGATATTTGACTCTAATTTAAATCTGACATATAATGAAACAATGTTTTATAGACGCCATGGAGTCCTCAATAATTATGGGATGAAGAATATTTTTGACAATCTAAAGTGCTATCTTGACATTTATTTACAACAAAATTGCCTCAAAACTGATGAGGAAACAAATTCAGAGAACTGTACAACATTAAGAAAGGATAAGTTTTTTCGTCCCTAGTATAGTTAAAAAGAGGGAACAGACTGCTAAAGTTGAATCTTGTAACATACGACTACTGCACCAAAATATTGCAGGGTTATTGAATAAACTTCCTTTGGTAGAAATATGTTTATCGGAGTTTAATGACAGGCATAAAGATATTCATATACTTTGTTTTTCAGAAACATTTGTTAGAGCTAACAACGAAATAAACATATGTATTAATGACTTTACACTTGCAACTTCATACTCTCGAAATAAGGAAAATAGAGGTGGGGTATGTATTTTAATAAAGCATTTCTTGGATTATAAAATACTACAATTATGCAAAGAAATGGCCGTGGAGAAAGTATTCGAATCCTGTGGCATAGAAATACCACTTTATAATTGTACTATTGTATGTGTTTATAGAACACCCAATTCAAACATAGCAATATTTTTTAAGAAATTAGAGCTACTATTACATAAACTAAGCGACAGGAAAAACAACAAAATTATACTTGTCGGAGATCTAAACATAAATACCCTCAGCACGAATAAAAACGCCACTTTATTAAATGATATTCTTAGAAATTATAACTTAACTTTAAAAATAAAAACTCCAACCCGGCATACCGCTTGCATAGATCACATTATTACCAATATACCTGACTCTTCCGGTGAAACATGTGAACTACACCTCTCAGACCATAATACTGCCCAGATATTAACATTCCCATCAAATACTTCATTAAATAGGCCTGCTCCATCGCATTATTTTATATATAGGAGGAATTATAGTCAAGAACATATCGATAAATTTAAAGAGTGTCTCTTGAGCCTTACGTTTCAGGATATTTATGACGAAATGGATCCAAATACAGCTTTTAATAACTTTCATGAAATTTTTAGTCTATTCTATAAATTAAATTTTCCCCTGCAAAAAATTAAAGTAAATTATCAATCACCTACTTTGAAATGGGTAACTAAAGGTATTAAAAAATCATGCCTCTCTAAAAGATACCTTAAATTCAACTATCATAAAAATAAATCCCTAGAAAATAAATTAAAATATAATAAATATGCAAAACTGTTAAAAAAATGCATTAATGTATCTAGGAAACAAACGTCCGACAACTATATTATGAAAGCAAAAAACAAATGTAAAGCAACTTGGAAATTGATTAAAAATAAACCTAACTGTAGAGACTCACAATATATAGACGCTATTAAACTAAACGATACATTAATAAGAGATCCTGAAGAAATAGCTAAGGCTTTTAATAATCATTTTATTGATTCTACAAACATTGACATAACAAATAGTGGTAAAAATAGATCCACGATTAATACTAATAATGAAGGTAATAGTATATATCTAGAACCCTGTACACCAAATGAAATAAGTAAAATAATTGCATCATTAAATAATACCAACGCTTTCGGATATGATGAGATTTCGACACAAATTATAAAATCTTGTGTTGATATACTGTCACCTATTTTAGCTCATATGATTAATTTAAGTTTCTTTGAAGAAAAGTATCCTGACAAATTGAAGTTTTCAGTAGTAAAGCCTTTGTACAAAAAAAATAACAAATATGATTTAAATAATTACCGACCCGTAACCTTAATTCCGGTATTTTCAAAAATATATGAAAAAGCTATGTGTAATAGGATTGTCTCATTTATTTATAAATATAGTATAATAAGTCCGGAACAAAACGGTTTTCAAAGAGGGAAGTCAACTACACTAGCTTGCTATCAACTCATTAAATTAATTACCGAGAATATAGATAAGAAAATACCAGTCACTGCTATATTTTTTGACATGAGCAAAGCATTTGACTCTGTAAAACATGACATACTGTTAAGAAAATGTGAGAGTTGCGGAATAAGAGGAAAAGCGTTAAATTGGCTTAAAGACTACCTAAGTAACAGACAACAACGTGTTGAAGTTTTAGGTATGAACAAAGAAAGAGAAGTGTTAAATTATAAATCTCAGTTTAGGACCAATACATATGGCGTGCCTCAAGGTAGCATTGTGGGGCCACTACTCTTTCTTCTGTATGTGAACGATTTGCCAAAAGTAACACAGGAAAAATGCGTGTTATTTGCAGATGACATTTCATTAGTAATAAATAATGAAAATGAAAATGAACAGCATGAGGACAAAATAAATACTGCCGTAGAAAGCATACTAGACTGGTTCGAACAAAATAATTTATGTGTAAATATTTCCAAAACAAAATATATTAATTTCTGTAATTACAAGATGACAAATAAAACAATGAAAATTATTGGGCGTGATAATGACATTGAAGAAGTTAACGATACAAAATTCTTAGGCATAGTAATTGATAAGAATTGCAATTGGAAAAAACATATAGACAACATATGCAACAGGCTAAACAGCTTTGCATTTGCGCTAAGGAATTTAAGGAAAACTGTTGGAGTAAATGCCGCTCTACTGGCTTACCATGGTTACGTCTCATCTGTACTTAGATACGGCATAATAATATGGGGCAATTCTACGGACAGCAATAGGGCTTTTATTGTTCAAAAAAAGTGCTTAAGAGCTGTGTTTGGTGCAGGTCCATTGGAATCATGCAGACCCATATTAAAAGAGCATAAATTATTATCACTGGCATGCTTATACATATTGGAAATGGGAGTGTTTGTAAAAAAACACCCTAACCTATTTAGTAAAGCCGATAGTGTAAACATATATAAAATAGGTAAACACTCAAGGGATCCAACCAGATTGGCTATGCCTAGGTGTAGAACAGCATTTTGCCATAAAAACACCAGTCGAATGGTAATAAAGACATATAATAATATACCTAAGATAATTAGAGAACTGCCAACGAATCTATTTCAAAAAAGACTCCGAACATGGCTCATTGAAAACTGTTTCTATTCTATTAATGAATTTATGAATTATAATACGAGGAGGAATTTATTACAGACATGAATAATGTAATTAAACTAACTTTGACATTCCTGTATGCTTAATTTTGAACATTGTAATTTTTATAGTTCTAACATTAGTATTTTTAGAGTTTGACATTTGTAATTTTTATAGTTTGACATTTGTAATTTTCATAGTTTGACCTTTGTAATTTTCATAGTTTGATATTTGTAATAATCATAGTTTGACACTTGTATTTTAATTTCTTGCCATTTTCCCATCGTGACATATTTCAATTATTTTTTAATTCATTAAAATTATGGCACAATCTAAATTTGCATGCTGAATTTAATAGGCGGAATATGAAGTACTATGTATTGTATTATGAGATCTGTAAGCACCATATTTCATGCAAATAAACGATATTATTATTATTATTATTATTATACAATCCTACAGAGTATACATGTAGCCACAGCTGCGGCCCACTGTACTAAATAATTAATGTTTGCAATGGGATACAATAATGTCAAAGCGAGAGCTTTATTTACGTACAAAGGTCTTATAATATCATATTGTATCCCTACTTGTAAGACAGTTGGCAGGTCGAAGGTTTTTGTGTTAACATACTATAACACTAAGGCCGTGTTCAGATAACCCGCGCCGACCACGCACAGAACCCGCACACGCGTTGTGCCCGCCTTACACCCGCGCTCGCCACGCGCAAAATCAGCGCACGCATCGCGCACGCCTCGCACCCGCTTATACTACTATAGTTACTGAAGTACTTCGGTTATCCATCATTTTTGAATCCGAAAAAGACGCCACGCGACTAAACTTGATCACAGACAATGCGTCACTAGCCGAAGCGCGGGCGCAAGGCGTATGCGGAGTGGGTGCAGCGCGTGTGCGGGGTGAGCGCGGGGTTGGCTTGAGGCGGGCGTGAGGCGGGCGTGAGACGGGCGCATGGCGTGTGCGGTTGGACTTCGATAAATGCAAATTGAGATCTATTGATGTGTCATAAGACTCAAATTGTATTCAAAAATTTTCAAAGCGAGTTAGACGCGTGTGCTGACGCGCGTGGCTTGCGCTTAGCGGGCGCGTGTCTTCTGAACGAGCCCTAACGATGCATACAACATACATCTAACGGGAAAGTCATAAGGCCACCTAACTACACCTTTTTCTGTTCTATCGTTCATTACTGAATGTTCTTTCTGTGGGTGCAATCAAATATATTTAAAACTCTCAAACTCACACTCAAACTCAAAACATTTATTTCAATTAAACGATTTCCAGGCACTTTTGAAGTGTTAAAAAGTCGGTCAGTTAGTCAGAAAGTTGAAGCTAGTTGCCCATTCGAAAACGTAGATCTCTATGAAGAAGAACGGGCAAGAAACTCCAAGGACACTCTTTTTTAAATCAAGATATGGCAAAATCCTGGGTATTATTCTTGTTACTTCTTTATGTGAAAAAAATGAAAAAAAGAAAATTAAGAAACAGTTCAAAATATAAGATTAACAATAAAAATAAGCCGTGGTAGTTAAGAGATGACCAGTCTCAACTGACGGCGCCCATTCACGAACATGACACGTGGATCAGCACCATCCAGCTGAACCAATTTGTAGGGAACCGAATAATCCAACACACGCGCCACCAACAGTGAGACATTTAAGTGAGCATGACATGATAAATTCATTACATGACCTGTTATCAATTCTGAACGGCCAATTTTTGGAATACGTACCGGAGTTTACGGTTACAAGTTATATATAATTATAGTAAATGATTACCATGTAATTGAGTAATCATTATTGTTACAGATCGCATTTGATGGTTCGAGGTCAATATAATTATCATCCCTGTCGGCAATGAACTGACTATGCGATACGTCGTGAAAAAACTTCAAAAGCCTAGCCAGCTCTACAAGCTGGACAATCAATTGATGTTGCTGGATTGACTTGTGCGTCCAATACTTCCAAGAGATGTATGTTTGAAAACTGCAACAATTTAGAACTGTGCCAAGTACCCAATACATGAAAGGCGTGTGTTCTCGAGTTATTATAAAGAAAGAAAAGAAAGAAAGAAAAAACATTTAATACACAACATCACCATAACATCATCATTATAACTTTTACATACCGGTTTTACCGGTCCTATCTCGCATCTGTCAGAACCATTTAAAAAGTTACCATTTGGGAATATTTTGCGACAAAATAATATGACCCATCGTCAAAATGACTTCAAAGCTGAACATCTAATATACATTATTCAAATATACACACAAGCTCTAGAACAAAAAACGCAACTTGACTTTGAGTATTTGAATGAAATGGACGAAAACACACTTTATTTTTGGACTGGTGTAAATCACACTCAATTCAATAGCATTCTGGATCAAACTCCATCCCTTCGTGAAAGATCTAAGACCCCTAGTACTGACTTAGCAGCTTTGATTATCTAAGATACGGACTGGAATGGCTGGAGTGAGATTAGGGTCTATTTTTGGCATGTCGAGGCAATATCTCGAAAAGAAGAATAGAATAGAATACTCTTTATTATGTGCACCATAAAAATTACAAATATAAATGTAGACATTTTAAACAGGGTGACACAATGGGCGGTCTTATCGCTAAAAGCGATATTTTACAGACAACCTTTGGATGGATTCAAGGGAGAAGGAGAGATAATAATGCAGGTAGTCGGTGGTGTACCATTTACATATATGTACAACAAATACATACATACATAAAACATGTACTTATCTACATATAATATATACAATAATAAACATGAAACAAGAGCAAGGAAACTAAATGTAATGATGATGTTTAACGAGAGAGGAAGTGTTTTAAGAAGATCAAGCTGGTAAGGGAATGCCTGTCGCAAGATTATATCCCACTGCATTAAGGATTCGACCACATTACCCGTGATGAAATTATTCGAAGAAATAGATGTTATGGTATTACTATCTATGATGGAACTTAATATATATCTACAGAAAAGTTCAAACTGTCTTTTTCAGAGGTTGAGTTCTAGCTTGCACATATTGAAGAACCTCATAAAACCATTCTCTATAATATGCGCAGACGGATACATAATCGAAGTTACGGGCCCAAAATGATATGCTTCAGATGCCACTATTATGAAGCTTGTGCTAAATAACCACCACGGTCCAGATGAAGAAGCACTGATTCTGTGGTTATTAGAGAAGGCGACGTCTTTGTTTTAGATCAGGGATTTAGAGATTCTATACAAGATTTGGAAACTTGTGGTTACGAAGCACATTTTCCACCATCCAAAATTCGCAATCAAATCCAGTTAAAAACTATGGATGCAAATAAATCCAGACTTATGACCATAGTCCGATGTGCAGACACACATATTTTAATGCAATGAATGATTTTAGAATCGCCGCTTTTCTGATCAACGACACAGAAGAACCGTATGGAGACAGTCCATATTCAGATGCATTTATTGAAATCATTACCACAAAAATTCTTAAACCCATCCTACTGGTAAATGATGTCGATACAAATAACTTAAATCGCCTAAGGGTAGCATTTCAAAGGCCAGAAGTCAATCTAACCAGTCTTAATGACTACCCAAGGCTGACCAACGAGGAGTTGATTCTGTTCGCTGTTGGGATTTATCATGTCAAGTTGACACAGTCGTACTGCTACGAGCATATCAGAGCGAGTGGAGACTATGAAATAGAGGTCTTCAGGAATCAGATAAGAACATATTTTATTGATAGATCGCATACGCTCGCGACATGTCCGATCTAAAACATATTGTACATACATTATGTTTAATTCAGGAGAAAGAGAAAATTGCAGACACTCAAACGTCGAAGATTACTGCTCTTGCATTTATGGTCGCCGTACTTTGGGCAGTTGCGCGCACATTATTAGTATGATCTACTATCTTGGCTTTGCATGGTATGAACCTGCACCAACCAGCTGAGTTTTTAGATAGCATTCTAATAGATTTAGAAAATGTAAGAACATATAATATATATTTTTTTTAATTAAAAATAAATGTGATTGTGAAGTAATATGTTGTTTTTTTTTTTATCAGACTGCTAGCTTATCATCATGCAATAATAATATTCATAATATCACCGTTGAAACTATGCAAAATAGTTTAGTTTCGTAATAAAAATTGTTTTCTATATTTATCACACTATGTAAATCTAGAACCCCGACATTTTCTCACTATTGGGGATCATTTTAGCAAAATCAAATAGCTCATTTGTGACAATCTGAATTATTTTATTCGACTCGAGGTTTTTGGCCCATACATTTAGCAGCATTCTCCTTTTCAGGGATGATTCCGAATCCATAATTTATCAATCTGTTTTTTTTTTACCACTTTTACTACGATGATTGTTATAAGTGATATATTAGGTAAGAATTCACAACGAATAAAAGAATATACTTCACATTTGAAACGTAAAGTAACAATTCAATCAAAAACCAGATAATGGAATGCGCAATAAGAAAGGGGTGCGGCATGAGAAGTTGGGATGCTTAGACGACCCGTGTGCCGGCCGACGGACGGAAACCAATACAACAATGCGGATTCGTGTTTGTGTGTGTGCGTTTCCGAATTATGTTACAAGTACCAGCGCATGAGGTCTAGGTTGTTGAACTGAATTGATTTCCACACGTTCTGTTTTTAAAAGCGGACAGAACTAAAAATGTTGAAAAATAAAAATAAAATATTATCGATTCTAAATCATGGCAGGTATTTGAAAACTAACCCTGTATAAGCGTAAGGCATCAGTTTACTCTATACAATTACAATTTACAAACCTAGTACTCGTAGGTAAACGTTTCGTAGATTCAATAGGCAATTAGATGGCAATTAGGATTGTTCCAATAGAGTAAAGTGGTCTGATACTGGATATCGATACCATAGCATGTGAAGGGTAGATACAGGGAAAAAAGGATCATTGACATAATGTTATAATTTTTGAGAAAATTTAAAAATCTTTAATAATTTTAAAAACCAATTTATTTCTACAATGTTTTCTGACATTTTAAGGATAAGTAGAGGGAAAAACGGATCATTGTCATAATTTTAAAATTTCAAAAAAAAAAAAAACTTTAATAATTTTGAAAACCAATTTATTTTTAAAATGCTTTCTGAAATTATTTAAATACTGCATTAAGAAGCCAATACAATAATTACACACTATCACTTAAGCTGAAGTATTAATTCATTATTAATGAATTCACTTAATCTTAACCTTAAACCGAGAAAAAAGATCAGAGTCCATAGACAAATATCTTTTTTTAAATAACAACGGTGACCATGATTTTCCTACAGCCCTACAAACAATTTTTAAATCGCATGATTGCAATTACACTGATCTCTTTTAGCGTTTTATTGTTTTTTAGCCTGAAAGGTTTATGAATTATCTACTAGATGGCATTGTCAACTCAATATTAAACAAATACTGATAATGAACCTTCTTTCCCTGTACCCTTCATTTATATCAAGCATGGGATTTGAAAAAGCTATGACGTTGTCAATTTCGTGAGGGCCTAGTGGATAAAGTCTCGCCTCACATGCATGAGGTTAAGTGTTCAAATCACGCAAGTACCAATATGACTTTTTCAATTCCTATGAACTTTCTTGGACATTACTGACTTCTGTGAAAGAAAAAAATTGTGAGTAAACCTCTACTTATAGTTAATGTACGTCTGAACGGCCACCACTTCTTGAAAAAGCGGGGTGATCAATGATCGTGCCTTCTCTGTATGAAAAGAAGCCTTTGACTTGCAGAGGGACAATAATATGCTAGCCCAGGGCTGGCAGTCTCGACATAGATACCGACAAAAATCGGTCGTTAAGTCGTATCGTTGTCAAGTTCCTTTAATAGATTTTCAACTTTATTTCCAAAGCATAAGGTTGAAAATCTATTAAAGAAATTTGACATCGATTGGACTTAACGACCGATTTTTGTCGCTATCTATGTCAAGACTCCAGGGCCAGGGCTAGCATATTATTGTCCCTCTGCAAGTCAAAGGCTTCTTTGTAAAAAAAGTCAAAGGCCCTGGTATTATTGGAACGAAGTTCTTTAACGCAACTTGCCGTAAGAGTAAAATTTTAGTACATTTTAGAAATCGTCACGTAACGAAAAGCGTTATGCCTTTTTATTATATATAATAGAAAAAAACAGAGAGCAAGAGATATATTTTTCATAGTTTTCCAGGGTTCTGAAGCCGATAGTGAGATCAAAATGAAAATCCAAGATGGCGGCTAAGAAAACATTCAAATTTTTCATCATGGTGGTTTCATGGGTGTCGTTTTCATGGTTTTCAAAGATGCTGAAGCTGAAAAAATTAAAAAATAATCATCATACAATCTAAATCTCCATATTGAATAACATTCGGAGTTGAAAAAAAAGCGTAAGGAAATTCGTTCCTGACCCCTCACGTTTTTATGACATTGTGATTAGACTGTAACCATATAATATCCAAAAGTCATGCTATACACAAAGCCGCTACCAAACCTTTTAAATGGGTGAATGTTGTACAACATTCATTAGCTCTCCTGATGGAAAGTATACCACTGTTTCCATAAACAGTGGTAAATAGCTATCCATATAGCTGCACCGCCAATGGAATTAACTCCCAAAGTGACCTAATGTTCCGTGCTTTGACCGATTCACTGAAATCGCCCATTTGACTTGGCGTAGAAATACATAGATGAGGTCAGGATCCATGACGCCGATTTCAGACTGAGGCAAATCCCACAGGGGTGTGACTGCGTTCGTCGATTATTTTAATGATTAAGAAGTCACACGACTATTCGTAGCTCAAACACATGTATACAAGTTAGTTGACACAATCGGCGGAAGCAAATTTTGTCCCACAACACACGTGAGATTCGCTTCAGTATGACCAGAGCTTTAACAAGAACCTTTTACGTCAAAACATTTGCATAACATCCTGCCACACTACACCATATTTTTCTCTCACCGCAGCAAACAATTTAGGAGCATAATTTTTATAATTTCAAACGTGTTGTGACATGTCTGTACAACAATATCCCGCTTAGTCCGCGGATTTTATACTCAGCGAAATTTATGCCACGTCACAATATATACTCCTGAATATTCATATTATTCATATCATGCTGTTGTACTCTCTGCGTAGGCGAGAATTATAATACCTACAAGTATGTATATGTATTTGTTTATGAAGTCGTATGGAACTTAGGCGAAGATTTAACGGATGGAAATAGCATTGAGAGATACACGAAGAGGTGAGTTTGGAGTATTTAAATTAAGGTGTTAATTTACGATCATTTTTGTTTATACCGGCAACTGCAAAAGATAAAAAAAAGAAAGAAAAAAAAATACCAGATTAAGGCACATAACATACAAACAAAAAAAAAATATTTATATACATTTTGAACTAGGTATAATGTATTTATTTTATTTCTTATTTTAATGTTTATTTTTAATTTTCGTATGCTGCACTGGTTGACGTCATCACGTCAGCGCCGGCTATCGCTGAAAATCAGCGCTGGGGCTCTGTCTCGCATAAGGTCGTAGCATTATGCTGAGCGATTGCCGTTTTGCGTGAATGTGACGCATATTTTCCCCCAACTCGTTCTTTTTTGTGTTTGTGTGATTTCTCTTTGCGTCATGTTTACCGCAAATAAATGTATTTTCCTTTTTTTTTCTTAAAAAAAAAAAATTGGAAAAGCAGTCCCGAATCCGCTGGGTGTGAGAAGCACAGGCCCGGTTGATGTGGCGGTGCTTGGGGAGGCCTATGTCCAGCAGTGGACGTCTTTTGGCTGAAAAGATGATGATGATGATACTGGCAACTTATAGCTGGGTAAATTGCATGTGGTGCGGGTACTTGTGGGTTGCCGATGCCTAAAGCCGGTCCCCCACCGGGAGCATTCGCCTATAATGAAACAACCCAGGGGTCCACTGTAACGGCTAGGACTTTGCAAATAGACTGCGCAGGCCATCAACTGCTAGGTAGTGTAGAGAGACAATTGAAACCTGCAGGATACGTTGATACATTTACAGCTGCCCAAGCGAGCGCGAAGCGTCTCCGTTACAGCTTAGGCAAAAATGCTTTCTATGTCCGAATATCCGGCGGATGGTTGTTCTCCGCTACAGGTCGAATTTCTTTACCATCGACTCGTGAAATTTTGTGAGCAGGTTCGATAATTATATGGTTTTTCTTGTCGATTCAGGTTTTCGAGATTTTTCAAAATGGCGGCGATAAAGGTGCGCGGTGAACATTTATTCAGTTTTAAGCTATGCAAAGACAGACTCATGAGGTCTACAGCTCACAGAGCTACTAGTTATTAAATAGGTAGAAGAAACACGGGTAGGTCACGGAGATTACATTAAATGCGAATGGTCCTGTTGAGGGAGTGCCTTATCACTCCTGTTTGGTTTCCGACTAAAAAAGGCCATCCGTTTAAAACCACACTTTATTATTCTCCTGAATCTATCCCAGTTTATTGGGAGACATTAAAACCAGGGCATCTACTCTCTAAGCTCGAAATCCGTAGTTTCGGCGGATGTTACGGGCGTTTATTCCTCCGTATCACCTATGGACATAAGATTAGTTTGGGGCCCGACCTAAGAAGGAATGACACCACGATGTGACAGTTAACCCTACTCCTGATGTATTTTTACCTGTCCGAAAAAGTTAATTAATAATAATAATCATTTATTTGCTAATATGGGTAATTACATAAAGTTATTGAAAATATAGCACAGTCCAACCATATTACACCTTGAGGCATGCAAATTACAAGCTTTACTATTTTAATCCATTTTCTTGCAAAAATTATTCATAATTAATAACACAATTTAGTTTATTCATTTACCGTAGCAAATAACAAAGAAAACATACTAAATGAAGTAGACAATAATGTACCATAGAGAATTGAAGTTTAAAATGTCATTTGTTAAATAATATTGTCAAGATACAATTATGGATAAATGTCACAGTAAGAACAATATATAAAAAGTTTATTTCGTGCATTATTTGGTAATTTCACTATGAAAAATAATAATGTCAATAGTTTATTTAAAATTCGAAATGTCATGTATTGAATGAGAATGTCAAGATATATCTGTAATTAAATGTCAAAGTATTAAATAATAATTATTAAAATTGGTGCACTGGTTACATTAATATGTCCCTACATCCTCTATTAAATAATCCTGAACAGTATAGTAGCATTTACATAGCAAAAATGTTTTTAATTTCTTTTTGAATGCATCGATTGATGAAGTTTCTAGTACGAAGTTTGGCAAGTGATTGTATATACGCGGCGCCATACTGAAAATGCTTTTGGAATATAAGGCTGTCTTGCTAGATTTGCAACAAATTTTGTTACTATGCCGCTAACTTCTGTACTTATCAAAAAGATTTATGTTATTTCTTGCAAAGCTAGCAATCTCATAAATGTAAACACACGGCAAGGTTAATATATTATGCTTGACAAAATATGGCCTGCAGCTATCAGTTTGGTTGATATTAAAGATACCTCTAATACACCGCTTTTGTGCCCTGAAAGCCATATCCCTATTGGTGGAATTACCCCAGAATATAATACCATATCTTATCAAGGATCCCACGTAGCCATGGTATGCTGCAAGTACAGCAGAGGTGTTTACCGTTTTAGCCAGCATATGTAGGGCGTATGATTGCTTATTTAATTTTTGATTTAAAGTGTCTATATGTGTCTTCCAATTCAAATTATGATCAATTGACATGCCTAAGAATTTTGTAATTGCTGTCTCATTTACTTTGTTCCCTGAATAGTGTATATTAATGTTAGTAAATTGGGCTTTACGATTGCGAAATATCATTATTTTAGTTTTGCCCAAGTTCATTTTTAAATTATTATTATTTAGCCATTTTATAATATCACTAAGAGTGCTATTCATGTCTTGTTCTAGGGATACTTTGTCCTTACTTGTAAAAACGACAGTACTATCATCTGCAAAAAGTATAGTGGGACGTTTGGTTATTTTTCGAAGGTCATTTATATAAATGATGAATAACAGAGGGCCTAAAACACTTCCTTGTGGGACGCCTTGTTTGATTTCTCTGTATTCCGATGTGTAGTTAACTTCCTTCCTTGTTTTAGTGCATACACGAGTAACTAATGTGGACTGCTTTCTGTTGGTAAGATAAGAAGCTATCAGCTCTAACGAAGTACCCCGAACTCCATAACTGTATAGTTTATTTAACAGAGTTTTGTGATCTACAAAATCGAACGCTTTACTTAGATCCATATACAATGCACACACTGGAATTTTATTGTCTAAGCTACTCATAACTGTGGTCAGAAAATCATAGACGGCCACATCAATAGTTTTTTTTTCCTAAAACCTATCTGCTCTTTAGCAAATAAATTGAACTTTTCAAAATATTCATTTAACCTGACATAAATAACTCTTTCATATACCTTAGAGAGCACCGGAACTAGTGCTATGGGCCTATAACAATTCATATTGTGACAATCATCTTTCTTGAAGAGAGGTTTAATGATTGTTAATTTAAGTTTATCAGGAAAGTACCCATTTAGGATCGATAGGTTAATTACATGACTTAAAATGTAGGATAATTTAATTGGCGCTTGTTTTAAAATTTTAGTCGAGACACTATCATATCCAGTGCTGTTGGTATTTTTTAAATTTAAAATTATTTTGTGTATTTCTTGGGGCGTTGTTGGATACATAAATAATGTTTTTGAGTGATTGGGTAAGGTGTCTGTCTTATTAGTACAACTTTTATTCCCTTTTATTTGGTCTATAAAAAAATTATTAAAACAGTCTGCAATGGTTTGCGGATCATCCGTACAATGTTTACCGTCTATATTCATTTGATTGATTTGGTTTTTTGGCACATTACACATTGTTTTACTAATAACGTTCCAAGTAGCCCTGCATTTGTTTTGAGCTGTATGGATAAAATAATTGTTCTGAGACTTTTTAGTCAGTTTTATAACACGTTGTAATCTATCGGCAAAATTTTTAAAATTGGATTTATTTAAGTTATTTCGATTCTTACGATACTTCCATAATAATTGCTGTTTACGTATACAGCATTTTTTTATTCCTTTACTCATCCATCGTGGTCGTGTTTGTGAATATATTTTAATTCGAATATACGGAAAACATAGATTATAAAATAAAGTAAATAAGTCATAAAAAATGTCAAAAGCTTCATGCGGGTCATTATTTTCAAATACGTCATTAAAGGAAATCAAATTTATGCAGTAATTAAATTTCTTAACATTATCCTTACTGTAGTCTCGTCTTTTTACATACCAATGTTTTAGAGAGCAGCTTTGTTTTACGGGACAAGTTAGTAATTGCGCCGTGTGATCTGATAAGGCAAACTCAATAGTTTTACATTTACATCCACGAATATTATACATGAAATTGTCTATGCATGCTCCACTAATAGTTCTTGTTGGTTCAAATAATCCCAACTGTAGATTGTAGCAAGCTAGTGTTTCCCTGAACATTGTAGTGATTTTATTCTTATTTAATACATAATTATAATATTAATCGGGTGTAGAGTTCACTTCAAAGTTTCTAACTTCTTTCGAACGGTCCCGTATATTCGTTGACGGACTTAGAGACTAGATCCTCTGACTGTGAGTGCAATAAGAGACTAGTTGGCAAGTGAGAAAAACTTTATAATAACAAGGTAATAAAAAAGACGGTGTTTTTCCGCCATTCTCTTTGTAACTATCCACAGTTATAATGCCGGTCGTCTCCATTTAGTAGCGATGAGTTTTTTGTATGTCAACCCAGCCTGCAATAGGATAGCGTAAACATTATCAGCCTATAATGTTCCCACTGCTGGGACACACGCCTCCTCTCTGAGAGAGGAAGTGGGCCATAATCCACGACACGGGTCCAGGGCAGGTTGGCGGATGTCAAATGTCTTTGAATTTTTGGTTCTAGGCCATAACGGACTCAAAAAGATGTCAGCATCATTGACGTCCGAAAGGGCCGATGCCTGCCGGGGTCGCGGATTGTTCGAAAGAGTTACCGTGGCCCTGGCGCATAGGCAACTGAAGGAACACGGGTGGGTTTTAGTCAGTAAGAGTCTGACACGCCCGTCCGCACTGCCCAGAGCGGGAGAGGTCATTTGATGATTTCCCACCCAAAAAACAAAAAAAAAGGCCATAACTGACATTACGGACATTTTTGAGAGCAGTGGTGATAAAATAATTTACACAACGCTGAGTGCCTGTTTCATGAATTTCGTCTACCATGACTTTCATCGTCGTTTGACCTGACTTGCGTACCCTACTTAATATATATTTATAATTAGTAACTAGGTATTAGGTAATTAGTACCCGTGAACCGCCCCTGCTTCGCACGGGTGCAATGTACTGATGTGGCGACATGTCAAAACATCGACATGTCATTGCTATATCTAAATATTTGCGTACTAAACTGATAAACCTTCTGGAATAAATTCTCTACATCCATTGTGTAATTTGGATGAACTAAGCGGTCACACAGACAGACAAAAAGTGTCTTTCATTTTTATAATACCTATGTATTCATAGATTTAGACATACGTACTCGTAGATGCAGAACAATGAATTCACAATGTCCATGAAATATGAATATTTTGGAATATCTGTTCAAATAAAACGTAATAAGAGGAAAATAATGACACCAATTTTATATAAAACCCATTTCTGTGCATTGTAATACAATATTGTGGTACCAAAAAGGATTCGTATACAAATTACTTTTTTTCTCCTGAAATTGTAATTATATATCCCACCAAAAACATAAATGTGAAAGTGGGAGCCAACAGGAATTGTGTTATTATTGGCTGTTTAAGTTTTATAAATTACTAGCTGCGCCCCGCGGTTTCACCCGCAGAAATCTCGATCCCGTGGGAATATCGGGATAATAAGTATCCTATGTCCTAATCCAGGTCATAGTCTACCCATGTGCCAAATTTTATCCAAATCCGTTTAGCCATTTTAGCGTGATTGAGTAACAAACATCCAAACATCCACACTTTCACATTTATAATATTAGTAGGATAGTAGGATTATAGTAGGATATATAATTTGGTATACAAAATGATAAAAGCGTCCTTTCATCATGGAACCTATTCTCCTGCGAAAGAAAAAGTTTTTGTTGCTATTATAATTTCGATAGGCGCTAGGTGTTAGTAAAAATCGATTGATTGGAAAATATTTAAAATCGCAAAAGTTCACTGTTTTCTGATTTGTTCCTATATAATAACACAATTAGCCAGCTGGAAGCCAAATTAAAACTTTCTAGGTCATCTCTAAGTGGGTTAGGTTTTCGATCCTATTGTGGTATAGTAATTTTATTCTAGGTGCATCGTTTTCATATATAATTATATAATTAATGTGAACCTACATAATATTGTAAAACATTTCAAAAGAGTAACGGTGGAGTTTCTTGCCCATTCTTCTCCATACGAAACTACCTTTTGGAAGGGGCAACTAGAATCAATTCTATTTTTTTGTAAATTTTGACGTTCAAAAGTGCCTTTTATGTGCCTATTTGAAATAAATGATTTGACTTTGTTCAATATGTCAGTCAGTGATAAAAATAACGATTTTTAGACAATAATATCTCAATAACCGTTTGAGCTGTATTTATGAAATTTGGAATTTCAGTTAATCTAAGAGATTTTAATAAATAAACCAAATGTCATTCGTTTATGTAGTTAGATTTTGAGTTATTAAGGGATCAAAAGTGTCTCCAAATAGTTCCTGAAATATAACACACGACTGCCGCGTCACCAGTTCCTTTTTCTTTGAACTTGGCTGGTCACGCTACCGCGTGTCTAGATACACCTGTTCAGGTTGTCAGTACAATATATTTTGTATCAATCTAATATCACAAAAGGCAAAAATATAATATGATCATCGGTTTTTATTCTGTATTCTCTATCGTTACATAACTGGGACATGTATATTTGTAGTGGTTAATAAAGAATATGCGATACATAACAAACATCTCTTTCTTGATCAAAATAACTATTAGGAAAACTAGTTTGGAATCAAAATCTGACTTATTTTTTTATCAATAACATGTCATAATCTGCCTAGCCTTTTTACCAACTGTGTTGGGGTCAGCTTCCAGTCTAACCGAATGCAGCTGAATACCAGTATTTTACATGGTGCCTATCGGACTTCCACAACTCAGTTACTGGGTAACACGACCCTTTGGTATGACTGGTGGTAAGACTTTGGGCTTCTGACTACCCGTAACGACTGTCAAAGTTCTACGAATGACAGCCGGGAGCAACGGCTTAAGACAAAAGCGTAAGTAACAAGCGAAAAAAAAAACAGAAAGGATAGCCCGCGAAATTCAAATTTTCATATGTTTTTTTGCAATTTGCAGCTCAGTATCAGATTTTATGTTGATCTAAATATGATTTGCGGCCGTAACAAATATTTACTAATAGAATTATAATCATAAAAATCATCAATACATCTCTATAAGTTCATATTCCCCTATTGAATGACTAATTAACGAAATAATGACATTTGAGGCCAATTCTAACTTAAGGGGTTGTATTAATGATTATAATTCTGTAAACCATATTTGTTACGGTCGCGAATCATATTTTAATCAACATACAACCGGACCCTGACCTGCAATTTTTTGAAAAACGTAAGTAAATTTTTATTTCGCGGGCTACCTTAGCGCATCCCCCTTAACGTGTTTTCCGAGACACGGAGGGATTTCGTTATGTAATGGATGGTCACTTATCCAGGTATCCACCGTGGCAAGCGTATTTTAACCTTTGATTAACCCGTGCGACTGTTATTATTAAACCACGAACTCCTCTAAATAACTTCAAATATATATTATAATATTTTTTTTCAGACGTTGCCCCCCTAGGAATTTTTCCTGTATTGTGGATGCGTTTACAAACATTTAAACTTACATACACAAACAGCCAGACCCGGAACAAGCACTTGTAGGTCATACAAATATTTGTTCCGTGCGGGAATCGAACCCGCGACACGCAGCGCAGCAGTCAATCGCTTAACCACTGTGCCAACCGTGCCGCCCAAAATGTATTGATGTATTGATGCTAGAAATTTATTCAAATAGGTATCTGTGCATCGTAACAACTTAATTAATTAATTATAAGATTCAACAAACAGTGCAATATCCACTTGAATCCATCCACTTTGATAAAATCAGGAGCAACAAAATATAATAATAATAAAATTAATTTGTCGTTTATTACGTCACTAACGTTGGTATCGGCGAAAATAATTGGGTCAGTATTAATACCCTCATCATACTGGTAATTAACAATTATTGAATTTTAATATGGTGACGATACTTTTTTGTGGTTTGCATAAATTATGGGCTGTGGTGACGACATTTGATGGCATATTTTCTTTTTCAAAATATAGTAAAATGCCAAGGGAATTCATAAATTAGAATTCTAGACATCGACTTCATATTAGTATAAAATGCCCAAGAGGTGTACGATTTCATATCCAAACACGCCACATAAAAAATAATAAAGGACATACTTAGGTACCTACATCAGTTTTTAATAGAAGAGTCTCTATTTCAGAACACATCAATTATTGGTAAAGTAAAAGTTAAATAAATCTGAAGATATTGAGAAAGAAGATATTCCAACATTATCCATGTATTTGTACAGTGGTCCAAATAGTGACGTCTTAAAAAAGAAAATTATTCCTTATGGCCAGGGTTATCTGAAAATATCCCATTTATGTTCCGCGATTCATGACAGTTTCCGAGTTATAATAATTACTTTTACTTTTTTGAAACGCTTTCAAAAATTGCAATTTTTATTTCTACACAGCTTTTTCACATTCTTTTTATGCAATTTTCACGAATCATTAATTATTATTCAAAATACAAAAATGTAGGTCGAAAAAGGAATTTAAGTTCGAGTAATAAGAGTCGAAAAACCGGTTATGTTATGAGTTGAACATACATGGGGTATTTTCGGATACCCCTAGGCATGAGCAAACATATTTTTTAGCACGTCATTATTTGGACCAGCTCGTATATATTCGAAATCAATATCCAACGACAGCTGAGGTATCAAAAAGCAAAAATGGACAGTAAGCGCAGTGGTTTTTAATCAAAACTTAAACAATACAAAAAGTGAGCCTTAGTCCGGTTCTAGCTGACACTTCTCGCAAGTAGGCCGTGTAGTGCACATGCCGCCAAATTAATATGCACAGCATTTCTTGTTAGTTGAACATAAATTTGGGAAAGTGAGATACGTTGCAAGTTTAACAAGGTTCTATAATTTGTAATCTGATCTTTCTATAGCGGGTTTTCCTGAATTATATGAGTATTTTAAGCTCTTTAGTGTGACTTTTTTAGCCATACGTAATATCTTTGAATCCGCATAAAAGGGCCGCGGAAAATAAATAATATGTTAAAGTCCTGAAAAAATACTTTTTCAACAGCACATGCATATCCAGTTGCGGATAATTGAAAATTATACAAAAGCTTTTAACGGAAGTTTAATACTCTAACTCCGTCAATGTGTAAATCAATATCTCTACTTCAATATACGTAACTCAACTGTGGCCATTGTGGTATTCCTGGAAATTTCCTCGGAGCAATATTGACTGGTACAACATTTCTGACAGCAAGTGTACAAAACCCAGTCCGTTGCATCGGACGCATTATGTACAATATGTACAATACAAAATGGCACGTCTCTCTGCGAATGAAAAACAAAAGAAGATCCACTCGGCTTCGTTTTCAGCGTGTATTGTGGTAACACAACGCGATTAATATTGCTTTGAGCCCTACTTACCCGGTCGAGAATATAAGCAGGTTTGATGTACTGAGGATCATTGGATTAGAAAAGTTTATCACTATGTAGTAGAAGTAGATTATTCTGTCACTTAAGTATTATTTATATAAGATATGACAGAAATAATTAAAATACAGGGTGTTTGGCAGAACATTGAACATACGAAAATGGTGGATAGGTGGGGGGGGTTATCTGCTACTTACTCAGCCCTAATTTATTTGGCCCTGGGACCGGGATAACCAAAAAAAAAAAAATTGCCTTCTTCTAGTTTCACCACTTTCTTAACTTTAAAGTGTAATTTTTATAAAAAATGGGTAAAACAGGCAATTTTCTTTTTTTTTTATCTTTTATGTTGGTAGATTCTTATAATATTATTGCATTATTCAGATGTTAGCTAGAAAAAAAGTTATGAGTCCTCAAACTTACAGAAAGATGTAAAAAATACTTAAATCTTAATTTCAACATGCAATAAAAAAAAAAAATGATTGGGGAGCCAAATAAATTAGGGCTGAGTAAGTAGCAGATGACCCCACCTATGCACCATTTTCGTATATTCAACGTTGTGCCAACCACCCTGTATAATAGGTATATATATTATATTGTAGCTACGAGAGATAACACCCGATAATGTCGAACGTTCTATGACCTCTATATAATTTGATACTCAGTCAGCAAATGAGAATAGGTGGTCTCTTTGTAAGTCATGACGCATAAGTTTGAACAAATGCATATTATATTAAGGCGAAATCTAACTTATGAGGTCATGACCCAGTTTAATTACCCTTTAAATTGGGCATGAAATTAAGGTGTCTATTAATATGCACCTTATGTATTACAGACGTCATATTTTATAATGCTCTGTTGCTGGTTTAGTTAGAGCTTGTCCACTCTGAAAAGACGCGCCCCACTACTTAACTAGTTGGTTTAGATGAGTGAGTGCAAATAGATATTAATAACGACACTTCATCTATGTGGGAGCGATGACTGTGCCGTGAACAGTCGATCTATATGTGAACATCGCGGTCGACTAGTCGCGTGATAAATCCGACAACACTCTCTGAATGGAGTAGAGCTGGCTCATTGTATGGACCAAGATGTTCGCTCTCTCGCGTGTTCAAGACAATTATGACTAGTTGGACAACAAATCCTGTGCTCCTAAGTTGGAGTCTAACCGGCACCTGAATGACCAATTACAATGGTGTTTTTATGAGTATTGCGTCCATATTTTAAATTTGCATGCGTGCGTAAATGCGGTAGTGGGGCACGTCATTTCAGAGTCGACAAGCTCAGCGAAATAAAGCAGATTTTCAGCCTTTATTCATCGTCACCACGTCCAGCTGTTGTCCTATTAATGGTTGTCGCAGTACTCAAGTCTTTTCCTTCCGTAGGTACATCTCTAAAAGTTGATATCGCTGACGCTTCACTCGAGTGAATGGTTCACTCGATTTAATTTTTGTTTTAACCCACGTTCACACGATACCGACAAAATTACATAGGAATGAACCTGCATCTGCTCCTTTCATTCTTTTTTCGATCAGTTAGGCGGGCAAAAGATGCCGAGTCAATCAACCAGTCAACTCCGCCACAACATCCTGTCCACCGCCTTCCGCATCCAGTCTATCCCAGTCACCTTTTTGACGTCGTCGGTCCATCACGTCCCACACTACGCTTGCCGATACGCGGTCTCCACTCCAGGACTCGTTTGCTCCACCGGCCATCGGTCCTTCGACAAACATGGCCAGCCCACTGCCACTTCAGCTTGCTTACTCTGCAAGCTATGTCAGTAAGTCCGATTCTTTTCCGTATAATTTCGTTTCTGATTTTATCCTTGAAAGAAACCCCGAGCGTAGCCCGCTCCATATCGCGCTGAGCGACCTTAAATGTGTGGACCAGGCCGACTGTCCACGATTTGATTATGTCCACGTTTCGGCATAATGGCAGTTATAACGGCGGAACGCACTGGTTGAAGACCTTAGTCTTCAAAGAAGTTGAGTGCCACAATCCGACATCGTTGGATCGGTTCACTAATGAATTAATTTTCACCTTTGAATTAAAAATATCGAATGTAAGACAAAAATGAACAAAAAGTGACTGTTTTTGCCATAACAGTTTACTATATTCCTAGTCACAGTCATATTTTAGTTTTCAATCTTTGTTTTCACTGAAAAAACAAAACATCTTTAGCAAATGTATGTGACGGCGTTACCGTTGTAAATAGCACGTGCAGCGGGCCGAGTTACGCAGTTCAATGCGTCACTTACGCCTCCCCACTCTCCCCACTACTCAAGCCGCTCTACATAAGCGAGCGCGCACCGAGGAGGGGATCATACACCTGGGGGGGTAAAAACACCACGACCCCCGGGGCCACCAAAAATAACAACACCATCATCGAGGCCGCGTTACGTGTCCTGCAGAACATCCTACTGGCACTCAGCAGGGGACAGGACCCGATGCATGCCGTCCTCACAGACAGAGATAGTCATGTTAAGCAGAGATGGCTAAGCCCGTGAGGATGATACATTGGAACGCCCGCGGCCTCAGGGAAAAGGTCAAGGTCGCTCTCCTCCGTCTGCTGCTACAGGACCAGGACATCGACGTGGCGCTCATTAGCGCAAAGTTCCTGGGACCTGCGGACAAAGTCCACTTCCCAGGATACATAACCTACAGGATGGTTGGGTAACTAGCGAACAACAACAGGCACTACCGCGGTCTGGCCGTACTGGTGAAATGAAGAGTTGTCCACCAGGAGCTACCACCCCTGACACTCAGCAGCATATCGCCGGCAAACACGTGCACGTATACGCGGCCTACAGGCCACCGGGCGACGTGTTCGTGACTGCCGACATCCACGCGCTGCTCGCGTCACCATACCCGACAATCATTGGCGGCGACCTAAATAGCAAGCACCCAGCGTGGAACAGCTACAGAACCAATACAGCGGGAAGACGACTCTTCGCCGACGCAGAGGCTCGAGGGTACGACGTGTCCGGGCCAGAGGCGCCCACACATTACCCAGACGAGACCACACACACACACCCGATGTCCTGGACATAGTCGTCCATAGAGGCCTTACCTGTCAGATCGCGCAGGACGTACTAGACGACGAGCTACGGTCTGATCATCAGCCTGTACTCGTTCGTTTAGACGTTGTTAGCAGACCACACCACACGAGTTGCCCATCCAGCGCTACATGGACTGGAACCTTTTCAAAGAAAGGATGGAGATCACCACACCTACTCGGCCTGTCACCAACGCCACCGATGTGAACAAGTTGGCTGAGGGACCATCAAAAACCAGCTCAACAGACTCACGGACAAGGTGAAAGCCGAAGTACAGGCGCACTCCACCGAGGGCTGGGAGAGCCTAATCGATGCTGCGGATAGCGATTGAACGTCGGTACACAGAATCTGCCAACGTCTAAAGAACACCCCAGCCCTGGTGTGTCCGCTGCTGAACAGCGACGTGGCGCTCCATTACACGGTGGCCGACCGGGCCGAAATATTTGCCGCCCACCTGGAGCGTCAATTCACTCCAAAC
The DNA here is from genome assembly GCA_917490735.1 of Dryobotodes eremita. Lineage (NCBI taxonomy): Eukaryota > Metazoa > Arthropoda > Insecta > Lepidoptera > Noctuidae > Dryobotodes > Dryobotodes eremita. The sequence goes on along the minus strand of OU823252.1, from coordinate 2,854,775 downwards.
CCGACTGATGCCCATGACCATGTCGCAACAGTCGAGCTGCACCTTGGAGAGTACTTCAAGACGCCGGTAGCTCCTCCTGATGAGGACTTCATCTTCGTCTCCCCGGGCCAAGTACTGAGGGCAATCAGGCGAACAAAGCCAAAGAAGGCCCCCGGTGCGGACGGAATCACAGACGTCGCACTCCGTCACCTGCCACCTAGAACGGTGGCGTTAGCTCGCCTCTACAACGGCATACTCAGCACCGGCGCCTTCCCCTCCTGCTGGAAGCTGAGGAAGGTCATAATGTTGCCCAAGCCCGGGAAGAACATATTGAAGCCGGCAAGCTACCGGCCGATCACGCTCCTACCCACCACCTCCAAGGTGTTCGAAAAGCTCCTGTTGCGCTACCTTACACCACACATGACACCGCGCTCGGAACAGTTTGGTTTCCGGGCCGAGCACAGCACGACGCTCCAGCTGTTGAGGGTACTGCACCTTCACTCGGTGGCAGTGAATAGGAGGGAATACGCCGCAGCAGAATTCCTCGATATGGAGAAGGCATTCGACCGGGTCTGGCACGCCAGCCTAATTTACAACTCACCCTCACCACAGCGTCCCGTCGCTTGGTACAGGTGGTCTCCTCCTTCCTACAAGATAGACAATTCAAGGTCTCGGTGGAGAAAGAGCTCTTCAACGCACGCCCCGTAACTGCGGGGGTGCCAAAGGGAAGCTGTGTCTCGCCTGCGTTGTACTCTGTGTACACTGACGACATATCTGCCACACACACCGCAAAACTCGCGCTGTACGCTGACGACGCCGCGTACATCACCACTTCACTGTCGGCTGACCACGCGGCCATCAAGATGCAGCGCGCACTCGACCACCTCCCCGACTGGCTCAGCAAATGGAGACTTTCGGTGAATGCAGGTAAAACGCAGGCGATTGTCGTCACGGCACGCGGCCGTATGAACCCACCGAACCTTGAGCTCATGGGGACTGAAGCCAAGTGGACCAAGACCACCAAATACCTGGGGGTCATACTCAACAATCGGCTCTCCATGAGCCCGCACGTCTGCGAAACTGTCGCGCGGGTAAACGTAACCCGCCACCTCCTTCGCCCGGTGCTCTCGTCGCGCCTCTCCACGCGAGTCAAGCTGGGGATTTACAAATTCTACGTGCGACCGCAACTCACCTACGCCTAAGTCTGGGGGCCGAGAGACCGCAACCTCGGGCAAGGGGCTAAAAGTCCCAACATCGATTCCTTGCAGAGAAGGCGTCGAGCAGAGGGGATCATTCTTGTCACAGGTTCGGCCCGGTGCATATGTTGTAGCACTTAGAATTATTCTAGTGTTTATTTAATCAATAATTAACAAGCTGTTGTAATAAAAGTTGATTACTGCGATATTTCTGAATTTCATTTAAGATGTCAGACCCTTTGCCGTCATATGCTTATCCCAAGACCCAGTTCATTGACTTTCGTTCAACCCACTTATTATTCCGTACGAGCATAATTTATCAGGTAAAATTGTAAACGGATATGCCTCTATAGGCAACCATTTTCTCAAGGGACTATTAAAGTAAAGTAACACCGTATGAGCGGTATACATCAAAAATACTTATGAAATTGCCTGTGTTAAAGCGGTCGGGTTAAAATTAGATAGCTAAGGGTGAAATATTTTTACGTTTATAACGTCAATTTAATATGTAATGTTCGTAATTTTACGTTTAATCGTATATAAAAACGTTTACTTCCTTATTTATAAACGTTGCTTAGAGTTAAGTAATGGTTAGCGTGTTTAGCCATACATTTTTGACGTTTAAACTTCTTTTAACTTCAAGCAACGTTTATAAATAAGAGGGTTACTGTTTAATTTTGTATTCGATGTGCGCGGTTTTATAAACTTTGTTGTTGTAACCAAACAAGGTTACTATATCCATAATAGGTTACTATATCCATATCCATATAGGTTATATATATAGTGTTTTTAACAAAATTTAAACAAATTTTCTAGCGCAACCATGCTAATAAAGTTTTTAAAGGTAAAAATAATTACTTTTTTTCCCCTAGATTATAGTACAATTTTGTTGCGTGTCATACGAGTATTTGTGTCAATTGCACCACTATATTTAAATTCGTTCTCTAGAAAGAAACTGAAGCAACGCTCTACCTGATACCTAATCAAAACTGACAGTTTAATATAAAATCTGTCAGATTTGATAAGCTGCAAAATAAAAGAATGAAAACATTTATTCGTGTGAGGTAAATTCTCTAGTTGGAATAGATTAAATGCAGTCATTCAAATTCAGACTAACACAACATGTTTATCGCTTCACCGAAAACAAGATTCTGCTATACGAGCATAAATAAAATGGGGCCAAAAATACGAGTAATCAATGGTAGGATCTGAACATAACAAGGCAAATAACTAAGTCGTTCAGTGGACATCTGGTGATATTCGAGGTCATATTGCTTTTTGTCCGAATAAGAGGCTACAAAGCCTGTTACGGCTTTTTTATTGCTGTAATCCATAACGCTGTATCGCGTCGTGAGTTCGGTGGATTATATTTAATAAGTTACGTTTGTATTGTTACGTTTTACTATAGGTAGTGTGCTGGCCTTGTGAACAATCGTTGAGCTCGTTAAGTTCCAAGTTGAGCTGCACGATTACTGACAAATGCGTGCACTGATGGACGGTTCCACTCAATCTGTGTGGTTCTTTCCTCAAAAGACCATTTCAGACACTAATCTACATGATCTTCACATGATCTGACCTAGATTAGGTTTGTACTTTAAGAGACTGTGACCTCTGAGTTTGTTTCATACTTTCTTCTCAGAGTAGTCAGATAGGAAACGCCGACCTCATCTAGTTTAAAAAATATGATTGACGTGTAAAAGTGTTTGTACAAACCTACTTACAGAAATAAAATCATTTATTACTTAACAGCAAAATAATTGATGGATCAAATGATGCAAAAGATTGTGTTATAAAATGAATAATAACTTACACGGAACCTTTAATCCAATAGAACTACAATAATATTTGTACATATCAAGTATGAAAAATTTAAAAATAGATTTGACTTAAGTACGTGCAAAACTTACAATTTGTCATATTGAGACTCACTGTCAATCAGTTGGTTTCAAAATTGTTAAATCGATTCCCTCGACGCCACAAACGTCATTATTCGATTTTTCGAACAGAGAGCCCGAGTCAAAATGTGTTCGGAAAATTCCCGAAAGCCCCACTCAATTACGCTCACAAATATTCGCAAAACGTAGACACTAAAGCTATACCAATTTGCGCTTCTCAAACACTACCTTTCAATAACCTTATACATACAGCAGGATTTTGAATTTCACCTTTGATCCCAATAGTACCGACTTGACGTTGCAGAATTCAGAATTGCAGATACCTTGTTCGGGATCGCAGCACAAATGTTTATACGAAAACTTTTGATTACGGAACCGGCAGTTATGAAAACGAACTGGACCGATATTTTGTCATCTAACACGCTGAGGCGAACCCTAATAATATATAGCGAACCCCTTTTTTATTGGAAATCAAAACTTTTCGCTTCGAAGCATTTTGATGAGAAAAATTTTCGACGATTTTCAAAAAATCGTAAAGAATATTTATTTCATATTTCTGCTTTATGGTGTTTTTATTATATCTGTTGTTGGAGATTAAAATTCATGGTGTTTTTTTTCAACTTGTTTCTGATGTTGAATTGTTTCTTTTTTTAAATTGTTGTGTGGGCAAAATGTAACAACAGATAAGTCTTCCTCTTATTAAAAGTAACAAACTCAAAGTTGGACCTTGTAAATTATGTAATTGACTTATGAAACTTGAAACATGATTTATTGTAAAACTGACTAAGCGAACAGCTATAGTTCGGGAACAGTATGGCTATGCGCCATTATGGTTTTATCAAACAATAAGAGAAGATAATCCAAAAAAAAAGTTGTCGAAGTTTCTCAAACAATTTTAATACCTACACGACTATACACCTGTTTGGCCACCGAACAACGTCAACTGGACGTCAACGGGACGTCAACGAGAAACGAGATTATTCAAACCAAACAAGACGTCCGGGTCCCGTTGAGGTTGTGAGGTGGACACGGGGCCATAGTAAATGTATGTCGGAAATACGTTAAATCAATCGTTTGTCTTTGACAAATCAGGACGCCAGCGTTACCAGGCGGCGCTCCACAGACTCTAGAACATAACGCTAATGCTCAACCGGAGTAAAAGCAGAGTTGGTCGGTGGCGGTCAAGCAGTGAACACGTTTAGAAACTGTCACGCGTTCTGTATAGTTACTGTTGTGTCGTGTACCTACAGTGTGTGATTCGCTAGTGTGATTAATTTGTTCGTAAATTATGATTTGATTTGAACTACAAACGGTTTTTCTATTGCGCATTATCCAATACTTTCCATAGTACGCCCACAGTAGTTAAAATATGGCTGATAATAACGAGAGAGACTTATCTTCTCGGTCATGTATGTATCGCTACTTCGGCGCCGTCATCTCGTTCTCGTTGACGCCCCGTTGACGTGGCGGTGGACAAACAGCCTTAACGCTTTAAAATTCTCCGCAAACAAAGCAACATTAAAAGAACAATTATTTAACGAAACTGTTTAACATACTACATTACACAACATATAGTTGTACGCAGCCGAGTTTGTGTTTAATGGATGGAAAATGGATATCGCGAGTAGCTCCGGCTTCATCACGCGACCTCAAAAGTATCGTTAAGACTTGTCTTAGGGGATAGAAAAGATATGGAGCGCATATGGGCCTGCGCCTATTGGCGGCACGGCACGGCAAGGGATTTTTATGCGACGAATAGGAATATAACTTAGTAGAATAACAATTAAATTTTAATTTCAATGATAGTGCATGTGTCATGCTCTCTTAAATGTCTCACTCTTGGTGGCGCGTGTGTTGGATCATTCGGTTCCCTATAAAACGGTTGAGCTGGAAGGTGCTGATCCACGCGTCATGTTCGTGAACGGGCACCGTCAGTTGAGACTGGTCATCTCTTAACTGCCACGGCTTATTTTTATTATTAATCTTATATTTTGAATTGTTTCTTTATATATATTTTTTTTTCATTGTTCTCGCATATAGAAGCAACAAGAATAATGTACCCAGGATTTTGTAATATCTTGATTTAAAAAGAGTGTCCTTGGAGTTTCTTGCCCGTTCTTCTCCATAGAGATCTACGTTTTGGAATGGGCAACTAGCTTCAACTTTCTGACTAACTGTCCGACTCCTCGACAATTCAAAAGTGCCTGTAAGTGGTTTAATTGAAATAAATGCTTTGAGTTTGAGTTTTAGTTCAATAACGTCGCGTCATGCCTTAGGATTCCGCGGCATCGTCGTCATCAGTATGCGCTTGCATGTAGTGATATGCCGAAGGATTGCCTGCCGTGCCGTGCCGCCAGTGGCCGCAGGCTCTTACTTAGCATTCACTACCTTGTGTGTACTGAGGCTCACTCCTGCCCCTATATTTTTTTTATTTATTAAATGAGCTATCAATAGTGTCAATCCCTAGCGTTAGGTGAAATGACAGCTCACTTAAAGGTTACTTCATCTAAGTTTTCACGGTGAGATTTTAACAGAATACCTATAGCTCGGCAGCATTGATTCAGACAAGCGTTTAGCGCCGGACGGTTAACCAAGTCACTAATCAGTCAATTGCTGTGGATTTCAGGCTGGTTTAGATACAAAAAAGGTACTAACAACCAGTCTGGAAGAAGCGGCAGCTTACAAAATAAAATCAATAAATTTAAGCATCAACATTTTATTTTCATTTTAATCATAAAAGATACTGCATGCGTAGCAAGACCACTTCTATCTCTACTCTACGAAAAAGTCTTTCTATTATCTGCCATTTAGTCTTCCGTTTACGCATGCTGATAAAAACAAAAATATGTCAAAGGAGACACAAGACGCTATTTGCATAAGGTACCAACAGCTACATAGCGCTCTATAGCTATCAATACTCCTTCAACTCTTAACTTCGAAGCGCAAAATGTTCGTTTACACCACATTCGTGATTCCAACACTCAAGGTAGGCAGCACAAGTAGGCTGTAACCCATTTAAATTAAAATTACTAACTTCGTATACCCAGTGAAGAGTCGTGTTTATCCTGAGAAACTTTCGCCGCAGATTTCGTTTAGCGCGCTATTAGAAGGAAAGGCGAGAATTCCAAATTTAATTCCCCTGATGTTTGCGGTAGTGTGATTGTATACGGGTGAACGTTTCGCAATGCTATTAAAATGACAAATGTTCGAACTGCTTTTATCTGGAAATATCTAGTTCTAATTTTAGTTAACCGATTTTTTATAGAAAGATTAAAACATTTGTAGCAGGTGGCGTTTTGTAGTTTCTGCCTACCCCCTGTAACGTTATGATTAGCCGGAGGTCTAGTTGTTAGTTACATGTATTAAAAAGAATATCAGATATCACATAGGATAAAAAAGATATGAAGGACTAAGGGCTTCAACTTCGCGCAGTGCCGGACGAAGTGGAGCAGGATCAGCATGCAATAGTGGAGGTGGACCAGAACGGGCTACAGGGCCTTACGCTGACCTGGATCAGGAGTTTTGTGCTGTCAACATCCCTGTCCAGAGGAGGAAAAGTCTTAAAGAGTATTTGTAAATAGGAGGTTTCATTGAAGCGCTTTATAACACTTCACGCTAGCACGAGGGCCGCGTTACGCAAATTTAATGCTCTGACGACAGAGGTTTCTCTGTCCGGGTGTGGTCGGAGAAGAGGGCAGCGTTTTCTCACGTCATGCCGATAAAAAAACAGCGGAGGCACTTTGCGGCGCCCTACGCTGAGCAGGAGTGTCCTGGCCTCCTACGACATGCGGGACGAGTGCCCCAGCGTCGGAGATCACCCTGTTTTGGAGTAGTCATCCGCAGCGTCTTACGCCACGCAGCTAGAGTGCCCTCAATGTCAGAGGTCTCCCAGAGACGTACGCAAGTAGGCCGGAGACAGCACAGGGAATGGGTCACGGAATTCACACACACGTGCAAAATAGTTGTGGAAAAAAAAAAAAACATGGTTCTTTCGTAAATAACTGTATTTAGTTGTTTCAGATAATACAAATATAATAAAAATTAAGCTAAGAACTGTCTTTTAGAATGAAATTCTGCCAGGACTGACTGCCGCTTTTATAGTCCTTGTCAAATATTCTGGAACTATGCGTTCAACAATAAATACGGCTTACAGTGAGAACCTGACCTTATTACACTAGCTTTATGAGAGGCTACAGTGAAGACCTGGCCTTATCATGTTAGCTTTATACCATAGAAAAAGAAATCTGACAGATGACAATTTATGATGAAAATGTCAAAGTATATATATGTGTGTGTGTATAAGTATGTATATTCAAATAAAGAGAAAATTAATAATGTGAACACGGACTAGAAAAACAAGAAGGACTCCGCGCCACAAAACTCTCCCTACAAAAAGTTCCCTACAAAATTGTTGAGCTGGATGGTGCTGATCCACGCGTCATGTTCGTGAACGGGAGCCGTCAGTTGAGACTAGTCATTTCTTAACCTGCCACGGCTTATTTTTACTATTAATCTTATATTTTGAATTGTTTCTTAATATTTATATGTTTTTTACATTGTTCTCACATATATGTAGAAGCATCTTGATTTAAAAAGAGTTTCCTTGGAGTTTCTTGCCCATTCTTCTCCATAGAGATCTAAGTTTTGGAATGGGCAACTAGCTTCAACTTTCTGACTAACTGACCGACTCTTTGACAATTCAAAAGTGCCTGTAAATGGTTTAATTGAAATAAATGCTTTGAGCCTGAGTTTGAGTTTGCCACGCGTATCGAAAGTGAAGCATTATAAGAATGACGGACCGTTTGTGCAAACATGCCTCACGCACACATTTACATCTTAAGGTGCCATTACGCGGCACTAGTAAATAAAATAATGCCTTCCTGTGTTGTGAAATGGTGTAACAATAATTGTACATCCCAGAAAAAGTGTCAAGGAATAACATATCACAAGTAAGACACTTATTTACACACACACTCACACATAGATTGGTACGGTGCTTCACTTTCGATACGCGTAGTGCGGAGTTCTTTTTTTTCTAGACCGTAAATGTGAAATACACTTTTGGATGTTAAGAAAGTCAAAGGTAACTAAAGGTTTGCTTTTCAGCGGTAAGTGTTCAAAAATATATAAAATTTGAATGATCTAAATATAGAGTTTAATGAGTGTCATAGGATTACATATCTGAAAACACAGATTTAGGTACCGAATTATAGCAATAATTGTTGAGCAGAACAGCTCATATAAATAGAATAAAATATATGTTTTTTTTGTACCAAAATACCACCACACCCCAGGGGAAGAAGGAGTGACTTTATGAAACTTTAAATTTGTTTACTTGCCCAATGTACGTTTACAACGTATGATCTTAAAAGTATAATGTCTCCTTTACATTCTATCATTACATACGATGTGCAAATATTTAATTATATCTTGCACACTACATGTAATATATTTGTTGTAGACAGATTGCAAATTTTGTCATTATACATATATGGCACCGTCCGTTTGCATACTGTCGGCGTTATGTAAAATGCCTAAGGCAAAATGTAAAATCCCTAGGCTTAATGTAAAAGTCCTTGAAACCCAATGGAATACCGTATACATAATGCCTAGGCAAATTTATACAACTAGTTCTATTTTCTACCACCTGTGGCGCTGCTAAATAAAACAACAAAAATGTAGTCGCGTAGTGCTAGTGGTTCCGAAAACAAAGATGAAAACAAGTGCATGCCACAAGAAATAAGTGATTTTAAAGACGTTAACAATAAACAATATTGAACAATTATTACGAATCACAAACAGGGTCATTAAAAAGCCGTGGACTAGAGAAAAAGTTTTTGGAGGTTATACGGCTCGTAAAACACACTCATAACTAGTCCCTGCAAACTGGCGTTCGGCGGACGCCTGCTAATTAATAAAGGGTAATTTTTTACAATTGTTATTCAAACATTAGGGAGGTTATTATGGTCAGTTGAAAAAAATAACGGGCAGTCATTTTATTTTTCGGCGGTTGATAAATTAGTGTGACAGTAAAACATTAACAGTTATAAAAATAAAATTGGTCGGTTATTTCATCCTACAATTTCAGTACAAAAAATACTCAAGCACATTACTTGAGTATTTTAAATATAAATATAAATGAATGGACAGTAAAAATGTTGGAATGGTTAGTTAGGTAAATAGTTCGGTAGTTCATAGTTTAGGTTAGAACAGTGACCAACCAGGCGCGAGCCGAGCGAGCGAAGCAAGCGGTGCCCCGGCAGCGGTCGGCAGGCGCTACTTCCTAATTAAATTTCTTAGCGACTACTTCCGATTTGTTAACTGCCTAGACATTAATGCCCGTTAAGCCAATTTACTGCTTAATATTAATTTAAGTATTATTTTGTTTTATGTAATTTTTAACCCCCGACGCAAAAACGACAGGGTGTTATAAGTTTGATGTGTCTGTGTGTGTGTGTGTCTGTGGCAACGTAGATCCCGAATGAATGAACCGATTTTGATTTAGTATTTTTTTTTAATTAGTTTGCTGCTCAGTTTTAACTGCCAAACTTGTTAATAATCATGGTTACCCTAGCATATGACACTAGATGAAATAGATACAATCAGAAGCGTCATCAATTTGCCTTAGGCATTATACATAACGACGGCAAATTCAAACGGACGGCCCCGTGTGTATAATGACGAGTCATACAATCCGCCTGTGACATATGTATTAAAACATGTATCCCAGTTCGAGTAAATATAACCGATGCACATTAAGGATAAGACGGGTGCGTACTCCAAAGCTAACTAAACGTTTGATAATTGGGGGCTTTCCTCTTAAAATTATACAAAAATTTCGTAAAAATATTATTTTTATCTTTGGCCCGAAGATACCGATTTTTTCATTGTTGTTTCAACAACAATCTTTGTTTACAAAATAATTTAATGAAGGAAAAGTTTCCTTGATTATGATGCTATTTAGTCAATCATAATTATATTTACCGAAGTGGATGAGAAGGAAAATAAACGATAAAAATTCCCGGATAATGTTTCGAGAGAAGATTGTTAAGGATGACTTTTGATCTATAAATATTTCATGAGCTAACGTAAAACTTATGGGCACGTCTATCTCATTACTAAGAAGCATCTCCATATATATATATGCCAATATTAGTCAGACAATATGTGAAAATGAAATCCCGCATATTATATTGTAAGGGATCCAATAACGGCCCACAGGAACATCTGCGAAAAAGAAAATGATTGTATACAGTGTTACGCCCGCGGCGCCACCCACGTGCGGTTTAAAGGGAATCACAAATTGTTTGCGCGATCCACATTATGTATTGACGAAATATTTAATATAAAACGTTCTATTTCTGGAAATAGCTGTGTAACTTTTTTCATAGATACTGTAGACTATTTTAAAAGGGCTTTATTATTAGGCCATACAACATGATTAGATAGTTTTTAAACATTGACTTTACAACTTCTCAGATTTTGTGATTAGAATTTTAGAGGTTTGTTTGTGAATTTATTTCGTCTACTTATAAGATTTTAAATTGAGCCTTGCGATCAATTAAACTTTTTTTTTTAATATTTTTTTTATTTTCACTAATCTGACCCGACAGACTTAGTTCTGTCCAAATTTCAAGTAATATTCCCTCTTCTCCTGGTTTTATTTTCCTGACAACTTTTCCACGATTGATGATAAACACAATAAAAAAAGCAATAAGTACGCATATCCATCGTTTGAATCGTCCTGCGTCCGTACAAAAATCCCATAGAAAAAAGGACGTTCAGTTTTTCCCGAATTTGAAAATAATCCGAGAATCTATAAAAACAATAAAAAATACCCAAAATTGATCCAGCTCTTCTCAAGCGATGCGCTTACTAACGAATACCATTTCATTTTTATTTATATGTAGATAGATAGATATCATGAAAATCCACACACTTTTGAAGAACGGACAAACTTACAGTCTAGTAATATTAGTAGATATTCAAGACGTTGTTCGAAGCCAGCATCTAAGAGTGGTTTTACATAAAAAGTCACTTACGTTAAGTCGTCTTATAGTAAAATCTTCGCGTTACATTCGACAGCTACAGCAAAAATTATATCGACGGTAATATTGTACGTACGTAGATGAGGTGTTATTTTAAGTAGATCTTCTATACTAATATGATAAAGCTGTCATTTACCTCCTCATCTACGTAGTTGAGGAGTTAATTTTAGTAAATCTATGCAAATATAATAAAGCTGCTCATACACCTCCTTATTGACGTAGATAAGTAGTTAGTTTTAGTAGATCTTCTATACTAATATGATAAAGCTGCTCATCTACCTCCTCATCTACGTAGATGAGGAGTTGTTTTTAGTAGATCTATACTAATATAATAAAGCTGGTCATCTACTTCCTCATCTACGTAAACGAGGAGTTATTTTTAGTAGATCTATACTAATATAATAAAGTTGATCATCTACCTCCTCACCTGCGTAGATGAGGAGTTATTTTTAGTAGATCTATACAGGGTGACAGGGAAATTCGACCTATTCCTTGACAGAGGTTATAATATAGGTCATTAGCAATAAATTAAGTCCAGTTAACTAGGGGTTAAAACTGGATGGTAACCGAGCTATGATGGCTCATGGATTTTTTTGAATTTTTTTTGACTTGTTACCAAAAACAATTAATTATGAAAAAACTACTCCACTCTAAACATTATATTTATACTTTTGTGAAAGCTGAAAAACGAGTTATTTATTATTTTGAAAAAAATACTTGCCCAAAACTTACATAATCTTAGAAATAAAAGGTCTTTAGTAGCAATAATTTTTAATTTTTGTATTCTTCCCGTAAATCGACGTAAATTATTGGAAAAAAACTGCGTACAAATTAGTAAAATGACTAACTGGTTTCATAAGCTTTCCAATAAATTACAATTGTTATATCATCTTCCGTTAGAGTTAGAATAAAAAGTCGTTGATGCATTTCAGACATCACATGTCCTAGAATCGGACATTGCACAAAAATAGGTTATTGCCATTTCGGGCTGTAAAACGTGTTATTTTTGCCTATGGTTTGTCAATGTCAATTTTGACTTCTACGCAATAACGGTCACCGCTAAACATCCGCGCCGTGAGCTGTACCTACCCACATTTTTATCAGTTTGTGTCGTTGATAACAACTAAACTACGCTTAAACGCTACGCCTGTCTAATTGTGGAATGGCGACTTTTCAAAATGAAGAATACGCCGACATTTTGTATTTGTATGGGTTTTGTGACGATGACGCTGCTGCAGCACGAAGAGAGTATCAAAGTACCACTAGAGTACCACTTGTTGATACAGAAGGGTCTGCTTGAAAGCACTGAAGAATTTCATTATCGTCGTCGGCAATAACAACGGCAGGTTTACCTACGTCGCTGTGGCGTCATTAAGCCTAGCCCGTTAGAAGTGAAAAATAATTTTAATTTCGGATTTCGGTGGCAAACACGAAAATACAAAACCAAAGAACCGAATTCCGAAATTAAAGTTATTTTTCTCTTTGTAGAGTTTATATTTTAAAGTTGATCGTTTTTTTTTTTGTAAAATACTTTATTGATGACTTTTTACTTTTCCTACGTACTTCAGAATATCTTTATTGATTTGATACATTAATATAGCTGTCACTAGAGCATAATAGTGGGTTATTCACCAAGGGTATAAAGCAGTGTCTTATGTCACAGACAAATTATTTAATCTCGAGCGTAACGAAGGCTGCTATGGCTAACAGAGTTCAGAGTTAACTCCAGAGCGAGCAACAGAGAGCATGGAAACCTAAACTCCTGAGTGCAGCGAGGGATTCAAGCGCGCCCAACACGAAGACACCAGTATCCCCGAGGAGAATACTTTACTTTTCACACCTTTTGCAAGATAATAAATATCAACTCAATTGCTATGTTTGTGTAGGTGTTTCTGTGATAGTGTGTGTTGTAGTCTGTGTTATCACTGACATGCGGCCTACTGTACCTGTAGCACAGGCATGGTATATGAAAATAATACAATTTACCTAATCTTTGTTATCACATCATTACATAACATCATGGCTGTATTTTCCAAAGGTACTGGTTTATAAGTACACCCACATTTCGTCAGCTATGTTTAAGTCCTACATAATGAGGGGCAAGCTTGGTGACATTTACCGGGAGGTCTTTAGTAACGATAAATTATATTTTTTTATGTAACCCCTCGCAGGAGAACATTTTAAATGTTGAAATTGCTAGGTAAATTACCATTTACCATTATATTTAATGGCTAAAATAACTTACAGAAGAGATTGGTTCTATTTAGTTAAATAATCTATGTACATCAGCAGTGGGACGCAGTCATGTTTATAATTCTCAGCATTATTATTTTAAAGTGCGCACACATTCACTGTCGGTCAGGTTTACTTTAATAATTATTATTTACTCCACTTTTACATTTTAACACCTAAAATAACCTCTTTAGGAACATCGTCCGGTGGCCAGTACAAATTAAATAATTTCGTACCAGCTTTGCATAATATTCCTGAATATTCTCTCAGAACTGTCGAGAACTTGGCGATACAGATGGGTATGTTAATTTTAACAAACAAAGCATATACCTACATCATAAATGCCTTAAAAGGGCAATTTATTACATCCTCCTTTTAAATGTTTGACTTAAAATTCTGCTTTTCTATGTAGGAGTTTTTTTAAGCTCATTTTCGTTTCGCGAATTTACAAGTCTCGAAATATAATCTTAGTAGATTCGTTAAGGTATAAATAACAATCCTTCATAGTTGGTGATTAATTTTACTACCAATTTTTTTTTTTTTTACTTTGTCTCAGACCAGTCATTTCTCCTGTATTGTGGGTGCGTTTACATTCAAACTCACATACACAAACAGCCAGACCCGGAACAACTACTTGTAAGTCATACAAATATTTGTTCCGTGTGGGAATCGAAACCGCGACACGCAGCGCAGCAGTCAATCGCTTAACCACTGCGCCAACTATGCCGTCAATTAATTCTTAAGTATTACGTAATCCTTTACCTAATTATCATCAACGTGAACAGACTGTACCAAATACTTGGTCCTGCCCGCGTTCGTCTGCGTGAAATTTCTTTTTTTACATAAAATATATCCCATCCACTGAAGTGTCCGAAACTATTATGATTTCAAAGTTTAGTTAATGAGTGGAACATCATTTTAGAAAAAAAAAAGATTTTGAAAAAAAAGATGTGTAATAACACGAGTTTACTTTTTAAAACAAAAAAAAAACAGAATAGTTTCTAGTGTTTTAAAACATGTTGCATAATTAGGCCTGATCTGTCCATTAACAAAAACAGTAATTTGTTTATAGAAATAAGGTTCATAGAAATCTTTTGATTACAAGTCGTGTATTAGTGGCTAGGCCACCGTGGCGCGCCGACAAAAAATGTTCCAGGAAAATCCACGTATGGTTACGCTTGCTTGTACCGGGATAATTCAGTGGCTATGATAATTGGAAATATTGTAGCCTTCCATTATTAAAATAATTTCGAGAATTGGTTTAGTAGTTCTAAAGATTACCCTCTACATAAAAACTCACAAATACCTCTTTTTAATATTACTAGCTGCGCCCCGCTGTTTCACCCGCATAAGTCTCGATCCCGTAGAAATATCGGGGTAATAAGTATCCGATGGATGTTTTCGAATAAAATTAATTTAATTCATAGAAAACAAACCATTAATTTATCAAATTAAATTTCATTAAAAACATCGATCGGTTTCTTACTAAACTTCAACTGTATCCGACGACCCTGGTTACTTATCTCTTTTGGTGACTATACACCATAAAAATGACACAATACTCTAATAACTTATGATGCAACAGAAAAACTTCTGAAAATTTAACATATCGGAAAACACACACACAACCACATCCTCACCCTCTCTTACTTACATTAGGTACCCACATACATGACAGCATTTATCTCAAAATGTATATTAGGTATTATATAATTTTCTTCTCTTTAATTTTTTTTTTAAATCCCTTAGTTAAGTAATAGTCTAGGAACAATCTACTCTCTCACTAGGAGTCGGGCTGCTAGCTGCGCCACAGTTTTAACGTTTGCAGCTATCATCGTCTAACATTGTTTGTATTTGAATTTATTTGTTTTTTGTTTCCACTAAACGATTATTATTGTTTTATTTTATTTATTAAGGGATAATAAACAACTGCAACCCCTATAATACATAAGGTTAACAAAACTTTAAGTAGTAATTTTGCAGTCCACTGCATTATCCGCAGATAAAACATATTTAAAGATCAGTGGTGGCCACTAGACGAGCATTACCAAAATTAACAAATGTTTTGAAATAAATAAATAAGTTACTATAAAGCTAGTTATAGCTTTAAAACAATTTCATTTACTTAAATTATGCAATCAATAAAAAATAATAAGATTACAATTCTTAATTATTATTTCATTTTTTTTCATTATATAAGTGTCGACATTTTACATAGGCTGACACAATGGGCGCATTTATCGCTAAACGCGATCTTTTTTTTTCCCATCTATAGGTAGTGTTTTATTTATTAAGCTAAATACCTTGTCCTTCATCCAAAACTTAAACCTTTGCTAGCTAAAACAAGTTGCTTTAAATAGCAAACTAATCTTGTTACGAGAACAGAAAATACATTCTTACTACATAGTTTTCTAATGAACGCCTAACAGTCTCCTAACTAAAAGGAATTTTGGCAGAAGCATTCCAAGACTGCAGAAGGATACAAGACTCGCCAAATTCAAGTGTCGCCAAAAATAGGAAGTTTAATTAGCCCCAACAAGAGGCACACATTCACGAGGCAATCTCTTAAAAGGCTGTTAAAAAGATTAATAGAAGGGTCGATGAGGTCATTCGTTCGTATTTAGTGCCCTCGAGGGTTGCATATAGCAAGCCCTTTTGTCTGCCCTCCTGAAGTTAACAGTCTCGCGCGATTAGATATTGTGTTGTTAATGGGAATCCGTGATGAAGGCCCAGTCCTTTTAGTACAATATATAAACTACGGAGGAAGGTACCTTTTTATCCAGGATAAAGTTGGGTGTTGTGTATAAACATAAAGTTGGTACTTTTGCAAACACTTAAGTAGTTAGTGCTAAAATTTCTGCGCCGAGGTATCATGTCGTGGGAAAGTTCTTCCGATGGAAACTTTAAACTTAGATAAATAATACAAGTGTAGGTACTATGATAATAGTCTTACTTAGACAGCACATAGATTTAGATTTGGACACATTCCGCGTCATAAGTTTGCGTTCCAGGACAAAGTGCTAAGGGAAATTGTAAATGCACTTTGGTACATACGAAATGATGACCTCCACCGGGACCTAAAAGTTGAGTTCATCGAAAAAGTGATCCAGAAACTTGCAGAAGCTCACGAAAAGAGACTTCATCAGCATGCGAACGTCGAGGCAATCCAGTTTCTCGACCAAACAAACATAGTTAGAAGACTAAAAAGAACAAAACCGTTCGAACTAGTGTTTAGTGTTAGTGAATAGTGTAAAGTATAAAACTGCCAAACAAACACAAGAACAAAGTGCATTCGCCTTAATAGAGACAATAAGAAAAGTGCTATTGGACACATTCTTAGTAAGGACAATTTAATAGCTTAGGTTATAATTAAATTACTTATCAGTCTATTTATAAGGCTAGATTGTAATAAGATTAGGGTCCATCCTATTTTTGAACCCTAGGACAAGGGAAAAAAAAAAGAAATCTTTGCGTTCGTGATGAAAAAAATTACCTTGCCTCATTGTGTACAGCTGTGAAAGACCTACATAGCTTATTGGTGGACTATATCCAATATGAGTCTGATAAAAATTACCTGTTTGGGATCTTGAGGTTGAGAAACGGCTACTTGATTAAGGCACATTACATAGAATTCTCTCCCAACCAAAACATGGTAATGACGCGAAGAGTTTGTTCAGGTTCATGGTCCAAATAGTAGAACTAGTATTAATGGTATAATGGTACTGTCATACGCATTGCGATTACATACGACCCAAATTAAATAAATCAATAAAAAAGTTTACCTCTATAACAGTTTTTAAGCTATTGCATAGCTTTTATCGCGGGCTTTGAGCGCGGCGACCGAATCAAGAAATTCCGTAACGAAAATAAAACCTAACACCCCCCACTCCGCCTATCATGTAGCTCGGCCGAGCGTTCGCTTAACGTGTATGTATATGGAACGACTGTACGAAGCTCGCACGGATCGAGACGAGCTGCTCCGAAATCGGACGAATACGTAAGCAGTTTGCATAAGTTGATAAAAAATGCTATGCAATAGCTTTACCGCGGCAGTCTCCGAGTGCCACACGTGTTTTTTTTTTTATAGATCTTCCAGAAGAAGTGATACCTATGTATTTGGAAACGCAAATAGGGGAAAGAAATTGACAGTAGCGTAGTTACATACTATTCGATATACTACGATCTTGTACATGCCTGCCAAAGCGTAGTAATTATGGCTATTCCCCAAGCGACCATTGATTGGGCTTCCTATGTACTGAACTGGACATTGCCGATCTGATATAATTATGATAAATGATAGCTAAGTAGGTATGTTCCAGTTAAACGGTTAGCCAGAGAACCTTACCTTTAGTAAATATTCTTGTTTAATCACACACAAGATCAGCAAAATTGTATTTAAATATAGTTGATAAATAAACATATTATATAATCTTGTGATTCTCAGAAATTGTTATTATTATAATCAAGACTGAATAAAAAATAATCATAGAAAATATACTTTAAAAAAAAAACTTACTCAAAAACATATCTCTAAAAAACAACTTTAATTTCGGAAGTCGATGTCTTTGGTTTTGTATTTTCGTTTTCGGCCACCGACTTCCGAAATTAAAGTTATTTTTCACGTTTTTTTGTATTTTTTTTGGAAGCCTGGTTGTTTTTTTGTAAAAATGTTTTATTTTTCACTTTTTAGTTGTGGTACCTACCCCACACAAATTTGTATACCACTACTTGATATGTAAATAACAGTGATAGGAAAGTTTTAAAACATCATCAATAAAAACTAGGTGGCAAAATACGCAGTATTAAGGATAACTCAAAAACTCCTGGTCAGAACTTGATTAAATTTAAATGGGAGCATATTATGTGAAGCACCAGCTTTCAAATTAAAAAAAAAAACATCCTAGTCGGTTCACCCAGAAAGAAGTTCTGTGCTAACAAATAAAAACAAATACAGTCGAATTGAGAACCACCTCATTTTTTTTTGAAGTCGGTTAAAAATGAATGAAGCGATTACTTAATTTTATTAAGACGGAGCACTTGCAGGGACCTCAGTCATCTGAATAAACGTTATATTCAGATGACTTAGATCCCTGCAAGTTAATACAAATATTTTAATGCAACAAAATATTACAGCTATAAATAAAATTCAAACAACTTACAGTTCTGTCACCGCTGTATCTCCTTTGACCAACATTAATTTAACATCAATGATGTCTCACAACACTTCACAACAAGCTAAACTGTCAACAATCACAACTGAATAAGATCTAAATTCAGTTACACAGTTTAAATTACAATGGCACGCACTCGTTAGTCACTGAATCAGAGGACACAATTTTAAAACATTATTTTTTATAGAAATACACATTTTAAAATAAAACTTTATAACACAACATAGTTTTTTATTAAACTAGGAACAATTTATATTGGTTTTGATACGGAATATTGCTTATAAAAGCCACTAAACACAATATGTGTTCGGAGCGTGTTCGTTAGTTGAATTAATTGTTTGAATTGAACATCCAAAGACAAGACACAGTGTGTATGTTTACACACTGTGTCTCGACGCGACGCGACAGCGCAACGCAAAGGAACCGCTCGCCGCGCGACACGCGGTGCCTTTGTGTCGCACTGTCGCGTCGCGCTTGTGTGAACGAGCCTATATTCATTTATTTAGAATAGGAAGTCACGGAGGTACTCGTAGTGTTGTAAGTGTGTACGAGAATGTGTGTGTAGCAGTTTATTGATTTATTTTTGGTGTAAAAATTCTTAAATTGAAAAGTATTTTTTTTTCAAACGGTAGGTTTTTAATTTATTGTTAAATGGAGCAAGCCTGCACCCTAATTACGTAACACACTATCTATCACAATCTGAATCGTTTTGAAGCGTATTGCTAATCCATTGCTTCATATGTTCGAAAATTTTGTCTGCTCAACAACGTAAATAACGCAATGAATGTTGTGGAACTGTCAAAATGAAACCCATTCCTACTGTTAGTGTGTTACGTAATTACCCCGCTGGTTTCATTTTTAATCTCTTGAGGCAGCTTACGAGTATTGTAATCAAAAATACAAAAATTGTTTCTACCTATGTCCGTTATGGACTTTGAAACCATCCAATCGATGTGCCCCAAACCGGTTCCATTAGAAAGGCAAGGTTTCTTAGGAAGGTGCTTTTAGACAAAAATATTTTTTTTAAGCTATTGCATAGCTTTTATCGCGGGCTTTGAGTGCGGCGACCGAATCAAGAAATTCCGTAACGAAAATAAAACCTAACAGCCCCCACTCCGCCTACCATGTAGCTCGGCCGAGCGTTCGCTTAACGTGCATGTATATGGTACGACTGTACTTGAATTAATATCAAAGAAAAAAAAAAATGCATAAATAAAAATAAAAAAAATATTATAATTGCATAAGTTGATAAAAAATGCTATGCAATAGCTTTACCGCGGCAGTCCCCGAGTGCCACATGTGTTTTTTTTTTGTTATTTTCTTTTTTTAGCGTAGTAATACACGCCTGGTACCCGCTAGTCAAAAATACAAAGAGAAATCGACAAAACTATTTATTTTCATGGTTTGAATGTTTCATAATGATACAAAAAATCTAGCCTTTTCACAGCTATGTCGGAATCGGCTTCCAGTTTCACCGGATGCAGCTGATTACCAGTATTTTACATGGAGTGACTGCCTATCTGACCTCCACAACCTAATAACTGAGTAATAAGATACCCCTTGGTAAAGGCTCGTACACAGTGGCGCAAGCGCAACGCAACGCCCGATACAAAGGCACCGCGTATTGCGCGACGAACGGCGCCTTTGTGTAGCGCTGTCGCATCGCGCCTGTCTGTGGGAGCCTTAAGACTGACTGTCAGACTTTCGGGCTTCTGACGCCCCGTAACGACTTTTAAGGATCTACGAATGACAGCCGGGACAAACGGCTTAACGTGCTTTCCGAGGCACGGAGGGGTCTCAGTATGTAAAGATAGTTCACCCATCCACGGACCAACCGCGGCAAACGTAGCTGAACCTGATCGATCAACCCATGCGGCTGTTATAACTTAGAAAGTATATTTTTTGTTATTTATAAATAGGTACAGTAGGCCACACGTCAGTTGTGACACTTTGACCTTAAGCTGGCATAGCGTAGTGCGGAATTTCAAGTTACTTTTGCTTTTTAAAACATTAAGTTATCTTATTTTTAACTTATATAATAACCCGATAATGTGATGTAATTAAATTACCCAATTAAATTTTTACGGAGCATATACCGGCCAAGTGCGTGTCAGACCACGTATAATGAAGTGTTCCGTAGTTGGTATTGAAAAACATGTTCTCCCATACATTCCAACTGCAAAATATGGAAGTTGGTCGACTATTACTCGTTAACTTGTACAGCCTGCTTAGCTGTGATAGTGTTCCTTTTAACTTCGTTATATTTGCTACTACCGTGAATTTTTTCACATATCCAAAAGAACAATTTAGCTGGCAGGGGGGACACTTGACTGTAATAAAAATTAGAACTTTAATGCTTAATATTTCACAAACGGATCCCTGAAATAAAAAATGGTTTTCACACGCCTGCAATATTTTTGAACGGCCTTTCCAACGATACCCCACACCGTGGGATGGACGAGAAAAAGAACATCCCCACTTTACGTGTAGGGGTACCCTAAACCCAGGGTTTATTGTACCACTTTGTCGGCGTGATTAATAATTATTTATACCCATGCCAAATTACAGCATTCTAGTTCTAAGAGTCTCTGAGCTAAGCCGCGGACAGACAGACAGAATGACAGACTAACGGACATGGCGAAACTATAAGGAACTTTTTTTAACTACGGAACCCTAAAATCAACAAAAAAAATATATAGTGCCTAAATAAACAAGAGTTATTATTCTGGCCGATTAAATTTTATTTGAGAATCAGTACAAATATCTAATCTTAGTTTGTTGAAATGAAATACTGCAAAAACTTAGATAAAGTTTTCAACCTTGCCCCAAGTTGACTTGAACGACCCCTGTACGCAGATAATTCGTAAGCTCCATTTTGTTAAAATATTATGATTTAGAATTTATCTTTGGAATAAGATAAACGAGTTCATAAGCTCATTTAGTAACGAATGAGCTACTTCATTTTGCGGAAGCCAGTGTTGACGATTTTCAAGCCATAATTAGAAAGAGGGCGGCGTCGATAATGGGTAGGTTGCGCGGACGCTTCAACAGTATCTTAAAAACATTGGTTGACAAGGTAGACAGCCCCTTTATTAGGCACTGGATGCAGAGGCACGTGCCAACGTGTTGAGCTACGTACTTATTTGTTGATAGGCTAGTTTGTAAGTTTAACTAACACAGTTTTTAAGTCGTTGTTACTAATGTGTGTAATTTTATGTGATTTGCAATAAACGAAATACACTGGCATGCAATAAAATCGACCCAGCCCGTGCTCTTCGATTTGAAACAATATAATTCAACAAGGTTTACTAACAATAACCTAATATATTGTATGCTAAAACCTTCCTGAAAGTATGTAGATTACGTTAATTAAAGAATTATGAAAACTGATTTATAAGATTATGAAAAAATCAGGAACTTACAAACATGGGGCTCGAATAAAGAACCATCTCCAAGTCCATTAAAAAATCAAGTTAAATTTTCATTAAACGAACTTAAATAAACAAAATTATTCTTTTGTCAATTTCATTGGCAAAAAAAGTCACGCACTTTATCCGAGCAAAAGTGAGCGATGAGGACATCTGAAAGATTGAGTCGATCTTGTCAAGAATATTGCTTTTATCCAAATATAGTGTATGTGCAAATAGACTATACCTTACCTACCTTCACACAATATAAATTAATAAATTATATTCATTAAGATTTTTGAGATATCGTCTTTCAAATTGAAAGCACGGGGTGTGCCGATTTTTTGCACGCTAGAAATTAACGTATAGTTTCCAGTTGTTTGATTCTAAATGCTTAAAATGGAGTACTGATCAGAAGACTTGATATAAGACCTTCAAGCATAGGTAGAAATCAAAATAAAATATAAATTACATAACTAAAACTTCTATACTAATACTTGCGGATATCCGGCGTGTTCTACTACGATAAAACAATGCAGTAGGCACATTCGGTCCATTCATGTTTTTTACCATTGTATTAGTAGTTTAAAACCATCTTCTAATGAAACCGGTTTGGGACACATCGGTCGGATGGTTTCAAAGTCTATAACGGACATAGGTCGAAACAATTTTTGTGTTTTATATATTTAGATTATAAATGCAAACGTTTCCTTTTCACGTCTAAACCACTGAAAAAATCGTTATGAAAGACAAACAGGTAGCCTGGGACCGGGAATAGGACACCAGCTACTTTTCATCTTGGATATTTGTATCTAATAAAAACATTTTTACAAAAATAACAACCGACTTCCAAAAAAAAACACTAAAAAACGTGAAAAATAACGTTAATTTCGGAAGTCGGTGTCTTTGGTTGTGTATTTTCGTTTTAGGCCACCGACTTCCGAAATTAAAGTAATTTTTCACGTTTTGTAGTGTTTTTTTTGGAAGTCGGTTGTTTTTTTGTAAAAAAGTTTTTATCTTTCACTTTTTAGTTGTGGTACCTACTCCAAACAAATTTTTATACCACTACTTGATATGTAAATAACAGTGACAGGAAATTATTAAAACATCAGCAATATAAAGTGGAAAAAATACGCAGTATTAAGGATAACTCAAAAACTCCTGGTCAGAACTTGATCAAATTTAAATGGGCCTACATGTTAAGCACCAGCTTTTAAGTAAAAAAAAATCTTCCAAATCAGTTTACCCAGAACAAAGTTCTGAGCACATAAATCGGTTTGAGAACCTCTTCCTTTTTTTGAACTCGGTTAAAAAATTATAAAATACAAAATACACGCAGAAGTCGCGGGCAACAACTAGTTCCGCATAGTTTGTATAGTGTCGACTACTGTGAAGAAGTGGGTGCCAAAATAAATATTCATAGAACCAGTCTTCTCGTCTACCGTAACGGCACGAACTGATTCTTTTTCTGTCTTTCTTTCTTTCTTTCTAATACTGGTTTTATTTATTTTTTACTAGCTGCGCCCCACGGTTTCACCCACAGAAATCTCGATCCTGTGGGAATATCGGGATAAAAAGTATCCTATGTCCTAATCCAGGTCATAGTCTACCCATGTGCCAAATTTTATCCAAATCCGTTTAGCGGTTTTAGCGTGATTGAGTAACAAACATCCAAACATCCACACTTTCACATTTATAATATTACTAGCTGCGCCCCGCGGTTTCACCCGCAGAAATCTCGATCCCGTGGGATTATCGGGATAAAAAGTATCCTATGTCCTAATCCAGGTCATATTCTACCATACGTGCCAAATTTTATCCAAATCCGTTCAGCCGTTTTAGCGTGATTGAGTAACAAACATCCAAACATCCACACTTTCACATTTATGTATTAGTAGGAGATATATATATATATATATATATATATATATATAGTAGGAAGTAGGATTTTATTTGAATGGTACACCAACGACCTATTCACTAGAAACATGAAGTTATTAAAAAATAACATAATGCATTGAGTTATGGTGAATTAGTCACGTACAGGCGTAGATAGCGCTTACATAAAAAATTGCTTCTCAAATATACGTTTTAACACGATTGTTTACTCGTAGTGAGAATAGAAAAAATATTTAGAAACAAGAACAAAACATTAAGTAAAAAACAAAATCTTAATCGAAATTATTATTAGAATAATATTAAAATTAAAACTGTTTACTTACGACCAAACTACAATTACCATAAAACACGAAGAACTCATAATTCGTTCGATCATTTCAAGTTAATATTCAATTGAATTTGACGGAGTTACTCGCAATGTTTTTACAAATGAGCAAGAAATATAAGGGGAAATACTGAGTTTCAGGATCAACACAAAAGAACTTGTTCGGGTTTCTAGTTATTTACGCACATTAAGTACAAGACACCTGTCTTCGATAAACCGTATAGTTTGTTTTCACCATCACTTTTAGAAACCCATTTCTTGGTAATAGAACGGATCCTTTAAGAAAAGGGAAAACCCATAAAAGAGGAACCCAAAAAAAGCTTATAGTAATGACTTTTACGTGGATCTACCAAAATACGGTTTTTCCCTTTACAACTTTTTCCGTATTAACCGTACCAAGGTTCAAATTGATGAACTGTGCACTATTCAAAATTTTAAAATGTTTTCAATAGAAAATGAAAAATATGTTGAACCAAAGCAATGAAGAAAGTCATAGCTATGTGATTACAAATGGTGAATTATTAATTAATCTTATGACTTTAGCGACCGAGAATTCAGAAGACAAAGTTCTAAAATTCAAAAGGACAGATTAAAAGCATCGGGATATAATTTATAACGTAGCGTTTAGGTATTATAATCTCAATTCAAATCTACTGCTTAGCTACATTTAAATAAGATTCACAACTGAGAATCATTTTAGAATACAGGCCTTAAGAGGCTTACAACAGCTAAAGCGCGGTCACTGTCGGACTGCATAGAAAAGAAATAGAAGCGCGATGACACAACCCTGGTAATTTATTGCAAAATATGAAGCAATTATCTATTTACAAAAAATCTATTGATAGGATTAAAAAATTAAAACACTATTACGTTAGTATGTTGCTTGTAGAATAATCTGACAAAAAATCAGAATGATTTAATGCATAGTAGTATGGTTTTTAATCGTTATAAGAAATTTTTAAAGGTATCTTCGTGATTTTTTTCTATCGTATTAAATTAATTGTATTATGTTTTCAACACACTATCTAATTAAAAAAATATATGTTATTCTTCTAACATATATTTTTTTGATTTTGTTTAGTGCAGTGGATCATATACTTTTAGGCATTATACAACTTACATTTAGGTCCTGTAGTCCCCTTAAGCAGCTATTTTATAATCACGTTTCCATCGATGAACAAAATAAGGTATAAATTATTAACATTATC
This sequence comes from Dryobotodes eremita, assembly GCA_917490735.1. Taxonomy (NCBI): domain Eukaryota; kingdom Metazoa; phylum Arthropoda; class Insecta; order Lepidoptera; family Noctuidae; genus Dryobotodes; species Dryobotodes eremita. The sequence goes on along the minus strand of OU823252.1, from coordinate 2,829,415 downwards.
GCTCAACACAATTTCATCCATACAGGCCATATTCCGAAATTTCGGCATTAAAAGCTTATATTTTACTTCATACACGAATTAATGGAACCAATCTCGCTCAAAGTCGGAGGAGATTATAACTTTACGTGAACCAGAAATGAAAGTTCTTTTTCGGATTTTATCTTTTTGTGTATCGATGGGAATAAAAATGTAATTTGACTTTTCATATTTGTAAAGAATTGAAGTGTTTAGGGGTGTTTGGGTTTAAAAGAGATTAGTAGATTTAGATTACGGGTTTGCTCCCATCACTGGAACACAAAAATGTTAATACAACCTACGTTTCATTGTTCAATAAGAAGAGTGTGACGACCAATATAGTTGGAACAAACAAATTAGGAATCTCGGTGTCGTAAGTGCGTACAGAGTCTCAATCTTCAAGTTATTTCTAATATAAAATAGTTCTATTCACGAGACATTGTTAAATATCGCTAAATTAGCTGTGCCGATTAAACTTAGCTCCATTTCCTTTATAGGCATGATCTCTTTTTTGTTCATCTTTTGCGTTTTATGTTTCCCTAGCATTTGCCAATCGTATCAACGTCTCAATTCACGTGCACCTAATCCGTCATCGACCGAACCGTCCCAAGATATAAATTGATGAACTGACTATAGAAACTTTTTAAATGTTTTCAATGGAAAAATGAGAAATACGTTCCTACGTCGTCGGCCGAACTCTGCCGATTGAACCAAACGTAATTATGTAAAAGAAAGTAATTGACACGTCTTCAACAGACATCGTCCGATGACGTCCGATAACTAGGTGTCTCACCTTCTTTTACGTATGCTTGGTTGGATCGGCCGAGTTCGGCTGCCGACGCCGACGTACGATGACGAAGATGAGGTAGACGCCTCGCTTTATCTACACTATCTGCAGTACGAATTTGAACTAAACAACGGCCATCCACCCATATTTGTAGCTGTAAACACTCTGAAACTACAGATTGCTATTACAGTACATACTTAGAAGATTCTCAGTTCCCATATATACCGAAGTAAGTTAATACTCCAAGGAGCTTGCAACTTATAGCTGTCGAATGAGTAAAGTTCTATGTAGTAAGAGGTTTTGACACCAATAGCGGATAATAGCTCACTAGCTATGCTGTATTATCAAACTTTTGAGATTAACTAAGCTAAAGGTTTTGAGCTTGGGATTGGGAAGATTAACAGCAGAGTTCTATCGATTTTTGGTATCAAGACCTGCGGCACCCGCAGCAACAAATCAGACCAACTTAAGGAAAAAAAACAAAAATGAAAATAATCATTTCATGCATAATATTTGAATATTTTTTATTTTATTTTAGGGATTATTATAATTACATAACAATCCATACTAAATAGATAACAATATGCAAGCTAACACAAGACTGTGTACAAGTACATAATTAAAAAAAAAAGGAAGAGCTCATAGAGCATCAAACAATTCGTCCGCATCGCTGTCAATGGGATAACTGATTATCATAAACATTGAACTTTGTTATCATTTATTTACTTTCGACAAAAAAAAAACGTAATTGCTGAACTTCTATTCCTTTTAGCAGACAACGTTTACAAAGATCAATCTGGCGGGGTAATTACGTAACACACTAACAGTAGGAATGGGTTTAATTTTGACAGTTCAACAATATTCATTGCGATATTTACGTTGTTGAGCAGACAAATTTTTCGAACATATTAAAATAAAATGGGCTTCAAAATGTTTCAGAATGTGATAGATAGCGTGTTACGTAATTAGGATGCTGGATTCAATCCAAATAGATTTTCAAAGATCAAAAATCGTCGTGACACTAAAAATTTGAATTGCATAAAATTCTCCATCCGCCACGGTTTCTCAGTTTACTCAGAATCTGACCTCCGCAAATATACGAGTTTCTTTTTTTTCCAATGTGTATTGACGTGGAAATGGGACAAAAGACCTTCGGTTCAATTCAAAGGATAATCAAATAGTTTACGGTTGGAAAACATTTGCGTTTCGTACTTTTGGGTAGCGGGTTTATTTATGTTCACAATAGCTTTCAGCGGCCGCCCGCCTTTGACAGATCATTTTGTGGTTAATGAAATGGACCGGTTACAAAGAGAGATAAGTATCGCGACGCAATTGACTCCTTCGTAAAGTTTCTTAATGAAATTTGGTCCTTCGAACGTATGTTTTATTTGTGTTAGTTTCCCGAAGACTTTGTTGGTATTTAATGATTTCGTTCTCGTGATTCTGGAGTTGATATAGCGTAATGATATTATCTCAGTTCGGCGAGTCCCTAAAGTTTTCGTCAGATTGACTGTACGTTCAGTTGAAATTAGTTTAGTTTTTGTTTGGTTTTTGATCACTGTATTTGATTAATATAAAGTTAAAGTAGTGAAAGGTTACAAGGTTAGAAGCGAACGATAGAATAAATGGATATATGTTGCAAATAGTTAAAAACTCAACTCTCCAAGTACTAAAGAAAGTCCTTGAGCATTCCCGAACACACGCTCATGATTCTATTACGACAAACAAGACCGTTGGAAAGTTCCAGCATCAATTCCCGCCACGGAACGGAACAAATTCTTTAGATTTTAAACCAAAACATTCCTTTAAAGTCAGAATTTAATCTAAAACAGTAATTACACTCGCATCTAACGTTGTATGTACAATCCCGGATAGCATCTGTTGGAACAATTATCTGTCTAATTACTAAGTCCACGAGTTCTGCGGAGTAATTGTACCGAGTCCCTCTAAGTCCGGATTTGTTCGTATGATCCTGTAGTGTCCACAGAATGTGCTAATTGGAAATGGAAGAATCGGGATTAAATTTGAATCCAATGGCGTTAGAAGATATCCATTCTAATAAAAATGTACCACTATTTCTCCTTTATTTATTTTTCATATATTTTTATTCACACTTTTGTATTTTTAGTTTTGTAGCGCATACGTCGTCGTGTGAAAAATTCTGTAGTGCATTGAAGAGCAAATTCAATCGGATTGTACAATTTCATGGAGCAGGGATCTAGTCCTTGCTCTCATTGTATGTTATTTTGTATTCAGAATCCTATGTGTGGTTTTAGTGTTTGTATGAAGTTGGGTTTTATATAGTTTTATTTACATTCTTAGAATTTAGTAGGCATAATATCCATCGTTGATTGTTTAGGGGCTTATCAGTATCTTCCTTCCCTATATCCCATTTCATTTGTGGTATTATTGATGATGATAATCTTTTTGGTAAACCGAATCATTTGAGTCCGTATGGATAGAGGAACCATGTCTCATATTTATCGCAGACACTACCAATATTTAGTAGTAAATTAGCCGATTTTGAAGGCCCGATCATGGAATTAGTAGTAATAAAATCTTTAAAAAACGTTTAGCGAAAAGAAAGAAAACGCATAAAAAATACACGCAAATATTACCCACTAGCTGCGCCCCGCGGTTTCACCCGCAGAAATCTCGATCCCGTGGGAATATCGGGATAAAAAGTATCCTATGTCCTAATCCAGGTCATAGTCTACCCATGTGCCAAATTTTATCCAAATCCGTTCAGCCGTTTTAACGTGATTGAGTAACAAACATCCAAACAACCACACTTTCACATTTATAATATTAGTAGGATAATATTAGTAGGATTAATACTACTAAATGGTACCAAATTTTCAAAAATATTTATCACCTTGTTTTCGACTTTTATGGTGGCTCCTTTCAGACGTTTAAATTGAGGAGCCACCTTAAACGTAACTTGTAACTGTAACTTTTTAGGGATTTTACTAAAATTCCAGTATTTGGCATACAAAATCGGCTAATTTAATCGGTTTTCTTCGGATATTTTAATTATTTTTTCTTTCTTTCTTCTTTCTAGTATCTGTGTTTAAATATGAGAGATGGCTCTTCAATCCATAGGGACACAATAATTTCCCTAACGTATTCGTAGAAACTACGATATTATTTACATAACATTACCTATTATTTTTCTGGGTTAATAAAGCAAGAGTTCTAACAAAAAAAAAAAAATACACGTGTGGCACTCGGGGACTGCCGTGGTAAAGCTATTGCATAGCATTTTTTATCAACTTATGCAATTATAAATATTTTTTATGTTTTTTATTTATGCAGTATTTTTTTTTCTTTGATATTAATTCAAGTACAGTCGTACCATATACATACACGTTAAGCGTACGCTCGGCCGAGCTACATGGTAGGCGGAGTGGGGGGTGTTAGGTTTTATTTTCGTTACGGAATTTCTTGATTCGGTCGCCGCGCTCAAAGCCCGCGATAAAAGCTATGCAATAACTTAAAATCTAAAAGATAAAAATATATCGAAGCCATTTTCACACCTACACAAACTATAACAGGAAAAAATACATGTGCGCGATTATGTCCGTCAGTGCACATCTGTGGCAGCCTTCATACATCGACGCACACGCTTATGTCACTTGCTGACTGACTGGCCTTGCCTATTCAGTTTCCAGGCCTTTTATAGTACTAATGTAATGCTATCGTTGATCTGTTTGTCGGTTTTCAAGATCAGATTATAGGTATTTATTTTTTAAATACATGCTTTTGATTTAATTAATTAATATTCTCGTATTATTTGGGAAATTATCCTTTTGATCTGTTGTTTTTATTTTATTACACACATTTATTTTTGTGTCTGAAGGTGAAGGGCGGATGTTTTAAGGGGACTGTCTTATGTAATTTTGACGTTCAAAAAAAAGCGCTGATTATCAGCGTAGTTTGAATATATGACTTTTAATTTTGTTTTTTTACTTGTATTATAATTATGCTAAGAATAAATGATAAATGATTTTATTTCTGTAAATAGGTTTGTACAAACACTTTTACACGTCAATCATATTTTTTAAACTAGATGAGGTCGGCGTTTCCTATCTGACTACTCTGAGAAGAAAGGCCGAAACAAACTCAGAGGTCACAGTCTCTTTTAAAGTATAAACCTAATCTTGGTCAGATCATGTGAAGATCATGTAGATTAGTGTCTGAAATGGTCTTTTGAGGAAAGAACCATACAGACTGAGTGGACCTGTCCAGTCAGTGCACGCATTTGTCAGTAATCGTGCAGCTCGACTCAGGAAGTCAAGACTTAAGGAGCACAACGATTCGACGAACAATATCAAAGAAAAGACATTTGGGTAGGCCGCATAAATTACTCAAACTGCCAGATCATGATTGCAATTCACAATAATTAAAATAACGTAATACAAAACTAACATAATACAAATACATTTCTAATTGAAAATTAGACTGATAATAGCTTGAAAATAAATGGTAGGCAGTCGGCCTTGTAATTACTTTGTCACCCTAGGGTTTAATGTCACCAGCACGTCATTAAACCTCAAGGTCTATTTTCGCTTAAAAACTAATTTAACAGTTATATAAAGTTTCAGCCTCAGAGAAGTTTCAGTTTACTGAGTTTTTGTCAAAAACTGGTAAAGGTTGACTGAACATAAATATAGCAGATGCCATTTATGGTTAAATAAAAATGTATTGCGCCTAATTTTATAAAGATTGTGTAACAATAACTACTGCTATTACTAATATTAGCCTGCATCATCCCACTGCTGGGCAAAGACCGCTTTCCATGACTTCCAGCTTTTTCGATCCAGGGCTAGCAATAGAAAGAAAGAAAAATAGGTTTATTTGTCACAGAAACACGTGCATACCAAAACCGCCCAAGTGCGAGTCGGACTCGCGCAAGAAGGGTTCCGTACCATTATCTGTAAAAACGGCAAAAAAATCATGTCTTTTGTATGGGAGCCCCCTTAAATATTTATTTTATTCCGTTTTTTAGTATTTGTTGTTATAGCGGCAACAGAAAAACATCACCTGTGAAAATGTCAACTGTCTAACTATCACGGTTCATGAGATACAGCCTGGTGACAGACGGACAGACAGACGGACGGACAGCGGAGTCTTAAAGTAATAGGGTCCCGTTTTACCCTGTGGGTACGGAACCCTAACACCCTAACAAAGATAATTATCTCTGATAATAATGAAAACTAAAAACAAAAATAGATCTATAATCCCGAGTACAAAACAGAAATAGTTGACAGCTGCACGTCATGACTGTGACAAGAAGGCTTCCTCTCAGCATGATGCTGTGCTATGGGGGACCCACAGCTCAGCGCTGATTTTCAGTGGTCACCCAAAAACAATAAACAATCTGAAAATCCCTACACCAGGGATGGCGAACCTCTACACATCTACGTGCCATTTTTTTCAAATAATTATTTAATGTGGCCATGACGTGCCAACTAAAAAACTTGACTTAATGACTTTTGGAAAAAAAAACTAAATACTTTTACAATAATACGTACCTACTCTTTATTTGCAAACAGGAAAAGACCTGACAGTAGGTAATCTTAAAATTAACAGTTTTACATTTATTTAAAAGAATGAACAAATTAGTGCAACTTCTGCTTTTGCAAACTAGATGCCAAATAATTTATAACAGGTTCATATTTTGTAACTTTTATCAGAATGCGAGCCGAACTATAATCATCTGACAAATGAAATATACGCGAGTCTTTAATGTTATTCTTTCTGAAAATAATGACAGCTATAGGAACCTTTATGAACCAAATTCATAAATCTGACAATGGAATATTGAGGGCCATATACGAGGTAAACTATTTCATCGTATATGGCAATTAATATTCCAGCTAAAATAATACTTATCTATTGCTATGTTGTAATTGAATGTAATATTTAAATTAAGTTACTTTGTTTTATATTATTGTTTTGTATTAATCTAATAATTTATTTAAATTTTTAATTTTTACAATTAATTTGTAATTCTAGTTTGATTTCAATATGGGTGTCTTCCTGAAATAAAAATGTTTTGATTATGATTTTGATTTGAAGGTAGATGAAAATCCTCAATTGGCTGCCGTTCCCAAATGATTTTGTCACGTGCGAGCAAAGGCACGCGTACCATTGGTTCGCCCTGCCCTACACCATAGCTCCCAAAGCAGGTCCGCACTGCTTACACATCAAAACCACTTCGCGTCTAGTGAAACACGTAACGCGGTCGTTCTCCAAAGTTCATGCAAATATTCACTTGTCACAAGCATACCGAAGCCTGAAAATTACGAGCTGGACATGAACTTTGTGCGTAGATCTATTATATTAATATACCATGTATATAATGTTTATTGTTTGCAAAGTGTGGGAGGTAACTTGATAATATCCCAGTGGCACAGTATTTTCGTGAATAAAAACTATACATTATTGACTTTAAGATTCCATGAACAAATCCTAACTTTCTTACTTCCTTACTTAATATTATAAATGCGAAAGTAAGTTTGTTTGTTTGTTTTTTACCTTTTCACGCCTAAACCACTGAACCGATCATCATTAAATTTTGCATATACGTTGTTAGGTCTACAGAAACGGACAGAGAGTACCTTTTATCCCGAAAAATAGTACTGTTCCCGAGGAAAACAACAATAACGTTCTTATGATAATAGATGGCGCCACGTGTCTTTCGAATAATGATTGAATTATATTATTATAGAAACTTTAGTGGTATGTTAAGAGCTTTTTTATTTTTTATTTAAGTACCTCATTCATTTTGTGAATCTAGAGTGTCGATAGACCGGTTTTTCATTCTCCTAACTATAATTCCCCGAAAAACCCGAACTGATAGTCAAATTCTAAATTAACGCAAGCGAAGCCGCGGGCAAAACCTAGTTAAAAATATTTTACCTTTAACTACCAAAAAAGCAACAAAATGAAAATCGGTTCATCCGTTCGGGAGCTACGGTGCCACAGACAGACACACACACATACACATACAGCCACGTCAAACTTATAACACCCCGTCGTTTTTGCATCGGAGGTTAAAAATAAAAATATACAATTTTTGACACTCACATCAATGCATGCATATCACAACACCGACAACAGAAAACGAAAAAGATTCCACGTTGCTGATCTCATTCACTACAAAATGCATACATTGCTCATATACAAATGCAACGGTGCATACAATATCGCAAGAAAACTTTCAACGGTCACGTGGGATAGGTCCTTACGAAGCTTTCCGACTAGCTGGCTCCGTATATGCTCAGCTCTGAAATAACTATGCATAAACAGAACGCATATACAGCGCTACTACGGGCAGTAACTACAAATTGTTTGGGCCGGTATTACCATCTTTATTAGTCGAGATTCTGTGTAATTTGTCCGGAAGCCGGCTCTCATATTTCCCGCACGGGTTTATTTAGGCAGACACCATTAGCATAATACTGCATTACGGTACCCGCAGCGTCCCTCGTACGGACATTTCTGTACATTGTTCCGTGCAATTATCCAGATTTTATACCGTAAAAATATCGACGTTAATTTTCCGTAATTAACGGGCGACCGTTGCATGTTGCCGCGATATTGACTAACGAGAATTATTCAGAATGTTAATTTGCTAATGAACGTGTAACTTCGTTTCTGAATTGGTTTTTGCTGAATATCTACTTAAGATTAAATTATGTAATTTATTAACGCCTGTATGAATGTTGATTTGAACATTGCTTAGTTCTTCTATAAGAATTTACTTTATTTATCCTTATTTCTTAAAATTGGGATACCATACATTTCCCTCCCCCTTAATCCTTACCCCCCTAGTCCCTTAACCTATAGCAACATTTATAAACAACAGGGCAATTGGTTAATATAATTTTCATAAAATTAACTAAACTTGACATGGACAGTCAAAAGCAGGTCATATTTTTAATCCATTTAGAACATGCTTGCTTAAATTTTCTGCTTTAACGGAACAACTGAAATGGTTTATCTACAAACATCGCTTTTATTTGAGAGAAGACAAATTTTAGCGTTTATTTTTGTTATCATATGGAATTTAGGATCGTAGCAGGTGGCGTTCTGTAGTTTCGGCCTACCCCCATGGGAAGAAGGCGTTGTTTATGTATATATGTATCGGAAATACGTTAAATCAATCATTTGACTTTGACTAATCGGGACGCCAGCGCCACCAGGTGGCACACGACAGAGTCTATAACATAACGCTTGACCAGAGTTCAAAAAGAGTTTGTTGTTGGCGGCTAAGCAGTGAACACGTTTAGAAACTGTCGCGCGTTCCGTATAGTTGTATCGTGTACCTACCGTGTGTTTCGCTAGTGTGACTAAATTGTTCGTAAATTATAATTTGATTTGAACTGCAAATGGTTTTTCTATAGCGCAATAACCAACACTTCCCATAGTATGCCCACAGTAGTTAAAATATGGCTGATAATAACGAGAGAGACACCTTCTCCGTCATATGTATGTAAATTTTATTTTTAAGTTCGATACAAGCTGGATTTTGTAAATGCCAATTAGAGTAACCGTGGAATTTCTTGCCGGCTCTTTTCCATAGGAAACGACCAATTGGAACCGTGCACCTAGCTTTTGACGTTTCTTAAGTGCCCATGTTGGTTTATGCGAAATAAAATATTTTGATTTTGGTTTATTTTTCTTCAGTGCCTCTAGAATAATATTAATATCTTACTAGCTTTTTACAAAATGTTGTACATTGTTCATTTTAGATTATTCAGCAAAAATGGCACTACCACTCAGTTACTCAGTCTTCAGTACTAAAATAATATTTTCTCAGTACCAAGCCCGAATAAATATTAGGCCTGGCCTCCGAAATTTATCATCTCGTATAATCATTTTCCAAATCCTCCAAGTTCAAGTAGGTATTAGTTTTATAAGATACGAAAACTAGAAAGTTAGGAACGATACGTACCTTTCATCAGGCCCTTGATATTCCTAATCTTTATAAACTAAGATTTATTTACGAAACTTTGGATCACACCTGGTTTTACTTAAGTTATTTAGAAATACAGACTGATGTTGAAAATGGTAAGTGCGATGTTTTAATGCGATTAATATTTCATCAGTGTACTAGAATATTATCTTATAACTAAGCATACAAGCAATAATTAAACAGTTATCATTTTGCCTTTTTATGTCCTCACATCCATCTGGTTCTGCTGTAAAGGAGCTCTTCAATTGTTTTTTGGACGGACTTCAAATGACTTGCATTACCAGTGCAACTGGCACATTTTGTACAATAGTTAATACTTTATTAAAAATACATTCTTCATAATATTTATGTTTTCTAGGGTGACTAAAATATAATATTATTGGTATGAATCTCAACCTTGTAATTGTTTTACGAGTTTTGATAACAATTCCCAGTAAATTGAAACTTCACTACGTTGAAACTGTCTAACTGTGACATAGAGAAATAGACCTTAAGCTAGCCGACTCCTGGCCACCGTAGGCGCGGGCTTGCGGACGGCGAGCAATGGTCAGCTCGCCGTCCGGTAAGGACCAGGCCCGGGCCGACGGCGCGTTGTGTTCCACGCGCGCCTCAAAGAGATGTCTGCATCATTGATGAGGTCCGAAAAGGCCGATACCTGCCTGATCGCGGATTGTTCGAAAGATTTACCGTGGGCCTGGCGCACGGGCAACTGAAGGAACAAGGGTGGTTTTTAGTCAGTAAGATTCTGACACGCCCTCCCGCTCCGCCCAGAGCGGGAGAAGTCATTTAATGATTTCCCACCCAAAAAAAAGCCTAGACAAGTGGCAACCGCTTTCAAAGCGTTACGTGTTTCTACGTCTACCAACAGGGTTGAGAGCAGTGATGTCCCAGTGGTATCTGCCCCGACTGACGAGTTCCAGATCGCGTGTTCGAACCCAGGCAGGCATTTTTTACTTTGTGTAATTAATTTCATCACCACTGCTCTCAAAACGTTGAAACAAAACGTCGTGAGAAATGAACCTATGTCCTAGAACCAAAAATTCGAAGAGATGTGACATCCGCCCACCCGCACTGGGCCCGCATGGTGGATTATAGCCCACTCCCTCTCACAGAGAGGAGGCCTGTGTCCCAGCAGTGGGAACATCATAGGCGGATTATGCAATAAGTTTGACATACGGTTTTCGGTTTTGTCAATCCAATACATTTTTGACTTTTCCATCATTGTGATCGCTGATAGAATGTCACTTTGTCTAGGTCCTCTTGTTATTTTAAGACGTGCAAGTGACATTTAACCTTAGGATGGTAAACCAATTACGATGTCGACTATGACTAATAGATCGAATAAATCATAAGTTTACAGCCGTAGGTACGTTTGAATTAATGCAACTTGTTGAACTTGTAGTAAATTCAGCCCCAGGGTGAGTGGGTCGTCTTAGGGGCGGAGTTGTGGGAGTCGAAGTGTCCGCTTAGGGGCACTATGTGCAACAAAGGAAACAAAAAAAAATGGTTAAAAAAGAAAGTATGTGACGGTCAGCTTTTCTATTTTTTTTCGGAAATCTACCAATTTTATTACAGTATCGGGTTAACCTTAACTATAGAAACCATTAAGGTTCCGTGAAGCGATGGTAGGGCCTGGGTGGATGATCGTAGAGCCATCTACGATGCATTTAGGCGTAGTCGACGTAGTCTTCTGAATAGCAAAAAAAAATAACCTACCTAAATAACTAACCTGTCCGAGTCGGGGTGCCAAACGTCCCGAGCTCGCTTCGCTCGCTCTTGCATCCTAAGTTCTAAAAGGATCCTTCTGACACCATTTTTACGACAAACGGCTATTCGGAGACAGAAAAAACCACGACGATTTTAGCCTTATATTTAGGTGTTCTATATGATAGAATCAAGAAACTAAAGATTTAAAAAAATACTTATTTTTGTTTAAAAATGTATTACCTCAGTAAGTTAAAAAATAATCGGAAATGGTGGGTCGTTGGATCACGCTTCTCAGAAAATAAATTGTTTCTATAGCCAAGGTTAACCCGATACTGCCAGAAAATTGGTAAATTTCCAAAAAAATTACTATTTTTTTTTAGTCCTGCGCCCTTTGTGTTTGCATTCCAACCAACCTCAGTTTAAGCGAATATTCGGCTCCATCAACAAGTACAGGCTAAAGTATCGTATTCCAGATAACCTTTAACCTAGAGACCTAGGTGTTTTTTTATTAAATCACGAGTAAAGAGTTCAATATTACTTTTTATCAAAAGTTCACCATTATCGGCCGCATTATCGCATAACACCAAGTGAGAAAATGTTCAAACAAGAGTCTTTCCAACACAAATTTTCATTCTTTTAGGAGTCATAAGATGCACGGTGTCATCACTTCAAAGAAAAGAGAAAGATTCCATGTTAAACAACTGCGGGGCAATTGCGTATCACACTAACGGTAGGAATGGCTTTCATTTTAACAGTTCAACAACATTCATTGCGTTATTTAAGTTGTTGAGCAGACAATTTTTTCAAACATATGAAGCAATGGATTAGCAATATCCTTCAAAATGATTAAGATTGTGTTTGCTCGAGTGTTGCGCAATTAGGGTTCTGATTTCAAACAAAAATATAAAAACGATTTAAACCGAACAAAACAATTCATATAAAACAAACACCCTTACACAAAAACAAGACAAACTCATAGGTACATGCGAAACCATATGAAAAACCAATAGAGAGGGGTTAATAAATCCGCCTCTAACTTTCGCAATATCGGCTCTTACGGGATTAATTCATATCCTGATACCATAAGTTACATGCTCGCATGGAAGTTTTATCCGTTCTGACGTTAACGAGTGTAGTTCGACCTGATTTGACCTTCTGCAACACGTGTATTTGATGTTAATTTCATGTGGATGAGTTACTGCTTCAGTCTTTGGAGTTCATGCGTGTTTCTCTTCTTTGTGCTTGATTTTGGTCTACTCAAAGTTTTAGCTTCATCGTTGCATGATTAGTCAGTGTGCTGCCAGTCTTCGGTCACTAACAATGATACTACGATTTTCCCAAATTAGTACTCTTTTGTGAGCAGTCCTGAAACCATTTGATAGAAGCAGTCTGTAGTTATGGAGAATAACTTTAAAATAAACAGCTTTGAATCATCAATATCATCATCACTGCTGGACATGGGCCTCCCTCAAGCATTGCCTCTTCGACCAGTTCTGTGCTTTTCGCGTCCAGTTTTGAATTAAACTTAAAAAAAACATAACTTTCCTGGTTAGATGCTAAAAAGCAGAAGAAGAATAAAGATCCCTGCCAATCGCATAGCCAAATTATTACATAAAACTTCAAACACGGTGACGTCTCCAAAATCAAAGCATTGGTTTCCCATCACAAATTTAAGAGCCCACAAACAGATGTTAACCAAAAATTTACCAAATTTCGGGCTCGAATGAGCACGTCTAACGTTTCACATCTCTATTTAGCTGGCGGGCCTAATTACCATAATGCAACATTGCGACGCGCGACGATTTTGATTACATTGCCACCTCACGCGGTGAATGCTAATAGACTGTGCATACAAGAGCGGCATGCTATTCGGAAACGTCTATAATTGTGGCGTAATGTAATATGACATTTTCTTTGTAATGAGTAGATGGAGTAATTGTCAGAGTTTTCATTAGGAGCTGTTGTATTGGAGTGTTTTCTTTGTATAAAATCAGTTTTACTGCAAATACGGTAATTAAAGTGATTATTATTCACTACCTACGTATTGTGTTGGAAATAATGTTGTAATTGTATGATTATAGTACATTAAAAGTGCTTTTATGAAACCTTAGTACGTCTGGCACCCTAGAGAGCCCTACTACTATTCATAGCTAATAAATTTTCTCGACAGTATAAACATTCTCATAATAACTTTTATTAGCAAATGTCCTTTGCCATAAGACAATATAATTAGGTACATATATCCACGAATGTCTCTTAGTCTTGTCTCCTCCCGTCCCGCCAGTGTCGCGACTATGGAATTAGTGAGTTAGAGAGATTATGTTAAGAGGATTGGCAATGTCTGCCTTCTGGGTATAATACACTATATGACCATTGTGCAAATTAAACTGACATAGTACTGTACATCTGAGAACATTATTACGGAAAAGAAAATTCAACGCACTGTTTACTCCATTCTAAAGCGGTTTTCTAAAACGGGCTTAAAATCAAAGCTAGTTTAAATCTTAAAAATACTCCACATTCAATTTAAAATCTTTACGTATATTTAGTAATGAGCTCACGGCTACTACTTATGCTTGAAAGCATCCTTAGCAGCCAGTACTCGTAAAACGTTTAACAAAGGAATGCTGTGATTCAACAAAAAAAACTCACTCGAAATTCAAAAGTTCTGGCGACAAATAAAACATAAACCTGCAAAATATTTGTTTATTCGACGTTCAAAACTAAATTTGAGCTCAAATGAAATTGGAGAAGGTTTATTACATTCATTCCACCTGGTGCTGCATTTTGCTATGAAAATGAGTGTGCAAATGAGGTCGAAAGTTGCCGGTGACACTGCGTCCACAATGAAGTGAGGCCCTTAACTGTTGCGCGAACAGAATTAAAATGGGGCTGGAAGAGGTTTGTTTTAAAAAACAAAAGAACTTGCTGAAGCAGAAATGCGGAAAGAAAGAATACCTTTTATTTGGCTTTGTACAATGAGACATTACAGCACAATTTCATACCTGAAATGTTCATACGACAAAATTTTTAGACGTTCATAAAAGTCCTTCTGACATTACAAAATGACAGTGACTTTTCGGCAACTTTAAATTGAGTTTTGTTTTAGCATTCGACCGTCAATCATCTATTCAAAGCAGTTTCATCATGGAACTGCTTGACGGAAACAATGCTGAAGTTTTACATCCTTATCTAATGAATATAGAAACATGACATTTGGTGTACATAAATAGAGTAGTTCCGGAGCTTGATGAAGAATTATGATTTTTATAAAATTTCATCCCTGAGCGGATCGAACTGCTGTGGTGTGAAGCAATAGCGAATGGAGTCGTCATTAGGTAACTGCTAATGCTTTTTGATATAGTGAAATACGACTTAAAATGCGATTGCAACAATGACGAAAAAACTCTTCCATTCCCCGTAAATCCACGGTAACGTCGACTGTATGTCACAGTACGTAATTAAATGACTCGTGCGGACAACTCGCAGTGCAAGTTTCTACAACGTGTACTCTGAACAGTCAACTGTACAGTCAACAAAAGAGACAAGTATGCAGGCTAACTGCAACAACTTTGAGATCTAAGTTGAGCATGTGTTGAGTAAACACTCTAATCTTTAGTATCTACAGTCAACAGAAGGTATGACGTAATATGTCCGCTACAAAAAAAATGTGATTGACTAGATAGAACCTTCTGCATTACACAGACTGATAAGAGTTCTTTTGTGTTGCATAACTCATTTACTTTTGGATTACAGGAAAAGAATGTGTCTTTTAGTAGGGCGAAAATATATCAGAATATACTTGTAATATGAGATGCACAACATGTTGTAGATTTGGCCCGTAATATGTCTATAGCAGCGCACACACCCCGAGGCGATGACAGGTACTAATACTCAGGTAATTTTTCAGGCAAAATAATTTATAGCCAGTTCTAACTGCAAGATACAAGTGATGCATATTTAAAAAATCTAAATTAATTACATACATACATACATAAACTCACGCCTTTTTCCCATGGGGGTAGGCAGACAAATAGACTATAGATCGCTACCTAGTGTTGTAAAAGACTTGAGTCTTTTAGTCTTAATTTCGAGACTCAAGTCTTTTTTCAAGACTTGAAACTAATGGTCCCACGAGTCACGAGTTTTCTATGTCTTTTGAGTCTTTTGAGTCCTATGAGTTCTTTGAGCTGAACTGAGTCATGAGCTTCAAAGTTGGTGTATTATGCTGTCAATATTTAAGATATAAAATTAGTTCAAAATTATGTACTTAATCACATATGAACAGATATCTGCCATACAAAATAAATAAAAAATACCTATGTTTGTTTAACTGTTTTATACTTAAAATCATTTGATAGTATACAGTGGCTACTTACAACTTTTTTTATATCCTACTTCATACGCTTATAACCCCAGATAAGGGCTCATATGACTCAGTCCCTAGTTCTTTTGAAAAGACTCGAGTTTTTTAGACAAGACTGGACTCTCGAGTTCTTTTAGACAAAACTCGACTCTCGAGTTCTTTTAGACAAGACTCGAGTCTTCAAAACGAACTCTGGAAGTATGGGAGATTTTTACAACACTATCGCCACCTGCTACGATCCTTACATACTCCATTTGCTTTCAATTTTTAATTATTACCTGCATATCAAACTTGTTTCCCGTGTGTACACAATAGTCGTGTTTTTCTATCTACCTACCTAGCTATTTGCACATCTGATTTGCTAATGGATTTCTATGAACGAAATTATTTCTTGTGTAAACTTACACGTATAATGTCTCTGGGGATAGTGTGAATTGAACGTGTACGGACGGACTCAACGCGTATGGACTCAGCCGGGAGTTACAGAACAAATAGGGTACGGCCTAGTTAATTTTTCACCTCGATTCTTTTAACTTCCTTTTATCATCTGCCTAGCCTTTTCCCATCTACGTTGGGGTCAGCTTCCAGTCTAACCGGATGTAGCTGAATACCAGCATTTTACATGGAGCGACTTCCTATCTGATCTCCAGAACCCAGTAACTGGGTAATACTATACCCTTAGTAAGACTGGTGGTCAGACTTTCTGTCTTCTGACTACCCTAACGACTGTCAAAGATCTACAAATGCCAGCCAGGACCAACGGTTAAACTTGCTTTCCGGGGCATGTAGGGTTCTCTAATGTAAAGGATGGTCCTGGTTATGTCCTTTCTTTGGTATTATTCGTCGAATCGTTGAGCTCCTTAAGTCTTGACTTCCTGATTCGAGCTGCACGATTACTGACAAATGCGTGCACTGACTGGACAGGTCCACTCAATCTGTGTGGTTATTTCCTCAAAAAAACATTTCAGATAGCAATCTACATGGTCTTCGCATGATCTGACCGAGATTATTTCTGGACTTTAAAAGAGACTGTGACCTCTGAGTTTGTTTCGGCCTTTCTTCTCAGAGTAGTCAGATAGGAAACACTGACCTCAAAAAAATATGATTGACATGTAAAAGTGTTTGAACAAACCTACTTACAGAAATAAAATCATTTATCATTTATCATTGTCACGCGTCCACGAACTGGCCTCGGCAATCGTAGCTTAACCTTCTATCGACCCATGTGGCTGTTATTATTTAGCCACGAGCCCTTCCCCCCTTTAACTCTCCCTCTCTCCTTTTAATTTACTTTATGTAATGTTTTTTATATATCTATCGAGCCAGTATTATCGTACTGTAAGGCCTCCCTCTCAGTTATTCACTCACAAAAATAATTTCCTTACTTTTTTTTAGTGTAATTATTTATAGTTATCTCTAACGTCACGATATACGTGCTGCAAGGTTGTACCCAGAACATATCGTTGACATAGACGTCGGAACCGCGATTTAAAGGAACTGTGATTGAAAGGAAGGTTTTGAAATTTTGAAAGGAAAGAATATAACCATCTTTGATAGTCTACGGCAAGAACTTTATAAGTCTTCATAAATGAAAACGCCCTGAATACGAAAGCTTATCAGCTTAACCCGAAAATCAATACTTCTACCATCCAATTTCTTTCCACATCGCGTAAAAATATTTCTATAATAATAATAATATTTCACAACTTATAAATTTTAGATACACAACCATTTATTAACACGCCAACGTGTTACCCGACGAAAATTTTCAACTTTCCGTCGTCTTGGGTACGATTTATCGTTTAATATAGCTTCGCATAGCTGCGGTGAACCTTCCCACGAGATACGATCTTACCTGACATTACGATGAAAACTATACAAAACTTAATTTCGTTCATATGTGGTGGGACGTGATTTAGAAAATAAATTCTTCGAAGTTTCGTGGTGGGTGAAATTGTATGAGTTTCGGGTTTAGTTTTAAAGTTGGGTGTCACATATTGCTAAGTGTAATAGAATTAAGAAACTTGTTTTCTTGACAGATTGGATTTCAAGAAATCTTGAAGAGGAGGAGCATGCAATAAGTGTGGACATAGTTATAAATGATAAATGGTTTTATTTCTGTAAGTAGGTTGGTACAAACACTTTTACACGTCAATCATATTTTTTAAACTAGATGAGGTCGGCGTTTCCTATCTGACTACTCTGCGAAGAAAGGCCGAAACAAACTCAGAGGTCACAGTCTCTTTTAAAGTCCAGACATAATCTTGGTTAGATCATGCGAAGACCATGTATATTGGTATCCGAATGGTCTTTCTTCTTTAGAGAAAAGAACCACACAGATTGAGTGGACCTGTCCAGTCAGTGCACGCATTTGTCAGTAATCGTGCAGCACGACTCAGGAAGTCAGGACTTAAGGAGCTCAACAGTATACCGTATTCATCTCAGCAGCGGACCCCATCAGAATACCAGCGCTGCGACACTTATTTTTAAATGTCGCAGCTTCATGCTGAGATAGGGGCCTTTTGGCCTCGTACAGGACTTTCTGTTGTCATTTCTATTTTACTTTTGTTTTATTTTATTTTTTTGTTTTTATGAGTGTGTTTAGTTTAGTTTGTAATAATACTGTGCGAGCCCCAATAAATACGTTTTCTTTCTTTTTCTTTATTCGGAAGAAAAATGACCCAAACTCACAAACTTATGGGTCCCTCTATCTGGCAAGCGTCATCGGTTCGATGAGCAGCAGGATTCCTTCTATAAAGACTTACCTTAGATAGAAAGAAGTGAAAGAGGTTATATAGGTTTTCGCCTTGCAGTGGGACCATAAAGGTTTTTTATTAAAAAAACAAAAGTATAGCAATGAATTGAAACTAGCGCCGCCATCTTGTTTTTTCTATGCATTTCATAAAATAATTGCGCAAATGTTTACCTACACCATCTCATGTCAACGTCAATCGAGTGCCAAAAGAGTTTTGTAGTACTGTATAAAGTTAACAAACACCAGAAAAGATCAAGTAACTAATAACAATAAAAAACCATCGATTACCCAATTACTTTCCACCCACCAGTATCAAAGAACGGTGGGTATTCAAAACATAGAAACCTCTTTACGGCTCATTTACATTGAGTTTTAGCGATCGTTACACGAAGCAAGTGCTTCCGAATGTGGGCGAACGATTAATGAAAACGTTACGCTGTTTCACCGCACCTATATAAAACCATTCCGGTTTCCTCTGTACATTGTTAAGTTAAAACGAATGCATTAATTTTGAGTTATCCTACTTATTGTACATAGATGAGTTAGGATTTAGGCTCTAAAATTGAGGAATAGAAGAAAATACAATCCAGTATATCCGAGGGGATAGGCAAAGTGTACAACCACGGTTTCGAAAGATATGTTTAACTCCCAGCTCATGCAACAGGGGGTGAGTTTATAGCTGCTAACCGGGCACTAATTCAGAATCCAGACTGCGATAGAAATTCTCGATATAAACGCAATCCAATAACATTTTGCCCCATCTGGGGATCGAAACCCGGACCCCAGGCAGAGCAAACACGCTTGTGATGACTATACCAAAGATATTACTACAAATTGAGGAGTTAAGTTCCAACTGCATTATAACGATAATTCAGTATAGTATTTCGAACCTGATAGGCGTCCCAGACCATAGAATATTGGTATTCTCTAATAATTGAGTTCCGCAGAATAATGAGTAGTTGCAAAGTATGAAGTACTTACTCAGTCGCTTCCAGTTAGTTTGGAAGCTGACCTCAAAATAATTGGCATGGGTGGCTGGTCTGATGATTGCGAGTATATTATACTACATGGTCTACACGATGCTAAATGTCGCGTAAATTTATTGGAAGGTAATTGTTATAATAATAAAAATTGCGCATGCAGCACCGTATACGACGATAAGGCGGGAGGAAACGTCCGGGTGTTATCATTGTGTGGATCGACCGGAGGACACGGTGGAGCATACGGTGGAGGTCTGCCCGGCTTGGGCCGAGCACCGCCGTGCCCTCGTGGCGGCGATCGGTGGCGACGATCTCTCGATTCCGGCCCTGTTTCAGGCCTTGGTACGGAGCGACAGGAAATGGGAAACCTCCTTCTGTGAAGCAGTAATGCTCGCGAAGGAGGAGACGGAGCGCGTGAGTGAGAGGCAAACGCTGCGCCCTCACGCCCCTAGTCGCCGCAGGAGGAGACACCCTGGGCGCCGGGAGTCGATTGGCGACTCCCGGCCACCGTAGGCGTGGGATTGCGGACGGCGAGCAAAGGGCAGCTCGCCGTCCGGTAAGGACCAGGCCCGGGTCAACGGCGCGTCGTGTTCCACGCGCGCCTCAAAGAGATGTCAGCATAATTGACGGGGTCCGATAGGGCCGATGCCTGCCGGGGTCGCGGATTGTTTCGAAAGAGTTACCGTGGCCCTGGCGCACAAGCAACTGAGGGAACACGGGTGGGTTTTAGTCAGTAAGAGTCTGACACGCCCTTCCGCTCCGCCCAGAGCAGGAGAGGTCATTTGATGTGTTACCACCCAAAAAAAAAGCACCGTACACGTGATAGAATTGAAACTTAAACAGAGAGAGTTATATCTTTCTTCTCTTTCATATAACGAAATGTGCCTAAACGTGACACGTCTTTTTCACTCTCAGTTTTCTTCTATTATCGAATCGCCGCCTAAGAAGTTTCACTTCAATAACAAGTTTATTTATGTTCTCTAAGTCTTAGCACACGCTTTTATTAGGCATACAAGAATACTACAAGTACCCCTAACGGACCTACCATTATACAAAAAAATATGCAATTTAAACATAAAGTTATAAACTTGACTCATAAACTCGCACGGAAGTAATTCCGCAAATAAACATATAAAATGCATTAACACTGGAATGAAAACAATTAGCAATCAAAAGAGTGATTATGTTCGTGAATACGGCTTTCAATAATAGAGCTGTGAATAGCCCGTTTTCGTTTATGGCCGTCGTTAGTTCAATCTAGGGCATGCGGTCTGAGGCATAATGTTAATTAAATTTTTAGACTAAGTTACAAGCACCTTTAGTTTATTTTGATATTATTTTTTTATAGTAAATGATATTATTTTTTTATAGTAAACTAGCTTTCGCCCACGGCTTCGTTCGCTATAATTTAGAATTTAACAATCAAGTTATAGTTTGGAGGATGAAAAACCGGTCTATCGACACTCTAGACTCACAAAATGTATTAAGTTCTTAAATACAAAATAAAATAAAACTCTTAACACACTACTAAAGTTTCTACAATAATATAATATCAATCATGGTTCGAAAGACACGTGGCGCCATCTATTATCATAAGAATGTTATTGTTGTTTTCCTCGGGAACAGTACTTTTTTTCGGGATGAAAGGTACCCTATGTCCGTTTCTGTACACCTGACAACATATATGCAAAATTTCAGGATGATCGGTTCAGTAGTTTGGGCGTGAAAAGGTAACAAACAAACTTACTCTCGCATTTATAATATTAGTTAGGATGTTTGCTGTTTCGTAATAATTTTCATAAATTGAACATATTTTAAAAACGTCAAGCTAGCAGGTCCTGAAACAGGTTGCTAAGTTCATATAGAACGGTATGCCAATGTAATAAATGTAAGATCCTATAAACTTTAATATCATGTGGTCAAGTTGACAATCGCGAGTCTATCTACTGGGTGTAATTTATAACTGTTTACAAGTAAAAATATACGTGACACGAATTGTAAAAAAAACATTGGAAAATAGGAAGATACAGATTTCCCAGAAAAAATATGCGCTTTGGCAACCATCGTCTATCTTCAAAAATATGATCGCGCGATGATGAGATCTATTATAGAGCAGTTATAACCATGGAATGACTTACCTGTTTTGTTTCACCCATCGTGCATCGGTTTATTTTCGGCAAATTAGAGATTCCAATGCAATTCCAAAAAACTCGTCAAAACTTTGACAAATGACCAGGTTCGAGCAGTGGTGGCCTTGTGGTATCGGCCCCGACTTACGAGGTGGAGGTCGTGGGTTCGAACCCAGGCAGGCGCTTTACTTTGTGATAATAATTTCATCACCACTGTTCTCAACCATGACGGAAAAAATTGTACGGAAACCGTCATGTTCTAGAACCAAAAATTCTATGTCTTCGAGTTTTTGTGCGACATCTACGCGCGCATCTTGCGCACTGGGCCCGCGTGGTAAATTACAGCTCACTCCCCCTGGAGGCCTGTGTCCCAGTAGTGGGAACGTTATAGGCTGATTATGAGCAGACTATTTAACCCAACAGAGAGAAACCTTTATACAAACTCGCAATGATAGGTACATTACGAATCAGCCCGGCATTACAAAACTTAGAAGCTGGCAAAGCATCTAAGTTCTGTGGTATCGTGTGTTCATAAAATTCAGAAACACGATGATTATAAAATTAAAATATTATATTATATATATATATATATATATATATTATTTATATAATATAATAATATAATTATATTATATCATTATTATTATTATTTTTATATGTTAACATAGCTCGGGGTCATGAGATCCCGGTCCTTTGGAAGGCGTACGAGGGGCCGAAGCCAACTCGCAGGGGCCCCTTAGACAATTTTAAATAGAATGAGGCACCAACCGACGATTATCCCTGTATGCACTGTGCAAGTGCACCCAAGGACAATCCCCGGTAGGTGTTGGACTATTGCAGGATATGGAAACAAAAATAATTATTAAACTATGGGTTTCTGTGGCTAAGATGGACTGGTTACCAAGAAATATGGAACGGCTATGGCCCCTGCCTGACCAATGTTGTATATATAAAATACACGGATAAAATGGCAGGGGGTGACTTGCACACTCAATAATGGGCCCCCGGAAACCGTCGCTAGCACATAGTGACGTAGCGACAAGGAGGCAACACTTCCTGAGGTGCTTGAGGAGTGGAGAGGTATTCCACGGCTATCAGAACAATCCCAGAGCCCGGAAGATGGGCAAGATCCCTACCAGCACTTACTGAAATACTTCCTTCCTCCGAGCACGTTTGCTATTATTATTATTTTCATTTTTTATTTTTTTATGATGTACTTAATAAAGAGTATTCTATTCTATTCTATTCTATCAAAAGTTATATAATCACACTAAGCAAGGAATCAGCACTTTTTGAACGTCAAACTTATATAATACAGTCCCCAAAACGCGCGCCCTTCACTTTTCGCACTTCACTAATTAAACGCATACCTTTTCTTTTTTAACTGTACAGAGGTTTGTTGCGATGATATTCACGCTAAATGCAATAACACAGGTATTCCATAGAGCATACATTCCACAGCTCAGGGAAATACAAGGATATTGACTAGGTAAGAGCATAATTATTAATTAGCTTTTAGCGTAATTTCAGTACGACGTTGGTTGGAACCATAATTTAGTTCAGTGCTTCGACAAACCCATTTCCAAAGATTTTGCGTTGCGTGAATATTGTGTAATATTAGAATAATTAGAATCTGAAATCTAGAAAACATTTTGACTACAATCACTCTTTTTAGATAACTTATGATAAAAAAAAAAATTGAGAATAGAGAATTAATTGATTAAAAGAGAGGATGAGATGTAATATCTAGCTACTCAGCAATTTTTACTGGATTTATAACTGTACGGGTTTACTTATGAAAAAGGTGAAAAGTAACATTAAAAAATAAAAAATAAATAAGATAGAAAAAAAATTGAGCAGAAAAAAAAAATGATTATATTTAAATAAATAAATGTTTCGTGCCACATTTTTTTGCGCAGGCCTTGTAAACGAACCTTTCTTTATTATTGTGTAGAACGAAATGTCCAGTCGTATGTTTTATATTGTTACTAATTACAATTACACTACATTGAATTAGACCGTGATTTTCGAAAGGACTTATGTAGTGTTCGATAATACAGAAGCGTTTAAAAAAACGGACTCAATTTGTTATGTTTTTCGGGAGTTATCGTAACCACGCCAGGATCCATACATACAGACACACGGACGTCAACAGAAGAATTTTTTAAACAGTTTTTTCATTATTTTAAATAGCAAAATGTCTTTTGAAAATAACATGAGCGTCGAAACTAGTATTTTTTCTTGACGTTTGTGTGAATATTATTCTACAAGTACGTTATGAAGTAAATAGAGACATTTTTAGCTCAAGGAATTACTTGTTCTTAGTAAGGCGAGAGTAGAGCACTACCTCACGCGCTTCGCTTATGAGGCGTGCAATAGGTATAACTTCTACAGTACCTACATATAGTACGCTGGGAAGACTCCACATACATTGAGATAAAGGCATTGATAATGATGGTAAATAGTTTCCGCACGTAGGCCACACCTCAGTGATAACAAATCCAGTTTAAGCTGGTCCCGTATTCTATTGAAACTCCATACTACGGTAGCCCAGTTCAAGGTCAAAGTGTCACCACTAACGTGCAATCGACTGCACCACTGGTCAAAGGTGCTATACAGTTCCTTTGAACCACGATTTCTATACACACAGCAAAGCACAGACAGAATCTATAAACCATTTCAGGATCAAACGGGTCAGTACACTCGTTCAATCGGCAGAAAATCCACAAAAAATATTACCAACAACTTGTGACCCGGACTTGCCAGTGTCGTTTTTTGACACGGCATATGGCGGTTAAAATATAAAAAGACAATTTAAAAATGGAATCTAGAAAACCAGTGGAGCGTACTGCCCATTCGCGATATTTGTGCAGTTGAAAGTCAGAAAAAATGGACGTATCGGAAAAATGGAATAGTATGACTTGAAATACGAAGTTAACTGGAGTGCAAAAATGTTATTTTAGGACTATGGAGCTTCGGCTCAAAGGAACCATTAAGTTACGGGTTATTTGAAAGTTGACACCGTTTGTTGAGTTAATTAACTTTATTTATTATACGAGTATCATTGTAAACTTATCAACTTTTAACATACAATTACCTATTTATATTATATCTAGTTATCAGTTTTGTTACTTACTTTACTTTTTACCTTGGCCAGAGGCTAAGCATTGCCATACAACGTGGCAATGCCGCCAGTCTCTTGGGTACATTACTAGTCGACAGCGATGCGGAGGAATTTTTCGACGCCATTTTTTTGTTGGTTAATAGTTTTAGTTAGGTTAGATTTTTCTTTCTGCCTAATAATAATAATTATTTTAGACGATATTATTCTTCCTAAGGAGTTTAACCGATCAGCTTAAACTGGAGGACATGCTATTAAACAAAACAAAGTCATGGGTAGGGTTTTCTTATAGACCCGTATGTACGTATAATAAACAGCTCATCATTTTTGTAACGTTACTCCGTCATCTTTACATAAATACATATTTATTTTTCTCTATATTAAACTTTACTGACAGAGTAAATTGTAGGCACTACAGTAATAATTAAGGTTGGTACTCACGTCCCAAATTGTTCAATGTCTGTCTGTCATCACGCTGTCACTCCGCATAAAATTGTCCAATTCAATTTACTAAATTAAAAATATGATGTTTAAGCGGCTTGTCGTTAGGGCCAATCGTTTTTTTTTTTTTAATCGATGTTAATCTTCGTATATTACTGGTACCCTATATCAACCAAATGAATTGGACAATGGTGCCAATTCTCTTGTATACTAAACTAAACTAACTAAACTATCACTAAAACTCCTTACTTTTGGCTATGAGAATCTTAAAGCTATTCTGTAAAAAATATCTCTAAAAAAAATAGTTTTGACGCAATTAAAATTTAATTTGACAATCGCGACTCCACGTGGTACTTGTTTGCCCTACCCCGTGATTTTTTTAGAGCCGGAGGCGCGCATGGGTTGCAGCCTCGACGTGTTTTCTGTGGAATTTTTCACTTTTCGTATGGAAAATACGAAAATTATTACCTTTATGTAGTTTTTGGTATTTAGGAGTTCCATAAAGGGGGTCGAAATTTTCTTTAGTTTTGCAATAGGACACATCATTTTCGAGATACAAGCAAAATAAAATTCAAAAAAGATACAGTACAGTTTTTGCACCTAAAGTCGATGTGGTGAATTTTAGTTCATGACAACTATTTTTATTTCACACCTTTTTAATCGCGATTAAAAATAGCCAGTTTTAGTTACACAATCAAAATTTTAGGTGAAAAACGTCAAATTCAGAATAGCAAAATTGCCATTTTCACTAAACTAATAACTCAGTGCAATCTTAGTGCTGTCAAACTAAAATATAGTTAAATTGTGTCACTTTAGTCTATTTCAAAATGAGAAATCGTCGTTTGACAGGAAAAATCTATTTTTTTTTTATTTTTAGTCTAGTTTAGAGAATGTTGTGACAAGAGAATCGGCACCAATGTTTCACTAAATCTTTTTAAGAAAAGAATAGATGGCCGGATATCTTTTTTTTTCAGATACTTTATTTATTGAAAGAAAAAAAAAAGATATTATATTTGGGTACAGTATCAAAATTTTACAAAAATTACACCTGAATAACAAATAAATAAAATGAACAGTATTACATGGCTATAACCATTATGTAGTGAGTTTCCACCGCCAGAAAGAAAGAAAGAAAATACATTTATTTAGCACAGACTACAAAGCACACAACACAACATATACCTACAAGTAAAAAAGAAGAATAAACAGTGTAAAGTGCGCTGTGAGTAATTAGCAGGAAAGTGTGACTCGCGGCTGCGCCAAATAGATCCAGTACCCTAATTACATAACACACTATCTATCACAATCTGAATCATTTTGAAGCCTATTGCTAATCCATTGCTTCGTAATTTCGATAAATTTGTCTACTCAACAACGTAAATAACGCAGTGAATGTTGTTGAACTGTCAAAATGAAAGCCATTCCTACTGTTAGAATGTCAGACAACTAGTGCCTGACGCTGATTTTTGACTGAACCTGCGCTAAGCGCTACGGTATGAGTATTTGAGCAATCAAATTACGAAATGGACTTGCTTCGTTACATAATTACTATTTGGTGAACGGTTAATAGCCCACGTCATATCGATTTCGAGGACATTTTTAAATACGTTAATGCTTACACTTTTTAAAGGGAAAGAGAATTAATGTACCATAGCTACAAATATAGGACAGTGTCGTGAATGAGTTATTGATTGATTTATCTGACTCATTGACTGACTGACTGACGATGCAGATCCTAAACCATTGTACTACATAATGTAAAAAAAATGTAAGTAAAAACATTTTTTAAAACAAGCTTTTAATTAACTTAAAAGTACTTAATAAAACTTACGTTAACATAGACCTAATATTTTTTAGAAGCTTGCGGCTTATCTTAAAGTGTAAGAAGGACGTTCACGCCTCAAGCTTTTAAGAAAATATTAAAGTTCTATGTTAACGTAAGTTTTATTTAGTACTTTTTAGTCAGTTAAAAGCTTGTTTTTAAAAAGGTTTTTACTTACAATTTATTTTGTCCTTTTTAGCATTGGAATTTCTTTAAATATCCGTTTTATCACCTTCTCTTGAAAGGTACTCGTAAAGACAAATCCAACGAACCCAAACACGCTTTTACACAAATCATGGTATGAAGCCATCCGAGTTGCACTATCCAAGTCATGCTATACTTTAGAACGGGCTATCATAATTGGATGAGTACTTGTACAATATTTCGTGCCTGTGCTGTTGACCGCTGAGGAGATCTCTCGCAATCCTGGGTGCAGCAGCCAGATCATGGTAAACTTTAGGACGAGCTATCATAATTGTATGCGTATATAAAATGTTGTATCTCTGCTATTGACCGTTGCGGAGTTCCCTCGACTGGAGCTTATCCTGGGTGCAGCAGCCAGGTCATGGTGGACTTTAGAAGGAACTACAATAATTAAATGCGTATATTAAATTTCGTGTCTGTACCGTTGACCGTTAAGGAGTTTCTTCACCTGGAGCCAATCCTGGGTGTAGAATCAGGTCATGCATCATAAAAATGCATTGTCTTCGAAACAGAACCAACGTGTGAAATTTTAACTTCGTGGGATAAGAGGAAGTGGTTTTAATTCAGCTTGCAAGATTTGACCCAAACAAACATACATACATACTTATATACAAACATTGCAAGTTAAATAAAAGCTTATAAAACGCCTAAGGTATTAATGTACACCCTTGTAAAACAATGTGTACTTGTGCATAAAGTAAAAAATATATAAATATTATTTATTTATTAAAACTTTGTAAATTCCCATAGAAAACAAAATACTCATACAAGGATCTCTAAACGCGTGTCAGCTTTGTTGTCATATAATAATAATAATATTTTTTATTGAATAAAACATTTACAAAAAGTGTACATTTAGCCAACAGTAGCAATATTTTCCATACAGTTTTATTGCCTAAAAATAAACTAAAACTAAAATTTGATTACAGGTGCAAGTAATGATGATTCGGAATTACAATATAAGGTAGAGACCCGCTCGAACTAGGTTAATTCAAACCTGTGTTTCAGGCCATCACTTTACGGACCGGTCCTATAAAAAGGTACCTACTTACATCAAGAAAAAATTCATTTGGAAACACAATTCCTGTGCGGGTTTAACGGGGCTAAAGAGTTTCGTCCTTTATAAATAACGCTTAAAAATGGAAAACTTTTGTCAACCAAAACTGTAAGCAGCGGCCTTCAAATGACGATTTGTCGAATGCAGCCTCCGACCTTGTAACAATCGTCAGATTGAAATTGATTGATTGATTCGACGACCTTAATGGTATGGTGGTTTAATGGGTCTTTTTGCTGATTCGGTTCTCGTATTGGAGCAAAAATCGAATACCAAGTTGCTTTTTTTAACCGACTTCAAAAAATGGGGAGGTTCGCAATTCGATTGTAGTTTTTTATGTGTGTTAGCTCAGAATTTTTTTCTAGGTGAACCGATTTAGATGATTCTTTTTTTTTTTTTTAATCTGGTGCTTTTCATCTGGTCCCATATAAATTTGATAAAGGTCTGACCAGTTGTTTTTGAGTTATACTTAATCCAAATCCAGATCCAAATTATCATCCAAATCGGTTCACCCAGAAAAAAAGTTCTGAACTAACACACATACAAAAAAGAAATACAGTCGAATTGAGAACCTCCTCCTTTTTTTGAAGTCATTTAAAAGAGATTTTTTCAAATCCGACTGTTAGTTCCAGAGATTAACCCCTACATACAAACAAATACATTTTACCTTCTTATAATATTATATAGCACAGATAACAGCCACATTTATATTAAAAAATCCCTGTATACTATGTTTGTAGATTTAGCAGATAAAATATAAAGAGACCCAGGACTGGTGACGCGAGAGCAAGCGACGTTCAGCTGTCCGTGTGAGAAGCAGCTTGTCCTGAGGTCGACACCCTCAGTTTTCAGTAGCAATATCCAATTGCTTGCGATTTTTTTCTTTTTTAGCAAATTAATGAACGCCTGCTTTCCTGCATATACTACTTATTGGCACAACACAGATACACTGATTGTTGCGTTCTTACAGATCTTTCCTGGCAAACAGCTCATAGTCAGCATGCACGTGTTTCTGTGAGAAAAAAACCTATCTTTCTATCTATAACTAAAATAATATAACAGTAGATTTTAAACACACGCGATTTCTCATTAGCGGTCACTTATCCATAGATATTTATTTTTATCATAACCATAAATGACAGAGGCCTAAACTTATTTTTTTTCTGTGTACTTTCTACGAACTATCACATAATAGTATTACAATATGTAAATAAAAAGAAGCACAAAATATTTCATCTATTGGAAATCGAACTTAGGTTTGCAAAAGAGTCGCCGAACCGCTAAGCTATTTGCTTTGTTGTAATTCGACTAAAATAGCCGTTCTTATATACATATGTATTTAATAATTAACTGCTTAGCTCCATAAAGGTGTGATGATAATATAAAAGTTTAAATCTGTAACTATATTCTATATTCGTTCCCCATTTAAGCCAGTCCAGTATTTTTTATGCGATTTCTGACTCTTCTAGTACTCAAACCTGAGTTGGTCCAACTGACATTTTTTTTTCTTAAAAGAAACAGGATCGATAGGCATCAAAAAAATTTTTGGAACAATACCATTTTCTTGCTGTCTGTATTTTTTTTTTAATTCTGTGGATATTACTCTACTCTTTTTTAAAATTTAAGGACAGTCTACTAAGACCATTTTCTTGTAGTGACAACGCAGCGGTCAAGGGCCCTTATTGCTCCATCTCAAAAATCCACCCTGCATATTTCATGCATGATTGACTGCTTAGCTCCATAAAGGTATAGCATGATGATAATCATTTCAAAGGTTAAATCAGTAACTATCTACAATATTCTTTAGCCCGTCTT
This sequence comes from Dryobotodes eremita, assembly GCA_917490735.1. Classification (NCBI taxonomy): domain Eukaryota; kingdom Metazoa; phylum Arthropoda; class Insecta; order Lepidoptera; family Noctuidae; genus Dryobotodes; species Dryobotodes eremita. Next base: position 2,799,236 of record OU823252.1, on the reverse strand, counting down.
CTTAAAATTTGCGATAAACTAAAGAAGAATACCAACTAAAAGCAATGTTACTCATCCCCCATAGAAAATAGCATAATAATTTATACTCGTAGCTTATAGATAGACTGACCAGACATATAGTGAATATCTATACAAAATTTTAACATTTTTTATCCAGTAGTCATTGCGTGATGCTGGAACATACATTCAGGCAAACAGAGAAACAGACGAGAAATCTATAAACTATATTTTCGCCATTAGAGTCATTCCCAGACCTCGAAGCAATTACTTTTTTCAAAAATATTGAGTGTACAGTTTTGTCTTCGCTGCGATTTTATTATATTTATAGATACTTCCTTTTGTTTAGCTTATAAAGATACCTCTACCATCACCCCCTGTTATTTTATTTTACTTCAATGTGGGACAGAGATAAATTTATCTATAGATTATAGGTAAAGTAGGATTTTTGACTTTTAATATTTGGGACAATTTCATTGGTACAATTTAATATTTCTAATGACTAGGTACTCGTAATTGAAAACCTGTAGGATTTGTACACCTTCTATCCATACCGTTATACTATCCGTACCATACAGCACGTACTTATATTTAACACCATTCACTTAGTTCAATAAGATTTTCCGGGATATCGAGTTCTTTGCTGTTTCTGCTGGAACATTTAGAAGTATTGCGCTTAAAATTATAACAGGATAAAGAACACAACAATCTTAAAATCGTAATTTCTATTATAAATATTCTATTATATCTTCTTTCTCTTTTAATATTTTTACTTGTATAAGTTTCAGTTTAGTTTTATTTTTATATTTAATCTTACTCTCTATTCAAAGTTATTTACGCGGACCGTTCGTATTTGTTTAACTTTTTTATATTACATATGTTGAAAATGTTGTTGGTTATACATTTATACTCCCTTTTTAGTTTTAAGTTCTATATCATAACATTGTAATATGTAACCGTTTATATTCCCAAAAAATAAAATAAAAAATTGCATGCATCTGTATTGTTATCTAGGTATACTCATATTAAACAAATAAATTGATCTTTATCTTTACAAATAACACCATCCCTATTTTGCAACTGAACATGGTTTTGATACTTTATGCCCATAAAGTAACCCTGTATGCCTGCTTACCGTTCTAATGACTGTTTCATTGTATATGTTCACAATTGGACTCAACCCCTCCGACATTAATAATCGTTACTCAGCACGTGCATTAGCTACGCATTATTCCTATTACTGCCTAACACGCAACTGTCAAACTACAAGCGCAAGATAGAGATGAGAAAATAATACAAACTAAGTTGGTACTAAGGAACGTTTATTAAGAAATAAAAACAAGTTTCAACTAATGACTGCACGGAGTAATTACGGGAAAAAATAATATTGGTTGAGAGAGCACAGCTGTTCAATGATTTACCGGAGGATTTAAAGAAGTGTGATTGTTTAAACATATTTAAAGCAAAACTTAAGAAACATGTATTTACCCTGTAACGTCGCCAGCACCCCAGAGCCCCTGCCGGGGTCGCGGATTGTTCGAAATAGTTACCGTGCCCTGGCGCACAGGCAACTGAAGGAACACGGGTGGGTTTTAGTCAGTAAGAGTCTGTCACGCCCTTCCGCTCCGCCCAGAGCGGGAGAGGTCATTTGATAATTTCCCACCCAAAAAAAAAAAAAAAACACCCCGGAGCCAAATATAATAGTATTATTTAGATGTAAGCACTTTGTATTTCATTTTAAGTAAACTTATTTAAGTTCTTATGAGAAATAAATTATCTTTAAACCTATCTCGGCCCTCAATGTCGCAGTGGGTGCACAATTTACACTACATGATATATTTGATAAACCGACTTCCCACCGCAAGCGAATTTACTTTAATTGAAGGGTCCGGGGTTCCGTCTCTAAGCGGGGTACATTTTTCAGCTTGACGTATGGATCCCTGTTTGCATGGTGAATGAGTATTGGAGTGATTGTATCATTACTCTGGCGATGTGTTTTCTGAAAGCTATAGATGTAAAACAAGAGCGTATCCAATATTGAAAAAAATGCTGCTGACTGCTGGGTTCTATTGAAAGTAAGAGGACGTTGAAGTAAAATCAACCTAATGTTTACTTTTCCAGCCAAGCTTAATACTGTGCTCTGGAATGAAATGCGACATATTTCAAAGTTGTCTCTAGTATTGGCAATGCATCGGAAATCTTGTACTGTATGACGAGTCTTCATCATCTTCATTCTCCTAAACAAATATATGGTTATATGGTATTATCTTGTACTGTATGACGAGTCTTCATCATCTTCATTCTCCTAAACAAATATATGGTTATATGGTATTATGTCTATATGGTCGGCAAAAAATTCGTTTTCTTCCATACTTCTTCATTAGTCGTCATCTAATAATATATCGTCGAATTGTTAAGCTCCTTAAGTTCCGCGTTGAGCTGCACGATAACTGACAAATGCGTGCACTGACTGGACAGGTCCACTCAGTCTGTATGGTTCTTTCCTCAAAAGACCATTTCAGACACTAATCTACATGATCTTCACATGATCTGACCAAGATTAGGTTTGTACTTTAAAAGAGACTATGTCCTCTGAGTTTGTTTCGGCCTTTCTTCTCAGAGTAGTCAGATAGGAAACGCCGACCTCATCTAGTTTAAAAAATATGATTGACGTGTATAAGTGTTTGTACAAACCTAATTACAGAAATAAATTCTTTTATCACCATTTATCATTTATTGAAATCAAAATATCAGTTTTTCATACTTGCTTCAGCCAATGGTAAATGGGCGTCAACCCTACAAACCAATTACATAATAAATCTGACTGTTGTCCCGATAAACCATTTCAGCCTCTGATTAAGCTTCTCAATTAAAAGTGAGGGTATCTTAATGAGCTAAAGAACTTAATTAGCCGAGTGAGCACCGTGGAACGTGTGAATACGGGGTCCATACATTTTCATTCTTGTGTCATTTTCTAAACTTATTAATACACATAATGATTTTTTGTCAAAATCAAATCAAATCAAAAATGTTTATTTGCAAGAAAATACATACAAATTACAAGGAAAGATCTTATAATTATCCTAAAAGTCATTTTATTCTGCCTGCAAGCAAGCGTGCAAATTATTTACTTACATCTATTTATGTCATTATTATCATGCAATTAATATTATAATTACAATTATTATAAAAAATCAATTATTCGTTTTCATTCATAACTTACATTCATTTTTATGTTCTATAAATTCCTCAATGCTATAGAAACAACTATTTTGTAGCCACAAAGTAATTAAAATAAAAAGTACCCTGCAACAATTTTAATTCATTAGGAATGTTATTATAAATCAGTTTACTTACACATATTAAACATATTTTTTTTATGAATATCTTTATGACCACACACTTTTTTTTTTCTTTTGGGTGGGAAATCATCAAATGACGTCTCCCGCTCTGGCCGAAGCGGAAGGGCATGTCAGACTCTTACTGACTAAAACCCACCCGTGTTCCTTCAGTTGCCTGTGCCCCAGGGCCACGGTAACTCTTTCGAACAATCTGCGACCCCAGCAGGCATCGGCCCTATCGGACCCCGTCAATGGTGCTGACATCTCTTTGAGACGCGCGTGGAACACGACGCGCCGTCGAGCCGGGCCTGGTCCTTACCGGACGGCGAGCTGCCCATTGCTCGCCGTCCGCAAGCCCGCGCCTACAGTGGCCGGGAGTCGGCAATCGACTACCGACGCCCAAGGTGTCTCCTCCTCCAAGGGGCGCGAGAGTGAAGCGATTGCCTCTCCCTCACGCGCTCCGCCTCCTCCTTCGCGAGCATTACTGCTTCGCAGAAGGAGGTGAAGGCTTCCCATTCTCTCTCGCTCCGTACCTGATCCAGGGCCGGACGCAAGAGGTCGCCGCCGCCGATCACCGCCACGAGGACACGGTGGTGCTCCGCCCAAGCCGGGCAGACCTCCACCGTATGCTCCACCGTGTCCTCCGGTCGATCCACACAATGGTAACACCCGGGCGTTTCCTCCCGCCTTATTCGAAACAGGAACCTCCCGAAACAGCCATGTCCGGTGAGGACCTGCGTCAGGCGGAAGGTGAGGACGCTGTGGCGCCTCTCAAGCCACTCCTCAAAGAGGTGACTTACCGCCGCAATTGTGGTGTGCCCTATGACCACCCACCTGGGGTAATACAATAGGTTGTGAAACTTAGGCCTTTCTTGTCTTGGTAGAACCTCACTCCGTTGCTTAAAGTAATGCATGTGATTCTTGGTAAAAATACAGATATCTCTTATATACATACCTATAGGGTAATGGAAGAATGTTACATCTTTGAAAGAGAGGTTTACAACTATCTAAGAACTATGCCTTGTTTATTATCCGTATGCAACGTTTTTTAAGTTTGGAAACTCTGTAGGAATCGGTCGAGTTGTCCCACATTATAAGTCCATAGCTTAGGACAGATCACATAGCCGTACATACATTTTGATTTAACTTTTTCAACTCAAACACAAATCTATCAAGTTTCTGACAAATATGTTCCACATGGCATTTCCAATTTAGATTTTTATTTACATTAAGTCCTAAAAAATTTAATTCATCCACTTGATGTACTTTTTCGTCTTTGCAAATAATGTCTAAAGGTAAATTGTTGGGTATTATAGGAGTTCAATTGTATTAATTTCGTCTTACTTATGTTTATATTCAAATTATTAGTTTCCATCCAACTTATTATATCTGCTAGGGTCTTTTCTGTACCATCTACTGTAGTATCATCTGCAAAAAGGATACTTTTCTGCAAAGTGGCCTCCGGAAGATCATTTGTATAAAGTAAAAAAAGTAAAGGGCCGAGAATGCTACCCTGAGGCACGCCACACTTATTTATTATTGCTATTGAAGTAAATTTCTCTTTGCTATATATTTTGTCATTTTTTTACAACTTTTTATATCTCGGTACACTGTTTCCTGTTTTTTAGATAGCTAGATATCCATTTATTTGCTTTTGCCCGTATGCTGTAGAAGTCTAGTTTGTCACAAAATCAAAGGCCTTGCTCATATCTAAAAATAGACACACCGGTGGTTTGCCATTGTGTATGCTTTCTATTACAAGTTTCATTCAGTTTAAGATTGCAAGAGCAGTTGAAATACCTTTACGGAAACCAAATTGCTCTTTGCAAATACATTTTATGTGTACAGAGAAGATTATTTAACCTGATAAGCATAGCCTTTTAAAAAAAATAGACATAATAGGTACTATGGTGATAGGACGATATATCTTAGGCTTTGACTTATTTCCCGTTTTAAATAATGGTTTCACGATAGACATTTTTAGCTGCTAAGGATATACACCTTCCAAAAAAGATAAGTTTATTAGATGCGCCATTGGATGACATATCCAAGTAGCACACGCTTTCAAAACTTGCGTGGCGATGCCGTAATATCCACCAGTCTGGCTATGATTTAGGGACATTATGATTTTATATACTTCTATTGCATCTACAGGGTTCAGGAAAATAGTATTTAAATTTTTGTTAATTTGATTTTGTTTAATATTAATAGAATTTATTGGCTAATTGGATGTCAAATTAACAAAATAGTTATTAAATATATTGCAGATGTCTAATGGATTGTTATATTATTTAAATTTATTTCGTCTATGTCATTTTTAAATAAGTCATTATTACTTAAAGCATATAGTAACCTTATTGGTGATGTTCTTCAGAAAGGTCAGGTGCGTAGTACTCGCAACCGGCGTGCGTGTATGACCAGATGTATGAACGTAAACGAGGCAAAAGGAATATGTACGGATCGTAACATCGTAGCGTTCTGTAGTTTCTGAATACTTCCATGGGAAGAAGGCGTGAGTTTATGTATGTATGTGTATGTACTTTAAGTTGAGGAAATAGCATTCCAAGTAGTTTTACATTTATTTTTATGCTTTTGTGTAAGTCTTGTCACCTTAATTTTATGTGCTTTCTGTGCACATCCTTTAAACATATGAGTATAAATTTTTTAGTTTTTCTCTTTGTGTTTTTTATTAATTTCACTAGTTATGAATTTTAGATACAACCGTTTCGTTTTACTAGACTTTTTAATGCCTTTCGTTATCCAGTTTTGTTTGACTGATTTATTATTAACTTTAACCTTAATTACCAGAAAGCACAGATCGTAAAATAACGTTGATGTTTCACAAAATAAATTAAAAGCTTCTGCTAGAGCGTCAGTGTTAAGTGTTTCCGAAACGTCACTGCGCTATTTTATCTACTTTTATTTGGGCTATATTTGTGAGAATGAACGAGCCATGCACTCATAAATTATATATATTCTGATTTCAATTATAGTTTCTTGATCAGTGATACTTCTAAAATTGTATTTTTTAGGTTTTGTAATAAATCTGTCTACTATCCCAAAATGCTCAGAAGTAGCATGTTTGCATAAGCAGAAGTCAGAAAACCATATACTTGAAAAATATTAAATTTTGTATCTAACCTAATACCGAATCTTGTTACTGGGCCTACAAAACAAACTCCATCAAAATAGATTTAAATAATCTCATAGCATCTACTCTATACTGAACCATCAAAATATTACGTCATCGAAACCGGAGCTGAGCCCAAAATAATTAATTAATAACCCCGACTCGGTATTCCGGATCGATTAGGCAAAAGTTTACCTAATTGCCTCCTAACTTACCGTAGATCGCGTTCAATTTGTTACTCGTTCCATTTCATTCTTAATTTCGTTCGATCAAGAAAGTCTTAATTAATTGATTTTTAATCAACTCGATTATTTTCGGTGTTGGTTAACATTTTCTTGGTATTCTGTGCGGAATTGTTAAAAGTAGTAGGGAACATGGGGCAAACAAAAGGTATTACGGTAAAAAAAAAGTTAAGTTAGATTAAATGTACGTCGACTTGCAGCAAAATAGGTTGACAACGTCAGACCAGTCGCGAATAATACCTGGATGTTTGCTGATCAGGATTCATGGCTTACTAAAGTTGAGACCAGCATTGGAATAGTGGAAGCTAAATAGTATTAATAATCCAAGTATTACAAAAACGCCAACTTTGTCTGTCAATGATGTCTTAATTATTTATAACTTTTTCGTTGGCGTTTTGGTCGTAGTTGGGTTTTAGTTTTAAACCTTAATTTCAATTATTTCAGGGTTTGGTATCATTGAGGGTACACCTACCTAATTCGTTACTTTGGAAAATTTCAACGGTAAACTTTGGGGATTTTCAGAAAATACTCCGTAAGACCTTTTTATCAGACACATAATATAAATAAATAAAAAAATCTTCGGTGAGTGTGTGAGTGAGTGCGTGAGTGAGGTGATGTGAAGTGAGTGGTGTAAAATGCTAAGATGGTGGCTTATAAGCCACCATCTTAGCATTTTGTGTCATTTTATGTGACGAAATATAGCCTATTACCCGCGGAATAATATGACGCTTCCAACGATACCTCATTTGTCAAAACACGACGACTCGTTTGGGAGATACCTATGAAGGAACAGATGAACATACATACAAAACCTCTTTTAACTTTGCCGTAGTCGGGTAAAAATAAAACATGTGTGTAGTTCATACGCGATAGAAGTGAAACTTTCAAAAATGTGAATTTAAAATATGAATGTATTTTATCTCATTCTCTCGCACGTTAAATCCTATAGATGTATGTGTTTATCTCTTTTTAATGTCGCTTTTTTTGTTTTCATGTATTTTCAAATCACAACGGTGCTAAAGAAGTTTCACTTCAAAACGTACCTTAAAGTTCCCGGCGAAGCATAAATTGGCCACCTGAACCGTGAAACTGCAATGAAGAAAATAAATTAATTACTAGAGATACACGACACTAATATAGGTAGGTATAATAATGTTATGATGTCCTACGTCGCACAATGCCATAATAAAACCACATGTTTCCATTGTTAGGGACTACAAAATGTTATTGATAAAAGAGATGTTTTGACACATTTTATAGTACTTACATATATTATTTGAACAAAATTAAAGTAATAATTATGAAGGTTGTTAGATAAAATGTGCTGGAGTAGTGATGGAAATAAAATAAGTTCCAGTTCCTTTTGACAAGGTGACACCATCTTCTATTTCCAAAATAAATACTTCCACAGATAAGATGACACTTTAATACTTAGCCTAATTTGAACTCACGACCTCTTCATAATACCACCTCTTCATAATGAAGACGGATCTAAGTGAAACTTTATTTCCCTCCCATTTCAAATTCCTGACTCAGTACGATAATTCCAGTGGGTAATTCCTCTATGAGTGTACCTAATAAATTACTAGTGTGTAGCTTACGGTAATATACGTAGAGCAATTATGTACTGGAACACCGCAATCAGGACATAAATAATGATAAACTGCTTACTATTGCTTACTGTTGGTACGTACTATAATAACATAATTACAGGGCCTTGCCCATTTGTACCACTTAGGGTATATTTTGTGACATTCTATTTTTCTTTGACTTAATTTCTTAATCAAATTTGTCGTCGTTAGTGTTGTATTTAAATACCCAGTCTTTATTTCACGGAATGAGTCATTTTATTTACTCTATCTTTATTTTGTTCTTGTCTCATAATCAGCCATTACCTAAGACCGAAACCTTGTAACTGATATACATAAATGTGCAGGAAAAAGACGTAAAAATGCAAAAATAATATAAAAGTAAAATTGAAAATGTTCGTTCCAATTTACTACACAGTCCATTGGTCACAGAAGATAAAAATCCCTCAATCTCTCATCAACTTTATTTAAAAATTGCTTCACGTTCAGCTGAATTTTAACAAAACAAATGTCTGAACAATTCAATATGGTTGCTTCGGCGAAGGTTGATACCTTTGCATGTAGTACAGACGACCCCATTCCATTCGGTCTATCTGTTTCCATGATTGTTATTGTATCTCCGTATCGTACAATCCACATTCTATTTTCCTTTACATCGGATCCGTTGTGACGGGTTTTCGTGATCCAATAGTTGGTTTTGGTGTTTTTAAGTTTCGTTCTTTGCAATGGCGCGACGTTTCTATTTTTTTATCGTGTTCGTTTAAAATTCCCTATTGATTTCCTTTTCTCTTCCTTATGTTCCTTTATGGATTTCAATTGATGACTTTTAGGTCAGACAAAATTGAAATTAAATATCCGTGTCGTTTTATCGAAATTGGTAGGTTACATAAGCAGAAACTGAAGCGGACAATCATGATTTGAAAAGGTGACATGTTTTCTACAGCTTTTCTACCTAAAAGATTTCTTCAAGTAATAGACAGATTTATAGCTTACTTTATCTGTACATTTTAACTCAATTACTTACACGAATCCACCAAAAAAGTACCTATGAATAAAATTAAACGAATGAATGAAGGTGCACCAGTCACAATTCGTCGGACATTTGGCATCAATAATTCTGTACCTTCAGTGAAAAGTGATATATCTTGACATATATCAGTTTTAATATTCTTACACTAAGTTTAACAGTAAAAAAAATGCAATTTTTTGGTCTGATTGGTACCCCTCTAAGATTAAAATTGAGCAAGCTTATTTTGGTGTAAAGTGCTCTAACTAAGCATTTTTTACATTTATTAATGTGTAATAAAATACATTTTAAAATATATCAATGTGAACTGAACAAATATTTTAATTACCTTAATGTATATTAATACAAATGTATGTGACTCTTATTACGCGATCTAAATATTTAGATGTGAATTAGTACAAACTGATATATTTACACTTATATTAACAAACATTCTATCATTACCCCTGGTCATCTTTGTGAAAACCGGTACAATTATATTTAAATCTTAATGAACGTAGTTATTTTTATCAAAACAATGTGTAAGATGATACAACTCTTACTATATCAATTTACATTTTTTTTTTCTAATCAAATTCGATGTGATAACTGATTTTGATTTAATTAATATCAATATGAACATAATTTTGGAATACGTGTATAATAATACGAATATATTTAAATCAAACATTGACAATTTAAATAGAACTTTCTTATACCATAAAATAAGTGTATTGTGATACAAGTTCTCGGCAGCGTAGCAGCCAGTGAATGATCACGCTCGCCGCTCGCGCCCCACTTCCTCGCGAAGAGTGAGATGCATAGATTGAAATTAGAATTAAAGTTATGTCACAAAACTAGGTAAATTAAAACCTGAGAGAAATTTAACTCCTTTAACAGATTGTCGTATGAAGTGCAATAGTCGTATACCTCATAATGTGAGAGAATTTGTTTTTAAAGAGTATTGGCTTTTGGGTTCATATGATGAACGAGCAAGATACACCGAACGCCTAATTCATATTAATAAAAAAAAAATGCATACTATGGGAGGGAAAACTAAACGAGAATACAGTAATACATACAAACTTATTCATTTCACTGAGGAGTATAAAATATGTAAAGGTTGTCTTTTGAAAACACTAGGTGAGAGTAATCGCTTTCTTCAGACTGTGTGCGAAAAAATAAAAAAGTATGGTCGTGTACTTAAAAGTGAAAGAGGACGTGCTGCGAGCTACAAAAAAAAATCTGAAGAGCGACTTAAGCAGATTGAACAACATATCAATAAATTTCCGGCATATGAAAGCCACTATTCTCGAGCCAAAACTGCTAAAAAGTACCTCAGTGCAGATCTTTCACTAGATGCTATGTATCGTCTTTATTGCAATGAAAATAATAATCCTGTTTGTAAAACTGTATACGGAAAAGTATTTAAAGACATGAATCTAGCCTTCAAAAAACCTAGCGTAGATACATGTAACAAATGTAACTTGTTACAAAATAAACTTAAATATATGACAGATCCTGAAGAGATCCAACAAGTTCAGGAACAATAAAAAAAAACAACAGGAGGATTATGAACGTGCCTATAATGAAAAACGTAAAGATAAAGGCATTGCTCAAAATAACTCTAATACTTGTGTGATTGCCTTTGACTTACAACAATGTTTACCCACGCCTATGTGAACTACCCAATCAGCATTTTATAAAAGACAACTTTGGGTCTATAACCTCACTATTCATGATTTTATGTCTAACAACGCGTATTGTTATATGTGGCCAGAATCAAGTGGTGGTAGAGGCGCTAATCAAATAGCTTCGTGCCTATACGATTTTATTACTGTGAGACTGCCTTTACTCCATCCACATGCTGAAAATCTAATTATGTATTCTGATTCATGTTCGGGGCAGAATAAGAATTCTATAGTTTGTACAGCGTTATTGCTAGCTATAAAAGAATCTACTCAACTGTCAGTGATAGAACATAAGTTTCTCGTACCGGGCCATACGCACATGGAGGTAGACAGTGATCATGCACTTATTGAGAAGGCAAAAAAGCGAACTTCGATGAACATTCATCATCCGCGGGATTGGTGTCAGCTGGTGAGAATTTCCTCAAATAGGAATAATAAATTCTCAGTCATAGAAATGTCTGAAAATGATTTTTACGATTTTGCTTTATTTTCAAAATATAATTTTGTAATAAAAAAGTGTAATACTGAGGGCAGGAAATTTGTATGGTCAAACGTGCGAGTTCTTAAATTTATTCAAAGTCAATTTCCAGATTTTGGATATAAAGAAAGTTACGAACGTGATACTGACTACTATTCGATGTCTTATAGCAAGAAAAATAAAGATTATAGCTTTGTTAATATAAATGCTCTTCAAAAATGTTACAAAGGACCAGTGCCTATAAGCGTACAAAAAAAAAGGATTTAATATCCCTTCTGGAATATATTGATCCAAGTGTTCATGAATTTTACCATAACTTGCTAACTAATGGCAATTTACGTGACGTCGATCCAGATATCGTCTCAGAAACTGAATGAAAGTACAAGGCATGTAAATACCTACTTTAACGCTTATCTGTTGCTTGATTATGAACATTTAAACTTTAACAATTTATTATATTAAAAACGTAATTTGACAGGTCTTGATGATAATAAGCTTTAATGACAAATAATAAAGAACTGATTATAAAGTATAAAGCCCATATAAATGAATAAAAAAAAGACTGATTATATAGATTACCTACTGATTATGACTGATTATGTTTAAATAACGTCTAAGTGTGTTTTTTAATGTGATTTACTTAATTTTCTACCAAAGCTTTTGTTTTTTTTAAAGAAATATGATTAATAAAAAAAAGAAATTTTGTTTTTTCGTTTAAAGTTGATTTTATTTCTCTCAAACAAATACCTATCTAACAAATTCTTACTATTTTCGTATTACTGTATGGCACTTGTATCAATAAATACATTAACATTTTCAAAATGTATCAAAATTAACAAAAATTTGTATCATTAATCACTTTTTATCTTAAATGCGATACAGGTGTATAACAATTTAAATACAATTTGACTCCCAAATTCCTGAATACAATATCAATTTCAATTTTTAATATTCAAGTTAATCATATTTATTTTACAACTTTTTGTTTGAATAACTTCTTATAGTGCAACCTTCCAAAATACAAAGCATAAAATCATCCAACACCAACCAATAAATAATGTGTAAAATGGTTCAAGTCATTTTAAATTAATTTACACATAAAACGACTTTAATACATGTTGTGTTAGGTGATACAACTTGATTTCTTTTTAAATTATAAAAAAACTAAACAAATTAATCTGTTTCTTCTTACACTAAATCGTGCTCTAAGATATGGTTTACCAATGTCAGTAATCAGTACTCATTTTAGTGAAGTAGACAAAGAGTCAGATTTTTTTTAAACTTTAACATAAATTTTCTCAGAATCATGATTTTCCAGTTACATCACTTTTCACTGAAGGTACAGAATTCAAACAGCCGGCCGCGATCTCGTCCAATCTCTGATTTATACGCGAACACATTCAATGTACGCATCCGTGATGGAATACTGAATTAGTCGTCGTAAATAAAGTTTTGAATTTTGGGAGCTGATCGAATTTTAGATTCGAGTGTAATAGAATAGATTTTTGGTTGGTTATCTGGTGGGTCGGCAGTGGACGTATCTATATTAACTGATGGAAATTATGAGCTGATGCTTAGTTTTTAACCAAATTCAAAAAAGAGGAGGTTCTCAATTCTTCTGTATGTTTTTTTTAAATGTTTGTTACGCGATATGTCCGGCAATTGTAGATCGATTTTGAAATTTCCTGTTTTTGATGGATAAGGTTTGCCTCAGGGGTATTCCCGTATAAATTCTATTAACTTTGCTTTGGTAGTTTATCAGTTAGCTTCAATAATACATATTTATTCCACTTAATGTATATTGATGATGTTATAATAACTTCCTGTCACTGTTATTTACATAGAAAGTAGTGGTATACGAATTTGAGTGGGGAAGGTACCACAACTAAAAAGTGAAAAATAAAAACTTATAACAAAAAAAAAAAAACGACTGACTTCTAAAAAAGCACTAGGTATAAAGTGAAAAATTACTTTCATTTCGGAGGTCGGTGACAAAAAACGAAAATACAAAACCAAGGACACCGACTTCAGAACTTAAAGTTATGTTTCACTTTGTAGTGTTTTTTTTTGGAAGTCGGTTGTTGTTTTTTTGACTAACTCAGATTATCAATTTTAGAAGGATTTCTACAAGTTTTATATATATCTAGCTACTTTCTTTTGAAGGGTTTATGGGCCGGAAAATTATCGTGTTAGGAATTGGTTCTATAAACTGCACGATAAAGATGGATGGAGGTACGTTATGTGGACATGTTTTTTTTTTGTGTGAAGGATGTTTTCCATCAACAACTCGCATCGCATCGGATCGGAACAGATTTTATAATCTTTAAACGATATTAAATCGTGTACACAGTTTTAAAGTATATATTACCAAGCCGCGCACAGCAGATTCACCGCGGGCATCTTCCGCGACACTCGATCGTAGCCAAAAGTATGCTGCGACGCGCGATCGTCTCCGTTCGCCTGTCGTCGTGTCGTCGTATCGTCAACACGGTAGGAATGAAACTGACTATTAAATGACTAGGCGCAGAAACGGATATGTTCGCCAGCGACGCTACGGAGCCGATCGTATACGCCGACATCCTGCCGGACGCGATCGGCTGTCACCGCATCCGTTCGTATCCTTTCCGATCCGATGCTATGCGAGCCGTTTGGTGGAAATCATCCTTTAGAGCGGGCAAATTGGACACTTAGGCTCGTAAAAAACTGCTCGCGTTAAACTCCTATCAGTTATATAAAGAAAAAGCTTCGGTATTTCAAAGTGGTAGAAGATAATCAACTCAATCAGAACATGTTAACAAAATGTACCGTCAATCGGGGTGAATATGGATGCAGGGGTGAACCAGAACGAAACTCTAAAAGAGATTTTAGCATTGAAATAATATCGACAGTGGAAAAGTAAAATGGCTAAAGCGCCAAAACCTGAAATCTCAGGAATGAATTCTATAAGTAATAACTTTAAAATTCATTCCTGAGATTTCAGGGTTTGCGCTTTAGCCATTTTACCTTTCCACTGTCGATATAGTTTGTTGCCAACAAGGGCACTTAATCATTAATTATAATACAGTGAACACATTAGAGTCCTTTTGGCAACAAACTATATTAATTAAATGTTAAAATCCCTTTTAAAGTTTCGTCTCGATTCACTCTGCATTCCTATTCACCCCGTTTAACGGTACCAATCAATATGGAGACTGATATTAAAACTAGTATGCAACCATTTTTTCTAGAAACTAAAAAATTTAAACCAACCTAAAACCGCTTAACAAATACCCAAACAAGTTTAGATAAAATGAAACAACCTGTATCGTCCACATAAAAATTCCGAAGTCATTACTATATCAGAGGCACAGAGCGCAGTAGCTGGTCATCAATAATTCAGTGAGGTGCTCTCAATCCGTATCTGGTGTCGCCGCTAACGAGATTACCTGGACATTGTAGCTACGCGTTGGATTGATGATGATTTAGTATTTTTTGTTAGGGTTTTTTTGAAAGACTAGCTTTTATCTCCGAGGACACACGTTATACTAAAATCTATATAAAAAAATCTGTGAATTTAAATACATAAAACTTAGGCAAAAATCACTATTTTGTTCGAAATTACTTAGACTAAAAGCAGGTCAGAGAACATAAATGATTATTATACAGGGTGTAAAAAGACACATCACATACCCGTCAACTACGCATTATGTACGTCAAAAATAATTGCTGGGAAACGAATTTTACTTTTGGTGTAAATAATAGCTTTGTTTTTCTTTTTTTTCTTTCTGTAAGTATGTTTGTACAAACACTTTTACACGTCAGTCATATTTTTTAAACTAGATGAGGTCGGCGTTTCCTATCGGACTACTCTGAGAAGAAAGGCCGAAACAAACTCAGAGGTCACAGTCTCTTTTAAAGTCCAGACATAATCTTGGTCAGATCATGCGAAGACCATGTAGATTGTATCTGAATGGTCTTTTGAGGAAAGAACCACACAGATTGGGTGGACCTGTCCAGTCAGTGCACGCATTTGTCAGTAAACGGCTGTTTACGGTAGTGCGCAACGTAACGCACGCAAAACATTATGCTTATGGGTGCATGCAACGCTACAGGGGTCGTGGTGGTATTTAAAGTTATGTAAGTATAACATTACAAATTTTGTCGTAAAAATACGTCAGTATAAGTTGTAATTTTGACGTTCAATATCTCCGTAACCAGAAGGTTCCCAAGTATGGTCCAGTACAAAAAAAATATTACAATGACGGGGAGTAGTAAGTTACTATCGGCTTCGTTATGTGTCTTTTTATATTACGTTACGTTATTCACGATTTTAAAAATAATTCACGAATCAAAACGTGGTTCTCAAGTTAAAAGCGAACAAACAACTGACAGAGAGACGATGTCTTTTCAGTAGATTTTCAGGATCTCAATTTCGCAATCTTTGATTTAAGTATAAGCATGAACTAAGATTCATGCTTAAAAATCGTTCTAGGACACACACATACATACATAAACTTACGCCGTCTCCTCGTGGGGGTAGGCAGAAACTGCAGAACGCCACCTGCTACGATCCTTACATATGCCCTTTGCCTCGTTTACGTTTATACATCTGGTCATACACGTACGCCAGTTGCGAGTACTACGCACCTGACCTGTCTGAAGAACATCACCAATAAGGTCACTGTATGTCCTCCTAGGACGTCCCCTCCCCGCGTTTCCACTCGTATCTGCCTTGTAAATACCTTTTGTTAGTCACATTTCATTCATCCTCTCAACATAACCAAACCATCTAAGCATACTCTTTTATTTAAATTTATGTCACTGCATTCGTTCTAGGATACATTAAATTATCAGCCTATAATATTCCCACTGCTGGGACACAGGCCTCCTCGCTTGGAGAGGGAGTGGACTGTAATCCACCACGCGGGTCCAATGCGGGTTGGTGGATGTTATGTCTTCGAATTTTTGGTTCTAAGACATGCCGGTTTCCTCACAATGTTTTCCTTCACCGTTTTGAGAGCAGTGGTGGTAAAATTATTTACCCAAAGTAAAGCGCCTGCCTGCGGTCGAACCCACGACCTACAACTTATAAGTCGGGTCCGTTACCACTATGATACCACTGCTCTCCGTTCTAGGATATCAACCTAAAAATGGTTCTTAAGTACTTGTGACTTGCCGATGCCTGCCAGGGTCGCGGGTTTGTCCAAAAAGGGTTTACCGTGGCCTTGGCACACAGGCAACTGAAGGAACACGAGTGGGTTTTAATCAGTAAAAGTCTGACACGCCCTCCCGCTCCGCTCAGAGCGGGAGAAGTTATTTGTTGATTTCACACCCAAAAACTAAATTGTTATTCGTTACTTATTCAAGCGTTATTCTTTTCTTTCAAAAGCGGAGGATAACCTCTATTTTGCTTTAATAGTATAAAATACTTTCAAACTAGCTACTACTTACTCAATGCTTTCAACAAATTGGTTGATTTTTTACCAAAGGTCATACAGAGGTACTAAATTGTTATTAAGAGATAAATAAATAATAATAATAATATCATTTATTTGCTAAAAACATGGCATAAAAGATGGTAGTGTTAATAATGCCAACAAACATGTTTTGCTTAATAGATATAAGCGTGCAAATTTGACATGCATAACGACACCATCAGTCATCATGCAATTTTATGTTCTAGGAACTCCTTAACACTGTAAAAACGATTAGCAGATAGTCATTTGCATTTCTGCGGTAATTATTTTTTAAATATCGTAGCATTATGCTGAGATAGGAGCCTTTTTGGCCTCGCACAGGTTTTTTACTTGTTTATTGTTGTTTTATTTTTTTTCCTTTTTCTTTTTTATTGTTAATTTTGTTAGTTTTAAATGCTCCTTTTTTTATTTTTTACTCTTTGTATTCCCTGTGCGTGTCCCAAATAAAATATTTTATTTTCTTTCTTTCTTTATTTGTATAATTTAATTTTGAACAATCTTGTATTTAATGTTTGTTATTCATTTGGTATTCTATTGTAAACGTGGACACACATAAACCTCCAGTTTTTACTATATTTCGCAAGCCTTGGGAGGACATCTAACACGAGCCTGTAGGGGTCGCGGCTGCTGCGCGAATTTACATCGCTTGCTTTTGCAAACAATTCCCTATGCCTCCACACAAATATACAGATTTCAAAAATATAAAGGAACGGCAGCGGTAACAAATCAAGTTTCTTAAATACCGGCCTGCAAGATTCGTCGGGTTTAAGCCCACCTAATGCTCTAATGCATCTTTTTGTGCGACAAATGCTCTATTTTGATCAGTGCTGTTACCCCACATAATTAAGCCATAGCGTAGCACTGATTCAACATATGCATGATATTTTGTTATAGTCGTTTTAATGTTTGTTATCTTTCTAATCTGTTTCAGTGCATATACAAACTTATTAATTCGTTTGGATTCTGTATCAACATGTGCTTTCTAGTTGATGTCTTGGTCCAAGGTTACGCCTAGAAATTTAGTTTGCGTTACTTCGTGAATTCTATGTATATTCATTTTAATACAGTTTTTTTGCATTATTTGATTTATTAAATTGTATGTATACGGATTTTTTTAGATTTATAGATGTTATTTTTATTTAGCCATTCAATTAGTCTTTCAATCACATTATTAATTTCAGTCTCGTGGTCATTAATTGTATTGTTTTTTTTATCAGATGATATAATAATAGAGATGTCATTAGCGAATAGTATAAATTTATGATTAGTTTTAGTAGTGTTAGAACTTATATACAATAGGAATAAAAAAGGGCCTAGTACACTTCCTTGTGGGACACGTGTTTATTGGATTTTAATTCAGAATAGTGAGATGTCATATCGTTATTTATATCCATTTTTGTAATAGTAAAGCATTGTTGTCTATTACTCGTACTTAGATATGAGGATATAATAGTGTAATACTTCTAATTTCAGTTGCCTCCAATTTCTGCAGTAACAGGTCATGAGAGACTAGATCAAAGGCCTTAGATAGATCGAAGAACAGCCCTGTAGTAAGATTACGCGGGGGTCGTGCGGTCCATGGCCCTTTACGGGGCACCGGTGTGGGCGCGTTCGTTAAGGCTCCGGCCAGCCCGCCGGTTGAAAGCGTCCCAAAGGGTCATGGCCATCCGGACGGGGATTCCGCACGGTCTCCTGCGAGGCAGCGAGCCTCCTTGCCGGATTGCCGCCGTGGGATCTGGAGGCAAAGGTCCTCGCGCACGTTTGGGAGTGGCGCGAGGAGGTGAAACGCCGGGGCGTAACTCCGCTGCCGCGAGAAATCACGGCACAGCGGACAGAGCTCCGGCGGGATCTCATGGCGGCATGGAGAGTGTGACTGTCGCAACCCAGCGCAGGGCACGCCACAATTGCGGCGGTAAGACCCCTCTTTGAGGAGTGGCTTGAGAGGCGCCACGGCATCCTCACCTTCCGCCTGACGCAGGTCCTCACCGGACATGGCTGTTTCGGGAGGTTCCTGTTTCGGATAAGGCGGGAGGAAACGCCCGGGTGTTATCATTGCGTGGATCGACCGGAGGACACGGTGGAGCATACGGTGGAGGTCTGCCCGGCTTGGGCGGAGCACCGCCGTGTCCTCGTGGCGGCGATCGGCGGCGGCGACCTCTCGCGTCCGGCCCTGGTTCAGGCCATGGTACGGAGCGAGAGGGAATGGGAAGCCGTCACCTCCTTCTGCGAAGCAGTAATGCTCGCGAAGGAGGAGGCGGAGCACGAGAGGGAGAGGCAATCACTGCGCCCTCGCGCCCCTAGTCACCGCAGGAGGAGACACCCTGGGCGTCGGGAGTCGATTGCCGACTCCCGGCCACCGTAGGCGCGGGCTTGCGGACGGCGATCAATGGGCAGCTCGCCGTCCGGTAAGGACCAGGCCCGGGTCGACGGCGCGTCGTGTTCCACGCGCGCCTCAAAGAGATGTCAGCAAAATTGACGGAGTCCGATAGGACCGATGCCTGCCGGGGCTGCGGATTGTTCGAAAGAGTTACCGTGGCCCTGGCGCACAGGCAACTGAAGGAACACGGGTGGGTTTTAGTCAGTAAGAGTCTGACACGCCCTTCCGCTCCACCCAGAGCGAAGAGGTCATTTGATGATTTCCCACCCAAAAAAAAAATTAAAAAAAAGCCCTGTAGTAAGATAGTTATTGTTAATATTCGTTAATACTATTTTTATAAGACTGTAGATGGCTAACGTTGTGGATTTATTTTTTTGGAAGCCGAACTGTTATTCACTAATAATGTTAAAATTACAGAAGTCAATCAGTCTTTTATACATAATTTTTTCGAATATTTTCGATATAATAGGTATCAAAGTTATTAAGCGATAGTTGTTAACATCTGATCTTTCACCGGTTTTATAAAGTGGCTTAACAATTGACAGCTTTAGTGCTTCGGAACAAGAGTCAAAACTTTAACTAATTAATGCTAGGTACCTTATAATATTATTGTAGAATATCACAGATAAGAGTGAAAACGGGATTACACTTGTCAATATTCGTTGTGTAAAATTAAGTTCTGAAAAGATTTCAATATATTTTTTAAAGGTACGTCTTGAGGAGGGCTTACAGTTAATTCATCGATTTTTGTTAGCTGCAGCAAAACCGGAGAGATAATATCAAAAATTATAAATTATATTCGACAAATCATAATTATCGGCGCACCCCATATGCGCGTGATTGACGGCGGAAAGGCGCGAGGGGTGTTGGGGTACCGAACCCGTACGCGACGACCGCTGCACGCCTTCCATACCACTCAGGTCACTGACGCGCGCCCCTACGGGCATTTCTTTAATATAATGTCAATTATGGTATTACACCTATTTTAATACAGTCCACTATTTTATTTCTCGTAAAGTCCGATTGAGCCCAATCATAATCCAGATTGACTAGTTTGATATAATATAAAATGTTTATTTAATACTGAATCAAATTAAGTATGAATGTTTTATTTAAAAACGTAAACCATATTTTTATTGAAATAGGAACAGCCTTTATATATTATTTTATTTCAATAGCAATGCATTTTTTCGCTGGCACAGTCAAATTTTATTACTCTTTTACGTTTGCTAATAAATCAATAAAACAGGTTTTATTTCGCAGATGTTAAACAAAACAATAAACTCGTGAGTTTTACGATTTGAGAAAGACAGAATGTGTGAATCTATGTCACAATAATATTTTTTATTCATCAGGTTGTCATAATACTAAATGAATTAACATAAAATAACTTGCATTAGCTTACTTTAGACGCATATAAAAAAAAATACTTATAATTTATTCAAAAATAAAATTTGCCAAATCAGAATTACTTATATTGTTATATTATTTTCCTCCACGTTATCATAAGAAAAATAAGTTCTAATGCAAGTCCTATTGAATACTCATCTAAAAGGTTTTCAGATTAATAATATCAAGCTAAGCTTCTTCTTACTTTCCTTCCTTCTTCTCTTAGTATTTTCAACTGATACCTTGTGGGATACTAAGGCTGTCTTCCCACAGATTGGTGATAAGTTACCTAGCCCTTTGCTACGGAGCCTATCATAGAAACGGTCTTATTACAAAATGCGTTCTAACTTTGGTCAAACCTTGAACCTCTCACCCAGTTTCTCTATTTCGAACCTCATTACGACAAATGTAAACTTCTTAAGGGGACTACAGGATCTAAATGCAAATTTTATAATACCTAAATGTTATGATCCACTGCAGTAAACTAGATCAGAAAAATATATGATCTTTTTCAGGGTATATACTAGTTAGATAGTGTGTTGAAAACTTAATACAACTAATTTGATACGATAGAAAAAAATCACGAAGATGCCTCCAAAAATTTCTTTTAACGATTAAAAACCATACGAGTACTAATATACTTGCAATAATTCTAATTTTTTGTCAGATTATTCTACAAGCAACATATTAACGTAATAGTGTTTTAATTTTTTTGTCCAATCAATCGTTTTTTGTAAATAGATAATTGCTTCATATTTTGCAATAAATTACCAGCGTTGTGTCATCGCGTTTCTCTTTCTTTTCTATGCAGTCCGACAGTGACCGCGCTTTAGCTGTTGTAAGCCGCTTAATACAAAAAAATACAACTTAGAATTTCGGTTTAAAATCAGTTTTTGTATTTAGAACTTGAACGATGTCAGAATAAAGTTCGTAGATCAAAAATGGCTTGCTGGTTAAAACCTGCGGGGTAATTGCATAACACATTAACAGTAGGAATGGCTTTCATTTTGACAGTTCAACAACATTCACTGCGTTATTTACGTTGTTGAGCAGACAAAGTTTTCGAACATATGAAGCAATTGATTAGCAATATCCTTTCAAAATTATTCAGATTCTGATTGATAGTGTGTTATGCAATAAGGGTGCAGGGTCGAAAGATAACTAGATAGCAGCTACGGTAGCACATACGAGAAGTTTCGGGAAATCTAGAACCCTTCCACTTTCTTATTCATGACTACTCGTACATACTAAACTGTAGCTAGAACTGAAGTTTCCACGAATCGTAGAAGTTAACAACGACTCAAAGTCATTATGTATTAACACGTCTAGATGAAATGATGATAGCAAAATGATAAGATTTTTAAGTAGCTATCCTAAATTATATGCACTCAAAAACATCATCAGTCTGTAGCAGTTGATAACTGAATAAACAGCCTCTCTTATTGAACGTAAGGTTAGTATAGGGTACCAGGTACCTACTGTGCGATCGGACATTCTTTAATTGTTTTATTTTTTTGTTATGTATTTTTTTTTTATATCTGGCATCTAGAGTCTTGATTGTATAATTTATTTTTATTATATATTTTTTTACATTTAAGTTCTTTTTTAATATATTTTCGTCGCGTATTCCGCAGAGCCTAAAGACGAAAGTCTTCAAAGTTCTGCGTCCTGCCTGTTATGACTGACGGAGCCCAAACGTGAACACTCACGATATGGTTAGTCCATAAATTCAAGGTCGCTCAGCGAGCTTTAGAACGAGCTATGCTTGGAATGACTCTGAGGGATAGAATCCAGAATAAGGTGATCCGGCAGAGAACCTTAGTTATTGACATAGTTCACAGAATAAGCAAGCTGAAGTGGCAGCCATATTAGCCGTAGAACCGATGACCGTTGGGGTAGACCGTGGGGGGTGTTCTTGGGTGGAGACCGCCAATCGGCAAACTTAATATAGGACGCCCTCAGGCTAGGTGGAGCGACGATCTTTGCCGAGAATCGAGCTAAATGGCGTGCAATTGGAGAGGTCTATGTCCAGCAGTGGACTGCTGTAGGCTGATGATGATATTGAATTTTACTTTCCCAAAACTCTTCCATTATCTATGGAAAAGTTCACCTTTGTAAATTAGTTTCACGTTATTTTTCTTTTATATTGTTTTACATAAAATATGCATGTCAGATTCACATCTAGTAGATGTCAATCAGAAATATTGTGTTGTAACTGTTGTATTGCATTTGTGATTGTGATATACAATCACAAATGCAATACAGTTTTGTGAATTATTATAATAAATAAAAATCTGTTTGGGGCGCATGGCCACTTTTATACCTTAGGTTTTTTTAAATTAAGTATTCCGTTTTTAGGTATGTCTCTTGTATGTGCTGTATATTTTATATCTACACTATAAACATTCTAAAAACGAGCATTCGTATCTAATAAAGATTAATGTAAATACAACTAGTTGCCAGACCTGTTAGTTGATTGTAAAACAATCTGGGAGAGTGCAAGACAATTGCTAATACGGACTTTGAGGTTAACGCAATTTTCTACAACGATACCCACATGTTACAAATCCCTTGAAATTACACCTAGCTACTTTAAAATGTAGAAAGAACGAACTACCATTAAATTAAAGTGGTATTCTTTTAAACAAACTATATTTTTATTTTATGCTAGCAGAAGCTTGAATTCCTCTGAAATTTCCAGGAAAGTTTAATGGAGCTCGCTATTGCTTTATCAGTTATCACCCAAAGGTTGAGTGACACTTGGACGTCATAAAATGACAAGGTCAATTTGTCTATGAGACAGTAGATCGACCTTAGTGAAGTATAAATTTTATAGTAATTTATTGTCGAAAGTGGTAAAGCAATTGTATTACGAAGTCGATTATACTACTATCAAAACTATTTTTACCATCAATCAGCATTGCTGAATACTATTTTGAAAGGCTTCGGTGAAATAAAGCGGATAATTTAAATAAGACTTTTTAATATTGCCTCTAAAGTCGGCATATCAAGTGTCTATACGCGGTGACCATATTCTTTTAGGTGGGCCCTAGCATAGATGAGTAAAAATAGGCTACTATGTTAACTCAGAAATTAATACGAAACATGCTTTTATTTTAAATGTAGTTACCTACCTACACACATTAAAAGTGTCTAGGGATCAAGGTATTTGAAAATAGTATTTTATTTAAGAAACTGTTGCATCAAAGTTTATGAGACCGGCTGGTCTGGGGATATCGCACGGTTCCCTGCGAGGCGGCGAGCCTCATTGCTGGATTGCCGCCATGGGATCTGGAGGCAAAAGTCCTCGCGCACATTTGAGAGTGGCGCGAGGACACGAAACGCCGTGTTTTAATACCTCTGAGGGGTACTAAAACACGAGTACATACATAACATACATAACATCACACCTGTATTCCCCGAAGGGTTAGGCAGAGGTGTACCTATAGTACAAAAAACGAGACGTAGGCAAGGTTTTTAATAGTATCACACGAGTGTTTCAATACCTAGTTATGTGCAGTTTCATACACTACTATATTAATTACTCTCATAAATTGGGATGAACCTACTAAATAAAAGATCAAAGTTTCCCACGAAATTCAGTACAACAAAACTTATGAATGGCGCCAAAACCCAGCACATCACCGCGAAAGCGTTAAAGCGGGCGATGGCACAGACAAGTAAAAATTGGAATCAAAACTATTTGTAATGCGATAAAAATGGCTCGTTCCGCATATGTGTCCCATTACAAAAAAATAATTGATGGAGACTCCTTGGTGAAACTCCTTGATGGATTTTCCCTGTATCGTATTGGTAACAAAATTGTTTTAACATTATTTTGTTACAGAAAAATTGTTATAATATACGATTATATTTTTAAATTTCGGTATTTTGTTTATAAAGTAACGTCAAATGGGGTGAATAGAGATGCAGAGGTGAATCGAGACGAAACTTTAAGAGGGACTTTAACATTGAAATAATATAATTTGTTGCCAAAAAGGACTCTAATGTGTTTACTATATTATAATTAACGATTAAGTGCCCTTATTGGCTACAAACTACATTATTTCAATGTTAAAATCCCTTTTAAGGTTTCGTTCCGATTCACCCCCTTTTTTTTGGGTGGGAAGTCATCAAATGACTTCTCGTGAACCCTTGCTACGGTTATTTGGGAACCCGACAGTGACGCGTTCTGAGGACCATGAAAACACATGGCCTCCGACTTGTGCAAGGCCACCTCGAGTCCCAATTACTGGATCCTCTCGACGGCTGTCGCAACACCACGTGTCATCAATTCGGCTACCGCCTGGTGCGACCTCCCTTGCGCCAGGACCAGCGAGTCGTCAACGTAACACACCACGCTGACGCCGCTAGGGAGGCCGGCGCGCAGCACCCAGTCGTACCCGATGTCCCACAGATGCGGCCCCAGGATCAATCCCTGTGGGATACCACTCGACATCTCTCGCCGGTTCCATTCTCCCTGGTGAACGGGGTAGATGATAGCCCTGTTCGTTAGATAGGCCTCGACCACACGACAGCGGTAGGTCGGCATCCGGTGATATCCGAGTGCCTCCCTGATGCAACTCCAGGGCAGGGTATTGAAGGCATTGGCGATGTCTAGAGACATCGCCAAGACGTCCGATTCACCCCTGCATCCCTATTCGGGTCTGTAACGTTTGAAATAATAACAATAGTTGTAACGATCATATGACTTAATTTCATTTTACCAAATTTTATATGGTATAAAGAACATTTTCTATAATGCAGATTTGAATTAATATTCAATTAGTATAATATTCAGTTACTATAATGTTTGAAATCTATAAGTAACGTTTAATATAATTTAGAAACATCTACTTTGTTTTTTACATCCACCCCCCCCACATGCAGCGGGCGTACATACATAATACTCACACTAATAGCGTGACAGTATTATGTTGTAGCGGTATCTAAATCGCCACATGCGAGCTACACGTCACACTGATGTCACGCAAAATCGTGCATCGCGCAAGCAGAGTTTACGGCGCAACTAGCATACATACAACATCCCGACATCAATCGTCGGGCAGTTGCCCACCGGACACGACAGCCGGGGTCGGAGGATCCTCCGTTTTCTATGGAAGTATGAGTGAGCATTACACCCTGTTCCTCATACCTCTATAATGTATTTGTCTCCGATCAGCCGTTTGTCGTAAAAATTATGTCGAAGGGATCGGTACAAAATGCAATATTACTGTACTAGGAGAATTTAGGATGCAAGAGTGTGCGCGGGCTCGGGACTTGGGGCACCGCGACTCGGACAGGTTAGGTTAGAAGGGGATGGCGGGGTCTGGAAGACCGCGCCATCCCCTTCGTGGTTATTTTTTTAAACCACCCAGAAGTAGGAGCCCCGAAGAGCGGGGCTCCTACTTACTACTACTCAGATCCCCCTTATTGTTGGTGAATCATTTGGGTTAGATGAGGTTATAACAGTATGATGTTTCCTGATAGTTACTTATTCATTACAGTTTTTGGCTGAAAATTAGTTGAACTGAACGATAGATAAAAAGAGCAATATACAAATTGAAAATTATGTAAAATGAACGTTAGAGCAAAAGGTTATATGAAATATAACATTACCATGTCTAGTATCCTGGCCTCATACCAAAGCGACGTTTGTCAGAAAAACACATAAAACACTCTTCTACTGCCCAATTTATGTGTTCACGAGCCCATTGTAAACGGGCTCTGCGATTGCGGGGCTCAATAGGTGGTACACGTAGCGGCCTTTGGGAACGGAGATTGATTTTATGCAAGAATTTCTTATAGTTTGATCGCTTATTAACATGCCTGAAGAGCTATGAAGCCTCGTAACCACAACATCATCGCTGTCATTGTACGATTCCGTCGAGCAGTTATTTGTATACGTAACGATCTTATCTGCGTGTGGTGATACGAGCTCATCCTCCATATCACTATGTCACGCTGCCAGTGACGCGGTAACGTCACCAATGTCGACTTATCTCTGCGTAGTGCCTAGAGCAATTGCCACAGCACGTTGCCGAGAACCAGCTTCCAACATTTCCACCGCTTTGATAATTTTTTCTCACCTCAAATGACATCTTCTCTCCATAATAACTTTCTTTTGTATTGATTCCACTCAGAAGTATGGCAGATTTTTTTCTTGATTTGGTCTCAAACCTGTTGCAGGATTAAATAGGAATACGACTTGACAGAAGATGATCTCTTGACCGGAATCCAAAAACTATTCTTTTTTCAAACGACGAAATTTACTAAAAAGTATCCATAGGAGTTACAAAAAATATAATTAATAAACTAGATTTTTAGTAAGATAAGATAAGATAAGGTAACATAAGATAAGATAAGATTTATTTTCCCAAACATGTGTATACATACAATAATAATAAGTGCATGCAAGATAACATAAAGAAAGTTGGTTCAGACATGTTTGCCACATACTATGGCGTGCAAATGTTTTGAATTACAATTGTGATTTTTAATATATCCTACACTCCAAGAGAATGCGCTTTAACAAAAAAAAAAAAAAATTCACATTACAAAAACATAATTTAATCTATGACTGCACAATTAGCAAATAAGTAATGAATGTCAAAAGTAAAAAAAATATAAATCATAATTAAAATAAAAAAGGAATTAATAATGTCAAAGCGTACACAGTCATGTCGAAAGTATTTAATAAAATTATAATTGAATCTGTAATAGTCGTAATTAATAAAGTAGAGCAGTCAAATTAATCAAAAAAAAAATGTATGATTATTTATATAATAAAACATAGATATGTAAAAATATAATCAGAATTTCTCATCTAAAAACTCGTTCAAATTATAATAAGCCTTATCTGTTAGAAAATTAATAACTCTCTTTTTGAGAGCTACATCATTTAACTGCTTAAACCTAGCAAAAACGTGCTTGATCCCTAGACACGTTTTATGTGTGTAAATTTAAAATAAAAAAAAAATATTATGAGGCGTGCGATATAAAATTATTAACAACTAACTTAAAAATAAACATCGAATAACCATTTTGATACAATAAAACAAAAATCAATACAAATAAATTTGGCCACTAAATAAAAATAGATGTACCAAATTATTACATTAATTCTGCAAAATATCTATTACAATGAACATCAATGAACGGTTTGCGTTGATTTAAAAATGGTTGACTTTTTACTTGGTCAGCAAAGTGGATACATAAAATACCCTTTGTATATGCGATAGTAGAGCAATTATTACCAAATTCGCATACCCATTAAATAGCCCGAATATAAATATCCCAACAGAAAACTTCCTAAATTAATATCCTTTCAGAAGGTCGAAAAGGAATCCTTTCTCTAATATTCCTTAATCCCATAAGATTACCCTTCCTAGCGACCTCCTACCGAGCAATCGTCTCAATGCTCTCGCTAATCTCCTTTAGTGAATATTGTAGGAACAAAAATCCGACGCCATTTAGACCGTGTACTCTCTAAGGCAGACTGTTCAATAATTCAGCGCGCCAGTGTGACTCCGGCTTTACTCGGTCTTATTATATGATTAGATCAGTCTGTAGTGGAATAGTGGAAATGTATTGCTGTATAGAGATGTATTGGTTTTATATTTGATGAGGTAAAATTGTAGCTATGTGACTTTTTTTATTAGAAAATGGGATGTTGACAAACAGGGTGTAAGGGACATTGAAATTTTCGTTGATTTTTTGCCGCTGTAACAACAAATACTAAAAAACAGAATAAAATAAATATTTAAGCGGGCTCCCATACAACAGACATGATTTTTTGCCGTTTTTATAGTTAATGGTACGGAACCCTTCGTGCGCGAGTCCGACTCGCACTTGGCCGGCTTGGTTTTAAATAACCGATTATAAAAATTACATTGGTGGGTCTGGGTTATCTGTGGTCTACAATCATGTACTGAATTGATGTCAACAGTTTGAAAGTCGATGTCCCATATACCCTATGTGTGCAGTCGATCTGGTATTTGCTTTATCACCTTTGACAACAATTCCCAGTAAATTGAAACCTCACTGAGGTTGGTTCACTAAGGTTACTTACACTTAAACAAATAAGTCAAAGTTAAAGTCAAATCATTTGTTTCAAATAGGCACATAAAAGGCACTTTTGAACTACAAAATTTCCAAAAAAAATGAATTTATTCAAGTTGTCCCTTCCGAAAGGTAGTTTCGTATGGAGAAGAATGGGCAGGAAACTCCACCGTTACTCTTTTAAAATGTTTTAAAATATTTTGTGTACATTAATTATATAATTATATGTGAAGACGATGCACCTAGAATAAAATTACTATACCACAATAGGTAAAACTAATTAAAAACGAAGCAATGACAGAGAAATTAATTATGTGATAAATACATGGTGCTCACTTATTTAAAAAAAATGTAAAAGTATACGATTTTCGAAAAAAAAATAACAAGTAATAATTGAGTGTGTGAGTTAAAGTAATTACAGAATGTAAAATCAATGTCATAAAAATTATAAATTATACAATTAAATTAGCAACCTGTTTGATTTTTCTAGACTCTAGATTGTCCAATGGAGCAGAAACAGCATGTTTCCAAGCATTCTTATCTAGGATTTATAATCCTTTAATTTGTATTATGTTTGTTTACAAAGTGTTTACTTTCATTTAATTGCATTATATCACATGGTATTTTGTTGTAATATTTAACACAGTACCCCATAAAATATGTATGTAATTGAGATAATCTGAAAAATGATTGATCTATTTTATCTTTATTTCTAGTATTAAAATTATGTCTATCATCTATATTATTAAAATATGTAGATTTTTCATACATACATAATATTTTCATAAATGAATTGACTAGTCCTAGGTACCGTCATAATACTAATCTTTTTAAACAATCCCCTAAGAGATTCGCGGCGACGTTGATTGTAAATGGCTCTCACAGCTCTCTTTTGCAAAATAAAAATGGATTCAATGTCAGCAGCCCGACAGCTGAGTAAAATGCCTTATGACATAATGCTGAGGAAAAAGCTAAAATAGACCAAACGCGCTGTTTCTACAGCTGTTAACTGTTTTACCTTTCTAACAGCATAAGCGGCCGAGCTTAGCCGCCCCGCAAGAGATGTTATATGAGGTCCACATAGTAACTTCTCATCTAGCGTGATTATATAGAACTCGTTGTTAATAACTTACAAGTGATATTCAACATTAGGTCGAGGTGTATCCAGGTCGACACGATAAATGACTGATGATGGTGAACGATACTATCATATAGAAACCTGGACTAATAAACTCTAGTTTACACGGTTTTTATGCCCCAGCTGAAAGTTTTTAATTATTGTTTAATTAGGTAAGAGTTATCCAGATTTTTTTTTTTGAAAAATCTTTCACGCCTGGTTTTAGAAATATTTGTTTACTTAAAAATGGAACTATTAGTTTCTCCCCGTAACATCTGTGAACTAATTGGAAGGTATACGTTATCTCCTGATAACCACTGGAATAAAACAATTATACGGCTTTCACAAAACACATGAGGCACCCTCTTATTATCTTGGTTCGCAACAGGAAATCCAAAATAATAAAGATATGCACTTTTTGACGTATCTACAATGCGGCTTCCCGTTTTTGAAAATATAAACTGTCCACGAACGAAGCAAAATCGATACGAACTTTGTAAACACTTTCTGCTCGACATTTGAATTTAATTGGAAATAAGATATTTCTTGTTTGAATCGAATAAATCAATATTAGACTGAAGTCACCAAGTAGACTCGGAGAAAATAATTAGACTGTAAAAAAAATATATCATGATAGAATATTTCTGCTATAATTTTTAGGTTTACGGAAGGTAGGTTAACGATATATTAGGTCCTCACCGAAAATGGTTGTTTCGGTAGGTTCCTGTTCCGCATAAGGCGGAAGGAAACCCCCGGGTGCTACCATTGTGTGGATCGCCCGGAGGACACGTTGGAGTATACGGTGGAGGTCTACCCAGTTAGGGCGGAGCACCACCATGTCCTTGCGAAGGCGATCGGTGGCGGCAATTTCTCGCGTCCGGCCCGGTCCAGGCCATGGTACCGACCGAGAGGGCATGAGAAGCCGTCACGTCCTTGTGCAAAGCAGTAATGCTTACAAAGGAGGAGGCGTACCGCGTGATGGAGAGGCTATCGTTGCGCCCTCACGCCCCGCAGGAGACGCCCTGGGCGTCGGGAGTCGATTGCCGACTCCCGGCCACCGTAGGCACGGGCTTGCGGACGGCGAGCAATGGGCAGCTCGCCGGCCGGTAAGGACCAGGCCCGGGTCGAAGTCGTGTTCCACGTGCGCCTCAAAGAGATGTCAGCACCATTGACAGGGTCCGATAGGGCCGATGCCTGCCGGGGTCGCGGATTGTTCGAAAGAGTTACCGTGGCCCTGGCGCACAGGCAACTGAAGGAACACGGGTGGGTTTTAGTCAGTAAGAGTCTGACACGCCCTTCCGCTCCGCCCAGAGCGGGAGAGATTTCCCACCCAAAAAAAAAACAAAAGGTTTCGTCGTATCTATGCATTTCACGTAGATTCTAAGAAATCTGAGAAGAAGGCTGATGTTATTACATACCATAAATATATACAACTCCAAAATAAGGATATAAAAGACTAGCGACCAGTACCTGCTTTGCGATTCTTACGACTTCATAAAACATCAAGATTTCTTTGTTATATATGTCGGAAATACGTTAAATCAATCGTTCGACTTTGACTAATCGGGACAACAGCGCCACTGGTGGCGCTCGACAGAGTCTATAACATAACGCTGGATCAGAGTTAAAGCAGAGTTCGTTGTTGGCGGCTAAGCAGTGAACACGTTTAGAAACTGTCGCGCGTTCCGTATAGTTGTGTCGTGTACCTACAGTGTGTGATTCGCTAGTGTGATTAATTTGTTCGAAGATTATAATTTGATTTGAGCTGCAAACGGTTTTTCTATTGCGCAATAACCAACACTACCCATAGTACGTCCACGATTATAACGAGAGAGACGTACCTTCTCCGTCATATATAAGTTTAATATTAATCCATACTTTAATATAATAAAGCTAGAGAGTTTGTTTGTTTGTTTGAACGTGCTAATCTCTGGAACTGCCAGTCGTATTTGAAAAATTCTATAATACCGCATCAAAATCCGTTGCATAGTTTATAAGAACGACGTGGACATACTGACAGACACGAAAAAGCGACTTTAATGTATAATATATGTAGATGTGCTGGAGCAGTGGTGGCCCAGCGGTATCGACCCCGACTTATGAGTTGTAAGGTCAATTGTAAGGTTCGAACCCAGGCAGGCATTTTATTTTGTGTATTTAATTTCATCACCACTGCTATCAAAACATCGTGAGGAAACCGGCATATCCTAGAACCAAAAAATTCGATGACATGTGACATTCACCAACCCGTACTGGGCCCGCGTGGTGGATTACGACCCACTCCCTCTCACAGAGAGGAGGCCTGCGTCCCAGCAGTGGGAACGTTATAGTTTGATTTTGCTACGCTTATGCTATATAGATGTGCTGACCAGCAGGGTTATATAAGTTTAGAGCTTTCTGAATTAGGAGTATGATATCAGTTAGCCGATAAAGTTTTAATTTAATTAGTCCTGACTCCGTGAAGTTGATGCGGAATGTTTATGTGAAGAAGCTGTTTATAAACACTGTGTATTTCATTTTCAGTACTGACATTTTAAAGGATGTTGTTGTGGGGAGAAAATTCGTTTGCCATGATAGAAATTCTGAGACATAGGTTAAATAAATCTAGCTCCAAATTAACTGGAAAAAGAAATTTAACTATACTTATTATACATTAATTTCAACTTGATACCTCTACGCGTTGCTGAGAAAAAGGGTCTTAACAGACTGACAGACAGACGGACGGTAGACGAAGTGATCCTATAAAGGTTCCGTTTTTTTCCTTTGAGGTACGGAACCCTAAAACTATAAAGCTATGGGCTTGCCTTCTCTGTACCAGAAGAGGCTTTTGCCCTACAGTGGGTCAATAATAGGCTTGAATGAAAAATTTCCTCATTTAAGAATAAAGCTTCTGACGTTTTATAAGAAATAAAATATTTAGATTTTTTGATTTTTTACCACTTCATTGTAAATTAATAAACCAAACCTAGAAAAGTATCCAACGTTCAACCTTCGACCCAAAAAGTTCACACATTTCGAAAATATATCGAATTTTATCGTGCCCATTAAAAACGTCACCAGACACTTTCCCTCCAAAATGTACAGCGTTTGTTTAGTCTCGAGAGTCGTGCATGAGTCATGCAGTACGTGATACTGCACAAACTACAGGAGTGTCGCTTGAAATGGTTCGGCCATATTGAAATAGACCTAACCGGACTTTGTTTAGAATGTAAACCTTACTGAAGTGTGGGTTTCGGAACAATCAATCCTGGATAAATCTGGAGATACATCGTAAGATTTGGGTATTGTTGATTTAGCTTGCCCGTGGCTTAAAGTCACGTTTCGAAATATATAAAGTCCACCAGTTAAGTAATAGTATACTTTTATTTGGATATATTAAGACTAGCGAGTGTGTCTGCCATTGCGTCTGGAGTAATGTCTGACGACAGTGTTGCTACACTATAATAATGAGCGGTAGTATTGTACCACCTAACAGTACCTACCTAAAGACAGACAAAGAGACGATTTTATTTTTATTTATATTATTAATCAACTTTTACTGTCCTTCTGTTGAACAAAGGTCTCTTCCATAGGCCTTCACATCTCTCTCTTTTGCCCTTTCTGCCCAAATATGTACCTACTTGGGCAGAAAAGGAGTTAGTTATCATAATAATCTAAGAAAACATAACTAAATTATAGATTTACCCGAACTACTATTAATTTTTCCAACATTAAAAACACGCTAAGAAAATTTTCTCCTCACAAAAAAGTCAGATAAGAGCAATCCATTAAAATGAACTTTTACACTTTATCTACTTTCCAATACTTTTAGCATATTAGTGGTAAAATATTCCGGTAATTCTTAAAGCCATGATGGAAACCATGTTTTAATTACTGATTGTAATCTGCTTTTAGCGCCGGAGTTGGGAACTTTGTGCTGTTTAGGCGAACGTCAAAGGGTTTCACATCAAAGAGCTTTTGAAGTTTAAAGAGACGAACGTTTTTACGTTTTTCGTTCGTTGTCTAAAGGCAATTAATGTGTCAGTCGGAGCAGTAGAAGATTTTTTACTATAGTTGTAAAGGATTCCCTTTTGTTTGTAGGTTTTAGAGGCTATTTTGTTTTGAATTAAGTCTGTGGTTTTATGACGGTTGTTAATCTTATTTGTGTTGATGCTAATGTGATTAAAAACTTGTTGGAGAGAATGTGTTCTTGACACCTGTCAATGCAACAATATTCTAGTAACTAAAAAATATAAAATTCGCAAAACACGTATTCGTTTGTATGAAATCGAACTATAAACCATCATACTGTCGTCATTGTCATGCCATCAGCAACTGCTAACTGTTTTCTTGACAGATTATAGATTGCAGTCCTTTCACAGTTATTTTTACCTCTGATAGCAGCAACCCAATAGCAACCTTATTACAACGACGATAAAGATCACTGTGATTTTAACAACGAAGCAAAATTAGATGTTGAATAAATAAGAGAGGACTTTACCTATATCATTAGTTTCCCATTATCTTCTAGATCTAGATAAACAAGAGGACCACATTTTTTATCAAGATGAAGAACAAAATCTTCACAACCGTCCAATTACCTATCATGTTACAATGAAACTGCAGGATAATAATGCGAATTAGGTCGCGTTCCAAGTGGAAGTTTTGCATTTTCGCTCTTGTAACACAGGTTAACCATCTAGCACAAATGTCAGGGACTTCAAACAATTGTAACCACTTTCTTATGTGACAAAAGATTAATTATGTTAGATTATGTAAAAAAAATCATAAGACTCATTTGCATCTTTGGATTTGTACTCTTGCAAGAAAGGTAAACACTTCAAGTGATTTTTTAATTTAGATAAATATCATGCTAAAAAAAAACTAGGTATAGTAGGACGCACGTCAGTGGTAATAAAACCAGTATGATCTTTTTTTGATTAGGAAATCATCAAATAACTTCTCCCGCTCTGGAAGGGCGTGTCAGACTTTTACTTACTAAAACCCATCCGTGTACCTTCAGTTGCCTAGGACCCAGGGCCACGGTAACCCTTTGGGACGAACCCGCGACCCTAGCACGCATCGGTCCTAGCGAACCCCGTCAATGTGTGCTGACGTCTCTTTGAGGCGAACGAGGGACACAACGCGCCCTAAACCAGTAAGGGATGGCTTCGTATTCCATTGAAACTTAGTACTACGCTAGCTCATGTGATGACGTGTGGTCGACTGGACCTTCCGAAGTACCTACTATTTCTCTATCTATAGCAAAAATTATAATGAGCACCTACTCAATTTTTTATTATTTCTTGACCAGTTACTGTAACCACTTTTATCGACTCCAGTTCGTTCGAAGTCTACTATTTTTTAAAGGAATCCGATAAAAATCCGATCCAATATACACGACAAATTGCCACGTCCGAACTGGCCCAAAATTGATACGCGCACATGTGTCAATGTACCCCATAGGTACTGACGAATGATTGATACCGACGTGAATGAATAATTGGCGAAGTAACTTTTTTGATTGATTGCATATGTTTTGGTCGGTTATTGAGTAAAATACTTTATAAATCTTAAGATAATAAAAAAATCTTCGATAATTTGGTAACAGCACAGTTTGGGTTTTACAATGTTATTTTTAGAGTGTTGATAACACGATTACCAGGTTGTCAGGTAGATATTGCTTTTAGCTATAAGACCGTCCCTTAACATAAATTAATTATGGATTTTTATGTTATTGGGTGGCAAACAAAGTCACGATCCATTTGACGGTAAGTGGTCACCGTCACCACAATATGGCGTCTATAATACCTACGTGAACCTACCTTACCAGGGGCATTATACCTACCTGCGTTGTCATTCCTGTGACAAAACTGCATAACGCCTACGTCACTATGTGCCTGTTACCTCTAATACCATTTGATTATGTGCAATTCAGCAATGGTGGCCCAGTGGTGATGGCCGCGTCGTAGGTTCGATGCCAGACAGGCGCTTTACTTTGTGTAAATTATTACATCACCACTGCTCTCCAAATGGTGAAGAAAAACAGCGTGAGGAAACGGGCATGTCCTAGAACCAAAAATTCGAAGTCATATGCCATCTTCCAACCCACACTGGGCCCACGTGGTGGATTACAGCCTACTCCCTCTCACCAAGACAAGGCCAGTGTCCCAGCAGTGGGAACTTAAAAGACTGATTATGCGATGTGGAATTAATAATATCCTACGTACATACGTAGGTAACTACAATTCAAGTTTGAACTCGTGACTATTCTAACATTCAAGATCAACATTGGTTACAAACTGGAAGTGGTTCTCGAAGTATTGACTGCAGGGAGTCTCGGGGGATCTTAAACTGTTCCTACTCGTAAAGCTCACGAATGAGGCCAATCGGAATAGATTGAGTTGTTAGAAGAATCACTGTGACATGTCCAATGGAAATGTCCTGGAATTAAAAGAGAGGGATATAGAGTATATAGGGGGATATAAATATATTCTTGATGAAACTGTTAAGTTAATACTTAAGGTAATATTTTTTTTTTCATTTGCGGACAAGTTCGTAAAAGGTAATCACACTGGTTACTCTAGAATAGGTACCTACGGATTGACATATATATATCTACTGCTTTTCTAAAACAATTATTACTATTTTAGTACAGTCAGCAAAAAAGTAATTGATTGCATTGCTCAACGATTCAAAACTGTTTTAATGTCATGAATAAATACGATTCATTATCTGAATGATATTAAAATTTCACAAAATTTATCAAAAAAACAATATTGAATTCCCTTTATTCTCGCATTCGATGCTCGAAATCGAGTCGTTCGCCCTCGAGATGAACCGAAATTCAAATAAAAACGTCATTATAAAACATTCAGTCCGACACTTTGGACGCTTCGTACTTTAAAAACAAATGAGGTTAATTAATCGAAGGATTATCCCGGGTTCCATTAAAATGTATTTCGTGGAAATTTCTATAACACATCGCCATTACACGGGGGTGGGCAATGTGTGGTGAAATAACGAAAATTGTTTAATTACGGAGGCCCCCAGCGGCCCGCGTTTCGTGTGTCGCGTTGAGTAGTTTCGGTACATTCAAGAGTTTTCGGGTCGAGTGCTTTTGCATGTTGCACGTGAGTAGGTTTTAACAAAATGGATGCCGCTGTGGCGGTCGTAAATCTTAAAATGGCGGCTCCCTGGACGCGGCCCGTGATTTGGGGTTGCCAAAAAGATCGCATTGAAGCGGCTAAATGTTAACAAGCTGTCATTGGTCCAAGCATTTTTTTTTCGGTGATTGATTGTGATGCTTGGTTGTTTGCAAGTTTCAAATTCTATTGTTCAATGTAACTTTTTGCAAGCCTGTATTTTTTCAAGTGAAATAAATCATTATTTTATAGTCATACTCAACTGGAACGGGAGTGCTCACGGATATTAAAATAAAAATAAAAATCAGAATACGGAAACTGCATTTGTGTTCCATGAATATGAATAAATATTTTAAGGCTCAATGTTTAATATCTTTTCATAGAATGTAATTAAAAAGTTTAGCGTAAGTAACTCGTGCAGAATGCATGTGTAGGACGGAAAGAATCAGTTAAATTTCATCATTCACTCGACTTTAGTATTATTGTCAACAACAAAAAAAACACGTGGGCCATAAAAGTGACGAGGTGCATTAAAAAGCTCCTGCAGCTTCAAGATAAGATAAACACACAACTACCATCCGTAGGCCATGAAGATATTTTAAAAGTTAAAACTCTACTTATCTGAGCCATCCACCCTAACTCGCGGTAACAACTAAATACATACCTACTCATACGAGCATTGTACGAGACTCAACCAGAACCGCAGACCATAAAATTGTGTTTTAAAATTCTCCCAAACGAATCCTACGCTTGAGTTTCTCCGAATCTGTTGGTGGACTAACCAATATATCATACTGTTTTGACAAACTGCATTGTGTTTTTGTCTCCTGGACACGGTTCGTTAACCCCTGCAGGATTGCGTCCGTGTGAAATTGGTAAACTTGGACCGCATATTCTAGTGTTTTGGTCATAAGCTTCCCTAACTTGTTTGTGGTACACTGTTTTTGTGTTCTATTCATTGGTGTCCAACTTTTTCATGTTACAATGCATGATAACTAAAGTTTTAGTTATTCTGGTTGATATGAACTGCACGTGTCGTTTTTTTTATTAAAAATTTGTTTGTTGGAACGAGTCAACGACTTTTTCACAAAACTTGCACTTGAAAAGAATATACATGAAGTTTGCCGCGGGTCAAATTCAATACAAACGTGCTTTGATTAGTCCTGAAGTACCTACTTGAAATCATTTTATTACTAATACTTTAGGACCATAAGTTTATCACCACAGAAAAGCAGCAATTTTTCTTAGGAATATTTAAGTTTTATAAAAGTTATTGCGTTACTCCTGTGTTTAAAAAAAACTGGTTATTGTAATACTTTGAAAAAATAATTAAAGAATAATTTCATCGCATCATCTACTATGTAAATTATCAAAAATATTCAAGTCACGAAAATAAAAAAACATTCGATTATAAAAGTGAACAAAGTATTTGCTGCATAGTCCGTCAACAAAATTCTCTCACATAGATTTTTTCAAAAATGCTTGTAATGTGATCATTATTTTGACAAGCGTCTTTGAGCAAAAAAAAAGGTTTATTTTCATTATTATATTTTTTATTATTATCTTAGCAACGACGACCTTTCCGCGCTACTTGAATAGGTGCCAGCAAATTTGTATGGAATTTCATTGATGGTGAGTTTTAGCTTCCAGCAATTTCGTTTGAAAATCCATTATTGTCAAGTTTTGTTTCAAAACTAGTCAGGTGCAAAAAGATGTTATTCAGAATTTGGCTATTTAGGTACAGCTAGTACAATCATCATTGCATAATTTAAAAAACAGAAAAGCGCTGGAAGAAACAAAAGCGCGGCGCGGTAAATTCTTTTGCAGTTCTCCATACCGTTTTCCATAAACTTTCGTGATATTTAAAATAAAATTGTAAAAATGAACTCTCCATGTGACGAATCCTCCAATGTAATGTGTTTGACGCCGCATGACATTCAAAAGGAAGCGAAATTAGTGATTGAAAATTTATTGCCACCGAAGTTCAAGGAAAAATACAAACTTGCCTACGAAAAGTTCGCGCAATGGAAAAGCGCCAGAAAGTCGAAGTCTTTATCGGAAAACATTTTTCTAGCTTATTATAACCACCTTCCAAAGAAACTGAAGCCCTCTCTCTCCATGCTGAAGTCAACGGTTTTGGTTAAGCAGAATTTGAACATAAAAGATTATCACAACCCAATTAGTATGCTGAAAAGACAGTCAGATGGATATAACAGTAAAAAATCAAAATTCATGACAGAACAAAATGTGCATAAGTTTATAAATGATACCCCCGACTCTGAGTCTGAGTCCCGTCTCTGTGGAAGTGTCTATAACTTGTGTCCATTCTTTACCTCTAAAAAAATCAGTAGGCAGGTCCTAATAAATACCAACAAACAATGTTTTTTGTTGCAGGTGGTTCTTATTTTCGGCATTTACGATGCATGTAGATGTATCGAAATTGTAAATATCACAGTAAATGATATAGAAACTCACAACAATGTCATGATGATTAATTACTCTTCGTGACACTAAAACCAAGATAGATCGAACCTTCTTCGTCCATGACACCTCATTTGCACTGTTTTAAAAATATCAAGCTCTGCGTCATGTTCATGTAAAATCAAACAGATTTTTTTTTAAATTATAATAATTGCAAATGCACAAAACATGTAATGGGAAGGCACATAAAAGTTACATAAAAGAATCAGCCGAAACGAAAAGTAAGTTCATAAATCAAATCAGCAAAAGTATGAACTTGAAACCAACAACGTCTCACCAAGAACCTTCCACATCTGTACAAGAGCATTTTGAATTATCAACTGCTGGCGAGATGGCAATCTGTTATGAAGAAATGATCCAACAATCAAACACCGCACTAGGATCATCACAAACTATAAGTAATATAAACCCTGGAAAGCGGTCCTGAATTTTATTAACTGTACTTTTAACAATTGTTACTTTAAATAAATTCTTACTATACTAAGCTGGTTTTATTAAAATTACTCGCATTGTTTGAGAAAAGGACTTTACAAGCCTTGGTCCGCAATGACTGCGTTGCTGGCGACGCTGTGATGGTCTCGAGCTAAGTTTAGCTACGCTCTCGGCCTTCAAGCTTGGGCATCATTGCAGCCCTTGCTGTCCGCGCTATAACGGTATCTACCTTCGGTCTCAGCCTTTATTCCAGCTTATCCATCAAGGGCTGACTGCACTGTGTTGGCCTGAGCTGCGCTTTCGGCCATCATCAGCGTTGCCAGCAACGCAGTCATTGCAGACCCCGGCAATAATGTACAATTATTAGTAAACTTATCGGATCCGACTTATACAACTCGCTAGTTGCCTGGGGCGTAGGATTTCACTTTGCCTTAGAAATATAATTACGCTATGTCTCCGGGCGAGCAAATAATTAATGGTGCGAATAAATCTTATAACTTTTGTCGAGTTTTGTTACTTCCCGTATTTATTATTTTAATACCGGCAGAAGTTTTTTTTTTATCTCCGGCAAACGTCTCCGGATTTTCGGCTAAGTCGACGGCGAAGTTGGTAAAAAGTTTGGGTATTACCGAACTAAATATGTTTATAAATATGTATGATGTTGCAATTCGGGGTTTGGGATTAAGAGGAAGATTTAAATTATGCCGCGGCGATGTTTTGATAGCATTTGGTTTTTTTAATATTTGAAGGACTTCGGTTTGTGTAACAAATAAGAGATCAATGTACAGTACAACTATATTCTTAATGTCCCTCGGGAATCATCGGATTTCCGAATACAAACGAATGCCAATTTTTATTTTTTATTGTTATTTTGTTTTAACGGAAATCAAAACAACAATAAACTATGTTACTCTTAGTTCTGAATTCAAATTATTATACACGCTAAATCTAAAAATAGATGTAATTGATGGAAATGGAAATTAGCATTCGTTTGTATTCGCAAATCCGATGATTCTCGAGGGACATTAAAAAAATAGTTGTACTGTACATATTTTGATCATTATAACCTAAATGCTTTTTCAATAAGTTTTTCGTGATTAGGATTAGATACACCTAATATAGACTTTTATTTAAGTAGGTCTACACCATCTACTTAAAATTACATAATCCGGTTAGCCAATTCAAAGCAAGTATCAAAACGCAGGTTGTTTGATGTCTCAAAATATATGAAACGTTAATATAAAAGGGTAGTAGAAAACACGGGATGCTGAAACTTAAACTCGGGATCAAGTAGTGAAGTCTTTCTCAGAGGTACTTAAGTCGAGACCTCAACGGAATCGGTAATGGGTTCGTGACGAAACTGACGATATTCTCAATAACATGCTGCCGAAAGCATCGCTTTTAGTAACAACTTATTTTTTTTATAGTTTGCTACTAGACTCGTAATGGAGTCGAGGGAATAAACGTAAAGAACGTATTTATTTGATACCTTTTGGTCGAAAAGTAATAAAATGATTGCTATTTTTGGTAAATATTGCAGTACTAGCTTTTGCCCGCGGCTTCGCTCGCGTTAATTTAGACTTTGACTATCAATTCGGGTTATAATTCAATCATGATTCCAAAGACACGTGGCGCCATCTATTATCATAAGGACATTATTGTTGTTTTCCTCGAAAACAGTACTTTTTTTCGGGATGAAAGGTACCCTATGTCTGTTTCTGTACCCCTGACAACGTATATACAAAATTTCAGGATGATCGGTTCAGTGGTTTAGGCGTGAAAAGGTAACAAACAAACAAACAAACTTACTTTCGCATTTATAATATTAGTTAGGATTAGGATTACTTTTAGCATCGTAATCATCCTTCAACGTTCCCACTGCTGGGACACAGGCCTCCTCTATGTGCGTAGGAGTCAGCAGTTATCCATATTGTCGCCTTTGTTTTTGAGATATTTTTAGCAACACCCACGGATTGAAAATTGGCGGATTGACGCGGATTACTGATCGCAAGAAGGTTCTTGCGATCAGTAATCCGTCTGCCAATATGGATCATGTCCAAAAATATATCTATTGTAGTAACATTGTTATGCCGCCCATGCTTTTGAGATATTTTTAGCTACACCCACGGATTGAAATCTGGTGGATACAATGTTGATCGATTGTCAGATTAGCGGGAACAACTTTAAATAATTACCAATAAATGATAAACGATTTTATTTCTGTAAGTAGGTTTGAACAAAACACTTTTACACGTCAATCATATTTTAAAAACTTGATGAAGTCGGCGTTTCCTATCTGACTACTCTGAGAAGAAAGGCTGGACTTTAAAAGAGACTGTGACCTCTGAGTTTGTTTCAGCCTTTCTTCTCAGAGTAGTCAGATAGGAAACGCCGACCTCATCTAGTTTTAAAATATGATTGACGGGTAAAAGTGTTTGTACAAACCTACTTACAGAAATAAAATAATTTATCATTTATCAGTTATCTAATGTCGAGACTGACCTGATATTTCGACTAAGTTGTAATGGTGATATTGATTTACATGACATAACTTATGGTATTTTTGATGTCATTTAAAGAGAAAACTGTCTGTGAATGTGAGTAGCATGCAGGCTACATTGAATATATGATTATTATTTTAATATTGTGAATGTGAAGACTATGTGGGTCATTGTTGCTTTTTTTTTTCTCCTCAGTTAATTTTAATCATGGTCTGGCAATTCGAGTAATTTTTGTGGCCTACCCAAATGTCTTTTCTTTGCTATTGTTCGTTTAATCGTTGAGCTGCTTAAGTTCTGAGTTGAGCTGGACGATTACTGACAAATGCGTGCACTGACTGGACAGGTCCACTCAATCTGTGTGGTTTTTCCTCAAAAGACCATCTCAGACACAAATCTACATGGTCTTCACATGATCTGACCAAGATTATGTCTGGACTTTAAAAGAGACTGTGACCTCTGAGTTTGTTTCAGACATAATCTTGGTCAGATCATGTGAAGACCATGTAGATTTTTGTCTGAAATGGTCTTTTGAGGAAAAACCACACAGATTGAGTGGACCTGTCCAGTCAGTGCACGCATTTGTCAGTAATCGTCCAGCTCAACTCAGAACTTAAGCAGCTCAACGATTAAACGAACAATAGCAAAGAAAAGACATTTGGGTGGGCCACAAAAATTACCCGAACTGCCAGACCATGATTAAAATTAACTGAGGAGAAAAAAAAAGCAACAATGACCCACATAGTCTTCACATTCACAATATTAAAATAATAATCATATATTCAATGTAGCCTGCATGCTACTCACATTCACAGACAGTTTTCTCTTTAAATGACATCAAAAATACCATAAGTTATGTCATGTAAATCAATATCACCATTACAACTTAGTCGAAATATCAGGTCGTTGTTTAATTAAGTTAGGTTGTTAATTCTTTTTGTAATGTATAATTGCATTCCAAAGCTACCATTTACTAGGATCGTCTTTCATTGACTTGAATTTGCCCTGGAGGCTGAGAGTATGTCATGCTCACTCAAATGTCTCGCTGGTGGTGGCGTGTGTTGGATCAATAAGTTCCCATCAAAATGGTTGAGCTGAATGGTGCTTATCTATATGTCATGTTCGTGAACGGGCGCCATCAGTAGGGACTGGTCATCTCTTAGCTGCCATGGCTTATTTTAATTAAAAATTTTATTTGACTTGCTTTTTTATTTTTGTTTTTGTCGTTTTTGTTACGGACGCTTTAAACGTGCACGTCTTTTTACATCGTTCTCACATGTATAATTTCAACATGAATGATGTAACCAATTTGTTTTTTGTAACTTTATGTTGATTTAAAAGAGTGTCCATTGAGTTTCTTGCCCGTTTTTCTCCATAGGTGCCTACCTACTACGCTTTGGAATGGGTAACTAGCTAAATTTTTCTGACTGACCGACCCCTTAACAATTCAAAAGTGTCTGTAATTGGTTTATTTGAAATAAATGCTTTGAGGTTGAGTTTGGGCACACTTTAGAAACGCAAGATTAAAAAATTAAAGATATAAAAAGCTAATACATAACCCTTGCCCTCTCTCTCTTGCAAGGGAAGGGAGATAGATCAAAATAGATAAGTCTATACGTTTCAATATTGATGGAACTTCTTTAGTTGTTTGAGTTAGTTCTTCGCGTAATTTTAGTACCTTAGTTGTTCATCTAGAATTGATATTATCTTAATCTTTAAAATATTTTAACCATGTTCTTTAGAACGGCCAGGTGCGGTATACTCGCAACCGGCGGGCGTGTATGACCAAATGTATGCACGTAAACGAAGCCAAAGGAGTATGTAAGGATCTTAGAAGGTGGCGTTCTGTAGTTTCTGCCTACCCCCATGAAAAGAAGACGTGAGTATATGTACAGTGCCCTCCAAAAGTTAGTTGACATTTTTCCACTTCAGCTGTAATGCTTCATAGTGATTTAAAATTCTAGTTTGAAATGTTTGAACTGTTCGCTATAACGTTTTTATTGACTAATCCAAATATCTATGATAAGCGATTACCTGACGGCTTTCAACGGTCAAATATTTGAATTCTAGCTACCAAAAGTCAGTTGAAGCTTATAATTTCTGTGGATTTAAAATATTCACAGGGTTGTA
Organism: Dryobotodes eremita; assembly: GCA_917490735.1. Taxonomy (NCBI): domain Eukaryota; kingdom Metazoa; phylum Arthropoda; class Insecta; order Lepidoptera; family Noctuidae; genus Dryobotodes; species Dryobotodes eremita. Next base: position 2,754,697 of record OU823252.1, on the reverse strand, counting down.
ATATAATTATTGTAATATTTGAATAACATTTTTAGTAAAATAGCAATATTCTTCAAATTAGTTTTAGTCATTGCTAGGACTTTGGGTCGACTTCGGCGGCGCCGTCCATCTTCAGGCACCCGTTGTGTGGAGACTTTTGCCCAGCGGTCATCGTGTATGCGGCTGATGTGACCCGCTCAATCCTATTTGAGTCTGGCAGCCTTTTTGCCTATGTCTACAAGACCCATTTCAAATCATAGCATTGTGTTCCGAATTTTGTCCTGCCTTTTTACACTCAGAATACTGCGTTCTAGGGCTCTTTGGCAAACTCCAAGGCGGAACTTTTGCGACTCGATGAGCGACCAGCCCCTGCAGTCTCGACATCAGACAGCGACAAAAATCGGTCGCTAAGTCGTAACGTTATCAAATTCCTTTAATAGATTTTCAACTTTATTTCCAAAGGTCGAAAATCTATTAAAGAAATTTGACATCGATTAGACTTAACGACCGATTTTTGTCGTTATATTTGTCGAGACTGCAGGACCAGGTCTGATCCCGTAGGTTAGGACGGGCAGGATACACATTTCGATGACTTTACGCTTCAGGAAGTTCGGCAGAACACCCTACATTAGCGTCTTCATATTATGTGTATTATTAGACTATAATTCATAATCATAATTGTTCCACTAACTGAGTTAAATCAAGGGCCGTACCACCCTTCCAAACGCGCGCTTCATTTCACCCACACGTCCAAACGAAAGTATTCCGGGAACTCCTTAGGGTCAGCTCAGACCGAGACGCGACGCGACGCGACGCTGCGCGCACATTTGAAAAGAGCGACTCAAAATATAACTTTATTTACTACACGAAAAGATACACATTTCATTGTGAGAATTCAGAATACGTTACACCATGCAGCGCTGCGCCTCGAGATGCCTCGCGACGTAGAGCGATGCATCGCGACGCAGCGGTGCATCGCCGGTACGCGCGGCGTGAAAGATTGGCGCCGCCGTGGCGACTTGTCCCGCCGTTGCTCTCATGCGCTTGCAAATGGTAGACTGCGGGTTGACGCGGTGGGGCGGGTGCACGCGGCGAATGTAGACACGTTCCGCTGCACTGCGCGGCGTTTCGCTGCGCAGCGAGGCATCGTGCTGCCAACGATTTTACGATGCGCCTCGCGACGTTGCGTTGTGTCTCGTGGTGGCGCGCGGCGCAGCGCGAAATCACTGGCCGCTTCCAGTATCGTCGCGTCGCGTCTCGGTGTGTACTGACCCTTAGAAAAGTCTGGCATCACTGCTTCTATTAGCAAATATTCCGTACAGTAGTTCAGAGTGGGATTAAGGCCCAGTGACCTTATTTAATAACCCGACGCAGTCAATAAGCCAACGAAATGAAGTCGTAAATCCCACCCGAAGGACATGATATATTGGAGGGTATTTAATTTGAATCCCAAAATATGACTATTGTCCAACTATCTTTGGGAATATTTATTGTGTTATTGTTTGGGGAAAAGAAAATGTAGATAACTACATACTGTCGCATATAAAAAAACTCTCATCGTCCTGCATATTTTTTCTTCATCAGCATTGTCAAGAACTGGTTGTATTCACTTCCCTCACGAGACATTATGTTATTTTAGCCGAAATACGTCCACTACTGGACATAGGCCAACCCCAAGCGTCGCCACATGTACCGGTGAGGGTATATTCGTCATTAATTATAGCATTAAGGCTAGTGCAGACTGGCGCGACACCCGACGTGAATCGCACGCGACTCAAAGGCACCGCGTGTCGCGCAACGAGCGGTGCCTTTGCATCGCGCGTGATTCGCGTCGCGTGTCGCGCCTGTTTTGAAGGAGCCATTATGAATAGAAAACATTCTTGTCAGTATGTATGTGTTGTGTAATGATTGTCGTAACAGAGTGAATTTTGTTAAAGTGTCATAGATTAATAAAAAATTGCTTCTGGATTTAGGACAAAAATTATTTTCGGAGCTATAACATCATTCTCATCATTCGGTCTCATAGGCTCAGGCTGAGTATTGCTGGACAACAACAACAACAACAACAGCAACATAGACTGGTAACTGGTTACTGTATTCCTGTGTCATCCCACTGCTGGCAAAAAGCCTCTCCCCGTGACTTCTAGCTCTTGCGATTCAGGGTTAATGTGGACCACTCTCATTTGTTTTGTCCAGCACATCCCGCCACCTTACGGGGTCTGCCGCGACGCCTTCTGGCTGTGTCAGGGTTCCACATAATGTCTATTTTTCCCACAGCTTACTTAAATATATAAGAAGCACTGTGTTTATAACCAAATCGTCACATCATTACCGCAGGTAATAGATATAAAAAGAAAGCCACCCGTTTTAACGTGAACAGTCCATTAACGGGTGACTAACTTTATCTCAAGACATCTTTTATCTTTATCTCTCTTTATCTTTATCAGCATCTTCTTGTTACGATATTTTTCTTTAACTTCTCTTTTATTCTGGTAACTGTAACATATGTGTACGTGTTTCACGAAATTCCAAAAGATATGAGAAATTATTACAATAGCGGCGATCAAAGGACTGTAACGGAAATAGAATTTCCTTGTTAGGTTTGGAATTCTGGCTGTTTATTGAGTGACAAGAAAGGACAGTTTGTTATTGGATATAATATCTTGACTTATTACGGCATATTGTTCGCTAAAAGGTTGCTAGATAAAAAGAAAAGAAACGAAAGAAAAAGTATTTATTGAAACTCGCATAGGATTATCAGAAACGAAACTAAAGACACTCATAAAAATATTAAAATATAAAAATAATAAAATAAAAACAAAAGTAAAATGAAAATAACAACAGTAACTCCTGTACGAGGCCAAAAGGCCCCTATCTCAGTATGATGCTGCGACATTTAAAACACACACACACATACATCACACACACACACATCACACACACACCACACACACACACATCATCACATTTAGATGTATTTAAGTTTCTTAGGTACCTACTTGGTTTCTTTTCTTTCAGAATTTTTGTTACTGCTTTCAATAGTAACTGCTACAGAATGCGTTTGATTGATACCAATACTCACTGGTTGGTTGATTTTTTTATTCGAAAAAAAAAGGTGAAGAATTAACATGTAGTACCTTCTCAAAAATATAGAACATTTATTTATGTTTAAAGCCCCTAATTGACAAATACATCACGTCATACAAGATTCTGCTAATGGTGGAACATTTCACTCCAATGAGCATTATAAAACATAAAGCCGATCCGTCCTGTGAGACGTAAGTCAATAAGGTTCCGTACTTTCTTTTCTCCGTAAAATTGGCTTGAATATCCACGGAGAAATTCACATTCAAAATTATATATAGAAAGAGCCAGTCATTGGGAGGCAATATGAACCCGCTAGAGCACTCAGTCAGATTGGAGGCATTCTCAGGGCTTTCGTGTAGTGATCGGAAGCTTTCAAGATTTCCGACATTTTTCGCTCGAATAATATCGTCTACGGCAAGATCTAGGCTAACGTCTACTTTTATTCTAATGTTGGCGTGTTTCGGGAAAACAATAAAATTCCCGATATTTTATCTGAGATTGCCGTTTTATGCTCGTAATTGGGTGAGCCGAGTAATAGAGCCGTTTCGTTCATATAGCGTAGTTGTTACTGAATTACTGAATCAGCAGTAATTTTGTTGTGGTTGGAAAAAACGTGTGGAATTTTTGTTTTTCTAGTCCCTTGATCTTCGATACCGTGTTAAGACAAGATGTAAAAATATGGCTAGATCACAGAAATTCACAATGTAGTAATTGTCGGAGTAGGTAACGTTGTTTAACGTGCAACAAGTTTGCGATCGATCGATAACATCGATCCAGTGTAATGATTGAACATCGCTTATGTTTTGGGGCGATCGATTTCAACTTAAGCTGACATGCACGTTCCTACTATAATTTGATTCCTCGTTATGCTATTCTACCTTCGAATTATTACGATAGGTATGTCATTAAATAGAAATTAATATTAAATTCCCATGTCAGATAATTAATTCACCCACGACACCCACGAGGATTCATTGCTGACGACTAAATAATATTGGAAAATGCGATGTAGTCGCTTTTAATTGATGTTATTTTTCGAGGAAAACGGAGTTAATTAATTCCATAAGACTTTAATACACGTTGTTCTGTTCGCCATTTTAGTGAATAGTTTGTACTTTATCCAGTTTCTATTCTATATATTCTTTATATTTTAATGAAGGAATATAGAATATTAAGATAAGATATAGAATCAGGCGTTAGTTTGCGGAAATCGGAGTACCTATATATATATGTATGGGTTGCATGTTGAATCATAATAACCGCATTTTCTGCATATGTTTACAGGCGGGAAGGTGATGTTGCATTCTGATTCCAAGGCTTGATCTAGTTATTGCGGAATTAAAACTAAATATATTTTTAAACAATATTTTTTTACAGAACATCTATACGATTTAAAAACCGGCCAAGTGCGAGACGGACTCGCACACGTAGGGTCCTGTACTCGGAGGACACGGTGGAGCATACGGTGGAGGTCTGCCCGACTTGGGCGGAGCACCGCCGTGTCCTCGTGGCGGCGATCGGCGGCGGCGACCTCTCGCGTCCGGCCCTGGTTCAGGCCATGGTACGGAGCGAGAGGGAATGGGAAGCCGTCACCTCCTTCTGCGAAAGAGTAATGCTCGCGAAGGAGGAGGCGGAGCGCGAGAGGGAGAGGCAATCACTGCGCCCTCGCGCCCCTAGTCGCCGCAGAAGGAGACACCCTGGGCGTCGGGAGTCGATTGCCGACTCCCCGCCACCGTAAGCGCGGGCTTGCGGACGGCGAGCAATGGGCAGCTCACCGTCCGGTAAGGACCAGGCCCGGGTCGACGGCGCGTCATGTTCCACGCGCGCCTCAAAGAGATGTCAGCAAAATTGACGGCGTCCGATAGGACCGATGCCTGCCGGGGCTGCGGATTGTTCGAAAGACTTACCGTGGCCATGGCGCACAGGCAACTGAAGGAACACGGGTGGGTTTTAGTCAGTAAGAGTCTGACACGCCCTTCCGCTCCGCCCAGAGCGGGAGAGGTCATTTGATGATTTCCCACCCAAAAAAAAAAAAAAAAGGTTCCTGTACTACCGTACTATATTAAACACTAAATATAAAAAGGCAGGTTGCTTGTATGGGTACCCCCTTTAATTTTTTACTTTGTTTTTAAGCTATTGCATAGCTTTTATCGCGGGCTTTGAGCGCGGCGACCGAATCAAGAAATTCCGTAACGAAAATAAAACCTAACACCCCCCACTCCACCCACCATGTAGCTCGGCCGAGCGTTCGCTTAACGTGTATGTATATGGTACGACTGTACTTGAATTAATATCAAAGAAAAAAAAATACTGCATAAATAAAATTAAATAAATAATTATAATTGCATAAGTTGATAAAAAATGCTATGCAATAGCTTTACTGCGGCAGTCGCCGAGGGCCACACGTGTTTTTTTTTTATTATGTGTTGTTTAAGCCGCAATAGAAATACACACTCTGTGAAAATTTTAACTGTCTATTTATTACGATTCATGAGATACAGCCCGCTAACAGACAGACAGACGGACAGCGGAGGCTTAGTAATAGAGTTCCGTTGGCACCCTTTGTTAGCAACCAAAGTCGTGTTCCTTCTAGTCTGAAGAAAACTATATTTTCAATTAAACAATAATTATTGTTATTCAATAGTACTAGATCTACAAAATTATTTAATAATTGAAATACATCGCGCTTTAATTTTGACTTCAGTGAAAGGCTATAACAATGAAAACTACCAAGAAATAAAAGGTGTTGTTATCCTGCATCACGAACACAACCATTCTTTCTAACCCAACACAATCCGAGGCCCACAAAGTAAGACCATTACACAAACTATGACAGCACACGATTCACGTAATCGGTCAATGAACCTGCGTCACGCGATTCCCCTAAAACTTCCGGGTCGTACATTACACCCTTTTAGCAAGAATCGTAACATTCTTTTACATTATAAACTGAATACTGCGGTATGTTTTAATACATTTGGTCGTGAATGAGATTGGTCATGGTATGGGCAAGCGATTCGGAGGAACGACCGACTTGACGTGAGGAAAGATTTGATTCTTAACGTCTTCAAGTAAAGAGGGAGAAGAAAAACTGCGGTTGGATTGTGTGGGAGATGATAATGGCTAGAAAAGGGGTGGAATACTGAGATGGCTTTGAATATTTTGTCTCTATTCTTTTTCCTCTCTATAAAAGAAAAAGATAAGCTGCATATGACCCCAAGTTATTTTGGATAGGGGTACGACGAGGTGATGATGATTTTTAATACGAATTGTGAAGATTGATTTTGATTGTTTTATTTTTTTATTATCTTTTTGTGTTTTTTATTATTGTGATCATGTGGTTGTATTGTGTTGTGTTGTTGTTGTTGACTGTTTGTGTGTGTTGTGTTGTTTTATTTTGTGTGTTATTGTTTTTGTGTTGTGTTGTGTTTTTGTGAATTATGTTGTGTGTTGTGTTTATATTGTTGTTTTTTTCAAGATATCCAATAAAATAAAAATAAATTCTACTCTTTTTTATTTTTCTTATTCTAGAGTATCCTATTCTATTTCAAGTTAATGTAGAGCAAAGAATCAGTGGGCTGACCTGATGGTAAGTAGTCACAAATGCTTATGGAAATCTGCGATACCATATGTGAGAGGTGCTTTGACACCCCGAGACAAAGCTCAAACATATCATAACGTGCGTGCAATTGCAGCGACACTCAGACCGTACAAATCGGAAACAGACACTCTGCTTCGGCAAAAATAGGCAAGCTGGTAGTAGTTTTACCTCGTAAGAGCTCTTTCAAAAACAGCCGTGCTTACTAGAACTAAATTAAAACTGCTCGTTTCCTGAACCAATAGCAAGAACAAATCCCCATATCCCAAAACCAAATAGCCATACATTTTTACTGATATGTAAAATTTGTGAAGTTAGGGTCGGTAGAGTTAGGCCGTGTAGATTCATAAGCTTGGCTCTACATGAGATCTGATATCTATTTCACAGGGCAAACCTTATGTGGTCGTCTTGCAACATTTTACATGAAATGTTTTTGGTGGGATTTCAGTTCTTTTTGTAAGTTGCTAGGCAGTCTTTTTAGTGTTTATTTTTTTCTTCTTTTTTTGGGGTGTATTTCTTGCACATCAGCAGTGCCGGTTAATAAAATTATTTTAATTATATACCTAACTTTAGTATTATATCTTATCGTATTAATTAAGTACTTACAGTCGATTTGCTCACCTCGTCGTCAAAGGGCGTAAATAACTGAGACCTACCATGAGACTCTTGATTAAGGCGGAGGTTCTTGTAAGTACTTATTAATAGGTTTTTTTAGTTACTGTCTACAGTTTCGTGTAAACTTTCATGTCCTAATTCATAAAATTGGTGAAAGTCTCATTCAAACTTCCACCCCCCCCCCCCCAATTTTAGGGGATGGGGGCGAAAGTTATAAGCTTATCTGGGGGCACGGTAGTGTTTTTTTGTATACTGAACTTTGTTTGGTCCTGAATACATCTACTTGATACTGTTATTAAGTTGACGTTACATACTCATGGATGTTAGTGATACAGCAAAAGATAATTCTTCTGCACATAAGGAAGCCCGAAGGCGGAAAATTAGTTATAATTATGTCAAATCAAAATATTTTATTTCACATAAACCTACATGAGCACTTATGAAACGTCAGAAGCTAGGTGCACGGTTCGAATTGGTTGTTTCCTATGGAGAAGAGCCGGCAAGAAACTCCACGGTTACTCTTTTAAAAATAAGGGACTTTTACAATGTTTCGAATTACAGTGTTGATAGGTATGTAGGATCACCAAGCTGACTACTTAACTTCGCGATTCTGAATGTTGAGAAGTACGTGATAACTAATTAAAATGTTCGGTAAATAATGAAAATGAAATGTTTCCTTGTCCATAGCTAGGCGGATTATTTTCACACGCCATATTACAATATTGAGATTTCATACTTTACTTATAAAGTAAAATCTATTTCTCAATTCAAATATCGAGTAAAACAGCATTACCTTTCGTCTTAACTGTGAGATTTATAAAATTTATGTACATATGTTTGTTTATTTTAGCATTATGTATTTAATTAGGTACCGTCAAACGGGGTGAATAGCAATGCAGGGGTGAATCGGAGCGAAGCTTTAAAAGGGATTTTAACATTGAAATAATATAGTTTGTTGCCAACAAGGGCATTTAATCGTTAATTATAATACAGTAAATACATTAGAGCCCTTTTGGGAAAAAAACTATATTATCTCAATATTAAAATCCCTTTTAAAGTTTCGTCTCGGTTCACCCCTGCATTGTTATTCGCCCCGTTTGACGGTTTATGTTATTTTTTTGCATCATATGTAGGTACATTTAATATTCTAGTTTAAGACGTCAAACAATCAAATTCTTCTCTTCTTGTTTTCACACTGCACTATTGTCTACATTTCTTATTCATTTGTCCTTTCGCAGGTGTGCTGGAAGGAATTTCTTAAGAAATAAGCAGTACCGCTGTAATCAATACTATTATTAATTAGATGTCGTATTTGTATCTGTTTTACTGTGTGTACATAAATAATAAAATAGAATAAATAAAACAGACTGAATTTCTATTCCCACCAGCCAGGATTTTCACAGAATTAAATAACTCTCACATATAAATTTACACTGCCTCTAATTAAAACTCAATAATTATGCAAATTGATTCCCACAGCGGAAAACCATTGGGACATACCGACCTAAAATAATTCAAATGGAAAAAGTCATGTCTGCTCCTCAATCAAGAGAAAATTTGACGCGTCACCAATAAAAAGGTCTATTTTATTATTCACTTACAAACTTTTAACGAGAAAAGTTGATGTTTAAGTTTTCAACTTTTTAGTAGGCCTTGCTTTGTTAATAAAAAAAAACATGAAGTTGTTCGGTTCTTGGAACTCATCACGTTGAGTGTTTCAATAAAGTTAAGAAAATACTGATTTATCTGTCTTTCTTGAATTGTAAGTGGCATAGCATAGGTAAACAGCTTGTGACATTTTTCGAGTCGATGATGTTATTAAATAACATAACATAACATCACGCGTGTTTTCTCCGTAGGGTATACAGAAGTCTGCCTGTAGTACACCCACATTTCGGCAGTTACGTTTATGTAATACGGAATGAGCCCATTGCCATTAACCGGACACAAATCCAGACTCCGGGATGCTACTGAAAAATATACAGTTACAAAAAGTTTTAAAAATAAGAAAATGAAATATATAAACTTAATAATAAAATTATGCTTGCTACCAAATGGCGTGTGTACAAAAATGAAAATCATTATTAATTCTAACGTCATAATTAATTAGTCTTCAGGGATTAGTTCAGCAGCGGGGTTTTACAGGCATATAAAAATAAAATGATTATATATTTTAATTAAAAGGAAGCAGCCATAGCAATTAATCTATATTTATAAATTAGAGTAATTTATAAATTTATATCCACTCATAAAATATTCATTTTCAACATTTAAACACTGAAGTTATAATAAAGTATTTTAAGGCTTACAATAAAAATTGAGGATTGAAATTATGGGGTCGTATAAGAAATTTTATATCTTATAACTTGGTGATAAAGTTTGAATTTGCTAATACTTGGTGGGTTAGTACAATATCAATTTGTGTTGGTAGTTTTATTGGGTCACGTTAGGTTTCTGTGGGTCGTTACAGGTTGGTGGACACGGAATGGGCGTGCACTCCTGAAATTATATTGCAAGTAATGTTACTGATATAAGTGGATTTAAATTACGTTAAGGAAGATTTATTGAGTTACTGGGCGATTTGTTGGAATGTCTGAAAGTTTTTAGTTGGTAGAGCTAATGACTTCACAAATGAGCTCGGCTTGAGTTTAATTGAAAGGTAGATTTTTGGTAGGTTAGGTTTTAGATCATGTAACCCTGATTGTTAGATTTTGAAGATTAGGTAAGTGATCTATGATGCAATAGGATAGTTCAAAGCTGGACTCACACTGATGCGAATATCGTACGTAATTTGCTTCAGTCTGCTTGTACTTTGAAACATAACAATATTTAACTGGACTGTTGGAAAATATATCTATTACCAAGGTTGGTAAACCACTTTATGCTAGAGACAAGAGTTACGGGCAAAATGAAGCTAAAAATATGAAATCTAAAAATTCTTGGTAATGAAGTCACTCTCACTCGATGAATGACTTTTTCTGGAACATTTTTTTTTCTTCTCTAACATTTCCTCTTCGTCTAAATAATGTATGTTAAACGCTACCAAGAATCCATATTTTTTGGTGTTCAAATAATTCTAAGTATGATCTTTATGTGCGAAATGTTTTTCCTCTTCCTTATTCAAATTATTCAGTTTTTAAATATCTTTACAGGATTCTGCTTTCACGGTTAATTTTTTAACCTTTGACTAACTAAAGCAAGAATCTAACAAGCCATCAATCGGTCGTTTCCTCCCTCTTTTAATCTTATTATAGCCCCAATCATCTTAATTTCCTCACAAATGGGATCTTTTCCCTTTACCCTATTCACCCCATAACAGGATAACCCGTGTAATTCCCCAAAGACTCGACATTATGATAAAACCATTTTTAGGGTTCCGTACCCAAATGGTGCCAACGGGACCATTATTACGAAGGCTCCGCTATCCATCCGTCCGTGTGTCACAGGGCTGTTTCTTTTAAACCGTAATAGGTAGACCCTTGAAACTTTCAGTGTGTGTGTTTCAACTATTATGGCCGCTATAACAATACATAATTAAAATAAAATAAAGTTAAAATTAAGTGGTCCTCATACAAGAAACGTATTTTTTTCGGCTGTTTTAATAGTTTTTTCGGAAAATACTATGAAAAATAAAACTTATTGTGGATTCGTCACTATTCATTCAAACTACGGAAGGAACTCTTCTCTGTGCGTGGTCCAAAACGTACTTGGCCGATTTTTCCCTATCCACCCCATAACACGATAACCCGTGTAATTCCCCAAAAGACTCGACATTATGATAAAACCATTTTTGACAATTTGTATGGGAAGGCACACCCATACAACATGATTGATTGCGCGGTACAGTCAACAACAGTAGTAGACGTACGTAATTAAATGTAGATACTGATTAAAAATGTCACGCGAACTAAACATTTTTGTGTATTTCTTTTCATGCGTAGGTATAAAGTTAAAATATTGTGTAAGTTATTTTACTTGGAACTTGGCGGTGAATGGAGTAATTGGCGTCTTGTTACAAGATTAATTTCACTACGGTCGGGAATATTTCAGTTTTCTGATTTTACTTTTCATAATAACTTTATTACTAGACTCTGTTTAGACGGAGAAATTAATGCGGGTTTGGTTGAAAGTATCCACCCAGCAGGCATGCCTTACAGAACATACGGCCGATTGGGCCGAAAGGTTCTGGACTGGCGACCGCGTACCGGAAGCCATAGCGTTTGAAGGCCACCCACCAGTTGGACCGATAACCTTGCGATAACTGCAAGAACCCGTTGGATACGAGAAACACAGAACCGGTTGAAGTGGCAATGCTTGGGGGACGCCTATATCCAGTAGGGGACGTCTTTCAGCTGAAAACTGATGCGATATAACCAAATGTACAATCACTTTACGGACGCATTGATCATTTTGTGACTTTGTCTCATTAAACTCGTTACTTTTCAGCTTATGTAATTAACTTCATTGTGGCGTCATTTTTGACAGCTGTTATGATCAGGTGCGTAGTACTCGTAACCAGTGTGCGCATATGACCATTGACCAGATGTATGAACGTATGCGAAGCAAAAGGAGTGTGTAAGAATCTTAGCAGGTGACTTTATCCATCGTAGATTACCGTTATCCGCCGTCCGCTTGCGGACGGTTAGCAATAGATAGCTCGCCGTTCGGTAAGGACCAGGCCCGGGTCGATAGCGCGTCGTGTTCCACGCGCGCCTCAAAGAGATGTCAGCACCAATTGACGGGGTCCATTAGGGCCGGTGCCTGCCAGGGTAGCGGATTTTTCGAATGAGTTACCGTGGCTCTGGCACATAGGCAACCGAAGGAACACGGGTGGGTTTTAGTCAGTCAAAGTCTGACAAGTACTTCCGCTCTGCCCAGAGCGGGAGAACTTATTTGACGATATATTACCCAAAAAATAAAAACAGGTGGCGTTATATAGTTTCTGCTCATGAAAAGACGGCGTGAGTTTTTAACGTGTATGATATGGTCAAAGTTTTCATGGGTCGTCTATACTCGAGACTAGAGCTAGGTTCAAACTGTGGTTACCCAAATCCTACCTGTATCATGGATGAAGGAGTTGACTAAATGTTTGCTTTAGCAAATGACTGTGTTCATTAGGACAGTGAACGCAAATGAGGACCTGATTAAGTACTAAACTTGGCTGCCATACGGGAGATCAAAGCATTTAGTACACAGATGGATGATGATATGTGGCCGTTATTCTCCTAAAATTATTTTATCATAGTGTATGTGGATAAGCGTAGTTTATGCCACTCAAAGTGAGTCACTGAAATTACGTTGCATTATGTTTATTAATAAGTTCATTACTGCGGTTTTGTTTCAGCTTTGACGTTATAAGTTAAATTCAATATGCTTAAATTTTTCACTTTCTCTTAAGTAAATTCCTGACAAATATAATTCAAATCTTAAAATGTAATCTTAACTCGTAACAGCGTAAGTCAAGTGAATGACGGCTGACGTCACTCTCTTAATACAAAAAAATTGGACCAAGTGCTTTTACAATACACTTTTGCAATAAAATATTAAAAGCAATATTACTTCAATCACATTTTATGAAAAAAGAAAACTAAAGACGAGTATATTAAAGTTACTAAACCTCAATTTTTAATTTAATAAAAACACCGGCTTGAAATACTTTCACTAGAAAATGAGAGCCTGATTTGTATAGAACAAATTGCAGGCTACTTAGCCTGCAATTTCAAAATAAATAAATGCTGTGGACTTCCACAGCATTTATTTATTTTCTTTGCTCACTATAATCCGCAATGCATTTAGCGACCAGAAAAGATAAAAAGAAAAGAAAACAAACACTCGCTCACATAATAATTCCATTTCTTTCATATGCAGAGAGATGTGATTGAACTACGTTGAAGCATAGCGGTAATGTAGGTCATTATTTTTTTGTATTAAAATAACCTCCGCCACTGACGCAGATACATACTTTAGTGATACTTATAGGTATAATCAACCTCACATCTGGGTAACACTTGCTCTACGAAAACCGCCCTTACTGCTATGACACAAGGGCGCTGTCAATTTCAAGTTATTACTGTGTGCGGTTACAGTATTTTTATCTCATGAAGCGACTCGCGTGTTACTTGTGGTTACCAAGTGTACAAACACGCTACAAATTTGTCCGTGAAGACGAGTAGCGTCAGCTCATAACATACACACGCGCACCCTCACACACACTTCCATCTTCGCTATTGTCTCGAATGGTACCGAGAGACTGGGCTAACACACACATTCACATCGTGTATGTAAAGTCAAAGTCAAAGTCAAATAAATTATTTCAAATAGGCACATAAAAGGCACTTTTGAACGTCAACATTTACAAGAAAATAGAATTGATTCTAGTTGTCCCTTCCAAAAGGTAGTTTCGTATGGAGAAGAATGGGCAGTAAACTCCACCGTTACTCTTTTAAAATGTTTTACAATATTATATAGATATACATTAATTATATAATTATATTTGAAGACGATGCACCTAGAATAAAATTACTGTATCATAATAGGTAAAAATAATTAAATATAATGCAATAACAGGTAAATTAATTATGTGATAGATACATGGTGCTCACATATTTACAAATATTGAAAATTAGATGATTTTTCAAAAGATTTAACAAGCAATAACACTTGGTAGCCTCAAGTAATGCGCGCGTCGCTTCTTGAGATAAAAATACTATAAGGAACTTTAACATGGGCAGTCTCGCTATCTAGCGGACGAGATATTTTTTTTCTAGGTTTGATAATTATATTAAACAAAAATAGTTCATGACGATACGAGAGAAAAAATTCTATACAGTTCATTGTGGGGTCAGGTGAGCGTAACGCATAGTTTACGCCACTTAAAGTGAGCCACCGATACTACGTTGCAATGTTTTCAAACAATATTGCGGCTTACAAAAAAAAAGTTTTTATTTTTCACTTTTTGTAGTTGTACGAGTATCTACCCCACACACATTCGTATACCACTACTTGATATGTAAATAACCGTAACAGGAAATTATTAAAACATCATCAATATAAACTAAGTGGAATAAATGCGCAGTGTTGAGGATAACACAAAAAGCACCGATCAGAACTTGATAAAATTTTAATGGCACCACATGTGAAGCACCAGCTTTCAAATAAAAAAAGAACCATCCAAATCGGTTCACCCAGAAAAAAGTTCTGAGCTAACACACATAAAAAATAAAAATACAGGCGAATTGAGAACCTCCTCCTTTTTTAAAGTCGTTTAAAAATAGAATCTCCCAAACCAAGCTAATCAAAAAGGCTTAAAATATCTCGACTCATTTTAAGCGACGCAAATTACGTTCATCAAAGCTCTTCTTTATAAAACAAAAGACATTGAAATCCTATGCTTTTAGTCGCAGACACCGAAATACAACAATGTGGTTAACTTTTGTAATTGTTCTCACTTTTGCATCAAAATGCGGGGAAATGTTGATTTTGGCTTATCGTCACTGTACACGCGAATTCTAAATGACGTTATAATAGGTTATTTGAATAAGATTAGACGTTAGAAATTAAAGTAATGCCACGTTTAAAGCCGTTCTCGAGATTCGGCTTATCTTTGGGAAGTTTAATTATTGGATTTTAGTACCGCTGTTAATGACGTCATGGCTGTTTTGGAATCCCTGTTTTTGTATTGTATAATGTAGAAGGCGATATTAAAGGTGTGAAAAGAAATGCAGCTAAAATCAAGGTTTATAAGAAGATGTAGTGACAAAAATTGAAAAGGGTATGCTTAGATGGTTTGGTCATGTTGAGAGGATGAATGAAGGTCGACTAACAAAAGATATTTACAAGGCAGATGTGAGTCGAAACGTCAACAGCGGACGCCCTAGGGAGATATAATAGTGACCTTATTGGTGATGTTCTTCAGAAAGGTCAGGTGCGTAGTACTCGCAACCGGCTTGCGTGTATGACCAGATGTATGAACGTAAACGAGGCAAAAGGAGTATGTAAGAATCGTAGCAGGTGGCGTTCTGTAGTTTCTGCCTAACCCCATGGGAAGAAGGCGTGAGTTTATGTATGTGTACAATATTTTTTGTTCGGTTTTATGTATGAAATTTTGTATTGCTTATTGCGATTTGATATCATTTACTGTTTTCGTTTGTCCTTTTTAAACCCCGATGGAAAAGAGGGGTGTTATAATTAAGTTTAACGTGTGTATCTGTTTGTCTGTCTGCGGCATCGTAGCTCCCAAACAGCTGGAATGATTTTCTTTTGTTTGAAAGGTAACTTGATCGAGTGTTCTTAGCTATGATTCAAGAAAATCTGTTCAACCGTTTGAAGATTATCAGCTCTTTTCTAGTTGATGAATGCATGTGAGCATCCTTCACAGGTCTGATCGAGTCAAAATTTGGAGTTCATTTACTTCAATGATATTATAAAAACATAGTAACCTTGAACTGATGCGGCAGCATCAGCTGGAATTTGCAGGATACCCAACTCCCTCACCAACTTATAGCTGAAGTATCGTGTTGGGGCTTATTGGAATGGTCTAAATGAATAGGTTATAGATAGATGGTGATCAGGGTCTGATTGATGATGGACTAGGAAAGAGAACAAATTAGTATTAGCTTCACTGTGGGTAAAATACATACAGCAGATTGATTTCGACGAAGTACGTGTCTATCGTAGCGTGTCTACTAGTAATAGGTATATGAAGTTTAAAAAGCAGGAAATAAAAGTTAAATAAAAATAAAAGTAAACCCCCGACACAAACAAAAACCCCTAAAAAGTAAAATAATAATATGTATCGGCCTTTTAAGTTTAATATAAGCTGTAGATAACGGAGACAGCTAATGAAAACGCCAGACAGACGAAGCTTATAGCCGTCCCCCGACGCGACGACGCGCGGCGTTTGGATCAAAATATTACCTACAACTTATACGTATTATACAGGGTCAAATTAAATTAGCTAGCGAAACTCTGCAGACGTGATGGGTATAAAAAAAAATATATGGTTTTTAGGGTTCGCTGGTGGTTTTGTTTCTTGAAGTATGAGTTGGAAAAATCTTTCTTTTTGTTTAGATGTAAGAAAAATAGGTAGAATGTCGATACTCATTACGTCTGTGAAGTTAACACAAAGAAAAGTGTATATTTTTAACTGATATTTCAAGTAACTACACCACCTGCGGTTGATGACCACAAAAAAAAAATGACTCATTAAATTAATTTCTTTTTTATTTGATCATGTTTAGATAGATATCCATAGCCATCACGTCTGCGGAGTTTCGCTAGCTAATTCAATTTGACCCCATATACTACTACTATTATTTACTTTTATTGATATTTTTATCATGTCTTTTGAAAAACAATAGAACATTCACCGTTTGAAAGAATACTATAAATAAGTATCTATGTTCAAAATAGACACTCTCACCTTGTACTCTTACAAAACAAAAAACTGTATAAATCCGCTTCTTTTATAATATTGAAAGGCAACACTATCGGGACGGGATTTATCCATATTCCCACAGGAAGAAAGAAAATGGGTCACTGAAATTTTGATGCAAATAGAAGTAGCTTAGCTTTTAGCGCCTGATGTTATTTTTATTTATTTGTAAACATGAAAGTTTTCTTAGAACACTTATACATAAACTCACGCCTTCTTTCTATGGGGGTATGCAGAAACTACAGAACGCCACCTGCTACGATCCTTACATACTCATCTGGTCATATACGCACGACGTTTGCGAGTACTATGCACCTGACCTTTCTGAAGAACATCACCAATAAGGTCACTATATGTCTTCCTAGGGCGTCCCCTCCCGGTGTCTCCACTCACATCTGCCTTGTAAATACCTTTTCTTAGTCGCCCTTCATTCATCCTCTCAACATGACCAAACCATCTAAGCATACTCTTTTCAATTTTCGTCACTACATCTTTTTTTAAACGACACCTTTGCCTTAACACATCATTCTTCAGCCTATCATTCATAGTCACACCACATATGCATCGCAAGGAACGCATGTCCACAGCATTTATTCTACTTTCATGTATCTTTTGCCAGACCCAACACTCACTTTCATACATAAGCGTAGGCACCAGCACACCATTGTGAACAGCTAGTCGTGCTTTTTTAGACATTAACTGGTTGGTCACAATCGCATCTGTAGCACCATTCACTTTATTTCCCGCATTTACTCTTCTTTCCGCATCTCCATCCATCTTTACATCTCTTGTAAACAGACTCCCCAAACATACGAAAACAATAATAATTTAAAGAAAAATAACACTGCAAAAAACGTAGATGGTGGACACTTTTAGACACTGTCTCGACGTTTAGTACGATTGTCGTTCGTACCGAAAACACGACGTCAATAAAAATTGGGATTTAGAACCTAAGATTTTCTTCTCGTCTCTTGTACATCATTCTCTCTCTCTGTATCTTGATTATTTTTATGATAGGTATATGTATAGCTATAGCTAGTATAGGTATAGCTTGTCATAAAGATGAACGATTAATGTATCTCGAACTGTGTCCAAATAAACGTTATTCTTTCTTTTTGGTAGCCGACAGAGTAATGGAACTCATCCATACATAATAGGTCGAGGAAAAAGTTTTTTTCGTATTTTATACTTATAAAGTTGTAGTAAAATCTCTTTGGCTGTACTGCTTGTATCTGGCTGATTTTGATACCATTAAATAGACGACATTTAAAAAAATTAAAACGATTTCCCGCCATTTTTTTCAATTGTTTTTCTGACCGCCGAAATGAGTGAATCTAACGAAGAAATTCGATACATTTTGATATTTTATTACAAAAAAGGGAGAAATGCGACACATGTCGCGAAAAAAATATGTGACATTTGTGGACTAAACGCACTGTCAGTCAGAGTAGCACAAAGTTGGTTCAAGCGTTTCCGTTTGGGAATTTTGAAATTTGTGGGATCTGAAGTACTACCTGATTTAAACCAAGGTATTATTTTACTGATTTTCATAAGGTCATGAAACTCCTCACAGTCGATACAATAATTAAATGCATGTTCCCAAGCATTCTTATCTAGGATATAATCCTCTAATTTGTAATATGCTTGTTTACAAAGTGTACTTTTTATATGAGTTTTAAATTTTCTTTCATTTAATTGCAATATGTCACAAGGTATTTTGTTGTAACATTTAACACAGTACCCCATAAAAGATGTATGTACTTTAGATAATCTAAAAAATGGTTGATCTATTTTATCTTTATTTCTAGTATTAAAATTATGTCTATCACTTATTTTATTAAAAAGATGTAGATTTTTTCTTACATACATAATATTTTCATAAATGAATTGACAAGGTACCGTCATAATATTAATCTTTTTAAATAGTTCCCTAAGAGATTCGCGACGACTTATATTGTAAATGGCCCTGACAGCTCTCTTTTGCAAAATGAAAATGGATTCAATGTCAGCAGCCCGACCCCACAGTAAAATGCCATATGACATAATGCTGTGGAAGTAGCTTAAATATATAGATAAAAAAATATATAGATAAGAACTGAAGTAGATGCTACAATGTAAATAATAGACTTAGAGACTTCTACAGAATTACGTCACAGATCTGCAGTCTTTTTTACATTTAAAGAGTGAAAGGTTCTAATTACATCTAAACATGTTCGAAATAAAATTCCGAATCGCAAACATTAATATTTTCTTTAAACAAAGACTCAGCAACGGAAGGTGATGAGTTTAGGGATTTAGTAGTTGAAACGAGAATATCTGAAAATAAATTTTCAAAGACCGCTGCAACTTCTAATAATAATTGTATTATGTTGACATTAATGGACAGGCTGTAGTCAGTATTTCGGTTACTAGACCTTCCCGTTTCACTATTAATATATTCCAAGTCGATTTAATTACATTACAACTGTTTTTAATCTTCGAACTCAAATAACGCGACTTGGTCATACAACAAACTTTTTAAAATGGTTTTGAATAATTTCTATCGTATGAATAAAATAAAATAAATTCAGCAGTGTTTACATAAGTCCTTTCATTGTACAGCTCATAATGCCATGTTCTACTTTTATGAATACCAATGGTAGCCCAACAATATTGCGGAAGGTTTATGTGTAAAATACAATAATTTTAAACTTATATGTAACATATATATATATATATATATATATATATATAATATATATATATTATATAATCCATGCGCAGCAGTACAATATATAGAAAAGCGGTTCAAAGATGGATCCTTAAGGGACACCTTTATTTACCTGTACGATGTTGTCATGTTATTCTTTCTGCTATCCGTTACCCGTAAAGAAGTACTAAGAATTACTCATCATTGTCTTATTAGCTGCACGAATTGGAAGTTTTTTTTCTTTATTACAAAAACTGTTTGACAGCCATTACTTCTTTCTACTCTTCTGTCTATGTGACTCTGTTTACCACAAGGCCAAGTGACGCCACATACCTATACAATTATACAGGGTGTAAGGTAGAAAGTATGTCCCTCGTTTAACCTAAAACCATGTATACAATAACACCATTATTGTCCTGACACCATCATGGCCTAATTTCTTCACCATTGTAGAACACAAAGAGTCCATAATCCCTTAAGTGAAGACCGTTCGCTATGCGTCCATTAACGTTGTAATCACCTTTGTGAAACATTTTTTTTTATAGAATGGCATTTAATGGCGTCAAAAATTCATGGCATACTAATTTAATTTAGTCATGGTTTAAATTTGGGGTATGGGAAGCATCGTAATTAATTGATGCTTGTGATAACATTATCAAACTTGCAAATGTTTTTTTCTAACTCATCTTTTGCGAGCAGCTAAACCAAATGTGCTTTTTTGGTATTGTTCGTCGAATCATTGAGTTGCTTAAGTTCTGAGTTGAGCTGCACGGTTACTGACAAATGCGTGCACTGACTGGACAGGTTCACTCAATCTGTGAGTTTCTTTGCTCAAAAGACCATTTCAGATACCAATCTACATGGTTTTCACATGATCTGACCAAGATTACGATTGCACTTTAAAAAAGACTGATCTCTGAGCTTGTTTCAGCCTTTCTTTTCAAAATAGTCCGATAGGAAAGGTCGACCTCATCTAGTTTTAAAAATATGATTGACGTGTAAAAGTATTTGTACAAACCTACTTACAGAAATAAAATCATTTATCATTTGTAGCTGTGGCATTCCAAAGCTGTAGGCAGTCTTATATAATATGATTGTATGCGACATAGTTAAATGTCTGTTAAATCATCTGATTGTATTCAGTGGTTCTACGATATAGATTCTGAGGCTAAAATTACCGTATCTCTTTTTTTTTGATTATTATAAAAAGGTGGTTTTCATCCATACGGATGTTTATTTATTTATTAAAGAGGATAAAAAACATACACTGGATAAACTTCTAACTAAATAAACTTACAATCTATGAAAATATATAAAATATATGTCCATAGTGATGAGCCAAACCCATCGTACCTTATCAACAATTCAAATTGTATTGAGGTAACTACATACCATCAATACCATGTAACAGAAATAGAATCATTGACTATAGGAATCTTCACCAGCAGGGTAATTGCGTAGCACACTAACAGTACTAAGAGCTTTCATTTTGACAGTTTAACAACATTCATAGCGTTATTTACGATGTTGAGTACACCAATTTTTCGAACATATGAAGCAATGGATTAGCAATAGGCTTCATAATGATTCAGATAGTGATAGATAGTGTGTTATGCAATTAAGGTGATGGTCACACAATCTTTTTGCAATCGCCAATCTGGGGTTTGCTAAAATGTTTTGAATTAGCCAAACGTCGATAATAAAAGTTGACATAGCCACAAAAGCTTTTCATTTTCTGTGTTTGTATTTTTACAGAATGTGTGTTCTCATGACATGTCTTGCCAATTAATATCAAAATCGTATTAAACTCTAAATCCAAGCCTCGTATTTTGACAATATAGGTATTTTATTCTTAGTAAAAACTTCAAACCTAACATAATTGACACTTAAATAAAGCTAGCTAGTAGAGAAGATCCGAAAATTCAATTTTTATCTCAAGATTATCGCGTCAGTAGTTTTATAAAGTTAAAATAATTGAGCGGATGGTAGAATTTGATCTAGATTAATTTACGAAACAAAAGTAAGCGGAGATTTAATTACTCACGAAACACGAAGCTTGGAAACTTTCGTCCAAATAACGCCTGAATAATTTAATATTTAAATAAAACTTAAATATCTTGATAGCAGAAATCATTTTGTTGTAGTCATTTTAAGGTTTATCTTGCTAATCTAAACATCTACAATTTAGTTATTTTTCATTTTGGGTCAGTTTAAAAGTAATTTGGCTAACTAGACACTATTCCTTTAATGTATTTTAATATTCCACTTTTTAATACCACTTCCACTTTTTTAGGGTTCCGTATCCAAAGGGTAAAAACGGGACCCTTCGACTAAGACTTCGCTGTTTGTCCGTCCGTCTGTCCGTCCGTCTGTCTGTCACCAGGCTGTATCTCAAGAACCGTGATAACTAGACAGTTGAAATTTTCACAAATTATGTATTTCTGTTGCCGCTATAACAATAAACACAAAAAAAAATAAAAAAAATATTTAAAGGCTCTCTTACAACAAACGCGATTTTTTTTGCCGTTGTTATAGATAATGGTACGGAACCCTTCGTGCGCGAGTCCGACTCACACTTGGCCGATTTTTTTTATATTTTAATTTTAATTTTTCGTGTTTAGTATGAAACACGAGTTAGAAGCATCGACCTTGAAGTTCTCTAGTCACAAATATAGGGGAGGCCGGGGTTCAAAGTGCCGGGGTTAAGTTGTTTCGACACGAATAACTTCGTTAATAACCCTTTATTTGCAGTCGGGTAAAAAGAGATAGCAATAAATGTGAAATGCATCACTGAACATTGTACCATCGCGGTACCTCTGCAGCCATTTTATTGACGCTGGAAAGATGTGTTTATTTGGTTTTCGCTTGGTGGTACATACATAATATTTGTTACGTTGGTAAATATTTCCGTTCTCTCACTTTTTGGTCTAGTTCAATAAATTTTAAAGCTATTTATGTGCGAGTTGCGCTTAGCAGTTGGAAAGATGTTATGGGTTTTTTTTTTATCGAATTATTGATAATTTGTTTATTTAATCAAACTCAAACTCAAAGCATTTATTTCAAATAAACCAATTACAGGCACTTTTAAATTGTCAAGGGGTGGTCGGTCAGTCAGAAAGATGAAGCTAGTTGCCCATTCCAAAGCGTAGTAGGTACCTATGGAGTAGCACAGGCAAGAAATTCCATGGACACTGTTTTAAATAAAAATATGATTACAAAATATTCGTTACATCAGTCATGTTGAAATTATGCATGTGAGAACGATGCAGAACGTTAAAAGCATCCTTAATAAAGAGACAAAAACAATTCAAATATTAAATTAAATTAAAATAAGCCGTGGCAGCTAAGAGATGTGGTCATCTCTTAGCTGCCACAGCTTATTTTAATTTAACCATTACCAGCATTTACATTTACATTTACCAGTCCCCACTGACGGCGCCCGTTCACGAATATGACGTATGAATCAGCACCATTTAGCTCAACCATTTTGAAGGGAACTTAATAGACATCAGATGCCCTTTGGGCATCCTGCCCTGCTATTATCGAGCTGACTGGATCAATTTTACCTCAGCGCGTATCATTATCAGAGATATCATGGACTGTCAAAATCCAAGACCGCTGAATTTTTTTCGGCATTTCTTCTCAGAGATCAGTCAGCTAGGAAAAGCCGGCGACATCAATTTATTAAAATATTGACAAACAAAAATAAGTATAAAAGTGTTTTAAAAGATCTAATTAGGTAGGTACAGAAATAAACATCATTTCATTTCATCGTAAGAGAAAAAGAAACATACAACAAACAAAACTGGACTACAACAAACAAACAAGCATAACAAAGTCAGACAAACAAAACAAAAGCAAATCGAAAGCGGTATTTAAAAACACACTTTCCCTATTTGTTTTTTCAATCAGTCCAATTCACAAGTTAGCAAGTTCGTCTCCACGGAAGATTTCCGCAGAATCCTTTCGCATCTTCGCGTAGATTCGGGAGAAACTCGTATTTTCTTTCAATCGATTGGCTGGGGCTTTATTACTTTGTTCGGAAGCCATTTTTCAACCGCTTAGCGCAAACGCAACCCTCTCCAAAATATCTTAAACAAATTTATTCAAGCTTACGTGGGTTGTTTTGTTTGCTTGACAAAATAAGTGCTGTAGATTGTTCTCTCCTTTTGCTTAAAATTTTAGTAAGCCCGTAACTGCTTTCGCTTAGGTTAACAGAAAGAGATCATTTTGTTTTTTGACTTAAGATTTAGGAGATTATATTTATTTAATTTTATTAAGAACCGAGATTAGTAGCTTTGATATAAGTAGATACATTAAATAATACGAAGGCGTTTAACTTAAACAGTAAAACAAAATCATTTTTATTTCTAAGAAAATACTTAGGTTCAAATTAAAGTTAGTACTTTAAACATAATAATACTTAAAGACGCAATTCTACGATAAGATATTTAACGGCCATAGTTACTACAGATGAGTCCATTTGTAAATGTGTTCTTGAGAGACTCGGATATTCGGTGAAATAATATTCATCTTTCAAAAGTTGGGAATTTGTGAATGAAACTTAGGACTTAAACTTTTACTTATGTTTCATGATATTGAAGAACTTACTGACGCGGCAACTGAAGAGTCTTACCCACTTCATTTATTTCTAAATAATGAAAATAGGAGGGAAGTAATTTGATTGACAGTTGCCTCTGCAACTGTCAATCAAATTACTTAAATGTATACACATGTATCCATGTATGTGTGTGTGTTTTCCATGTATGTCTCTACATACCTATTTACTTCTTCGTTTATGAAGGTAAATAATGATTTTAGCCTACCTACTTTTAATTTTAATATTTTCCCTTGCACTCTCTCTCACATTTTCACTTGATACAGTGAAGTAACATAACAGAACGATAATAGGTAAGAAAAAATATAAGAAAAACGTAATCAATTAAGTTACGAAGTCTCAATAAAACTATTTTAATAATTTCATGCAAAAGAATCAAGTTCTTATATTTATTTATTAGTAAGTCCTTATTTTTTTTTATCAGTTTTTGAATATTTAAATTTAATTAGTCTCAATTTTATTTTGGGTTTTTATCTGTTAGAATTTAAAATAGTTTATTATTTTTAATGTATGTGTGTAAAACTATGGACTAGAATTATGTCTGAAATTAATAGACTATTATTATTATTATATCACCAAAATCGAAGATAACCTGTCATTGTCAAGAATTTTCAAGTTCCACTACCCCTATTTCTCTTTATACGATTTATACTAGAAAATAATCAATCAGTTTTGTAGTGGGTGCATTTGACCGCTCCGATATCAAAACAATGATGGATGGTGGAATGCGCTGTATATTTCGAATATTAAAACTTTTGAAAAACACCTTAGTTTTTATTAATAGCGTTTACGACGATTTTGTTTTAAGTGAAGAAAAAAACATACAAAATGTATATATTTTGTTTGTATTAAATAAGATAAATGATTACTATGGACATACAAAACATGAAATATATTAAAAATTACAATACATGTTTAAAAAAAAATGAAATATAAGTGCTAATCTTAAGACACTAAAATCCAAAATAATGACACCACCATTGTTTAGACTTTAAAATCCTTGTCAAAGTTCGTTGTCGTCTCCTTGTTTAGATTTCAAAAAAATTGTCTCTAAAATCCTTTGCATTCCTCAAGACATTATCAATTAGTTTTTAGTCTTTAGTTACGTAATTATTATATAGTGTTTAGTTACGTTATCGTTAGTTATCGTTTTTAGTTACGTTATCGTTAGTTATCGTCTTTATAGTTACGTAATTATTATACAGGATGGCACGGACATCGACGCGCAGCCTGTTACCATGGATTCAGTACATGATTTTGAACACCCCTCCGTTGAAACATTTCGTCGGGTATTTAAAAAAGAATCGCTGTTCTATACATTTTGACAGCGTAGGTATTGCACTTTTCAACAAAACAATTGTTTTTTTTTTGATAACCGACGAATCATTTCTACTCTAGGAGGTCTAGAATCATGTGCTGATTTCATGGTTACCCTGTATTAACTAGCGACCCTCCCCTGCCTCGCACGATTTTACGACTTGAGAAAACATAGAGATATTTATTTATTATAAACATAAATCTTTCGGAATAAATTCTCTAAATGCTGGTGAAAACCACATCAAAACCCGCTACATAGTTAAGAAGAACAAGGCGGTTACATAGATAGCAACGACTTCTTATTAATATACTATGAACAGATATAGATTTACATAAAGGCTAATAAATTCTCTAAGTGCTGGTGAAAACCATATCAAAATCCGCTACGTAATTTAGAAGAACAAGATGGTCACATAGACACACGACTTCTTATTAATATAATATGTACAGATGTAGATTCACATAAAGGCTTCTATAAACAGGCGTGACACGCGACGCGACATAAAGGCTCCGCCTGTCGCGCGACGAAAGATGCCTCTGTGTCTCGTGCGATTCGCGTCGCGTGTCGCGGTGGCGAAGTATATTCGTACTAAATATAAAGAAACTAGGAAATCGATCGTAATACCGGAACTTAAGAACTGACTTTGATAGACGATGCTCTCGATATTCAGGCAAAAAATGAAAATACAAAAACCTACGTAAGTACTTAATAATTGAAGCACACGATAAATCTACAGTTTCTAAGGATTCTATGTAAATTGTAGGTAATACCGACCAACTTACGCAAAAAACTTATTTAATAGTAACTGACTTGCTGAAAGTTTAATTTAATGAGGGTCCAATTTTGATCTAACTAGCATTAATTCAGAAGGTATCTGCCTCTAAAAAGTACATGCCTTGTTTTTGTTCCATACAAACTGTGGCAATTCCCAAATGTGGACTTAGGTGCTAACACTCTAGGGCACGCCACAATTGCGGCGGTAAGTCCCCTCTTTGAGGAGTGGCTTGAGAGGCACCACGGCGTCCTCGCCTTCTGCCTGACGCAGGTCCTCACCGGACATGGCTGTTTCGGGAGGTTCCTGTTTCAGTGAAGGCGGGAGGAAACGCCCGGGTGTTATCACTGTGTGGATCGATCGGAGGACACGGTGGAGCATACGGTGGAGGTCTGCCCGACTTGAGCGGAGCACCACCGTGTCCTCGTGGCGGCGATCAGCGGCGGCGAACTCTCGCGTCCGGCCCTGGTTCAGGCCATGGTACGGAGCGAGAGGGAATGGGAAGCCGTCACCTCTTTCTGCGAGGCAGTAATGCTGGCGAAGGAGGAGGTGGAGCGCGAAAGGGGGAGGCAAACTCTGCGCCCTCGGGCCCCTAGCCGCCGCAGGAGGAGGAGACACCCGGGGCGTCGGGAGCCGATTGCCGACTCCCGGCCACCGTAGGCGCGGGCTTGCGGACGGCGAGCAATGGGCAGCTCGCCGTCCGGTAAGAACCAGACCCGGGTCGACGACGCGTCGTGTTTCACGTGCGCCTCAAAGAGATGTCACCACCATTGACGGGATCCAATAGGACCGATGCCTGCCGGGGTCGCGGATTGTTCGAAAGAGTTACCGTGGCCACCGTGTGCGCCAGGCACGGGCAACTGAAGGAACTCGGGTGGGTTTTAGTCAGTAAGAGTCTGACACGCCCTTCCGCTCCGCCCAGAGCGGGAGAGGTCATTTGATGATTTCCCACCCAAAAAAAAAAAAGGTGCTTACACTCTAAATTATGTAGCTAAACTCATCATCCTCGTCTTTATCTAATGGGGGCTCTTATCGTTTTTGTGCTCACCAGTTGGCACCACTGTCGAGTAAGGTCCTGTTGCAGTACTTATATTTGATGTTTTGGATATGTTTAAGTACCCTTATATTCATTGTATGTTTATGTTATTACATTTTAAAACTTAATATGGATATTTCGATTATAATGTTCCTAAAATTGGCAAGCATGAAGCAGACAAATCTTATTCTTCCTTTAAGTGCTACCAAATTAGATCCTAACTTTGTACTTAAAATCTTAAGCCATAATTAATCAAGAATGGCACAACCATTACAGCTATATATGAATCATTCGTTAAAATCCGTGATAAAAAATCCCGCAAACAGTGAACGTTCAGTACATATTTTGACATCTAGAGACCTTACTCTACACTTGCGCCTCTAGCGGCGAACTCAAGCGCGATAGCTCTCATTATACGATGGGACATCGAAACAGTCATTTTTTTTTACTATTTATATGGCGTAGGTACCTAGCCTTGAGTCATTGGTGAACTCTAACTATTAAACTATTTCTCTAAGAATACGGCAATAAATACCCTTTTCATAAAACAGACAGATGGTACAATAATAAAGAGACAAGTGGGTTTCTGCCATCATATATATATCTACAAGTATGTTACAGTACAACTATTTTCTTAATGTCCATCGGGAATCATCGCATTTCCGAATACAAACGAATGTTAATTTCTATGTTCATCAATTATTAGATTTATCATCCTACTAATATTATAAATGTGAAAGTGTGGATGTTTGGATGTTTGTTACTCAATCACGCTAAAACGGCTAAACGGATTTGGATAAAATTTGACACATGGGTAGACTATTACCTGGATTAGGACATAGGATACTTTTTATCCCGATATTCCCATGGGATCGAGATTTCTGTGGGTGAAACCGCGGGGCGCAGCTAGTGTATAATAATTTGAATTCAGAACTTAGTCCTTTAATTATTGTTACGTCAAAACAATGAAGTACTAAGTACTTCCTTGTTTCTTCATGTGTTCTGAATTTAAATTATTATACACGAAAAATCTAATAATCGATGGACATGGAAATTAGCATTCGTTTGTATTTGAAAATGCGATGATTCCCGAGGGACATAAAGAAAATAGTTGTACTGGACATACATATACTGCAATGGTCTCATAACTACTTCATTCATTTCGTTCGAGATGACAAGCTCCAGTTTCATTCAGTTCAATACTGAACTTAATTAAAACTCTAGCAAACTATTAAATAGTAACTAAAACCTTAGCAAATATTAATATCGCACGTCGAAATATTATGTTCTTTCATAATATTCAGAAGCATGTTCGAATGTATGGAACTCAATGGTTTCGTTTGCATTTTGCTTTTAATAACAAAAGTATGAGTTGATTGTATGCATTCGCTACTTTGTTTATAAATGTTTTATTAAAATGTTGTTGTATGAGGCTGTTGAAAATTGGTATTTGCGATCTTTAAAGGCTTTCCCCCACAGGCGCATTATTATCGGTCGATAATATCGGATGCGTTATTGGCATAATGCGTTCCGATTCCTTGCCACACAGCTGCGTTTTTATCGTCCGATAGTTAGTAATAAAAATTGTTTATTTGATGATAAATCAATGTCCATATTATAGAAAAAAAAAACTGAACACTCGTGCAGACATGTAACCACTACTAATTAGTACTAATTAGTACTATTAATACCAGTCGGTAAAACCAAATTATTGAGGTACTACTAGTACTAACGTTATCCACGCAGGTGTTTGTAAGATCGGATGCGTCCTAATACAAAATGTTCTAACAACTCATATCGGAATATCGCAGGACGGAGGAATGCAAGCGTCCTACTTCTATTGCGTCGTCATTATTGCAGCAGTGTGTAAATTCGTGGCCGTCCTATTATACTGAAAACAGATAACGCAATAACGCATCCGATATTATCAACCGATAACAACGCGCTTGTGGAGGAGAGCCTTTAAGTAGGTAACGTTAAACAAATTGTTTGGTTTAAAGTTGATTTAATTTAAATTTATATTTTTAAATTTGATTAGAAAATCTACATTAGAACATTACCTATCTATCTCACTTTTGGTAAAAATCCTAAGAAAGACAAAAATCTTATCTATGCACACAAACAAACTTACTTAATTCGAAGTTTCCTAAAAATAATAGATCAACTTTTTCTTCTTCAACTTTTAGTCCTAGGAAGGTGCTAGTTTTGCCACCAATATCAAGCCTAGCGAAATAACTTATTCAGCATTCCTAGAATCCTAAAAGTACTAGAACCCTTATAACTTCGTTACGGCGGTGCGCGGGTCCTCCACGACATGACATAGTTACAAGGCCTCTTACCTATTTGAGGAATAAAACCTATTTATCCAACGACGACGGAAAATCTCAGGAAAAAAATGTAAGTATTATAAGAACTTATAAAAGTTACAAATATTTTGTTGAGAATATTTTAACGTGTACGAAAAAGTTACGTAAAGACATGAAAAAATCTTAGGTTACCGATAAATCCTTTCTTATTAATCCCCTGCCAAGGCTCCTAACAACTGCTTAAAATAGGCCACCAGAAGCAAACACGTGACCACGGCTATGGAAACGGTCATCAAAGCTTGTCATCTCCCCTATTTTAGTCTAGTATGTTGGTTTGTAACAGTAAATAGTAATCCATCAATAATTAACAAGTAAACGTGCAATACCATACATAAAATATTCATGTTTGGTTCACTTTGATCTGTAGAAACACAATCAAACAAATATACTATAATCCAGTCACAATTAAATACATGAAGCTGATTTCTATCATCTGATCATCTAGAAATTATTCAATTCGGTTTTCACGATTGTATGACAGCATATTGATTTTGAATGCAGTTGGTTCGATTTCCCAGGAAGTAAAAAATGGTTGGCTAGTATTTATCACTAGCAGTTTTCACTAGCAGTAAGGATTGGGACTGAATTTATTAGTCCCAATTCTTACTGCACTATTAATTTTATTTTGCATTTGGCTTGCACTGGATGCAGTTAGTGTATACTCTAATTTACTCTAACAATGCAAATGATGGTCCCTAAAAAGTCGGCTTACTTAACAAGCCTCAAGATTGGCCCAAGTATTTTGCACTCGACCCGAATAAAGTTTGTCTTTTACTTAAACAAGCGAACAGTATTTGTGTTACTTAACCGTTTCAAGTTAAAGAAATAAATGGATTTAACTTCAGAGTTCCCGGTGCTTAAGCTAACGAAAAGTTTCTTATTGAATTTCGTCGCTAACCAAATACTGCATGAGCGCGAGGAGGATGATACGTCACTGCTGACGACATAAATACTACGGGGTGAAGAGATCACAAGCAAACGATGAAAACTAAAAATATTGTGTTTTTTTAGCTTGCTGCTTTTTTATGCTATCTAATAACTTAATCCATAATGTATGATTATAGAGTATATAAAAGTATGTTTTGAAATATTTGAAATATCTATTTTGGATACCACAATGAATACGACAAGTCATGTAAACTTTACATATTATCTAGGCACGGATATGGATATAATATTAAAAATAATATGTTTTCCTGCCTAAGGCATATTCTCAATGTCAAGTAAAACAAATATTGAAGTAATTTACGGAAAACTTGAAGAAAACCTGTGGGACCTGTTAGAATGATTGATTGAGCCTTAAACTTGTGATACAAAGTAAAAAATAAATGAATGCTTCATGCTGCGGTTCCCTTGGTACCAAGTTGTTATTTTTTATAGAAATACTTTGTGCTGTAGCCAGGCTTTGGTGATAAAATTCAATTAATTAAGATAAAATTGTCAATGTATTGAATCCCACACTTGCGTACCTTTTTGATTGCAATGTTTTTCATTTCGATTTTTCATCGATAGTTCAGATTATTGGAGAGGTTAAAATTATTAACATAACATTTATTATGGCAATAATATTTTATTCGAGAATTTAGATCGTTTTAAAGCTTGTGTCAAATTTAAATTCTTTATTGCATTCATGTGTACATTTAGCTGTTACAATATAAGTACCTATGTTCCAACATGAAACCCGGAAACAAAACAAAAACAAACAAGAGAAGAAGAAATCTGAAGTTGAAGGGTAATGTTTGACGCGGTGACGTAATTTTATCGGAGTACCTATACGACTCGACGGTAACTCCCGTTAAAGCTGGCGCAGACAAGAGGGTGGGGACTGGTACAGTCAAAGATCTATTATTATGCGCAGCAGTGGACGAAATCGGGCTTCGGATGATGGTAAGACTCATTTGAAAAGAATCATAGGCATTATAGCCTTCAGATTAAACCAAACAGCCAGAACTCACAATGAATGTTCAAATATAAATTTTCAGCGCTATTCAAAAATGTTCGAACCAAACAGTCTATAACATCTGACAGTGTGGTTTATTCACATCTCGTTGGAAGTCAGTGCATGTAACGCTTTAATAAAGCGTAATGATGACGCGGCACACGTTCAAACGAACTCAGCAGATTGAAAATATCCGACGTTCTGCGCGACAGAATGACTGATGCCATACGTACCCTATTATGCGTAGCTTTAATATACCTTTATTACTTTCCTGCTAACCAAAACGCGTTACTCTTGACGTAAAAATATTATGTACAACGAGTGTATTTTAGCTTTTATCAGCTTATTTTAAGGTAGACATTTAATTTTGTTGATGCGGCTCCTAAGGATATTTTTGGGTTTAAAATTCAGGTAATATTAAAACGGTAATTTGAAGTTAAAATGTATTTTGTTCTTTTAATCCTCAACTCAAGAGAGTTGAGGATTAAAAGAAAGCTGACTACTTACTGATCTTCCCACGCAAGTTGTCGGCTGAGCACGTACGTAATCGTTTGAGCAAATATTTTGCCTGTCACTTTATACCAAGGGTTTTTTTTTTACTTTGAAGTCAGCTTAAGAACTTCTGTAAAAAATCTATAAATAGTATAAAAAAGGCAATTTTCGTGTCCGTGCGTTAAATTTTTCTGAATAATTTAATAGATTTTGATGCGGTTTTCACCATCATTTCTCCAAATCGTGAGGTTTATTTGTTGAATACAGACTGTATCAGAAAGGTGTGTTCAAATTTAAGGGTGTAGTGCAGGCCACCTAACTACACAACTTTCTCCATGAGACCAACATCATAATAACGAAAAAAAAATTCAGTAGTTGAGATAAAACGCACGCAGTCATTGCTTGTCTTTAAAAGACTCGTGAAGGGAGAGGTTACGTATTTTAATACCTAAGTTTATTCTAACTATTTTCAAAATAACTACGGTTGTTTCACATATATTCATAATGCATATTGGTCGACTCAACTACTGTTTAACTTACTTAATGTTGATTAAACTAAAATTAATCTCAGTAACGAACGAGTAATCTAATGATTTTTTTAAGATAATTATTTGATATTTCAACTATGTATGAAATACGTAATGGACGACTCGCCTACAGTTTATTAATACTGCGCGCTAGATTGATTTCTAAAGTGGTGGGTAGTTAATTATATGTAAATAAACTATGATTCAAGGATTTTTGTGTTTTATTAACTTTCTTTTGTATTGATAATTAGACAATGGTGAAAACATTTCTGAGAGCAACTTGGAAGTAGCGCTCGCCGGGCGCTGCCGCGGCACCGCTTGCTACGCTCGCTCGGATCGCGCGCGGTTGGTCGGCGTTGGCGGCGGGACGAATCATACAATTTGCCTGCGAGTGGATAATTAGACAATGGTAAAAACATTTTTGACGCAGATTGTATGATTCGTCATTTTGAACTAGGTGAAATAGGTAAGGTTAGGTTAAAACTGTCACCAACCGCGCACGAGCCGAGCGAGCGAAGCGAGCGGTGCCGTGGAAGCGGCCGGCGAGCGCTACTTCCAAGTTACTCGCAGAAATGTTTTTACCATTGTCTAATTATCTGTGTCTTCGCAATAGCCCTAGGGTTTTCGCGAAAATTCGAATTAGCAAATCATCCAATCGACATATACAAAATCACCAGTAAATCAAACACATGCCCACAGATAAATCAACAGTAGGTGAATCGACCGTTAGTTTATTCAACCTTAGTTTAATTAATTGTAGTTGAATAAACCGTAACTGAATTCTCATTTATGGATTTCGTTCGTTAGTTATTACAAAAATCGGTGAAACGATCTTTAGATATTTTAAATGGTAGGTCTTTTGACCGTAGTTATCTTGAAAATAGTTAGAATAAACTTAGGTATTATAATACGTAACCAAGGAATATTACTTGTCGTTGTGATCTTGTTCTCGTAACTTTAATTATCTATAGTCGTTGTTACGAGTACAAAAGGAAACCAGTTTTTGAACTCACCCTGGCACTGCACGTAGGTGCTAAATTGGTGACCTTGCGGAGTCTTGCGGTGTTCCTAGCAGTATGATTTGCTTCGATTGCTTTGTTTTGCTCGGCGATTGAACATTTTTCTTCCTTCATAACACAACACAACATAGTCAGTCATACACACCACTATACTTCACTTTATTTATCTGCACTACTTTCTTGCCTTATCTATTATATCACTCATTGTTTTATTTGTATCATTACTTTATTTTGCATAAATTGTATATTTTCCCCATTGTATATTTTGTAGTGTTTAATTTATTTTCTGTTATGTGTTTTGTGGTGTACAATAAAGAATACTTAAATAAATAAATTATCAACTGTCCTATACAAAACTTCAATACCTACTCGACGCAAATGTAATTGACGACTGAATATTTTTTCTCGATTACTCGTACGATGTTGCTCCCATGGAGAAAGTTATTTAGTTTGTTGGTCATTATCAAAATCAAAATATTTTATTTCACATAAACCTACAAGGGCACTTATGAAACGTCAGAAGCTAGGTGCACTGTTTCAATTGGTTGTTTCCTATGGAGAAGAGCCGGCAAGAAACTCCATGGTTACTCTTTTAAAAATAAGGGGCTTTTACAATGTTTCAAATTACAGTGTTGATAATGGGAGGACAGTGTAGGCCTGTCAACAAGTAACAGGCACTCAACAAAATATAAAAAAATATATATAACAAGGTCTACTAGTCTACAGTCAACAAGTTAGGCCTGCAACGTTCTCACATTCACAAAATAAAGAAGAATCTATATAAAAATAATAATAAAAATAAAGATACTCCGGTCTGTACCACACCCTTAAATTTGACTACACCTTTTTGATACAAGCTGTACACTTATAACACATTATAAATTTTACTAAAATATAGCACAGAAATCTCGATATTTTGACATGTCGCCACATCAATTATAGATAACGTGCACCGGTGTGAAGCAGCGGCGGGTCACCAAGTACCACTGTAATATCCTCTTGTGGGGTGTGAAATAAACGACCCAAGAATTACATAGCGCACACTTGATATGAGAAACGAAATCACCACGGGCACTATTTTCTTATATCTCATGCCAATAGTAGTTGCATAAAACCTTTACCATGCTAGAATTTTTTTAACAAAGCTCAACACTCGAGAAAAATCTTGAAAGAAAAATGTATCCTCTAATTTAATTTCGTATCTAATTTCAACCGTCGTAATGGATTTGCAAGGGAAAAAAGAGAAAATCTTATATTTTTTTAGGGTTCCGTAGTCAACAAGGAATCCTTATAGTTTCGCCATGTTCGTCCGTCTGTCCACAGCTTAGCTCAGAGACTCGTAGTACTAGAAAGCTGTAATTTGGCATGGATATACGTATTAGTCACGTCAACAAACTGGCTAAATACATTTTTGGAAATAAAGTTTTAGGTTCTCTCTGCACGTAAAGTGGGGGTGTTTTATTTTTCTCGAGTTAGTTGTTGTTGTTAGATAGGTCTTTTAAAAATATTGCGGGTTTGTGTAAACAATTTTTCTATTAAGGGATCCGTTAGTGAAATATTAAGCGTTGAAGTACTAATTTTTGATAGAGTCAAGTGTCCCCCACCAGCCAAATGGCTGTTTTTGGCTAGTAGTAGGTATTATACGAGTATAACGAAATTAAAAGAAAAACTATCACTGCTAAGTACGCTTTACAAGTTAACGAGTAATATTCGACCAACTTACGTTTCAGTTGGAACATGTTGTTCAATCACAATATTAAGTTTGTTCTTGGGATAAATTCATCCTAACTACGGAATCCTTCATTGTGCGTGGTCCAACTCGCACTTGGCCGGTTTTTTTATTCTTAAAAAGTCATTTACGATGAGTTTTTGAAGCAATAAAATTAATTCAATGAGACTCCTCTTTGATTCTCAACTTTCGTAGGTAGGTACAGACAAAATTATTTTTCGAGAGCGGACCAAATCTTGGAAGTACTTTACGTTTGTTTAAGAAGAATATTATTGTTGCTTTATTTAAAAATATATTAAGGGTTTCTTTGATATATTAAGTTGCCAAGCTTATTTTGCTGGTAGTATGGTGAGCAGCGCTTTCAAGCATAACAAATAAAAAATAGAAGAAAGAAAATTACATTTTTGAAGTATTACACTGTTCGTTCGTAAATTATATGAAAAGATTACTTGAGAAATCAAATTATTATCTAATTATTTCTTGGAAATCTTGACATCAAATACTTATTGAATAGTTTAAAGTATATTGTCTTATTTGAAGGCTAGACGGCAAAGAAGAACGTGGAGCGTCTCGCTGAATTTGCTTATCATCTTAGACTCAAGTTTATTTAATTACTGGTGTATTGGTAAGAGGATCAGCTGAATGTCTAATTTATTTGATAGCAATTTATTCAACTCCTTGTTCTCGAAAAGTGCTACATTGGTAGATGGTTGAAATCGATCAAAGTTGATATTTTTTTAAAGTTTGTGCAAGAAATTAAAAAAAAAACTCTACGATCAATAATTTTACATTCTTGTAAAAATGGTTTTCAATTCGCTTAGAAATGTTAACTTTATTGTATTGTTGCTCTTTATAGCAGATTATTTCATCAACAATTTGTAATTTAGTCATTTTTTGCCAGAAATAATAAAAATAATCATAAGCATGTTCCAACAAATATTCATAAACGTTCAATTCCAGGGCACAAAGCAAAATAAAACCCAGAACGATAAAAAAAAAACACAAAACAAAAAACCGTTAATACTGTCATAAAAATCAAAAACAAAGTTCACCCCTTTTCACAGGACAAACATGTTGATGTCTTCATTATTCCACGTCGCGTCCTAGCTATGGTCACTGCCACGCCAGTTTTAATATTTAAGGATTTATGGTCCCACAGGCGACATTCATTTCACCATCTCTTTACACTTGAGGCCACATAAAATAATGTTATGGAATTTTTTCGCGGAGAACTGTTTTTAATGTGTTGAAATGTTCTGTTTGTTGAATGAGTTTAGAATGGTGGTATGAAACTGTTTTAGAAGCTAATGTTTGATTTGAAAGTTATATTCGTTTTTTACTCATTATCAGCCTACAACAGTCCACTGCTGGACATAGGCCTCTGCAATTGCATGCCACTTAGCTCGATTCTCGTCATCGATCTTCACTCCACCTAGCCCGAGGGCATCCTACCTTAAGTTTGTCGATTTGCGGTCTCCACTCAACTACACATGTACCCCAAGGTCATCGGTTCTATGGCTAATAATGGCCGGCCCATTGCCACTTCAGCTTGCTTATTCTGTGAGCTATGTCGACAACTTTGGTTCTCTGCCGGATCACCGCATTCCGGATTCTATCCCTCAGAGAGACTCCAAGCATAAGTCGTTCCATAGATCGCTGAGCGACCTTAAATTTATGAACCAGCCGTATCGTGAGTCCTGCCTGTTATGACCTCTGGAGTCCAAACGTGGACATTTCGGCTCCATAGATCATAACAGGAAGGACGTATTGATTGAAGACTTTAGTCATTAGGCTCTGCGGAATACGTGACGAGAAGACTCAACGAAACTTCCCAAACGCTGCCCAGCCCATCTGATTTTTCTGTTAGCCTCCTTCTCAAAGTTGTTCTTACCACACTGCAAAGTTTGGCCGAGGTAAATGTATTCTGAAAAAACTTCGAGAGCACCGCCATTGACAGCAATCGGTTCCAGAGTAACGTGTTCATTGAACCTAACCTGGGTTACGTCCAAGTTGATCCGGAGACCGCTGCGTACAGAAAAATCAACTAGGCCATCCAGCATCTGCTGCAAGTCATGCAGCGATTCAGCTAGCCACCATAAGCACCGAGTGCACCAGTGCCATATGACCATAAGCACAATACTTATTGTGGATATGTGGAATCTGAACTCCTCTACCGTAACTGAATTGTAAAGCACTGTTCTGGTTTAAAAAAAAATCTTCATTCTGCACTTTAGATTGACACATGATGATATAATTCTTTCAATAACTTTTCAACTCGATGACACTCGCTCTGGGAACGATTTAGACTAAATGCGCACATGATTAACAAATGTCCGCTCAAGTGGCAGGGTCGGCATATAAGGTCGAGACTTTAAAGGGAAATGAAACATTTCAATGCTGAGTAAACACTGATTATATTTGGTGCATTGCTACATCTTATATGCACTCACACAATCATAATATAGTATACTTACACACTACATCACAATGACGATGTCACCTGAAAATCTCAAGTGTCAGATGTACTCGCCGTTGATTTCCACACATCCTCCAACGTGTTAGAGAAAAATTTCGGGGAAATTACGTTCCCTTATCTCGACACAAGGGGATATGTTCAGTTGCTGGTCCTGAGTTTGGACGTCGCGTTTTCATTAAGACATATCGGCACTTAGATATATTGCCGACCGACTTGGCATCGCTACAGAGACTCCAAAACAGACCAGGTCTCGATAGTGTCAAAAGTCTTCTCATAGTCCACAAACGCAAGACAAAGGAGTCAATTATACTCTTCGGACTTCTGTATAATTTGCCGCACTGTGTGGATGTGGGCTATGGTGCAGTGGATCCTCCTCAAAACCCGGCCTGCTCTGGTGGCTGAAACTCGTCGAGACTTCGCACCAGACGATTCGTGTCGACTCTTGTAAACAACTTATATACGTGGCTTAGAAGCAAAACGGGTCTATAATTCTTTAAAAGGGTGTTATTAGTCTTTTCAAAGAAGAGAATGACCACGCTCCTTCGCCAAGCTTCCGGAGTTCTCCCAGAGAACAGGACAGAGTGAAAAAGCACCCGAAGCTCTTTCAATACAGAAATTCCTACTGCTTTCAGGAGTTTGGTCTTAATTCCGCCGTTACCAGGATTTCCCGATTTTAAGCTGTTTAAGAGTCACCTCGATTTCATCTTAGCTGACTTCTAACAGGTCTTTCGTGAAGTGACGGGTTAAAGTGGCTCTGGAATCCTCATTTTCAGTATCAGGTTGAGTTGCATACCATGCTTACAATTGGCTGTAGAAGTTTTCGACTTCGCAAAGGATCTCTCTCCGATCTGAAACGACGATATCCCCACTACATTTGGTCAACTTTGTCAAGTGCCTCCTCCCAAGGGATTAAACAAACACTTTGGACCCCCGATTTTGCTACATCTTTTCCTATATAGAGCATGTATTGGAGCGTTGGAGGTCACGTCGTACCAGTGTTCTAATATTTTTGTTGAGTGCCCGTGGTTCTGACGAAGTGATAGGTGGGTTTTAAGGTCGTTCCGTCATAACCTCCAGTGTCTCTTCCGAAAGTTTGGACTTCTTGGCAGCACGCAGTGTTTGGAAAAATCGCGCACCCTCCTCCCTGAGGATTTCCACCATTTGGTCAAGTGCGTGGTTAACGTCATTTGTGGTTTCCATGGCAATAAATCGGTTTTCCACATCTGACTGAAACGCTTTAAGATCCAAGCATAGTTTGGAGCACATTTTGTCGGAGCCTAGACTTTATGAAACGAGTTGACTTGAGCTTGAAGTTGATATTCAGAGAGCCTCGAACAAGTCTGTGATCACTGCCGGTATTGAATCTGTTGATCACCGAGACATCCGTGAATATATGCTTTTTATCCGATAAGGTGAAGTCTAGCTCATTTTTCGGGACTTCGCCAAGTCCACTTTCTTTGGGGCTGTTTTTTAAAGAAGGAATTCATCAAGAAAAGCCCCTACTTCTCAAGGAAGTTGACAAGCATCCTACGAGTTTGGCAGCAGAAATCATAGTCCTCTATGATTTCTGCTGCCAAACTCGTAGGATCCTACTACCGATTCGTTGCAATTCTGTATTCCCACTTTAAAATCCCCCATGAGAACGTTGTAGTGGGCCTTAGTGGTAGAATGCAAGGGCTTGGAAATGTCCTCGAACATTTCCTCCGCTTCGTCATCAGAGTGAGCCAAGTTTGGTGCAAAACCTAAACAACCTTGAGGCTATACCTCTTGGTTAGCCTAACGACGAGGTACGCTACCCTGTTAGAGACACTACAGACTTCGACAATGTTTTCACAAAGGGATTTGTTTACCAGGGACCCGACTTCGCCTCGGGATAACTGGTCCCCTCTCGAAAATACAAAATGTGTCCTGATTTAAGGGTTATTGTATCCTTTCCTTCTCTCCGGACTTCACTCAACCTAAGAATGTGCCACCTTATTTTTCCGAGCTCTTCTTCTAGCTGTAGCTAAGTGTTCATCGAGCCGTAATGTGCGTCCGTTATACGTTGCCAAAGTCAGTTTGGTTTGACAGCCATTCGTAACCCGGGGATTCTTCGCACCCATCCGGATGGTACGGGGATACCGCACGGTCTCCTGCGAGGCGGCGAGCCTCCTTGCCGGATTGCCGCCGTGGGATCTGGAGGCAAAGGTCCTCGCGCACGTTTGGGAGTGGCGCGGGGAGGCGAAACGCCGCGGCGTAACTCCGCTGCCGCGAGAAATCACGGCACAGCGGACAGAGCTCCGGCGGGATCTCATGGCGGCATGGAGAGTGCGACTGTCGCAACCCAGCGCAGGGCACGCCACAATTGCGGCGGTAAGACCCCTCTTTGAGGAGTGGCTTGAGAGGCGCCACGGCGTCCTCACCTTCCGCCTGACGCAGGTCCTCACCGGACATGGCTGTTTCGGGAGGTTCCTGTTTCGGATAAGGCGGGAGGAAACGCCCGGGTGTTACCATTGTGTGGATCGACCGGAGGACACGGTGGAGCATACGGTGGAGGTCTGCCCGGCTTGGGCGGAGCACCGCCGTGTCCTCGTGGCGGCGATCGGCGGCGGCGACCTCTCGCGTCCGGCCCTGGTTCAGGCCATGGTACGGAGCGAGAGGGAATGGGAAGCCGTCACCTCCTTCTGCGAAGCAGTAATGCTCGCGAAGGAGGAGGCGGAGCGCGAGAGGGAGAGGCAATCTCTACGCCCCGCGCGCCCCTAGCCGCCGCAGGAGGAGGAGACACCCTGGGCGTCGGGAGTCGATTGCCGACTCCCGGCCACCGTAGGCGCGGGCTTGCGGACGGCGAGCAATGGGCAGCTCGCCGTCCGGTAAGGACCAGGCCCGGGTCGACGGCGCGTCGTGTTCCACGCGCGCCTCAAAGAGATGTCAGCACCATTGACGGGGTCCGATAGGACCGATGCCTGCCGGGGTCGCGGATTGTTCGAAAGAGTTACCGTGGCCCTGGCGCACAGGCAACTGAAGGAACACGGGTGGGTTTTAGTCAGTAAGAGTCTGACACGCCCTTCCGCTCCGCCCAGAGCGGGAGACGTCATTTGATGATTTCCCACCCAAAAAAAAAAAAAAAAAAGGGGGATTCTTCGCACCCCCTAACTTGCCTTTACCGTGACCGTTACCAAAATCAGGAATAGCAAGGCGGCCGGGAACAACAACATGAACAACGGGCCGGTCATGATTGATTTTGGCTTGCCATTGAAGGGTTTGCCCGTAATCGCCACCCTGAGCATACGGGTTGGCAATCGCAGATCACAGCTTCTCGCACTAGTGACGCTGCTGACCGTCACTAGTCTGCGCTATTTAGCTACGAAGTTTTATTTAGAAATGGTTATACCGCCATTTTTTGGTTATCAAAGCTTCGTTTGTTATATAGCAGGGTACCACGAAAAGGTAAGGTTGACTTGAGGCACTGAGATGGTAAGTGAGCCCCCTTACACCCTTTTTCTTAGTAACAGATCAAATACTTAGCTTAGGCTAGTAAGAATATAACGACTTTAATAAGAGTTAGAATATAATAATTAGAATATAAGTACATTTGATAGAGAAGCGATATACAAACTCAAAATCATAATTCTCTTACTACACATAATTACCCAATAAACCTGTATTCGATGCAGGTGACAATATTTTACAGAATTTTGCAGGTTGTATTTCTAACGATTAGCGCGGAAATTCGTATCATGAGAACAGATTATTATGTATGCGCACACCGCTAATTAGAATTTCAAGCGGAAACCGACACAAGGATTAAATGCAATAGCACAGTTTGGAACGCCATCGCTGTGAACAACGAAAACAACAGGTCTTGATTAAGAATTATATCACTACCTGAAAATATGATGAGAAAAATATATGTCGACAGCTGTAAAGCCAAAAAAAAAAGCAGCAGATCTTGATTTTCTTTTTACGGAATTAAGTTAATCAGACTTACACGTGTATGTCTTTTTTTTACCTTTGCTTGAAATATGATTAGAATCATATGTATAATAATGATGTAACATTATTTTATTTTCACAAACATATCAAATAATATTTCTGCTGTGTCCATAATTTTGGCCTGCACTACACAAAAGTATATACTGTAGTTACCTGCGAAGCTACCCAAGTAGCATCCCTTAGAGAGTAATACAACATTTTGGGGAGTATATTAAATGTGACCCTAACTGACCTCCGGCATTGTATGAGAAGATTCATCCCCTTAGAGCCATCCTCTTATTTACTCTTCTGTTTACTTTTCGTCACTATAATATGCTTCGAGGGATCGCTTTGAAAAAAGCCTTTGATTTTCCACATTTGCATTCATGAATAACTTAGATACTATTTTATGCATGCCATTCTTTATTCATGTTGATCGTATTTGTATCGTTTTATTTGCTATCAGATACATTATACATATATGTTTAAATATTGTGTGGAATCATTGTGGACTTTACTCTCGTCATCTCTACTATAATACTATCCCAGTACTCGAGTTGAGATCTTGAATAGGTAAACACAAGTCTTAAAGTCCTTAAGTCCTGACTTCCTGAGTCGAGCTGCACGATTACTGACAAATGCGTGCACTGACTGGACAGGTCCACTCAAACTGTGTGGTTCTTTCCTCAAAAGACCATTTCAGATACCAATCTGCATGGTCTTCGCATGACCTGCCCAAGATTATGTCTGGACTTTAGAAGAGACTGTGACCTCTGAGTTTGTTTCGGCCTTTCTTCT
Organism: Dryobotodes eremita; assembly: GCA_917490735.1. Lineage (NCBI taxonomy): Eukaryota > Metazoa > Arthropoda > Insecta > Lepidoptera > Noctuidae > Dryobotodes > Dryobotodes eremita. The sequence goes on along the minus strand of OU823252.1, from coordinate 2,712,255 downwards.
CAGAGTAGTCAGATATGAAACGCCGACCTCATCTAGTTTAAAAAACATGATTTGTTGGAGCGCCTGCACAATTGTTATAGCTATAAATAATTCATCCGTGCGAAACCATCACCTATAGTTAAGTGTAATTAGAATACTTGTCACTGCACTCATTAAAGATCAAACTTCATACACGTAACTTGTGCACTCCGCATTTTTATTCTAAACCCAGCTAGTTTTCCGTACATATTGGTCCATCGAACCGGATAGAATAAACTAGCGTGGAGCTGCCACTTCATACACTATATTTGGAAGAACAAGAAATACCTAAACAGTGGATTTACAGAAAAACCAAACCTCGTCCTTAACTTTGCGGTTAATAACCGGCAGTGTGGTATGTGCATATTAAGCGGTGTTAAGTTCAATTATTTATAATATCGTCACCCAACACTCAATCAGGTAGTATATAACGCCAATTAAGGAGTTATAAGGTTAGTCCTATTTATTACCGATTTTTATGTGTACCTAGTTAGTTGTTCGAAAATGTACCAGACCGTTTGCATTGTGATACATGGACATGGCAGTCAGTAGCTACAATATTTTATTGTTAAGTTAGCAGCAGTTAAGTTAAAAACATACTTATTAAAGTATAGTAATGTTGATTTATTATATTACATTACTTCAATTAATTGTCTTTGCCAAAGGTCATTTCAAGGATTCATATGTAGATGCATAGGTACGTATTTCTATTTAGTAACGACATAATTTTAAGAGTGTCAGATATTGATAATTGTTTACTGTTATTACAGTTAATTAGTTAATTACCGTGTTATTATGTTACTGTGTTGACATTAAGTTTGTAAGTCATCTGAGTTTGTATTAGAAAACGAGTTGTTAAATTTTAGATAGGTACATAGTTATTGTCAGTGGTCTTTGAATCATTCAAATCAGCATAGTTATCTGTACATCAGTAAAGATTAATACAGAGTACGCAGATACTTCGTTATTATTGTTTGTTTTATATATTGTGTAAATTCCAGATTTACACCCGTCCCCAGAAATGGCCGAGGAAAAGGAGTTAATAAAGAAGCGAGGTAGCTTCAAAGGCCGATTAACCGTCTTTGTCAATTATTTAGACGCACTGGATGTAAAAACAATGTCTAGCTCCGATATAACGGAACTACAGCTGCGCGTAGCCAAGATGAAATTGTTATACCAACAATATGATGAGGTACAGTTGCGTATGGAATGTATTGTGGATGATATCAAGGCACAGTATACTGAGCGTTCCGATTTTGAGTCCCTGTATTTTAAAGCACTGGCAAAGGCTCAGGAATTCTTAAACAGTCATAATAATAAAGATAATGAATCTGTTTGTAGCAATAAAAGTAATTGTGGTAGTAGTTATAAGCCAGTTAAGTTACCCACAATTCAATTACCAAAGTTTAGTGGATCTTACAATAACTGGTTGGAATTTCATGACACTTTTACGAGTCTCATTCATTGCAATGATGCTATAGACGAAATCAACAAATTCCACTACCTACGAACGTCTCTGGAGGGTGCCGCTGCCGTGGTGATTCAGTCGATCGAGTTTTCTGCTAATAATTACTCTGTGGCATGGAACGTACTATGCGAACGATTCGATAATAAGAGATTACTAATCCACAATCATGTTTCAGCCATTTTTAACATGGAGACCATTACAAAGGAATCCTCTGTCACTTTAAAGAATTTAGTTGACCAAATAAACAAACACTTACGAGCATTAGACACATTAGGGGAACCCGTTAAGTATTGGGATACTCTTTTAATTTACATTTTTACTCGCAAGTTAGACAGTAGAACGTTCCGAGAGTGGGAGGAGTGCAAAGGTCGCGTGGACAAAGACAGCAAGATTAGCTTCGATGCATTCCTTAAATTCATACGTGAGCGCGCCGAGCTAGTTGTTATAGCTATAAATAATTCATCCGTGCGAAACCATCACCTATAGTTAAGTGTAATTAGAATACTTGTCACTGCACTCATTAAAGATCAAACTTCATACACGTAACTTGTGCACTCCGCATTTTTATTCTAAACCCAGCTAGTTTTCCGTACATGATTGATGTGTAAAAGTGTTTGTACAAACCTACTTACAAAAATAAAATCATTTATCATTTATCAAAATAACAAGCAATTTCTAGCGCTTTACAGCCAGTCAATTCAATACCACAAAAAATACCACCCAAAATTAAAACCCATCAATTTGAGCAACCGACTTCGAAAAACCCACGACACAAAAATTGAGGTAGGTACAACTCCAAACTGATTGAAAGACTCCACAGGTCCCCAATATTTAGAAAAGAATTACATAAGAAACATACAAAAGGATAGATTCAAAATGGGATGTGAGGACACGAAATAGACGTTGATTGACAAGGGTAGTACTAGTAGGTACTGTTGAGGGGTGTAACATTAATTGAACAGGTTCCGATGATGAATAAAGAATGAGAGACGGCCACGAGTTGGAGGTACACCTGGATATGGTCTATGAGCGTGGGATGTAGTGAGACCGTATTGGGTTTAATTTTAATAATTAATTCTGGGGAGAATACACGTCTGCCATAGATGCTTAGTACCATCTTCTTATTGAGAGTAAATTATACCTTTCATATTTGCTGCCTAGAGAGTGTTGCAATTTTGGCGAAGTTTAGAAAATTAGCAAATAATTGAACAAAACTGGACAGCCTAAGTTATATTTTACACAAAAATAACTATACTAAGTACAATGGTATGAATGAATTATCTAATTAGTCGTGTCGGCATTAGAGAATAAAATTAGATGAAGACAATACTGAAAAAATGACTTGTAGATAATATATTGATTTTATTCCATACAAAGATAAACAACAGGCTTGCAATTCTACACAATTACTGCCTAGGTAGATAGATAGCACCTGCACCAAATTTAATAGGCAGTGTTACCAGTTAGCTTGCTGCCTAAAGCAATTACATTGCGATGTATAGGCACGCTGGGGTGAGCAGCATTCCAGGCGTTTCTGAGGCGAATGCAGTTTCAACCGCATATGTAGGAGCATAGTAATATTGGTGGGACTAAATACTGAGGGATATTTGACGAATTGTTGAACTGTCATTCTTTTTATTGTTGATTGAGACATTGGGATTAACATTCGGTTAGTGTACCGTGGTAGTTTTGGTTGGATGAATTTAGAGGTAGAGTTATAAGGAGTGGTTACTGACACAAAATGTTGTAGCTGTTTAAAAATCAAATTGCACGTATGTCGTGGATGCTTTTGCAAAAATGCCTGTATAAAAAACCCAAAATCCGAAACACACACAACGACTATCTGTAGATACTCGTATTACTAATAATATGAATAGGTATAACAGATGATAAATGAAAAAGCCTCCCAGCGGGGTAATTGCTTAACACACTAACAGTAGGAATAGCTTTCATTTTGAGAGTTCAACAACATTCATTGTGTTATTTACGTTGTTGAGCAGATTTTTTTTTCGAATATATGAATCAATGGTTTAGCAATAGGCTTCAAAATGATTCAGATTGTGATAGACAGTGTGTTAAGCAATTATGGTGCGAGTCGCTTGATATGGTCGATATGGTTAGGCTTTTGACTAAAAAGAAGAAAGATAGAACAAAGTTCATCAGACATTGAAGAAAATAAATACAAAGAATCAGTTGTATCAATAAAAATCAAAAATTATCAATAAGACGATATTCGAATAAACCAATTCTTTATTCGTCGTTAACCCTTACTCACAAAACGAAACACGAGAAAACAATACAAAGACACACAAAAACAAACATTGACGGATTCCGAAACAGTTTTTATGTTTCGCTAACCCTAAAATGGGGGCTAGAAAAACGTTGTTTTATTCAAATGTGCGATACACCTGTGCGGATTTAGATTACAAGCAAACAATCCGTTTGTAGCCTATAGAGCATTTGGCACGTTCCATGTGATCCCTGTCGGCTCTTTTTACGGTAACAATGTTTACGAGTGTGGAAATTGGCGTTTGTTTCCACTATTGATCCGTATTTATTAATGTTTTACTGTTTAATATAGGTTATTAATTTGGGATTGGCTGACTAGTTTCAATTTCAAATAAGTCCTTATTATTGAATTCACAATGTGTTATTCACTATTATTATTTGTCTAGGACTTTTATTTATTTATTCACTATTTACTATGACATTTATTTAAATATTGACTACTATATACTTCTTGACATTGAAAAATAAAATGGTTAAAATGATTTTCGAATTTAATATTTTTGTAATATCTATTGTTATTCAGCATGGTATTTTGATAGTATAATGTTAATTAATGTGTAAAATTTTACATGCTTATGTGACAGAAGAGCATGGAGAACATTATCAAAACATGTATAACATCTATACCCATGTTGGCAAAAAAATAAATGATTTGATTTGAACTGATCCAGCAGCGATGTCGCAAGTCCTATAAGAACCAATTGAGTACTTACTAGAATAGAGAAAATATGATTCAAACTCAAATACAATGTGCCTGGCCCGGCTAATAAATTGATAAGCAAATTAATGTTTTCAATAAGCTTACTCTCGTATAGCTCACACTGACACCATGCCAGAAAAGGAATTGAAAGACTATTGGGAAATTGTTACAAATTAAATAAAAAGAATATTTAAGGCGATACCTTTTCTGTAGCAATGCAACTAGGTGATCCACTAAAATTGCTTACTACTGAACTGTTACAGTGAGCTGTTCTCCCTCCAGATGCCAGACATTGGCTGTATTGACAGCCCACTTCAAGCTCACGTGATATTTTTACAGAATTGGCCGGCTGGACACTCGCCTTTCTCGTGTCATAAGATTTTCGAACCTCATTCTTTATTGTCACTGGCCAGCTACAAAAAGGTGCAACCAATAAAAAGGTTCGCTGCAGACGACATAAATCATGATGCGTTTGCTCCGAAGCACACTTGGTACAGTCACGAGAAGAAATTGAAAAATGTGTAACATAACTGGCGACATGTGGGTGTACTATAAGTATACCTCTGTCTAACCTTTCGGGGATCACAGGCGTGATGTTATGTTATGTAATCTAAAAATTCCAAGTAACCACAACTAAATACTAAAACACGTGACTTCTAACACCTCTATGACTAATAGCTAACTAAATTGAGAACATAACTAATTAAGAGGGCGTACAACGGTAAACTAGCGCCACTCCTTTAAAAAATATTATCTCGTGACTGAGACGGAATTATGAATAACGGCTCAGTAAGGACCCTCGGTAAGTGTATCTAGAATTTTCTATTTATTTTTTATAAATTTTCATATTGACAAACGAAGCAACAAAATTTTGATCTAAAGAAAAGCGGCCACATTCCTCTAGATCAGCGGTTCCTAAACTTTTTTAGACCCGGGATTAAAGGGATTTAATTTTATTATTATTAGTAGGGACCACAAGGTTAAAAAATAAACTATCAATCTAAAAATAAACATTAATCGAAAAGTTTAACATACGTAATGGTTAAATTGAAAAAATTACATTAGTTAAGAAAACACTTAATTTTTTAATTAATAATTCAGTTTGCATCAATGAGATTTTTGAGTTTGCGATTTCTCCAACTTTAGTGTATGAAATTGTTTTTATACACCAAAACTGCTTCGAAGAACGAGATTCAAACACGTCCTTACAGTTTCGATCATTTTGTTTGAAATTTTGCGCGAACCATATTTTAGCTCTTGCGGACCACTGGTGGTCCACGGGACCACTGGTTGGGAACCACAGTTGCTCTAGATCGTATTTTGTTTCTTCGTGTCTCAATATGAAAGTTTATAAAAGGTATTAGAAAATTCTAGACACACTTACCGAGGGTCCTTACTGAGCCGTTATTCATAATTCCTTCCCGAGAAGGAAGGACTTATGAAAAAACAATATTATCTCGTTATTGATCACGAGATAATAATTTTTTAATGGAGTGGCGCTAGTGTACCGTTGTACGCCCTCTTAATAGCACGGATGGAATATCGATTGGAAGATAAGGCGTTACTGTTTTAATCCCACGTACTGGAGCTTTGAATAAAAGTTGAGCACACTCTCGGCTAATACTTAGAAATTATGTAGTTACAGGAAAGTTAATAATGCACCATAAGTAAGAACTTACATAGTTCATAGGAAGGAGGCAGCTCGTGGCTTACCTAGCTAAAATGAACGCGATATGTAAAGTTAAGCTGCACTTGCTTACGTCAGTTGCTGGATGGGTGATCATTTTACACGAAGATTATAATCCGCACATCAGTGATTGCTGGTCATTTTTTGTCGTACGAATACAAAAAAAAAACCGTAGCCAATGTCTCTCGTATGTCGAGTCTAAAAACAGACAATACTTCGTAGAACGCTATGTCAAAAAATCGTTTTTAATCAGGTTCAACCTATAATAAAATTCCGACAAAAACCTCAAGCATGAATTACTTATACACCTCAATGTACAAAGTACCTACACCAAGTCAGCGTGGGTGACTTAATATTGCTAAATTGATTGCACCCACGCACCTAATCATCCTTTATCTATTGGCTTTATCGATCATATTAATGTGTGAACGCCTGTTCTATGATAAACTAGCTGTTTGTTTACGACTTTGCTCCTTAAACCAATTAAAACCTTTTTTGATTTTTCTCTGGAAATCCTTTCTTCGTGCACCTTTATTCACTGTAACGAATTTTGTCCAGATTTAATAAGGGTTCTGTACCCGAAAGTTGCCGATGGGACCCTATTACTAAGGCTCCGCTGTCCGCCCGTCTGTCTGTCAGTGAGCTGTATCTCATGAACCGTAATAGATACGTCATAGAGTGTGTATTTCTATTACCGCTATAACAACAAATAATAAACAAAAAATAATTTAAAAAAATAAATGAGGTCGACAAACAAGAAATATGTTTAAAAAAAAAACTCGAATGGCACTTGGGGACTGCCGCGGTAAAGCTATTGCATAGCATTTTTTATCAACTTATGCAATTATAATTATTTATTTATTTTTTATTTATGCAGTATTTTTTTTTCTTTGATATTAATTCAAGTACAGTCGTACCATATACATACAGGTTAAGCGAACGCTCGGCCGAGCTACATGGTAGGCGGAGTGGGGGGTGTTAGGTTTTATTTTCGTTACGGAATTTCTTGATTCGGTCGCCGCGCCCAAAGCCCGCGATAAAAGCTATGCAATAGCTTAAAAATGTGTTACATATTGTACGGTGATACGGAACCCTTCGTGTGCGACTCCCTCAGACTGTACTTCGGCCATGGCGGCCAATCTCAACGGCAACTAGCCTTCGGCGCGGGAGATATTATAGTGCACAAGTGTGTGCGCAGACACAGGTGCAATCTTTCTTCCCTAATTATCATAGTCAGGGACATTGCTCAGAAGCTAAGTAGAAGTTAAATTTAAACAAAGTTACCTATATTATGAAATAACCTTCGCTATGAGTTATGGTACTTTTCATGTTCCTATTTTTAGACAAAGATTCATGGTTTAAGAGGGCGTACAAAGATACACACTCAAGCGCAACTCTTTAAAAAAAAATATCTCGTGACTGAGAAGGAATTATGAATAACGGCTTGTAAGGACCCTCGGTAAATGTGTCTAGAATTTTCTAATACCTTTTATAAACTTTCATATTGAGACACGAAGCAACAAAATAAGATATAGAGGTATGTGGCTGTTTTTCTTTAGATCGAATTTTGTTGCTTTGTGTCTCAATATGAAAGTTTATAAAAGGTATTAGAAAATTCTAGACACACTTACCGAGGGTCCTTAGAAGCCATTATTCATAATTCCTTCTCAGTCACGAGATACATTTTTTTACAATTAACGTTGTACGCCCGCTTAACTCCGTTTTAGAACACCAATCAGTCCATTACATCAAGCTTTAACATAGACCAGCGTAACAGAGCCAAGGTAGTGTAGTGACACAGAAAACCGCATTGAAGGCACCGAGAGGGGTCATGTGTCACTCTTAAGCCAGATTACATGCAGTAATCGGCTTATACGCCAAACACTGACTTTTACGATCCCCGTTCGTTCTAATACCTAAAAATAGTGCGGGTTACGATGTTGCCAACTTCGGATACGGTTAGAAAACTAGTACTAATATTAATAAATTGGCTAGTGTGGGTGAAGTTGTTGGGTACGTGTTTTATGGTATATTGTTGTGGATTTTTTTTGTTGTTATTAAGTAGATAAAAGGCGTTATAGAAAATGATCAGAGTTGTAGACCAGCGCCCTAATTGTGTAACACACTATCAATCAGAATCTGAATCATTTTGAATATATTGCTAATCCATTGCTTCATAATTATGTTCGAAAAATTTGTCTACTCAACAACGTAAATAACGCAATAAATGCTGTTGAACTATCAAAAGCCACTCCTAATGTTAGTATGCTAAGCAATTACCTCGCTGACCTAGGACGATGCAGAATAACAAGTGGATTTGTCCATGGGACCGGGAAATGACTAAAGTAAAACAAACTTTCATTTATCACTTTTATGACGTTTTTTGGGTAAACAAGTTAACATCAAAGAAAATACAACCTCGCGAACCCAAACATATGTCAATATGTCATAAAAAATGCCAACTGTATTTAATTTTCTAATCCATAGAGCACAGCGCAATCATTTTCCTCACAATAATAATAAAAAAAAACATTAAAAAAATACTTGAAGACGCAGAAAACACATCACAGCATTCAATTAAATCCTTCTTGCAACAGCTGCGCCATTCATTTTCTTAAAGCATTAAAGAGTAGCAAAAAAAAATACACTTCAGGCCAGATTTAAGTACAAACGTTTTGCGGCTCAGTAGGAAATCTTATTCCAAGTACGCGACCATGTTCTATCGCGATTAGTCCCTGATAAAAGGGTGGAGGGATCTCATTTCCGTCGGCGTGGACTCGTGTTGGACCCGGCGGAGGAAATGACGTTACGTTCCCAGTTTATTCTCTTGAATTTATAAACGGTTTTACCAGCTGGAATTATAAAAATAAAAAGTTTCGTCAGATGGAATTATGAAAATGAAAAGTTATTTTTTTTTGGTGGGTTGGAATTAAGCGGTGGGTCGGTAATTTTGGTTTACATTGTAGTTGGTGTTTAGTCATGATGAAATTATGGTGTTGGTGGCTTTTATGTGAGCTATTGCGGTAATAAAGGAAGCAAGAGCAGCACATGATTTGATAGTTACTGTAAATGTCGTGAAAGGCGATTAATATAGCTGCGGGGTAATTACGTAACATACTAACAGTAGGAATGGGTTTCATTTTGACAGTTCAAGAGCATCCATTGCGTTATTTACCTTGTTAAGCAGACAATTTTTTCGAACTTATGAAGCAATGGATTAGCAATAGGTCTCAAAATGATTCAGATTGTGAGAGATAGTGAGTTATGTAATTAGGTTGCTGGTTTCACTATAAAATCTCTCGAAAAATATTTGCCTTTTATCAAGGTTAAACTGAAAATTAAATATTAAAGACTCAGTTTTGAGAAATTTTTCAAACAGCATAATTTTCCACGAAACCTCAGCCTCAAAAGAAAAATAACATATCTATTACCTTACTGAAAGAATTCAACCTTTTCCAAACAATGAGATTTGGAGGCAAAAATCACAAATCTGAAATAACGAAGCCTAAACTAACAAAGGATACTCTAAGGGGGCGGGGGGGGTAAGGGGGCTCTCGACTTACGATAACGATCAAAAGAATAATTGCTTTGCCCTGTGAAGCAAACTAGTGTGACCCTTGTAGGTCAGCTGACATATTATTTCAGGATTATTTATCATATTATTATTATTCCGACGTCAGTATCCAGTAACACGAGAATCTGAAGATAGACTTAGCACCAATTTCACCAAACTTTGTAGTTTCTCAAACTCAAAACTCAAAGCATTTATTTCAAATACACCAATTACAGGTACTTTTGAACTGTCAAGCTGTCGGTTAGTCAGAAAGATGAAGCTAGTTGCTACTAAATGCCCTTTAAAAATAGTCCGTCAAAATGCTTAATTTTGACGGACTATTTTTCGTAGTGAGACAATCCATCAAATGGCATAACGGAACATTTAGAATAAGAACAGTATGGTGAAACTGGCCTTTATGCTCGGTTCCTATAAACAAAAACGAATCATTTTGCTTACCAATGTGGTAGCAGTTTTTATTGCCAAACTGGGCATATAAATAGATTCGTAAGCTAATTTTACCTGCTAGCTACTTCCATTATGAAAGTATCTAATATGCAAAGCTATGAGGGCATTGCTTTATTATTGGTAAATATACAAGAGTCTTAGTTTTAACTTATAGCGGTCTGTAAAATATAGGAATCGGCCTTTAGCAACTTCAGAATGACATCAAAAATTCCCTCAGAATTTTCGAATTTATTCCCAACAACACATAAAAAAATTAGAAATATGTTTATATATACACGTTCAATTACAAAATCAGAAACTGAAGACATAGGAAAATTACTTTTTGAAAATAACATTATTCAAATGTCCTCCTTCGCGGCTCTGGCACTCTTCAAAGCAATCTCTAACGTTCATGAAAACGCGCCTCAGAGTAGAAATGTTGTTGATTTCTTGTCTAATATTTTCCTTCAATTCAGTTATGGTTGATGGATTACTGTTGTACATCCGACTCTTCAGATAACCACAGAGGAAAAAATCCGGAGGTGTGAGGATTGGGCGAGCGCGTTACCTGGTATATAATTGGGTTATGGAGAAGAGCATATAGGCAGTCGCTCCGTGTAAAATACTGATATTAAGTTGCATATAAGTTACACATGATAATGATGAGAACTTGAAAAAACGAAACACAACGTGGATGGATAACAGCGTCTTACTGCGAGCTAATAATGATATATGCGCAAGAACCAACCCCTCTAACAACGTATTGCAAGGTCTATTAGTATAACCTCAACGACTAGGTAGGTTTTCATTGAAGTGGTCATTTTTAAATCCCTTTTGGATTCAGATGATGTATTTATTCTTATATTATGATAACAAGATCCCAGTCAAGAGAATGCAGGTGAGAAAAATCAATGAAAAATATTTGTTCTTTTTAAATTTGGTTCAGGGTCGAGCCATCCGGACAGATAGCCGTTCGTAATTTCCTTTTCCAATAAATGTCTCCAATCGAAACATTTAACAATTCATGAAAACAGCACTTAGTGAGTATTTGGAAAGTAAATTATTGAGGGCCAATCTAAAGTGATTACTTTGGAGAATAGACGAGAAAATTTAATTCATTCTTTAACCTTAGAGTCCTATTCCGTATAAATGTCTCTTCGAATACCAACTTAACCAATATTCTTTCTGATGAATTCGAAAAAAAATACTTACAACTTAAAAATTCTTTTAATAACAAAATTGAAAACCGAACTCATTGTTAAGTTTTTATTAAATTTAATAAACCCCACGTCTCCGACTTTGCTATGGCAATCGGGGAGATAAAATTAAAAAATATCGGATAGAAAAAAATGAGAAGGAAGGCAAAAGCGTCTCACAGGTGCGTTACCCATTTATATTCTTTCTGAAGCTGAAATTGGGTAGTATAATGTCTCGTTTCACAGTATGACAGAGAATTTGCACTTCATAAGCGTTAAATTGGTCATTAGGCCTCCCCGTCGTCAAATAAGTGTAGCAATAAAGTGTGAAATATTTATTATAACGTCTTTGCTCGAGTGTTGAGATGGGATGTGTTCAGTAAATTTTGTATAACCCACCGTGAATACCTTGATATAACGTGTGAATTGTTCGCTGTCAGCTGAATATCATTATATGACGTCAGCGAGGCGGAATCTTAAGGAGTTATCAACGGAGATTCGGGCGGAATTATATAAGAAGGTTAAGTTAATAACAGCTGCTTCAGCCCACTTGTGTTGTGATGAATTTCGTGGAGAATTTGTTTTAATTTCAGTGTGTAAGTGTTGAACGTATTTTTTGTGACGCATAGTTACATTTTCCTAAACACATTTTTCAATTTACTTCCTCTTAAGTATTTTCTCTTCACGCTATGATTTTTAGGGTTCCGTACCCAAAGGGTAAAACGGGACCCTATTACTAAGACTCCGCTGTCCAACCGTCTGTCTGTCCGTATGTCACTAGGCTGTACCTCATGAATGGTGATAGTTAGACAGTTGAAATTTTCACAGATGATGTATTTCTGTAGCCGCTATAACAACAAATACTAAAAAAATAGAATAAAATAAATATTTAAGGTGGCTCCCATACAACAGACATGATTTTTTATAGATAATGGTACGGAATTCTTCGTGCGGGAGTCCGACTCGCACTTGGCCGGTTTTTCGTTTTTTAAACTGAATTATAAATCGAATACATAAGAGCCTAAAAATGTTGCCTATCTAATTGATTTTAAAGTTTGCCTTCCCCTAAAATCAAACACTACGCTACGTTATAAAATGAGCATTATTAAAAAAAAAAGTTGTCTATTTGCTTCTTTATGAATTCATTTAGAAAATTAGCAACGTCGCAAAAAGCAGTCAAATATATTGCTGTTTTATTTAATTTGTCAATACTACTTACTTAAATTATGAAATATCGCTATGCACTAAAATATTAATTTGATGAATTGCAATAATAACATTTAGAAATATCGACAAATTAATCAAAACAGAGAAATTTTTGACAGCAATTTGCGGAGTTGCCAACCTTCCTTTTCCGCATACTGACCCATCAAAACAAACAGTACATAACATAATATTATAAACGAGCGTAAGGTAATCAGAACCTCAATCTCGACTGAAGGTAATAATACCGTGCATCAAGTAATTTACGAAATAAGCTTCTAATTAACGCCAACCAAGATTCAGACAGTAATGAAACTCGTAAAGAGTTCCATAAATTTAATCGGTGAAGCCATTTGTGTAACATAGGTAATTATGAAGACGTGGAAAGTAGCCCCTTCTACCATGTATGCTTGTTCGCATATTTACAAAGTTTTGATTAATTTTGCAAAGATAAACCAAAGCGCATTACAAAAAAAAAAAAAACATTTTTTTTTCTGACATGACATAGAAACGAAAATAAAATATTGTAAATACTACCTAGTAGTTTATGAAACATGAGCGAACAGCTGAACATTAATAGCCTGCAAAAATCATAACCCTCATTTTGGCTTTGCTGTAGTCGGGTAAAAAGAGCCAATGGCGGTAAAATCAAGTTAATTTCAAATTGTGTTAAAACTGAGGTGTCCATATTTCCTTTTATGTATTCATTTTGTTCACTTTTCACCGCCTTTTCTATGGGAAATATTGAACAGATCCTGATGGATACTTTTTAAATTTATGGACATCTATAAACATTTTGCGCTTCTAATGATTCACACTTTTATAAATAATTGAGCCTCTTTTTAACTTCCTGGCCTTTTCTCACAGTTGGTGGTAGTAACAAAGCTAGGGTACCCCCACCAAATGGATTAGGTTAGGTCAGAACTGTGACCAACAGTGCGCGAACCGAGCGGGTAAGGCAACCGGTGCCGCGGGAGCAGCCGGCGAGCGCTACATCCAAGTTGCTCTCAGTATTTTTAGAACCCCAAAATAGGAATTATTTAAGGTTCACAAAAAGAGGCGCAGTCATTATATTAGATTGTTCAATAATATTTTTAGGAAAGCAAAATCGGAAATTATTTAATGTTCGATTAAATACATGACTTTTTCCATTATTCGATTATTAAAAAGTATTGCAAAGATTTTTATAAAGCAACAAACGATTCGTGATACCGCAACAGACATTCAATATTTTAATTAAGTCGCAAATTGGCACCAATTAAATATTACCGCGCTCTTTTCGCTTGTTTTCCGTCAGCAATACACAGTATGAGAGGTACCGATTTTCTACTTGAAAACTTTTAATGTTTGAACATTTTATCTTTATTCTGAATTACAATCAAATAAATATCAACTTACACCTAATTAATAAATAAAAATATTATAATATTGTGACCTTTAACTAAAACTATAACTTAACTAGAGATACTATGTTTCTAGGTAGTTTCATGGCCAGGAACTCAACCTCCGGATAAATGAACTTATTCATAAAAAGTCCGTTCATTTGGAGTTCTGTATTCAAACTTCATAACTTATAAATTACATTTAATAGTGCCGACATATTTGAAGACTGAATTATCATCGTGAGCAAAGTTTTGAGTATGAATCTGGATGACTATATGAGTAGGAGAAGACCAAAGAAGCGATGGATGGACAGTGTGAAGGATGATATGGCTATAAAGGGGGTGACTACCGAGATGAGGACTAACAGAGAAATGTGGAAAAAAAATTACACCGACTCCAAACAAATTGGGATAAAGGTTGAAAATATTTGAAGACTGTGAAATATTGTTTGTTGAGGTTCTAAGTAGTACAGTTAGCTAGATATTAAATTGTTCAAATCTTATAAGACTTGAAAAATTTGAATTGTTGGTACAGCTACATCAAAATTTAGCTTCGCGGCACAAGGCATAAATTTAAACCCATAGCCAAGTTATTCAGCGTCGACGATGGAGCAGCCCTACCTAGACAAGACTGATGTGCTTTCGGCTGGCGAACAGAGAAAACGTCTATTGCAAAAAATCGCTATGGATAAATGAGCCTATTTTATTAGATAATTATTTAAAAAAAAGATTTTCAAATGTTCTTAGGTTGTGATTATTATAATATAATTTCTATGTGTACATAAAGTTAATAAATCAATATAGAGGGTTATTGGTAAAACACCGGCAAACTCTTAAGGGGTCTTTGTGCTCATCATTATAAACAACTTTTACTATGGACCAAACCTGAAATCGCGAAAAAAATATCAGCTGTTCCCTACGTTTTGACGTGTTATGCGAATATAAATGTAGGGAAAATCGTATTTTTTTTTCACGATTTCTGGTTTGGTCCATAGTAAAAGTTGTTTATAATGATGAGTGCAATTACCACTTAAGAGGTTGCTGGTGTTTTACCAATAACCCTGTATATAATAACTACATAAAATAAATGTTCCAGTAGCATAGCCAGTCCGAACTGCTCCTAAAACAAACAAAAACAAAACAGTCTAGACCCCTATGAAAACATGAAATAAAAGACTAGAATTTTCTGTGTCTATTTTGGCTAGCTCCCAAAAAATTCCGAGAAGATAAATAATACAATATAATGTCTTGATAAAAAATAAATACCGAAAGGTTTTGCTTTCTAATCCTGTAATACCTAACTGGTCCTTTGAAAAGGTCCTCAATGCTATTTTACCTGAGAAAGTTTCTAAAGAATAAAAGGGTTTCTTTACTAAGCTACTTAAAGGCAAGATACCTACAAGGCTTTGATATTGGTAAAGATATGAGAGCGTTAGTAAAACCAAGAAATAGAGCAGGATACCAAAAACTGAAGAAAGGATTTTTAGCAACTCAACTGAACTCAAAGCATTTATTTCAAATAAACCAATTACAGGCACTTTTGAACTATCAAGGGGTCGGTCAGTCAGAAAGATGAAGCTCGTTGCCCATTCCAAAGCGTAGTAGGTACCTATGGAGAAGAACGGACAAGAAACTCCACGGACACTATTTTAAGTCAAAATATGGTTACAAAATATTGATAACATCATTCATGTTGAAAACGATGCAGAACGTTAAAAGCGTTCGTAATAAAAAGACAAAAATAATTCAAATATTAAAATACGCCGTGGCAGCTAAAAAATTACCAGTCCCTACTTGACGGCGCCCGTTCACGAACATGACGTATGGATTAGCACCATTCAGCTCAACCATTTAGAACTTAATGATCCAACACGCCACCACCAGCGAAGGCTAATAGCTAGAAGGCTAGCGTGGGCTGATGTTCACTAACATAATAAACATTATACAACATAACATCACGCTTGTTTACTCCGAAGGGCTAAGTAGAGAGGTGACCTATGGTACACCCACATTTCGCCAATTACGTTTAGGTCCCATGTAACAAGGGGTCGAGCTTATTGCCATCAACTGGGCACAAATCCAGACTCCAGGCTGCTACTGAGACATCTTATTTATTTATTTTATTATATATGGACACACAGTAAAATAGATACAGATACGGCATATTAGTATTAAGGTACTGCTTATCACTGCATCCTCTAACATAACCATCGTTATCATCGCCATTTCAGCCGAAAGAAGTCCACTGCTGGACATAGGACTCCCGCAAGCATCGCCACTTCAACCGGTTTTTTGGTTCTCGCATCCAGCGGATTCCTGCGACTTTCACCAGGACATCGTTCTATCTTGCAGGAGGCCTTTCAATGCTACATCTTCTAACATAATATTAATTCAAATCTCGTTAATTGAGTAAGTGATATTCCAATTATCGCGCATTAACAACCACCAGAAAAACGTCACGTTTAACAAACAATATGGTATAGACTGGGCGACTTCGTCCGCATGCAGATCAGAAATCATTCCATGGGAACGTGCTACTGGGATAAAAAGTATCCTATATCCTAACCCAGGCTATGGTCTACCTTTGTACCAAATATCAACAAAATACGTGTAAACATAACAGACAGACAGACAGAGTTACTTTCGCATTTATAATATTAGTATGGATATAATCGCAGACAAAAGCTCATTGCTCATTTTCGGGGCCGTGATCCCAGCGCGTGCGACCTCCAATGTCAACAATGTTTATTCGATCCTCTAAAAACTAATGGAGTGTGTGCTGTGCGGATCTAGTCCTTTTATAAATCATAATTAAATACATTTTCCTCATGTTTTTATCCTCAGTAGGTGACCTTGACTTGCGTGGACTAATCTTTATATATATAAAAATTACGTGTCACGTTGTTTGTCCGCGATGGACTCCTAAACTACTGAACCGATTTTAAATTTGATTTGCACATCGTAAGCAATTTGATCCAACTTGAAAGATAGGATAGCTTACATCTCAATTTATAGTCGCAATACATATTATTTAATTGCAAATTATTTTTCTATTATTTGACACATACAATGATCTGTTAGCTCTAAACGATTCTAACAGATGGCGATATCTGTTGACTGGATTGAGTAAATATTCAATAGATCGCGCTATGTTAAAAATACAAACGTTTCACATAAGCTACAATTTAATAGCATAACAACCACGTGTTGCTGAGGCTTTTTTTTTTTTTTTTTTGGGTGGGAAATCATCAAATGACGTCTCCCGCTCTGGGCGGAGCGGAAGGGCGTGTCAGACTCTTACTGACTAAAACCCACCCGTGTTCCTTCAGTTGCCTGTGCGCCAGGGCCACGGTAACTCTTTCGAACAATCCGCAGCCCCGGCAGGCATCGGTCCTATCGGACCCCGTCAATTTTGCTGACATCTCTTTGAGGCGCGCGTGGAACACGACGCGCCGTCGACCCGGGCCTGGTCCTTACCGGACGGCGAGCTGCCCATTGCTCGCCGTCCGCAAGCCCGCGCCTACGGTGGCCGGGAGTCGGCAATCGACTCCCGACGCCCAGGGTGTCTCCTCCTCCTGCGGCGGCTAGGGGCGCGAGGGCGCAGAGATTGCCTCTCCCTTTCGCGCTCCGCCTCCTCCTTCGCGAGCATTACTGCTTCGCAGAAGGAGGTGACGGCTTCCCATTCCCTCTCGCTCCGTACCATGGCCTGAACCAGGGCCGGACGCGTGAGGTCGCCGCCGCCAATCGCCGCCACGAGGACACGGCGGTGCTCCGCCCAAGCCGGGCAGACCTCCACCGTATGCTCCACCGTGTCCTCCGGTCGATCCACACAATGGTAACACCCGGGCGTTTCCTCCCGCCTTATTCGAAACAGGAACCTCCCGAAACATCCATGTCCGGTGAGGACCTGCGTCAGGCGGAAGGTGAGGACGCCGTGGCGCCTCTCAAGCCACTCCTCAAAGAGGGGTCTTACCGCCGCAATTGTGGCGTGCCCTGCGCTGGGTTGTGACAGTCGCACTCTCCATGCCGCCATGAGATCCCGCCGGAGCTCTATCCGCTGTGCCGCGATTTCTCGCGGCAGCGGAGTTACGCCCCGGCGTTTCGGACATGGCCTCCCAGAACCACTCCGCCTCGACATTGATGTCTGCAGGCCTGTCCGGTGGTGACACCCAGGCCTGCACGATCGAGGCTTCCAGGAGGAGCTCCCGGTCCAGCTTCTTCAGCGCCCACCGCGGACCACTCGGGGCCTGTCGGACCAGCGCGCTCGAGGTCTGGGCGGAGACGTCAAACCGGATGTACCGGTGGTCGGAGTACGTCTCCACCCCCTCCATGACGCGCCAGTCAATGACACGCGGTGACAGAGCGGGGCTGGCGAACGAGATGTCCACCACTGACTCGCCCCGCATCCGCACACACGTGGGGACAGAACCCCGGTTTAGGACGACCAGGCCTGTCTCCAGAGCCCAGTCCTCCACCATCCCGCCCCGTGTGTCCGTGTACCGGGAACCCCAAGCCGTGTTCTTGGCATTGAAGTCCCCGAGTACGAGCACGGGCAGGGTATGGTACCCGACGACGACGACTCTCAACTCCGCAAGGGAGTTGTGGAACTCGGCGAGAGTTCGGTTCGGGGAGAAGTATACCCCTACCACAACAATCTCCCCGAACCGTGCTGCCACGCAACCCCGTCCCCTCTTGACTGCCTCAAGCGACGGGGTACCGGCGGCGGCCGACGAAATGAGGGTCACTGAGCCGCTCAGGTCCTCCACCCAGTCATCCCTGGGCGGGACAAAGTACGGCTCAGCGACCACGGCGATGTTGATCGACCACTGCGCCATGCTCTGGACTAAGAGATCCTGAGCGGCGGCGCAGTGGTTGATATTCGCCTGGAGGAGGCGTAATGGGGCCATTATTGGCACTCCATTTCAGCCCCCTCCCGAGCCCCCTGTGAGGGCCCTGCCGCGGTGGTTGCGGCGGCTACCACGATGGGGGCGGCAGCGGCGGTGGCAGTGGCGGCGGGTGCGGCGGTGACGGCGGTGGCGGAGGGATTGCCCCTGCCCCTGGCTTTGGTGGGTGGAGCGCAGGCCTTACTCCCAGCCCGGTGATCGGCCGGCTTGCCAGCTGCCGCACATAGAAAACAGTGCGGCGTGGCAGTGCACGAGCCGGCCTTGTGACCGGGCTGACCGCAGCGGAAGCAATGATTGCTGCGGTCCACCTCCGAGGTGCATTGCACTCCCACGTGGTTGCCCACCTGGCAGCGGAAGCACCTCAGAGGTCTGGGTTCCAGCAGTTTAACCTGCGCAGAAACCCAGCCCACCAGGAGCCTTCGACCCTCCCCGGCAATTTTTTTGGCCGCCGACACGGGGCAGCTCACCGTCACGGCTTGCATCCCCGCGTGGTCAAGCCGGATGGTGCCCGCCCTAACCTGCTCGGCAGAGCACCCCCCAGTCCTAACGACGGCGGCCACCACCTCAGCCTCCGTCACGCAGTCGTCCAGGCCCAAGATGCGCATGTCAATACACTTGGTGGGCCTGGACACTCGGGCCTCATCCGCATGTGTTGCTGAGGCTAAGGTATAACCTAAATTTATTTTGTAATAAACGAAATATAGTGAAATAATATTATAAAGAGAAAAGATATGATTGTTTGTTAGTATTAAATAGGCTCCGAAACTACTGAACCGATTTCAAAAATTCTTTCACTGTTGGGAAGCTACACTATCTCCGGGTAACATAAGCTATATTATACTATGCTTTGCTACCCGGGCGAAGCCGGGGCGGGTCGCTACTGTATACTAAAATCTAATATAAGAACGCCCTGCCCCTGTTCCGCACGGTTTTTACCACTTGACAAAGCACGAAGATTTCTTTATTTTTATCTTAGTGAAATATTAATGTATTATATACAAACTATAATATACATATTTTAATATTGTGAATGTGAAGACTATGTGGATCATTGTTGCTTTTTTTTCCTCCTTAGTTTATTTTAATCATAGTCTGGCAATTTGAGTAATTTTTGTGGCCTACCCAAATGTCTTTTCTTTGGTATTATTCGTCGAATCGTTGAGCTCCTTAAGTTCTGAGTTGAGCTGCACGATTACCGACAATTAATGCGTGCACTGACTGGACAGGTCCACTCAATCTGTGTGGTTTTTCCTCAAAAGACCATTTCGGGCTCAAATCTACATGGTCTTCACATGATCTGACCCAGATTATGTCTGGACTTTAAAAGAGACTGTGACCTCTGAGTTTGTTTCGGCCTTTCTTCTCAGAGTAGTCAGATAGGAAACGCCGACCTCATATAGTTTTTTAAATATGATTGACGTGTAAAAGTATTTGTTCAAACCTACTTACAGAAATAAAATCATTTATCATTTAAACCTTCAGGAATACATTTTCTAAGCGATGATGAAAACCGTATCAAAATCCGATGCAAAGTTTAGAATAACAACGCGGTCACACAAACAGACTCGAATAGCGACTTTATAAAGATATTTAAAATCTCGGTAATCGGATAAGAGATTCTCGGGTTATTAAACAGTCAGTCAACGTTGAAAAATAAAAGAAAGAAAGAAAAATTGTGTATTCTGTACAAATTAGCGTCACTGCACGTTGCGTTTAACAACATGTAGACAGAAGCTGTGCCAATCTCGAGGGCTGATACCAGTGCGTGCGATTCCCAATGTCAACAATGTTTATTCAATCCTGCGGAAATGAGTGGAGTGTGTGCTTTGCGGATCTACGGTGTCGTGTCTCGTTAACAGATCCAATTGTATTTTATTATACTCACACGCTGTTCGGATATCAGGGCGGATTGAAAATAGGGGTGGATTGAAAACGTGGCGGATAAAAATAATGTTTGCGTTGCATGTAACTGGTTTTAAGGTTGGGATTTGAAGGTTATAATTGGTTTTGAGTCTGTTTCTATTATTATCGTTACTTGGGAATAAAGTAGGTACGCGAAAAAACAGAAAAAGTTGTACCAACTTAGAACAACGTAGAAAGATTAAATTTTTTACAAAAATGTTTCAGTGACACGTTTTTACACATTAAAAAAGAATCACAAAATAAGTTTATTTGCGGTAAACATGACGCAAAAAAAGAACACAAAAAAAATGACAGCATCTGCATCGTGCTGAGATAGGGGCCTTTGGCCTCGTACAGGACTTACTGTTGTTATTTTCATTTTACATTTGTTTTTATTTTATTATTTTTATATATTTTTTTTTTTATGAGTGTGTTTAGTTTAGTTTCTGATAATCCTGTGCGAGTCTCAATAAATACTTTTTCTTTCTTTCTTTCTTTTCTTTCAAAAAGGGACAAAATAATCTGCCTAACCTTTTCCCATTTATGTTGGGGTTGGCTTCCAGTCTAACCGGATGGAGCTGAATGCTAGTATTTTACATGGAGCGACTTCCTATTTAACCTCCATATCCCAGTTATTGGGTAACACAATACCCCTTGGTAAGACTGGTTGGCAGGGTATTGAACTTCTAACTATCCGTAATGACTGTCAAAGATCTACGAATGACAGCCGGGACCAACGGCTTATCGTGCTATCCGAGGCACGGAGGGGTCTCAAAATGTAAAGGATCGCCATCCACGAACTGACCGCGGTAAGCGTAGCTTAATCTTTGATCGACCCATGCAGCTGTTACTATTTAGCCACGAGCCCCACGAGCAAGAAAATATGGATCATTAAGTTCCCTTCAAAATCATTTTCGTCAAAATCAATCTTCAAAGTCATGTTCGTGAACGAGCGCCGTCAGTAGGGACTGGTAATTTCTTAGATGCCACGGCTTATTCTAATTAAATTCAATGTTTGAATTGTTTTTGTCTATTTATTACGGATGATTTATTACATAATTTCAACATATGTAACCAATATTTTGTAACCATATTTTGATTTAAAAGAGTGTCCATGGAGTTTCTTGCCCGTTCTTCTCGATAGGTACCTACTACGCTTTGGAATGGGCAACTAGCTTCATCTTTCTGACCGACCGACCCCTTGACAATTCAAAAGTGCCTGTAATAGGTTTATTCGAAATAAATGCTTTGAGTTTTGATGCGTCACATTGACACAAAATTATCATCATCATTTGCGATAATTTTAAATGTATCTTATAAAATGATTGAAGAACTGTTTCCTTCACATTCTCTTTTTAGTTTCAAATAGAAAACACTAAACACTGACGGCACTATATCATTTTCGTATCATTCGCGTCACGGACGCAACTCTAGAAAGCTACAAACTTGTTGAAATCAGTATTCTAAAGCGCCACTGAAAAAAACTTTAGAATTCCCAGCATCGTGTTCAAATTGCGTGAAAATTCTACTGTACACTTATTGCAGACATTTATACTGTGAAGCAGTTGCGAGCGGAATCTTTTTGTATAAAAAAATCTGACTAAATACGTTCATTTGTAATTATTAATTTGTATAAAAGGATTGGTTTGCAGATATTTAAAATTTTTCAAACTCATCTCAAACTCAAAGCATTTATTTCAATAAACCAATTACAGGCACTTTTGAATTGTCAAGGGGTCGGTCAGTCAGAAAGATGAAGCTAGTTGCTAGTTTCTGTGGAGAATCTTTTTCATAATGGTCGAGAATTATTACATGTGTTTCTAGCTAGCTGCCCCCACTGAGTCGCAGCAACAAAACCGGTTTTCGCTAAATCGAACGAAAATATTCAATGTACTTCCGCCACAAAGACAAAAATAGCATGAAATTTCGGTTTCCATCTTTAATTTTTTTGGGTGGGATATCATCAAATGACCTCTCCCGCTCTGGGCAGAGCGGAAGCGCGTGTCAGACTCTTACTGACTAAAACCCACCCGTGTTCCTTCAGTTGCCTGTGCGCCAGGGCCATGGTAACTATTTCGAACAATCCGCGACCCCGGCAGGCATCGGCCCTATCGGACCCCGTCCATGGTGCTGACATCTCTTTGAGGCGCGCGTGGAATACGACGCGCCGTCGACCCGGGCCTCGTCCTTACCGGACGGCGTGCTGTTCGGTTTCTATCTAGCGTGCCATTCGTTATCCTATTGCTCAGACTTGAAAATTTATCGGAGATACTTCTTCCAATGTACCTTCCAAATTATCCATTTATTGTCAAAAACCTTTGATAGTACAGCAGAAATGACATTAGAACAAAAATCTCTGTGCAGTGGGGCCCTTTCTATCCTTAGATTTACAATTGAAAGAAGTACACCAAATTAAAGCATTTTCAATATAGCTATTAATACGTATTTATGCGTTTTTTGAAAATAAATAGATTATTTGGAGAGTACATTGGAAAGAGTATCTCCAATAGAATGTTCAAGTCTAAGCAATAGCATAACGAAGGGCTCTGCTGGATGGAAACCTAAATTAAATGCCATTTCTGTCTTTGTTCGATAAGACAGATACTTTCAACAAGCAAGCAGTCTATACCTATTTTGTGACTGTGACTCAGGGGGGCCAGCTAGATAGAAACACATAATTCTTACTTATCACCTTTGATATACCTAAATGATAACAATAACTAGAACAAAAACACTACTACACGAATTAAAATAAGTTTTCAAGCAGTATTGTTCCACACGTAAAGTACAATATTATTAAAACATTTATCTATAAAGTATTATTACACAATTATAAATTTGAAAAATTTGTTACAATAATTGCGCCATATTTATCCGTATTTTGACCGCCTTTATTTCTTTCATCATTTTCCGAACACATTTTGTACGCGTTCCCAAATTCAAAAGGCTTTTAATTAAATACAGTATTCACGCTATTCACATACCACTTCATAAATGTAATCAATTGAAATGAAAAGGCGTATTTTAAATTCCAAGAACGGGCATCATTTGCCTCAGATAAACATACGTTTCACGGGAAAAAAGTATAAATGAGGCTCTGTGAGGCCAATCAAAGCCACTCTTTGTTATTCAATCCCGTTGCTTTCACAAAAAAAAAGAGGCTGAAGATCTTTCGAAAAGGCTTTTCATGAGCCAGGAACCGTTTCATATCAACTTGAAATAGAGTGTGCATAGTGCATTGCGTCGTTTTGCAAACAGCCCAAGACGCACTCATTCAAATTGTACACTCCACTTAGACTTGGCCTTTCTTGCATCGTTCGCATAATCGCGAGCAATCTTGCTGCATGTGGCGTACGGGGAAACGCACAGCTTTGCCGATTCTTGCAAACATTTAGCGCACTTGGAGCAAGATTTGTGTACGTCTTTTGAATACGGTTGTGAGGTAAGCTACACGGATTTTTATTGAAAGATGATTAGGTAAAATAGTACGTAAGTTTTGAGTTGAGCTGCACGATTACTGACAAATGCGTGCACTGACTGGACAGGTCCACTCATTCTTTGTGGTTTTCCTCAAAAGATCATTTCAGACTCTAATCTACATGGTCTTCACATGATCTGACCAAGATTATGTCTGGAGTTTAAAAGAGACTGTGACCTCTGAGTTTGTTTCGGCCTTTCTTCTCAGAGTAATCAGATAGGAAACGCCGACCTCATCTAGTTTTAAAATATGATTGACGTGCAAAAGTGTTTGTACAAACCTACTTACAGAAATAAAATCATTTATCATTTATTTACGATGCTGGTGACTTTTAGTTTTTTTGGTAAAAATTTGATCTTTAGGCAAATTATCAATGACCTACTGTTTACATAGCCATCAAGGTGGCTATATCTTTTGATTAAAGTTCAAAACTAAAGTCGAAGAATTTCCGTTTTCAAAAATTGGCCATTGTTCGTGAGACACTGGAAATTCAGAAACCATCTCAATTTCTCAAAACGTGTTTAACTTTAACACTATTATTATTAATACATTGTTCAGTTCAATATTATTGGGTATTTTATACCAAATTTAATTCAATAGGATTGTTTGAGCATTTCTAAAAAAATATATGGATTGTTTTGAATCACGTTGATATTTTACCAAAATCTGTTAAAAATTAGTTAATACGAGAAAACCATCATTAATAATTAAAATATTGAAATGAACAAAATATAACTCGTTGTAAATTGTTAAATAATTACGTCGAAATCCTCTGTGGTAAATATAATGTTATTCAGGGAATTTAATTAGTTACAACGTGGGAGGTGTCCATAAAAATATAGCCTTTTGAAAGTTTAGTCACCATAAAACTGCAAGCTCCTAGGCTTCGATCGATGCGATAAGTCGTTGGCACGCGTATTTCGCCTGCGTCCCTCGCTGGTTTTCAAAAGCAGTATTTTACACTTTCATGGTTTTTAGTGTCTTATGTTACTAACAGGACTTACCGGAGATGTAACTTAAAAATTGGGAATATAGATTCAAAAAGCATAAGATCAGAATAGGCAGTTTTACTTAGCAATGCATGGGTAAAAATTAAATAAAACTATGTCTTTAAAATAATAATTTTGTTCAAAACTACATAAAACAAAATTCAACACATTCGTTAGCAAACTGACTCAAATAAGAGCAAATTAGGACTCTAATTAAAACTAAAATTAATGTCTATTGCGAAACATTTTGTGAAATCAGGAGTTGCTCTTATATTAATGTAAATAGAACCAGGAGTAGCAACTATGCATTTAACGTCACACAAGGCGGAACCGACAAACGTAGCGCGCGTGGCGCGTGTAGTTATATACCGCACCGCAATGAACTTTCATCGAAAACCTGTAGCAACTTCTAAATTGAACGCAGGTTGGAACTATCAATTAAGGGGACTACAGGACCTAAATGTAAGTTTTATAATGCCTAAAAGTATATGATACACTGCACTAAACAAAGTCAGAAAAATATATGTTATTCTTCAGGATATTTGCTAATTTTTTTTGTAGACAGTAAAATTTTATTTATAGATTAAGTATGAATGAATAACAACTTATATCTAATTAATTAACCTAACCTAACTAAAACTATTGACAAACTAAAAAATGGCGTCAAAAAATTCCTCCGCATCGCTGTCGACTGGTAATGTACCCAAGAGACTGGCGGCATTGCCACGTTGTATGGCAATGCTTAGCCTCTGGCCTAGGAAAAAGCCAGCCCTTGGGTCACGGGAAGTGTCAAACAGGCGTTTGGAGATTTCTTTAAATAAAATATGGGCACTCGGACCCCACGGCCCGAGGGTTTCAACCCTAAACGGCTCGAAAATATAATTACCGACAAGGTTGTTATACTTACGCCGCTTGAGGTTTTCTGCAGCCGCAGCAGCGGCGCCAGCACAGCACGCCGGGACAGGAAGATGGGATGGCGCAAGAGTATCGACTCATGTTGCGTCCCACACTAAAGGCCTACCCACCTTCCATGGAAATAAAGACATGCCGTCCGGTCTCTTGCCATCGTCGCGTGCCAAGCCACTAGGTTCTAATACAGCTGGAACGCCGACGGTGACAAGAGCTCGTCGGATAATGTCATTAATGTTCGCGTGCCGCGGTATGCGACCCGCACTACGGCTGCAAGACAGACCGTGGTGTCCGAGGCTGTTGACTACTTGTCCACAGTGACAGCGATGAGGAGAACAAAAAGGAGCTCCTAGACGCAGGGAAGCAGCGAGGCGGAAGGTAGTGTCGTCGAATAAAGTTCCTATGTTCGACGACGGTAGTGCATGAAGCCAAAGACCCGACTCCCACTTACCCACAGCCAGTAGGCGCGCATGCTCCACAGTAGTAGCAGACGTGTCAATTAAATTATTCTGTACTACTCTGCAGAGTGGCTCATCCCACCGTCTCTGGGAAGATGGATTGTCGGGTGGATCTGAATTCGGGCAAGCGAGACGCCAGGCATCTATAGCCTCGGTGAAACACGGCACATCAAAATCAATCAGTGTGGATGCTAGGATTTTCCTGATTAATTTCTCAGTGCCGTAAACCGAGGATATGTAAGCCGGTAAACTAATACTAGCAATTTTGCGGACGCCGAGGCCTCCCTACGAATGGGAAGAGTAGCTTGTGTCCAAGCACGGTCGTCCATGGCCACATTTAAAATCGAAGTTAATGTATGTCGGATAATTTGGTCCATTTTGTCTAAAAGGTGAGTGTGCTTCCATAAATGGGAAGCGCGAAGGAAATATGTTAATTTAGGGCCGAAACAGCAGTAACGGATCAAGGTTATGGCCGAATGCATGTTAATTTGGAACAATTTTTCCGAAACGTCATTGAAATTTTTTATTTTTTCCTCAATAAAAAAGGAAAAGGAATTGTCAAAGATTGGACACCCAAGGAGACGAAGAGAGCTTTTTTCAATAATTTTTATTTCTGGAGCTATCGCGTTAAATTTGGGAAAGGTCAGATGTCTGTCAGTACTGTCCGCTAAATATAGTTCACATTTCGAAAAGTTGAGATCAAGGCCAATAGAATGAAGTTCATTTTTTAAGAATTGAAGGTCATTTAAATCAGTTTCTACATCGCCTCCCAAGGTTCCATCATCAAGATACCAAACGTTAAATTTGGAATTTAGCTGTCGAATAATAGGGTGAATGGCTAAACTAAAGATCACTGGCCCGACGGGATCACCTTGTTGACAGCCAACAGAAGATTCCAGAAGGTTGTCCCGATACAGTAATTTAGACGGGTGTCTGTAACATTGCCAGAGGAAACTAAAAATTTGGGGTATTTCTTTTTTAGTTTCTGCCAGCAAGGTGTCCCTATTAACAGAATTGAATGCATTCTTTATGTCAACCTTCAAGATGACCTCTCCTTTGCCAGAATTTAGATAGGTCGACAAGGCGTGTACGGCAGCCTCGCAGCCCCCTTTGGAGCCATAACCTAGCTGCAGGGGCTGAAATTTTTTCGAAACAAACACACCTTAAAATGTACAGCAAAACTTGGTTGCCATACGACGGTAAGTTGTTCCCACGGCAATGGGACGAATGCCGCCATCCCTTTTACGCAGGGCGCATAAATTGGCCCCGTAAAGAACGTCGATGACGGCCTCGTTCACCTTGCCGGAGAGCATTAGGTTAACCAGAGCCGTAAGCTCCTTCAAAAGCAACTCACCAGCAGCCCCGGCGCCTAAACAAATAAGGTCCTTAAGGTGCTGAGGACTCAGGCCGTCTAGGCCGCCAGCGGAGCCGCTGCGGAAGGAGTTAACGGCTGTGATTAACTCCCGACCTGCAATGGTGAGAGAGTGGTTATCCAGATTAGGGGGGTCGGGGAAGGAAAGGCCAACCGCTGGGGCAGGGTGTTTGCTCTCCAGCGCTGCGAGCGTTTCGGCAGAACAAGGAGCCACCACATCACTGCTAAAAAGAATCCTGGCTGCACCGCTTATGTCACCGTCCCCTAACTTCGATTCTACGAGATGGGATATACCCCTTGAAGAGGTATATCTCTGTGTCTGTAATTTTGAATCTAAATTGTGAGCCGAAATATGACAGTTTTCTTTAATTTGCGCGGTTAATGTCTGTTTAGTTGCCAAATTCTTTTGTACATGTAGGATTCTGTAAGGGAAGGTGAGCAGCTGTTCCCAAGCACTTTGCGAGTTCTCCCGGACGGCAAGACGAACGCAACCTGCTAGGTGTTGTGCCACTAGAGGTCTAGCACCGCGGGGAACTCGCTTCAAAACAGGAACAGAGTTTTTTTAATTTTGAAAGGGTTTTCCAAAACGGGTCAAAAGTGGATGTAGCTGGTGTTGGAGGTATAGATGTTGAGACAGGGTCTGAAGTGAACTCACTTTTTGGTCTGTGTACTTTACCAATATGCACATTCAGACCCCGCTTACCTTTAAAAAAACGTGCCTGGGTACACAGCGGGCATCTCTCCAGGATGCTTAGCGAAGATGAAGGTTGACAAGCACTACCACTATCATCCACCACATCGCTGCTGCCACTGAACATTTATTTAAACCGATTTAAACTTATCCTAACCGTAATAAAAATAATAACTAAAACCAAACTAAATTATCAAAAAAAAACACTGAAAAGTCTATTTGACAAAGTCACTGATGACAAGGATGACCGGAGCGGCGCGGCGCAGTCGCGCTGGCGGCCTAGGGCGCCGCGCTGACGACGCATTTCGACGCAGACCGCGGCCAGTACTTGGATGGGTGACCATCAATGGACACGGAGAGGTCTGGTTATGAAATGTCATAACCAGACCTCTCCGTGTCTTGGGGTCTCGGTTGTACATTAGGAAGTTACTGAACTGTCACTACGAAAGTAAAAACACAGGGTAGGAAGAAATCGGAGAATTCGCTACAATGTATGATAGTGTGAAGTCGGGAAGGGGAATATCGGATAAAAATATCGGAGCTTTTGCTCTTTTGGCTCGCTTTTCGATTAGTGTTCTTCACTTTGTTTGATTCCCTTCATCCACCACGGTTAATCTGTTGCATAGGTTTTGGATTGATCGGTGTTTGCCATCATTTTCTGTCTTTCTATTTTACTGCTATTCCTGTTGTCTCAAGCCCACAAGAACTACCAAAATAAATAAATCTTAAATTCATTAATTTACTGACAGACAACTTGCAGAACTCATTTGCTAATTAGATAGTGTGTTGAAAACATAATACAACTTATTTGATACGATAGAAAAAAATCACGAAGATACCTCTAAAAATTTCTTATAACGATTAAAAATCATACCACTATGCACATGCATTAAATCATTCTGATTTTTTGTCAGATTATTCTACAAGCAACATACTAACGTAATAGTGTTTTAATTTTTTAATCCAATCAATAGATTTTTTGTAAATAGATAATTGCTTCGTATTTTGTAATAAATTACCAGCGTTGTGACATCGCGCTTCTCTTTCTTTTTTATGCAGTCTGCCAGTGACCGCGCTTTAGCTCTTGTAAGCCTCTTAACACAGCCTATCGCAGTCCATCGCTGGACATAGGCTACTCTGAGGCTGCGCCACAACACCCTGTCCTCTGCCTTCCACATCCAGTCTGTCCCAGCCACCTTTTTAAGGTCGTCGGTCCATTGTAGGGGGATTTCCCACTCTACGCTTGCCGATACGCGGTCTCCACTCCAGAGCTGGCAGTTTCAACATTAGACAGCGACAAAAATCGGTCGCTGAGTCGTATCGTTGTCAAATTCCTTTAATAGATTTTCAACTTTATTTCGAAAGCATAAGGTTGAAAATCTATTAAAGAAATTTGACATAGATTAGACTTAACGACCGATTTTTGTAGTTATATTTATAGGGACTGCAGGGCCTGGACTCGTCTGCTTCACCGGTCATCGGTCGTTCGACAAACATGGCCTGCCCACTGAACCATGTTACTGTTAATTTGATGAATTCTGTGTTTCCATTTCTTATACTAAAGGATCTATTCATCATCACCCTCAAATTATTTTTAGGATAAGCCATTTTACGCCAAGCTTTAATGTCTTTGACCAATCTTCTCACCTTATTAAAATTGAGAATTAATTTGACTAAGAAATATTAATAACTTCGTCGTTCGTCGTTCGCCTTGATGCTAAGCAAAAAGATTGACGTGTAAAAGTGTTTGTACAAACGTACTTACAGAAATAAAATCATTTATAATTTATCATTAAAAAAGAATATGCCTTTGCTTAGTATCAAGACGATTGACATCTCAAATTATGACTATAAACAATAGAGTCCATTTCTTTTTTATTTGTCAGCAGGTGGCGTTCTGTAGTTTTTGCCTACTCCCGTAGGAAGAAGGTGTGAGTATATGTATGAATGTGTGTCCATTTTAAAATAAATACCTACAAAAGAAAAATAAGAAAATAATAAGACTATCCACAAACATGAACCTCACATTTGCGTATAATTCAAATCAGAACAGTTCCAATCATTTAACTGACATCACAAGTCAACGGTATCAAAAGACTCCTTCAATAGCACCCAGTCTACAGAGGAGTACGAATACGAATGCTCTTTTCAAAATGAAAAGAAAACACTACGATGTTTCCCAGCATAAATTCTTAGCACTCGGCAAAATTGAAAAGTCCACTCAGTAGAAGCTTCCGTTTAGGTAGAAGGCACAATCTCAAATTGTTTACGCTCTCGTGCCCCTTAAGACAAGAATGGCGGCTGTTAGGCGAAGGAAATGAATAGGCATTAAAGTGTTTACATATTTGTGTGCACACTTCGTAAAATATGGATGACGGTACCGGGAGCTAAACGACGGATAATAGTTTGTTTTATATAATTCAAATTGTCAAACACTTTTCGTCTTGTTGTTTTTGAAATTGTCAAATATTTTTTTTGATGTAATTGGATTTACGTTCGAGTGGTTGTCACCCATTTTGTTAACAAAGTGTGATAATGTTAAACTTAGATTGCTACTTTTTCATTCTTCTGTAAGAATTATTATGTAAGCAGCAGACTAGAACAGAAATTGTCAAAAATGATACCCTCCATGGGTATCATTTTGGACAAATTTAGCATAGGATATAGAGAAAGATGGAAGAGACGAGCACAGATCAGGGAGGGGAAACATGGCCAAATTTAGAAGGCCAAGGCAACAATCCATTGAAAAATCCTATCTGTAGCCTACCAGGAACATTTCAAAAAGAACCGTCAGTACTAGTCCGAAATGGCGAGATTTCGGGATTTTTGTACCGTTAGATTTACTGTGAAACACTTTAGACAGAATCGAGCCGCGCGGTTGAAATACATGGCAGGAACGGGCGAATAGAAAAATCGCTCGAATATAGAAAATAGTGCTCGAATCTGGACGTCCATTGCTGCACCTTCCGATGTTCTATTTTTAAATCCACATCACTTACAGAATGTTCTTTGAGGGTGAATTGATTTAAAACTTAGAATTGAGATTTTGAAGTTATACATTTTTATAGGAATGTTTGCATTATATTGTTTAGTTACGAGAAAAATTAAGGGTCTTGTCTGGCAGTTAGTTAAACTAAACAAAATACATCTTTAAAATGTGGTTACAATCAAACTGGGCCAAAATTCTGTATGGTAATTATTAGTCCCCGCATAATCTTACCACGTCAATATCGTGTCTTGTAGAAACGGTTTCGTTTATTGTATCATAGAGAATACGTTGTTAGCAGATCTCGATCTCGACCTCGATCTCGATTCGTTACTTCAAAACCACGTCAATTACGTCACGAATCGCTAAGTGGTCATAGTGAATTAGGGCCCTGTTGAGGTATCTTCCTTGAGTATGCGACGAGACGAATATCTCGTTTCGCGGTATTGTGGCACAAGAGGAGTGCTAGCTGTAGAGCAATATTTATATTGGGGCATTAAATAATAAATTGTTATATTTATTCCGTTTATTCCAAGGAAACGTGTTTACCTCTACGCGTCTATTATATCACCGTTGTTTTTCCGAAAAAAAAAGTCCTAATAAAAATAATTTGAAAGCTAATTCTAAATTACAGATTACTGACATTGTTCAAAAAAGCTGAAATGGGACTGGGCTGGTCACGTCTGCCGCATGCCCAATGAGCTGTGGGCCAAAAGAACCACTACGTGGAGCCCTGACACAGCCAGAAGGTGTCGCCGCAGACCTCGTAGAAGATGGTGGGACGAGCTAGAGAAAACAAACGACCAGTGGTCCACTTTATTAGCCCTGGATCAAAAAAGCTAGAAATCATGGAGAGAAGCCTTTGCCCAGCAGTGGGATGATGCAGGCTAATAGTAGGTAATTCTAAATACGCTTGAATGGTCGAATGCAACCAGAGGAACTTTTCTGCGAGCCTGCATGTTATAATGTAACCTTTTGCAGACAACCTTTACAGTATCGACCTACCACCTTCCTACGAATTTAAACATCAATCTCTGAAATTCACAAACTTTACCTACTGAAATAGTAAGCGTAAGCAAACAGTGCGGTTAGAAATGAAACATCAAACCCAGAACCTCTTTTCGATTGCTAAATTAACGCTCGCTTTACCAACAAGGCGGAAAAATATTTTCAAGTAAGTCAACATGATTCAGTAACTTAATATCGAATACCACTTTTTTGCTTGTCATCTGCCAGGTTTTAGGCGCATTTTATTTGTCAATTTCTCGATGAATTGTATCTTTTGAGGAAAAAACGGGTAAACAGGAAAAAGGTTAGCAAATTTGTTAGCAATCAAGAGTAAAACCTTTTATACTTACCTACCTGCGTATAACACGTATTAATAATTGCTGAAACGTACGCTTGCGAATTCATGTCACTTTTGCAAAGATGGTGTAATTATTTGTTTTACCTTTGTAGCTTCTGACCTAGCCGTATATTATTATTTTACTTTGAAGCGTGCTAAACATTTAAGAGTCTTATGACAGAGGAATCTTCGATTTCAAAGTGAAATATTTTATGGTGACACAAATAGAATGATATTAAAATACTGATAGTCTTTAATAGTAAACAGTGTTAAAATTAAGAAGGAAATATCAACGGATAAATCACATCTTAGATCCACGTAGACGAAATTGTAGGTAGAACCTTATCCATTTACCTATTATTATAAATAGTATAAATATAACTGGCGAAATATGGGTGGTACTACTATGCTACTATACTATAATAGCTCTGCTTTACCCTTTGATGAATACAGGCGTGTTATGTTAATAGTATAAAAATTCCGCTTTTCGTTTTTGTTTGTATCCTTCTAAACTAGACAATTATTTTAATGTGGTTTTCATCATCTTTTATAAAACTTATATTTTTAACTTAGTATTATCTATCAGAAGCAGATCTTATTAAAAAAAAAAAAATACGCCCCTCCAATCAACATTTAATTATTTTTCACAAACAAAGCTCCTTGACGGTCGGGATGACTCATTGAGTCGGTTATCAAAAACTGCGCGTCTGTCAACACACTCATTGAGTCTGCGTTTTCCGGGTCGATAAAAAAACGTCAAAGTGCCTTCTAAACAAATACCTTTCCTGCCCTAATTTACACAGAGTGCAGGGAAAAGATAAGAAAAGGCATATAACATCACAATATGTTAAATATCTAATGTTGCATTTTATAAAGTCTGTGGGGACGGCCTTCATTTCATGTTCGTACCGGACAAGAACGTCTCAGTGCGCCAAAAATATACAATAAATACAATAATATGTGAAAGTGTTATAAAACAACCATAGAAAACCATAGACGGGTAAGTAATAAACAGTTTTTAATTGCTGCATTGTGTATTCGATAAATATTTTGGACAGATTTTATTATTTCATCAATAATAGTTAGCAATTTTGAGCGTCTTTCACGGTACATTGCGCTCACCCTACTTTTAACTTCGAATTAGCAATATATTACAAGGTAGATCTGTACTAAACCCTATACAATCAGGTAGCCTATTTCCTAAAAATTTCAATGACAAGGTTTGTAGAGCTACGATGCGTATTTTCTAAGATATCGTAATTTTAGTGAAAGCGTTACGCGCGCGTTTCTCGGGTGGTTACGCCACGATATTTGCGCGTAGCGGCGTGCGTGAGACGTGACGACGGAGGAAAACCTAACAAACTGATAGAATAAATGAGCAAGTAATTAGTTTATCACTTAGCACCGAGAAAACGCAATGCTGAGGTCGCCGTCGGCTGTCGATGCAAAAGCGACCGAGTGCTCACCACTGTCTGCAGTTGCCGCTAACTATTTCCACTCTTGATGTCGCTATCTTGACCACGTTCCTCGATCCCTCCAACTTCTTTAGGGCCGACGGCGCCCACTGGCGGCTCGACATGGCATGTGATTTTTATGCGACAAATAAAAATATAACTATGTTATGACACTAAAAATCAAATTTTAACAGCAACGCTGCCGCAGTATCCTTAGGGATGCTGCAACGTACTTAGGCATCATCATTAAAATTTCAGTTGTATCGTCATACATCTAAGTTATTTTTCTATTCGTCGCATAAAATTCATATGCCGTGCCGTGCCGCCAGCGAGCGCCTTATTCAGGCTCGTACACACTGGCGCGACGCGACGCCCGACACAAGGCTACCGCGTGTCACGCGACGAGCGGCGCCTTTGTGTAGCGCTGTCGCGCCGCGCCTGTCTGTGGGAGCCTTTCTTGTAATATTAGATATATTTACTTAGCACAGATATCTCAATAGTTTAACAATATATCCCAACAATCAGTAGAATGTACCCGGGCAGCGTCGGGTCGCTAATCTACGTATTACCCACAGGAAATTGATAAAGTGACATGCACAAGCATTTAAAACCGTACGCTATTGCGATAGAAACGATCGTAGAAATCTCTTTGAGATAGCTACACTGTGTTGCAAGTGAATGTCAAAGTGATTCAGGGAATTATAAAGTGGAGAATATTGTATCGAATTGAACTGCATTGTATCGTATTGTGGTACGTCTCTCTTATTGGAGAATGTATTCATTATGATTGTTTACTGGCCCATAATTGCGGCACGCTAGAAATACTTAATGTATTTAATTTTCTCCTACAGAGTACGATGAACGATTATTGAACACAATGCTTGCTGAGTGGAAGCCATTTTGGTACAGTCATTACGGCAACGTGCAGCTACCGACTATTTCTGTTGTGTGATTACTGATTATAAATTGATGAGCACCCTAATTACGTAAAATACTATCTATCACAATCTGAATCATTTGGAAGCCTATTTCTAATCCATTGCTTAATATGTTCGAAAAATTTGTCTACTCAAAAACGTAAATAACGCTATGAATGTTGTTGAACTGTCAAAATGAAACCCATTCCTAATGTTAGTGTGTTACGTAATTACCCCGCTGTTTTTTGTATTTTTTATTCCAATTTTCCACTTTGCATCGGGTTAAATTAATATATGTCGAGTTTGTAAACTCGGAGTTAAGTAATTAACATTTAAACTCTTATTACACGTTGCGCCACTAAAAAGTAACATTGGGTTAGTTAGTCTAATATTAGTAAGATTTAATTAACCTTGTGTTAGCTGTTAACTCCGAGTTATTTAGGATAACTTATGAACGCGCAAGTGGGCATTACCTTATGTTTTTATGTACACGTGTTTCTGTGACAAATTAACCTATTTCTTTTTCTTTATTTTCTTTCTTCAGGTCCTGTTCCAGCACCCTGAATTGAACCAAAACGCAAAACCTCAACCGCTTCCATTTTAAAAGGTAAATAACATACCTACATTGTGTTGAACGGGTAATCGTGAACCGGTTTTAAAACATACGGCACAATGTATACACTGCGACATATCAAGCTATACAATTCCAGCTATAGCTGATCTCGCATTGTATAGACTTTTCGTACAATGAAAAGTCAGCTTATACTGGAAATGTATAGCTTGATATGTAGCCGTGCGTAGCTACATTATAGATAGGTACATACATTAATACCTACATTCAAAAACAAATAGTAGCCATAAACGAAGGCAAATGACAAACTACTAATCTCCTAATATTCAAACAATTTTTTCTTAATTATCAAACTTTTTTCTCAAAAATTTGAACATAAGTTTAAGTAATATATGTTAAAGCCAGCTAATGTAATAAGATCAGATCATCTTTGAAAGCCGCTTTATTGTTTCTGGCCGACTATCTGATAAAGTTGATTTACTTTTTGAAATAAGATACATCTGTCTAGTATAAATATGGGCTTTCAGCCCAATTATAGGCAGTCTAGTTTGATCTTCAGACACAACAAAGAGTTTTATTATCCCGTCGAGCACCGGCGACCAGCACTGTGTCCTCCCTCGGACATCTGTGCCTCCATGCTGGGGTATAACTGCTGCTCAGAGCTTGGACGCCGTAGACTGGACCCCAAGGTCCCTAATGTACGGCGTGAAAATGCTGAAGCCCGGGGAGTTCCAAAACGCTTACCATCGACGCCGCGATGCCCAGGCGCTGGCGGCCACTCCTAGACAGGAGGTCTCCGATGCTGAGGCACTCTTCACACGTGCCGTAGGAGGCCGCGGTACTCCTCCTGCTGAGCGAGAGGCGTTACCTCCGATGACGAGACATTCCACTAACGTGGTGCGGGACACTAACACGGTCCACTTGCTGGCGTGTGTTTTAGGGCTTTACAACGAGGCCGTGAACGATGCGTTATTTGAAAATACTCCCCAAGATTTTTCCCCTTTGGACAGGGTTGACGTCGACACGCCCTCCTTCACGATGATCTTCCTGATCCTGTTCGGCGTAGGACGATACTACCTCATCCTCGTCCAGCTCCACCGCTACCTGCCGTTAGCCAGGCCAGGCCAGGCCTGCTTGCCTGCTACATATTGCTGATGATTCCGTTCCGAAACCGACTTGAAGCTCCAACTCGTCTTTTTATACTTTGTTTTTAAATGTACTCTTATTTTTTTAAATGTGACTTACAATTTTATTAGCCCTCCGACTAATCGTAACATTACCACAGATAAACCTATTATTAACAATACAATACTGAAATGCACATACTCTGTAACATACTACATGTATCGCTGTTGGTTGCCCAAACAAAGAAAGAAAGAAAAAACTTTTTTTACAAATAAACAACTGATTTCCAAAAAAAAACGCTACGGACTATAAAATAACTTTAATTTTGGAAATCGGTTCTTTGGTTTTGTAATATCGTTTTTGCCACCGACTTCTGAAATTAAAGTTATTTTTCAGTTTGTAGTGCTTGTTTTGGAAGTCGTTTTTTCTTTTTGTAAAAATGTTTTCATTTTTACA
Organism: Dryobotodes eremita; assembly: GCA_917490735.1. Lineage (NCBI taxonomy): Eukaryota > Metazoa > Arthropoda > Insecta > Lepidoptera > Noctuidae > Dryobotodes > Dryobotodes eremita. The sequence continues at coordinate 2,674,755 of OU823252.1, read as the reverse complement.
TGTTCGTAACCACTACTTGCTATGTAAATAACAGCGACAGGAAGTTATTATAATATACACTAAGTGAAAAAATACGTATTATTTATTAAAGTTAACAGAAAAACTACCCCAGAAAAATTAATAAAATCGAACTCAAACTCAAAGCATTTATTTTAAATAAACCAATTACAGGCACTTTTGATTTGTCAAGGGGTCAGAAAGATGACTGAATCTATATGGGACCGCCCGTATCTATTAAAAAAAAGAATTATTGAAATCGATCCACAATTGCCGGAGAAATCGCGTAACAAACATACAAAAAAAATACAGAAGAATTGAGAACCTCCTTTTTGAAGTCGGTAAATAAGAAAATGTTTTCTTCATCCTAAGTCAGTAGTATGATACCTGTAGTGTATCTATTTAATAGATATGTAAACACTGTCTCATTCACACAAGCAATACGGTAGCTGCTGTCACTAAAGTCATCTGTTAGTCACCACGAATGGCGGGAGAAGGTATATAGTGTCGCAGGCCTGGACAGAGGCTTTGTGTGGAAGTGAGCCAGTGTAGTGATATAAACAACTTAAATACTCTGTATTTATGTTATTATATTGTAGCGGTATTTATATCGCCACATGCGAGCTACACGTCACACTGACGTCACGCAAAATCCTGCATCGTGCAAGCAGAGTTTACCACGCAACTAGCATATATACAACGTCCCGACATGAAACGTCGGGCAGTTGCCCACCAGACACGACACCCGTCTGGTCGGAGGATCCTCCCTTTTCTACGGAGGTATGAGTGAACTTTACACCCTGTTCCTCATGCCTGTATAACATCAACAGGATTCTACAATACTTATACCAGTTCAACTTAGTGGAACACCATACTGCCGCACAGCTCAGAAATAAAGGGGTCCGCAATAGAAAATTCAACACATTATTTAAACAATAACATATTTATTTCCTTTTCCACAACATTAATTTGTAAAAACACTCAGATATCACCAAATTAATAAGTCCTGTACTTACGCGCTAAGATTTAAATTACACCAATTTGTTACGCTGGTACTGTCGACGTGTTGACTGCTCGGCGGCACGCCGCGTCTCGAAAAATAATGCCGGTTGTCAGTAGTCTCCCTTATAGAATGACAGTAACTGTCATAATGAACGAATAAGCGATTGAGTGACCTACGAGTATTAGTCGAATAAATAAGTAGGGTTACCAGATTGAAGCTAACAATACTGTGAATCATTTTGGTTCTTTCCAGTTTCAGAATCCCTTAACCACAGCGCTTTCTTAACTTCTTAACAATCCCGCAAAGTTGTGTACATTTTAATAAACCGAACATCCACAAAATACTCACATGTGACGTCACATCAAATGCCAGCAAGTCGGCTCGAGACGACGAATTCCAATCTCTTCCCTTACACTCCATAAAATCAAAGAGTATTCTCATGTCGCGTTTCAACATATCCTAAACGATTGCCAAACTTCCTTTGTGTCCCTTACCATGAGTGTATTAAACGATTCAAGTGGAAATTGTCGAATTTTACAGCTTTTGATAAAAAAAGAATGATAGAAAAAATATGTTAATTTACCTAAATTAAAAACGGTTTTTTTTTTTCAATATAGGAATGGGTAGGTAAAGAGGTACAGATTAATGTGACACTTGTCAAAAAATTGAAAAAAAATGCGATAGATTATTATTTAGTAAGGGTAACACAAGGACTGGACTGGACTTTAAAAGAGACTGTGATCTCTGAGTTTGTTTCGGTCTTTCTTCTCAGAGTAGTCAGATAGGAAACGCCGACCTCATCTAGTTTTTATTAAAATATGATTGACGTGTAAAAGTGTTTGTTCAAACCTACTTACAGAAATAAAATCATTTGTCATTTATCAAGAAGTTTTCCATGTCAAGCTGCAGTACGCAGACCTATAGTCAAAAACATGTTCGTATTTTCCGATAATGGTAGGTGTAAATAGTAAATGGTACAGGTTTATAACGGTCAACAAGACCTTATCAAACACACAATATAATGGCTTGAATACCACGATTTTACCCCTGTTGGGTCGTTTGCTTCTAATAGTTCTAATACACCTAGTCCACATTAATGTATAAAACTCTTCAACGACAAACGAAAACAAATGGTAGCAGCAATATTTTAATGCGATTGTGTTGTATTTGATATTGCAAGAGCTTTAACCATTCCTGTGCCTATTAGAAGCTCTTCAGGCTTTTATTTGAGTCTCAATGTTCAGCATTATTACTTGAATAACTTGGTGATTTGAATGTATATGTTATTGTCGTCTTCCAGTTTTGGTATTGTCGGTTTTGGTGCTTATTTACACTGGAGTTGCCAGATATTTTGAGTTTTTTCGTTCTGACATAATAGGGTTGGTTGTGTTTATCATGTAACAATATAAGTGTAGTGGAGGTCATTGTATCCATTTTTGGGCCTTAGAAAAACTAAAAAAAATCTTTAAAAATTCTTTATTTATTTATGTGACGGAGAAGGTATACCTCTCTCGTTATTATCAGCCATATTTTAACTACTGTGGGTGTACTATGAGTAGTGTTGGTTATTGTGCAATAGAAAAATCGTTTGCAATTCAAATCAAATTATAATTTACGAACAATTTAATAACACTAGCGAATCACACACTGTAATTCGCAGAACACTATTTCGCCTAGCGGAGCTGTAGGTACACGACACAACTATACGGAACGCGCGACAGTTTCTAAACGTGTTCACTGCTTAGCCGCCAACAACAAAGTCTGCTTAAACTCTAGTCAAGCGTTATGTTATAGACTCTGTCGAGCGCCACCTGCTGGCGCTGGCGTCCCGATTAGTCAAAGTCAAACGATTGATTTAACGTATTACCGACATATATTACACTTACCACATTTTTTTTACAGGCGGAAACCCAATGTAAAAATGTAGTCACAAACTGCCGCACTCAGAGACACAACCTTAATCATATATATCATCACACACCTTGGTTCACTTATTTTAAACATTTTAGATTCACAACCGCCGGCGATCTAATTTTTTTGCACACTTCTACGGATCACATAATCAGCCTATAACGTTCCCACTGCTGGGACACAGGCCTCCTCTCTGTGAGAGGGAGTGGGCCGTAATCCACCACGCGGGCCCCATGCGGGTTGGTAGATGTCAGGTCTTCGAATTTTGGTTCTAGGACATGTCTGATTCTTTAAGATGTTTATCTTCATCGTTTTGAGAGCCGTGGTGTTGAAGTTAAATACACAAAGTAAACTGCCTGCCTGGGTTCGAACTCACGACCTACAACTCATAAGTCGGAGCTGATACTACTGGGCCACCACTGGCTCCACGGATTGTTGCCGTTCAATTTATAAACGCAGTTAGTCGCATAAACGGAGCTAATTAAAGAAAAAAAAAAGATATATCATTTATTCCTATTGGAGCGGGTACCAGATTTCATATTTTTACTGACATCATCCTTTCTTCATGGCTGATAATAGCTATTCAGCTTTGTAGAGCGACGCGCGACGCGGCCAGAACTAAATCTCTTTGTAAAGCACATTTTATTTTGACAAAAAATAAAACAACAATCCTTCTTAATAGGCAAGTTTTTTAAGCTATTGCATAGCTTTTATCGCGGGCTTTGAGCGCGGCGACCGAATCAAGAAATTCCGTAACGAAAATAAAACCTAACACCCCCAGTCCGCCTACCATGTAGCTCGGCCGAGCGTTCGGTTAACGTGTATGTATATGGTACGACTGTACTTGAATTAATATCAAAGAAAAAAAAATACTGCATAAATACTGCATAAATAAATAATTATAATTGGATAAGTTGATAAAAAATGCTATGCTTTACCGCGGCAGTCCCCGAGTGCCACACGTGTTTTATTTTTTCTTTTTTTTTTAACTCAATGATGAAAATTTTGACTCAAAGCTCGATAGATTGCGTTGTTAGGTGAGGCACTGTTTCTGAATCGCGCTATGGTTTCGTTACCAAGTCTAATATAGTCGAAGAGCCGACTTAAACGAATTTACGAATACAATACAAGCTCGCCATACCGAAGAAGGGGGCACAAAGCTCTATGGAGTTGGCATTATTGCATTATTTATTTTTATATTAAAGGATAATTACACCATCAAAAAAAGTTACAGCCCCGTTGGTCTACACCATAGGTTCTCAACGTGGGCGATGACGCCCCCTCGTGGGCGTTAGAGATTTTCAGGGGAGCAGTAGAAGACTCAGAGAAAATCATATCCTATCTTACGACTATGTAGTATTACGCGTTTAAATATAATCCTGGCAATAGCTGTTTCAGATTCGCGACAGAGGCTAAGCAAAAAATAAAGTGGGGCGTAGAAAAAATCTTTTTAAAGTGGGCGGTGGGCAAAATAAGGTTGAGAACCCATGGTCTATAGATCGAGACGCTACTGCTGGATACTTGGTTCAATTTCCGAGTTGAGCAATGTGTTGTTAGTTTTCCCATTAGATATTTTTCTTATTCAGCCGGGGCCTGACATAATGTATTTGAAGCGTTTAAGGTTTTGAATTTCGTTTATAATGGGTAAATAGAAAAAAAACGGATAGTTGTCAAACTATTGTCAACATACAAAATAGTCGGTGTTAATTAGTCAGTTTTATTTAGCTAGTCATTGTTATTAGTCAGCTGCTTGCTAATACTGTAATAGATTTTTTATTTCTGCCACAAAAATAAAAAAAGAATAAACGTCAATTTTGTCAATATTTTTCAACATGTCGCCAACATTAATTAACCAATTAATAAAGTATTGTTAGTGACATAATAAATATATCAATAACACGTGCACTGAACAGTGAACATCATCAATAAAGTTGATTAATGTTATCATTAAATAATTAACATTTTAATTATGTTTATAATACATACATACATTATTATAATATCGTAGCGAAGTCAAAACTAAATTGAATATTTTTGAAAATACGTAATTGCTATGAGGTCTGGTAATAATTCTAATGCCGAAAATATAGTTTTTTGAATTTTGTCTGGTTGTCTGAATGTCTGTTCGGATAAGTTCTGTTCAAATTTTGCATAGATATTCTCTATAAGTCTGATCAGTCTGTCGTATCACTTGATTAGTCTATACATTATCACGCTATTTGCTATGAGGGATGAGCAATATTACATTATGTTTGTATTCCTCTATAATTTACCGCAAATTGCAAACGACAAGTCAAACGGTTAGAACATTGGAGATAGTTGCAGATTTAACTGTTTATTTGAACAGTTAAATTATTTCACGCTATACATTTATGGGGCTAAGCAATCAATTATGGCACATATAAAACCGGCTATTTTAATCAACTTTCAACAAAGCAAGTAGCTTAGCGGTTTAACGACAGCTTTACTAACCTGTGGTTGTAAGTTCCACTCCCAACTATTGATATAGTTTGTGGTTCTTTTTTTCTAACACTTTGCTATAGGTACTTATATTTATTATAATTTGTAGAACATATACAGAAAAACATAAAGTTTAGGCCTCTTCTGTCACCTATGGTTATAATAGGTCTTTACCTATGAAATTGCCGTTTTGTATGAAAAAATTTAAACGAATTTTTTTCATGAATTTTTTATTTGTATTAATCGAAGTAATCACCCATGCAATCAATGCATCTTTGCCATCGCAGTGGCAGTTTATTGATGCCCTTCTTAAAGAAATCAGCTGGACGGGAGGCAACAAATTCTTCAAAGGCATTTTGTACTGCCTCTCGGGTATTAAATTTTTTTCCCGCCAAGAAGTTATCCAAATTCTGGAAAAAGTAGTAGTCTGTAGGCGCAAGGTCTGGTGAGTAGGGCAGATGACGGAGAGCTTCCAACCCCAGTTCTTGCAACTTGGAGACCGTCTGCTGTGCAGTATGAGGTCGCGCGTTGTCGTGCAGGAGCAGCGGAGACGAGCGATTGACCAATGCTGGTTGGAGATGCGCCAGCTTCTCCATCATTGTGTTCAGTTCTTCACAGTACACATCTGCAGTAATGCTCACCCCGTTTGGTAAGAAGCTGTGATGAATCACACCGGCGCTAGACCACCAAACAGTGACCATCACTTTTCTAGGGGTAAGTTTTCGTTTAGGGCATTGTTTAGGTGCTGAACCAGGATCCAACCAACTTGCTGAGCGCTTACGGTTATCAAACAGAATCCATTTTTCATCGCAGGTAACAATGCGGTTCAAAATTCCTTCATTTGTGTGTCTGTTGAGCAGTGCAAGGCACGTCTCGACGCGTACTTCGCGCTGGCGATCATTGAGTTCGTGGGGCACCCATTTGTCAAGCTTTTTTACCTTGCCAATTTGACGCAAATGGACCAATATTGTTTTGACGCTAACGTCGAAAGCTGCTGCTAATTCAGCCGTAGATTGTGTATCATCAGCTTCCACAATCGCCTTTAATTCGTCATTGTCGACCAAAGTCTTCGGACGACCGCGAGGTTCATTTTTCAGGTCGAAATTTCCAGAACGGAAGCGAGCAAACCAATAACAGGTGGTGCGTTGGTTTGTAGAGTTAGCTCCGTAAACGTCGTTGATGTTGCGTGCCGCTTGTGCCGCGTTGCTGCCACGACGGTACTCATATTCCATAATTACTCGAATTTTTAACGTATCCATGATGACGAAAAAGATTGAAATGCGATGAAAATGTAACACTAATCAATAAAGAAATGACTACTTTTAGAAAAAAAAAACCATGTTTTTAAAATAAAATTAATTTGAAATTAGAATTCATAGCCAAACAAAAATTATTTTGATTTGAAATGGCCAGTACTGCAGAACGGCAATTTCATAGGTAAAGACCTAATATTAAAACTAAATGTCTATAGTTAGGTGGTTGTTAAGAAGGCGCAAACGGGTCCACTAGCGCCACTCCTTTAAAATAATATTATTTCGTGACTGAGAAGGAATTTTGAATAACGGCTCAATAAGCACCCTCGGTAAGTGTAAAGAATTTTTTAATATCTTTAATTTATAAACTTTCATATTGAGACACGAAGAAACAAAATTCGATCCAAAGAAAAGCGGCAACAATTCTCTCGATCGTATTTTGTTGCTTCGTGTCTCAATATGAAAGTTTATAAAAGGTATTAGAAAATTCTAGACACACTTACCGAGGGTGCTTATTGAGCCGTTATAAAAAATTCCTTCTTAGTCACGAGATAATAGTTTCTTAAAGGATTGGCGCTAGTGGACCCGTGTGCGCCCTCTTAATGAGAAATCCCGTGTGTTTACAATCTACTGTTATATTATTTTAGTGATAGCCGTTCGTCAGGAAACCTGTAAGAATACAACAGTCAGTGTATGCAGTGTTGTGCTATTAAGTAGTAGTAGTAGTGTTGCAGAAACGCAGGAATTCATTAATTCTCTTACACCGAAAAACTTCGCAAGCAATGTGAAATTGCTTCAGGGAAGTCGACCTCAGGACGAGCGACTGCTGCGTGAAGGAGAGGCGATCGTTGCGCCCTCACGCCTCTAGTCGCCGCAGGAGGAGACACCCTGGGCGTCGGGAGTCGATAGCCGACTCCCGTCCACCGTAGGCGCGGGCTTGCGGACGGTGAGCAATGGGTAGCTCGCCGTCCGGTAAGGACCAAGCCCGGGTCGACGGCGCGTTGTGTTCCACGCGCGCCTGAAAGAGATGTCAGCATAATTAACGGGGTCCGATAGGGCCGATGCCTACCGGGGTCGCGAATTGTTCGAAAGAGTTACCGTGGCTCTGGCGCACAGGCAACTGAAGGAACACGGGTGGGTTTTAGTCAGTAAGAGTCTGACACGCACTTCCGCTTCGTCCAGAGCGGGAGAGGTCATTTGATGATTTCCCACCCAAAAAAAAAGTCGAACTGCTGCAGAGGACTGTATGTCGCTTCCTACCGTGTCACCAATCGTAACTCTCTATATATTTTGGCTGCTAAGACGAAAACTACAAACGCAGTATAGTTTTATATAAATATGGCCGTTATTTTAGTATAAATGTCCTTTCTTTGGTATTGTTCGTCAAATCGTTGAGCTCCTTAAGTTCTGAGTTAAGCTGCACGGTTACTGACAAATGTTGCACTGACTAGACAGGTCCACTTAATCTGTGTGGTTTTTTCCTCAAAAGTCCATTTCAGACTCAAATCTATATGGTCTTCACATGATCTGACCAAGATTATGTCTGGACTTTAAAAGAGACTGTGACCTCTGAGTTTGTTTCGGCCTTTCTCCTCAGAGTAGTTAGACAAGAAACGCCGACCTCATCTAGTTAAAAAAATATAATTGACGTGTAAAAGTGTTTGTACAAACCTATTTACAGAAATAAAATCATTTATCATGTATATTGCGGTGTCATACGACTTCCACATGTACAAAGTCACGGGCAGAAATGAGTGATAATACAATAAATATAATTATAATACTATTATAAATGTGAAAGTGTGGATGTTTGGATGTTTGTTACTCAATCACGCTAAAACGGCTGAACGGATTTGGATAAAATTTGGCACATGGGTAGACTATGACCTGGATTAGGACATTTTTTATCCCGATATTCCCACGGGATCGAGAGTTTTGCGGGTGAAACCGCGGGGCGCAGCTAGTAATATTTTAAATGTGAAATTTTGTATGCTTAGATATTTATTACTCAATCATGCTGAAACGGCTGAACGAATTTGGATGAAATTTGGCTCACAGATAGTTTATAACCTAGATTAACACATCAAATACTTTTTATCCTGGTACTAAGTTCCCGTGGAATCATTTCTGACCTCCACGCGGGCGAAGGCGCTGGCAAAAGCTAGTCAATCATTTCATTTTCAGAATGTGTATTTACTCGCTAAAAAACTATTTTTATTTTTCCGAGAGCAGGCAATATAAAAAACGATCGGTTAATGGATTTATTTTAATTACTGATTTAAAAATACTACGAACGCAAACAGTTCCATTTTTATAATTGGAATTTCCAATTATATGATTTTATAGAATATGGCAACAATATTTAAATAAAAAATTATCAAACAGTTTTTTTTTAATGCTTTGGCAGTACTGTCACGGTCAGCATTGATTGCCATAAAAAAAAAATGAATAGTTTATTTTTATTTCTATATAAACAATTTAATTTATCACCGCTGATATTCTCAATTCAAAAGACTAGAACCAAAAAGTTGGAAAGTAAGACACCATCGATCATTTCATAAGTTTTATAATGCCCGTGATAAATGATAGGAAAGGCGTCGTCTGTAACTTATTTTAGTTTTCTTAACTTTCTGAATAATCTCTTCGATTTTCATGGAATCTTGTGAATTTCTCTTTTTATGAAGTGACTTTTCTATTCTTTAAAAATATTTTCTATATTGAAGATATTTAAGTATGGCAGACAAAATTACAGTTTTTTTTTTTTGTTGCAGTGCAAACTAGGTGACGGTACACCTGATAGAAAATGGTAACCGACATTAAGGAACATAGGAATACCAGAGGGATCTCAGATGCGTTGACATCCTTTAGAAAATGTTGAAAATATCGGATGTGCCTGTAGATAATCACACAGGCATTTATACTCTTCAAACCAGAATACAGAAACGAGGCCTGACGGCTAAAGAATAAGGTATGGCGCTAGTAATTCCCCGGATACCATTGTACAGTACAACTATTTTCTTAATGTCCCTCGGGAATCATCGCATTTCCGAATACAAACGAATGCTAATTTCCATAACCACCATTTTATTAGATTTATCGTTTATAATATGTAATTTGAATACAGAACTAAGTACTTTATTGTTGTTTTGTTTTGACGTAACAAACAATAAAGTACTTAGTTCTAAATTAATAATACACGATAAATCTAATAATTAATGGACATGGAAATTAGCATTCGTCTGTATTCGGAAATGCGATGATTCTCGGGGGACATTAAGAAAATAGCTGTACTGTACTTTCTCCTACCACAAAAAAAAAACATAATACAAGTCTAAATATTTCTGTATCACAGTGTAAATATTGTTATATTTCCACAGTGATACAGAAATATCCAGACTGCAAAAGTGCACTTTATTCCTTGGAGTTCCAAGGAATAAAGTCCCATACACTCATAGTAAAACCACAAGAAACGAACAGTTACAAGCACTTTGCAGACAGAACTTTTTTTGTTGATACAAAGTGGAATGTTGCAGCCAGCTTCCCAGATTCTTTGTAGACAGGCTCTTTTTATGAGTGTAAAGAGTCCAAGTTTGTTTTAGTTCTGTGTTTAAAAACTTTGGGATTGGTATCAATTATTTTAGCAAATTTTAATCTATTATTAATAATTTCCAATGGAAGTGTTTAATTTAGGATATTGGTAACTACAACAGCAGCAGAATCTGCGGGGTAATTGCCTAACATACTAACAGTAGAAATAGCTTTTATTTTGACAGTTCAACAACATTCATTACGTTATTTACGTTATTGAGCAGATTTTTTTTTCGAACATTACGAAGCAAGGGATTAGCAATGGGCTTCAAAATGATTCAGATTGCGACAGATAGTGTGTTACGCAATTAGGGTGATGGACTTATTTATTTCTGAAAATGACTTTACAACTAGCTGTAACAGTAGGTATAACATAAATTTTAATTCTAAATCTAAACATTTGACCAATGACGAAGTACAAAACAAAACTAAATATGACGGACAGAGAGTGACTTATTTATTCTAAAATATAAAAAGCGGTCAAATGCGAATCGAACACGCACACAACGGGTTCCGTACCACCGTACAATTATTTAAATGAAGCAAAAACGGAGAAAAAAATACGTTTCTTGTATGGGGACCCTTTTATTTTGTAACTTTATTTTTAGTTTATTATTTGTTGTTATAGAGGCCATAGTAGTACATACTGTGTAAAAATATCAAGTGTCCTATTACGGTTAAAAAAATACAGCCCCGTGACAGAAGGACGGAGGGAAAGCGGAGCCTTAGTAATAGGGTCCCGTTGGCACCCTTTGGGTACCGAACCCTAAAAAATTAGTGTGATGGTGCGAGCGTGCGTATGCAGTGTGAATGTGTGGGTTATGGCATGCGAATGTTATATACGTAAAGCTTAATTGGCATTACCTACTGAGTTAACTGGATGTGTGCCCGGTAAATGGAGATAGGCGATAACAGCGAACTCTTAAGGTGAATCCTCAGCTGTAGCCCGCCAAATTCAAATTTTCTTTGATTTTTTTGCAAATTGCAGCTCTGTTTTATGTCGTGTGTGGACCGAAGTGCAATTCGCGACTGTAGTAATAATATATTTAATGAACAATAATCATCAATTTCATATCAATCATCAACCTTTGGAAATTGTGCCACTTAAAAATTTTCATATGAAATATTCTGAAAGAATCTAGGTGGAACAAATTTCCAAAGTTTGATGGTTGATATGAAATTGATGATGATTGTGCAGTAAATATATCATTCCTACAGTCATGAATAACATTTTGATCAACATACGATGTAAAACAGAGTCGCAATTTGCAAAAAACAAAACAAAAATTTGGATTTGGCTGGCTATAGCTGAGGATCCATCTTACACAGTAATGTGGGTCCTATACTAGACAGTAACCTCTTCTTATGACCTCTAGGAACAAAGGCATAATTATGTTATGTGATGTTCAGTTTCCAGCGTTAATTTTAATCAAAATGTTACAACTATCATCTCGTCGACGAACCAGAGTTAATCTCAGCAACAAAACTTTGTATGTAATGAAAACAAAACACGTAATGTATTAGAACACCCAACCACAACATGGCACTGTGTTTATTAAATACACAAGAATGTGAATGAAACGAAAACAAATATTTATACGAAAATATTGTTACAGTATACATGCTCAATCTTACTCGTAATCATAAGTAACGTATGTACCAGAATGTATAGAAATATGTATATTTACTCAAGGTAATCATTACATAGATGTTCCACGTGGTAACCTAAGAAATTTTCTGTAATGTTATACTAAGATTTTTTACTTCAGTTTCAGGAAAGTGCAGCCAGAAACGTGCCGTCAGAAACCAGAGAAACAATTCCTGTATTTTTGAGAATCTGTCAAAAATATCTCTAATTTACCTACATTACTGGCAAGTTTTTGACTAGGATTGTCACTGAGATGAGATACCGACTAGATTTTTAATCTTTTTACATACGGCAATTGGCCTTCTGGTGACTGCTGGCAACAGTTTAGAACTCCAAGTTTCACGTTCAAGCCTTCAGCTAGTACATTGTCTGAATCGCCACGTAAAATAAGGGAAAGAAAATTATTTAAGCCGGTTTGTTCTGAAGGGAAATGCTGTATTGCAGTGGGACAAATTATTGGATGATGTTACAGTAGTACTTGCCAATTCGCGGTTTCCACACAATAATAATAAATAATAATACTGCAAAGGTCATCGGTTTTACGGCTAATAAGGTCAGTCCATTGCCAACTCAGCTTGTTTGTTTTTAATTACGAATTAGCAAGCTTAGGGTAGGACGCTCTTAGCCCAGGTGGAGCGATGATCTTCGTAGGGAGGCTGTTATCAGCTGGATGAGTGTGGCCGAGGTCGAGTAAATGGTGTGCAATTAAGGTTACCTATGTCGACTATGTCTAGCAGTGGACAGCTTTTAGATGGATGGTGATTATTGTAATGTGACCAGCATTTGTCGGCAGCTGTCCCTAACAAAACCTGTCATTACCAAACGGGCAAGAACATTCACACACATTTACATAATGAATTATCACAAATTCGAAACATTAATTCGTTATCACAAACCAACTGCACATTGGCCTTATTAGCCCAGAAACTAGGTTCTAATTTTAATTGGGTGTAGTTTATTTACATATTACATATAATAACGCTTGACCTACACTTTGGATGGTTGAATCTAGGGTAAGAGCTAAAACTTTGTTAATTAAGCGACGGCTTAATTGCTCAACTATACCTATTTATATGAAAATATGACCCAAAATTATTTTGGGTTATGTTTTGGTAAGTAATGTTTATGAATAGTCATCTTAGTGCGTTTAACGTTAACACTTTTTGATAGTAACACTTAGTTATCTTTAGAAGTATGCCAGTAAAGTAAGCAAATGAGGTATGTCGTAAAACTAAAAACTCCATGGAGTTTCTTGCCCGTTTTTCTCCCTAGGTACCTACTACCCTTTGGAATGGGCAACTAGCTGACTGACCGACCCCTTGACAATTCAAAAGTGCCTGTAATTGATTTATCCATAGTAATATTATAAATTTGAAAGTAACTCTGTCTGTATATGACCTTTTCACGCTTAAACTACTGAACACTTTTTGATAAAATTTAGCAAGGAGATAAATGGTATCCTGGCGAAGGACACAGGCTACTTTTTGTCCCGGTAGCACGTTCCCATAGGAGAGTTTCCGACATCCACCCGGACGAAGCAGCGGGCAGAAGCTGTTATGAAATAAATACAAATAAAAAAATTAAAAAAAACTACATTGTCTGTAATATTGTTTTATCAATTCACAACCAAAAATGTCCACGTTTAAACACGAAGAAAAGGAAACGAAAAATAACAAGAAAAAAACAAAAAATAAAATTAAAGAATTACACTTAACATTAATGTTAAGTGTTATTCTTTATTTTTCTTTTATATTACCGTTTGTGGAACGTGTTTGAAATTAAAGCAATAATGACGATAGAAAGATCTATCGTTGTCTGTCTCGATGGTGTAGTGGTCGCAAGCGTTACCGCTGAGCATGAGGTCCTGGGTTCGATTCCCGGATCGGGCTAAGTGTTATTGGGTTTTTTATCTGTAATTTCTCAATAGTAGCCCAGAGTCTGAATTTGTACCCGGTTAGTGGCAATAGGCTCGCCTCCTGTTACATGAGACTTAAAACATAACTGGCGAAATGTAGGTGGTACATACTATAGGTACACCTCTGCCTAACCCCTCTGGGAATACAGGCGTGATGTTATGATATGTTCCGTCTATGTTCTATCCGTCAAATTATATGTAATTTCAACTCAGAACCAAAAAAAAAATGTTACGTTAATTTGTTTCGAACATCATTATTCATTACTCTACCTATTTAAAATTTCAATACATTTATCTTTTCCGTATTAGGAAACAACGTCGTTCCTGCTTATCCCGTCATCCTCTTAAGCGTTTGATTCATTATGTAGCAGATATCATTGGGTACAGCTATCTAGAGCCACTTAATCTACACATTTAACAAGCCAACCTCCTTCTGTAACGTGCTTAGGAATATAAAATATTTTTTTATTAAAGTGCGGTTCGATGGTCTGATAATTATCGTGGTGAAAATTATTTATTTATTTATAGCCGGATTAAAATAGTACAACATCAATTACATTGATTAACATAGAAACGATTATTACGTTGACAATAATTATGTTGTATATAATTTAATTTAAAACTAACATGGAACAGTGGACTCCCTTGCATACAGAACACCAGACATATAAATGCATAATTTTATTCCATTCATCAGCAAACACATCACATTCAGGGTTGGCAGTCAGAAGGGCATTTCACATCTTCATAGTACGACAGACTGGGGACATAGTTATGGCAAACATTATACATGTAAATTATTAAAATATTAATAATAAAATTAATTTGACACTAATGATCGCATGGAAGTATGGCAGACTAAGGAGCTTCACGGACGCTTTTTTTTTTTCGGGCCCTTCATGGACCTGATGTAGATCAACTAGCGTCCGTAGCCTGGCTGCGTTTCGGTAACCTCTTTGGAGAAACCGAAGGTTTTGTCTGTGCAATTATGGACGAAGTTAAGATAACAAACAACTACCGGAGATTTATTGTGAAAGACGGCAGGGTTGACATTTGTCGGGCATGCCACCATCCAGGTGAATCAATCAGACACATTATCTCCGGATGATCCAGTCTGTCTAACGAAGAATACTTCATAGACACAACCTTGTAGCCAGGATTATCCATCAGCAACTTGCTCTCAAATACAGCCTTGTAGAATCGGAAGTGCCGTACTACAGGTATTATACTCGTATATAGGAACTATTGTTGCCAATAAGCCTGATATAGTGGTGGTGGATCCATTAGAGCGGCGCGCAATGAATGTTGACATAACGGTCCCGCATGACGGGAACCTCGTGAAAGCCGAGAAACATAAACAAATCAAGTATCTTGACGTGGCTCGCGAGGTTGTCGACATATGGGATGTGGACTCAGCGATCATTGTACCGATAGTCGTGACAGCCAATGGCTTAATAGCCAAGAGCCTCAACCAACACCTGAGGAGGCTCTCGATGGGTAGCTGGATCAAGTGCTTGATTCAGAAGGCGGTACTTCTGGACACGACTTGCATTGTTAGTAGGTTCCTCTCTCTGGAGCCCTGACCGCCGATAGCTTGGACCCTGTTCCCGGTACCGGTGGGCCACTAATTTTTACGTTTTTATATTTTCTATATTCTAATATTTTCAAATATAATTTATATGTATTTAAAGAAATAAAGGAAATTAATTAAAAATAATTTATATATGTATAATTTCTTTTTTCTGTAATTTAATTGTATTTTTTTTTTATGTTACAAGTATTTTGTAGAGTGTGTTTTATATCCTATTCATTTTGGGTTGCCTGACACAAGTAATAAATTTAGCATACATGTCACTGCCTGGAATCTTCTTGTTGTTCGGTTTGGAACTACAATCCAACTTATATGAGCATAAAAGGGCAGTAATATAACATAACATAACATCACGCCTTGTTTTCCCGCAGGGTTGGGTAGAGGTGTGCCTATAGTACAGCCACATTTCGCCAGTAATATTAATATTCGTCGAGCTCCTTAAGTTCCGAGTTGAGATGCACGATTACTGACAAATGCGTGCACTGATTGGACAGGTCCACTCAATCTGTGTGGTTCTTTCTTCAAAAGACCATTCCAGTCACTAGTCTATATGGTCTTCGCATGATCTGACCAAGATTATGTCTGGAATTTAAAAGAGACTGTGACCTCTGAGTTTGTTTCGTCCTTTCTTCTCAGAGTATGCAGGTAGGACACGCTGACCTCATCTAGTTTAAAAAATATGATTGACGTGTAAAAGTGTTTTTATAAACCTACTTACAGGAATAAAATCATTTATCATTGAAAAAAAAAAGTTTAAAAGCTGATAATTTAACTAGACCTCCCGTTTTTCATCAAAACCAGTTTTGCTAATGAACAAAGAACTACGGTGACAGTGTTAATATTGATCACCTGCCAACATTTTTTCCGAGAAGATTGGGTCCAGCGTTCAAGCTGCCCAAATGTAATTACAAACAGCAGCTGGCTTTTGCGATGCATAAACGTCACTTATGTTAATCTGTAAATTTCACGCGTAAATAGCATAAAGCATGCACGATGAAATTATCTATTTACTAGTTCACGTAAAACTATCAATGAAACTAATGTCATGAAACTAATAACGGTTGATTCATTCTCAAAGTACTTTATTCAAAAGCAAAATAAAAATAACAATTTTATCGGGTTATCTTTATCATCATATAAAAGAACAATTCGTTACATTTATTTTTTAAAGATTATTGCTTTCAAATGTTGGCCGTAACTGCGGTTAACATGGTCCATTTTGAATTTCAAATTGTATATGACGCATTCGAGCATATCGAGTAGTATTTGGAGAATATCGCGAGTAATGTTAGCTTCCAATTCCTCAATCTTATCCGGCTTTTCCATGTAGACTTTGGACTTTACATAGCCTCTAAGGATAACGTCTAGAAGTGAGATATCACATGGTTTAGGCGGCCAATTCACTGGTTCGAAGCGAGAAATTAACTGTGCACCGAATTTTTCTCGCAATAAAGCAATGGTTTCACGGGCTGTATGGCACGCAGCGTCGTCTTGTTGGTACCACATGAGATCACGGGCTTCAATTTCAGGAAGCAAATAGTCCTCTTTAATTGTGCGTGATATTTGTCAAATACCACTCGAAATGCTCGGACGCGACATAGAAAATTGGAACTGCAAAATGGACGACGTTGAAGTGGGCAAGCTCTTTAAAGAGTCATTGCAGACCGCCTCGATGGGCGGCTGGTGCGGGTGGGGCCAGATTTGGCGGAGTGCCAGTTTGGTGTCCGCAGGGGCGTTCTACGGTGGATGCCATCATGCGCGTGCGAGCCCTCACGACGGGAGATGCTGTGACCCAGGATGGGGTCGTCTTGGCGGTGTCTCTAGACATCGCCAATGCGTTCAATACCCTACCCTGGAGTTGCATCAGGAAGGCACTCCGGTATCACGGATCGACCGACCTGCGTCTGTCGTATGGTCGAGGCCTATGTGACAGGCAGGCTGTCATCTACCCCAGTCACCAAGGAGAGTAGAACCGGCGAGAGGTGTCGTGTGGTGTCCCACAGGGACCGGTCCTGGGGCTGCATCTGTGTTACATCGGGTACCACTGGGTGTTGCTCGTCGACCTCCGTAGCAACGTTAGCTTGGTATACTATGACACGCTGGTTCTGGCGCAGGGGAAGTCGCACCAGGCGCCGGCCGAAGTGATGACCCGCGAGGTTGCGACAATCGTTGAGAGGATCCGGCAATTGGTAGTCGAGGTGGCCTTGCACAAGTCCGAGGCCATGTGTTTTCATAGTCCTCGGAACGCGCCACCATCGGGTTCCCAAATAACAGTAGGAGGGGTTCACATCGACGTCGAGTCGACGATAAAGTACCTTGGACTCGTCCTCGATAGCCGGTGGAACTTTGAGGAGCATTTCCGACGTTTGGCTCCCAGACTGGAGCCAGCCGGGGCTGCCCTGAAGCGGCTCCTGCCCAATCGAGAGGACCCAAACGCCTCCTGCCGGAGGCTCTACGCGGGATTCGTGTGGTCCATGGCCCTTTACGGGGCACTGTTTTGGACGCGTTCATTAAGGTGACTACCAGCACGTCTGTTGAACGCGTCTGGGATCTGGAGGCAAAAGCCCTCGCGCACATTTGGGAGTGCGGCGTGGAGGCGAAATGCCGGGGCATAACTCCGCTGCGGACAGAGCGGACAGAGCTCCGGCGGGGTCTCATGGCGGCATGGAGAGTGCGATTGTCGCAACCCAGTAGTGGGCACGCCACAACTGCGGCGGTAAATCCTCTCTTTGAGGAGTGGATTGAGAGGCATCACGGCATCCTCACCTTCCACTTGACGCAGGTCCTCACCGGACATGGCTGTTTCGGGAGGTTCCTGTTCCGGATAAGGCGGGAGGAAACGCCCTGGAGTTATCATTGTGTGGATCGCCCGGAGGACATGGTGGAGCATACGGTGGAGGTCTGCCCGGCTTGGGCGGAGTACCGCAGTGTCCTCGCAGAGGCGATCGATGACGGGGATCTCTCGCGTCCGGCCCTGGTCCAGGCCATAGTACGGAGCGAGAGGGCATGGGAAGCCGTCACCTCCTTCTGCGAAATAGTAATGCTTGCGAAGGAAGAGGCGGAGCGCGTGAGGGCGAGGCAATCGTTGTACCCTCACGCCCCTAGTCACCGCAGAAGCAGACACTCTGGGCGTTTGGAATCGATAGCCGATTCCTGGCCACCGTAGGCGCGGGCTTGCGGACAGCGAGCAATGGGCAGCTCGCCGTCCAGTAAGGACCAGGCCCGGGTCGACAGCGCGTTGTTTTTCACGTGCGCCTTAAAGAGATTTCAGCACTAAATGACGGGGTCCGATAGGGCCGATGCCTGCTAAGGTCGCCGATTGTTCGAAAGAGTTACCGTGGCCCTGGTGCACAGGCAACTGAAGGAATACGGGTGGGTTTTAGTAGTTACTGAATAATTTCCCACCCGAATAAAGAAAATGGACAACGTTAACAGCAGTTACGGCTAACATTTGAAATAAATAATCTATAAAATATTTAAATATTTTTATTTATTTGTTTACTTTGAAAAAAGTACCTCTAAATGAATCACCCGCTGTTACGCAACTAGTTTCGTAACGTAAATTCGGCTTAAGTGACCGTTCGTAATTCGAAAGCGAACACACTGGTTTTTTTTATATAAAGCAAATGATCGCGGATTCACAAATCGACATCGATCGAATTTCAAAGTGATGTTTAAAGAATAGTAAAAGACTAACAACACCGTGAACAAGATCTACTTATCAGATGAAATCATGATGGAATGATTGGAAGTGAAAAATGTTTTTCAACCAACAACCAAATTGTGTAACACAGTTTCTATCATAATTGGAAGGATTTTGAAGTAAACTCCTAATCCATTGCTTCATTTGTTTAAAAATGCATCTGTTTGACAACTAAACTGCGCAATGAATGTTGTTGAAATGTCAAAATGAATGGCATTGTCTTTTTACGTATTGACCCGCAGAACAATGATTAAAACGCTCAGAAGCGATAGTAACATCAAACATATTAAAATTACTTGTTACATGTAGCAGAACGAACCTCTAAAGGTAGGATCGAAGCGGACCCTATTCTTTCTTTTGTTTTAAATATTCATCACCTGCAACTCTCCGACTTAATTTAGGGGACATCGTAATCTGGCGTTCGGAGTAAGCTTTAAATACCTTTTTAAGTTACCTTTGTTTTTTTTTACAATTTATTTTCGACTAATGGATTGCTTTGAGATTGCCTGCAGTATTTATTCTAAATCTTGACTTTTGTGTAGTAGAAAATAAAATGGGAAAGTGTAAAATTAGTATAATTACGAAAGTCTTGTGCTTAATGAAGAAATGTTAGATAGGTGCTTTCAGGCAGTGTTTGAACCAAAAATAAACGCACTACAAATAAACAGAAGTTAGCTGCTATTTCATATAAAAACGGCACTATTATATTTTCAATTATATCAACAAGACTAGACTGAATATGATAAAAATTTCGCCAAAAAAAAGATTTAGTTATATAAAAAAAACCGCCCAAGTGCGAGTCGGACTCGCGCACGATGGGTTCCGTACCGTCATCTATAAAAACGGCAAAAAAATCATGTCTTTTCTATAGGAGCCCCCTTAAATATTTATTTTATTCTGTTTTTTAGTATTTGTTGTCATAGCGGCAACAGAAATACATCACCTGTAAATTTTCAACTGTCTAACTATCACGATTCATGGGATACAGCCTGGTGACAGACGGACAGACAGACGGACGGACAGCGGAGTCTTAGTCATAGAGTCCCGTTTTACCCTTTGGGTACGGAACCCTAAAAAAAGAATTGGCAGGACCAACAAACATTTTTTTTAAATACGTATTGGTCCACATCCATAGTCTGTGTGGTAAGCGCCATTGTTATCTTTGAGTATGATTTTTCTTTGGTAAATAATGTATACCAGTATGAGCTAATTTTATAGTAACTATGACAAGTTAAACCTAATACAAATTACCAAACCATCCCACCCGAAAATTATTATTAAGCTATTGCGTAGCTTTTATCGCGGGCTTTGAGCGCGGCGACCGAATCAAGAAATTCCGTAACGAAAATAAAACCTAACACCCCTCACTCCGCCTACCATGTAGCTCGGCCGAGCGTTCGCTTAACGTATATGTATATGGTACGACTGTACTTGAATTAATATCAAAGAAAAAAAAATACTGCATAAATAAAAAATAAATCAATAATTTTTTTTTTTTTTTTTTAAAAACGTTGCCCCACACTAGGAATTTCTCCTGTATTGTGGGTGCGTTTACAAACATTTAATTAAACTCACATACACAAACAGCCAGACCCGGAACAACTACTTGTAGGTCATACAAATATTTGTTCCGTGCGGGAATCGAACCCGCGACACGCAGCGCAGCAGTCAATCGCTTAACCACTGCGCCAACCGTGCCGTCAATCAATAATTATAATTGCATAAGTTGATAAAAAATGCTATGCAATAGCTTTACCGCGGCAGTCCCCGAGTGCCACACGTGTTTTTTTTAAACCTACTACTCCTTAATCATCAACCCACTTAACCAGCAAAATCGAGCTTGATGCTGAACAAAATTATTTTTTTATCTTATCTGAAGGAGCTCATAGAGCAAAAATATCAACGTAATACGTTTTATAAAAGGGACTGTTTCTTTATTTATTTAAAACAACAGCTTTTCGCTTTTTCTCGCCAGTACTCTCTGCCAGTACTGGAGTCGACCCTTGCTGTTATATTAAAGACTCCTTCGTTCCTGCTAGTTGCTTTTACTTTTTTACAAAAATGTTTTTTACTTTTAAAAAGGTTTTTTTTTAGAAACTGTGATAATAGAATTGTGAGGGTCTGTTAAAGTGCTAAGATAGAGTTTTAGTTGTTTTCTTTGTAAACAAGAAATGTCTTGTATATTACAGTTTTATTATCTCTTTTCAAGGTAGGTATGCAATGCAAACCTTCGAGTCTGTTTGTTGGTCGTTGATGTTTAATGTAAGAAACAATTTTAAGGCATGTATTTAATCGAAGCTCTAACAATTCCCATTTTGCGTTCCCAAAAATATTATTGAACACTAATATAATGATTATGCATAGTAAAGTAATATAAAGTAAAGTACAAATAGCAAAGTAATTTCGACCAACTTGGATGTTCCGCTCGCTCGGCTCGCGCGCAGTTTGTCAGAGTTCTAACCTAACCTATTTTGTCGGGGTGCCCTTGCTTAGTTTCTATGACTAACTATGAGAAAAAGGCAGAAAGTTAAAAAAGAGGCTCAATCAAAAAAAAATTAAAGGTCATCATCATGAATTTAAAAAAGTGTCCAAAGTGTCTTTTAGAGGCTCAGTCAAATAATTCTCGTTTTTTTATAGAACGAGTGGTCTTAGTCTTCTTAAATAATCGTTTTGGTAAATGTTTGATAGGTACCTACTTGTTTGCGTGCTACATTGGTAATTCATGTGGATTCGTGCCTAATATAATCCTGGCATTACCAGAAACGGTTGTCACCGCATTTTCATTTCTTGAGATCTGTAAACGTAATGGGATTGATTTACAATAGGGAACTCGACGGTTTTATAATCGTTGGATCAAATATTATTGTTTTGAGTTTATTTTATTTTTTCAATTAAACAATTATTATTATGATATGGTAAGCGTTTTAAAGTACCTACTTATTGTTTTCTATCATTTTTTTGGACTGGCTTTTTTGCTCAATGATTTACGCAAGAATTAAAACACGGTTTAAAAAACAATTTAACGAACCTCAAAAATAAAACCGTCCCGGACAAAGTACTAAACAATTTCCACTTCCGCCAACGTATGATCGCGTCGAAAAAGTGACGCGAAAATTCTAACAGACACCACCAAAGTTTTCAAATCCAGTTTTGCAAGTTTAAACCCACTTATGAATAGTGAATACTCGTGTAAATTTTCACAAATCCACTGCGTCGTTGGAAACTTAAACCGTGTTTGAACAGGTTTCAATTCAGCTATCGAGAAATGCAAGTTGGTGAGTTTCAATCTATCTGGAATCAAGACTGTGACAATTATGTTGAAATGAATTAGTGGCTGGAATAATGGGTTCTGTGTTAACGAGGATTATACGGATTAATTACTTTGGCGAAGAGGGGGCGCAATTTATAATAAGTAGGTTTCATTTCATTTAAATTTAACTTTGATTATTTTAGGAACGAATTAAATTCCAATTGAAAGTAACTATGAAAATAAATAAATGAAAAAACAAGTAAATGAATGAATGATGTTGAGACTAACTATGAAAGTGAATAAATGAAAAAAACAAGTAAATGAATGAATGATGTTGAAAGTAACTATGAAGTGAATATGAAATTACAGTATTTACAATAAAAATAAAAATATAATAACCTAACCTGACAAAAACTATTAAAGGATAAATATTTTCAGTTCATCTATTCACAGGAAAAGTTCTCTAATAAAGGTTCTTAGATAAATTAATAGTTGAAAACCGGAAAACAAAAACACAAACACATTTTTTCTTATAAACGATGCTAAACCAACTTCACTTACACTCCTAACGCATAAAACAAACCCATCGGTTGGCAGCAATGGTTTATGATTAATTCAAGCCACGGTAAATACGTTTATTTCGTAGCTGTGGCGTTGACAAAGCGCACGCCAGGGTACGTGACGAAATTGGCCGCACGCTCGATATCCGTGGGGGCTGCTGCGAAATAAATCGCTCCCGTGAACATTTACCAGCTAAGCTAATAAAGTTAAACGGGGAGCGAGAAATGAGAGAGGTTGAGAGCGTTCGCTGACGGCATACAATCGGTGACCGATTTTTGTAGGAGCTAAATAGAGTATAGATCAAGTGTATCAACTCATACGTCCTACAAAACGTAGCGCATACAAAAATTCAGTAGATCATGGCCAAACCGATTGTCATGTCGGTGAAAAATGGAACATTCGGAAATGTATGCGCTAACGCAGATTGTCGGCCACATACACAGTCCGTCGCATACAAAAAAGAATGACATATTTGTGCTCGTGTGCGTTGAGTCAGTCACGAATTCAGTGATAAAACTCGGCGAAAAATCTGACTGATTGTAGGACCTACAAAAAGTATGCCGTGTGCGAGCGCACTAAGCTGGAGAGCTGTATCTCCCGTAATTTGTTAGCTAGAGTTATCTGTGCGTCACGAGCTGATCGATTCAGTAATTCAATGTGTGGTCCGGTACACAAAAGAGATAAGTGATGCAGCTATCTACTAATTAAGTAATTGTATTAATAATATTGTAAAGAGTAATTTATGCGGCCTACCCAAATGTTCTTTCGTTGGTATTGTTCGTCGAATCGTTGAGCTCCTTAAGTTTTGAGTTGAGCTGCATGATGGTAATCGTGCAGCTCGTCAATAGACAAATGCGTGTACTGACTGGACAGGTCCACTCATTCAGTGTGGTTTTTCCTCAAAATACCGTTTTAGACTCAAATCTACATGGTCTTCACATGATCTGATCAAGATTATGTCTGGACTTTAAAAGAGACTGTGACCTCTGAGTTTGTTTCGGCCTTTCTTCTCAGAGTAGTCAGATAGGAAACGCCGACCTCATCTAGTTTTAAAATATGATTGACGTGTAAAAGTGTTTGTACAAACCTACTTACAGAAATAAAATCATTTATCATTTACGGCTACTTTTGACCCATATTTGACCGCTGAATACTCTAGTCCTAAGCATGGGTTTTTAAAGTGTCTTTATTGTGTGCGTTACCCCAGCCAGAAAATGTCGAATATCGTAATAATATTAATTAGTATATCAGCTTCTATAATTGTAGCAATAAAAAACAAAAAAAAAAAATGCAACGCTTAGAAGCTATTTAGGTAAATAGAAATATGCTTTAATCGGTCCTAGCACTTCGAATAGGAGCTCTGAAGACTTACTGGCAACGACATGTTTTAGCTTATAACTTCTTAAAAATGTTTTTGAAGTTTCATCAGTATTCTGTAACTAATTATTAAATTATGATGTAATTTTAATTCAGTTCGGGCCATGATACACAGCGGAGTTATTTAACCACCGATTAACCGAGTTTCTTGTGTATGTTATATCACTAATTAGTACATTAGTTCAATTATAAACCTATACATTTTCAAAGTAATATACTTAATAATTATTGAGATAATCGAAAAATAGACATTATGAAGTGCCCGCGGGACCGCGGTAACCCGACCAAGTTTAGATGGTTACAGAAAAGCGGCCGCGTAATGCATTATGCTATGCTAACGTAATAAATAAACAAAACTTCTGACTACGGTAACGTTACCCCAGCCAGAACTGTTTTTGTCAAACAACTAAAAAACCATTCGCACGAAAAATTTAAAAATCTACGCTACAATTACAGAAGCTGATATACTAATTATCTATTTATGCACAAATGACGATATTCGACATTTTCAGATTGGCGTAACGCACACGTCTTTATTAAAAATATTATAGGTACAAAAATGGCAAATATTCAAATGAATGAAACACCGAATTACATACACATATTCCAATTACATACATAAACGACTGTTTCCCGTCGCGGTAGACACAAACTACATAACTCCACCATACAAACAAACATCAAAATCAAAAACCCACCAAAATCTAATATTGATATTACTATCGCCTATCTAAACAAAAAGAAAATATCCTGACTAAATAAACCAAATCCTATAAGACCTAATATCCTCAAATCCAGTGCCAAATACGAAAAAAATCCGTAGGGAGTCCAGTAGCGATATTAAATACGTAAGCTACGGGACAGCCTAGAAATGTCTGAGATAAATGTGGTTGCAAATACTGCGAGCAAATAGTTCAGAAGCAGTAGTTTTTCTACTATATCCCTGGTATGTTACGTAAGTGGCAAGTCCTCGGTCAACACTGAGTTTGCGGAAGCCTGATTTAGTTAGGCTGTGGTTATGATCCTCATTTTTTTCTGCGGGCGTATGTTTTTTGGCGGGGTGAATTTAGCTTAGGTACTGGGTAAGGAAAGGTTTAAATTAATGCTTGGGTTCGACTTTTTAGCTACGTGCACAGAGATGCAGTTTTTAAAGTAAAAATCTTGTCTTATTAATTAGTTTGATGAATAATAATGACTTAGTTAACTATATCGCAACCTGCGTGTGTGTATGTAAGGATCGTATTTTATGCCTACTCCCATGGGAATAAGGCGTGAGTTTGTTTTAGTTAACCATCGTCTTTTCTTGGTTCACTCGAAAAGAAAAAGATTTTTTTTTTAAACTAATACCTACCTACTGTTTTCTTTGCATGTATGAGACTTCATAATGTCTCCGAACGCATAAAAAAAGGCCCCATCAAATAAAATTCTGTACTTTATCGACCATTTAAATCCTATTGCCGATTTAAACCGTTAATTTCTTTATTGATACCCGACGATAAATCAATGTGACAGTTATTGAAAGGAATAACAAATGAATTGAAACTAATCTCGGAACAGAAGGAACAAAATGATCAGCTGTTTTACTTCCCACGGCTGTAAAAGTCAATTGAATATCGATTACTTTAACTCCTTTACTGACTACCGATTTTGTTGATTTTTTCTACTGCAAAAGTTTTGAAATGAAAAATATGCATTCTATGTCATTTGCCAATACGTGAGTTTTGTTGTGGTATTAATAATGTTTGACAAAAAAAACTTGGCCTCTTTTAAGTTTCTTACGGACTAAACTCAATGTTTCGATCATAAGGGACTAAATAGAGATTGCGCCAAGTCACCACGCTTGCACAGCACACCGTTAGTCAAGATTGATTATTTAAAGAAAGAATAATTACGCTCCTGGATTTCCTAAGTATAAGTATTTTCCGTTTGGATCACACATAGGTTCACCGCAAAAGTAATAAACTATTAGGTGCTGGGTTTCATTAAAAAAAATACAAATAACTATAAAAGCCCGACCCGGAAGCAAAAAAGCAACACCAAAAGAAATACCTTACAAGGATGTTTACAAATTGACCAACGAAATGATCCGCTTTGCTTCATCAAAGATATTGAGAAGTTTCCAATTGAATATCCGCCGAGCCTTCCAAACGGGGTCAAAGGGAAGAGAACCGTCATCCCTAGTTACACCTTCATTATTATAAGGACCGAGTACGGATGGTTTGTTTATATTTTGTATTTTACATGTTTTTGTTAACTTTTTTGGGGTTCCGACGATATTGGCGCCTGCTGTGTTGTCTGCGTAAAAGTAGATGGGGAATTCACTCGAGTGAGTTGTTATTTTTTTTAACCTTTTTCCGGTACATGAATTTGAATCTTTTCTGTGGAATTCCTAAAGAAGGTTATTATCTTTTTATATTACTTTATGAGATTCTTATTCATTTCGGCACAGCATTTCTTCGATACATTTGCTACATCATATTATACTTTTCACTCAATCTATTCATCTTTTCTTTACTTTTTCTCTATTCTTATAGTTATCCCC
This sequence comes from Dryobotodes eremita, assembly GCA_917490735.1. Taxonomy (NCBI): domain Eukaryota; kingdom Metazoa; phylum Arthropoda; class Insecta; order Lepidoptera; family Noctuidae; genus Dryobotodes; species Dryobotodes eremita. The sequence continues at coordinate 2,647,956 of OU823252.1, read as the reverse complement.
CTTCATACTCAAATATTTCTTACGTCATCTTAACATCCCTCCTCTAACGTATCACATGCCCAACTCCCAAAGTTACCGATTTCCAAAGATCTTTTAAAACTATCAGTAGTTCAAATAAAACATCCACTTTAATCGGAAACATTGCAGTGCAGTCTCTTAAATCTGCATACATAATATTGTTCATGCAAAGCTGCACTAGAAACTTTAAATAAAACGCCGATTACCAAATAATTCGGATCACGTAAACGCCGTATATTCTCGGACGATTCATACGGAATTTTGGAACAGGGAAGTATCTGAAATGTTTCAGGAAATTTAAAAGAGTGTAACATTTAACCCGGATGTATTTAGAAGAAAAGATTAGCAGCTTGATGCTTCCAAAGTCAATAACGACTTTTTTAACGCCATGATTTAACATCAACATCTGCCAATGGCCATTTTTAACAAAAATTGCTTACTGAACTGTTCATAAGCAAATTCAGCACCCTAATTGCGAAAAACACTTTCAATGTTGTTGAACTGTTAAATTAAAGGCTTTGCCATTGTAAAGGTGTTACGCAATTTCTCTGCAGATCTGTAACGTTAAGATATAATTTTATAAAGAATAATTTTAATAGCAAAACTCCAATAAAATATATGAAAATACCATTTTTTTTTTGGTATTTTCATATGTTCTATTGGTGTTACACAATAAATAAAATACCTCATTCAAAAAATAAAATAAAAAACGTGTGGGGTTAGGGCACCCCCGTCAGGAATGAAGTTCCTTATGCTTTTTTCTTTAACGCCGAATGTAATTCGATATAGAGATTTAAATTGTATGATGAAAACTTTTAAAATTTTGTGAACCGCCACCTTTTTATTTCATTTTTTGGGTGGGAAATCATTAAATGACCTCTCCCGCTCTGGACGGAGCGGAAGGGCGTGCTAGAATCTTACTGACTAAAACCCACCCGTGTTCCTTCAGTCGCCTGTGTGCCAGGGCCATGGTAATGAAGTCGAATTGAAAATCCGCCACCTTGAATTTTCAATTTGACTCCTGCTGTCGATAGTGAAGTCAAATTGAAATTCAAATTAAAATTTTTCAAGGGTGCTCCCTTGAAAAAAAGAAAACGACAAAACGGTGAAAATTTAAATTTTTTCGCAGCTGCTGTCTTGGATTTTCATTTTGACCTCATCCTCGAAAAATATGATAACAACACCCATATTTAAAAATTTTCGCAGCCGCCGTCAAGAGGAAAAGTTAATTTTTAATAAATTTATTATATACTAGCTGCGCCCCGCGGTTTCACCCGCATCAGTCTCGATCCCGATGAAATATCGGGATAGTAAGTATCCTATGTTTTAATCCAAGTCATGGTCTACCTATGTGCCAAATTTCATCGAAATCTGTTCAGCCGTTTTTGCGTGATTGAGTAACAAACATCCAAACATCCACACTTTCACATTTATAATATTATAGGATTTATTTTTAATTTAATTAAAAAATAATACTTGACCTCACATCGGCTTCAACACCCTCGAAAACCATGAAAACTATCTATCTCTCTCTGTCTCTTTCTATTATATATTATAAAAAGTCGCATGGAGGGGGCATAACGCTTTAACGTTACGTGAAGATTTCTAAAATTTTCTAAAATTTAACTCCTACCGCAAGCTCCGTTAAAGAACTTCGTTTCAAAAATAAATCCCAAAGTCAGACAAAAGAGAATTTAGAGGCGATGCACAACACACGGCAAAGGTATCAACAAAGTGTATTTACTATGTCGCTCCGCACGATTAAGGTATGATACAGACAACCGACAAATTGGTAGCAGACTTAGGCCCCACTTGCACCGCCAATCACTACACATTTAGCGACAAACGAGTTTAAAACATAATTCTATTTCTGTCAAATGTTTGAAGATGACAGAGACAGAATGATGTTTAAAACTCGTTTAGCGCTTAACATGATTTTGATTGGCGTTTCTAAGATGGGTGTAAAGAAAACTTAGAAATAAGAAACTGCGTTTTTTTTTTTTGCAATATGCTTAATTAGAAAAATTATGACCACAGACCATGTTGTGAGGTTAGAGCAGTCAAAGTAAGTCGTCGAATCACGTTATAAGGGTGACGACTTTATCTCCCTCAGGCCCAGGACGAGCTAAAGACGCGACATATTAACTATAGGAGGACACTGGTGCGCGTTCGACTGGAAAACTCAGAGCCCTTTTAACAGACACGATCTTTCGAGTCCCAAAGACAAAGGTCATCCATCGATAAGGAGGTCCACATAGTAGTGGAAAGTTTGATGGACTAAAACTCAAAGTATTTATTGCAATTAAATCAATTATAGGCACTTTTGGACTGCCAATGAGTCGGTCGGTCAGGAAGATGAAGCTAGTTTACCCATTCCAAAGCGAAAAACCTAAGTAGACGAAAGGGCAAGAAACTCCACGGACACTCTTTTAAGTCAACGACTATTTTGTACGCATAATAGTAGATTGTTATACGAGGGGCTAAAATGACCCATTATATACGAGGTAGTTTTACTCCCGAGCTTGAGCGAGGGAGTTATAATGATAAAATACAGTCTATTTTTTACTACGATTGCGAGAAAATAAAATAATCCAATACAATACTAAATAGTTTACAATTTTTTTATTCCTTCTGTAGCCGCAACACAATGTATGCATTCTACCGAAGAGATCACCGCTTTTAGTTCCATTTTCAAAAATATAATGTTCTTATTTTTATATGAAACTGTAATAAATAAGTAGTCTTTATTCATGATTATTCTACTTATGAATAAAGACTTTTTCGTTTTTGTAGGCTTGCTGGTACCAGACAAAAATAAAAAAATAAAGTTTTTGCTCCTAGAGCAAAATATGGTATTTTTTCCCCGCTCTGCAACACTACAAAGACGGACTTTTTGAGTAAGAGGAGTGAAAAAAGTATTTTTAAACTGTATTAAGTTTGCAACTTGTCGCTCGTCTGCAAACCACCGTATAAAAGCGAACGTAAAAAGTATTTTTCTCTTGTTTGTTTTTTTTTAAGTATCTTAGTTTTATTTTAGCTTCTACATAACGCTTATCTGCCGTTAGCAGTCTTTATGCGTTGAGACCCTTATAGAATATATGGACGCTGAATTCATAGCATTTTATTTCGTTTAACCAACATTGTTGGAAAATTTTACTTGTTACAATTGTCGATGTGAGAATTGTTGTGTGTTCATTTATGACGCTTTACCAATTGCTTGGAATTTTGAAAATTGTTTCTGAAAAGGATTCTATGTGTGGTATCCTGTCAATAAAAATACTAATGGTCACGGTTAGCAAAAACAGTAAAGTAAGAACTGATTTGCAGGACTTCTTGTTAAAAAAAAAAACCTTAATTACGGATTTAAAAAAAAATTGCGCATACCAAAAGCATGCAAAAAAACATAGAAAAAATCACAATTAATACCTAAAAACAAAGTCCCATTTTATATAATAAAATTATATTATCAGAACCAACTTGAACAAGGCGTCAAAATGTTTTTCCATCCCTAAATAAAAAACAAAAGCATCAAATTAATAAAGCTAGGTTCATTAGTAATGTCGTGTTAATTAATTATTTAATATAGTCATCGCATAAATATTAATCTATAACTACAGCACTGTCAAATTATTGATTAATTAACTAATAAAACAGGCTCATTTATTCAAAGCAATTTTTTGCAATCAACGTCTTCTCAGTTCGTCAGCCGCAACCACATCAGTCTTGTCTAGGTAGGGCTGCTCCATTGTCGACCCTGAATAACTTGGCTATTGGTTTAAATTTATCCCTTGTGCCGCGAATGGACATGCTAGTGGCATGGATTATTGAGATGATAATTCTTGATCTTAGCCAATCCATCACTACGCTAAAGGACCTATTCCAGCAGTCAGCAATTGCAACGAGATAATTGTTTTAATTAAATCTTCACGCTTTCGGCATTTCGTTCACACTGCTGCTCATGAGTTAACTAAATAGATTACTGGGGTTAACAATGTAAAATAGTAGGATTTGAATTTACCAGACTTGAAATAACATTTCGACTTTTTCAACCAAATATTAAGTCTGTTCGTGGAAATTATTCGAAAGTTTCAGTATAGAATAGACTAGAATACTCTTTATTATGTACACCATAAAAATTACGGATATAAATGTAAACATTTTACATAGGGTGACACAATGGGCGGTCTTATCGCTAAAACCGATCTTTTACAGACAACCTTTGCACGGATTCAAGGATGGATGGATGGATTATAGCTTACTACCGAAGGAATTACTGGGTATTAAGTTATTTTATGATAGCTAAGGACCAATTATCTGTTATCTATGTTCCACTTCGACTGTACCTATTTATTTTTGTGCTTTTTATCTAACTGCAGATATATTCAGGATCTAAATTATCACAATTTCCACATAATCAAATGCAATAAGCTGAAAACCTACCATGTCCTATTTTTAGCTCCACCAAACTGACCAACTCGTAAAATAACCATCTAACTTACGCCAACGAAAACTGAATTTTTCCTAACTAAAATTCTTAAGCGATCGCTTCATCGAACATTCCCACCGTCTCCACAGCTGCGCGACATTTCCTCTCATGTATAAAACGCGAGACTTACTTTGGGCGTACATTCAATTACTCGTTCGTTGAGTGTCAAAGAGCTTTCAGTGTCGTGTGTCGTTTAATCCTCAGCTCTAAACGGTTCAGTCGAGCTAGCTTTTAAAATTTCTTATAATACACTCTTTGCATATTCCCCTAATGTAAAATGAAAAGTGAGATTTTAAATTTTACGCCAACAAAATTATGTACTCATGGTGGAAAGTTTATTAAAATCTGCGTCACCTTAAATAAGTGCAGGTATTAGCCACGTTGGAGTTGTCATGAATAAAATAAAGTGTTTACAATCTGCACAGTTTACGAACGTCGCAAGAAATTATTCATAGATTCTTCCTCTTCGAGTGGTGTTATGCTGCTAAACGCATCAAAAGAGGCTTAAAGGCTTAAAGCCCTTTACGGCAACCGGACGATGTGAGTCTTGGGAATTACGTCCATCGGTTCCGTTGAATTTGTCTTCAATATGTTCGGGTCGTCTTCCCGTTTAACCAAATTCAGTTGAATATCAATATTTTATATGAAGCATTGCAGCCGTACTACTGCAGCCCAGTTACTGGTATAATACACTATGTAGTTTAAGGCCGAATGAAGAATTCGAATGGAAAATGATAAATGATTTTATTTCTGTAAGTAGGTTTGTACAAACACTTATACACATCAATCATATTTTTAAAACTGGATGAGGTCGGCGTTTCCTATCTGACTACTCTGAGAAGAAAGGCCGAAACAAACTCAGAGGTCACAGTCTCTTTTAAAGTCCAGACATAATCTTGGTCAGATCATGTGAAGACCATGTAGACTTTTGTCTGAAATGGTCTTTTGAGGAAAAACCACACAGATTGAGTGGACCTGTCCAGTCAGTCCTTGTCAGTAATCGTGCAGCTCAACGCAGAACTTAAGGAGCTCAACGATTCGACGAACAATACCAAAGAAAGGACATTACGGTAGGCCACAAAAAGTACTCAAACTGTCAGACCATGATTAAAATTAACTGAGAAGAAGAAAAAAAAAGCAACAATGACCCACATAGTTTTCACATTCACAATATTAAAATAATAATCATGTATTCAGTCTAGCCTGCATACTACTCACGAATATTTAGGAAGATTAATCATCGTCATGCTCGTGAACGGGCGCCGTCAGTAGGGAATGGTCATTTCTTAGGTGCCACGGCTTATTTTAATTTAATTTAATATTTGAATTGTTTTTGTTTTTTTATTACGGACGCTTTTAACGTTCTGCATAGTTCTCACATGCATAATTTCAACATGAATGATGTAACCAATATTTTGTAACCATATTTTGATTTAAAAGAGCGTCCGTGGAGTTTCTTGCCAGTTCTTCTCCATAGGTACCTACTGCGCTTTGGAATGGGCAACTAGCTTCATCTTTCTGACTGACCGACCCCTTGACAATTCAAAAGTGCCTGTAATTGTTTTATTTGAAATAAATGCTTTGAGTTTTTTTTTTTAATCTAAATATTGTATACCAAGGTAAAGGTGTATTAAGACAGCGTTAGTTTTCTAAACAGTCGCATGAGAAACGGACAAAGATGGCATAGAACTAAAACCCCTCCTTTGTAGTGTCGTACTTAAAGTGTGTCTTTTAGTACGAAACTCTAAAACCCACAAAAGCCTTGTAAGAACATACGGTTATTTTTCATAGACGTAATAAGTTTCCACTTCAACTAGTACTAATGCAGGGGGCGTGTTTGAAGCACATTATAAGCACCTATTAAAATATTGGTTTTAAAGCCACAAATAGTGCATGTATTCGTCTAGTAAAAGTCTTTAATGAAATGTCGTATCCTTGTGACCCATTTCCATTGACTAACTTTTACGTCTTATTCTGAAAGGAAACTGATGCTGTTACAAACTTATATGACCGCCAGATTTACTTCGTTCATTTGGCTTTAAAGTCAAACTTAAATAATTTATTTAATGAAGGCCATTAAAAAGTACTTCTGAACGTCAACATTTATTTGTAAAAATAGAATTGATTCTACATAGTTGAATTTCCAAAAAGTTGTTTCACAAGGAGAAGAAAGTCCAATTCTCCGTTAGTAATTAGAAATGATATTATGGGCAAAAACAAAAAAAAATATGCCGTGGACATTTAATTGCCCTGAAATCAACCCTGAGATCAATCAAGTCATCTGTCAAAGTGTTAAATGAAAAATGATAAATGATTTTATTTCTGTAAGTAGGTTTGTACAAACACTTATACACGTCAATCATGTTTTTTTTAAACTACATGAGGTCGGCGTTTCCTATCTGACTACTCTGAGAAGAAACGCCGAAACAAAGTCAGAGGTCACAGTCTCTTTTGAAGTCCAGACATAATCTTGGTCAGGTCATGCGAAGACCATGCAGATTGGTATCTGAAATGGTATTTTGAGGAAAGAACCACACAGATTGGGGGGACCTGTCCAGTCAGTGCACGCATTTGTCAGTAATCGTGCAGCTCGACTCAGGAACTCAGGACTTAAGGAGCTCAACGATTTGTAAATGATGATGTTGATATGTAAATGTCAAAATTATTTTGTCCTACGCACGTGATTTTTCTTATTTATTAAGTATTTAACTATTTCTGTACACACATAATTTTATTATATAAACAGACAAGACGAAAATGACAGAAAAATACATACAAAGGTGATGCTTATTTCTAAAGAAATCTCTTCCAACATACCTGCGATAGGAAAGTAAATAAAGAGATGAAGATAGCATGTGTAAATAAACAAGGGAATAAAATACATAGAATAAAAATAAAAAAACACTTACATTAAGAATAAAGGCTTCCACAGACAGGCGCGACGCGACAGCGCTACACAAAGGCGCCGCTCGTCGCGTGACACGCGGTGCCTTTATGTCATGCGTTGCGTCGCGCCAGTGTGTACGAGCCTTAAGAATAAGAATCTGTCCATCACTATTCTTTCTGTTACTACCTACAGTTTTTCATTGTTTTCGAATACCTTGCTAAACTGGCTTACAGTCTTTACCTATGTCAATATATTTTGTATCTTAATTTATTTTTATTTATCAACGGATTTTAGCTTTAATCTTCACCCTCGTAAAAATGTACATAAAATGTTCCTGTTTTAAAACGTCAAGGCTAGTCGTGATTCGTTCACTCTCACGGGAAACTACAGGTAATAGGAGTATAAAAATAAATTAATGTCGTATTCTTATTATTTTTTGTTTACACTTACCCTTTTAAGGCGCTACCCCGAGCAAAACCTTGCAATAGTACGTTATTCATAGGCTATTAACTTATTAATCATCAGTAATAAACTACATCTAAAAGCACATTATTAATGTTCGATACCTTATCATCACATTGCACGTTCTTATTTGCTTTTATGTATTATAAATACATTGTAAATCTCTTTGTAAAAAAGGGACTAAAATTCTTGATTGCATGCATCTTTTGCTAAAGGTGACGCTCTAATAACTTGAGGATTACACTAACGGATAGGTCATACAAAAATATCTATAATTCACGTTTTATTTTATTTTAAAAGTACGCCTGGCTTTTTTTTTTTTGTGAATTTTATGATAAATGGGCGTACGCAGGGAGCGGGACAGAGCGAGACTCAGCGACGGGAAAGAGAAGAACCGAACGCTCAAGGTCGTTTGGTCGGGGAAGCGCCTTAAGGGATCATGGATTATGAAATCCTTTACTATGATTATACCCAAGATAAGAATGCTTGGAAACATGTTGCTCCATATGCAACATCTATCTATCGATATATTCTTTTTTTATTATATTTTTTCTTTATTATTAGAGCTAATTATCTTTTTTGTATGCACGTGTTTCCGACACAAATAAACCTATTTTTCATTCTTTCTGTGTGACAATCTAGAGTCAACATCAAATTGGTTGCTAACTTAATTAATTATGTAATTAATTATTTATATTACCTTAATTTTACATTCTGTGATTAGTTTAACTCACACACAGATTCATTATTTGTTTACATTTTAGGAAAATCGTCTGTGATTATAATATTTGTCACGCTTTCATTGAATCTTCGGTTACTTTGATTAGTAGGGTCGGTTCATTAAAGGCTTTGGCATGAAAGGTAGTGTTACTGTCAGAAGTCTTTTGTCGATGGCACGGTTACATCAACGGGATAAAATTTAATTGATTTGATCATGTCAAACGATTAATCAAACTCAAAATTGTAGGGTTGATTTCCGTGCGATGAATATAACAAAATATGTAGGTATTGAATGAGGGAAATATTGTTTGACACAGAATTTAAAAACAGATTGTAAGTAAGAATTTGTGAACAAGAATGAAAACATTGCATGGCCTAATATTACAATACCGCCGAACTGTTATCGCTAACTGAACCTTTAATTTCGTGTTATTGAAATTAAAAAAAAAATCGCTAACTGAACCTAAGGTAATTTTTTTATCAAATGAGTTTACATAATAATAAGTTATTATAAATATGCTATAATTAATCATAAATTGAGAACCACTATTTTACCCGATTTCCGTGTTTCTCTCAGGAAAGACACAGATGTGGTGCTGGGGAGCTTCTTGCGCCACGTCTTTTTTCCATTTATAGCACTAGGAAGTGGTGGAGGGGGGGCGTTTTGGGGCACAGTTTTATGTAATAAAATTTGACGTTCGAAAAATGCTGATTCTCAGCCTTATTTGAATAAATGACTTGTTTAGTTATGATTTCTTTTTGAATTTGTATGTGTTTTGTTAGCTAAGTAAAAGTATAGAAAATTTCACGCGAGCTGCGCGTGGCGCCACAACTTCTATCTAAATAACAAAACATAAATTAAACAAAACCCACCAGTATCAAAACTTGTTGATTTAGTTTTATAAGCAGGAAACGCATACCTTCGGTCCTAACATGGGTCGAGAGACAGCTGACGCGACCACAGGCGTAATAACAGGTTCAGCTCTTGAGTTGGGACTTTTAATATCGCCCCAGTGTTGTCAACACCCTCTTTTTGGAGACTGCCCGTAATTTGACGGGACGTAAGTACACGATGTGAATTCACTTATAAATGTCAGATCATTGACGGGTGATATCGATAGATAACGGAGGTGATCTTGTGATTTGGTCGTGGTTTTGCTGATATGCCGACCGCAATATAGGACCAAACTTAGTGTCTAGCCAATAGGTACTATCCATAACACAATTTCATCTTTCATTTGTGATTTTTATTAATTAAAATAACCTAAAAATGTATGCATTGTCAACCGAATCAATGCTTATCTTCAGCAAACCAGTTCCCCCTATTAAAAAACGTTCAAATTAATGTCAGAATCTTCTCTATCTCAATCTGTCGATAGTAATACTAACTGACTTTGTGATTTTTTTTTGTGACAGATTAAGACTGGCATAAAGCGAAAGTTCTTGAAAATCCAAGAATTCCCTCTCGAATGTCAATAAAAACAAATATATGTCGGAAATACGTTAAATCAATCGTTTGACTTTGACAAATCGGGACGCCAGCGCCACCAGGTGGCACTCGACAGAGTTTATAACATAACGCTTGACCAGAGAAAAAAGCAGAGTTTGTTGTTGGCGATTAGGCAGTGAATACGTGTAGAAACTGTCGCGCGTTCCGTATAATTGTGTCCTGTACCTACAATGTGTGATTCGCTATTGTTATTAAATTGTTCGTAAAATATAATTTGATTTGAACTGCAAACGGTTTTTCTATTGCGCAATAACCAACACTTCCCATATTACGCCCACAGTAGTTAAATTATGGCTGATAATAACGAGAGAGATGTGCCATCTCCGTCATATACATATATTACGAAAAACATTTGTAGCTAACTACGCAAATAAATCAGGCAACCAATATTCTACATAGAAATGTGTATTTACCATCCAAAACAGAAATACTTTTAACCTAGCCTAGTTTTAATACTAAGTTTTGCTAATATTAATACCTTGTCTCCAAAAGCAAGCTCATATAAAACGGGTCAGACACAAATATCCCGCCGGGACGCAGGTTGAATATTTGGGTATATCAGACCTTTTCTCCTAGCCTTACATTCCCGCACCCAAAATTTCATTACGATCCATCGCTTCGTCGAGGGATGTTTGAGTAACGAACAAATAAACAGACTTTCGGGTTTTTATTAGTTAGGATTTGTTATGCTCCATCTAGGTTTTTCACATTTATGAACAGATTTTTAAGCATATATTTTTTTTATTGCATAGCTTTTATCGCGGGCTTTGAGCGCGGCGACCGAATCAAGAAATTCCGTAACGAAAATAAAACCTAACACCCCCCACTCCGCCTACCATGTAGCTCGGCCGAGCGTTCGCTTAACGTGTATGTATATGGTACGACTGTACTTGAATTAATATCACAGAAAAAAAAAATACTGCGTAAATAAAAAATAAATAAATAATTATAATTGCATAAGTTGATAAAAAATGCTATGCAATAGCTTTACCGCGGCAGTCCCCGAGTGCCACACGTGTTTTTTTTTGTTGTAAATAACTTGTATGGAGGTGTTCAAAGCGGCGAAAATAATCACGTGACTACCACCGTTGTTTGGTTATTAGTGTTCTAACCTACAGTGCATTAAGAAAAGTGAACGGACGCCGTCAGTAGGGACTAGTCATCTCTTACCTGCCACGGCTTATTTTAATTTAATTTAACACGCTCAACGCGGCAAGCTTCTGACAGAGTTTGCTCGTCCGTGCATGACGGTCGCTGTACATCCTGTACCAGTTTCTGGATATGCGTTACGGCCGGTATATTTCCCGTACCACTATAAACTTTTGAAATCCTCTTTCTCCATGAGGTAACCGAATTTGGACATGGTTCTTTCTAGAATACGTGGATATTATATTCTTATATATCACTTTGAAATCGCCCCAAAATCCCTCAAGAAACTTATTAGCTATGAGCGAAAATATGGACCCCTAAAAATACAGGGAAAATACATCCCGTGACGCGCACATTGATCTCCACTTGACGGGGTTGTTTGTGTGCAGTAGTGATGGGCCAGTGATGGGCCTCTCATAATCGGAATAAAAAATATTAACAAAGAAAGGAAATATATTTAATTGTTTGCATAATGTTTATAATGGAAAGTGTTGTTGCTTCCTTGTAATAAAACTCCTATACATCACGATTTATTTTGATGCGACATTCGCCATTATTTATAAAATGTTTTGTTGTTAATAAATGTCGGGATAAAGATGTTGAATACCCATCGCATTAAAATATATTATACAAATACACTGAGTAGACAAATACTCTATAATATAAATGAAAACAAAACCTATATAAATTATTTTCTCCCATTCTCGAAAAACAAAAATATCAAAAGTTTTTAACATGATGGATAGTGTTGCTAAATTTTTGTTTAAATCAAATATCTGTTCTGAATCGAAACCTAGCACCAGCCCGTAGAATAATAACGCATAGAAGCCGCGTCTAGAACAAAACACGAGCGATATCGTGTGTCCACTTCATTTTCTTTGTGTGCGTGAGCCGAATGTGTCTACGTTCCTAAACGCACACAAATATAGCTTTCAGTGATACCATTACCAGGCCGTTACCCACAAAAATATGGAAAAACGCACTAATATTTTGCTGGATCTAATCAAGACAAGTATTATAATGTTATCAGGAACTAGATAAGATGATGATTTTTCGTGTATTATAACATATTTTTACGGCAGGTAAAATTCAATATAAAATATGTAATTCTAATTCTAATATAAAATACCTAATGCCAAGTTAGTTTCTCGAAACTGGTAAAATGTTATATCGTATTCAATAGCGTAGGTAGTACAGCTTGGCTAAAAAGAGTGTGGAAAAACTGAAGGTGCCTCTAAGGCCCGTGTAAGAAGTGTAAGGCACAAAATACTATGACTCCAAAGTCTTTACTTTAGATGTATGTTATTTGTAGAACACAAGTCGATATAACGATGGCTGTTTCGATAATAACCGGTCGTCATATCAAATAAATTTGTAGTTTCTACTATCACCGCATCATACTCCTTTTTGCCAAACTGTAGGTACATCAAAAACTATTTTTTTTGCTAAACAAAAATAAGAACAAAATTGAAAGCAATGTGGGTATTTTTTCATCACAAATAGCAACACTGTGTTGTGATAAGTTAGGTTATTAGAATTTTTGTTTGAAGATCGATTTACGTAAAAATAATGTATAAAATGTAAGTACTTACTTGTGAAATGTAATTTGATCACATTTTTTTTTGTTTTCCTGAAGTGCTATGGCATCCCTTCACGCTTCAAACAGTAATTTTCAATTATTTTAAATTATTTACTCGCGAGCTGTGTTCGACGGAACGTGACCTTGAGTACTGACGGCTCGCCGAGAGAAGTTAGCCACTATGGCTAAGTTTTAGATGCCTCACTTTATGCACTGGTACTAGGTTTCTGTGCGTTATTATTCTAAGCACCAGCCGTTTACGGCTTTTTCGATTACTCATATTTATTTATTATTGCGCGGGTAAAACTAAACGAATACCCGTGCGCACGTCACTATGAACCAGTGATGACTTGCGCATACACAACTTAGTGCGGTACGGAGGGTGCGTACGGAGTATTTCTTTCCCGTATAGCGTGGAATTGAAAAGAAATTACCTTGATGCGGTACGATCTAAATGCTTTCCGTATTGTTTTTTTCAGGGATTTGGTTAGAGTAAAAATTACGACAGCAAAAATATATCTATCCCTTTCCTACTCGTAGGAGAACATAGAAAACTGTTCTGCGCACAGCGAAACAGACAACGATGTCGGGCACCGCACTGAGATGAATACTAATACGAGTCGTATACTACCTGTAATGTGTTAATATTTAAACTGTTTATTTTTATTTATTTTTACTGACGCTTTTAACACTGCATCATTTTCACATGCATTATTTCAACAAGAATGATGTAACCAATATTTTGTAAACATATTTTGATTTAAAAGAGTGTCCATGGAGTTTCTTGCCCATTCTTCTCCATAGGTACCTATTACTCTTTGGAAAGGGCAAGTAGCTTCATCTTTCTGACTGACCGGCCCTTTGACAATTCAAAAGTGCCTGTAATTGTTTTATTTGAAATAAATGCTTTGAGTTTGACGTTAAAACAATCAACGCGTGAAGCCGCGTCACGCGTTTCGCGCGGGCGTTACCTCAGTCTGGCCGAACTTACAACATTTTGATGTGACACATCTATTGGCCTGCCTTGGGGGTAAGACGGACTCGTATACCTTGACAGCAAACAGCATGGCGCTCTCTTATGCCCCCTTTCCGCCGCCACTCTTTTTGATGTTTTGCATCTACCGGGTGTTCCGTGGCCGCATTTTTTTTGGGTAAAATTGGTTTAAATATCTAGATTATAAAACTCTGGCCAACTTCCTGCTTTTACCATTGAATAGGAAGTAGTCTTGCAAAAGCTACAATCGCTGAATGCTGCGTGGCTTTGTCCGTGGCAGAGTCCTTGCGGAATAAAAGTAAAAAAAATACCTTTAATGTGGCATGTCACAAGGAAAATACTACTAAATAATATGTCCTTAATTATACAATAGTTAAAGTATTTTTTTTTTCGAAATTAAAGAACGCCTCTTTATTTGAGACAGCTACCAATATTCAATCATTTTATTTCAATGAATGGACAAAAGCATCCTTATCCATGTTACCATCCATTAACTTGTTTAATAATAAATTAAAAATGTCTATAAAATTACCGAACAAAAACCACTTTCCTGCTTACTGAACGTCGAACATGATCATTAAAGCAAAAACAAGTATATTTGCACGGAGCCCATTAGCGCACAATTTCAGTGGAAAATAATGAACAAAATATATGGAATATTCTGAAAAATTGTGCTTGCAACCTCCTACTTTTAATGTTCGATAAAATTTGTAAAACAACTCTAGTAGTTATGTTTGTCTATAAATGCGTTTGAGTGAAGCTCTTCATGCGCGAAGAGGAGCTGCGTCAAACAGAAACGCGAAAATGTGACGTCATTAAAATTAGTTTGATCTGAGAATTTGTTTTTACCCTATGGTAGGGAAGCCCAAAGGGTTTCTGAGCAAGCATATGCGGGGCGAAAACTTGATAGCTGAGTAGGTATGGAAAGAGAACATCAAAAATATATTTGATAAGTTTTGGATAGGAGCCCCTTGGAGGAGGAGGAGTGCACTTTCAGATTACGAAAATAGGCTAATCTGATGTAGAAGTTGTGGGCTTTCCCTAAAACCCCTACCATTTCTATGATAGATGAAAAAGAAGCGTTTTTAGATCCTAAATAAATATATATTTGTGATTTTTAATTAACATGTTCTATGTATCCTAAAATAATAAACAGAAATAAGGTAATTAATTACCTACTTATGTTAGAATTTGCTGTCATCGTTTTAGTGATAGATACTAAGGATGACATCGAGCACTGTTGCGCCATTGATGTCATAGGAAATTGAATATGGCGGGCGCTCGACGTCATAATGTGAAGCTGCACAAAAGTAGCTGTGGAATTTCTTATGACAGTTTCTATTTTCAAACTACCCTCAATAGCAAGGTTTTAATAATCATAAAAAAGGAACGAAAAAAATATCCAGCTTTTCTATTTACATCTGTTAAGGCGGGTTCAGATTATGCTAGTCAAGTATTTTATTCAGGTTACGAGTATGTTTTAAAGGCGGGTACGCACTGAAGCCTAAAATTTTCTTACGTTTTTAGTTTTCTCAATCAATAATACTGCAATGCGTATTAAGCTGTGGCCTTCACTTAAACTGCAATAGAATCTAGTATATTACGCCACATACGATGTTTTTTTCACCAAATATTAAAAAAAAAAACACTCAAATTATTTTCCACAAAAACATTACCCTCCTTTTGGACTTCACCACAGTCCCGGGAACTGGAAAAGGCACTGTTTTTTTTGGTGTTAGTTGTAAAATAACTAACGCACAAAATAATATTTATTTACCTTTAGGTCTCAATGAAAAACCTTACCTGGCAACACATCCTTCAAACTCATTGTACCACATTTGTCAATAGCGTAGCAAGCTCTATTGAAGGGAAGACAACACACAGAATGGCTCAACTCAACACACAAGCTGTGTGCACACAAAGTGGCTTCTTTTCCGGACATTCTAAACAACCGGAGCGTGTCTTCGTCTTGGAGATGTTGCCCCGTAATAAATGGGACATCACAATTTTTTTCGTGAGAGTGTAAGAAGACTTGAGGCCATATTGTAAGTGTTACAACTAAGTTGTTTATTTCGTTTTCATCTAAATAATTACGTTACTGGCTTTGAGATTGTCTCAATTTATTTTTCTCATTATCTAAGTTAATCCAAAATATATTTTTCTTTTCTTATATCTTTCAAAGCTATTTAATTGGCTGTCTAATGTCATAAGACCTGCAAAACCTTGAAGGACGGGATCCCTTCCTTCCGCACATTTTTTTTTATACTAATATATTTTGGCATAACCGTTTTCGCATAACTTTTGTTAACATAATGATACTGTGGCATAATAATTCTTTGGCATAATGCAATGGTTAGGTTAGATTTCACATTATTGCAAAACATTTGTGCGTAAATAATATTATGCGTAATGATCATTATGCTAAATTTCGTTATGCTAAAGTTATAGTATGTCTTCGAATTTTACGCAAATGGATAGGGAACCTTGTAGGACACGTCTATTTGTAACATTAGTGCAACACACTATGCGTCACTGCACCCCTGCTGTTTTCCACAGACAAAGTGAAAAAGTCTCTTACGCCTGTGATTTCACCGGCACCCTTCATTTAGCACAGCACTTCTACTGTGAGTCAGTTAGGTAGATACAACTGCCCCGTTGATCTCGAGGTTGCAAGCGCGACTCCTGAGCGTGGGGTCCTGGGTTTGATTCCTAGGTCGGGCAAAGTGTTATTGGGTTTTTCCATTAGGAATTTCTTAGTAACAGCCCGGAGTTTGGAAGTTGGTGGCCTTGGAAACCACGTTAAGTCGTTGGTCCTGAGTCTGATCTCTCTCCGGTCGTGTCGGATTGCAAGCTGTCCCATCGAACTATGAGAGTGAGTGAAGAGAGTGTGAACCTGTGTCTGCGCACATACATTTGCACTATAATGTCTCCCGCGCCGAAGACTAGTCTCCGCTAAGATTGGCCGCCATGGCCGAAGTTCGGTCTGGAGAACAATTCTTTTCTAATTGTGTATATTCGATGGACATGGGAGTGATAACTAGATGGAATTACTTTTACAAGTATCAAATCAAAATATTTTATTTCACATAAACCTACATGGGCACTTACGAAACGTCAAAGCTAGGTGCACGGTTCCAATTGGTTGTTTCCTATGGAGAAGAGCCGGCAAGAAACTCAACGGTTACTCTTTTAAAAATAAGGTGCTTTTACAATGTTTCAAATTACAGTGTTGATAGCTATAGGAGGACAGTGTAGGCCTGTCAACAAGTAACAGGTACTCAAAAGATTTAGAAAGGTCTACAAATCTACAGTCTACAAGTTAGGCTTACAACGTTCTCACTTTAAAAAATATAGAAGAATCTATATAAAAATAAAAGCTTATTTAAACCAAACCACATGATTGCCATTACAACTGTAACAAATCTGAATTAAAATCCTATCTACAAAAGCCATAAGTAAAGAGTTGAAACAAGAATTGGAGTTAAATAATGTCAAATAATGAGAAGATTATGTCAAAGAAGAAAGTAAAAAACCAAAACCGTTTTTTTTAAATAAACTTCGTAATTTGGGAGCAGTTAATAGACATTTACATAGTGATACCGTTAATGAGGTACCAGGGAAGCCACATGTGCAGAAGGAAATATTGCCAAACTTCCTTGTCTTCAACGTATTCTTTAATCTTGTAATATGAATTTTTGATAAGGATACGTTTGATGTGGGTTTTGAACTTTCCATCGCTAAGTTCTGTAACTGACTTTGGCAACTTGTTATAAAAGCGGATACCGTTTGTAAGCAATGACTTGCTTGTTTTAGTTAATCTAAATTTGGGTATCACAATTTCATTTTTACTACGTGTATTTATATTATGGAAGTTGCTTCTTATTTTGAAAAGTCCGAAGTTTTTGCGAACATACAAGATACTTATAAATAGTAGGTTTACTTATAAGAACTGCCAACCGCACGTCCATTGTCACAATTTGAAATTGTCACTGCCTTTACGTTTCAGCAATTAGAGCGGTTTTAGCAGTTCTAGTGTTAAAATTTACGTGCCCTTGAATGTGGGCAGTTGAGTTACTAATCAAATATTTAAGATTTTTGCACTTATTGTTTGTAACCGACTTCAAAAAGGAGAAGGTTTTCAATTCGTCTGTATGTTTTTTTTTTTTGTAAATAAATGTTAAATGTTATTTCTGTAAGTAGGTTTGTACAAACACTTTTACACGGACATCATATTTTTTAAACTAGATGAGGTCGGCGTTTAATATCTGACTACTCTGAGTAGAAAGGCCGAAACAAACTCAGAGGTCACAGTCTCTTTTAAAGTCCAGACATAATCTTGGTCAAGTCATGCGAAGACCATCCAGATTGGTATCTGAAATGGTCTTTTGAGGAAAGAACCACACAGATTGAGTGGACCTGTCCAGTCAGTGCACGCATTTGTCAGTAATCGTGCAGCTCGATTCGACGAACAATACCAAAGAAAGGACATTGGAAGGACATTTGCGACATTTGTATGTTTGTTACGCTATATCTCCGGCAATATTGTGGATAGTTTTTTTTTTTTTTTTAATGGGAACAGTATGACTCAGGGGTGGTCCCATCCCGGGTCGACGGCGCGTCATGTTCCACGCGCGCCTCAAAGAGATGTCAGCAAAATTGACGGGGTCCGATAGGACCGATGCCTGCCGGGGCTGCGGATTGTTCGAAAGAGTTACCGTGGCCCTGGCGCACAGGCAACTGAAGGAACACGGGTGGGTTTTAGTCAGTAAGAGTCTGACACGCCCTTCCGCTCCGCCCAGAGCGGGAGAGATCATTTGATGAATTCCCACCCAAAAAAAAAAAAGGGGTGGTCCCATATAAACTTTGCTTCGGTAGTTTTTCAATTAGATTCAATAATGTGTATTTTTTCCACTTAGTGTATATTGATGATGTTATAGTAACTCCCTGTCGCTCATATTTACATAGCAAGTAGTGGTATACGAATTTGTGTAGGGTAGCTACCACAACTAAAACGAGAAAAACAACAACTATTTTGTAAAAAAAAACATCCGTCTTCCAAAAAAAAACACTACAAAGTGAAAAATGACTTTCATTTCGGAAGTCGGAGGCAAAAAACGAAAATACAAAACCAAAGACACCGATTTCCGAAATTAAAGTTATTTTTCACTTTGTAGTGATGTTTTTGGAACTCGGTGGTTTATTTTTTAAATATTACTTATAAGAAATACTAGGCTGATCTGAACGGGGCTTTAGGTCCAACGTTTTTTTTGTAAATAAACTAGTGAGTGTACGCAACCGTGTTTTCGCTTCGTTACCGTCATTCCAGTCACGTTTGTCTCATACAAATGTTGCTCCCGTTCTTGTGAATATTTACTTTTTTATTCACCATAAATGCTGTAATAAATCGTGTTTATATTTCAGCTTCGAGTTCCGTAATGCGGAATTATTTAATGGAAACTACGGTTACAATATAAAAAATTAAATGTGAGTTTTGTGCATTTGGACAAGTACCTACGAGCTAATTGATATGGAATAACAATCCCAACTAATATTATAAATGCGAAAGTACGTTTGTTTGTTACCTTTTCACGCCTAAACCACAGAACCGATCATCCTGAAATTTTGAATATACGTTGTCCGGTATACAGAAACGGACATATGTTACGTTTCATCCCGAAAAAAAGTACTGTTTCCGCGGAAAACAACAATAACGTTCTTATGATAATAGATGGCGCCACGTGTCTTTCCAATCATGATTGAATTATAACCCGAATTGATAGTTAAAGTCTAAATTAACGCGAGTGAAGCCGCGGGCAACAGCTAGTAAATAAATGATAATTAGCAATTCCTCATAGTTTATAACACATAAACATAATATCATGCCTATTTTCTACGGAGGGCTAGGCAGAGGTGTACTAGTACACCCTCATTTTGCCAGTTATGTTTAAGTCTCATGTAATAGGGGGCTAGCCTATTGTCATCAACTGGGCACAAATCAAAACTCCCGGCTGCTACCAAGTACTAATTCTTTATAGAAAAACCTAACACATAATTCTTTTAATAATTATCATCTAATCGTTTTCTACGTATTTCGAGGGATTGTGAAAAGAAAAACAACGACGCAGGCTACAAAGCTCTACCGTCAAACGGGGTGAAGAGAAATGGAGGGGTGAATCGGAACGAAACTTTAAAAGGGATGTTAATATTGAAATAATATAGTTTTTTCCAAAAATGACTCTAATGTGTTTACTGTATTATAATTAACGATTAAGTGCCCTTGTTGGCAACAAACTATATTATTTCAACGTTGAAATCCGTTTTAAAGTTTCGTTCCTGTTCACCCCTGAATTCCTATTCACCCCGTTTGACGGTACTGGTCGCGGTCAATTCATGGACCAATTCTTTTTACCTAAAAATCCCTTTGTACACTCAAAGTCGACGCTAAATGTTGTAGAGTTGTACCTTGAACTGCAAAATGAACTGCACGTTGGATGTCGGATCCAATCACTAGAACTATCGAATCGGCCCAACTTTAGAATCACGGCACTACCGAGTGATTGATGGATGCCAATCGCTCCGCGTAAAATACTGACATTCAATCGCAGCAGTATACACACATAACATAACATTAAGCCTCTATTCTCCAAAGGTATAGGCAGTGCAGTATAATTCCTGCAAGTAGATACTTTTTGTTGTCATTTCGATTAAATTCTTTTTACGAGTCATTCGGTCAGCTTTTTTACTTTTTCGTTTTTTTTGAAATATTCAAAAAATTGACAATTGTTCTGTACATTGTCAAGAAGAAAAAAATGCAACGCATTCTGTCGTTGGAATTCCTATTGTGTGGATATTTTATTCAATAATATTTAATCTTTCTTCGAAAGTTAGTTTCAAATTTTAACCACCACTATATGTGAGTAGCCAGCGGATACGTTCCCTGGAATTTCTCGTCCCTTTTTTCTTTGGTGAGTAATCCCTTTATAGGTTCCGTATTCTTGTTACTTGTGCCTTCTTCTTTAATCTAAGAAGATTTCCTTTTTCTTTTTCTTAGATTGTTTGAAAGGCCACCTTTTTTGGCCTTACCCTGCCATTTATTGTTCGCCTGTCTTCTTCCTTCGTCTGCCGGCCGCAGAAGTCCGAGCGAGCTTGCGGAGAGAAGCGCAGGATCGTTGCCGAGCAAGGTCGACGACACAGGTGCCTAACGGACACATCAGGTGCTAAATAAGACATTTGTGTGGCGCAATAACGCCCAACCATCATATAATAGAAGTGTTCTGTGTTATACCGTCGTGTGACATTTTAATTTTAAGTTGCTTTCCTAAATTCTTAATATCAGATCTTATTCTCTTCAAAATTTATATTAACGAAATTATGTAAAGAAAAACCTTAATTTTGAGCTTATTTGTGTTAAATAATTTATAGAGCGGCACGAATTTCGTACGATTGCAATCGAATTTAAATTCGTCTATATACTTAAATTCCTAAAAATTTGGAAACATCCATAAGTTTTTTCTCCAAAAATCTTCTTGTGATATATTTTTTTTGGTAGCCTTATACAATTTCCAACGACTAAATATTTAAATTTTTTGACTTATTTCTTAATTATTTCGGTTGTTCTTTTTATTAATAAATTTTACGTGTACCAGCTGCGTGAGTTTGATTTTTTAGCTAGCTCACGTCGGGGTTCGAGTCCCCGGCGTGTTAGCAGCCAGCTCTACGCTGCAGCAGGCAGAAGTAAGGTACCCCTATTTTGTGAAAATTTTGGGTATCTAACGATTAATTTGGTTTTAAGTCACGTGGTAGAGCTAATATTGCATTATTAAAAGTCTCGTGTAGTAGGAAGCGATACTACGAGTATTATCATACCTACTAATCCTGATTCCAGGCTCCTATAAAAAACTTCCTTATGGAAAAACTCAAAAACATTTTACCCGGGAATAAAACCCAGGACCCATACACTAACCACATGCAAATCACAAGATATTTATCTTGATATGCAATCAACAAAACCTTTTCATATTATACCATAGGCTTTAGCCCGAGGCTGTGGAGGTCAGAAAAAATCCCACGGAAACGTACTACCGGGATAAAATGTATACTATATCCTTTTTTTTTGGGTGGGAAATCATCAAATGACTTCTCCCGCTCCAGGCGGAGCGGGAGGGCGTGAGACTCTTACTGACTAAAACCCACCCGTGTTCCTTCAGTTGCCTGGGCGCCAGGGCCACGGTAACTCTTTCGAACAACCCGCGACCGCTGCAGATAATCCACGAACCCGCCAGATCCGCGGGAGTACGTACCCAGGAATAATACCATGACCTGGGATGTCAGTGTCCAGGTCATGGTCTACCTGTGTGCCAAACATCGAAATCCATTCAAAAGTGAAAAGGTAACAGACAGACAGTGATTTTCACATTTATAATATTAGTATGAAGTACACACTCAGGAACCAAACGATCTCCCGTATGTTAATAGTATTTCTTACGTCAGTTCCGGCCTCAGCGGTCCACAACATTTTGCAGCCGCTGCGCTGGTATATAATGCGATTATGTTGTCTTGAATATTACTTGTCAAAGGTTTACCCGAGCTGCCTCTGTTGTAGGGCTGTGATTTTGGGTGGGGCTATGAAGGCAGCGGTTGAAAGCGATAGGGGGTAGCGGTTGGGATGATTTAAATATTTATAGTTGTATCTAAAGTATTTGCTGGGAAAACCAAGTTGCGCAGTATTGTTTCAGCAATATGTTTCCGTGTTGCTGGCAAAGGTAATGTTCCGTATAGAAAGAACAGTTTTTTATGTCACAAAAACACGTGACATAAAATGTCATCGAGTCAAATCATTTAAAAAAAGTTCTATGCATTCTAATATTTATCTATTTTGTTTTTGTTTATGACTGAACTACTTTAAATAGGAACTATTTCTGCAACAAATAAAAATAATAAAGGTAAATAATATGATTATTTATATAGTTTTATTATTTTCATTTTACAGGACAAACTAAATTTATCTTTGAGCAAATAAAATTAATCTAATAATTCAAGGAAATATTTAAAATTTCGCGTGAGATTATTGGCAAATTAGCCTTCCATTATCAAATAATGGTTTTATTTTTACATTCCGTAACTATGTAATAAAAATGTATGATTGTCTAAAAGTGGTGTTGTATAGTTAAACACGAACCTTTAAGGTAGTAACTGTAAAACTCCACAACACATACATAATTACATCCACTTTTCGCGAGTCACGTTACAAGTCATAGGCGAACCTATTGTAATCAACGCAACGGGTAAACACCCAGACTGCATTCAAATTGAAAACGCCACGATTTGAGTTTCTTATTATCCTAGTTATAATGATGACACCGACTCCAATCTGCGGCAGCATTTGATTGCTAGAATAGCTCCAACGAAATTAACTTCATTTAATTATCTTTCATCAGCTTTAACAATTTTTCTGACGTCCACAAATCAAATCTGCCAAACCTTTTCCCAACCATGTCGGGGTTGGCTTTCAATCTAACTGGATGCAGCAGAACACCAATATCTTACATGGAGCAACTGCCTATCTAACCTCCACAACCCAGTAAATCAAATAAATGTATTTTCTTTATTTATTTATTTAAACTTCTCGCACACAATAACATACAAAGGCGGACTTAATGCCTTAGGCATTCTCTATCAGTCCACCAAGGGTGGTGTAGAGTGTGGCGGTGCTCTGCTTTGCTTCTTTCTTTCTTTTCTTTCAGTTACTGGGTAACACGATACCCCTAGGTTAGACTCGTCAGACTTTTGGGCTTTCTGACGTCTTAACATAAATCCCACAAATAAATTATAGCTACATGTCCAACAGATGTTTCGTGGCCCACACTGCAAGGACACCACCGTATTTCTTATGTTCCAGCTAAAATATGACGGTTGTCTCGACTAGTGTGCCCAAAGAATTTGTTCAGGGTAAGCTGACGTGGGGTTAACGTCAACTTAAAATGCTGGCGACTTCATTATGGTCACATATTCTTTTGTTGATGTTGGAGATTTGTGAGGTATTTTCATACAAGAAAGAAGCAAATATTACCTAGGTTTTTTTTTTTTACTTGTACGTTATCACATGCTTCTTGGCAATCTAACGTCATGACTGACGTTAACAAACCACCATTCAAATTCTATAAGCACTAACATCATAATTTTCATCTTTTTTCTCGTAATAACCTCTATGTTCCGTCATATTTTACCAAATTTTTTTTTCTTCATTTTTATCTGCTATTTTTATGGTGTACGTAATAAAGAGTATTCTATTCTATTCTATTCATAATAATATCAGTATTTATAACCATCTCGAGCATATATTTGTTATACGATTCACTTACCTACAATGTTTGCATTTTGGTTAGACAACATTTACCAACAGATTCTCTCCTCCGTTATATATAGCAGCATCTAACAAAATAGTTCGGAAACAGCATATTCATGAAACAAAATCATCAATCAGAAGCATCGAAACAAGTCACAACATACCGAATGCAATAAACTCACCGACCGTCACACAATCTCGACTGCTTTTAAATATATCGACGGCAATATATCCCGTTTTTTCATCCCTCTGATACATATTGTTGATCAAAAATATCGCTTTATATATTCAGAAAAATAGCTTTCCGTATAACTTCAGTATGGATATTCGCTTGACCAATAACTTGGCCGACGCGGCGTCGACGGAAATTTGATTTCTTCGACCTTCATACGGAATTTCTTTTGAATGTTTGATTGATTGGCTGCAGTATGAATAAATGTTATTTTGCCAGAAAGAAAAAGGAAATGATTTTGGGTTGTTTAAGAATTGCTGTTTTTGAATGTTAGGATATTTTAAGTAGTCTTATGAAACAGAAAGAATGTTTTTTTTAAAATTCTGTACAAACAAAACGCACATTACAAAAAAATACATAAAAGACACACATAAAGTGTCCAAAAGCCTCGTATTCAACCAATTAAAGTTCGACAATTTGCCCATTACTTGATGTCAGAGCCAGGGACGGATCAAATACAATAAACATTGCGTAAATGTGACGACTGGCAAATGACATCAAGAAACAAACAATCCAAACAAAAACAAAATGCCGGTTGCAGAGTGGAATAATAACAACCTTTGGTACAATAACAAGAACAATTAAGTAATGCGTCGCATCTGTGTAAGAATAGGTCGTAACTCAGCAAAATGCTGTGACTTCGGACAAACCTATCGTCAACAGCGCTGATCTTTAGCAACTACCTCTTGAATGAATATGCTACCTATAGACAGAATTAGATAGTTAATTTACTATCTAATTCATGCACTTAGCTGCTAAGAGGAGGAGTTAGATTGTTGCCTTTTATGCCATGACCTTTGATTGTATGATTGAATATACTTTATTTTTGGTTTCGACTCAATTAGGCGAAGCTTTGTTTGGCAGTAAAAACTTTAAGGCACTGCCCAAACGTATAGGACACCGTAAAACGCACAGATTTTTGTTGCAAAGTTAGGCGTATTGGTACATATTACAAGTCAGAAAAAAATTGAGTGTATTGTGAAAGGTTCAAAGAAAAGACTTATTCAAAAATATTTCTTAAAAATAATATAGTAACATGATAAAACAATCTTAAAACAGTGCTCACCAAAATATTTTTCGTCGCATAATTCTCAATATTTTGACCTTAAACTATCATGTTATAATAATTATGTAAAAATAGTAAAGGGAATTCAATCAACTAAAGAAATACCAAAAATCATTCCACTGAGCAGTGCATTTATTTTTTAATTTAATTAAAACTGCTAAATTACTTTTATTTTGGTCAAACGAATCGCTGTTTTGAACCTTATTCTGTTGCCGAGATGCGCTATTGTAAAATTTGCTTCTTACCGTGTCTTAATATAATAAGTTGTTGTTTCAAATGCATAAATTCTTAGATTCATCTTAATTAACAAGAAGTTTTTTTTTTCCAATATGGCCCATATTGCAGGCGGTTAATCATCCTATACAATACGAGATCAGCTTATAATGGAAATGTATAGCTACATATGTAGCCGTGTGTACGAGTAGGCTTTTTTATTTAAACAGACGCAGGTGGTATAATAGACTAAAACCATTAATAGATAGCAACCCACAAAGCTCGTCCCACTGTTAAACGTCGCCCTGGTCAAAGAGAACATTGCCTAACACCTTTACAGATTAGTGATAAAGAAATACCGTATCAGACACCTACTGCCCACTTTATCACATGTGCTTCAGTAGCATTTTACGACACCCACGAATGAAGTCGACCTGTGCGCTCTTACTCATTATTAAAAATTGCAAGCAACACGATATCATATTTAAGCACAGTGCAAGTTTAATTGGTAACACAACTGTAAGTATTGTCTCGGCAAAAAGACGCTATAAATGTAATAAAAAATAATTATTATAGTCAACTTATTATGACTAGAATACAATACAGCCTAGAATGTATTATGATCATGTGTGTGATTCTGGTTGCTGTTTTTCACATGAAATATTTTTACACTTTATACTAGTGGTAATTAAAAACACAAAGAACCTATTTAATTAAATTAGCATTACTACTTATCAAATTTCATAAAACCGTCTTAACATACAACAACTCTCATAAAAATTCAATAGGTACACACGCAACAAAACTCAATGAAGAAAACTCCATAAAAAATGTCGGAGTGCCTTCTTAGAACAACCGTAAGACGACGCAACGTTAAGGAAAGAGATATCGCCTCGTTCCTTTTTACGAACAGGAGATCGTGGCGCGTAATGTTTCGGATAATCGTGATAAACAAGCGTGGGATGTGGGGGTACGTCACTGGTGACGTCACTGGTGTGCTGCATAGAATAAGAATCGGGCAGAAGCGAGACTTCTGCTCCGAAAGCATTTCAAATACTAGAAAATATTGTCCTTGTCTGAAATAAAGTTTTTTTTACTCTGCACGAATAAGACGAAAGCTATAAAATAAGCATTCTAAGTAGCCTAAAGCCTCGTAGTCGACAATAAGAGAAATTAAAAAGTTGAATAATATTGTCTATTGCTATTGTCAATCAGCGTTGAAAGAAAGAAAAGAAAGAAAATACGTTTACTTCCGGTAAAAATGACGCAGAGAAAGAACACAAACATAAAAAATAATAAGTTGGGAGAAAATATGCGTCACATCCATGCAAAACGGCCGTCGCTCAGCATAATGCTACGGCTCTATAAGAAACAGAGCCCAAGCGCTGGTTTTCAGCAACAACCGGCGTTAAATCATGACATCAACCGGTGCAGCTTACGATGAGATAAAAGTAACATAATAAAAATAAATACACAATATTTAGTTCTAAATGTTTTTACAAATATCATCAAATCAGCCGAAAGACGTCGACTGCTGGACAAAGGCCTCCTTTAGGCACTGCCTCTTCGACCGGTTCTGTGCTTCCCGCATCCAGCGGATTCCTGTGGTCTTCACAAAGTCCTAGGTCCACCTTGTGGGAGGCCTTCCAACGCTACGTCTTCCGGTACGCGGTCACCTCTCTAGAACCATTCGGCCCCATCGACCATCTGTTCTGCGAGCAATGTGCCCTGCCTACTGCCACTTAAGTTCGGCAATTCTTCGGGCTATGTCGGTTACCTTGGTTCTCCTGCGGATCTCTTCCTTTCTGGTTCGATCCAGTAGTGAAACTCCAAGCATAGCCCTCTCCTTTGGGTGACCTTTAGCCTTCTAATAGGGCCTATTGTGAGCGAGCACAGGTCATTACATAAAAATATAACATTCAAATATTTTAATAAATGGCTTGTTTCAGTGTAATTACTCGCACATGAGACATTTCAGTTTTACCCCTGGGATGGGAACGCCTCTGCGATGCTTCTGGTGTTGCAAATGTCTACAGGCGGTGATGACCACTTACCATCACGTGCTGTACAATCCGTAATGTTTGTTACCCATTAAGAAGGCCCTTCGCGGTCCGTCTATCATCAACGCGAGCATGATTGAAAAGCTTGTTGTTCCATCCAACGCAATGTTTGAAAAGGAAGCAAGAGTGAGAACGCGATAACATCGAACGAAAATTGGCGCGCAAAGATTTCACAAAACTTGTTCCAGGAAATACGTGTTTTTGAAAAAGGCATGCCAGTTTTTAGAAAAAATGTTTATCATTTAGAATCTCCATTACATGTGCGAGGTTTTTATGAAGATGTGTTCTTTACTATTATAATTTATGAGTACATTATGAATGGCCAAAGTTCAGGTAAAATTTGTACATAAAAGCAGATTTTTTAAGGCTTATACTGAATTTGTTTCTCCAAAATTAGATTTTTTACTTGCATAGAAACCTAGATAAAGTGCACACGATACCTATTATTAAAAAAAAAAATGAAAGTTGTGTTACAATGCTATAATCACGTACAAGTGTATGAAAAGCATGACGGGTTGGCCGCTCTTAAGTGATAACCTCAGACCAAATAAAAAATCAAGACAAAGCGCTGTCAACAGTCACGTGAGGCCGGTTTCATAAACATGTGTGCAATTAGTGAGGTGTAGTTTGGTTGTAAATGTTTGCGTGTAAGCGTGTATGCACAGAGCAAGGTGTAGTTTTGCATGCTTCACTCTATTGTTCGCAGCACTTGATTTTTTATTTGGTCTGAGGTGATAAATGTTCGGAAGCAGTAAATGATTATTGTGGCAGCATCGACGCACTTACAAAGGGAAATACATAAGTTTCGCTTCTGTATATTTTTGTTATTCTATGTTTGGTGTAAGAGATTCACACGATACGATGGTTGAGCTAAATGCCTAGTTGAGTGTAAAAAAAGAACTCGATATACGTACACTTTTTAAGGTACTCTTATGTATTTGGGTGCAAAAACTTAATGATATTTAGTAAGTGGGAAAACTTTTAGGAAAACGTGCAGCATGCATGTAAAAAACAAGTCCCTAATGATAAGTTATGAGTTCATAACCATTGTGACTTCCTCGCAAATTCAGACCCAGCGGAAGCGCTCTTGTGACCAAAATTACCTTGAGCCCAAAATGACCCACATATGGGTCATTTTGGGTTGGAACGAGACGTCCGTGCCTTACATGTTAGTCACTGCACTTTTCATATATAATGGGTTCTAGGAACGAACAAGTAAATTGGACGCGAGAGCTAATTTCGACATTTTGGCTGGACAGTGAACGTATTAAGGAAAGTCATGTCAACCCGTGGCGTAGCAGGGCATGGCCTAGTAACTGTATAATATAATATATTGTGTTGTGTGCCTTTTAAATTAATGTTTCTTCTTTTTTCTTCGTTTCTTTTGCTATGATGTAGCTGAGAAGACACAGCAATGCTGTCATAGCAGACAACCAAGCTGTGCGTAAATTGTGAGGACTTTTTATTTTATCATAATATCAGCCGTATAATATTCGTGGCTTAGTTTTTCCAAAAAGTGGTGTAAATAAAATAAAACTTGATACGTATCCCTCATAACTTGAAGTCTGAAAATAAAGTAAGCCACGTACAAGCTGTTATAATAAGCAAGGAGCAAAATCTTCCTTTTAATATTTACACTGACAATTTCGTGCCTCTCTTGACCCGGAGTGTACCGAAGATTCACACGATCCGATTGAGCCAAATGTTCAGTTAAGTGTGTATAAAGAATGCCGAATACAGTGTTTGATAACGTACAGTCGGATCTTTTGCGAAGATTTTTTTGTTGGTAGCTGGGGCTTGCAACTTGTCAGCGTGGAATCGTGTTTAAAAATAAAAGAAAATTAAAAAAAGAATTGGTGATAGTTTATGTGATTATGCTTTCGAAATCGTTCGAAGTAAGACCCATTTTTCTGTAACTTATTTAATGAACTATCGTGCCAGTAATACCAGCCTATTATTGTCCTCCTTGCAGGACAAAGGCCTCTCCTCATACAGAGAGGAAACGAGCATTGATGCACCATCATCAATCTAAAATTAAAAAAAAAAAACTGACTTGTGGGAAGTCGGTATTCTAAACGTTGTAAAAAAAATATGAAGTAGAGAATAGGGAGATTATAATTATGAAAATAGACTATACGTCTGAACTTCGAAGTTTAAAATATCGATGTATTTAATTGAGAATGTTCATAATCGCGATGTACGGAACTTCGAAAGAATTTCATACTGAAATTCGAAGTTTGAATAGACATTCTTTCGAAGTTCCGTACATCGCGATTATGAACATTCTCAATTAAATACATCGATATTTTAAACTTCGAAGTTCAGACGTACAGTCATAAAAATACTATTTATAAACTTATTTTTAATGAGATCACTGTAATAGTAATATATTTTAATTGTGCGAAAGTAACTGTCTGTTACCTTTTAATACCTTAACGAGTTTCTATGAAATTTGGCACATGGGTAGATGATAACCTGGGTTAGGACATTGCATACTCCTTATCCCGGTAGTACGTTCCCGTGGGATAATTTCCGACCTCCACGCGGGCGAAGCTAGCAAGCAAGATTTTAAGCTATTGCATAGCTTTTATCGCGGGCTTTGAGCGCGGCGACCGAATCAAGAAATTCCGTAACGAATATAAAACCTAACACCCCCCACTCCGCCTACCATGTAGTTCGGCCGAGCGTTCGCTTAACGTGTATGTATATGGTACGACTGTACTTGAATTAATATCAAAGAAAAAAAATTACTGCATAAATAAAAAATTATAATTGCATAAGTTGATAAAAAATGCTATGCAATAGCTTTACCGCGGCAGTCCCCGAGTGCCACACGTGTTTTTTTTTGTAACATGTTTTTTTTCTAATTAGAGGTTTTAATGTAAATCTTGCAAATATCTTCACCCAATAACAGTAAACCTTATAATATCTTATGAAGAGCCTTCAACTATCATACAAGTATCTTCCCCGTACGGTAACCATGGCAACAATAGACGGAGACTGCGTGACTTCGAGAGCTATCTTCTTGACTTGAAAGTCACGTATGTAGGTACCAAATACTTGTGCTAGTGTAATTATATTGTTTCACGTTTTTGCTGGCTCATCTGTTGTGAACAATCTTTTTAATTATGTTTAGGGAAATTAAGTAAGTTTTAGAATTTACTTCGTTTTACAGATTTTTTATTTTGTGTCTTTTATTTTAAATTATGTCTTTAACTTGCCTTGAGCAGGACTTAGAGACCCAGGGACTCTAGGCACTTGAGGCATTTGAAGCCCGCATCCTGAAGATAAATTTAGCACCTCGGATAGGTTAGGTTTCTTTTGATTATTCGTACACTAATAGGAGGTACTTTGTCAAGTTACGCAAAAAAATCAGAGAATTAAGAGTAAATAAGATGCAGGAGCAAGCGAAGTAAGCTCGAACATTTTTAGCATCCCGCCTCGAAGAGGTCAGATTTGTCTTGATTATAACATAAATAGGAGTTGGTTTGTCGACTTATGCAGAAAAGCTTAAGAGAAACTAAGACGCAGGAGCGAACGAAGCAAGCTATTTTTTTTTAACATCCCGCCTCAGAGAGGTCAGAGTTCTTCTAACCACTGATAGATAATATTCCATTGGACCTCCGTGTGGTATAGGTACCATGATAGAAAGCGGCGGGGCCTGTAGCAATTGCTACACCTTCTACGTGGTAAAAAAAGCACTTCACCACCTGCCATTAGGCATTTAGGCTACCTGGTTGATACCTGGTTGGGTGGCTTTCCCCTAGGCCAGGGCCTTGTACGCCTAGGCGGAAATCCGGGGCTAGCCTTGAGTGACGGCTACTGCTCCTGGAGAGTATTTTGACCCCTCCAGCCAGCCTTCAGTAGGTTCGCGTAAGACACACAATTTGGTTAATACCCAAAACTCAATATTTATTTGCATTCCACAATGATCATGACTACCTAGATGGTAGCCGTGGTAGGTTTTACCAAGTCATGATCATTGTGGACCCTGTGGTCTCTGACTATGAGACAATTTTGTTGCGAGTCTGCACCGTACCAACTTTAATATAACGATAACGTCTAATTGGCAGTCTTGATTCAAGCTGGACATAACCTGACGAATAGGTTTGACAGGACATTTTTACATAAATGCATAAAATAACTACACTGAAAACATTGACGTCAGATATTTTGTAGCCTGTTTTTTTTTACCTATCCTAAAACGTCTTACTGCTGAACTAAGACCTCCCCCATATTTTTCCAAGTACTTTTTTACTGTACCTAACTAGCTGAAAAATTGAAAAAAAAAACAGAGTAGCAATATTTCAAAGCAATGCAAAAGTTTAGTCTATCAGCGTCCACTGCTCACACACCGATACTACATAGATCCTACCACATGAACTACTGAACTCCACTTAACAAAGTATAATGTAGGTGGAAACTATCTTATCCAGTTTGCCAGCTCGCTACTGTAAAAGCAGCGAAGGTACATAACCGTCGCAGACACGATACTTTTAGCTGCGGAATGTAGCTAGACGCATGGTCTAAAAAAACAAGGTCTGGCATTCCGGGAGTGACACATGCTTACGTCACTATCCAGTTGCCACTTTATTGTAATAAATCACGAAATATAGAAAAAAAATCAGTCACCATTCTGTTAAAAAATATATATAAAGCATTTAAATTGTCGTTTCGTTTTTTATAATCAAACGAAACAATTCAGTGTAAACATACACTAACGTAATTGTTAGTTAACACCTCATTGTTTTACCGGATTCGCACAGGTAATAAAGGCGGTTGGGGAGTTATTATTACACACTACTGGTAACACAGCGGTGATGACGTAGCTTGTGTCACTCACGTGACCACTGTGTCTCGGAATGCTATACCTGGCGAAGTATATTATTATACCATAGCTAGACGGATGAAGTGAAAACAAAAGTAATTAGATTTGTGGTAGGCTGAGAAAAAAATGATGTGAAGATATTTGGGAGAGGCATATTTCTGGTACTGGTTTCTGGTACATTTCAGCCGAAACACAGGTGGACAAAGGCCTCTACCAAGCACCGCTACTTCGACCGGTTTTGTGCTTCTGGCATCCAGCGGATTCCTGCGGTCTTTACCAGGTCATCGGTCCACCTTGTGGGATACAATAGCCTCCTCAGGTATTTATATGTACGTCCAGAGCAATCTAGGCCGTCGTCACTTGACTGATCTTTCCCACGTTTTTTTACATACGTATATTATAGTTTGTGCCGATTACAGGAACACAAGAAGATCGGCAGTGACTGTGTTTTGTACATTAAGTGGGTAGGACAAGACCGGCCGATGTGGCGATAATTGGTGGAGGCCTATGTCCAGCAGTGAACCGTCTTAAGGCTGAATAATTTAGGAAAGAAGAAGTGATTGAGCAATACTAAGTGGTCCGTTAGTATCTGTTTTACTCGTGCGTTCATATAATCTACTTAGGATCGTTTAGGTACAAGTCTAGCCCTTCCATCAACTTTGCCGACAAGATAATATCTTCTCTAGGGCTAAAACTTTTCTTATTTAGGTGGTTTCTACACACACACACACATAAATTAGTATTATGTTAGAATATATACTTGTAAATCTGAAACATTGATTAAATGACATTAGATTCTATTCTAATCTGTGGTTATTGTCATATAGCCAACTCTTTCTTAACGTGCTATCTCGCTCTGCCCTTTTGCACGTCCGCCATTGCACAGTTCGCATGTGTTGCTCTTGTATTTTTACTATTATTCAATATAACACTGTTATTTTATCAAAAACTTGTTTAATTTCAAATATTCAAGCCTACTTTCTTACATCTATGATTCAAGTAATGGAAGTAAGAGAAGTGTCTAATTTTGATTTCTCGTTGTTCGTTTATTTCTGGACTGGATAACTTTATTTACAGTCTGATAAATACTATAGTGTGTTGTGTTACGTGCAATAGGAGTATGCGTGCGAAAAAGCTGAGATAGGGGCCTTTTGGCCTCATACAGGACTTTCTGTTGTTATTTTCATATTTTTTTTTTTGTTTTTATGAGTATGTTTAGTTTAGTTTGTGATAATCCTGTGCGAGTCCCGATAAATACTGTTTCTTTCATTTCTTTAGGAGCTATTCATGAGAATATTTGCTGCATAAAATATTAGGGTACACTCTGGACTTGAGGATTGATGGGTGTTCTATGGATAGGGTGCAAGAAGCCCGTAATCTTGGGGTGGTGTTTGACGAGTACCTGCATTTTGAGACTCACATCATGGAGGCTGTGCGCAACTGCTTTTACCGTCTTAAACTTTTGTACCGTGTACGGCCCTACATAAATATGGATATGCGTATCATGCTGTGCAAGTCACTTGTTTTATCAAAGCTGAACTACACTGACACTGTGTATGGTGCGTGCATTCTCGGTAGAAGTGAAAAATTAATCTAGCGAATGCAGAATGCTTGTGCTTCAATGTCCCTCGCCGATCTCACATAACCCCATTTTTTAATAAAGGTAATTTGATGAGAAAGTCAGATCGCAGAATGCTTCATCTGGCTATTCTACTCTTTGGCACCATTCTCACAAAAAAAAAACAGAATATCTGTATAGAAAATAGACTTGGTCAAGAGATATAAATCAAATTAAAACAAGAGCATCATCTTACTTCCTGTTGGCCTCAACGCACAAAACTGCTGTATTCCGTGGAAGCTTTAAATTTGCTGCTTCTCGCTGCTGGCACGTCTTGCCATCTCCTTTTCGTGCTATAAAAACAGTTGGAACTTTTAGAATTAAATATAAACCACACTTGTTACGAGTACAAAGGGAATCCAGTTTGTGAACTCGCCCTTTTTTTTTTTTGTGTGGGAAATCATCAAATGACCTCTCCCGTTCTGGGCGGAGCGGAAAGGCGTGTCAGACTCTTACTGACTAAAACCCACCCGTGTTTCTTTAGTTGCCTGTGCGCCAGGGCCACGGTAACTCTTTCGAACAATCCGCAGCCCCGGCAGGCATCGGTCCTATCGGACCCCGTCAATTTTGCTGACATCTCTTTGAGGCGCGCGTGGAACACGACGCGCCGTCGACCCGGGCCTGGTCCTTACCAGGCGGCAAGCTGCCCATTGCTCGCCGTCCGCAAGCCCGCGCCTACGGTGGCCGGGAGTCGGCAATCGACTCCCGACGCCCAGGGTGTCTCCTTCTGCGGTGACTAGGGGCGCGAGGGCGCAGTGATTGCCTCTCCTTTTCGCGCTCCGCCTTCTCCTTCGTGAGCATTACTGCTTCGCAGAAGGAGGTGACGGTTTCCCAATCCCTCTCGCTCCGTACCATGGCCTGAACCAGGGCCGGACGCGAGAGGTCGCCGCCACCAATCGCCGCCACGAGGACACAGCGGTGCTCCGCCCGAGCCGGGCAGACCTCCACCGTATGCTCCACCGTGTCCTCCGGTCGATCCACACAATGGTAACACCCGGGCGTTTCCTCCCGCCTTATTCGAAACAGGAACCTCCCGAAACAGCCATGTCCGGTGAGGACCTGCGTCAGGCGGAAGGTGAGGACGCCGTGGCGCCTCTCAAACCACTCCTCAAAGAGGGGTCTTACCGCCGCAATTGTGGCGTGCCCTGCGCTGGGTTGCGACAGTCGCACTCTCCATGCCGCCATGAGATCCCGCCGGAGCTCTGTCCGCTGTGCCGCGATTTCTCGCGGCAGCGGAGTTACGCCCCGGCGTTTCGCCTCCTCGCGCCACTCCCAAACGTGCGCGAGGACCTTTGCCTCCAGATCCCACGGCGGTAATCCAGCAAGGAGGCTCGCCGCCTCGCAGGAGACCGTGCGGTATCCCCGTACCATTAGGATGGCCATGACCCTTTGGGACGCGTTCAACCGGCGGTCTGGCCGGAGCCTCAATGAATGCGCCCACACTGGTGCCCCGTAAAGGGCCATGGACCGCACGACCGCCGCGTAGAGCCTCCGGCAGGAGGCGTTCGGCCCCCCCAGATTGGGCAAGAGCCGCTTCAAAGCAGCCCCGGCCCGTTGCAATCTGGGAGCCAAACGTCGGAAATGCTCCACGAAGTTCCACCGGCTGTCGAGGACGAGTCCCAGGTACTTCATCGTCGACTCGACGCCGATGTGAACCCCTCCTACCGTTATTTGGGAACCCGATAGTGGCGCGTTCCGAGGATCATGAAAACACATGGCCTCGGACTTGTGCAAGGCCACCTCGAGTCCCAATTGCCGGATCCTCTCGACGACTGTCGGAACCCCGCGTGTCATCAATTCGGCCGCCGCCTGGTGCGACCTCCCCTGCGCCAGGACTAGCGTGTCGTCAGCGTAGCACACCACGCTGACGCCGCTAGGGAGGTCGGCGCGCAGCACCCAGTCGTACCCGATGTCCCACAGATGCGGCCCCAGGACCGATCCCTGTGGGACACCGCACGACATCTCTCGCCGATTCCATTCTCCCTGGTGACCGGGGTAGATAACCGCCCTATCCGTCAAATAGGCCTCGACTACACGACAGAGGTAGGTCGGCATCCGGTGATACCGGAGTGCCTCCCTGATGCAACTCCAGGGCAGGGTATTGAAGGCGTTGGCGATGTCTAGAGACACCGCCAAGACGACCCCACCCTGGGCCACAGCATCCCCCGTCGTGAGGGCTCACACGCGCATGAAGGCGTCCACCGTGGAGCGCCCCCTGCGGAAACCAAACTGGCTCTCCGCCAAATCCGGCCCCTCCTTGTGAACTCGCCCTGGGAGTGCAGTCCCAGGGCGAGTTCACAAACTGGTTTCCCTTGCAGTTGCTATTGGTGACCTGGCAGCAAGATTTACCTCAATCGCTTTGTTTTGCTCGGCGATTGAATATTTTTCTTCCGACTTTCACAACACAGCACAGTCAGTCATACACACCAGTATACTTCACATTATTTATCTGCACCACTTTCTTGCCTCATCTAATAGTCAGTCATTGTTTTATTTGTATCATTACTTTATTTTCTAAGAATTAAACGCATTCACAGAGTATCTTTTAGATTGACAGCCGCTGGCTGCGCCCGCGTCTCATCGCTTGACATAGACTATAAACAACAGTCTATAGCACAGACAAGTGATGTTGGAGCGTCAGGCGTGGGTCGATCTTTTAATTTTCAATAACTTAAATAATCATGGTTTTTATTTATTTATATGTGTTTTTTTTTCTAAACTATTTATTATTGCTTTATTTTCCTCTATTTGTAATTAATAAAATAAAAAAAACCCCTAGTGGGATTTATGGATGTCCGTAGGTGTGTCCGTGGCATCACAGCGGGCCCTATCAGAATACCAGCGTTGCGGTATTTTTATTTTAATATCGCAGCATTATGCTGAGATAGGAGCCTTTTTGGCCTCGCACTGATCTTTTATTTTTACTTTTAATTTTATTGTTATGTTGTATGTTTTATTGTTCGTTTTAAATGCTCCTTTTTATATTTTTCATTATTTATTTTATTTTATTTTATTTTATTTTTTTGTTTGGATTTCCTGCGCGTGTCCCAAATAAAATACATTTCTTTCTTTCTTACTTTCTGAGGATTGGCATGTTTTAGCTCTAATGATGTTAATCAGAAATAGATGAAAATTAGAGGCTGAAATGTCTCGTTGATCTGGTAGTCCCAAGTGGTACAACGCTGACCATGAGATCATGGGTTCAATTCTCAGGTCGGAGAAAGGGTTAGTTAGGTTAGGTTCTTAGTAGCAGCCTGGACTCTGAAATTGAGTACGGTTGATGGCAATAGGCTCCAACCATATTAATAGAACTTAAATATAACTGACGAAATGTGGGTGTATTAGGTACATCTCTGCCTGATCCTTTGGGGAAACAGGCGTGATATTATGTTAAATTACTATTAGAGTTGCCACGCACTTTCGATCCAAAGGCTAAGACACTAGTTTCTGGTACAAAAAGTAGACAGTTTACTTTCAACGTAAGAACGCTCAGACACTCCGATGCTTTTAACTTATAACGTTTCATGGTCTCCTTGGGAGATCTCCGAAGTACCCTGTACTGTTTTATTAAAACTTTTATACTGAGTTTTCCTTTGTTTTCTAGAACAAATTGTGTATATAGTCGTCCCGTTTATTATCATGTATGAAATAGAGATCGTTTTTTATACACCTTATTAACTTTCTGCTGCTTTTGCAAGGAATATTTTAGGATTAGTGCGCTACGTGTGCTTGTAAATATGTTTTATGAAATACTGTCTGATGGACACTATAGAATGTCAACCAATCTACTTGACTGTGATAAAGACACTTCCAAATATCGAAACGAAAATATATAGTGAGATTGTTTTTTTTATTTAATATCGTAAACGAAAATATCTAAAGAGATTTTAATTTACACCAAAGGAAAGCCTGAAACTAAGCATTCTGCAGTAAAAACTATCATTGGAACTGATTCAAGTATAAATCACAAACTGCCGCTTGATCACTGCAGAAAATACATTATTGGCCAAAACATGGTACACTATTGCTAAAATTAATTTATCCCCCATATTTGTATTTTGTGACTCATATTCTAAGCCATCCATATTGAATAATATTTTAATTATAATAATAATGAGGTATATTTATGTGCACTGTGGAGCAGTGGTGGCCCAGTGGTATCGGCCCCGACTTTCGACTTGTAGGTCTTGTAGGTCGTGGGTTCGAATTCAGGCAGGCACTTTATTTTGTGTAAATAATTTCATCACCAATACTTTCAAAACGGTAAAGAAAAACATCGTGAGGAAACCGGCATGTTCTAGAACCAAAAATTCGACGACATGTGACATCTACCAACCCGCACTGGGCCCGCGTAGTAGATTACAGCCCATTCCCTCTCGAAGAGAGGCCTGTGTCCCAGCAGTGGGAACATTATAGGCTGATTATGCTATGTGTATACTCGTAATATGACACCAACCCTCAAAATAATTACTGAAGACACATAACTGTCATATCAACTACATAGTTGTTTAACATTAAATTAGTAAACTTCCATGATATTCTATTGCTTTCCTCCGGAATGGCGGTACTATTATAGCAAAACTTTTCACATTACGCCACGCGAGGTATTTCAATGTAAGTACTAAATATATTTTACGAGTATTTATTGCGGTTAGACGACTTCTTTAATAATAATCTATTGGTATTTCTGTATACTTGTGTACTTAGACATACCTACAAACACAAATATGAATGTAATATGACGTGTGTGGTCTGTGATATTGTATATATGACAAGTATCTACGTAATAAAATGAAATTGAAAAGCTGAGCTAAAGATAGAATAGGTTTTAACATCGGTACTGTAAGCTTATCTAGGTATCGTGAAAGCCGAATAACATTCATATTCTAAAACGTAACTTACCTTCTTTCAAATCACCGGTAAGTCTCAGGCTATCTCTGCATCTACCAGGGTCGCGGGTTTATCCGAAAGGGTTACCGTGGCCCTGGCACACAGGCAACTGAAGGAACACGGGTGGGTTTTAGTCAGTAAAAGTCTGACCCGCCCTCCTGCTCCGCCCAGAGCGCGAGAAGTTATTTGAAGACTTCCCACCCAAAAAAAGCTATCTCTGCATTTTAATCAAAAATAGACGTTGAAGCACAGTCAGTGAAATTATTTTTTTATCAAATTGACACACTACATCAATAAAATTTCCCATTGTATACAACTGTCAAAGAATGACAGTTGAGATTTGAATATAAGTACAGGCAATTATATTTGATAGTCAATTTGCTAAATACTTGATTTCCAAACTTAATTTTCCGTTGATAATTTGTGTCGCTTTAGAATTCGGGGGTAGGACTAGTAACGCTTCGAACGATTGACACTTTAATTAATGGTAATATCCGATTAGCAAATCAAGCGTAATTATGTTAATTGGGTACTTATAGTATAATTACTGCACATTCATGTTATTTGTTGGCCAATATCCAATATATATGAGCTGCTGTCATTGTACTATGATAGTGTTAGGTTCGTTAAGAATTATAGTATTTAATTTGATTTTAAAAGTAATTTGTATGGCAACATTTGAACACGTGCTAGTCCGGAAGTAATATTAAATAACGTTTTAGAATATTATGGGCGGGGACATTATTGCGGCAACGGGGAATGGCATTCTGGCTTGAGCTCTTGACGAGTTCGGACGTAAGCCTTCGAGTGTTTCTTACGAGTACTGAACTAAATAATTGATCTGTGGATAACGATTAATTGAACATTGTTAAGAAATTATCAAAAATATGCAAAGTGTTATTATTTGGAGAAATAAACGAGTGTGATTCGAAAAGTGCGTATTATTGTTTCTTTAGTAGTTTTCTCGGAATGGGCTGTCTATGAAGTTATTCGTCTACCTGTACTTTACTTGGTCTAGCCCTTTAGTATTCTAGTGTAATCTAACAATAGTTACACGATACAAGAAGCGATAGAAGTAGAGGCTAAGTATAGACGACCTCATATTGCTTTACCAATTTAGACAACAATTCCCAATAAGGTTTCATACATATATATACATAAACTTACGCCTTCTTCCCATAGGGGTAGGCAGAAACTACATAACACCACCTGTTACGATCCTTACATACTCGTTTTGCCTCGTTTACGTTCATACATCTAGTCATACACGCACTTAATAAGGTTTAACTAAGATTTAAATTATAGCCAACTGTCACACAGACAAATAGACTTGTTGTGAAATGTGTCGTTAAGTGAAATTCGTCGAAAACGTTATGTTCGTGAACGGGCGCCGTCAGTAGGGACTGGTCATCTGTTAACTGCCACGACTTATTGTAATTTAATTTATTTTTTCTTTCATTTGCCTTTTTATTACGGACGCTTTTAACGTTCTGCATCGTTCTCACATGCATAATTTCAACACGAATGATGTAATCAATATTTTGTAACCATATTTTGATTTCAAAAGAATCTCCGTGGAGTTTCGTGCCCGTTCTTCTCCATAGGTAGGTATCTACTACGCTTTGGAATGAGCTTCATCTTTCTGACCGACCGACTCCTTGACAATTCAAAAGTGCCTGTAATTGGTTTATTTGAAATACATGCTTTGAGTTTGAGTTTCATTCGACCTTAATGTGATGTCACAATTACGAGGTTCTCTATACTTATTGTAATGATCATTTTGTGAGGTTAAGCTGCGGAAGTAAATGGGTTTTGTGAATCAAATCAGCTGTTTTGTACATTTTGTCGAGTATTTTTTGCTATTTCAGGGTTGGTCCCTAAGTAAAACTTGTTCTTAATGTTAAGTTGAAAACCACCTTTTCGGGTTTTGAGTTATTTATACCTTGTATAATATGAGGCTCGGTTGAGATATTCATGCAAATACCTAGAATCTCATCGTTACGGATAGTAAGGACTTAGGAGCCTCAAAATCTGACAACTAGTAATATTCTTGGAAACAGGATTGCGAAAATGTTCGGCCAAAGATTATTTAGGTCAGTATAAATTCGGACAAGACACAGAGTGCATCGAATCGCACGAAAGCCTACCGTGCAGCAAACGCACAACGGACTAATAGTCGTGCATTTTGCAGCATTTTGACCCGGATGGAGCCTGGTGCACGTTCCACATTCCTCAGAAGCCAATCTCCAACGCATTCATCCGAATATCCGATCTCTGATCATGACGATGATCAGAGATCGAATATTAATGCATATTTACCCAAAGTTATTTTGTAGCTATGAAAGCATGGAATCTTAATATAATCTAATCTTAAAATAATAACCTTAAAATATTTTTTTGTAAAAATATCCCGGGATGTCAAGAACACCCGAAATGCCTAGTCGGGTGTATAATATGGAAGCGACTTCCAAAAATTTTTATTAAAAAGAAACCCTCCCGGGATTCTTGGATTGCATTACTATTCAGATGCATATTTATTTAAAATTAATGTTTAAACCCCGATGCAATAATATGTATGTAGAGTGTAAGAGGAGAGGTGGTGTGTGTTAGTTAAAATTCAGAATTTTTTGATACAAAAGCGCATTCCATATCAGCCAACATCTCAACTTTAGGTGAATATGCATCCGAATATCCGATCTCTGGTCATAATACAGTCACGGGTATAAATACCTTCATCATCATCATTGACAGCCTTCTTCTACCCACTGCTGAGTATAGGCCTCCTCCTACAAATACCTTACACTTACGCAAAATTCAAAAGCGATTTTGCAGGAAACAACAATTGCAACTTTGAGAAAAGATCGGTTTCATTGCACAGGCTGGCTGCCATTTTGTAAAAAAAAAATTAAAAAAAAAAGAATTCTATTTTCATGAAAAGTCTATTTGAAATTGTAAAAGTAATTACAATAAAAAAAACTGGAATAGTTTGTTCCTAACATAATGAAATTTCTATCAACTCGTTTGGGGAATACCGCCTTTGAATCTTGCGTTAGTAGAAAGTATGTATGCTCCTGTTTGTACAGACGTACATAGGTAGGGGTTATGCTATTGAAAGGCGAAAATAACAGAATAGCAATCTTTTTGATTGTTTGCTTTACGTATATTTTTAACTAGCACTTTGCTAGCGACTTCGTCCGCCGGTCTACAGACCTCCACCAGCGCCGACTTGGTCCACCGTAGTACAGTTTCTACTAGTACGGGGAACAGAATGAATCAGTTCCGTGCTAACAACCATAATAAGTACCGATACACACCAAACAAAAATTTACCTACCTTTAATAAAAAACTTGAATAAAAAATACAAAGTGACAGTTTGCACCTGTCAGTTTCTCCACTGAATTAATAATACAAGTACGTACAGTATTTTGAAATCTAAATGAAACATGCTAACAAAAATACAACTTTTATTTACATTACATTTAGCCACTCATAAAACGTATATATTCATTATTTTTTTATAATAACCCTTAACAGCCTGTGCTCAAAAACTTGGCGCAGGTAAATTCAACCATAAAAAGAAAATAGTTTGTATCTTGTTTAGTGGCAAACTGTTTGTTAATTAAAAGCAAACATAGCCAACGGTTTCGTTACCACATCAGTATTTTTTTTACTTTTGTTTACACAGGTCCCAACTCTTTTAAAATTGTTAAAACTAGATTCCCTATTTGATGCGAAATAAAATAAAATACAGCAAGTGCAGGTTGGACTAGCGGCTGTCTTTCATAGTTCTTTGGCAGTCGTTAGGGGTAGTTAGAAGCCCAAAAGTCTGACAACCAGTCTTCCCAGGGGTATCGTGATACCCAGGGGTATCGTGATACCCAGTAAGTGGGTTGTGGACGCCAGAGAGCCAGTCGCTACATGTAAAATAGTGGTATTCAAACTGGATACCAACCCCAGCATAGTTGGGAAAAGAATCTGTTCAAACAGTGCGAATAAGATAAATGAACAAGTACAGCCAGAGAAATTCATCGTTTTTCAGGATGATACACTACGTCATTTTGCCGTGATATAGCCGTTTCACATAACCGTCAAAGAATAATACCTAGTTATGATTTGAATAAACGGACAGTTTAAGTTGGTAGTCAATTTGATGGCAAAATAATTTGCCTGATTTTACTTTAAAGACAACGTAAATTGTTTCACTCATAGTTCCGAATGGATCCAGTTTGCAAAAAACTCAATTTGTTCCTTTGGTGAAAACAATTTTTTGGCGTCGAGAGTTTGCGTTACTTACGTTTGTCCCCTCGGTGATCTATAAGTCCAATATAAAATATATATATGCAGAGTATGCTTGGATGGTTTGGTTATGTTGAGAGAATTAATGAAAGGCGACTAACAAAAGGTATTTACGGAAATTACGGTATTTAAGGCAGATGTGAGTGGAAATGCCGGGAGGGGACGCCCTAGGAAGACATATAGTTATCTTATTAAGGGTCAGGTGCGTAGTACTCGCAAGCGGCGTGTGTGTATGACCAGATGTATGAGCGTAAACGAGCCAAAAGGAGTATGTAAGGATCGTAGCAGGTGGCGTTCTGTAGATTCTGCCTACCCCCATGGGAAGAAGGCGTGCGTTTATGTATGTATACAATACGTATGTTTACTATCCAGATGCTGTTATAATAATATTTCTTTGACAACAATCCACCATCAAAATACTGTCACGCAACATTAAAGCCATACCTTCTGAATTCGAACATCCAATATAGTACTGAGCGAAATACGATAAAAGCGGAATGCGTACCGTACTATGTAAAGAGCAACCGCATAGTGATCTATCATTTTTATGAGCTCCCCATAAAGGCCCTAAGGTAGAAAGCCGAGTGTATGTAACAGCCTATATAAAACCATTGTAGCAGGAAATTCACTAAAGTTTACGTTGTAATATCCACTATATTTGTGACGTATGGCCGTTATTTTGTCAAATAGCCGTTTGATAAGTCGCTATTTGAATGTTTTGTAATATTTTTTTCCTGTGACAGGTAACAATGTTGTTTTTTTTTCGGTTTTATAGTTGGGTTTATGTTTTAAAATAAAATTGAAAAATAAGGCCACCGCATCGAGATAAAATACATCAACTGTTATTAAGACTAAGAGGATTTTTTTTTATACATATGGAGAAAAACCACTAAAGGAAGTTTTACTATGTCTTAAGTTCTGAGTTGAGCTGTACGATTAC
The DNA here is from genome assembly GCA_917490735.1 of Dryobotodes eremita. Lineage (NCBI taxonomy): Eukaryota > Metazoa > Arthropoda > Insecta > Lepidoptera > Noctuidae > Dryobotodes > Dryobotodes eremita. The sequence continues at coordinate 2,603,663 of OU823252.1, read as the reverse complement.
TGACAAATGCGTGCACTGACTGGACAGGTCCACTCAATCTGTGTGGTTTTTCCTCAAAAGACCATTTCAGACACCAATCTAAATGGTCTTCACATGATCTCTCTAAGATTATGTCTGAACTTCAAAAGAGTCTGTGACCTCTGAGTTTGATCCGGCCTTTCTTCTCAGAGTAGTCAGATAGGAAACCTCATCTAGTTTTTAAAATATGATTGGCGTGTAAAAGTGTTTGTACAAACCTACTTAAAGAAATAAAATCATAGTATTATTACATTCGAATCAAGAACCTTTTCTTCAAATAACACTGTACTTCTAAACCTTTTTGACGACGAAAGTTAAGATCAGATAGTACCAAAATACCCACTTTTCCACACTTCTTAGAGTTACAGCTGGACAGAAGATGAGGAACAGTTTATAAGCCATTGTCTTTCGGAAGATAAAAATAAATTTATTTATTGCCATAAAAACAGGTTATAGAAAAATGTGGGACCCTGGCTCCAGAGCTAGGTAGAGTACTTGTATTTCAGGAGCCAGTGATTTCTTCCATTTAGGTTATAATTAAGCAAGTTTTATCCAGCGAAAGGTGATTAAATTATATTACATAAAATTAAGTTAAACATTTAATTGAAGCACTAAAAATATAATTATAAATTAAAATTAGAATTAAAGCAAGTTAAATAATCTCATTAAATCAAAAAACAAAATTAGATTAAAAATTGAAAACAATATTAATATTAAAATCAAGATTGAAATAAAATAATATTGGAAGGAAAACAAATTACAATAAAGCCAGGATTAAACAAAATTAAATTAAATATAGCAGGTGCTGGTATGTGAGTGTGTAAATGTGAAGCTATTTTCGGTAATTCAATTACTTACATCAGGAAGGTCTTATTCAATCCTTTTTTTTTGGTTGGGAATTCATAAAATAACTTCTCTCGCTCTGGGCGGGCTGACTTTTACTGACTAAAACCTACCCGTGTTCCTTCAGTTACCTGTGTGCCAGGGCCACGGTAACCCTTTCGGAGAAACCCGCGACCCTGGCAGGCATAGGCCTTAGCGAACCCCGACAGTGAGTACTGACATCTCTTTGAGACGCGTGTGGCACACAACGCGCCGTCGACTCGGGCCTGGTCCTTACTGGACGGCGAGCTAACTTATTCAACCCTGAAGCCGTAATTCTTAAACATCTGCCACATTTTACATAACACTGCGCACAAAGTAGGATAAACACGGCTTCTAAACATCTCATTTTTACTCGCCTCACACTGCCCACGCGACTAACAGCACGGAATCAATTCAGTGAGCACATTTGACTCACTTGACCGACTTTTTTCATATATATGTCACAGGATACTTGGACAAATCGAATCTTTGTGAAAGTTCTAGGATTTTCAGAAAAAAATCGGAATATAACGAGCTAATATCAGGGCTTTAGAAAAAAAAAAAACACGTGTGGCACTCGGGGACTGCCGCGGTAAAGCTATTGCATAGCATTTTTTATCAACTTATGCAATTATAATTATTTTTTATTTATGCATTTTTTTTTTCTTAAATATTAATCCAAGTACAGTCGTACCATATACATACACGTTAAGCAAACGCTCGGCCGAGCTACATGGTAGGCGGAGTGGGGGGGTGTTAGGTTTTATTTTCGTTACGGAATTTCTTGATTCGGTCGCCGCGCTCAAAGCCCGCGTTAAAGCTATGCAATAGCTTAAAAAAAAAACCTGACTGTCTAAAACGATTGGAAACTTCAATGCTGATCTAAGCTAATCTAAAAGTCAATTCATAAAATCTTCATTCTGGTTGGTCATAAGAACATGGCTCGAATGTAATTACCAATAACGAACCAGCGCATCCGTCCACGTCAGTGCAAAACTTTCTTATCAGCCAATCAGGGTTCACACACACACACCCACACACGCTAGTGTTTTGCAAAAACCCTGATATTTTCGCAAAGATTCGAATTTTCAAATTATCCTGCTACGTACATATACCACGATGTCTCTCCGTCCCTTAGATCTTCAACCCCTACCCCCCCCAACCCCTTGAAAGCGGCGAAAACTGTAACATAAGATCGTAACGACACATAAAATGGAAAGTATTTTTACATAAAGATTTATTATCTAACGGTTGGGTATATAAAGAGTTTGGAGTAATTGCTAGGATACTTTATTCCGACTTCATTTCTTTGAACTTTTGGAAAAGAGTTTAACAATGACAAATAGCTGATCGTTATTTGTTAAACCAAGAGATTATTATAAAAGTATTTGCAAGATAATAATAATAATAATACTGATTACAATTTCTAAAAGGGTTAAAAAAAAATTGAAGTACAATCGATTTTGAAAATTTTTAGTAAGTAAGTAAAAAGTAAATGTTTATAATTATGGTTACGCACGCAGATGCTTAGTACTCGCTACCAGCATGGGTGTATAACCAGATGTAAAAATGTAAACGAAGCAAAAGGAGTACGTAAGAATCGTAGCAGGTGGTGTTCTGTAGTTTCTGCCTACCCCATTGGGAAGAAGCTGTGAGCTTATGTAAGTAATCATCCTTTTTCATTGAAATTCATAGCTCGTAAATTATACGAAAAATTGTGCACAAGCAAAGCTCCGCTATGCTACAAACTGCAGGATAATCCATTTTTCTCAGCTTACTAATTGGACGGGCACAGTAGCCGCAAACTTTCTGCATAGCGACATTTATTCTCCTCTCCCATTGATCATTAATAAAACAGCTATCTACTATATACGAAAATAAAAAGCATTACCCTCCATCTGGAGCAGTCGGGTAAAAAGTACATCATTAACAAAACTTCGTCTACTAAAACCCAATAAGCTGTTAATTCTCTAACCCAATAAATATACTTTCATAATAAAATTCCGAAGAACATTCACGAGAACATGGAACTAGAAATTCCACTGTATTGAAGTTTCGGAGATTTATCGGTACTTAGAAGAAAGATATGCGTACAGCGATTCGGACTTTAATGCTTTAGGAATAATGTGGATATTGTATTATCAGATTTATCTATTATTAACAGCTGTAGGCTAAAATGGCGCATAGGTACCGCAAGAAAAAGGTTGTGTTAGCATATTGAAGATATTCATATAATTTGCGTCAGCCAAGTCAGTTCATTCGGATTTAACATTAGAATAAATCTAAGAAAAAACAAAGCAAATCATTTTACCTGATTTTGACTGACAGCTTGTTGATAGAGCATGTCAATCATAATTTAATATTAAAGAAATATTTTTATTTTTATCAATCGGGTGTGCTGTGCATCTCTGTCTACGCGTTCGGGAAAAACAGGTATAATATTATGAAAGCTCAATTCTATAGGCATCCTCTTAATCTCTTAACCCCTAAATCCCTTCTTTAATCAGTTACTAAGACCTTACACAGCATTTTAGTGGCACAACTTAAAAGAAATAATGTAATTTCGGAACTTTGCCAATAAAGATCAACAATAATCTACGATAAAGTGATTCTTCCATAAGTAATATTGCCTTATATATAATTGGATTATAGCTATGTAAAAGTTCGCTAAGCATATTTTATTCTTTATAACACGAAGTTAACAATCCCCTAATAGTTTGCTTCGATAGACCTGAGCTTGTTTAAAACTTTTAATATTTTCAAACGAAAACTTGTAAAAAATATTCATTGAGTATCATTTTTTGTCGGCGCGTTTGGTGATAGGTTTTAATACGTTGCGACGATACTTTGGTATCAATCTCAATTACTTTTATGTTGTATAAATATTTAGAAGTAGAATGGTAAACAACAAATTGTTATGTATTCCATGGCCATACCGGACGGGCGTCATCGCTGGACGCGACGTGTGTTAGGAGGTTGTATACGTATCCAGATTATTACGGCACGAGGATAGGCCTCTCACTGTTCCGGGTCGACGGCGCGTCGTTTTCCACGCGCGCTTCAAAGAGATGTCAGCATAATTGACGGGGTCTGATAGGGCCGATGCCTGCCGGGGTCGCGGATTGTTCTAAAGAGTTACCGTGGCCCTGGCGCACAGGCAACTCAGGGAACGCGGGTGGGTTTTAGTAAGTAAGAGTCTGACACGCCCTTCCGCTCCGCCCAGAGCGGGAGAGGTCATTTGATGATTTCCCAACCAAAAAAAAAGGCCACTCACGGTCCTAGCGGCGCTGACGTCCCACACCGATAGGTTCCAGATATTTTCTCAATATGTAACAAAAGTCACACGAAAAAAGAAGTCTCCACGGGTACGGGTATGTTTGAAGAAATAATAATACAGAATAATTTACAAGTAATTTAAGGAAACGCTTACGGGTCTGTTCAGGAATTCTATTGGTGTACTAGAATAGTAACCCTTCTAGATGACTTGTTGATGACTACAAATAGTAAAAACTGAATGCTTGCTTAAATACTCCCAATCTTTACATTGACGAGGACCTTGATTGGCTTCCCTTATTTTAACTTTATTAGTCTCTAGTTTTACTATGACTACACGGCATTTTGTAGTTAAATACATCGAAATACACAAGTTATGTGTGATGTTAAGCTACTTTCCTATTGAATACAGTATTAGCTGTCTAAGAAAGTATAAAATTTACTGTGTCCAAATTAACACATGAGATATTAGGATTTACATGTCGAAAAACTAACTTTTTTAACAGAAAACTGTCTTATAAGCTAAATTGTACAAAAGTTAGAAATCTAATTATAAATTTACATTCATAGCCCTCAGGCTGGTTTTTCAACATATAAAATTCTAAAATTTACAAAAACTTTACTCTAGTTTTTCGGGGTGTGAAGCACCTTTGAATATGCGTTGGTTAGACCATTTTTACATCAATATCAATACAATTCGTTATCTCAGTTAAGTAGGCTTTGACTGAATGAACTAAGTGTCTGAATGTTAGGTACAGGGCTAGGTCTCGATCTAGGGTACCTGGACGCACAAAAAAACTTGTTGGGGCGTAACTCTCGACAGTGAAAAGTTATGATGTTGTGTATTGGGATGTATGTTGTGCCAAATTGCAACAATGGTTTCTCACTACTCACCGACTAACACAGGGTGGCTGAGACTAAAGGGTTAATTCGCATGAGGTTTAGACTGAAATAAGTATACACACAATTGATCTTCTCAACAAACTTTAATTCAAGGTTTCAGGATGGCCTTTTCTTCCTTATGCATAATAGTTAGTAGGTGTACTTACTTAAATTCGGGTTGATATTACCCGTTCACATAAATCTTCAGAGATTTGCCATCCACATGCAGTATCGCTTCTGTGTGATAAGTTGAGGTTCAACGCCAAAGCCCGTTAGGTTGTCTCTGGAACCAAATGCCTTCAGAGTTGAGTTATCAATACTTTATGCCATGTGTATGAAGAAAAATAGAAAGAAAGAAAGAAAAATATTTTATTTGGGACACGCACAGGAAATAATAAATAATGATAATGATAAATAAAAAATAATGATAAAATAAAAAAGGAGCATTTAAAACTAACAAAATTAACAATAATAAAAATAGGCAAATAAATATATAAAAAATAAAATATAATAATAGGTAATTAAATAGGCATCCACCGCTCATTATATTGAAATGATTATTTTATTGAATGATTAATTTTATTGAATTTGAATGAATCTTTAACTAATCTTAACTCAAAACAACTTCAATAACTTCTTTACTGAAAACAACGTGTTATAAGGTTAATAATGTACAATTAATGTTGGATTAAATAAACTCTAACGTTTCACTGTAAGTAGGGCAAATTAGTTGTATGTACAGCGTAGCTTGTACATATTGCCCACTCACAAAGATAACTTAAATATACATATATGTATCAACGTATATGGCCTACCTAACTAAGATTTTACAACGTTTATTTACTATTTTGATGCTAATTACATTAACAAATCACATAATAAAACTATTTTAGAACCCAACGGCTTGGCTCGCGACGATGGGAAGAGACCAGACGGAATGACCATAATGTCCTGGAAGTTAGGCAGGCCTTAGGTGTGGGATGCAACGTGTGTCGACACCCTTGCGCCATCCCATCTTCTTAGCTCTGCGGGATGTGCTGGGGCGGCTGCTGCAGGTGCGGAAAACCTCAAACGGCGAAAATATTCAAATCTTATTGGGAGTTATATGTTCGAGCCGTTTGGGGTTGACACACTAGAGCCGTGGGGTCCGAGTGCCCACTTGGTTTTTGGAGACATCGCTAAGCGGTTGGTCGACCCTTCAGGTGACCAGAGGGCTGGCCTATTTTTTGGCCAAAGTTTGTTGGTTTTATAAACTAATCGCATGATTTTAAGTTATTACATAATTATAAACACAATTTAACTATTTGGTGACATCTTCGCGAATAGCCATCATTTTATGAATCGATGTTTAAATAAAATTCCGTAAAACATATAATTGCTCAGCTCTTTAATCATTGCATCATCATAATTACTATTCAAAAACCATTTTGCGTCCACAGGATTATATCTTCAAAACTTTTTCAAAACCACTTTTATTTTGGAAACTCAAGAGAATTCAGTTTTCTTAACTTTCTTTTCACGATCTTAATAGCATTAAGTTCTCACCACCTTCCAATGCCATGCGGAAGAGGCAAGAAAAACATCCTTAAAAACTCAGATTCGCGATAAAGCTGCGCGAACAAAATTAACCTACGTTTATAAACGTTACGCTGACGTCCCTTCATATCAGTTAAAAGGAAACGCCGTCGACCAACCAAACACAACCTAAATACGACTGTTTTATCTTTTTGTTTACGAGCTCTGAACGTTATATGTGGCAGTTTGGCAAAATTTAACTCTCGTTTATGCTTACTTTACATTTTGTCGGCAAAGTTGGCAAGATGGGGAACATGGTGAGTCTTTAAACTTAGAATTACGTTGGAATATTGTGTTGTTTTCTATCTGGTATGTTTTATGTGAGAATTTCGTACGGTACGAATATCGCTTTTCACTGTTGGCGTTTTATCGTGGGGTGCAAATCTCCCATGGTTTATATCGTTATGGCTTTTGCATATAATGGCCCATGCTGGCACGTTTTAAAGCCTTTTAATAGAATACTGTTTAGATGAGTTTAGTTTTTTGGGGTGTAGATATGGGTGATAAATTATGACCATTCGAATCATAAAAGTTTAAGGGGAACAGAGATACTTAGTTACTAAAAAACGTTGTTATGATATCGATGGCACCAAAGTAGAAAGAGTCAACTGCACTCTTTACGAAATTTACTCTTTTACATAATTTGACTCAGAATTCTTTATTTTGTCATAGGATGTTTTTCTTCTGCTTGATTTTTAATGTTTACAGATATTAAGTCAGGTATATAAAGACAACAATTTTTGTCAAAGTATCGAAGTATCGTATTTTGAAAGAAAAATATATTACAGTAATATTGGTCTTAACCATTTCCTTGGTAATGACCTATTAACTAAATGATGTTAAATAGGAGAAAATAGCTTTGTTCTTCTATTAATTCTTGCAGTTTTGCGTTCAAAACGCTCTCCTGTAAAATAATGATTTTGTAGATAACCTACTTTGTGGCCGTCGATATAAATCTTTGGGTCGATTTTCGCAACAAAAAATAGAAAAAACTTTTCGATTTCTAAAACAAGTGCATAGCCAGGTATACAGTCTAGCATTAACGTATATAATATAATAGTATTTTATACGCCGTCTCATGAATGTATTACAGAATTATAGCATGACTTAAACTGCGATATTTTATTCATAGTTCTCAAATGACAGCACATATCGAAAAATTTGCAAGTATATTGTACTGGCGATGTTCAGAATAAATAAAGTCTTGGGATGCTTCCAATATAAACTTGTAGGTATGTCTTAGATGTAGTCTCTAAGATGCCTTTTAGATAATACAAGTTGTATTCTGAGTCTGGTGACCTTTTTCTTCGTATTATGACTTAATTTAGAGCATAAACGCTACCAACTTCCTGCTTGACTAATATTTTTTGAGTTATTCTTATCTTCTTTTTTTTTCGTTGTTTTTTGGTTTGAGCTCAAATGGTGGCCACTTTGATTGCGGCATCACAGGCATTCTTAAGGCCATCCGAGATGCAAGTGAACGGTCACTTAGGACACTCAAGCACGTGGGTATGTTCTGATGAGAAGCACTCGCACTGGGTGTTGGATGGGTCTATAATCCCCCAACTTCACTTCAGTTAAACTGATAATAATGATATATGCCCGACAAGAGAAAAGAAAATGTCTCGGTTTGGTAGAAAAATAATAAATATGAATTTCTTAGAGTTTAAAAATCTTACAAGTTCACTTTTTAATCTCAATAACAAATAAAATGTACTCCAAGAAAATCGCTTACGAATTTTTGAAAGCACGGATGACCGAGATTTTTCAGCAAGTAACACAATAATAGAAGGAACATAAAAGTTGAGATAGCGGTCTTTTATTTCATTCTAGAGAAAGAAATCTTTACGGGTGAAAATATCGCATGTTTATTGTTTAAATTTTATTTTCTTCATAAGTGTTCGTGGTCACGAATTCGCTACAATTTTCCCGAGAACTAGCAATAAAATGTATAAATGCTGGAAGGTATTTTACAAAAAATTAAAGAACGCATTAAAGTTAAAAAAATCAAATGTCATTTAATTCAATTAAATACAATACTATACATGTTAGGTCATTATTTGATTCAAAGAGATAATTTTTTTAATGAGCTGTATTAAAATTAGAAGCATTTTTTTTACCTATTCAGAATTAACTATGGCCAATTTATTTCCACAATTTCGAGCAAAATATTTAAAACAATAATGATAATAAAATTAATTATGTTGTGTGCAGCGAATGAGATGGACTCAGTCTATGAACGAGAACGTCATGCGCGCATATTACAGGTCTACAGAGGAGGGAGCTGAGCAATCATATTGTCTTGACTCTGGCACAAACCGCGGTACAAGCATAAACTAATGATGCAATCCTGCCGCGGTCCAATCAAGGTGTTGAAGAGGAAGATGATAGCGTTGCCACAGTAAGTAGCCAACCGAATTTAGACCCCGATTAACACGCCTACCTATGCACAAAAGAAATAAGTTGCTGGTGTGTGCCCTGGATTCGCAGCTTAATAATGTGGTCGAGAGCAGCGAGGATCTCGTTGATACACACTCTCACATGCTCACTCAAATGTCTCGCTGGTGGTGGCGTGTGTTAGTTTATTAAGTTCTCTTCAAAATGGCTGAGCTGTATGGTGTTGATCCACAAGTCATGTTCGTGAACGGGCGCCGTTAGTAGGGACTGGTCATCGCTTAGCTGCCACGGCTTATTTTAATTTAATTTAATATTTGAATTGTTTTTGTCTCTTTATTACGAACGCTTTTAATGTTCTGCATCGTTCTCACATGCATAATTTCAACATGAATGATATAACCAATATTTTGTAACCATATTTTAGTTTAAAAGAGTGTCCATGGAGTTTATTGCCCGTTCTTCTCCATAGGTACCTACTACGCTTTGGAATGGGCAACTATCTTCATTTTTCTGACTGACTGACCCATTGACAATTTAAAAGTGCCTATAATTGGTTTATTTCAAATAAATGCTTTGAGTTCGAGTTTAAGTTCGATCCTGTAGTGCGTGACTGTTGCGGCATGTCGTTTAGCTAACGTCAAGTTTCCAAACTGTGACGGAGTTACTCGACCAAAACCAGCCATACCAGCCTGGCGCTGCAGGATCGAGCATCGTATCGATGGAGCTAGGGTACTTATCGGCAAACTATACTGCTGCATGGAGGGTAATACACGACCACGAGTGATGCGCTTTGTAAGGCAGGTATTCTCGAAGGCTGGAACCAGCCTTCGAGAAAACATGTCCCGTGTCACAGAGCGCATCGACTTCCCGAAGTAGAAAGTTTGTGCATGGGCGAGCTGTATTCGGCGGTATAAGCGGCGGGTTGATCAATACACTTGGAATCGCATGTTCCAGAGCGATGAGAGGTGGGTGTATAGAGCTCGGGAGCGACCGGTACAAAATGTGACAGACGTGTGCCTCCTGGACGATGCCGCCACGATTGCATTCTGGCACAGCATCTGCTTAGTACCCGTCTGTCATGCTGAGGCTGACTGGATCCAGTATGTTGAGCAAGAATATGGAACTATACCAGAAATGGAAGCAATCCTAATTACGCCATTAGACGTTGTCAGAGCGGTCCGTCCGTTACCGAACTGGAAATCTCCGGGACCGGATGGATTGCACAACTTTTGATTGAAATGGCTAATTAGTTCACACAGTTGCCTGGCATCTCAGTTTCAGTCATATTTAGAGTCTGGATCGCTACCGCAGTATCTAACAACAGGTGTTACCCACCTGCTCCATAAGTCAGAAAGTCCAACGGAACCCAAGAATTACAGACCGATCACGTGTTTGTCGACGGTCTATAAACTTCTAACATCCATTTTCAGACCGAAAACAAATACGCACATTGACAATAACTCGATTATGTCAGCCTCTCAAAATGGATGTAGAAACGGGTCCCGCGGTACTAAGGAGCTACTCTTCTTTGACATGGCCAGTAGCCATCAGGTTCGTCGATCCCGCAAGGATCTGTCGACATGCTGAATAGACTAGAGGAAGACCTACGACTCGGTGCCACATACATGGCTCATGAGGGTGCTGTAGTTGTAGTTACAAGATAAATGCAACTCTACGCACCTTCCTTGAGTCTTATATGGGGCAATGGAAGACGGTTCTCCACTATCTAGTGTGTCAACAGAACCAGGGGACTGATGAGCCTGTACGGATTAAACGGAGAATATTTCAGGACAACAGTTTGAGTCCGCTTTGGTTATGCGTAGCTTTAATTTCTCTAAGCTCACTACTAGAGGATTCCGGTCTAGGCTATCGGCTGTAGAGAGGTGGTCAGGTCATATCACAAATGACTTGAAACTCTTTGCCCCCATGAAATTGAGACTGATGGAGCTACTGAAGGTAACTGAAACTTACAGTAGCGCCTCAGGATGGAATTTGGTGTGGACAAATGTGCAGTCTTACATATAAAGCGAGGTTAGATTATGGAATCTAAGGGAATTCAACTTTCAGATTCCATACACCTTAGATCCCTCACCTCATCCGAAAGCTATAAATATTTGGATATGTCGGAAGCGTTAGGCATCAACGTTACTAACATGAAGCAATCGTCGAAGAAACGCTTCTTTGGCCGCCTGAAAAATGTATTAATTAGTCTTCTTTCAGGCCGGTTTTGATCAAACTTTCGGCAAACTCAAATGGACTCAGACCGAATGCGACGCCCTAGATAGGAGAATCCCAACACTGCTGACCGCCGCAAACCTGAAAGAATTCTCCAAAGTTTAAAAAAGCGTAATTTCCTGAACGTCAAAGGCATTATATCAAATGGTTCGTCTATGACTCTATGTTAATTTAAAAACAGAATTATGTACGAATAAAATCTCTTGCCAATGCACATAAGGAGCTGTTCCGTGAAGGCTCAAGACATGGTATGAACAGCGTATTGCACTTTCTAAGCAATCTTTTACGATACTCGATACTGTAGACTACCATTTTTATCTCGATTTTTATTTCCACATCGAAATTTATTCATAATTGCGGGCGTGTTGTAAGGAACTATTTATTTCTGTTCGAGACGTGAACGTTGAAGGTTTTGCATCTTTTGAAAAGCAAAGGTTTGTAGATTTTTATTTGTTTTTACTATTAGTATTTTATGGACAGCTAGCTTTTTCCCACGGCTTCGCCTACATGGATGTCGGAAAATATCCCACGGGAACGTACTATCGAGATTAAAAGTACCCAATGTGTTAATCCAGGTTATAAACTATCTGTGTGCCAAATTTCATCCAAATCCGTTCAGCAGTTTTTGCGCCAATCCAGAACATACACTCAAACAAACGGCCACAAATTCAAAAAACTGTATTTTCGGCATCAGACTTGTTCCACCGCGAAGCAATTACTTTTTTAAATTCAATGTACAGTTTTGACTTCGATACTATTGTATTTTATGTATAGATAACCCAGTACATAAATAAACAGGGTACGGAATGTTCTTAAAGCAGTCAAACGCAAGGTTAGAAATGAAGAAATTAAAGTAGGTACAAATCTATAATGTTTATTCCAATTTGCATTTTCATTATCATTCTGAGCAAAGCCTTGCCTTACCCAGGTAGGATTTTCATGCCCACGAAAGTAGGTCGTATAAGCAATGTCAATTTCACAATTTCAGAAATTCTGAGCGCCAATTAATTGAACCTGTAAGTCACAGTGCAAAAGCCTGCTCAAACACCATGCTATCAAATCCAATACTAAAAATATTATAACAATATTTTTAAAGTAAATATCCTTCCTACAGAATAATAAACACAGACGACATAACGCTTCACAATCTTCTATAATAACAGTAGCTCGGAGCGTCAGGACGACGACTCGTTCCATATTTTCGTCTTAATTTGTGGAGTGCTCTTCGAAAATTAGATCTATTATAATCGTTGAAGGAGACAATGACTTCGGCCTGGGGCGATCCGTGGAAAGTTTTCATTAAAATTTTCAGCCCAGTTCACGTTGGACGTTACAATGACTGTGTCAGTTTTGTTGGCGTTTGGAGAACTCTTTTTGATCCTGTGTATCGAGTATTAATAGCTAAATAACCAGTAATTTATGGGATAAATGAGGTTTACTTTTATAAAGTAAAGTTTTATAGAAAAAAGGAAAATTAACAATACAATTTGTATCAGTGAGTCACAAACTGTATAACTTGTATCATATGGCCAACGACGGAAAAATTGTTTTTTAAATTCTTGGAAGCTTTTGTGATGAAGTGTCTATCTAACACATAAGAGTCAGGACCTTACAGGCTGCGGACCATCTGGCCTTCTTATCAGGGACGGGATAAAGATTTTTTGCATATATTTTGCCTTGACTTGTTCACACATGTCCATATTTTGGGCCGTAAGGGCCCTTGGAGTTTCAAAGCATGGTAGCAGCGTATATCCAAGACTCTCAAAGGCCCTGACCCCAAACTGTGTAGATAAGGGTACAAGATGTAATTTTAGTACGCAACGCAAACATAGTCGCCATTAAAAACGCACAAAACGGTCCGGCCATTTCATACAATATTTTACTATCATACCATTACTTTTATTTTTTATGAAACCTTCGGTATTTTAGTACGTGGACAGAATTTAATAAAGGGGGGATACGTCACAAAAGTTCCGCGAACTACGTGACGTCGTGTTGGTTTTTATATTAGCGCACATGAAATGTTTAGATTTATTTGTATTATTATAGAGAAGCTAAAAAAAGCTTGTATTTTTTGGGTAAGGCTAGCGGATTTTTACACAATAGGTGTAAAAATCTCACCGTGAAAACATAGGTGAGGTGAACTTGAACTTGGCTGTCAATAGTGTCAATCCCTAACATCAGATGGAATGAGATCTCACTTCACCTAAGTTTCACGGTGAGATTTGTACATGTATATCCACATATACACTATATATATATATACAATGACATGAGTATTTACTTGTAAAGTATTATATTATTTTAATTTTTGTGAATGTGAGGACTATGAGGGTAATTGCTTTCTTTTTTTTTCTAATTTAATTTTAATTATAATTTGGCAGTTTGAGTAATTTATGCGGCCTACCCAAATGTCTTTTCTTTGGTATTATTCGTCGAATCGTTGAGCTCCTTCAGTCCTGACTTCCTGACTCGAGCTGCACGATTACTGACAAATGCATGCACTGACTGGACAGGTCCACTCAATCTGTGTGGTTCTTTCCTCAAAAGACCATTTCAGATACCAATCTGCATGTTCTTCGCATGACCTGACCAAGATTATGTCTGGACTTTAAAAGAGACTGTGACCTCTGAGTTTGTTTCGGCCTTTCTTCTCAGAGTATTCAGATAGGAAACGCCGACCTCATCTAGTTTAAAAAACATGATTGACGTGTAAAAGTGTTTGTGCAAACCTACTTACAGAAATAAAATCATTTATCATTTATCATGATAGACATTCAAGTACCTTTCCTTTTCTTCTCTGTAAAAAGGGTTAGTGCTTAAGTTTGTCAATTTTCAATATATTTATTGTCCGCCTCGACCCTTACTCGAGTCAGCCCGCACCGCTGAGCCTGTAGCTTTAAATTCGTCCCCTAATACTAATAATTCCGATACAGCCTGTCCCTTGCTGCCTCCCCCGGCGACGCCCTAAGTCGAGGTCCGTACCCCACAGGATGCTCTTAGCGTGTACTCGCCTAGTTTGTAAGTTTTTTAAGCCCTGGCTGGGAGCCTTAATTTATTAAGGCAACCACAAGCATGTCCAGTTAAGCAGCTGACAACCTCCCTGGAATGACCTGCGAGAAGCCAACAAAAAAAAAATATGCATTTCACAATGTGGTCGTGGAACTCACTTCCGCCTAGCATTCGAGATTTAAAATCTATTTCCCATTTCAAATACCGAGTAAAAGAGCATTACCTTTCCTTTTAACTGTGAGAATTTATATATTTAAGCTTATTTATTTTAGCATTACGTATTTATTTAAGTATATGTTTTTTTTTGCATTATATGTAAGTATATTTAATATTCTTGTTTAAGACGTCACAAAATAAAATAATTTTCTTCTTGTTCTCATACACTATTGTCTTCTCCTTTCGCAAGTCTGCTGGAAGAAATTTCTTAAGAAATAAGCAGTACCTTTGTACTGAATAATAATATGCCATATCTGTATCTATTTTACTGTGTGTACATAAATAATAAAATAATGTGAATTAAGGTGGTAACAAAGACATGATTATTGTGGACTCTGTCGGACACAGCAAAGTAGGAGAGACAGTCCATCGTACCTTGGATTTTTAGCCCAACCGAATATTACTGTCTGAGTTAATCTCTTACCAACTGTTTTTGTAAAAGGACTAGCTAATTAGGTATTATTGTATAGCTCATGCTTAAAGCCACATGCCTTGAAATGAGGCTTAGCCAGTCAGGTATTATCGTGCTCATACTCGCTTACATGACATGTAAAATTGTTATTTATAAACTACTAGATGTTGCCCGCAACTTTGTCTGCGGGTATTTGGTATTCCATAATTGTTTTATACAAATTAAAAAATTACAAAAAGTAAAGAGTAAAAGTAAAATGAAACATAGGCAATGTCCATCTCTAGGCCATTTTTTTTTTTTGGGTTGTGAACTCATCAAATGACTTTTCCTACTCTGGGCGGAGCGGAAGAGCGTGCACTCTTACTGACTAAAACCCACCCGTGTTCCTTCAGTTGCCTGTGCGCTAGGGCCACGGTAACTCTTTCGAACAATCCGCGACCCCGGTAGGCATCGGCCTTTTCGGACCCCGTCAATGATGCTGACATCTCTTTGAGGCGCGCGTGGAACACGATGCGCCGTCGACTCGAGCCTGGTCCTTACCGTACGCCGAGCTGCCCATTGCCTGCTGTCCACAAGCCCGGGTCTACTACGGTGCCCGGGAGTCGGCAATCGACTCCCGACGCCCAGAGTGTCTCCTCCTGTATCTCTAGGTCCCTGAGTTACCTATCTTGGAAACATAACGATCGATTCAGTGGTTTAAGCGCAGGGCCGGCAGTCACGACATAGATACCGACAAAAATCGGTCGTTAAGTCTAATCGACTTCAAATTTCTTTAATAGATTTTCAACCTTATGCTTTCGAAATAAAGTTGAAAATCGATTAAAGGAATTCGACAACGATACGACTTAGCGACCGATTTTTGTCGCTGTCTAATGTCGAGACTGCCGGCCCAGGCCACCCCGTCAGCTAGCAAGCGAGCGAGCCGGGTGAGCATCATTTCACCTCTTTTCATACTTCGGTTCTCACCCCAAACTACAGTGATAAGCTACGTCAGCGATACAAACGATGCGAACGAAATATCCGACGATGCCAGCGATGCTATTCGTTCACACCGTTAGCGTAGCTTAGCTCTGTAGTTCGCGGTGTGAATCGAATTATGAAAAGAGGTCAAACGATGCTCGCCCGGCTCGCTCACTCACTCACTCGTTCGCTAGCTGACAGTGTGGCCTGCGATTGAGACGGCACGCTCCCCTCGCTCTCCCGCCCGTCCGCTCGCTCGCCCGTCCGTCCGTAGTTTTCGGTGTAAACCCACGTAGTTTAGCTCGCCACAGCTTCGCTTAGTTTATATAGTTCCCCTCGCCTCGCTTCGCCCGCCAGCTCGCTCGCTCGCTTGCTAGCTGGCGGTGTGGCCTGCGCTTTAGGCATGAAAAGGTGAAAGTTAGCCTCAGATAGACAGACATAGTTACTTTTGAATTTATAATATTTAATTTACAATGTAAGGGAAGAGCGAAGCCTTCAACTGCAGACATTTTCTATGCCCAAATGGAGGCTCTTCGACGTGCAATGTAAGCCAAATAAGATATATGAAATAAACTTTAAAAAACAAAATAGTATTGACTAACTTGCAAAATAGAAATTTACATGAGAGGCTTTTTGTGTTGCTTCTATGTGAGAATTCAATCACTGCTTCACTACTTTGTGCTTAAAAGGCGTATACAAATAGTCACAAAAAGTCACAAAAATAACAAAAAACACAATATCTATCAGTATTATCATAGAACATTGCCTTTCGACTTATAAATTTCTGCCGACAAACTTTATCTTGAAATAGGTACATAAGTTTTCTGAGAATGTATATGAATTCAGTCATGTCTACTCTATTAGAAACGATCGGTCATATTTATCTTGAAATATATCACCTGTCGTCTGGGAATTTAGGGCAAGTACATTTTGTACATACGATTTTCAATAAATCAGATTTCTTATAAAAGCTGTAGTTGCGTGAAAATGGTTTGCGTTAAATTAACTTGAAAACTGTTTTTTGTATATTTTTCCAACAACCTATTAAAGTGAAATAAAAAACCCTTCGCACGATTTTCATAAGTATTATTTCATCTTCGTAGTAATCTTATTACGCGGTCGTAGCATATTTGCTACGGGGTCGTAGCAGGTTTGCTACAGTCGTAGCAGAAATTACGCTCGGCTAACGCGTCGCTCACCAAGAAATTATATCAATACAGTCATAATAACATAGCGTTAAAACCATGTATCATTACAACAAATAAGTCATCAAAAAAAAAAATACAATTTAGGAATGACCTTTTGGTTGATCCACATTCAAGCATTGACAGAACTATCTACATAGTTACAAATTGTAGTGATTAGATAGCTGTGAGGTAGCTACAGACTAGTGCTTATACAAGAAGATTCTACAGTGACCCTTAAAACGATTTCTAGTATAGAAAAAGTGATAGGCAAAGTCACTGAACCGATTGAGAAATAGACTTTAATAGAATCTTTAATAGTTTAGATAGAAACTTTGACTTTACCTATCACTTTTAGGCTGTCTTCATCTTATACTTTTACTAGCAAGTTTACACAAGTGTGATCTTTTGCAAATAAATAATCGATCAAGTGAGGAGTTCACTAGTTTATTCGATACGTACGTGCCTATTTGTTTTTAAGCTATTGCATAGCTTTTATCGCGGGCTTTGAGCGCGGCGACCGAATCAAGAAATTCCGTAACGAAAATAAAACCTAACACCCCCCACTCCGCCTACCATGTAGCTCGGCCGAGCGTTCGCTTAACGTGTATGTATATGGTACGACTGTACTTGAATTAATACCAAAGAAAAAAAATACTGCGTAAATAAAAAATACATAAATAATTATAATTGCATAAGTTGATAAAAAATGCTATGCAATAGCTTTACCGCGGCAGTCCCCGAGTGCCACACGTGTTTTTTTAAATATTTTTCCAGTATTGTTTTTCTGTTATAATGTCCCTGTTACTGCTATAAAATTATTTCATTCTGATCAAAGCGCCGTTCTATAAGCAATACCAATGATGCAAAAGTGAAAATGTACTGGATTGACATAAGC
Organism: Dryobotodes eremita; assembly: GCA_917490735.1. Taxonomy (NCBI): domain Eukaryota; kingdom Metazoa; phylum Arthropoda; class Insecta; order Lepidoptera; family Noctuidae; genus Dryobotodes; species Dryobotodes eremita. Next base: position 2,585,737 of record OU823252.1, on the reverse strand, counting down.
TTTTGTTAGAAATACACAACGCTTTGAAGGCGATTGTCACTCGTCTAAGCCCTCTCTCCAGTCTTTAACGTTGGGTTTGGAATAGGAGTAAAAGCAAGTTTGTGGTAAATGATAAATGATAAATGATTTTATTTCTGTAAGTAGGTTTGAACAAACACTTTTACACGTCGATCATATTTTAAAAACTAGATGAGGTCGGCGTTTCCTATGTGACTACTCTGAGAAGAAAGGCCGAAACAAACTCAGAGGTCACAGTCTCTTTTAAAGTCCAGACATAATCTTGGTCAGATCATGTGAAGATCATGTAGTGTTATATCTGGTGGGCTGCTGTCCGACGATTGACGTCGGGAAATTGCCGCGCGTCGAACTTTAATAATAATAATATAAAACGTTTATTTTCTCTACACAAGTTATGTACTTACAACTAATATTCGAGAATAGTGCACGAACAAGGAGCTAACTTTGTGACAGACTGGTGTCTGAAGTAGGTTTATGTAAAAACCTGTATTACAGGTCACCAGGGCCCTCCCGCGGCTAGATGCCTGTGATTTGGACCATTATAGCAATGCACTAATACTTAGCTAAGGTTGAATTGAGAAACAAACAACAAAACAAAAAAGAATCGTGTGGCACTCGGGGACTACCGCGGTAAAGCTATTGCATATAATTTTTTATCAACTTATGCAATTATCATTATTTATTTATGCAGTATTTATGCAGTATTTTTTTTTCTTTGATATTAACTTAATTATTTCTTTGTTATTACAAAAATGCATCTTTCAGTGACAGTAAAACACAAAGTATGTCTTTGCAGCTCAATTGCAGAAGCTAAACTGTAATATATAGTGGTCATAAAAATAGTCACGTTATTGCCTTCATAACTGGTTCCAATAAATTGCTATTTTATGACGTCATCCAGTGTCACTTTTGAACACTAATCCACCTTTCTATCTTACTGCCAAAATGGGGGGGTTTCAAATTAAATTGCTTTTGTATGGCTTGGCTTTAGGTACTATAAATAAATTAAAAAAATAAACATTTATTTCGAGCAACCTTAACTCATATGTGGAGTACACACAAATACAGAAAACACAATAAAAAGGATAATAAAAAAATAAAAAATAAACAAACTAAATGGTCCTGCTGACGGCAACATGCCTATCACAGCAGTGCCGTATGTATGAGCAGTCCATCCGGTCCACGATCATCGCCAGGACGACATTGGTACTGCCCCACACCCTAAGCACTAGGGACGCGCCCCGCGTGCGCATGGTCGCGTGGAAGCAATTGATACGCGCCTCAGTGAACATACCTGAGGCGCTGCAGTACCGAGGAAGCCCCAATACAGCCCTGAACGCGTTGTTGAATCGGACGCGAAGGGCTCCGTATCATGTACACGTGTACCTCGCCCACAGACTGCACTATGATCTGAAGTAGACCTTTTTAGATTGAGCATAATAAGCATGGAACTCTTAAATCAATGACACGCAAATAACCCAATTAACAATGTCACTGCTATCTTCTGTTTGTCATGTACATTCGGTCTCGTAATTGCTTTACCAACATAAGGTCATTTGTCCACCGCCACCGTCAACGGGACGTCAATGAGAATGAGATGACGGTTCCGTAGTAGTGATACATGCATTTACTATGGCCGCGTGTCCACCGCACGTCCGTCACCCGAGTGCCGCCGCCGGGACCCTGGCCCTCGAATTTTCGAGTAGTTCGATGCGATTGCTACAACTTGGCCCGTGATTGTGACGGGCCGATGTTTTGGCAATACAAAACACGTTTAATCTTGTCCATACATTGCGTCGCACCGGCGCTGTTTGGCCGGCTTTTGATTTGTCTATCATAGCATACTGAACTGCCGAGTTCGGTCGCGGTGGACAAACGATCACCGTCACCGGGACGTCACATTCAGTTCAAATATTCTCGTTGACGTTCAGTTGACGATGGTAATGGACAAATGGCCTTAGGTTGAATGTCACTTGCAAGTCATAAATCGTCAATGTCTATTTTTTACTTTAAGACAAATGAGATAGTTAGGAAGTTTCAATAGACTTAATTTTGCAAAAAATTTGACCACTTATGAGGTCGACCGTATATTTAATTGTGTCGTCTATTCAACAAAAAAATAGGCAAGATAATACACTTAAAAACAATACTGTACCATTTTCAACATAATATCGACCAGTAGGTAAGACTTGAGCAGACATTTTAATTTTATCTTAGCTTTACAAGCGAATCCGTCAAATCCACTTAAGCCGATAGAACGACATCGCCCTAGGCCTGGGATAAGGTAAACTTATTGAGTCAAAAAGGCCTAAAATGAGAACCTGTACCTTGTAGGAAAAAATAAACGATTCTAGGTTATATTTTTCCTTGCGATTTCTCGCTACGTTTCTTCGGATTGAAAGAATAGTGTAGAAATGAAAGCTTTTCAGGTTTCCGCATGATCATTGTACTTGAAAGTTTTCCTTTTCAAGATTGTCATAGAATGGTTTTTGTTCATGGTTTCACTTGAATTGTAGAAATAAAATAAATGCTTGTTATATCAAATTGTCGACTAAACAATATTAAGTAGCAGGACTTGCAATAGTAATATAAAAGAGCAAATACAGCAATATTTTTTATCAAATTACCTTTTTTTACTAATATAGGTTGTCCCACTGCTGGGCAAAGTTCTCTCCCATATCATTCCTGATTTCTTTATGTTCTGCCATCTCCAACCAATCTGGTAAGAAGGAGTCTAGAGTTTTACTCATATTTCAGTTTTATTTTGTGTAATTTTGATTTAAGCAATTCAAATTGTATAACTTTAATTCATAATAATTACCTATGTGTTAATAATGATAGCGTTTTCCTAAGTAGTGTTTCGACCCCCAAGATAAGTTTCGGGGTCACCGTCCAATCTGTTCTTGTACTATCTGATTATAAAAAATAAAAAATAAATTTGAGTATTACGTTTGGCTTACCCGTATGATCACATCGAATAATGATGCTTTACATCCCTTCGACAGTCAATTTTTTCCGACCTATATGACAACGTTTTGAGTCATAAATACTAGTATCACAAAATTGCTTTGTAGAGTTACTATAATATTCAATATGCTCTGGATTATGGCTATCACTGGTACTAAATTGCGATTGAGTAAATATTTGTACGTTGTTGCTTTTATTACTGTTACTATTTTGTGTCCATTTATTACCGAACAGATAAATATCATGGTCAAAAAAACAAGGTGTGTGTCCGTATTTAGTTTCAACATAACATAAGACCACGCCTATATTCCCCGAAGGGTACGGCAGAGGTGTACCTCTAATACAATACAAATCACATCATTCATCTATACTAATTAGATACAATTTAAATTTTTTGTGAAGCGAATATGAAATCGTGTCGATATGTTTATCGACGTTTGCTAGGGATGTCAAATACGTCAATATTCTTTCATATTTAATTTTATAGAGGTCATCATAAGTAGTCGGCACTTTTTTTGATTCTATTATTTTATTTATTTATTAAGGATCTTCAGCAAGATATATACACAGAAATAATAGGCAAAATCAGGGATTTGCTCGTTGGTATTATGATAATATTTTGCTTAAATACCCGTTGTAATGTTATTTGTTGTTTCTTTTTTACTAAGTACCGACATAAGTGGTATTAATGCTCTAAATGATGTAGTCAATAACTTTGAAAACTGTAATGAGCTTATGTTGGCACCAACTTATATAATTATATAAAATGTATGTGTACTACTGAATAAATAAATAAGTAGGTGTTCTCCTTCACTTCTAGGAGACCACAGCATGCACTATACAGTTAACCATGGTCTAAAAAAACAAGGTCTGGCACTCCGGCAGTGACACATGCTTACGTCACTATCCAGTTGCCACTTTAATGCAACAAAACACGAATTATGGAAACATTTTCAGTCACCATTCTGTTAAGAAATATAAATATAAAGCATTTAAATTGTCGTTTCGTTTTTCTAATCAAACGAAACAATTCAATTTAAACATATACCAACGTAATTGTTAGTTAAAACCTCAATGTTTTATCGGATTCGCACAGATAATCAAGGCGGTTGGGGAGTTATTATTACACACTACTGGTAACACAGCGGCGATGACGTAGGCTTGTGTCACCCACGTGACCACTGTGTCTCGGAATGCTGTACCTGGCGAAGTATATTATTATACCATGCAGTTAACAACGGAGCTATCAAAGTAAAAATATTGATGATAGTATAAATTGTTTCAAGAGAGATTGAAACAATTTTGCTATTATTTGATAATGCACAAATTATGTCACAGCGACAAGGTGTACTTGATAAAACTCAAATGCACTAAGAACTGAGGCTGTATCGCTTTAATTGAACCACTTTGAAGCGTAATAGAATTTCCCGTACCGTTTAAACCGCGAATAGCCAGTAGTTGTGGTATCCATCAGCTGTCTGATTTTGCTTTGTCTGCTTAGACGGTCTAATTTCGCCGAGAAGTCTATTTTGTTACGGAAAAATGACACAACACTAACTAAAGTTGCACATGGATCGTCTGGCGCGTGTCCCAAATCTGAAATATCGCCGCCATCTTGTTTTTTTTTTCAATACAATTTCACGAAACAATTTCTCAAATGTTTACCAACAATGCCCCCTGTCAATATCATTCAGGAGCCAAATGGTCCCTGTGGCACTCTAAGGCCCTCTTGCGCGTTCAAGGGTTATCCTAAATAATTCAGAGTTAACAGCTAACTCGGAGTTAATCAAATAATTCATCTTGCGTCACCAAGAGGTAGAAGTAAACCTAGAGTTAAACTTTTAAATATTAAACCCGCCGACGTAGGAGAGTTCAGTCGCTAAACTCTGGATTAGTGTTAGTAATGTCAAAATAAATTGACGTTGTGAGATACCGCTGATAACTTGTATTGTATTTTATGTTGTTCGACGTTGTAGTAAGTGAAAATTCGGTACCATATCAGCAGGCAATATATTCATGAACTCATATCAAAATAAATGCAAATTATAAAAAACATAAAATATATTTTTCCTTATATGACGTTTTCATCAATCAATAAACTAAATCTTCATAGAAACCACATATAATACGATTCAAATGAAATGTCATGGTATAAAATTCAAAGACAAGAAAGTACTACGTATCGTAATGTAGTGTAAAAGAGATTGGTATACAATTTCCGTTCATTGTTCATTCATTCATTTTTGGTCGGATTACAATACTGCTGTGGTTATGATAATTACAGTAAGTCACATTTTTGTCGATATTGAGTTAAGTACATATTTGGAATGTAGAGATTGAGATCTACATATTTGCATTTCATTTCTTAAAATTATTTGATTTTCTATGACATATTTTCAAATTTTAAATGTACAGAAATGTAGATTTCAATCTCTACATTCCAAATATGTACTCAACTGAATATCGACAAAAATGTGACTTACTGAAATTATCATAACCACGGCAGAATATCAGGGCATAGATGTTGCAATTCTATTTTATGTTTCGCCGCTTGAACTGCAATGTTCGGGAAACTCAAAAAACACAAATAACAGGTTTACTAACCCGGTGTTACTTTTTAGTGGCGCAACGCCTAACAAGAATAAAAATGTTAATTACTTAACTCCGAGTTTACAAACTATACAATTATTCATTTAACCCGACTAAACGTACAAGTGGGCCTAGGTCTATCGCAATATCGTTATCTATTAAAACGACGACAGTTTTTAATTACCCAAGACGAAGATGGAGGGACGAACTTGATTCCTACCGAAAGCACTGGCCCGTAGTGGTAGTGGACAGACGTGTGTGGAAAAGGGAAACAGAGGCCTTTGCCCAGCTATGTGACATATCGGTATAGAGGTATGAGGAACAGGGTGTAAAGCTCACTCATACTCTATTGAAAAGGGGGGATCCTCCGACCAGACGGGTGTTGTGTCTGGTGGGCAACTGCCCAACGATTGATGTCGGGACGTTGTATACGTTGTTGCTACCTGCGCGGTAAACTCTGCTTGCGCGATGCAGGATTTTGCGTGACGTCGGTGTGACGTGTAGCTCGCATGTGGCGATGTAGATACTGCTACAACGGGCTTTAATAGATAGTTGGATAGATAATGATAATTTAATGTACCGTGTGCAATAAAATTGATAAAAAATCATCACAATACAAGTTAACGCAATTAAACTAGCACTAATAGTCGTCCAGACCGTATTTCAGCCATGACTGCAAATGTCAATGGAGATTAGCCTTCGGTGCGGGAGATATTACTGTGCACAAGTGGGTGTGCAGACACAGGTGCACTCTCTCTTCCCTCACTCATAGTCCGATGGTACGGCACGCAATCAGACACGACCGGAGAGAGATCAGGCGCAGAATGGGGGTATCACACCGCCGACTTCCAAACTCCGGGCTGTTACTAAGAAATTCCTAATGAAAAAACCCAATAATACTTTCCCGACCTGGAAATCGAAGCCAGGTCAGCAGTAGCGCTAGCGATCACGAGACCAATGGAAGAGTTTAAATAGCACTATTCAAGTATCCGCGTGACAGAAAATCGAGTAGCAGTATCGACTGCAATGAAATGAAGTAGTCGATTCTAGCCCACAAAAGTTTCAAACGACTGAAACCAGTCAACAGTATTAAGTCCTTGTTTACATTCGACCATTCAAATTCTCTTTGTGTCAATGTACGGTGCCCTAGATCCAATAGGTATAACAGAAATCTAAAATACTTGCTTCGAAAAAAATACTGTACATTTAAATCCAGGGAGAAAATCCCGGTTTAAGCTCGTCGGCACGCATTTAATAATTTAATTATTACATGAAAAATGATTAATTCAAAAGCTTCAGCATTTTTTAAGTTATTTAATTTTGACTACCTGTTGCCGGCGACTTCGTCTGCGATCCAGGATAAAAATGAGCCAATATCTTTACCTAGATCATAGTCTATCTGGGCACCAAATTTTATCAAAATCTGTTCAGCCGTTTTTGTGTGATAGTATAGAGGTATGAGGAACAGGGTGTAAAATTCACTCATACAAAAGGAGGATCCTCCGACCAGACGGGTATTGTGTCTGGTGGGCAACTGCCCGACGTCGTTGTGACGTGTAGCTCGCATGTGGCCATGTAGATACCGCTACAATAGTGTAACAGACAAACACACTTTCGCATTTATAATATTATTTAGGAAATTAGGACGCGAAACAGATGATCGGGGTTCAATTTCTAATAGCACGGATACAGATTAATATTAATACAATTAGCCTTAAAAAAGAAAACAGAATTGAAGGAAAAATAAGAAGGGGAAATATAGGCATCGTAGAAATAAATATAGGAAATATTGGTATTCAGCTGCATCCCGTTAGGGCACGCCACAATTGCGGCGGTTAATCCCCTCTTTAAGGAGTAGCTTGAGAGGCGCCACGGCGCCACGGCGTCCTCACCTTCCGCCTGACGCAGGTCCTCACCGGACATGGCTGTTTCGGGAGGTTCCTATTTCGGCTAAGGCGGGAGGAATCGCTCGGGTAGTATCATTGTGTAGATCAACCGGAGGACACGGTGGAGGTCTGCCCGGCTTGGGCGGAGCATCGCCATGTCCTCGTGGCGGCGATCGGCGGCGGCGATCTCTCGCCGCGGCGACCTCTCACGCGTCCGGCGCTGGTTCAGGCCATGGTATGGAGCGAGAGGGAATAGGAAGCCGTCACCTTCTTCTGCGAAGCAGTAATGCTCGCGAAGGAGGAGCCGGAGCGCGTGAGGGAGAGGCAATCGTTGCGCCCTCACACCCCCAGTCACCGCAGGAGGAGACACCCTGGGCGTCGGGAGTCGATTGCCGACTCCTGGCCACCGTAGGCGCGGGCTTGCGGATGGCGAGCAATGGACAGCTTGCCGTCCGGTAAGGACCAGGCCTGGGTCGACGGCGTGTCGTGTTCCACGTGCGCCTCAAAGAGATGTCAGTAACATTGACGGGGGGCCGATAGGGCCGATGCCTGCCGGGGTCGCGGATTATTCGAAAGAGTTACCGTGGCCCTGGCGCACAGGCAACTGAAGGAACACGGGTGGGTTTTAGTCAGTAAGAGTCTGACACGCCCTTCCGCTCCACCCAGAGCGGAAGAAGTCATGTGATGATTTTCCACTCAAAAAAAGAAAAAGAAAAACTGCATCACGTTAGACTGGAAGCCAACCCAACATAGTTGGAAAAAGGCCAGATGAAAGAAAGAAAGAAAGGATATGGGTGCCGCTTAAATACGAGTATCTCACCTCCATGCTTCTGGTTTTGCTGATGTTGCAACAGCTTATTTGCTCATAAATACCTTAAAAAAACATGCATAGTTTTAATGGTTCCGTATCCAAAGGCTGCCAACGAAACCCTATTACTAAGCCTCCGCAGTCCATCCGTTCGTCTGTCTGTATCTCATGAACCGTAATAGGTAGACAGTTGAAATTTTTACACAGTGTGTATTTCTGTTGCCGCTATAACAACAAATAATCCTATCCTAACTTTTTAATATTATAAATGCGAAAGTAAGTTTGTTGGTTTGTTTGTTACTTTTCACGCCTAAACCACTGAACCGATCATCCTGAAAATTTGCATATACGTTGTCAGGTGAACAGAAACGGACATAGGGTACCTTTCATCCCGAAAAAAAGTACTGTTGCCGGGGAAAACAACAATAACGTTCTTATGATAATAGATGGCGCCACGTGTCTTCCGATCATGATTGAATTATAACCCGAATTGATAGTCAAAGTTTAAATTGACGCAAGCGAAGCCGCGGGCAAAAGCTAGTAAAAATAATAAAAGTTAAAAATTAAGGGGTCCCCATACAAAAAACTTTTCTTTTTTAACATATTAAAAAAGAAAAGTTTCTTGTATGGGGTTTCTTGGGGGGTATATTTTAAATTACATATAATTTTAAATATTGTACGATGGTATCTGACCCTTCGTGTGCGAGTGTGACTCGAACTTGGCAGACTTTTTTTAAAACGTCGTCAATTCCTTTGATCTTTGTATGTAAACCTAAAATAACCGTAATCTAGGTACAAGCTCCCTTTTAATAACGCCAAACATCTCTGTGAAAACTAAAATGCTCGTTTCACTCAAACTGCAACTAAATAATTAACGTTCATTTGGAAGAAGTTTGACATAGACGGGTAACGATTCACCTCAAACACGAACAATTTCGGGCTCAAACTCATTCAATATTTACATAGGTACATTCAAACAAGCTATTTGGTTTCGTATACAAGCTAAAATATTCATCTTACCACTACATACAAATGAATATACATTTTTATTGTAAAATCAGGAAAAATAACTGCTTATAAAATTGACTACTAACTTCAATTGTGCTTTTATTCAAATCACATCTGTCATTCTTTGACAGTTGTATGAAATGGCTATAACACGGCAATTGACGTTGTATGCCAATTTGTCACTCACACGCACTCTAGTCCGAAGCGCGTGGACAGGAGCGTACCACAGGCATCAGTCCTAAGCCCGCTTCTCTTCATCCTTTATAGTGCTGACATCGCCAACTGTCTGATCATTAAGTTCCACCTTTACGCCGATGATCTGTAGCTATACCTCTCCTTCCGCTTCCAGGAGTTGGAAGGAATGAGGATTTGGAAAGGATCTCTGCTTGGTCAAGTAGAAACTTCTTGGTCCTGAATCCAAAAAAATGCAAACATATTGTGATGGAATCTAGGGATTTCCTGAACAAAATGCTTGCTTCCAACATAGACCTCAAGATTGATGGTTTGTGGAAAGGGTTCTGGATGCTCATAATCTTGGGGTAGTATTTGATGGGCAGCTGCATTTCGAAACTCACATGTTGGAGGCCGTGCGCAACTGCTTCTACCTATTCAAGCTCTTGTATCGTGTCCGTCCCTACATAAGTGTGGATATGCGTGTAATGCTGTGTGAATCACTTGTTATTATTTTAATTTTGTTTTTCGTTTTCTTTGATTTTATGGGTGTGTTTCGTTTACTTTGAGATAATCCTGTGTGAGTCCCAATAATAAATACTTTTTCTTTCTTTTATTTGATTACCTTTTATATGAGAGTAATTTTAAAGAATTGATTAGCCTGCACACTCACATCATTGTTTAAAATTAGTTGCAAGTTAGCTGCCTATGTATCAAATAGTTTCTTCGACTGTAGGCGTGTATGCCTCAATGAATCTCCACTTTTGGATTAGGTAAACTTTGTTAATCAAGTATTAATCAACGGTGAACTCGTATATGTAGCTGAATTGTTTAAAACAAATAAATGAATTCACAATGTAATCAGTGAATGAATTATGGAATGCTAGCATTCTACTGTTTTTAATTCAATTGAAAATAAATACAATGAATGAAATAATTGGTGTTTTGATTCCTTTTTTATTACAGTTTAGTTGGTTATATTTCTTAATGGTGGTTGATAATGATAGTTCATAAAATATTATTATTATGATTTTAGACTGACAAACTATGCACAATTGCTCCCATGTGCCTCAATGGATGTAAGACCAGGGTCACAGAGTGGCTATTGACACTGAGTTACAGTTCGTGGGATCTAAGCTGAGCTTTGCATTTGTGTGAGGTGCGCGGCAGAGACGCATCGCGCGAGGGACGCACCGCGCCTCAGGCCGATTGCCAAAAAGCAGTATAAACCGGTTAAAACCAAGCAAAGGACGCGTCGCGCTCTAAACCGATGTCACACGTACACTATCTATATGTGCACTCACACAAATGCAAAGCTCAGCTTAGACCTCGCGGTCTGTACGATAGGACTGAAGTTTTACTGCATGTATCAATCGCTTAACCTAATGTGTTTAATTAAGCCATATATTTATACAGACTTACATAAAATTAAATGATAAGAGTGTGGAGCAAGTAAGTGAGTTCGTATATTCGGGGAGCCTGTTTACAAGGGAAGGAAAGATTGATGGAGATGTGGAAAGAAGAGTAAATGCGGGAAATAAAGTGAATGGTGCTACAGATGCAATTGTGACCAACCAGTTGATGTCCAAAAAAGCGCGACTGGCTGTTCACAATGGTGTGCTGGTGCCTACGCTTATGTATGGAAGTAAGTTTTGGGTGTGGCAAAAGAAGCATGAAAGTAGAATAAATGCTGTGGAAACGCGTTCCTTGCGAAGCATGTGTGGAGTGACAATGAATGATAGGCTGAAGAACGATGTGATAAGGATTACTGACAAATGCGTGCACTGACTGGACAGGTCCACTCAAACTGTGTGGTTCTTTCCTCAAAAGACCATTTCAGATACCAATCTGCATGGTCTTCGCATGACCTGACCAAGATTATGTCTGGACTTTAAAAGAGACTGTGACCTCTGAGTTTGTTTCGGCCTTTCTTCTCAGAGTAGTCAGATAGGAAACGCCGACCTCATCTAGTTTAAAAAACATGATTGACGTGTAAAAGTGTTTGTACAAACCTACTTACAGAAATATAATCATTTATCATTTATCATTTATAACGGTGCGGTTTAAAAGAAGATGTAGTGACAAAAATTGAAAAGAGTATGTTTAGATGATTTGGTCATGTTGAAAGGATGAATGAAAGGCGACTCACAAAAGGTATTTACAAGTCAAATGTGAGTAGAAACGCCGGAACGACGCCCTAGGAAGACATATAGTGACCTTATTGGTGATGTTCTTCAGAGTCTTCTTCTTCGTCAGGTGCGTAGTACTCGCAACCGTAGCGCGTGTATGACCAGATGTATGAACGTAAACGAGGCAAAAGGAGTACGTAAGGATCGTAGCAGGTGGCGTTCTGTAATTTCTGCCTACCCCCATGGGAAGAAGGCGTGAGTTTATATATGTATGTATGTATCTGTACATAAACGCAAATTTTTCAATATATTTATCTCTCTCTCAATACATAATATACATACCTCCACACAGGTACTTTAATAGGCTATATCATATACCCATTTACTAGTAAGTAGTTATCTTAATAATTATTATTCTGTGCTCGTCCTACAACTACTGATATTATGTTCAAACTATAGGCGAGGACGCTGGCACCCTAAACACAAGTTATATCTTACTTTGGGTGCCAGAGTTCATCGTAAACACTCTTTCCCTTAGTTGTAACGCTGTGTAATGTTTAAATAAATGTTTTGTACAACTGAAGGTAATAAAAACCATTTTTTTTATGAACGTGCAGTTTTTCGGAGGCCATTTTTTCTTTTGTATAATTTTACGGACAGTTTATAAGCCCGTTCAACAGTCTAGTTGTGAAAAGCAGAAAATATCGTGTACCATACCATATATTACGAAATAAATACAAACTTTAAACCAAAACACACCAAGTAGTAAAATAAATTAAATAAACTTTAATTATTCACCGTTGCGTCACCAACATTTACAGTATCAATTTAAAACAATTCATAGGTACAACCAAATGTTTTGTAACAAAACCGCGTTAGATAAATTTACACGTGACCACTTGGCAATTAAAACTTGTATGGTGAACGCGATTAGCAAAAACTACAGTCATAGAACAAAAAATACTAATACAGAAGCGACACTACCGTTGCAAATGTTTTCGAAATGCAACAATTTTGCGACATAAGAATCGTAAAACTTCACTGTCAGAAGTTGTAAGTTTTAAAGGGTTACCCCCTTTCTCATAATGGTCCAGTGTGAGAAAGAGATGGAATGATACTGCTTATATTAGTGTTATCTCATTTTCGCTCTGGAACTCATGAAAACTGACACTTCCATAGACGCCCCAAGGCTGTGTCGTCACTTGCAACGTACAATACGCTCGATCATCGACAAAATAAATTACACTTTTATTTTATTTCAGGTTCTTTCTAACCACTTTTTACTATAGTTTTTTTGGGTTAGCTATAGTTTTTTTTTAATATTTATTGTTGTTTTTATATTTAGTATTTCCTCCCGGAAGGGAGCAATGGCTCTTGAAACACAGGTTAATCAAATGTGATTGCATAAGAGTCAGTGATTTCACACAATGTGTAACTGTTCTTGTTTAATAAAAAAACCTGTTTTGACTGTAGTAAGCACCGGTCGTAAAGGGATGAGGGCGAGTGATAGGTGTCCTGTCATTTGACAAAAAACGAATCATAAATTTTGAATGGAAAGACAACATTTCATTACATCAAAACATTGAATTCTACCTATTTTACTTGGTTAGGGCAGCGTGTATTTTTTGACATTGACTATCGATCAAATGCTATCATTTTGTAAAATCGCAAAGACAAACTAAGTACTTCGTCAAATGAATATTTTTGGAATGATATTTTAACATTTGAAATATTTGCAATGTAAAATATTCGCGAAATCTGTATTTTGCCAAATGTTTACTTATAAAGTAATATATTTGCCAAATGAGATGTTTGTCAAATGATAAGTTTTTATAATGTTATTTTTTAAATGATCATTTTTCATTCGTTTTTTGTCAAACATTATAGTTCAATAATGTTTGACAAAAACACGACAGACACACGCGAGTGGTAGGTTTTTATTTTGGCATACATGAGTTTCGCATCATCTACACGGTTTTCTTACTCTATGTTACAGTATAGAATACGCACGACGTCGACACCAGATAAATGAGGATAACTTTTAATTGCTTTCCGACATCACTAGTGATAGTACTGATGTTTTTCATGTTTGTGTACTTTTTACGCAATTCACTGATTCACTGGTTTAAAAACACATTTGATTCATATTGCACGTTTGGCTGATGAGACGGAAATCAGCGTATTCGTCGACTATTTCATGATTAGGGCCTATCTAGTTAAGCAGAATGAGTATACTGTAACATTATTTTTTTTCATTATTCTGACTTAAAATTCTGTGTGTTTTCGAAAAATTTCACACGTATAACAATTTGCATGCATCGCTAGGTAGACATAATTTTATTTTACATCAGGTTTTTTTTAAATAGTGGTTTTTCTTTTTCGTAAGTATTTGTTAAAATAAAAGTGCATTATAAATTTTTCAGTGTTTAATACACCGTGTCTCATACCTACAACATTTGGCTGCAGTCAAACTTCATTACATGCAGGCAAGAATTTAATCAACCGAATTCTATCCCCTCATTATTAAAACATCCTAATTACCTCACCTATCTCTTCAGCAGATACACTGACAGCTTCACTTCACTTCGCTCGCCCTAGACGAAAGCGAATAAATCTTCCTCTTGTCAAATAAAAGCATTCATTGCTTGCACGGTAACGTTGGCAAATTGTGAATAATTTCTTCGCCATTTCGCTTCTCTCGGGACGGTTGATTCAGCTGTGACGTCCATTTGTTACATTTTATATTAATTCTATATTTACGAAATGATAATTAAGTTTTCGGTTGTACTCGTATTTTCCTTATTGTGAAAGTTTTATTTATGTATTGTTGAAAAAGAAAAAACATATTATTTTATCGTGTGCGTTGTTTAACATAAATCTAACAAGCGAATCGTTTTATCATGAAACTGTAACAGTTAGTCCGGCAATAAAGTTACACTTTTGAATAATCAAATCTACCAAACCTTTTCACACCTACATAGATCCAGCCAGAACCAGTCCAGTATAACCGGATGCAACTGAACACCAGTATTAATAAACTTGCTCTTTAAATAAACTCTTATAAAAACATCACAAGCGTTTATTCAAATGTAGTTCTCAGAAACCTATGTTTGGTTATTCAACCTCAACGTTCATGGATACCAAGACGATACACTGCCACTGCAGTAACAGTTAAGAGTTAATTCGTGCGGAGACGATCCTGACAGCAGTATAAGGTCTTCTCCACCAAATAAGTGTTTTGTCACCGAAATAGAACGAGTAGGTACGCAAAGTTTCAGAGAACGTCAACGTTCTCTGAAACTTTGCGTACTCGTTCTATTTCGGCTTAATGGTCAACCGTTGAGCTCCTTAAATTCTGAGTTGTGCTGCACGATTACTGACAAATGCGTTCACTGACTGGACAGGTCCACTCAATCTGTGTGGTTTTTCCTCAAAAGACCATTTCAGACACAAATCTACATGGTCTTCACATGATCTGACCAAGATTATGTCTGGACTTTAAAAGAGACTGTGACCTTTGAGTTTGTTTCGGCCTTTCTTCTCAGAGTAGTCAGATAGGAAACGCCGACCTCATCTAGTTTCTAAAATATGATTGACGTGTAAGTGTTTGTACAAACCTACTTACAGAAATAAAATCATTTATCTTTTATCATTTAACCATTAAGCCCACATTTACACAATGCAAATTAAATCAACAAATAACTTGTATCGTTTAAACACTATCAAGATGGTGCATCTTTTATTGTTGCTTTAACTTGTACCTGAATTATGCCTGTTTTACACGGTGCGATTTAATTGCCATGCCGCAGGCAAATAAGTCGCATCGTGTAAAACAAGCATAATTTATCTTAAAGCGATATTGATCACCTCAAAATATAATCGCTCGTCTATAAAGTTGCTACTTTAATCTGTATTAAATTACATAGAAGTAATAGTTATAGTCCATTTATTTGTCAGAATGTATTGTTACAGCGATGTTACATAATTTTAACCGATTTTAAAAAGGAGGAGGTTCTCAAATCGTCTGTAATTTTTATTGGTATGTTTGTTACGCGATAGCTTCGGTAATTGTGGATCGATTACAAAAAAAAATTTAATGGATAGAGTATGCCTCAGGGGTACTCCAATGGCGCGAGGATGCGAAACGCCGGGGCGTAACTCCGCTGCCGCGAGAAATCGCGGCACAGCGGACAGAGCTCCGGCGGGATCTCATGGCGGCATGGAGAGTGCGACTGTCGCAACCCAGCGCAGGGCACGCCACAATTGCGGCGGTAAGACCCCTCTTTGAGGAGTGGCTCGAGAGGCGCCACGGCGTCCTCACCTTCCGCCTGACGCAGGTCCTCACCGGACATGGCTGTTTCGGGAGGTTCCTGTTTCGGATAAGGCGGGAGGAAACGCCCGGGCGTTATCATTGTGTGGATCGACCAGAGGACACGGTGCAGCATACGGTGGAGGTCTGCCCGGCTTGGGCGGAGCACCGCCGTGTCCTCGTGGCGGCGATCGGCGGCGGCGACCTCTCGCGTCCGGCCCTGGTTCAGGACATGGTACGGAGCGAGAGGGAATGGGAAGCCGTCACCTCTTTCTGCGAAGCAGTAATGCTCGCGAAGGAGGAGGCGGAGCGCGAGAGGGAGAGACCATCACTGCGCCCTCGCGCTCCTAGTCGCCGCAGGAGGAGAAACCCTGGGCGTCGGGAGTCGATTGCCGACTCCCGGCCACTGTAGGCGCGGGCTTGCGGACGGCGAGCAATGGGCAGCTCGCCGTCCGGTAAGGACCAGGCCCGAGTCGACGGCGCGTCGTGTTCCACGCGCGCCTCAAAGAGATGTCAGCACCATTGACGGGGTCCGATAGGACCGATGCCTGCCGGGGTCGCGGATTATTCGAAAGAGTTACCGTGGCCCTGGCGCACAGGCAACTGAAGGAACACGGGTAGGTTTTAGTCAGTAAGAGTCTGACACGCCCTTCCGCTCCGCGCAGAGCGGGAGAGGTCATTTGATGATTTCCCACCCAAAAAAAAAAAAAAAAACTGGGGTAGTCCAATATAAATTTTATTAACTTTGCTTGGGAAGTTTTTCAGTTAGCTTCAATAATACGTATTTTGCCACTTAATGTATATTGATGATGTTATAATAGCTTCCTGTCACTGTTGTTTACATAGCAAGTAGTGGTATACGAATTTGTGTGGGGAAGGTACTACAACTACAAAGTGAAAAGTAAATACTTTTTTACAAAAAACAACAAACGACTTCCAAAAAATACACTACACAGTGAAAAATAACTTTAATTTTGGAAGTCGGTGGCAAAAAACAAAAATTAAAGAACCGACTTCCGAAATTAAAGTAATTTTTCACTTTATAGTGTTTTTTTACAGTTCATGATATTCTGCCGTTTCCGGCGTACAAATACATGTTTAGAATGCTGGTTAGCTTCTTAAATATAACATTGAATTAAATGAATTAGGATAACATACAAATTGCAAATTAAGTCAAATGCTAGTAGTAGAAATGTCAAAAAGATTGAATTTAGTCAAAGAGATAATAAGAAGAGAATAATTATAATTATCTCCTAATATTTAAGTCACCTTTTCATTCATAAAATCATTAGTCGTGTAACAAACTAAATTATTTCAAAGTTTCGTCTCGATTCACCTCTGCATTCCTATTCACCCTGGCTTTTATATTTATATAGATTCTTCTATATTTTGTGCATGTGAGAACGTTGTAGGCCTAACTTGTAGACTGCAAATTTGTAGACCATTTTATATTTTGTTGAGTGCCTGTTACTTGCTGACAGGCCTACACTGTCCTCCCATACCTATCAACACTGTAATTTGAAACATTGTAAAAGCCCCTTATTTTTAAAAGAGTAACCGTGGAGTTCCTTGCCGGCTCTTCTCCATAGGAAACAACCAATTGGAACCGTGCACCTAGCTTCTGACGTTTGATAAGTGCCCATGTAGGTTTATATGAAACAAAATATTTTGAGTTTGATTTTGACCCGTTTAACGGTACATAATAAAGAGTATTGTATTCTACTATTCTTACTACAATATAAACTACCAAACAACACCACAACATATCGCGAATCTTTTCACAAAATCACTTTTGCTAACGATTGTACTATCGCTCTCGATTTGTGCTTCCAAGCACTTTGTCTTGCAAGTGAAAGAATGCGAAACAAAGACAATCTCAATCCCTCACTACTAATGGATAGTGCTGGCCCGTTCAATCCTTTTTAGTTTAATTACTGGCGTTTCTGATTTCTAATTTTCTACTAAGAGGGGGATTACGGTGGGTAATTTTCTTTGTTTGGATGGTCAAAGGGCTTCTTTGAAGGTAGAATTTATATTGGTTTATGTTGAAAATTGTTAGTGAAACATGAAGGATTAGGTGTTATGAGCGAGGGAAAGTTCTTGGTCAAATGCTCCTTGATACAGTCAACTATTAGCAATTTAAGCTGGAGGCAGGTTTTGTGGAACAGGTCGATACAGAAGTAAACTAGGCCTTCCAAACAATACTTTAATTAATTTTAAACTCTAATTCACAAGTTGACAATTAAAAGACAAATTTTCAAATAATAATGCGCGCGCAGCTCTTGTTCGTCCTTATAAAATGTCGTGTCGACACTGTCGTCCGGTACGGGCCGCTAAGTAGCCGCTACCGGTCGTGGTGTTGCCATTACAACCAAACATCATTCAGTCTGCCAACTACCTACACAACTACAACTACAACTACCGTCTAATTTTTTACTTATTTTATGATACTCGTACGGAGCGTATGGGCAGATAGAACGTTTCAATAGGACTATACTTGACGCCCTTGTAGCATACGTTGGCAAGTCATTGATGTGACTCTTCTAATTATGCCTTAAGAGTAATAGTGGGTACCTATAAGATTCCCAGTTATATCAGTAAGTAGGTAATAAAATACAATAGAATAAATACTCTTCATATTATTATTTATTGTTATTCTCTTTTTATTACTTTTTCTCTTCTTTTTCTTCAGTCTTTTATTTTATTTATTAGTACTCGTAAGTCATTCTAAATTAGTCCCGCACAGGTATCAAACCCTTGAACTGTAATGTAAAATCTGGCTACACAGCCACTTTATCTTCATTTAATAAGCCTTACTTCAACTCACCTACATTTTATAACGTAATTTTCAACACGACGCCCATAATCATAACTTTTATACTCAGAAACATAACACACAAGGTAACAACACACATAATACATAATAAACAACCTTAAACATAAACACGAGAAGTAGATCCTATACTTACAGATTGCTTATTTAAAATTCTTCGAAGTTTCAATATACTCGTACGTAGGAACGCAAAAGTTAAACAACTACATTTAAGATTTTAAAGTACATCCCATACTACAAGTTATCTATCGGGCTTCAAAGCGAGAGTTAGGTAATTAACTCCACTGTTCGTGGGGGAAGCCAACAGGTCTAAGAGCGCGGCTGTTAAAACGACTGGGGATGATGTATGTATAAATATTTGATTTTTTGTGTGTTACAGTCCGTGAGGTCTAAGCTGAGCTATGCATTTGTGTGAGGTGCGCGGCGGAGTCGCGTCGCGCGAGGGATGCACCGCGCCTCAGGCCGAATGCCAAAAAGCAGTATAAACCGGTTTAAACCGAGCAAAGGACGCGTCGCGCTCTAGGCCGAAGTCACACCTACACTATCTCTATGTGCACTCACACAAATGCAAAGCTCAGCTTAGACCTCACGGTCTGAACCTGTGCACTAATACGTAGGCACGTCATACATATGCGTAGGTACATAAATTCCCGCTCAAAATATGATACAATCCTCGTATACCTATTATTTTTGCTTACTCCATGGATTGGCAAATGGTCACACGCGTAACAATTGTGAGTAGATACTAACTGCAAACCGGAACATAGGGAAGTTTACATAAAAAATCAATGTATGTCTGCTATACCATCCGCTGCGGGTGTTTCCACTTTCAAACACCCAATATTATTAATGATATTATCAATAAATAATCATTCATTAGTCCTTTTAACTGTGCAAAACTGTTGCAGCTCTTCAGTGTTGTAAGTCATAGTTTGAACAAATAAACAATTTTCTTCGCAATTGAAAAATCCAACCTTCGCTGACATTTTAAGTGACCTTTCTTACTCAAATAAATCTCAATATGTACTCTCAACTACGCCCGCATTTTTCGCAGCCCAACTCAACGAGTTGGTAGCAAAAGTTTAAAATTCAATCAATTTTGCGCTCCGCAGCCTCTATTCACAGTTCGGGTGTTTTGTTCCTGTAATTTTCCTTGTTCAGTATTATGTTTTCCAGTTCACTCCTATTCCTTTGCGGTCATCGTGAAAACGGTTTATAATAGCGGTACTTTCATGTAATCAGCTGATTGGGTTTATTTACGAATTAGTTTTTGGTTTGTTTTTTTGGTTTGCAATTCGGTGGGAGAGGTAAAACACGCAGTATGAAACAGCTATTTGCTTTTAGTCACTAAAAGCAAAAAGCTGTGTTCATTTGATATGGAATGTTAATCTTAGACATCACTGAAGAAGATTAATGTTCATGAGAACGTCTTAAAGAAACTGACTTAACGATATTGTTCTGGTAACCTTACCTCAATGGACAATCGTGTTCATCAACGCTATTAATACGAAAATATACGTTTCCCCTGCAGTAGGTTAATTACCAACCAGTATTACCTAATATTAAAGCCATCATATTACCCAAAAATAAACAAAAGACAAGCAAACAAAAATAAAAATAATCGCCTTCTAAATGGCATTTAGGGTGAATTGGAAACATTTCGGTACAGCGTGATAATCGCAACAACGTGACGCTCTTTACCGGCACGTAGAATATGGACGGTGTTTGGAAATGCCGCTAATGGGCGCAGCTCTTGATGTATCGTATCGAAAAGTTGCGTCGCTGCGTGTTGTGGAGCTGAAATATTTTCATGGCGTTTTTCTTTGTGTCTCACAGGAATGATGGAGAGACAGCGCAAACTGGCATAGATGTATAGCGGCATCTACAAACGCCACATGCGAGCTACACGTCATATTGACGTCACGCAAAATCCTGCATCGCGCAAGCAGAGTTTACCGCGCAACTAGCTTATATACAACATCCTGACATCAATCGCCGGGCAGTTGCCCACCAGATACAACACCCGTCTGGTCGGAAGATCCTCCCTTTTTCATAGAGTATGAGTGAACTTTACACCCTGTTCCTCATACCTCTATAGATGAGTTTTTTTTCCAGTTTATTTGTTATCAGAAGGCCAAATTTATAGACCAATAAAATAAGCAAAAGATAAAAATGGTAGGTGATCATGTTCTTTATACAGAACCACGACCAACAAAATGTTTACTCTGTAAGCCTGAGTCATACTAGTTTTTACCAAAAAACCACGTTCCGCAAATCATTTTGAATCACGTACACAAAACACGCGGACTATAACATGAACCCAGCATAAAAAAGTATCAATAAAACTCCCAACAAAATTCTTAACCCAGAACATTTTAATACCATCCTACCCCATAAAACGCACAGGGAGATTTACAGACAAAACATTATGCAGCCAACTTGTACAATGTAAACATAAAAATATATAAAGCTTATTTTTGCTGTGGCGGCTGCAGCGTGATTCAGGACGTGGCCGCTAACGAACCAAGAGTTGCGGAACGGCAGTATTTGAACAACATTGTCTGCCGGCTCCACTGTTAAAAACTAAAGACTACTTCTCACTATTTTTGGTGTTTGACTAAAGTTGGAACTGTTCTGTTGACGCTGCTTAGTTGTATATGCAGAAAGTTTTGAGTTATTTGATGGTAATTGAGAAGAAAAGAAAATGGGTATTTTCTGGATATAGGTCTCTCTAGAAGTACACGTGTCCTACAGTTCCCGATTTGTGGTTTGCGGTTTGAGGAGCACATCGACCACAATCATGTGTTATCTGTCGATCACTCCAAAGCTAAAAAAGAACAGAGAATCCGTGGATTCTCTGCTACTGTTACAGTCTTTCTCTGATTTATGGAGTATGCTCCATACTAATAATATAAATTCGAAAGTAATTCTGTCTGTATGTTGATTTTCACGCCTACACCAATAAACGGATTTCGATAAAATTTGGCAAAGATGTGGATAGCATCCTGGGGAAGGTCATAGGCTAGTTTTTGTCCCTGTAGCAACGTTCCCGTGGTATATTTTCCAATATTCACGCGGTAATAGCCGCGGGTAGAAGCTTGTTCCTTAATATATCGCTGAGAAGAGCACCTTTTAATTTTATGACCATCTAACCACAATAGTATTAACTCTGTAGTGTTAGATAAGTAAGACGGGCTGATTTAAAATCATAGTCCTTGGGCTTTGTGAAATAGGAGACACCACGTAGTTTCATAAGTGCTCAGCTTAAATTTTCTTTTATTCTCGCAGTGGTTGTGCCATAGGTAAACATATTCGGGAACAAATACGAGATTCCGGTAAGCTTTGAACAAGTTTTATTTAACGAGGTGCATGCAGACCTCTTCTAGTCTTCGTGTTAGGTTCCCAACAAACTTCAATAAGAAAGTCTCCAGTACAAGAAACTAATACCATAAACGAAGCCAGAACTATCTCGTCTAGTGAGAAGAGTCCCCGACGGAAACTTTTTGTTTAGAACAAACGGGTGCTGCCAAAAAATGCTTATATACCTAACTCGTTGTGGTATAAATCTGATTGCAGCTTGGCAGAATTTTTCAAAACACAATTTTAACTATATACAATAAAATTTTACACTACAATTTGTTTTGTTGTTTATAGTAATAAAATGCTTAATGTTACATAATAATAATATGTTTAAGTATACCTATATTTTTCTGTGATACTTGATGAAACCAGTGCAATAATGACGTCCAAAAAAAAAATATAACGCTTTGCTTTCGAACTTTTTTCTGTGTCCATCCTATCCTGTATCCATGCTCTGCATGTTATTGCGTCTGTGGGTAATCAGCACATAACCATTCATTACCTATATGTTTTTTTTATTCTCATAATAATTTATTCAAGATTCAAAACCAATATTATATGTCAAATGGGCAAGGGACTTCAGGTACAGTAAAATGGAGATGGCAATGGAACCACTCAATAACGTCACGTTTCAAATAAATGGTTATAACATTTATTTAGGTTACACGACAAAGGTAAAAAGTGAGCGTCCCTCCACTTTTTCACACGCAAGCCACCATAGACAAAAAGCTATTTATCTTGGTCTCCCTATCTATAAATAAATTTAATTTAATTTAATAAAGAAATCTAATTGTTTTGTCAATTCGTTGAAACTGTGCCAAGCAGGGGCGGGTTGCTAGTTATCTATAAATTGCATTCCACTCTGAGAACTTTTTCAAACTTTTGCAATAATAAACAGCATTGTTTTGGTTTTATCTTTGCTAAGAAAATATGCAGAAAATTAAGACTTTTTCAAAGTGTTTAATGGAACCAAACCCATTGCCTTTGTACTCGTATTATATCCGATTACAAACCGAATGTGATTCTGAAGTGAAGTCTGTGGTTATCGTATCTTGGTTATATAATATTGTCTATTAAACGTCAGCAATAAACCCCATTAGGGTTTCCAGATAGAATAGACAGTTTGCGAAATACGTAAAATATTTTAAAAATGCATCAAAACAACAATGACTGGGAGAGAATGCCTGTCCGCCTATGTACCACTATTGTACACTCAAACAAGCTAATTCGTGTATAGGCAGCTAACTTGAACTACTTTTAAACAATATTATACACATGCTGAGAGGTAGTCAATATTTTTACATCACTCTCTTAAATATGACCATAAAAAGTTATTACGTACCCAAGAAATAGAAATATTGCCACTGTAGTGAAAAGACATA
The DNA here is from genome assembly GCA_917490735.1 of Dryobotodes eremita. Classification (NCBI taxonomy): domain Eukaryota; kingdom Metazoa; phylum Arthropoda; class Insecta; order Lepidoptera; family Noctuidae; genus Dryobotodes; species Dryobotodes eremita. Next base: position 2,562,277 of record OU823252.1, on the reverse strand, counting down.
TTTTTTTTGCCTGTAGGTATACCAAATAGCTTGTACGTGAAGTTTAAATAAATAAATGAATAAAACATTGTTAACCACCCACACAATTTACTTTTAAAATAAAATTACGAAAGTATTAACAAAACCAATCTGTGTTCAACGTAAAGAGCCGAAACTAAGTCGACATACGATATAACAAAAGCCAATTAAAAAGTTGCGGGACTGTTACAAGAAATCCAAACAAACTTACTAAAGTTTGTGTGTTGTCCCGACATATTTGTTGCGCGTGATGTCAACTTAGACGCTCTTAGACGATGCTGAGAAACTAAAAGATATTTGGCACAAGTCATAAGCTGGTATACGCTTTATCCTGGACAAAATTAGTATGGCTAGATTTGGTTAACACTCTCACTGCGGAGCCAACAAAAGTTGAAGATCAAACCTACATGCACTTACACCTGGCCCACATGGGTGACGTGATAGCCAATAGGTTAAATACTATGTAACCTTATAGGCACCAAGTAGTGTTTCCTTGATACGTGAATCATAGAACGTATCGAAAACTATTCTATAATCATGTACATAGATAATCAAATCAAATCAAAATATTTTATTTCACATAAACCAACATGGGAACTTATGAAACGTCAGAAGCTAGGTGTACGGTTCCAATTGGTTGTTTTCTATGGAGAAGAGCCGGCAAGAAATTCCACGGTTACTCTTTTAAAAATAAGGGGCTTTTACAATGTTTCAAATTACAGTGTTGATAATGGGAGGACAGTGTATGCCTGACAACAAGTAACAGGCACTCAACAAAATATAAAAAATATATATTTACAAAAAGGTAATCCATAGATAGGATCAGTTGTAATAAGTAGTATGAAATGAGTAGTGCAGTGATGTCAGTCCTGCCGATTTGGGACGCAGGAGACGCGATGACGGCGCGGCGGTGACATAAGATTCCAGCTGAACTCCAGTCGAAGGCATGCAGTGAGTGCGTGGTAACCACAGTCTCTTTCTACGGGAATTTAAATGATAAGAAGATGAGGACTGTACGCCCCCAGCATTTTGAATGTCATAAGCTGATTATAATGCCAGGAGTCTGGGTAAGAGAAACAGAAGACAGAAATAAACCAAAATCGTTAAAGATCTGGGTGTATTGACTCCAATCTTTCGTGGCGTGCTCAGGTCGATGAGGTCAGCCGAACGGAACATTTCTCCTTTCATTTGCTGAAAGACCTTCAAAGTCTCCTGCCCTTGAAGACCTTAAATTACCTTAAATTTCTTTGGCACAAGCACTCTTTCAGCTGATTATAGATTATGCCGACGCCTGCTACCTAGATGCTACTGAGGAGCTATTAAACAGGCTTGAGCGCTTGCAAAACCTGTGCATTCGCTTTATTTTCGGTCTTCAAAAAAAAGTATGACCATCTTTCTCAACTTCGCAAGGTACTCAAGTAGCTGCTAATCTGCCTTCGCAGGAACACTCGGATTTTATGTCTCCTCTTCAACTCTTACACAACCCGTCTTATCATTCTACCTGTGTGAGCGTTTTTCTTACGCTCGCTCTAGCATCGTGTAGATCACACCATAAATATCCTTAAATCTCATCCTCATAAAACAGGCTATTATTCTTATTCCTTCTCTGTCCATGCTGTAAGACTGTGGAACTCACTTCCGCCTAATATTCCTGACGAAAAAACTATTTATTTAATCAAATGTCGATTAAAAGAGCATTACCTTTCCTCTTAACTGTGAGTATTTATATATATATGTCAGAAATGCGTTGAATTAATCGTTTGACTGACTAATCGGGACGCCAGCGCCACCAGGTTGTGCTCGACAAAGTCTATAACATAACGCTTGACCAGAGTAAAAATAGAGTTTGTGGTTGGCGGTTAAGCAGTGAACACGTTTACAAACTGTCGCGCGTTCCGTATAGTTGTGTCGTGTACCTACAGTGTGCAAATTGCTAATGTAATTAGTTTGATCGTAAATTATAATTTGGTTTGAATTGCACAAGGTTTTTCTTTTGCGCAATAATCAACACTTCCCTTAGTACGCCCACAGTAGTTAAAATATGGCTGATGATAACGAGAGACACATACCTTTTCCGTCATATATATATATGTCGGAAATACGTAACATCAATCGTTTGACTTTGACAAATTGGGACGCCAGCGCCACCAGGTGACGCTAGACAGAACATAACCCTTGACCTGAGTATAAGCAGAGTTTGTGGTTGGCGGCTAAGCAGTGAACACGTTTAGAAACTGTCGCGCGTTCCGTATAGTTGTGTCGTGTACCTACAGTGTGTGATTCGCTAGTTTGATTAATTTTATCGTAAATTATGATTTGATTTGAACTGCAAATGGTTTTTCTATTGCGCAATAACCAACACTTCCCATAGTACGCCCACAGTAGTTAAAAATATGGCCGATGATAACGAGAGAGACTTACCTTCTCCGAAATATAGTTATATATATATATATATATATTTTTTAGCATTATGTATTTATTTAAGTATAATATGTAACTTTTTTGTATTATATGTGTAGGTATATTTAACATTTTCGTTTTCCTCGACCTCACATATTCATATTTTTCTCTTCTCCTTTCGAGGTCTGGTGGAAGAAATTTATTAAGAAATAAGCAGTACCTTAATACACGAATTATAATTATGTCGCATCCCGATGTATTTTACTGTGTGTACATAAATAATAAAATAAATAAATTGTATCCCAAGAAAAAGCTTATACCTTGTATCATTTTAAGAGTTCCTTCATCTAATGTCAGTTGCAATCAATATAGTTTCTAAGACAGTTTTTATTTGTAGGCTGGCAGAGATTTAGTGGATAACAGGACTTCCTTTCTTTTCAAAATTAATTTGATAATATACTTGTGTATGTTTGTTAATTTTCGTTTTTAGCAGTAGAAACTGATGCAATGTTTACGTTCTAAAAGCGTGTAGCACACCGAGTCCTTCTCCTCCATAAAAATGTAGAATATCTTACGTACTTCTCCAGTTTTTAAATATTCGAACCATTGATAGGCTGTCAGCATTAATGCAAATTCCTAAAGTTATGTTTTTTCTTTCATTTAGCCTATACTGTCTCACTGCTGAGCAAAGGCCCCCACAAAATCCTTCCAGACAAAGTTTTCTAGAGCCACCTCGATCCAGCCCTTGCGGTACGCATCCAGGTCATCTCGCCACCTCTTCCTGGGCCGGCCTCAGCGATGCCATCCATCCTCAGGCACCCACCATATGGAGATATTGCCCAGCGGTCAATGTGCTTGCAGCTGACGTGATGATTTAGGAGCATAAAATGAGAAAACATGCTGTTTACTTTAGCTTGCTTTTGCACAAAACCCACAAAATTTCACGACTAACGGCTCAAACATTGACTCGTTTGGTTCACTTTTAAAATAGAGCAATATAAGTCAGTGAGACTAAAAAGCGACGTCGTTGCCAGTATAAAATATGATGTTCATGATGCGTTTGGAAGGGTTCCAAGGCATTGTTGCAATATCCAATCACGATAACCAGCTAAACACCGGAGGACGGCCGATATTATTTATTGCCTGAGATTTTTTGTATGCTTATTTATTTATTTATTTATTTCTAAAAAACTTAGCTTATTACAATTTGGTTTTAGCCACCCAACAAAAACCTCTCAGGGTTTATCTGTGAGCCGGCGAGCCGTTCATTAACATTTTATAATGATAATTATTATTACTTGAATTATTATACACACATACTTTGGGAGAAATCAAGTGAGGAAACGCTTAGATTTACACTTAAAACTTTTCGAACTCGTTTTGTATAACGTTTGCAAGTCTTCAGGGAGTTTATTAAGAAAAAAAGGTACTAAATATTCAGCAACTCTCATCCCGTACACATTATTAAATTTTGGCAGGATGTATTTATTTTTAAGTGGTATCGTTCTCAAATAATCTGGTCTTGTTTTTTCGGTTAGCAGCTCAGGTCTATTAACTTCCGCGAGAGTAAAAAATTCGACCTTATTGAACACATTCATAACATTACAGTATTTAAAGAGATCGTTGTCACTGTTTTTAACTTTCTTGTTTATATGTTTTGGCGTAATTACTCTTAATATTCTTCGTTGTAACTTATAAATATCTGTCAGGTATGTGTGGTAAGTTCTCCCATAGCTGCTGAGTCCGTAGTTGATAACCGAGTCTGCTAGGGCCATGTATAACATTCTAAGCGTTTTGTAAGGCAGTTTATATTTAAGTATGCTAAGCTTACCTAAAATAGACCTCAGTTTGCCACACACGTAATCTTTGTGCGGTCCCCAAGAGAATCGGCTATCAACCATTACACCGATATACATGTGTTTATCGACTACTTCTATCAACGGGCATTTGCAAGGCTTTGGCGAGCTATGTAGGCAAGTGTGTTCGTGTGCTACAACTGTAGGTATAGTGGAGCATTTATTGTGTGATGAATGTATGTGAACAACTTTTGTTTTTGTTGCGTTTATTACTAATCCTACGTCATGAGCCCATTTACACATTTGGTCAAAGTTACGTTGTAGGCATTCCTCAGCGTCATGGATGTTTTTATTAGCGACCAATATACACGTGTCGTCTGCGAATTGGTATACAGAACCAGAACCTATAGCATTAATCATGTCATTAACATAAAGTAAGTATTCTGTCGGACCTATAATTGAACCCTGGGCCGTTCCTTGCGTGGATGGAAGCTTAGTACTATACTCATTTTGTATTTTAACTGTGTTGTATCTGTTTGTGTGGTAGTTTTTTATTAATTCTAACAGTGGCCCTTGTATTCCATTTTGCGACAGCTTGTCAAAAAGTGTATCACAACGGAGCATATCGAATGCTTTGCTAAAATCTATAAAAAGTGTCAAGACATGTTTTTTATCATTTAGCTGTTTATTGATTTCATCGGTAAATTCTCGTAGTAATTGTGTCGTACTCTTATTTTTCTGAAATCCATATTGTTTATTGTTGATTATTCCGTGTGTTTGCAAGAAGTTATTTATCTCATTACCTATGTATCGTTCCAATATCTTATCTATACAAGACAAAATAGTGATAGGACGATAATTATTGATGTCATCACGTGAGCCCTTTTTGTGTATTGGACGTAATACCCCTATCTTTAAAAGGTCGGGATACGTACCAGTCTGCAAGCAGCAATTAATTAAATGTGTAATAACTGGGATTAGTTTAACTGAAGTGTACTTAACATCTTTAGCACGTATCCCGTCGAAACCCGGGCTTTTCCTATCGTTAATTTGCTTGATGATTAATTCAACCGTATCTTCTCGTGCAGGTTTCACTCTCATCGACCTATCAGGAATCATCTCATACGTAAATTTGTCTAAAAGAGGCACATCGCAAGAGTTGCTTAGGTTCTTAATATTAGAATTAAATTCAGTCATGAAAGTGTTGGCCAATGTTGATGGATTCGTTCGAAAAGCTTTAAGTAAAGCGTGTTCAATACATTGCATAATTTTGCCGGTTAAGCCATTCACAATGCTCCAAATCTTTTTGCTATTTTTGAAATTTTGAGAAACTTCCCTCATTATTTGTTTATTCCTAATATAATTTGTATATTTATTTGTTTTATTTCTATATCTATTGTATAACAATCTTTTTTGTGGGTTATTTTCATCTTTGAGCCAAATATTATATAATAAATCCCTCTTCATACACATCTTTTTAAGTTTTGCGTTGGCCCAAGTACATGTATTACGTTTACTGATACTGCTTTTACTAATTGTGAATCTACATTTATCGTATACATTATTAAAGCTAGTATGTATGTACTTAACTATTTCATTTGGGCACCCGTATTGAAGGGGTATACTCCAATCGATGTTGTTTAATTCACTGTGCACTCGGCGATTATCTATCTTAGTTATTAATTGATTAGAAGTGTGTGAGTCATTCTTGTTTAGCGCGCTCATTATCGCACAGCCGGTTATGCAGTGGTCGGCCGGTGTGGTGTTTACAACAGATGTATACATGTTATACGCACTAGCATTGCGAATAAAAACGTGATCTATACAAGACTTAGAAATGTTGTCACCGTATTTTTCGATACGTGTATAACAATTTACGCCACTAATCAATCCCAGGGTGCACATTGAATCTAAATATTGTTTTACCACGGGGTTACATACTTTTAGATCTATATTCATGTCTCCCATTATTACATAATTCTGTTTTATAGGGTATTTCGCTACGATGGACGACAATTCCTTCATAAATCGCAGTTTGGATGTGTCGGGCGGTCTGTACACGGCACATAATCCGACTTTAAGACTATTTATACTCAACTCGCCGGCCACACATTCAAACTCCTGTGTACACAAGTTACTACATCTCATAAAAGATGCAGACTTATGACAATACAACAGCACACCGCCACCTCTTTTATTAGTTCTTAATTCTGAATATAAGTGGTAGTCAGGGAGTTCAAACATTTGTACCAATTCATTTTTAATGTTTACTTCAGTTAATAACAGAATGTGAATTGTATGTTTACTATTTAACACTATGTACTCAATTTGAGCAAAGTTTTTCTTGATCGATCGTATGTTTACATGCAGAAAGTACAAACATTTTTCGGGTACCGGTATGTAGGAAGTAAAATCATTCCATGTTTGACAATTGATTTCGACTATCTTATGTTCTGTTGTATCCAGCATAAAAAATATTATGTTTATGTATTTAAAATGACAACAATATAGGTGTACTTACCTATTGTCTATCATGCGATGATTTTACCTTTTCGATATCGGCGATCGAGCGGATTGTGGTAATTTTTTTTTCTTGGACACTTTTGCGCACTAATATATTTCCGTGTTTACACCATATAAAGTTAAACAATCCTTTGAGTTCATCTTTTGTTTTCCATAACAGGTAGGCCGTCGACGGCGTCAGACACTCCCGAAGGTAAACTTTATCAGCACCGTCTTGTCCTATGTTAGCAGCAGATATCGTCGTGTTTTTGGCAGCATCTATCCATTGATCTCGGTTTCCCTCTCGAAGTATCACAGTGATCGGAGTCTGGCTGTTGTTTCTCGCCACATTTGAAGGGTTTCTCATTTTGCTATAGGCTTTTACGACATCATCCGGGTTTTGTGTTATGGTTACGGCAACTTTCTTCGCAATTTCTTCAGGATTGGCTTTCTCAGATAGGTTGATGCCACATATTTCAAGTTGGTTGCATAATTGTGCTTGCTCCATTTGATTTAATTTGTTTTCGAGAACTTCATATTTAATGTTAGTGTTTTTAGAATGATTTTGTAAATCAGTGCAACGGTTTTCCAATTCCTTCATTGATTTTTCGTATTTTTGAATCTTGGTATCATATTCATCAATTTTATCAGAGTAGAATTGCAGGGTACGTTGTAGCTCTTCTTTAATAACTTGCCTCACTTCCCTGCGCAGGTCTCGTAAGATTTGTTGCATCATATTGTCACCATGGGCACCAGTGAGTGGCTGTGGGGTAGCAGACTCTGTATCTGTATTTTCGTCTCCTTCGATATCGGGAATGATACATGATAGTCTTTTAGGCTTACTACCTCCGGTGCAAGTTTTGCATTTCCAGTCCACTGATTCTGTATCGTGCAATACACTAAGTTGGTCGGGTGTTATTGACACACAGGAAGCATGAAGCCACTTATTACATTTGCTGCACTGCAATCCAGGACACTTTTTGGTTATCAATTTTACACATTTTGCGCATTTCACCATTTTTATTTAGTACGTAGGGTAGATGGATAATAATTAGGGATCGCTGCGTATGCGACTACTCTCGATTGTCACGCGTGAGCGACTGACTCGTAAAGCCCAACCTTGAGGCAGAGATTTACAACCAGTTTCTGAATTGAGAATTTGAAGTTGAGAACTTATTAAACTCTACTTTAATATTACTTTAGGTTATACTTTTAATGTAGCTCGCGAATTTTTATTAGACTTCGCTAAAGATAGATACAATTTCTTGTTATATCTCAAAAGATGGCGAACTTGTAAGCGTTTTAAAGTCTATGCTAGACAGAAACAGCACTGCTAGTATACGTGACGTCACAAGACAGAAACGTCATCATACCTTCACGCCATTCATTACTATGAATATTTTGCGTGGCAGTGATAAAATAATAATTTCAACAGCATGCTACTTACAACTTACTACAATTTTATCGTTATTATTTTTAAAAATAAAATAATAAAACATTATTTTTTTAAATAAAAAAATAAAACATTATTTTTTTAAATAAAAAAATAAAACATTATTTTTTAAATAAAAAAAATATTTTCTAATAAAACCTTTGAAACAAGAAATAATTTATGTTTATTTATGAATATAATAGTAGTCAAATACCCTATTCAGAAACCGGGTGAAAACCTTGGATTCGGTAATAGATTTTCTACAGCCCGTAAACCAATATGACACCCGTCTATTCTATTCTATTTTTTATTATGGCAAGCAAAGCCGATGTCGACTATTCTGCCAATGTCTAAAGTGAATTGGAAGAGGAACTGTGCATTATTATAAATTAAAAAATAAAATCGATAAACTACGATGATACAGTTGAACTTAATGTAGATCTTGTGGAGTTAGTGCTGGACTGAAACATGACACCCGTCATAATTGGCGTAAACGTCCGTCAAACATAAACGCTACAAAAACGTCAAGTTATTTTCGATCCAATCACGATAAAGGACACGCTAGTGCGAAGTCCACGCGGCGTCAGCGGAACGTCAACTAACTTTGCACCTGATAACTTGGCCTCAAAATATTCGATAGCCATCCACGAGAAGTATTTGTGAACGTCATCAGAATTTTCAAATATAATTCTTTTACAAAATTATTAAAATTAACTTCTGAAACGTCATAATATAATAATATTGGAATTCCTGTTACAAAAACAGATTTTAACTGTAGGATCTTTATCTGTTGGTTTTAGAAACAGCACTCTGCTTTTCAAATATGTATGTACTTACCAAGATTTTTTTAGTGCCTGTGGATTTGTACCAAATCCGTGCGTTAAAGACAGAACAAGTAGACGCAATCATGCATGTATAAAAAATAAAGCTACAAATTCTCTCCCACCCCCTCCTTCTCTTTTTATTCTCTTTCTTTCTTTCTTTTTTCCATATATTTTTCCAGCGATGTAATTGCGGATTCTTTGAAAATGGAATCCCGTAGATTAATCAGCCCAAAAATCTCAAGAAATCTAAATACAAAAACCCTAGTCCGTTTTTTGAAGGCGGTTAAAAAGGGAGCCTTAATATTAATTTTACCTGTTGTTTATCTTAAAATTTCTAATAATTGAAGTTATGGAAGAATTAATTTTTCCTTTTGAGTGTTGTCTTAATACAAACCAGAAACAGTTCTAAAAATATTTTACACATTTTATTGTTCCTTAAGTACTAGTAGATGTAAAATTGAATTACTCAGTCGTAACAACAACTGAAAGAGTTTAAATAGTGCCGTATCTGCCTCGAACTATCGATTATTTAACGGTTTAAGGAGCTTAACTCTGTAGCGAAATCTTCCACTATTGTAGGCTAAAAGGTCAAAATGTTTTAATACAATTTTCTATCTAAAACTATATTTTTATAGAAGTGAGTAGGAACGCCGAGAGGGAAGGACGTAATAGTGACCTTATTGGTGATGTTCTTCAGAAAGGTCAAGTGCGTAGTACTCGTAACCGGAGTGCGTGTATGACCAGATGTATGAACATAAACGAGGCAAGAGGAGTATGTAAGGATCGTAGCAGGTGGCGTTCTGTAGTTTCTGCCTACCCCCATGAGAAGAAGGCGTGAGTTTATGTATGTGTATGTCAGCAAAAATCATCATTTTAATTTGTATCTCGTGCGTCGGGAGTCGATTGTCGACTCCCGGCCACCGTAGGCGCGAGCTTGCGGACGGCGAGCAATGGGTAGCTCGCCGTCCGGTAAGGACCAGGCCCGGGTCGACGGCGCGTCGCGTTCCACGCGCGCCTCAAAGAGATGTCAGCAAAATTGACGGGGTCCGATAGGATCGATGCCTGCCGGGGCTGCGGATTGTTCGAAAGAGTTACCGTGGCCCTGGCGCACAGGCAACTGAAGGAACACGGGTGGGTTTTAGTCAGTAAGAGTCTGACACGCCCTTCCGCTCCGCCCAGAGCGGGAGAGGTCATTTGATGATTTCCTATACAAAAAAAAAAAAAAAAATTGTGTTTCTGTTTATTTTACCTAAACTTCAAAATGGCCGATCTAAGCTTCTAAATTCAAAATTCAACTTTCGAACAACCCTGCCAAAACTGCTCAATCCAAAAAAGAAAAACAATAGCGTTATTGAAACTCCTGAGTTCCGTCATTGAGACAAAAAATGGCGTGATCCGAGTATCAACTCCCTAAAACATACATGATTCCCTGTTCGCACTGAAAAGATAAAATATTCTATGAATAATTCACACGTCATACATTCGACAGGGCTGAATAAGATCGTCTATTCGTCTCGTCAACACAACGGAAAAAAACCTTGAGCGAATACTTTTCGGGGCTCTCAAATGCGTTTTGGTTATGTTTGCCTATATATAGCGCTGGAGTATGTAAAATAATAAGTGATTTATACTTTATTCTGCTATGTTTCTACAGTATTGATGGTACGAGTAGTAGGTACCATCAAGTATTAACCTGCAAATTGCACTAGTGCAGGACGAAACGTCCTTCTCGCAGACCACAAACATGCATTGCACACGTAACTACCTACTATTCTATTTATATTTTGAACTAGGTATAGTGTATTTATTTCTTATTTTAATGTTTTTTGTTAATTTTCGTTTGCTGCACTGGTTGACGTCATCACGTCAGCGCCGGGTATCGCTGAAAACCAGCGGTGGAGCTCTGTCTCCCATAGGGTCGTAGCATTATGCTGAACGATTGCCGTTTTGCGTGAATGTGACGTATATTTTCCCCCAACTCGTTCTTTTTTGTGTTTGTGTGTTTTTTCTTTGCGTCATGTTTACCGCAAATAAACGTATTTTCATTCTTTTTCTTTTCTTTCTTTCTGTTTTGCGTTGTTGGTGTAGTGGTTGTAAGCGCTACCTCTGAGCTTAAGGTCCTGGGCTCGATTCCCGGGTCTGGCAAAGTGATCGTGCGTTTTTCCGTCAGAAATTTCTCAGTAGAAGCCCGGAGTTTGGATTTGTGCGTGCAGGTTGACAGCAATAGACTCGCCCCCTATTCTATGTGATTTAAACAAAACTTGCGAATTATGGGTGTAATTATAGGTGCACCTCTGCCTGATCCTTCGGGGAAAACAGGCGTGTTGTTATGTTATGTTATTCTAGTCTTATTTGCCGTCAGTGTTACCATCAAAACAACACGACTGAAAAAAAAAACTCATGTCAAAAAGAATCTGCCTGAATCTAAATGGACCAAACTAAGCTTAACCGACATAAAACCTCGAAATCCGCCATCAACTCATGCACGTTTTAAAAACGACTTCAAATTTTATTTGATGAAGATTACAATAAAAAAGCTGTAACGCTCCCCGATGCCGGGGACGCTCGCTGTTTGATGAAAATACAGTATTCAACATTCCAGTCACGATTTTGTTAAATTTCCCTTAAGATAATAAACATTTCCGAGGTAAATTAAACAGTTGTTGCGTACGACCGTACACTGTATTTTTTCGTCGGACTCCCGCAAAAGTTAACGTGTTATTTTAAATACACCCTTCGTAATTATATGGACCTTAATAAAGTATGGAAATTAATGTAATTATACTGTACTAACGTTAATTACGACAGTAATTAATTCTTTAGGTCAAAGGTTGATTTGAGTGATGTGTAAGTACATATAGATTATAATTGGGAGGAAAGGAGGGGAAGAGTATAATGGAACGTATACGTTCGAAGACCCAAATTTGGTCTTTGAAGTCGGCCTGCGATAATAAAAGGAATGAATGTTACAAGGAAAGTTTTTTGTCTGTTATTTCAGGAAGAATGTGAAATAGCTATGTGTGTACTCGATTAGCCAAAACGAAAATTCTTCCCCATTTTGAGAAAAAAAAAGTTATTTACTGTCTAACATAGTTCTATGAAAAAATTCCACGATTACACGAGTAATTAATTACTTCAAGGAAACCATTGTACTTGTAAATTGGCTTCTGATTGGTTATAATTATTTTGATTATCTAACACACCTTGATATCAGCACTATAATTAACTAGTTATTAATTACATGTATAATTAATACAGGTGTCTGTTTGAAGCTCCATGAACAAGTAATTAAACATTGGAGGTTTTAAGTGTTTGTATAAAATTAAACTCGCGATGTGTTAGTAAGGAGTTTAATATTTTAGGTTTTGGGAATACAGCGACGTGTGTCTTGATAATACAGTTTCGTTTTAAGTATTTGTGGTAAAGCCTCATGAAATATCTCTCTCTGATCTCTTGCGAAGCATGGTGTGGTGTGACTATGAATGATAGGCTGAGGAATGATGTGATAAGGCAACGGTGCGGTTTAAAGGAAGATGCAGTGACAAAAATTTAAAAGAGTATGCATAGATGCTTTGGTAATGTTGAGAGGATGAATGAAAGGCGACTAACAAATGGTATTTACAAGGCAGATGTAAGTGGAAACGCGGGGAGGGATCGCCCTAGGAGGACATACAGTGACCTTATTGGCGATGTTCTTCACAAAGGTCAGGTGCGTAGTACACGCAAGCAGTGTGCGTTTATGACGATGTATGAACGTAAACGAGGCAAAAGGAGTATTGTAAGGGTCATAGCATGTGGCGTTCTGTAGTTCCTTTCTACCCTCGTGGGAAGAAGGCGTGAGTTTGTTTATGTTTATGTACATACAGCGATAAGGCGACAGGTACTGCGAAAACAGATTTATAACAAAAAGTATACCTAACATTAAAAGAACCAGGTAAAATTAGGCTAGGTAAAGGAAACATCGAAATCTTTTTGTGAGTAATACAATAGGTTACCATATATAATTGTACTTTAATCTTACATTACAGTAAAGCAATTATTCTTAAAGATGATCAGTATCTATGAGTTCATCACCAAAAATCATTCCTATGCGACATTGATTCTATGTTCCGGTTTAAAAGACCTGCGACCATTCAACTTTGGTCCTTATGTCGAAAATAAATGTTCTTTTTCTCAACAAAACTGTTCACTTAAAACTAAACGATTGGTAGATAAAACTAGAATGTATTGTGACTTTATTTATCACCCAATACTTGAGTTGCAACGCCATAACTGAACTGAGTAAAATACAGCCTCCCGCTACAAGTCTGTTGACCGAGATATAGAGGAACTAGATAGAATATAGAGTGGAGTTTCTTTAACAATTAAAAAGTGCCTGTAATTGGTTTATTTGAAATAAATGCTTTGAGTTTTGAGTTTATAAAAAAGAATAGATTCTAGTTTTCAAAAATTCTAATTTGCTGGTATAAAAACATAAAAGTGTTAACTTGTTATCCTATTTTTATTTATTCATTTCAGTATAAAATCAGGCAGTAGACAGATTGTAGTACCAATCTACAAGTACGTAGTAGGAATTATTGACACAGTCTTGTTAAGTTAACAAATCAAAGTAAGCGGATACCTAGGCCTATGTTTAGTAGAAACATTTAAAGTGAAATGAAAACAAAGAGAGTCATTTAAAAATCAACTTAGACCTCTTCTTTCCTAACAATTTCTGGGGTAGGCTCACGTTTGCTCGTTTGGCCATATTAAGTGATGACACGGCACTAAAGATGCACGCACTCGTGCATCCTGTTTGGTTGATTTGAAAATTGCCTCGTACCAACCCAACAAGATTAGAATTCAATCGTGGCTTTGGGATCCGTGGGTATACGGTCACCAAAGGTGATAAGTAACCAGGATATAGATGTCAGGGTCGTCGGATATAGATGAAGTTTAGTAAGAAACCGACGGATGTTTTCGAATAAAATCAGTTATTTTATCAAAGAAAATTTAACAACGCACTTCACACTTTTTATTTGTTTTTTTTTTAATTGTATACCGTTGTGTTGTATGCTTTGTAGTGTGTTAAATAAATGTATTTTCTTTCTTTCTTTTCTTTTTCTTATAGTTACGAGACATAAATGTAAATAGTTTTTTGTTCTATCCAGCAGCTTTATCTCCTTACACCAATGCATTTTGTATACTACCCACGTAGATGCACTAGCAACGGTTGAAGGCAAATAAATTCCGCGATTTGTGGTTGGAAAGCTTCCAGGGCGCTGTTGTTGGTCGACTTGGGATGTTAGGTGCCCAAACACGGCTGGTAAGCGCTCGCAGAGATAGTCTGTGATATATATTTTGTTGCTAATTTATTTTGGCAATGTTGCTAGTCTAAGATGATTGACGGTTTTTCCTTTGGATTGTTTTTTGTTTGATTTATAATGATTTGTTCGTAAGTCTACATATATTGCGGGATGTGAATGTGAATGTCTTTGCCTTTTAGCTAGCGCATTCTCTCTGTAAACTGTAAGAATATCTACTTATGTCTGGTTTTATATAAAATAAAAGGTTGGGAGGGGACGCCGTTGGAAGACATATCGGTGACATTATTGGTGATGTTCTTCAGTAAGGTCAGGTGCGTAGCACTTGCAAACGGCGTGCGTGTATGACCAGATGTATGAACGTAAACGAGGCGAAAAGAGTATGTAAGGATCGTAGCAGGTGGTGTTCTGTAGTTTCTGCCTATCCCCATAGGAAGAAGGCGTGAGTTTATGCGTGTTTATGTATGTGTAAAAGGTAGGCATCATTAGCTTATCTCTGGGCTACTTTCTTGGGTTTGTGATTGGTCAAATTATTCAAAGCAGTTGTTTACGTTAATTATTTGCTCTTATGCTTATGACACAACCGAATAATTAACGGATTTTGTAGATATATAGATAGATAAATCATTTATTTAGTACACACAAAAGACGTTACAATACACAAAAGCACAAAAAATTATAGCAAATTACACGAATTTATATATAAAAACTAGGTGACAACATGCAAAAAGAAAAACACACTTAAAGAAATATAGTGACACCATGATATACTTCAAAACTAATAACGAATTTACCAGGTGCGGTGCGCGTCTCAAGGTTCCACTAAATGGGAGTCCAGCTCAGCATGTGTCAGGCAAATATACCTGACGCTGGTATTCTGCTGGATCCCTGAAGTGACATACGGACGTCAAACAGACGAGGTAAATTGGTGTTGTGACAAAGTGCTATGTGCGGAGTGAAATTACCTAAGTACCCGCAACTTTAGTTTTGTATTTTACAGTAAATTTTTGTATTGGGAAACGTTCTTGCTCGTTGATGTGTTGATTGTGTTTTGATTACTTGATTATTTATTAAGTTATATGTATAAATTAATAATCTTATTATAATTATAGTGGCGTAGTAGCGAATAAAATAAGGGATTTGGCCAGACTAAAATTATGTTTACAATAAATAATTATAGGTAAATAACATGTGTATTATAGTTATTATCCAACAAAAGATCCAAAAACTATTCAATTACTAAGTACCCCCTTGTTCACAGGCTTGTACATAAACCCTATCAGGGAACTGCAAAACACAATGTTGGTTTGTTATTGAGTTGGCGAACATTAATATAAATTGAGTCAAAATTTTCAAAACATAACATGGAGTAGGTATTAAGTAGTCTTATAATACAAAAAAAAAACAGAAAACCTATGTGTAAACAAAAAGAACAGAAAAACCATGTGCAATAATTTGATGTCATTTTGATATCTTGATTTTGAAACTATTTTTCTTTTTTTCATTTAACAGTAATAAAAATAAAATAACTTAAGAGTTGAGAGCAGTTTGATTTATTTATAACCGGAGATAATATATTTAACAGGTTCTATTATCACTAACAAGAGGAGATTGTAGCTTTCCTTTTCATTCGTTACAATAAATAAGAAGGTAGTTACAAAGAAGGTTACAATCTAATTCAATTTTCAAACACAATTTAGTAATTAGTTTCCTCTCGCTACAAAAGTTACAATTCGATACATTTTAGCGGTATTTTGTTCGTACAATTTATAGATACAGACTGGAGCCTTACTTGAAACAGTAAAATTAGAAAATAAAAAAGCGAATACTAGATTAGAGCTGAAATAATGTAAGGGAAGCGAAGTTAGGGGCGTACAAACGTAAATCTTTGTAATCTTAACGTGAAAGTTGGATTTAATTATAATTAGATACAAGGATTGGATTCCTTTGTTTTTAAATCGAGTTTGGTGGATTTTTATCAAGGTGGTCTGGAAGTCGCAAGGGCGACTGCTAAGTGTGGGATTCGATCCCAGGTTGGGCAAATTGTCATTTTAAAATACGCAGTATAGCTGCCCGCATTTTGAATTTGTACCTGATAATATCGTTACCGAGATCATCACCAGAGATCGGATATTCGGATGCATATTTACTTAAAGTAAAATTTTAGCTATGAAAGTATGGAAGCGACTTCAAAAATATTATTTATTTTAATAAAAACCCGGGATTTATGGATTGCATAACTATTCAGATGCATATTTATTTAAAATTAATATTTAAACCCCGATGCAAATATGTGTATCTAGGGTGCAAGAGGAGGGGTGGTGTGTGTTAGTTAAAGTTAAGATTATTTGATACAAAAGCGAATTTCATATTAGCCAACCTCTCAACTTTAGGTGATTATGTATCCGAATATCCGATCTCTGCTCATCACACGTCATATCGTACAAATTTACTTAACTCGCGAAATGTCATAATATCTTTGCCTACCTGTTATGAAAATACAGGCGTGGTGTTATTGAAAATATTTTATTTCACATAAACCTACATGGGCACTTATGAAACGTGAGAAGGTGCATGGTTCCAATTGGTCGTTCCCTATGGAGAAGAACCGGCATGAAACTCCACGGTTACTCTTTGAAAAATGATTGGCTTTACAATGTTTTCAAACTACAGTGTTAATGTTAAATGTAAAGTGATGGCCTGAAACACAGGTTTGAATTAATCGAGATCGTGCAGGTCCTTACCTTATACTGTAATTCCGAATCATCATTACTTGCACCTGTAATAAAATTTTAGTTTTAGTTTATTTTTAGGCACTATAATTGTATGGAAAATATTACTACTGCTGGCTAAATGTACCTTTTTTGTAAATGTTTTATTCAATAAAAATATTATTATTATTAATAGGTATGGGAGGACAATATAGTTGTGTAGTGTAGTAGCATTAGGGCGAATTTCATGAATGAAATTGAACGCGATCAACACAAATGTAAGCTGCGTTCAGCTTTCAGTAGGCACTGACAGCTCTAGAACCATTATAGTGGTTAAATCATTATTGTGGAATATACATATATTGGAAATAGGTTAAATAAATCGTTTAACTCTGACTAGTCGGGACGCCAGCGCCACCAGGCGGCGCTCGACAGAGTCTACAACATAACGCTCGACCAGAGTTAAAGCAGAGTTGGTCGGTGGCGGTCAAGCAGTGAACACGTTTAGAAACTGTCGCGCGTTTTGTATAGTTGTCGTGGACCTACAGTGTGTGATTCTCTAGTGTGATTAATTTGTTCGTAAATTATAATTTGATTTGAACTGCAAACGGTTTTTCTATTGCGCAATAACCAACACCTCCCCTAGCACGCCCACAGTAGTTAAAATATGGCTGATGATAACGAGAGACACGTACGTTTGTCACATATATTCCACAATAATCATGATACTGGCAGTTTTGAATGCGGTTTAGATGTGTTGGCCGTGTTCTGTCTATTAAATGAAATTCTTCTTAGTAGGTACCTATATTGTAATCACGGACTTGAAAAAAAAGAAGGATTCCGCGCCACGCGTATCGAAAGTAAAGCACTATAAGTACGAGTATGTACAAAAATGCCTCATGCACACATTTACATCATAAGGTGCCGACTGGCCGCCACTGCGGCGTTATTATAGGTACTGTTTACGTCAAGTAATAAAATAAAATAATGCCTTCTTGTGTTGTAAAATGGTGTAAAAATAATTCTACATCCCAGGAAAAGTATCAAGGAATAACATATCACAAGTAAGACATTTATTTACACACACACAGATAAATCGGTACGGTGCTTCACTTTCGATATGCATGGCTCGGAATCCTTTTATTTTCTATTCCGTGATTGTAAACATTAATCTGCGTAACCTTTTTCTAACTATATTAGGGTCAGCTTCCAGTCTAATCGGATGCAGGTGAATACCAATATTTTACACGGAGCGACTGTTCTGACCTCCACAACCCCGTTTACTGGGTAACACGATACCCCTTGGTAAGACTGGTTGTCAGACTTTTGGGCTTCTGACTACCCGTAACGACTGTCAAAGATCTACGAATGACAACCGGGACCAAAGGCTTAGCGTGCTTTCTGAAGCATGACGGGTTCTCGATAATTATGTAATGGATGGTCACACATCCATGAGCCGACCGCGGCTAGCGTAGCTTAACCTTCGATCGAACCAAGCAGCTGTTATAATTTTACCACGAGCCCCTCACATTAATAAGCATCAATTGAATAATGTAAGTAGTTACTAACACAATAACGTTACTATAATAATAATCTCCGACCCCGAGATCACGCTCCAACATTCTTCTGCTCTAGACCAGAACCTTTAGGTGTTCAATTTCACTCGATTGTAAATACGTGACTCGTTGCAAGCCTTTATTACTAAGAGCTATTCTTGATAACTGTATTATTTGGTACATTTATTTTTATATGTAAACCTAACAAGACCGTTACAGATTTTTAGTTGTTTTAAGGAATTATTTAGATCTCCTTTTTTAATGGCTGTCAATAATTTTTAAGAGTTGTCCTTTTTATTTTGATTTCTATTTTAATACACGAAGCAATACCTTCCATGATAACGCATTAAATGGGGGGTTGTCCTTGGGTGCCCATGCATAGTGCATACAGGGATAATCGTCGGTTCGTGCCTTATAAACTGTTTAGCGGTCCTCTGCGAGTTGACTGCGGTTCCTCGTATGCCTTCCAAAGGTCCGAGACCCCATGATCCCAAGATTTTTATAGCAAGTAACGTCTGGTGTGAATAGAAATGCAGGGGTGAATTGGAACGAAACTTTAAAAAGGGATTTTAAAGTTGAAATAATATAATTTGTTGCCAACAAGGGCACTTAATCGTTAATTATAATACAGTAAACATATTAGAGTCCGTTTTGGCAACAAACTATATTATTTCAATGTTAAAATCCCTTTTAAAGTTTCGTTCCGATTCACTCCTGCATAATTCACCCCGTTTGATGGTAAGTCTTTTGTTTGTATTTTTTTTCATCTAAGCAAGTCATTCGGAATCTATTTTTGTTGTGCTCCTTTGTGCTATTCTGACTAATATAATTTAAGCCCTGATTTCCGTTTCATTTTTAAATATATCGCAGACTGTATTAAAGGAACAATCAGACAAAAGTACCAAATCAAATGTTAGGAAATGCATGCAGACAGTTTTATTGAATTTTTTACAACGCAACACTATCTTAATATTTATTGTGTAGGCAGTGGGACACATAAAATTATGACTTCCCATACAAATGTGGAACTTCCGCGCAGTTAGCTTGCCATCATATATCATGCGTTGAATGCCATGTTGGGTGGCCGGCGACCAAACGTTCTGTCCAATAAACTAGCAGGTTTCTTAAAAATATTACGAATTTTATTTATTTGTTTGTTTTTGTAACCTTTTATGGGACTATGCTAGGATGAAACAATTTAATAGATGACTCAAAGAGGAAGCAGAATTATGACGCGTACAATGCAATTGCATTATGATTGTAACAAACCATAACTCATTATTGCAGACCTACCTACGAATAAGCTTTAATGGATAGGTACTTTTACGGGTAGGTACTTTTACGCATAGGTACTTTTACGGGATATGTACTTTTACGGGTAGGTACTTTTACGGATAGGTACTTTTACGGGATATGTACTTTTACGGGATAGGTACTTTTACGGGATATGTACTTTTACGGGTAGGTACTTTTACGCATAGGTACTTTTACGGGATATGTACTTTTACGGGATAGGTACTTTTACGGGATATGTACTTTTACGGGTAGGTACTTTCACGGGGAAGGTACTTTTACGTTTAGGTACATTTACGGGTAGGTACTTTTACGTATAGGTACTTTTATGTTTAGGTACTTTTAACGGGTAAGGACTCTTACGGGTAGGTACTTTCTGCAGGTGCAGTATCAATAATATGCTTCAATAAATCGTGCAAAAGCTGTAACCGTCACTTGGTAAATTATCTGACACTATTTGGCTAAACGGTATATTTGTTTCATATATTTTTACGTTAGGAACACATCTTCACAGCTTAGTATATAGTTTCCAGGCCTTACCGCATACGGAACCTACGTCATAGCTCAATCAATCTACCTAGCCTTTTCCCAACTATGTTGGAGTCGATTTCCAATCTAACCGGATGCAGCTGAATACTAGTATCTTATATAGAGCGACTGTCTGTCTGACCTCCACAACCCAGTTACTGGGTAATATGATACCCCTTGGTAAGACTTCGGGCTTCTGATTACCACCTGTAACGACTGTCAAAGATTACTAATTACAGTTGGGACCAACAGTTTAACGTGCTTTTCGGGACATGAATGGGTCTCAATATGTAATGGATGGTCACCCATCCACGGACCGACCTCGGCAAGTGTAGCTTAACCTTCGATCAAACCGTCTGGCTGTTATTATTTAGCCACGACCCTCTATAAATGATAAATGATTTATTTCTGTAAGTAGGTTTGAACAAACACTTTTACACGTCAATCATATTTTTTTTTAAACTAGATCAGGTCGGCTTTTCTTATCTGACTACTCTGAGAAGAAAGGCCAAAACAAACTCAGAGGTCACAGTGTCTTTTAGAGTCCAGACATAATCTTGGTCAGATCATGCGAAGACCATGTAGATTGGTATCTGAATGGCCTTTTGAGGAAAGAACCACACAGATTGAGTGGACCTGTCCAATCAGTGCACGCATTTGTCAGTAATCGTGCAGCTCGACTCAGGAAGTCAGGACTTAAGGAGCTTAACAATTCAACGAACAATACCAAAGAAAGGACATTTTGGGTAGGCCGCATAAATTACTCAAACTGCCAGATCATGATTAAAATTAAAGAAGAGAAAAAAAAAGCAATGACCCAAATAGTCCTTACATTCACAATAATTAAAATAACATACTACTATACAAGTAAATACTCATGTCATTGTATATATAAAAATGTGTATTTCAAAATTCGGTAACAATAATATATATCTAGGCCATGGCCCATTTATCCATAATTTAATTAAGTAAAAACGTATTATACGTAACGTACGTATTAACGTTATTACCTTGAAATTTCCTCATATTGTGTTAACTTGCTGATACACGTGTCTTTTTTCATCACAAAACCAACCAGAACACATAATTGCGTAATAAAAAGTTGTAGGATTACTGTAGCATTGAAATAAAAGAGCTTTAATTTTATTAAGCGTTAAAACTGACGACGTTTCGGACAAGTTAAGCGCGCTTTATTACTGGTAAATACGTTTTTAACAATTGATTCCATTGTACAAAATGAAATACTATTTTAAAATGGCATTTTACATTTTCCGAGTTTCCTTTCCTAGTTGTTGTCGATATAAATATGGTTGTGAAAATGTAAGTGCTTCAATTGTTTTGTGTTTCAAATAAAAACGTGTGACGCTGTTTCAATACAAGATTTTAATTAATTAACTCTCAAATTATTCCTGACGAAGTTTGACCTCTAGTCCATACTAAATTACTTACTGGCCAAATATCCTATTGCAAATGAAAGGTTTTTTAACCAACCTCAAAAAAAGGAGGAGGTTCTCAATTCGACCGTATTTTTTTAAAATGTGTGTTAGCTCAGAACTTTTTTGCAGGTGAACCGATTTGGATGATTCTTTTTTATTTGAAAGCTGGTGCTTCACATGTGGTCCCAATTAAATTTGATCAAGTTCTGACTAGCAGTTTTTGAGTTATTATTAATACTGCGTATTTTTTTCTACTTAGTTTATATTGATGATGTTTTAATAATTTCATGTCACGGTTATTTACATAACAAGTAGTGGTATACGAATGTGTGTGGGGTAGATACCACAACTAAAAAGTGAAAAATAAAAACTTTTTTACAAAAAAAAAACAAACGACTTCCAAAAACAACACTAAAAAACGTGAAAAATAACTTTAATTTCGGAAGTCGGTGGCCAAAAACGAAAATACATAACCAAAGACACCGATATCCGAAATTAAAGTTATTTTTCACGTTTTTTAGTGTTGTTTTTGGAAGTCGGTTGTTTTTTTATAAAAAAGTTTTTATCTCATACAGAGAATAAACGACCATTCATTTAATCACTGCCTTTGCTTGGTGCGGTTTGACGATTTCATTTCCAAATGGATTATATGCCGAGATTTCGCAAGTTGTTTTCCGGCAGTGCTATCATTGATTAACTTAAAAAGGTCACTATCATGATATTTAAAATACCTCAAGAAGTCATCATGAAACATCAGAACCGACCCTGTAACCTCGTGTTTGAGAGATGCTTAGCCTCCGAGCCACGACGGCCCTTCCCACACAAAAACCCTTATAATAATAAATAATATTCTATCCCTAATATTTCCACTCACCTCTCACACATCTCAGTTTTAAATAACCCTACCGCGGAAATTATTCAACAAACGTAATCCTAGCGCTCTCTTAGTCTAGAGCTCCAGGCAATAAATTTACAGCAACGCCGCGTGAAGTGGTGACCCAGCACTTAAGTCCGACACTGCTTATGTACCGTTGTATCTTTACACCTAGCTTTTAGCGTCGAGAATGTAAACTTACATTAGAAAAGAAACGTTTAGGTACATTTATGAGCTTTAGTTTAAAGGTTAAGTGCAAGTCGTGTCTGCGCAATTAGTGGTCTGTTCTCTGGTAGTAAGTCAAAATGAAGCTTGTGTTTCAGCTTTCTATGTAAGAAATACTAAATATTTTACTTTTACTCAATCTACTAACATTTTATTTTCATCTTTGACGGTAGTGGTCTGAGTGCCAACCCGCGTTAAGCAAAAATGGTGATCAACGGTAATTTCTTACATACAGGCAAACATAAACTCACGTGTTTCTTCCCTTGCGGATAGGCAGAAACTACAGAACGCCACCTGCTACGATCCTTACGTACTCCTTTTGCCTCGTATACGTTCATACATCTGGTCATATAAGCACCCGGTTGCGAGCATCGGGTAATTTCTTCTCCTAGACAAAATAATTTTATCTTGAATAGGGACGAATTATGTAAGTAGGATTTTTTATAATTATACCTATAAGTCCTTTTATTTTGTAAATCTGACGCCGCGTCTTAACCAAAATCGATCATCGCGCGAGTACGCGCTCGTCGATGACAAAGTCAAATAGCGTACGTTCGGCATTAGCGAGTACGCGATCACTTTTTGTAAGGACGCGGGGTACCAACACCGACGGTGGTTAACATAAACGGCGCCATCTAGTATGAAAAACAAACAGCCTGGTTCAACAATAAAAATAAACACAATTTATCATTAACACCGAAACTAATTTAACACGTCCACCGTCCCACGCTTTATGTCATCAAAACTATTCAACAAAACAAAATCATGTGCCTCAAGCATTAATCCTACGCTATTGTAGTGTAAAGTGACCTACCCACTTACGTCTCGCGTGTAAAATGTAAAATATGAGTTAGTGTGAATGCGTCATCAGCATCTATTCAGTAATATCTGTTAAGAGCTTTGACCTTTTCTGTGGAAGGACACATTTTAAGGCTAGCGCACACTAATGTAACGGCACTGCAAAGTTTTCAACGGAATGCCGATGGATGCTTCGGGTTGCGGAATCTTCTCGTGGCGTGGCGAAAGATACCGCGAGATACTTGTACAATGAAATGAGCGATGTGCCATCCTGCTGCTGCTAATGCGTGCCAAAGATTCTTCTTAATATTAGAATATCAACAAAACGAGGACGTTTAAGCTACCGTTTTCTAGATGAGCGGAGGCCGTCATGTAACGTCTGCAATTTGCCGGCGAAAAATGTCACTGAAATGTCATTTATGAAAGTAAGTTGATGTGATTTCCCAGAGAAAGTTTTTTGACAATGTAAAGTCAAAACAGCCGTCACTGCGGCCGTTATATGGCGTCCACCGCTCTTCTAGGCAACCGTATCTTAAGAATCCTACTATCCTACTAATCCTACTAATGTTATATATGTGAAAGTTTGTGAGGATGGATGGATGGATGTTTGTTACTCTTTCACGCAAAAACTATTGACCGGATTTGGATGGAATTTGAAACACAGATAGTTTATAACCTGGATTAACACGTAGGATACTATTTGTCCCGGTATTACTTACCCGTGGGATAATTTCCGACATCCACGCGGGCGAAGCCGCGGGCAAAACCTAGTATTATAAATGTGAATGTTTGTGTGATTGGATGTTTAAATGTTTGGATGTTTGTCATTCAAACACGCAAAAACGGCTGAATGGATTTGGATGAATTTTGGCTCACAGATAGTTTATAACCTGGATAAATACATGGGATTCTTTTTATCCCAATAGTACGTTCCCGTCGGATATTTTCCGACCTTCACGTGAGTGAAGCCGCAGGCAAAACCTAGTATTAAATAATCCTATCCAAAGGTTGTCTGTAATAGATCGCTTTTAGCGATAAGACCGCCCATTGCGTCACCCTATGTAAAATTTCTACATTTATATCTGTAATTTGTATGATGTACCTAATAAAGAGTATTATATTCTATTTTATCCTGTGCCATGCCTTACTGCGCCGCGGTCGTCCGGTTAGTGAACGCCGGTCTTTAATGTAGGTACAACGTGCAGTAGCCAATACACTTAGCAAGATTATTGGATGTCGATGGTTGATGTTATTAGCGTCCATTATAGCCAGAATTATGTTATGTAGATGCAAACGTATATCTGACATTACGGGCAGCCTTTTAAGCTTCCAATAAGGGCAATACCGAATGAACAGATTATTAAACTTGCCATATTATCAGTAATGCTGTTGCAATGAAGACATTAAAATTGTTGACTTTTTTGGTCCTTTATAACATGTGAAGTCCTGTGCAATTGTTTTAATGAGATCACATCGACGAGAAATATCATATCAATATCAGTAACATAGTAGCTTAATTTTTAATATATCACTGTATTAAGTGTGATATTCATTTGTAAAGTTTCCGTTTTTATAATGTGATTAACAGATCTGTAAATAGAATTTAAAAAAAACATGTTATCACGAAGAAAATCATGAAATTTTCACACGAAAATTTAAAAATTATATCGTTAAAAGTACTAAGAAGTTTTGTAACCTGGAATGGAATCCGGGAATATTACCAAGACTTTGTAACTAACTGAGCCATCGAGGTCATTAGATATACATATGATTATGAATACAAATGTTAATTCTTCATGTCGCACCAGCAGGCGTAGCATGACGCTTTCTATTTCTTGAAAGACAAGACATAGCTATTTCTATACAAAGTGACATTTCGTTTCTCCATTTTTGACATCGCACCGTAAAAATCCTTCTGCAATCCGTCATTTTGTCTTTCGTTTCTACCGATCGTTGTCTAGGTCCTTTTATATGTAGACTATTTCAGAAGAAAGTTTTCTATCCCAAACGTCAAAATCACACTGACAACTGACAGTTGTCTAAGGTAGTGAAGACAATTTGATTTTGTAATCGCCATGCAGTAGAAAACTTTTTACTCGACGGCCACAACGTATAACAATGGAATGGAAATATTGAATTTTTCACTTTTTGTATGGAAAATGTAAAAAATTATTACCTACATGTTTAGTTTTAGGGATTTAAGGGATAAAGGGGGTCGAAATATTCATTATTTTTGCGATAGGACACACCATTTTCGAGATATAAGAAAAATAAAAGAAAAACGTGAAAAAACTACTGAATTTCGTAAAAAGTGCAATTGACACTTTCTACTTTGCTGCCGTCGTACTGTCTTCACGGAACGTCGTTTTTGTCTATTCTTTCGTCGACAAAACCCGTTTCTATGATGGTCATGCTGCTACGCGTGCAGCAGCGTGATATCATTCTTCGGTGTGTCGCACAAGCGTGCTTTCGAACTATGGTGAGTCGCAGTACAGTTTTGTCGCACAAGCATTAATCGCACATCCGTTTGTCGAGCTCACGAGGTACACTCGATGTTACCCGCAATAAAAACTCCACTTCGTAAGTAATAGGCTTTTACCTGATCATGTCGCGCCAAAATAGCTGCGGCAACTGGGGAGTTTGTTGCGCCACTTCTTCTTCCTGGCTAAAACACTAAGAAGTTGTGAAGGGTGGATTTTGAGGGACTGTCTTATGTACTTTTGTCGTTCAGTAACTACTGATCCTCAGCCTGATTTAATAAATGACTTTTGATTTGATTTGAATAACACAGGCTATAACAATATGCTACGATTAGCTCAGAAAACAGCCACAGTTAGTACTTTTTGCAGTGAATAAGGGTCCACGTTTTATTTATACGTGCAATTAAAGCGCCATTCCTCGTACATTACCACGAAATCTAGGCGTTCTTTTGTCCACGCCGGAGGCTATAAATTTCCGGCACTGTAGTGAAGTGACCGGCTTACTTAGCTGGCCACCTGCCCGTGTCACACCGTTCGTAGTGTGAACTTGGGAAAAGGCGCCGTTTTGAAGTTAAAATTTAAATTAAATCGTATTTTGCTTTTGTATTTTGTTTTATAAAGGTGTTTTTTTTTTGCAGTGATGTCAATTTGATGTAGTCAGTAGTCTGGCTTTGTCTGCTGGAAAAAAAAGTAGTGGCTGTTGGAGAATAAGAGTCTTTGCATGGAGATCTTCTTCGTCTAGAAGGACGACGATCTGAAGAATGTGGTCCACCACATTCTTCAGATCAGGTAGATAAAAGTGGAAAGGCTGAGAACCGGGTAGCATAATCTACCAGAGTTATGGGACAACCGAGTATTATGGTGCAACAAACGTATATTTAAATGAAGTTGATAGATATGTGTGTACTTTGAATCTTTAATAATACAAATACACTATACAGTAAGTTTACTTATAAAGTGGTGAAAGGCGTACGTTTTGGAGTACTGTCTTTTGTAATTTTGACGTTCAAACAGTGCTGATTTTCAACCAATTCCATTAAATGATTTCAGTTAGAATTACTTATTGCAGGGATGTTTTGTGTAGTGAAAGAATACAGTTAAGGCTCCCACAGACAGACGCGACGCGATAACTCTACACAAAGGCGCCGCTCGTCGCGCGACAGGCGGTGCCTTTGTGTCGGGCGTCGCGTCGCGCCAGTGTGTACAAGCCTTTAATCGGTTTCAATACAAAATTGTGGGCTGACAAAGCATAAAATCGTGTCACACAACGTCGAAAATACCGCAACAAATACCCAAACAAAGGCATTAAAGTTCATTTCTCATTCCCATCAACGTGCTAAATTACTTCTTGAGGAAAAAAACAGCGAAAAACAGAACACAGGACAGTTTCCTTATTTTTCAAGTTGTATAATGCATTAGCGGCCCCTCTTGAAACGTAGGTAAAATGTTTAGAATGGCAATTAAAGGACAATTTATTTCGTCTGCTGTGTGATTAAAATGGCTCATGGCGCTGGCGACGAAAATTTTTATATTTTCGGTGTTGCGATCGAGAGTGTGAATACTCGTAGGGAATTAATATTATGTTTTAATCTTCTGTGGTTTAGGCAACCGTTTAGAAAAGAAAGTCATTTAAGGCAGTGAAGCTTTATTGTTTAAAATCAAATTGACTATCAAGTTAATTTGTCCGTATAGTCAAATGACAACGGCCATTTTTTGACACTTGTGTGTAACAGCTTTATCATGGCAAATTGACGTAGTATGTCAATTTAATAAAAAAATATATTTCTGTGACTGTATTATGTTGGATTTATTTTTTATTATTATCCACAAACATGTACATAATTTTTGTTCCTACAATTTTACTCGCCAAACTTTATAGTTTGATGGCGAGAAGCGCTTGTTAATTAATACAAACTTTAAAAAAATATAGTAAAAAACTGACCTTAAAACTTCTAACCAACAATGTTAATACCACATAGTAATTACTAAAAGGTGTGATTTTTTTCCCCGGTAAAGGCCGAGTCCTCGCTATCAAGAAATAAACTCCTTAGATGATTAGTTAAAGTCAAAACAACAAAGGTAGTCATTCACTGGACATGAGTGGTGCAAGCATGGCATGAGAAAGTACATTTCTGGTGAGGTCCACCATGGTGAAGACGGTATGAAGATCTACGTGTTTTAAAATGACAAACATGAGTCAGAATACTATCGATATTGACATAGATATATGACAGAAATCTAAATTAATATTATTAAGAGAACTCATTTGATTTTTTGTATTTTTGTTTGTTACGCTTTCACGCTAAAACAGCTGAACGGATTTGGATGAAATTTGGTACATGAGTAGATCATGATCTGAATTAGGACATAAAATACTTTTTATCCCTATATTCCTTCTGGATC
Source organism: Dryobotodes eremita (assembly GCA_917490735.1). Taxonomy (NCBI): domain Eukaryota; kingdom Metazoa; phylum Arthropoda; class Insecta; order Lepidoptera; family Noctuidae; genus Dryobotodes; species Dryobotodes eremita. The sequence goes on along the minus strand of OU823252.1, from coordinate 2,533,698 downwards.
GAAACTTATGCAGGGGAAAACCGTGGGGCGCAGCTAGTCACTCATACAGAGAGGTTTAGAAAGAGAAAAAAGTAGGCCTTCCTCCATCAACTAAGCTACATTAAGAATGTCTACCCAAAAGCGTTATATTTGTATAGAACAAAATAACATATATCTAGAATTCTTGAAGCACTTTAGCTGCCTGGCCACACGTCTTGAGGTGAAGCCACAACGCTACTGGGTATGAGCGCTAACTAATGCATGTAGTGGCAGCTCATTTATTGGTGTATTCAGTTAGCACAGAGTGCCCGAACTTTGAATAAGCTGATGAAATGTGGCGTTATATTTTGGTAGTTTCAACACCACCTAATGACAAATCAAATACTTAAATTGCCTATGCCGAAAATAGCCTATGTTACTCCTTATAACATCAGCTATCCGCCAGTAAAAGTCTCGTTAAAATTGGTCTAGATGTTTCGGAGATTAGTCGGAACAAACAGACAGAAAGACAAACAAAAATTTAAAAAAAAATGTTTCTTGTTATAAATAAGTTGATAAAAAATGCTATGCAATAGCTTTACCGCGGCAGTTCCCGGGTGCCACACGTATTTTTTTGTTATAAATAACGTATATACTTTCTTATACATTTAGTAAAAAGCTGTTATTTTGACATTACAAACAGACACTTCAATTTTATTTATTTGTATAAATATATTTTTTTACGTTAGGATAACACGAAGCAAACTCTCAAAAGATGAATCAAGACAAATTTTGCGGCAATAACGAAATATAATTAAATTAAATAAAAAAAACACTAACTAACCAAATTAAAGACAATTGTAACAATTCGACCCTAATTTTAGATCCACAATTACCTAAATTTAACAACCAACCACAAAAAGGCTTATGTTCACATGTGGAATCCAAATTAAGTGAAGGTGACATCAGGGGCGCGGCCAGGATACTGTTTAGCAGCGATGTGGTGGCGCCTTACTCTCCAGAAACGCTAACAGCTCTAGAGAGTAAACACCCGGCGCCTGCGGATGGTCTCACCTTTCCCGACCCACCTGACCCTCCCAATCTTAATTCAACCATTCTAAACGTTTCGGCCCCCCAGTTGATTGCAGCCGTGAGCTCTTTTCGAAGTGGTTCCGCCGGCGGCCTCGACGGCCTGACTCCACAACACTTAAAAGATCTACTGAGTTCAGGCGCCGGGGAAGCTGGTGAGTCGCTTTTGAAAGAGCTTGCGGCCCTGATTAACCTCATGCTCTCCGGCGGTGTGAACGAGGCCGTCGTCGACATTTTGTACGGGGCCAACCTATGTGCCCTGCGCAAAAGAGACGGTGGCATTCGTCCCATCGCCGTTGGGTGCACCTACAGGCGTACGGCAGCCAAAATATGCTGTAAGCTGTATAGCGAATCGCTTACAGCTAAGTTTCAGCCCCTACAGCTTGGTTTTGGCTCGAAAGGGGGCTGTGAGGCTGCCGTACATGCCCTTTCCACCTTTTTAAACTCCAACAGAGGTGAGGTCATCCTCAAGGTTGATGTGAAGAATGCCTTTAACTCTGTAAACAGGGACACTTTGTTGGCTGAAGTCAAAAAGGAACTACCCGAAATTTATGGTTTTTTGTGGCAATGTTACAGGTACCCTTCCAAATTATTATACAAGGACAATGTTTTGGAATCTGCAGTAGGATGCCAACAAGGTGACCCTCTTGGGCCTGTGATTTTCAGCTTGGCTATTCATCCAATTATCCAAAAATTAAATTCTAAATTTAACGTGTGGTATTTAGATGATGGAACGCTAGGAGGTGATGTAGACACTGTTTTAAAAGACCTTCAATTGCTCAAACAGCAATTTAAATCTATTGGCTTGGACCTAAACCCCTCAAAATGTGAAATTTACCTTTCTGACATTACCGACAGAGAACTGACCATAGAGAAATTTAATGCAATAGCCCCACAAATCAAAGTTCTAGAAAAAAGTTCACTGCACCTCCTAGGGTCCCCAATTTTAGAAGACAGCTTTTCTCCTTTCATCGACGAAAAAATCAAAAACTTCAACGAAATTTCGGCCAGACTTTCCAAAATTAATTTACATTCAGCATTCACCCTGATTAGATATTGTTGTTTTGGCCCAAATTTTATATATTTTCTACGTTCTTCCCCTTTATGGAAGCAGCCACATCTTTTAGACAAAATTGACCAAATTATTCGCAGCACTGTAACATCCATTTTAAACGTGGCCTTGGACGACCGAGCGTGGCTTCAAGCCACACTACCCATCCGTTTTGGTGGCCTCGGCGTCCGCAAAATTACCAGTATTAGCTTACCGGCGTTCCTGTCCTCTGTCCACAGCACCGAAAAGTTAACCAGGAAAATTTTAGCCCCCTCCCTGGTTGACTTTGAAGTGCCGTGCTTGACTGATGCGGTGAACGCCTGGACAGCGGCTTGCCCAGATACAGATCGGCCCGTAAACCCATCTTCCCAGAGACAATGGGATGAGCCGCTCTGCAGGTTGGTACGGAATAAACTTTTCAATACGTCCTCCAATACTGCTGAGCGTGCCCGTCTGCTGGCTGTGGGAGAATGGGAGTCGGGCCTCTGGCTTCAGGCGCTTCCATCACCTAACATAGGCACTATGTTGGGTGACACCACTTTCCGGCTCGCTACTTGTCTCCGTCTGGGCGCTCCTTGCGGGGCTCCGCATCGCTGCCAGTGCGGTGAAGCTGTCGACTGCCTCGGACACCATGGCCTATCTTGCAGTAAGAGCGCAGGCCGGATAGCACGACACGCCAGCATTAATGACATAATCCGCCGTGCTCTTGCCACCGCCGGGGTGCCAGCTATTTTAGAACCCAACGGCTTGGCACGCGACGATGGGAAGAGACCAGACGGAATGACCATAATGCCCTGGAAGTTAGGCAGGCCTTTGGTGTGGGATGCAACGTGTGTCGACACCCTTGCGCCATCCCATCTTCCTAGCACGGCGGGCTGTGCTGGGGCGGCTGCTGCAAGTGCGGAAAACCTCAAACGGCGAAAATATTCGAATCTTATTGGGAGTTATATGTTCGAGCCGTTTGGGGTTGAAACACTAGGGCCGTGGGGTCCGAGTGCCCACTTGGTTTTTGCAGACATCGCTAAGCGGTTGGTCGACTCTTCACGTGACCAGAGGGCTGGCCTATTTTTTGGCCAAAGAATCAGTATCGCCATACAACGTGGCAATGCTGCCAGCCTTTTGGGCACTTTTCCTGTCGACAGCGATGCGGATGAATTTTTTGATGCCCTATGATTCTTGTCCTTCTTTCTTTTTTATTTTTATTTATTGTTATTTAGTTGTACATACTATTAATATTATTTGTAGATTATGTAAGATATATTTTATGTAAATTTTAACACAATTGCAAGAAATCTATTAAATAATAAATAAGTGTGCATCACATAAAAAAAAAAAAAAAAAAAAAAAAAAAAAAAAAAAAAAAAATTAAATTAAAGATAATAATTAAGATGAGTTATGGAATCAGGCGTTACTTTGCAAAAATCCATGAATGTAAAAATAAATTATATTCCAAATTGTCTTCTTCTTCTCTTGTCGATTTTCAAATGTGTTATTTACTTAACTAGGTAGGTAGGTACGTACATAGAAGGATTAAGAAGAAAGACTAACGGCATTAAGAACATCAAGAAGCGCAAATTATGATTTTTCTTAGCTTTTTCTTGCAAGACAAACACATAGCTACTGGTTTATACACAAATATAGTTCAGTAGGTCCATGGCATGATAAGCCTCCGAGCATTAGCATGTGCAAACACACCTTAATTTTCAGTCTGGACCATCTTATTTCAGAAGTTATACAATCAACAAACTTGGTCTCCATTCAGCCAGCACCAACAGTTCGAAACACCAGATATAATAGATCTAAAATTTCCCAATCGTATGTTACATCAGAATGCCTAACCATTATTGAAATAGTTAGAATATTAGCGTGTTACTGTTCAAAGTTGTTCATGCAGTACTTACGGTTGCCGCCAAGAAAATTAACTTTGTATTCAGTACAATGACGGGACCCACTAAATTAATTTGACTAAAGTTAGTTTGTCAGAGAAATTCTGTAAAGGACCAATTTACCAAGGCTTGGTTTAGAATGTCTTCAAGACGTTTTTGGTTTAATTTAAAAGTACTTTGATGATTTACTGGTTTTCCTACGGCCAATGTCACTACCCAGTGAACCACTTACGAAGTTTGAATATTTAAACCTCACTCCGTACAAATAGCTTTTGGGGTAAATTGCGATATTCTTGGACTTTGTTTACTTAAACTGGGGCCTGAATTTTGGAAAGGCAGTTTTAGGCTTTGTTCTTTTAACTTGTAGACTGTAGATTTGTAGACCTTTTTCTATTTTGTCGAGTACCTGTTACTTGTTGACAGGCCTACACTGTCCTCTCATACCTATTAACACTGTAATTTGAAAACATTGTAACCCTACCCTAGCTCGCTGTTCATTGTTTGCTTCGGATCGCCTGTGGCGGTCGCGCACCTGTGCCCCGTGGTGCCTGTTCGCGGCTCCGCCAGTGCGTACCCATACTACTCGATATGCTCCCACTTCCCAGGCAATCAATCTGCTGAACGCCCTGGTTGCTCAGGAGCCGGATGTCGACATATTTATGTATAGCAGTAAAACTATGTTTAATGTTTGTATGAAGTTTTTTCGTTAAATGTTTTGTTGTTGGCTCTCTGCGCGCTTTGGTATTTACTGTAAGTGCAGCAAGCTATTATATAAATAAATAAATAATAATAAATAAAAGCCCCTTATTTTTAAAACAGTAACCGTGAAGTTTCTTGTCGGCTCTTCTCCCTGAAACAACCAATTGGAACCGTGCACCTAGCTTCTGACGTTTCGTAAGTGCCCATGTAGGTTTATGTGAAATAAATTATTTTGATTTGATTCTTTCGATATTATTTTGGCGACTCAATTTTATAAATTAAATCATAATAAACGCAACGTCTCCTTGGCTAAAAACCGTTAGGAAAGTTAGGTTTTCGTATTAACTTGCTTCTGACCGCGGCTTCGCCCGCGTGGATGTCGCATATTATTCCACGGGAACATGCTACCGGGACAAAAAGTAGCCTATGTTACTCCTTATAACATCAGCTATCCAGTAAAAGTCTCGTCAAAACTGGTCTAGCCATTTTGGAGATTAGCCGGAACAAACAGACAGAAAGACAAACAAAAATTTTAAAAATAGTTTTTTTTGTAATAAATAACGTATATACTTTCTTACAAATTTAGTAAAAAGCTGTTATTTTGACATTACAAACAGACACTTCAATTTTATTTATTTGTATAAATATATTTTTTTACGTTAGGATAACACGAAGCAAACTCTCAAAAGCTGAATTAAGACAAATTTTACGGCAATAACGAAATATAATTAAATTAAATTACAGATAATAATTAAGATGAGTTATGGAATTAGGTGTTACTTTGCAAAAATCCATGAATGTAAAAATAAATTATATTATTATGTAAAAACATTTAGTTTAATTCCGCAAGAAGTAGATTCAGGCTTGGGTACAGAATGCAGTACTGCCCTTCCCGCTCGCAAACCTAATAATATGGACATGCAGATGGTGCGGTTATTATGATGCAACGAGCGTCCACTGCGCATCAAGACGCCGTTGGAATCGCACATTCATAATTACGTGCGCGCGCGCGCAATTTATGGAACTTTTATAACCGCCATAATGTAGGGCTGATACTGCAACCTATTAACTTTGATTGAACATTAATCGTGAGTGAAGTGCAGCGATCTCGTGCCGAAGGAAACACCGACCAATGAAGTCACGTGGAGTCAGCTAAATAGCCCACACCAGTATTCCAGGTCAATCCTTACTCCCTTCCTCAGCGATGAATGCTCTCTTCGAACGCGTCACGTAATTAATAATTAACCCGCGCACAATACCTAAATATTACGCAACGCAAACGTAATATTAGCACTAGATAATTAGTCCTCCATTTTGTTACTCTCGACACGTGTTTCATCCCTTCACTGGGCATCCTCAGGAGATGTTGACTCTTCGACCGGTTGGACGCCAAGCCAATAACTTACATCAATTATGCACATCTATTTCAGTAAATCTCAACATAGAATTCAAAATGATTTGTGAAGTTGTCAAAGGTTCTAATATCATCTGATCTGGTTGATCTTTAGCGATCAAATACCGCAAATATTGATAGGGCTAAACTACGACCAAAATAGGACCTCCAAATAATCTATATTTGCAACTATTTTACAAATAGTTTTCATCTTCATTACGTCAGCTGTATGAAATAGTTTCGAGTATTATCTCGAACTAATTTTATAGCTTTGCCCAATTTCCAATGTCCATTATACAATGTCCAATATACAAATAATAAAGTCACTCTCTGTAGTCGAAGATTAAGACCGGTCAAGGTACGAGTTTTATGTATCAAAGTGCTCAAAAAGATTTAATACAATTAGCGACTTACTTCCAAAAACACATTGGGAACTTATTGGAACTTATCAAATAATAATATGGAAAAAATAACTCTATTACTACTTAATAAGCCTATGATTGCCCCACTCCACATACAATTAATATTAAAAAAAAAAACATTATTAAAACTGCATAGTTCACTTCAAAATCACTCTCCGGCAGTGTCTTGAGACAATATATTAACTTAATTTCCATTACGTTAGAACTTAACACCTTCCAAAATACTGTCTTTTGGGGTATACCTATCATGTAGCTATTAATCACCGAATTGGGCCCAAGAGGTTCCAATTTTGTTATCAAAGCCCAGCTAAGGACGTAATCTCTAGACCAAGAAACCGTCTAATGAATAACGGCAAGTCTAGCAAGACCTCCCTCATCTCCCACATTTGCGATCATTGTCTTATATAAAATCTCACATGTATTATCAAAAGGGGCTCTATTAAAATTGGTAGGTTCGTTAACAAAACTTAATAATTCAATTTAAATTAATGTTAGCACGGTTAGTGCTAGAACTATCGGCTTCACCTGTCGTACGTAATGGACACATAAATAATTTCATACAACTGCACATTATTCTGTGAAACAATAGCTTCGCTACATTTATACAATTTCTCTTTTTGTGTGAGAGATAATTCCGTGTGAACATGTTGCGACTTTTTATTTGTGATGTTCATTTTGTCAGTTTACTGCAGTGAGCGCGAATATTTCACTTATCCGACTTTGTATTTATTTTTTTGTTACTTGGCATAAATTGTTTGAGTACATAAAATGAGTGTATTCTGCTATTTCTTTTTTAGATTTTCCTTTTTGTTTGAGTTTATTAAAAACGTTTAAGGTGAAAGTGGCTACATATTGAAATAGAGATTCACACCTTTTCATAATTATATTTTCAAGTACGAATGCTTAGTCATTAGTTGCTTTTTTTCTTAGGAAGCTTAATGATTGAGGGGTACTCAATTAATGCTGGCACAAATGTATCTATTCATATTCGTTAATTTGCGTCCCACAAGGTAAAACAAATATATTAACAAAAGGTTTAGAGCTAAGAGCCGTTGTAGACCCTAATAGGGCACAGCAAAAGGAATTGTTCGATACAAAACTATAAACTAACATATTTCTTAAAGTTAAAAATCTAATCTTTTAAATAAAATTTAAAAATTAAAATTATACATAAATGATAAATGATAAATGATTTTATTTCTGTAAGTAGGTTTGTACAAACACTTTTACACTTCAATCATATTTTTTTAAATGAGGTCGGCGTTTCTTATCTGACTACTCTGAGAAGAAAGGCCGAAACAAACTCAGAGGTCACAGTCTCTTTTAAAGTCCAGACATAATCTTGGTCAGGTAATAAACTGAGCAATTCAACACGGATAAAGAGTTAATAACAATAACATATGATATTAAGATTATTTAAAAAACTTAATAATGTATTTTAGATTTTAGTAAGTAGTAGGTACCTCGTGGTAGGTACTTACGTAGAGCGCCTACGTAATTAGTCTACTAACATTAGTCTACGTTAGCTTGAAATTAACAGTAGTAAAGAGCTCTTTGTGACAGGACTAGTCTGAGTAATTACTAATTACTAACACTGTTCCTAATTCTGCCGTTCGTAAAACATTGCCAGTCAGGTTGGGTTGTTCGTGATTACGGGCACATAAGGGATTCTAACTTTAACTCGTTTGATTCAAAACTAACGGTAGTGATTCAGGTGTTTAAAAAGTAGGTATTAATTTTTTGTTACCAATTGGTACCATAATAATATGGGGATCAATTACATTGGGGATAATTATGACTAAAGATTGGATATTCGGATGCATATTTACCTAAAATAAATTTGTTGCTATCAAAGTGTGGAAACAGCTTCTTAATTTCTTTCTTTGGTCAAAGATATTCCAGGATGCCAGGAACACAGATAATGCGTAACTTGTCGGGTGTATAGCATGGAAGAGACATAAAAAAAAAAAAACACGTGGCACTCGGGGACTGCCGCGGTAAAGCTATTGCATAGCATTTTTTATCAACTTATGCAATTATAATTATTTATTTATTTTTTATTTCTGCAGTATTCTTTTTTCTTTGATATTAATTCAAGTACAGTCGTACCATATACATACACGTTAAGCGAACGCTCGGCCGAGCTACATGGTAGGCGGAGTGGGGGTGTTAGGTTTTATTTTCGTTACGGAATTTCTTGATTCGGTCGCCGCGCTCAAAGCCCGCGATAAAAGCTATGCAATAGCTTAAAAAACCCGGAATTCTTGGATTGCATAACTATTCAGGTGCGTATTTATTTAAAATGAATGTTAAATCCCCGAAAAAATATGCAAATATGTGTATGTAGGGTGTAAGAGGAGAGGTGGCGTGTGTTAGTTACGAATAAGATTTTTTCGATACAAAAGCGCATTCTATATTAGCCATCATCTGAACTTTAGGTGAATATGCATCCGAATATCCGATCTCTGATTATGACATAGCATACTTCTAATGCCAGAAAATACGCGGTTCCTATTCAACTCAAAATATCTTATTCATCAAATAAATAAAACATATCTCGCGAAATGTGGGTGAATATAAAATAGGTATAACTCTGCCTAACCCTTCGTGGAAATTGGGCGTGATGTTATTTATTTAGACTAACTTAATTCAACGAGTTCCACCAGCATGTCAATACTCCACAATGATTGTTAGTAAATACTAGAAACTATTGCCCCAAACTCGAATTAGCAACTCTATATTGATGTTTGGAAAATAACAAGGAGTTGGAGAAACATAAACAGAATAACTATGTCAGTCGATGTCGACAGATCGATCGAGTCTATGGGAGTCGATAGCCGACTCCCGGCCACCGTAGGAACGGGCTTGCGGACGGCGAGCAATGGGCAGCTCGCCGTGCGATAAGGACCAGGCCCGGGTCGACGGCGCGTTTTGTTCCACGCGCGCCTCAAAAAGATGTCAGCATAATTGACGGGATCCGACAGGGCCGATGCCTGCCGGGGTCGCGAATTGTTCGAAAGAGTTACCGTGGCCCTGGCCCACAGGCAAGTGAAGGAACACGGGTGGGTTTTTGTAAGTAAGAGTCTGGCACGCCCTCCCGCTCCACTCAGAACGGGAGAGGTAATTTGATGATTTCAGACAAAAAAAAAGCTGAAGGGATCTAGCATTGCTGTGAAGATAGAATTAAAGGGAAGTAGTGTCTAATAACTGTATTCCTTGAAAGTGTAGGTAGAGGACACCGACATAAATCCTCAATAATTTATGATTCTTAGAATTTCCTATAAGAAAAACGCGCTAACATTTTGCCCGACCTACAGAGAAACCACGGTGAGCAGTTACCATGTCAGGGGAAAACGCAGCAGCTAGCGATCATCGCGTCAGTACGCGGTCGGCGCGTTCACACGTCACTTTTTGTTCGGCGAACCGGAATGCGTCGTCGCGCCGACAGGGGTCGCCTTCTGGTTTACCGAACAAAAAGTACGTAACGATCACATACTCGTGGGACGATTGTTTTTGGTTAAGATGTGGGTTACAGCTTTCCGAAGTAAGTACGCGCTTCTATAATCTTCGTGTTTCCGAATTAGCACGAGCCTCGTGCCTTAGAGGAGTCCCCTCACAGACGCAATTCTTCTCAATTATGAACTAACGCGATTTGTAATAGTGCACCTATCATTGCGCGTTTGTATGAAGTTTTCTCTCTTTCGGGTTAGCTACTCCGGTCTCAGATCGTCATTTGTCACTCCAGAGCTTGTTGTAATTCGAAAGAGTCATTAATCTATAATTTTGTTAAAAAAATGGGCAAGTGGGTACTTCTATAGTTGTAACAGTTCTATATTCGATCTCATTATCGCACGTTCGTATTTCCGAAGATATACGATGATTGCCGAAGCGCTTACTTTTCTTGGAAAGCTGCACTTTCTTATAAGTCTTATAATACTCAGTTTCATCGGGAGACTCAATAGTGCGACTCTCGAGATTACAAGCATGGCTCCCAAATACTGTACTTAGATTAAAAATTTCTTACCTAATATATTAGGTCTTTACCTATGAAATTGCCGTTCTGCAGTACTGGCCATTTCAAATCAAAATAATTTTTGTTTGGCTATGAATTCTAATTTCAAATTAATTTTATTTTAAAAACATGGATTTTTTTTTCTAAAAGTAGTCATTTCTTTATTGATTAGTGTTACATTTTCATCGCATTTCAATCTTTTTCGTCATCATGAATACGTTAAAAATTCGAGTAATTATGGAATATGAGTACCGTCGTGGCAGCAACGCGGCACAAGCGGCACGCAACATCAACGACGTTTACGGAGCTAACTCTACAAACCAACGCACCACCTGTTATTGGTTTGCTCGCTTCCGTTCTGGAAATTTCGACCTGAAAAATGAACCTCGCGGTCGTCCGAAGACTTTGGTCGACAATGACGAATTAAAGGCGATTGTGGAAGCTGATGATACACAATCTACGGCTGAATTAGCAGCAGCTTTCGACGTTAGCGTCAAAACAATATTGGTCCATTTGCGTCAAATTGGCAAGGTAAAAAAGCTTGACAAATGGGTGCCCCACGAACTCAATGATCGCCAGCGCGAAGTACGCGTCGAGACGTGCCTTGCACTGCTCAACAGACACACAAATGAAGGAATTTTGAACCGCATTGTTACCTGCGATGAAAAATGGATTCTGTTTGATAACCGTAAGCGCTCAGCAAGTTGGTTGGATCCTGGTTCAGCACCTAAACAATGCCCTAAACGAAAACTTACCCCTAGAAAAGTGATGGTCACTGTTTGGTGGTCTAGCGCCGGTGTGATTCATCACAGCTTCTTACCAAACGGGGTGAGCATTACTGCAGATGTGTACTGTGAAGAACTGAACACAATGATGGAGAAGCTGGCGCATCTCCAACCAGCATTGGTCAATCGCTCGTCTCCGCTGCTCCTGCACGACAACGCGCGACCTCATACTGCACAGCAGACGGTCTCCAAGTTGCAAGAACTGGGGTTGGAAGCTCTCCGTCATCCGCCCTACTCACCAGACCTTGCGCCTACAGACTACTACTTTTTCCAGAATTTGGATAACTTCTTGGCGGGAAAAAAATTTAATACCCGAGAGGCAGTACAAAATGCCTTTGAAGAATTTGTTGCCTCCCGTCCAGCTGATTTCTTTAAGAAGGGCATCAATAAACTGCCACTGCGATGGCAAAGATGCATTGATTGCATGGGTGATTACTTCGATTAATACAAATAAAAAATTCATGAAAAAAATTCGTTTAAATTTTTTCATACAAAACGGCAATTTCATAGGTAAAGACCTATTATATGTCGGAAATATCTTAAATCAATCTTTTGACTTTTGACTTTGGCTAATCGGGACGCCAGCGCCACCAGGCGGTACTCGACAGAGTCTACAACATAACGCTCGACCAGAGTAAAAGCAGAGCTGGTCGCTGGCGGTTAAGCAGTGAACACGTTTAGAAACTGTTGCGCGTTTTGTGTAGTTGTGTCGTGTACCTACAGTATGTGATTCGATATTGTGATTAATTTGTTCGTAAATTATAGTTTGATTTGAACTGCAAACGGTTTTTCTGTTGCGCAATAACCAACAATTCCCATAGTACGCCCACAGTAGTTAAAATATGGCTGATGATAACGAGAGAGACGTACATTCTCCGTCATATATTTAATGAAATCGTAAACAATAATAATATTATTCGCGAAATATTGCTAAACTCACCTTTATATAGCCATGAATTTATCAAAATTTCAGAAACGCTATTATAATGTAAATTATACGTCACCATATATCCATAACTTATAGAATTGATAGCGCCCCAAATATGGTAATTTCAGGTTAATTAAATCAAAAAGCATACATCAATGGTGTGGAATATGCAAATACGTCAATTGATAACGTAAAAGGCGGCACAATTCACCCCTATCTATTAATTAAACTTATTAAAATGGACAAATTCAATTGGATTTTCATGAAAGCCTGAATTATGTTGATTTGCATCTGATACAGTAAGTTCGGCGTGTTTAAATCAGCGGCCTTTGTTTGCGCATTCGGTTTCTCTGTTTGTTCGAGATATTATTTATAGTTCACGCGTGATCATGCAAGGGTGTTGGAATGAATGAAATGTGTAATCTGTACATTTCCGGATTTTTATAGGCTATCGCCAATGTCTGCCGCATGTCAGATGAGCTGAGCGCTAAAATAACCACTAATTGGGTCCCATTAAATGCTTGACGATATCGTGGTAGACCAAGACGAAGGTGGAGGGACAAATTTGACTCCTACTGAAAGGACTGGCCCGTAATGGCAATGGACAGACGTGTATGGAAAAGGGAAAAGAGACCTTTGCTCAGCAGTGGGACATTACGGACTAAATAGATATATAGATATCCAACACCGCTTTACTAAGTTTTGTTGCACCGCATGTTATGTTAAGTTCACCGCGTATACTATACACGTCGGTGTTAACACTTAGGCGGTTCTCACACTACCACGCATCACGCTCCGGTGCGTGGGCCACATGGCCTCGCGCGTTTTTACTAAATATAAATTCAATCAAAACGCGTTCCTGCGCGGGGCATATGGCTCGGTTTCCCGCGCACCGTCGCGTGGCGCGTTGTGGTATGAGATCCGCCTTAGACCTTGAGCTGGCTTTTTTTTTATCGTGTTGAATTCCTCATGGATGTCCTCCACCCTGGGGTGGGTGGAGGGGTCTGTCAGACTCTTACTGACTAAAACCACACGGTGTTCTTCTGCTACCTTTAGCCGGGTGCTGGAGTGCTTGCGCATTTCATCATGCTCTCCCGGCCAGGTGTTGGCTTGCATGGATTCATGCGGTTCCCGTCACCTTCAGCGGCCGCATATGGCCGCAATTCCTCTAGAGAGAGGCGCGCGCAGAATAGCGCGCGCCGCCGTCTGGGGCCTTTCACTGTTCAGGCAACAAACTCCGCAAGTCTGTTGCCTGCAGGCCTCAACCTAAGGCGGCCGGAGATCGTTCCGCGGCCTCCGGCGCCCGCTGCGTCTGCTACGGATTAGAAGGGAGGTTGTATTCTCTCACTCCCTTTCCGCCGCCTGTTTCGCGACCATCACTTCCTCACAGAAGGTGGCGACGGCGTCCCCACGCGCTCTCACTTCCGACCACGGACTGGACCATGTCCGGAAGCCAAAGAGTATCCACAGCACCAACCGCCGCGACGAGGTCACGGCGCTGTACTGCCCAAGCGGCATTCTTCAAGGGTGTGCTGCGTCGTGGTGGCAAACGGGTGTCGGTTCCCAGCCTAATCGGCACAGGTACTTTCCGAAGCACCCATGTCCGAACAATACCGGTGTGAGCCGGAAAGTAAGGGTACCATGCCGTCTCTCCAACCACTCCCTCATAAAGGGTCTTACCGCCGCTATAGTGGCGTGCCCTGCGTTGGATTGCGCAAGTCGCTGCTCCCACTTCAGTCCACTCCACTGTACACCTTGACATGACAAGCCATCAGGTGCTCGTCCCGCTCCAGCGCGTCCCGGCGCCTCCTATGTAGTGACACTAGGATTTTGGCGTCAAGATCCCAGGTGATCCGGCCAAGGGGCTTACCACCTCGAAGGAGACCGTACAGTAGACCTTGAGCTGGCCTAGCGTAGTACGGATTTTCAATAGAAAGCGAGGCCATCTTATTCTAGTTTTGTTATCGCTGACGTACGGCCTACTGTACATCCAGTGCTAGTTTTACACGTTTACTGTAAGTATATTGTATCTATATATGGCAGCGTCAACACTGATCCGCCATCTTTATTTTTGATTTTTAGTAACGTCATAAAATGATTACTAACCGGATACGTCAAGTAGTGCACTTGAGTGAGGTCGATATAGGAAGTGGCAACACTGGGTTAACGGTTGTCGCTTGTCGGTTGACATTTGATATTTTTGAAGTTTGTGAACGTTAATGTTAGACGTTAGAGCTCACTTTGTGTCGAGACCAGGAGTAGTCAGCTTTCTAAGCGGCCAATGCCAACAATGGCAGGATTTGCAAAAAAAGGATAGTGCTCTACGAAAGAATGAGATAATCGTGTTCATAAATTTACATGCCCGATTGAATACTTACCTACCATTTTGGTAAATTTTGTTATTTGAAATATATGGATGATGGACATTTACAAGTCTTTTTTTTAAAGTAATTGAATTCATTACAGAAACCATGGTATTCAAATTTTGAACATCATGATTTCTACAATATTACAGATGCTAATTTTAATTATCACAACCAAATTATGGTCGGACTTATAATTTTACGTGATGGCAACTTTTACTAGTTGTAACTGGGAGACAAATTCTTTTCTCTGTTTTCAGCTACTGTTTTTGTATTTTTGCTGGTTTGTTTATTATTTTTTTGAATTGCGAGATACAGACTCTTGTGCGAAATTAACGCTTTTTTTTATGGGAATTCAATATTTACTAGTTAGAGACTCCTGTGCGATATTGACGCTTTCGTGTTGTGAAACCTTAGATTATGAGATAGAGACTTATACTTTTTGTGCGATACTGATGCTTTTGTGTTGTTTTTCCACCATGGTTGGAAAAGGGAGTGTCAAGTGCGTAAAATCCGGTATAAACTCTACGGAAAATCGAGGATTTGTTGAAGCCTCAAACAATCTTTATTAAGAAAAATAAATGTCCTGAAACATGTTTCAAAGCTTGTATTGATTGGAATCACTTAGGAATTCACTATACGAAGAATTATCGTTTGATGTTTTTGCACAACATTATTTTATTTTTTACTAGCTTTTGCCCGCGGCTTCGCTCGCGTTAATTTAGACTTTGACTATCAATTCGGGTTATACTTCAATCATGATTCGAAAGACACGTGGCGCCATCTATTATCATAAGAACGTTATTGTTGTTTTCTTCGGTAACAGTACTTTTTTGCGGGATGAAAGGTACCCTATGTCCGTTTCTGTACCCCTGACAACGTATATGCAAAATTTCAGGATGATCGGTTCAGTTGTTTAGGCGTGAAAAGGTAACAAACAAACTTACTTTCGCATTTATAATATTAGTTAGGATAAATGTTTAGAAACAAGAAACGAAAATTCCTATGACTTAATCGATACCGGAATTTCAATAGGCGTAATTGAAAATCACCCAGTGATTGTCCCTTACACTATTCAAATCTCCCGCTTTTTCAATAGTTACTGACGGCATACGCGGCAGCGCTAGCGTGCTTCTATATATGCATTTTTAAAGTATGAAGTTGACGTTCTTCCCTTTAGGGTATATATCACAGACTAATTAGTCTTGTATATATGTTCTGTGGTCGAGTCGCGCTTGAGAAATGTTGTCTTGCTATCCTATATCGAATTCCCCGCGTTTTCCATATTGTAATCTGATTGCATCTACCTAATCAAGTGATATTTTTGTAATCAGTGAACTTCAGTGCATTAATAAACGTTTGTACTTAGCGTTTTGACTATTATTTCGGTTACCAATCATGTCTGACCATTCTGATAACGAAGAAATCGAAATGCTTTCGTTGTATACATATACCTACTTATTATTTTGCACCAATGACAACCCCATTTTTATGTCCACGCAATCACTGTTCATTCCAAGCGTGCCTGAGAGAGATCGCAGAAAGCGAAAAGGCTGCCCATTGTACTTATGTTCTGTAGTGTATTTTTTTGTTATGTATTTTCTGGTGTAAAAAATAAATAAAGAAATAAATAAATATAGTCAACCATAACTAAACTGAATCAAATAGTACAGGTTTTATTGAATATCACTTGTCTTAGCTTATCACAGTGAAGTCCCTCAAAACTCACAGTATAGGAGAACTGATTGATAAGCATTTCCTTTATAAATATCAAATTGAAAAACCCGCAGAATTGTGTCCTTTCAAATTGTCACTAACAATCACACACTTCCAGCAAAACGAAAAGAGCAGAAAAATGTAAATTCAAAAAAGGAACACAAAATAAATTGAGCATAAATTTTCCAACAATGAAAACGGTAAAGCTATTCGATGCCTGAATAGCTTCCCAGTGGATTTTTAATATCTACCTCCAATCTCTGAAACGATTACCTGCCAATGGAATTATTCTTTCTCGCAAAAAATAAAAGTGACTCCCTTCATTTCCATGGAAAACGATCTGAGTCGGTGCCGTTTATTGAATTCAAATCACATCGGCTGGGACGAAGAATTTCACAACATTCTTACGGTTTTAATAAAAATAGTTTTCGTAAGCCAGTCAAGCGTTCAATAGTTTGATTATACTTTTTTAGTTTTTTGAGTTATAAATTGAGATTGGGTATTTTTTTAAAAATCTTAGATGAAAAAAGATGTTTTGTTTTAGCAAAAGATGTTTTGATTTTCTTTTAATACGAAGTTGGTATTAAAACTTATCACTAATAGCAAATATTGAATTATGTTGCAATTATTCCAGTAAACTCTGATTCCTATTAGCCATTTCTATCTAATGAGCCCAGCGGGGTAATTGCGTAACACAGTAACAGAAGGAATGGCTGTCATTTTGACAGTTCAACAACATTCATTGCGTTATTTAAGTTGTTAAGCAGACAAATTTTTCGAACATATGAAGCAATGGATTAGTAATAAGCTTCAAAATTATTCAAATTGTGATAGATAGTGTGTTAGGGTGCTGGTTAATGATATCTGTGATAGAGAATTTTAACTAAAATACTCGACTCAGCTTTTTCACTATTGTTGGTATATATTTAAAGTTATTTTTGCATGGATTTCACTACGATCTCTCTTGATGTGAAGCAATGATGCGGTCAAAGACAGCGTCTTACACATTGCAAAACATAATACCAAATACAATGGAGAAACTTGTCGTGGACTTGGAGAAAACGTCCATACAGAGTTCAATCCACTTATGCTCTTCGAGAACGAGGCGACTAGAACGTTATCGAATAAAGTTGTTGACCCATCCAATTACTGTTCGGTCTATACGTACTTAACTTGGATAGACAGGAATGGAGGATACGAAACAAGTTAGAAGGCTTAGGGCCACTCGCACCGCCAACCACTAAACACATTTAGCACTAAATGAGTTTAAAACATAATTCTGTTTCTGTCAAATGTTTGAAGATGACAGAGACAGAATGATGTTTCAAACTCGTTTAGCGCTAAACGTTTTTAGTGATTGGCAGTGCAAGTGAGCCCAAGGGTTTTAATTTTTGGTTTTTGAAAAGCTGCAACTAAGTGGATTTTCGTGCTTCTTCGTCTAACCCATAATTAAATTAGTAAATCTGGTACATTCTGGGCTATCATTCTAGGCTTTGCTACCAAGTATTAAACAAACATACATGCAGCAGCATGTCTTTGAACAAAAATCGAAGACAAATTGTATTACTACCACTAACCAACCCAGGAACCACGTAGTGGATTACTGATGGCCCATTTCCTCACAAAGACGAGGCTTCCCAACAGCGGAAACATTGTAGGCTGATTATTTAAGACATTGAAACCGTGGTAACGCCTAGGCACACCAACACACTTCAGTAACAAGGCAAACCTTAGGAAAGACCTTACTAACTAAACATTAATAAACCAAATAAGCCCAGAACATAACAAGGTCACAATAACAAATCTCCAACTCTCTATTGACACAGAGGGAACCACAGTATTTGCATAGAACAACAAACAGGGCTATCCAGACGTAATTACATGTCAAACTGCAAAGGGAGAACTAAAACAATTACTGTGCGTCTCTGTGTAAGTCAGGAATTATGAGGAATTGGGCCGTTTACACAATGGCTGTTGTTGGTCATGCATGGTTTGAAGGAATGTTTAAGTTTCGTAGTTTTATCAAATGGGATTGTGAAATAGGAGCAGTATTGTAAAGTTATTATTTTATTGAAAGACTGCTGTAATTTTTAGTTTTCAGGTAAAAGGCTTTTACTTCGCAGAATTTACTAACACACCCCTTGTTATTTTGTCCCAAATAATTGCACTAATGTCAAAATATAAATTCTATTATTTTGGTAAGAAACAGCGACGACCGAATTTGAATGGTTGATGCAATTATTTTCATCTAATTTATTGGTAATTTACTCGTGTAACATTCTATCAATAATTATTTATCAATAAATTATTTTAGGCGAAGAGTTCAAACTTTAACGTTATTTATTATCACATTAATTATCAGTCATAAACTTCAAAGTAAATCCACTTAAACCAACCTAATAGCTTTCGAACCACTTCTCATCATAACTTTGACCACAATCGTCTGTTACGAGCATTTGATTAATTTTGACGCACAAACAAGTCATTGGTACACGTAATCTTAAAGAAAGACACATACGAAACTTTATTAAAACTTTAATAACTGGGGGTCTACTCTATAAGTCCGTCAACGAAGATTCGGGCCCGTCCGAAAGTAGTTAGATACTTCAGAATGAACGCTACTCCCGATTAATTAATCTTTTTGGAAGGGTAAAAACACATCGGGAGCATGGTATAATAATATACTTCGCCAGATATAGCATTCCGAGACACAGTGGTCACGTGGGAGACACAAGCCTACGTCATCACCGCTGTGTTACCAGTGGTGTGTAATAATAACTCCCGAATCGCCTTTATTACCTGTGCGAATCCGATAAAACAAAGAGTTTTTAACTAACAATTAGGTTGGTATATTTTTAAATTGAATTGTTTCGTTTGATTAGAAAAGCGAAACGACAATTTAAATGCTTTAAATATATTTTTTATCAGAATGGTTTCTGAAAATGTTTCCATAATTCGTGTTTTGTTGCAATAATGTGGCAACTGAATATGACGTAAGCATGTGTCACTCTCGGAATGCCAGACCTTGTTTTTTTAGACCATGATCGGGAGTAAGAACAACCTGTCAAATTGTGTTGTCATTCATTCTTAGTTTGATCCTAGAAATAATCTTATTTCCGTAGGTGATACGGAGGAGCAAACGCCCGCAATTTCGGCCGTAACTACGGATTTCGAGCTTAGAGAGTAGACCCCCTGAATGTGAGTGACAATCTGGTTCTTCAGAACATGCGTACTTACGTAAAATTATGCTTATTTTGTAAAGGCTCTTCATTCCTATTTGTCGCAATGCTCATGAATGCTTTAGAACTGTCGAGCCAAATTCAAATTCAAACCTACATGGGCACTTATACAACGTCAGAAGCTAGGTGCACGGTTCCAATTGGTCGTTTCCTATGGATAAGAGCCGGCAAGAAAGTCCACGGTAACTCTTTGAAAAATTATTGGCTTTTACAATGTTTTCAAATTACAGTGTTGATAGGTATGGAAGGGCAGTGTATCAGTCAGATTTTGATAACAATTATTACCTATAGGTGATATTTATAAAAAAACGTACCTGCATACTTTAAAAATTAATTAATCACATCTTTATTGTTTCAAAGACAAATTCCATCACAAAGCCCAGATATTATCCCTTATCATCCAATTTTAAAATAAACCAAAAAATTTACGATCGCTAAATTAAAATGTCCGCTAATCCGTCAAGTCGCCAACAAATCCTTAACAGCTAATTCTCTGGTGACTGTTAAAGCTAGTTTCGTTGAAACAATTACGCTAGGACCACAAAATAGATAGGAACAGAAGGCCAGCTCCATTTAACGAACGAAAACATGCGCACGCACACAAAGACACATACGGCCAGTTTCACGAACGAAAATTATCGCAAAATTAATGTAACAAACTGTCAAGCGCGCAAACACTGCTGTGATTGGTTGAATGATTTATCAACAGCCAATCGCAGTAGCATGGATGCCTACGGTAGAAAATACTATTTGTTGTATAGGCAGCTAACTTGCAACTACTTCTAAACAATGATGTGAGTGTGCTGAGCAGTCAATTTAATATGCCATAAGCTTAAAAAGTTAAGAGGCACTATATTCGATTAATAAATATTGTTCCCTGTATAGGTACCAAATGTCTTGTTTGACGCAAGCACGACTATCACAGTCTCATACGAATGACAGTCGCGAGTGCGCTTGCACTCGCTGTACAGGAAGCGGGTAGTTGTATGCGTGCGCCTGTTTTCGCTAGTTGTATCGAGCTGACCCTCTGTGTGTGTGTGTCTATTCTGTGTCGGGACGTTGTCGGAACAAGTTAAAGCTTTGATTAAACCGAGACCAGAGCTCGCACCTCGTCAGTACTTTGTAACTGACAGCCCAGAACATTGCTTCAGGTTGTTATGAAAAATTGTTTGTATAAAATTCTTATGCGTTTGGGGTTGATTACTTTTTTTTACGTTGAAGGTTGCTTGTTGTTGAATGCGAAAGAGTACCATTTATTCTTATTGTTTTAGCGAGATAAATATGTATTTGCCACTTTGATGGTGGCGAATGAAGTCCGGAATTGCGTTATCCACTTGCAAAGAACCTACAAATAAAAAAAATCTAGAATATTTTTTTGACAAAGCATTTTGACAGTTTAATGGTATCTAAAACCTATGTCATTTAGGTACTTACACAATTATTACTTTGCATTGGTATTTTAAACATAAATTAATACAAAGTACGAACTCATAAAAACTCCGACGCATAATTCCCAAAACGGTCCAGCATTCTGATACAAACCAAACTTCAGTTCAACAGTTATAAAATGTGAAACTATCCCGCCCTAAAAATAATCTGTGAATTTCAACAGCCACTATAAATCCGAACTAAGGTACAACTCAAATTCAAGGTCCCTTAATTAAAGGTCTGACCCTCACTCCGTTCAGCTTTAATCTTCATACTACTGCTAATAAACGCACATAGTTTCGACCGTTATGTAAAGCTTCTGTAAAATTGTGGACTGACCCTTCAGTTATGGCCAATAAAAATTCTACGGCCCAGACTGGTATTAGTAATGTGAATTGTTGGTGTTTCTAAAGTTCTTTGGATTGATGAAATGCTGGATTACTTAAATGATAAATTAGTTTATTTCTGTAAGTAGGTTTGTACAAACACTTTTACACGTCAATCATATGTTTAAAACTAGTTGAGGTCGGCGTTTCCTACCTGACTACTCTGAGAAGAAAGATCGAAACAAACTCAGAGGTCACAGTATCTTTTAAAGTCCAGCCATAATCTTGGTTAGATCATGTAGATTAGTGTCTCAAATGGTATTTTGAGGAAAGAACCACACAGATTGAGTGGACCTGTCCAGTCAGTGCACGCATTTGTCAGTAAAGTTTCGTCTGTTTATAAAATGTAGCTTTCATATTATTTATTAGTATTACTCTAACTTCTCAGGATCAGTTGGAGGGATAAATAACAGTTCAACTAAGTTAAAGCTTTGTAATAGAAATGGGTTCAAATCGATAGTGCATAGAGATTTGAACTCCTGACCTATTGCTCACCAGCCTGACCTCTTAGACGTTGGGCTATTACAGTTTAATTTTACCTACTCATTCGTTTGAAGATAGAAGGAAAAAAGGGGTAAGTAGCAAAATAGGTTTATAAATTGAAAATTCTGTCCGATTTGAGGTTTAGCAGGTGATTGGGAGAAGATCGCGCATTGTATCTCCCAATTTATTTTTTTAATACGAGTTTTATATTCTTATTTTATTAAAGCCTGTTATGGTATTTACATTCTGAAATTACTATTTTTAGAGTTCCGAACTCAAATGGTGCCAAGTGCCAACGGAACCTTATTACTAAGCCTCCGCTGTCCATCCGTCCGTCAAATTTAAAGGGGGTCTCCATACAAAAAAATTGTTTTTTTTCGGAAGTTTTTGCCTTATATCCGATAAATACCGATTTTTGGCTATTCCGAAATAACAGTTAAGAAAACTACAAAAATACTATATTTTTGATCCACATTTTCTAACAAAACCAACACACCGTTAAGTACTAAATGCATGTCAACGAACAAGACAATCACAGTAAAACTCTCACATTTAACTACAAAAAGTTTTGCCGTCAAACATTACGAGAGGAACGCTTCCATTCCGATGTTTAGTTTTCTTTGGCTTCCGTTCTCAGCAAACTCGTTTCAAAAGTTCCCCTAGAACCCTACTGTTGGCAATTTTACACATTTCACAGAGGCTCAATACGGTCCAATAAAGGCGGGGAAGAGAACAGCCGCTAGATTCAGGTGAGGTTTTAGTAGCGACTATTTTTAAAACGTCGATTGATTTTCCTGTTTATTTCTTCTTTCTCGATTTGATTTCGTCTCTCTCGGTTTGATTTTGTCTCTTTCGGCTAAGTTTCGTCTCTCTCGGTTTGACTTTGTCTCTCTCTGTTTGATTTTGTCTCTCTCGGTTTGATTTCGTCTTACTCGGTTTGATTTCATCTCTCTCGGTTTGGTTTCGTCTCTCTCGGATTGACTTCGTCTCTCTCGGTTTGATTTTGTCTCTCTCTGTTTGATTTCGTCTTTCCCGGTTTGATTTAGTCTCCCTCAGTTTGATTTCATCTCTCACGGTTTCGTTTCATCTCTCTTGGTTTAATTTCGTCATTCGCGGTTTGATTTCATCGCTCTCGGTTCGGTTTCGTCTCTCTTTGTTTGATTTCGTCTCTCTCGGTTAGATTTCAGTGGTCTGTGAAAAGTTTCAGACAGCACAGGATAAAATTGATTGCTATTCATATAAAACACATCGTCTTGCTGTTTGGCTGTTAGTGCGTTTGTAACTTGAAAACTGCTTTCCAGTTCAAAAGAGATTTTTGTTTTAATTCATGTGCGTGATTCATTTATGTTATTCTTTTCAAAATTTCCCCTAGAGTCCTACTGTTGGCAATTTTACTCATTTCACAGAGGCTCAATACGGTCCAATAAAGGCGGGAAGAAGAACAGCCGCTAGATTCAGGTCAGGTTTTAGTTGCGACTGTTTTTTAAACATCGGCGTTTTTTCCTTTTGATTTCGTGTCTCTCGGTTTGATTTCGGACTTTCGGTGGTCTGTGGTGAAAGATTTCGACAAAATTAGATAACACCTGCATGTGCGTGTGAGTTACTTTTTTATTAGGAAACGCCGAGAGGGGACGCCCTAGAAGGCAACCAGCTTGCGTGTTTGACCAGAAGTATGAACGTAAACGAAGCAAAAGGAGTATGTAAGGATCATAACAGGTGGCTTTATGTAGTTTCTGTCTACCCCCATGGGAAAAAGGCGTGAGTTTATGTATGTATGTATGATTTTCTATTCAATAACGTATTCTTTTTTGCTTTTTTTTTTTAGCCAGTTTCTAAAGTATGTCCTCGTAACTACGACTATTGTAAGATATGAATCGTTCGCGAGGGACCGTTGTTGCATAACTTCTGATATAAAAGGAAGTCGTAGTTACTGTGCCTTGTTTTTTATTATACCCAGGAGCGGGCACAGTTTTCCTATTCGCGTTTACTTGATAATGTAACAAAAAACTAAAATACGGAGCTATGTAGAAGAAATTAATCCTTCCTACTTATATATAATTTATATATGTGAATGCTTGTGAGGATGGATGGATAGATGGATGGATGTTTTTGATGTGAAACATCGATAGCCCTGGGTAAACCCGATTGTTGGCGTGGCGACGCATGCCGTGGCGACGCGGCGCCACGGTATATTTTCTAAACAAATAGTCTCGATATTTCACATCTGCCAGGCGTCCCGCGACAGCTCAATTTTTTTTTTTACTCTTTCACGCAAAAACTACTGAACCGATTTAGATGGAATTTAGAAAACAGATAGTTTATAACCTGGAATAACACGTAGGATACTTTTTATCCCCATAGTACGTTCCCGTGGGAAAATTTCCGACATCCACGCGGGCGAAGCCATGGGCAAAAGCTAGTATTAAATAATTGTGCGAAACATTGACAAGTCATGGTCAACCCTTAAGTCCTGAGTTGGGCTGCACGATTACTGACAAATGCGTGCACTGACTGGACAGGTTCACTCAATCTGTGTGGTTCTTTCCTCAAAAGACCATTTCAGACACCAATCTACATAGTCTTCACATGATCTGACCAAGATTACGTCTGGACTTTTTAAAAAGAGATTGTGTCCTCTGAGTTTGTTTTGGCATTTCTTCTCAAAGTAGTCAGATAGGAAACGCCGACCTCATCTAGTTTAAAAATATGATTGACGTGTAAAAGTGTTTGTACAAACCAACTTACAGAAATAAAATTATTTTACAAATTTTTGATGGAATCCTCATTCAGTAGGAAAGCATAATCCTTTGGTATAGTCAACGTTGTAATTGGTTTATCACTCTGAGGTCGGATATCACTTGCACGTCATAAACCGACAAGGTATATTCATCAATGTGACAGTGAAATAATTTCAACCGTAGTGAAGTTTCAATTTACTGAGAATTGTTGTCAATTATGAGGTTAATACATTGGTACGATTTTGTCAAAATTTTATGACGTAACACGCTCATTTTTGTATTTGGTTAGAATGGTTCCTTTCGAGGTATTTAAGAATCTACACCGTAATTAGAACTAACACTCAATGCTACTCGTAAACGTCTTATTTACATATTCAATAAACCACAATTTTCTAGGACCCTACCGAGTTCCAGGAATTGAAACGTACCTTTCGAGTTTAATTAAAAATCCAAAACATAATCTTTCACTGTTTCTCTGCCCTTCCGAGATATCCCTATATACAACACTAGCTGTTGCCCGCGACTTCGTCTGCCATCCAGGATGAAAAGTAGCCTATTTCCTTACCCAGGTCATGGTCTATCTGTGTGCCGAATTTCATTTAAATCCGTCTAAAGCGAAACAAACAAACTTACTTTCACGTTTAGGTATAATTATAGTTAGGATGTATCAAAAAGATGTGGTCACATTTAAAGGTCAAGAAAAATTATCAACCGTTCCATACAAAACTTTAATACCTACTCGACCCAAATGTATGAGATGGCTTATAATTTTTTCGTGATTACGATGTTGGTCCCATAGAGAAAATTGTTCAGTTTGATGGTCGGTACCACACCCTTAAATATGACCACACATTTCTCATACATATACAGTGTGTCTGGTCACCGGTGTCTGACCCGTTAAGACAAAGCAATATGATCAATTTTATCGACAAATCCACGATAATAGGGCATTTTGCCCCTACTGTTTTGAAATGGCGGCCATTTTATTTTATTTTTTTACTGAATGTGGACGGGTTCATTTATTTTGCAATATCTATAGACGTAGACGTCCTACAGGCATAAAAGTGCTTTCGTTCAACAGTTACAAAAGTAGGCAATAAATTGACACTATAAGGTTTATCAAAAACTCCCACTAAAACCTTAAAAAAATACTTAAAACGTACAAAGTGTGAACAAATTTGGTTGTTTTTTTTTTTACTTTTTAAATGTCAAAATAGGGCTTAAAATAGTAGGGGCAAAATGCCTTATTATCGTGGATTTATTGATAAAGTTGATCACATTGCTCTGCCTTAACGGGTCGGACACCGGTGACCAGACACACTGTTTATGGAACACCTTATAGGGTTTCTGGTTTACAATACTCCGTAAGGTGTAACATTTCCCATTACGTAGTTAAGCTTTATTATCCGATTTAGGAACAAGCGGGAGAGGTTATGAATTATCAACACTTGGAAGGTGGAATAGTATTAGTTTAACCTCAAACATATTGAACGTGTATGTAATCTAACCTACGTAGATACTACGTGTTAAATGTCTTTGAATTAATTTAGGCTAAGTGTTACTGTGATAATTGGTGATGGTAAAATATTCGTGTTTAGAAAACTTTGAAATATAGAGTAGAGTAATAAAAAAGTGGTCTGTCAATAATTTCAGGGGGTTTTTTTTTTCAAGTCATTTATTTAAAAGCCATTAAAAGGTACGTTGGAACGTAAACGTTTACATAAAAATAGGATCGATTCAAGACGCTCCTTCCAAGAAAATCCATAGTAACTCTTTTACTGTTGCCGAAAACGATAAAAAAAAAACATCAGATTAGAGCCTATTTTTGTAACAAAAAAAGACACCGTCTTTCTACACTTTTAATCATTTTCAAACACTACAATACGATCATTTTCATAAATATTTAGGTATTTGTTATCAACTTCGTACAACAATACAATAACAAACACTATTTTTTAATTTGGTTGAACCAAATTTATTTCAATCAAAAGCTGGTCATCTTATTTATTTGTTTAAAAGTACATGCACAGCATTACAGAATTGAATCCCAAGACGTTGTAAAGAGCAAATTACAAACTAAAAAGTGACACAAACACATACGTAAGTATGCTAGGTAGAAATACAATTAAAAAAAAAAGTAAACACAAGAAAAACAAAATTAACAAACACAAGTTTAATTTAGCTAGAGTTGGAGCAATTTTACTTCAAAAAAATTGTATGTTAAACTGCAGTCCATTGCAAAATACCTCGCCACTAAAATTATATAATATACATGCTTAAATGCAATATACACTGCTGACACTATAATAATATTATAATACCAGCCTACTGTTGTGCAACTGCAGTCCAAAGGCCCGAGAAGGCACGAATATTGATTACAACGCTTGCTCAAGACGGGTTGGCGATTTCAGATCATAGTTCTTCATTTACCGATGTCAGTAATGTCCAAAATAAACTCAGTGAACTAACATTAAATTAATATTATTAAAAATAAAACTGTAAGTAGGTTAGTACAAACACTTTTACCCGTCAGTCATATTTTAAAACTAGATGAGGTCGGGGTTTTCTATCTGACACTCTGAAAAGAAAGGCCGAAACAAACTCAGAAGTCACAGTCTCTTTTAAAGTCCAGACATAGTATTAGCCAGATCATAGGAAGACCATGTAGATTTGTGTCTGAAGTGGTCTTTTGAGGAAAAACCACACAGAATGAGTGCACCTGTACAAACAGTGCACGCGTTTGTCAGTAATCGTGTAGCTCAACTCAAAACTTAAGGAGCTCAACGATTCGACGAACAATACCAAAGAAAGGACATTTGGGTAGGCTGCATAAATTACTCAAACTGCCAGATCATGACTAAAACTAATTGAGAAGAAGAAGAAAAACAAACAATGACCCACATAGTCTTTACATTCATAAAAAAATAAAATAATATACTATTTTACAAAGTAAATATTTATGTCATATGAAAATCGTGGTATTAAAAGAAAGTTTGCACATTTCGATTGTACTTTATGCCCGCTACCTTATCCGCGCGGGTGAGAGAATCGGGATGGTTCACCCATTGGAACGCCGAAACTTTACGCTAAAGGTGACACATGCACCTTAACAGCACTAAGAACTTATTGTGGTTCCATTTACTGATTGGAAACGTTTGTACTGTCTTATTGTTTTGTTGTCATGAATTCTCTATGTATTTCGGTTGTGTTGTTGGGTCGGAAGTGAATGAAATACATAATGTTCTGTCTTTTTTGGAAAAATTACGCTTTTCAATTTTGTCAATAAAATGGATGTTTCTCTCATAAATGTTCTTATCCTTTCTTGTTTATTATGAAACACAATGTTTTTCTGTCCGTTTATTGCTTATTATCAATCAAGTTTAACTTATGCAACTTATATGATGCTGTTTTAATTCTTAAATACCTACTATGTTCTTTGGATATATAAATCTTTCTATATTAATATACGCAATTGGAGCTGTGGGTGTTGCTAGTATTGCTGATTCTTCCCAAAATATAGTAAGTATTTTTTTCTGCAACGTCCATCTTCGATTGTCCGTATTTTTTAATCAAAACTGCCAGTATTTTACAGTTTTATAAAATGGCATTAACATGCTACATTGACGTAGTGTGTCAAATTGCTAAACAATTAACTTCTCTGACCGTATTTTGTGATAACAACGAAACCTCTTAAGAGGGAAGCGCATGGGTAGCCCGCGAAATTCAAATGTTCTTACGTTTTCTGCAATTTGAAGGTCAATGTCAGGTTGTATTTTGATTAAAATATGATTCGCGACCGTAACAAATATGGCTTTACAGAATTATAATCATAAGAATCAAGAATACAACTCCTTAAGTTAGAATTGGCGTCAAATGTCATGATTTCATGAAATAGTCATTCAATACAATAATATGAACTTAGAGAGATGTATTGCTGATTCTAATGATTATAATTCTAGACAGCCATATTTGGTACGGTCGCGAGTCATATTTTAATCAAAATACAACCTGACAGTGACCTGAAAATTGCAAAAAACGTAAGAAAATTTGAATTTCGCGGGCTACCTTGAAGGTTCCGCCTTAATGAAATACTAACACAATTAAAATACATTAATTACTGCCATACAAGATAGAAGTAGAATGAAACAAGAAAAAAAAAATAATCGAGGGCCTCTGGGCTAACTATAACCTACATTCCTAAACTATTTTCATTTTCTTTCACAATCACCGCATTGGCTTGAACTTCGAACAATGTCCTCTGCTTATTTCCGCCCGTTTTGTGGAACCGTGCCGTTTGTTCTCTACTTTAGACCTTTGTTTTACCAAGTTCCATTGTATTTGTTTTCCTGGTTTCCATTAGTATTGAGAAAGATTTTGTTGATAAAACTAGCTTGATAGTTAGTAAGCGATGTTTGTATGTTGACAGTTTCTTTCCACGCTTGGTTTGGCCGAGAGTCTTTGCAATTTCCGATAGAAAAACAGAATGAAAAGTATATAGGTATTGGAACTCGCACAGGAAGATCATTTATTCATTACACAAACTACGTAGTATGATACAAACATAGAAAATTAATGGAAACGCCAGGAGGGGACGTCCTAGGAGGACATATAGTGACCTTATTGTTGATGTTCTTCAGAAAGGTCAGGTGCGTAGTACTCGCAACCGGCGTGCGTGTATGACCAGATGTATGAACGTAAACAAGGCAAAAGGAGTATGTGAGGATCGTAGCAGGTGGCGTTCTGTAGGTTCTGTCTACCCCCATGGGAAGAAGGCGGGAATTTATGTATGTATGTATAGAAAAATTTAAAAAAGTAAAAAAAAAAATATATAAATAAAACACCTTTTTAAAAACAAGTTTTTAATGAACTAAAAAGTACGAAATAAAACATAAAACTTTAACATTTACATAAAACTTTAATATTTAATTTAAAATTAATAACGTTGTTATAAAACTTTAATATTTTCTTACAAGCTTGCGGCTTATCTTGAAGTGTACGAAGGACGTTCACGTCTCAAGGTTTTAAGAAAATATTAAAGTCTTATGTTAATGTAAGTTTAATTTAGTACTTTTTAGTTAATTAAAAGCTTGTTTTTATAAAGGTTTTTTACTTACATTTTATTTTGTACTTTTAAGCCTTAGAATTTCTTAAAATATCCGTTCTATCACATTCCCTTGAAAGGTACTTGTAAAGACAAATCCAAAGAACCCAAACGCGCCTTTACACAAGTCATGGTGTGAAGCCATCCGAGTTGCACTATCCAAGTCATGCCACAATTTAGAACGGGCTATCATCATAATTTAATGAATACTTATACATTTTGTGCCTGTACTGTTGACCACTGAGGAGTTCTCTCATATGGAGCCAGTCCTGGGTGCAGCAGTCAGATCATGGTAAATTTTAGAACGAGCTATCATAATTGTATGCGTATACAAAATTTTGTATCTCTGCTTTTGACCGTTGAGGAGTTCCCTCGACTGGAGCCAATCCTGGGTGCAGTAGTCAGGTTATGGTGGAGTTTAGAAGGAGCTACCATAATTAAATGCCTATATTAAATTTCGTGTCCGCACCGTTGACCGTTAAGGAGATCCTTCGTCTAGAGCCAATCCTGGCTCCAGAATCACAAGTCATGTATCCTAAAAATGCATTGACACTCGAAACAGAATCAACGCGTGAAATTTCAACTCCGTAGGATAAGAGGAAGAGGTTTCTTTTTCAGTTTGCAAGATTTGCCCAGAGCAAACATACATACAAACATACAAACATTGCAAGTTAAATAAAAGCTTGTAAAATAGGTAAAGTCCTGTACCAGACCGACACCGTATTCTGATGGGGCCCTGTAGGACCTTAAGAGTTGAATTTCTAAGTCTGTTTAATACTTATTAGACAAACTTTGACGCTCTTTATAACCAACTAGCTTTTGCCCGCGGCTTCGCTCGCGTTAATTTAGAATTTGAGAATCAATTCGGGTTATTCGGGGAATTATAGTTAAGGGTATGAAAAACCGGTCTATCGGTACTCTAGACTCACAAAATGTATTAGGTACTTAAATAAAAAACTCTTAACACACTACTAAAATTTCTATCTAATCTAACTTCTAACTTCTAACTTCTAATCTAACTACTAACTTCTAATCTAACTTCTAACTTATTAATTTTTAATTATTTTTAATTAATATTATAAATGCGACAGTAAGTTTGTTTGTTTGTTTGTTACCTTTTCACGCCTAAACCACAAAACCGATCATCCTGAAATTTTGCATATACGTTGTTAGGGGTACAGTAAACGGACTTAGGGACCTTTTATCCCGCAAAAAACTACTGTTCTCTAGGAAAATAACAATAACGTCGTTGTGATAATAGATGGCGCCACGTGTGTTTCGAATCATGATTGAATTATAACCCGAATTGATAGTCAAAAGTCTAAATTAACGCGAGCGATGCCGCGGGCAAAAGCTAGTGTTAACATAAATTGGAAACACAAACGAAACCTTTTTACAGATACAAGAAGAAGCGAAAAAAGAATAGAACAACATTCAAATAAAAAATATAAAAAGTCTTGTAAAAAGTTTACCACAACCAAGAAGTTTGCAACATTCCACCACCTTGTGTAAAAAATTGCACAAACTACTGGTTGGTTTTAGGTGGAAAGCCTTACAAATATCTTGGTTAGCCGACGAAGCAAACTACCCGAAGTGGCTACTTCCACCGCCCTTACTATACCACCCTTGCCAGGAAAGGAGTTATAGTCTCATGTCACGTAACACGATGCTGAATATCTATATCTTGTTCTTTTTATATATAAAAATCAATTGCCGTTCGTTAGTCTCGCAAAAACTCGCAAATGGCTCGATCGATGGCGATGAAACTTTGCTAAGTTGTTGTGTGCGCGTGGGAGAAGGTTTTAAAAGGCATTGCAATGCAAGCCGGGCATTAGCTAGTCTATCTATATATTTATCTATATGTATACGGAAATAAAAATGAATCGCCGAAATGTATGTACGCGTATGACTTCCGAACGACTGCACTAAATTGGATAATTCTTATTTTTTTGTGTTCGTTATTGTCAGGACAAGGTTTGTATAATAATAGAAAATTTTAAAAAAGGGAGTGAATGAGACAGCAGAGGTAGGTAGGTATGTAGGTAGGCAGGGTTGGTAGGTAGATCGGTAAGGTGGGTCGGTAGGTAGGGTAAGTGTTAGATACTTAGTGCTCCCTGTGCCAAGCCGGGCCGGGTTAAGCTAGTAGGTATATAAATTAAAATCAATTGGCAAAAATGTATGTCCGCGCATAACTTCAAAGCGGTTGCACCTGTTTGGCTAATTCTTTTTTTGTTGTTTATTAATTATCAGGACAAGGTTTCTATGAGAGAAAATATTTGATAAATCGTGCGGAAAACTGAAAGTTTGTATGGAAGTTCGTAATTTTTACCGATAGGAAACCATCGGGCGAACGACTTGTTTGTAATATCAGTAAAAATATGTTCAAAAGATGGTACAGCGCCATAGGTATTCTAGAAAATGCATGTCTCTGTCGGTAACTCGTTGGAACATATTTCCCAAATATCATGTTTTTATATTCATAATAAACAAGGCATCGGGCAATATTTAGCTACCAGTAATAGGTATCATGTAGTACCTGTTTATATCTGTAATTTACTGATAACGCCATCTCTACACGAGTGGGAACTACTGTTCTGTATTATTGGGGATACTCCGAACCATGCAATTAAGCACCCTTGGAATGCGGATTGGTTACTAGGTATAACGGGAGCATGTATATGTCACGAACATAGCGGATATTTGTGGCGACTTCATTACCATGATAGTTAATGGCTTCTAGTAACTCTAGGTCAGGGATGGCGAACCTCTATACATCCACGTGCCACTTTTTCCAAATAAATATTGAATGTGGCCATGATGTGCCAACAAACAATCTTGACTTCTTGACTAATGGAAAACTTGCGAAATAGTTTCAGAATAATCCTCCTTGTTTGCAAAGAGAAATAGACCTTTACTATTATTCAGTCTTCTTAACATTTACCGTTTTATATTTATATAAATGAAGGAACAAATTAATGCCACTTCTGCTGTTACAAACTACATGCCAAATAATTTATATCAGATTCATATTTTCCCGTGCATTTACGCGGCGACGATAGCCTATAGAAATATACTTATACTCGTATCTATGCGATAGCCGAAATCGAAGCGCCTAACCTAGAAGGGCGCACTCAGATTTCTATGTGTGTTACTGTGCCTTAGAGACCTTACTTCCTCAATTGATGCCGTGCCCAAATTATTCTGTCGCGTGCCACCAGCGGCACGCGTGCCATTAGTTCGCCATCCCTGCTCTAGGTACTCTCTCTATGAAGCCATTGCAAAAATAAGGTATGTTCTTAAGCAAGACTTCAATAAGCAATTGGAAACTCATTATTTATGTTTCTAAATCTCACTTTTTCGTCACCAGTCGAGAATTTAAGCTTTGGACATTTTGACACTAAGTTGAATTCATCTCTGTTCGTCTGAGAAACATCAAGCATGTAGTTTCTGACAAAGTCACTTTTAAATTAGAATATATCTTCCAGAAGTCGCGTTATTATTTTAAACAAAACTGCACCTTAATTACGTAACACATTATCAATCAGAATCTTAATCATTTTGAAGGATATTGCTAATCCATTACTTCATATGTTCGAAAATGTATCTGGTGAACAACGTAAATAACGCAATGAATTTGGTTGAACTGAAAATCAAAATGAAAGCCAATGCCTACTATTAGGCCCGTATTACAGAACGTCACTCAATACTCAAGGATTAATTAAAACTAGATTCAAGCCATTTCATTGGTTAAAACTAGTTTTAAGTAATGCTTGAGGATTGAGTGATGTTCTGTAATACAGGACTTAGTGCAATTACTACTCTGATTTTGATTTGAATGAGTGTTTGCTTACAAAATACTTTATGCGGTCGCTGTCGGAAATATTACAGGTAGGTCGAAATATTTACGGTAGACAAAATACATGACTACAATTTACTGTTAAAACCCTCATAATAATACACATTAAAACAGGTTTAAGCCATGTATATCCGCCATCTTTATCTTACCTTGCAATTAACTGAAACAAAATAGAAACAGACAAAAGCCCTTAATTTATTAGCGGCATTATTTATCCTAGTAGTGGAGACGGAAGGAAATTATTTTATTACAACATTCTACGAGGTAGAATAATATCACTTGTATTCTTGAAAATGGAATAGAGATTCGCAGAAGCCATGCAGAAGCTAACGGGGCGCAGCCTTGCGCTTCTGAACTTGCATAATGACAAAAGAAAATAGTAAACTTTTCTACCTACTCGTATAAGTTTTAATAGAATGTACAAAGGCGTTCTCTGTTAAAACTGTTATCTGCCCCTCGTCATGGAAGAACACTTTTGGCCGCAAGACGTGGTGTTCCGTCGCTTCCGCGGACAAGTTCCACTGGACAGCACAAAGTCAAGCTAGTGCAAAGTGAACCGCTACTAACATAGTCTTAAGCCTTTTTACTAACACACGTTTTGTTTATATAAAAATATGTATGTTTAGGTTAAGGTATTTTTCTATGGGTCTGTGTCGCCTGAAATAAATGCTATTATTATTATTATTATTAAAGGGCCTCGTGTTATACTATACTTCAATATTTTATTATTTGCTTAGAGGCCTCAAAGGGGTGTAAGTACATAGCAAATAAAAGGCCAACCCCCTGGTTTTGTGTCGTAATAGGCAACCCAATGAAAGCGATAAGCAGTAGGTATATAATTGAAATTGCTATTACCAATATATTTATATGCTACTGTAAATTTCAGTAATTTGGCAATTTACTCTTAGGGTAGTTTTTTTATTTGCGTCTGAGCAACTAAGCTTTAAGAGGTTTACAACAGCTAAAGCGCGGTCACTGTTGGACTGCATAGAAAAGAAAGAGAAGCGCGATGACACAACGCTGGTAATTTATTGCAAAATACGAAGCAATTATCTGTTTACAAAAAATCTATTAATGGATTAAAAAATTAAAACACTATTACGTTAGTATGTTGCTTGTAGAATAATCTGACAAAAAATCAGAATGATTTAATGCATAGTAGTAGTAGTAGTGCTTTTAATCGTTAAAAGAATTTTTTAGAGGTATCTTCGTGTTTTTTTTCTATCGTATCAAATTAGTTGTATTATGTTTTCAACACACTATCTAATTAGCAAATATCCTGAAGAATAACATATATTTTTCTGATTTTGTTTACTGCAGTGGATCATATACTTTTAGGCATTATAAACCTTACGTTTAGGTCCTGTAGTCCCCTTAAGGCTCCTGCAAACATGCGAGACACGCGACGCGAATCGCGACACTCGGTGCCTTTGTGTCGCGTGAGATTCGAATCGCGTGTCGCGTCTTTTTGAAGGAGCTTTTATATTGCAAAACTACACTAGAATAAAACTGCACTTGTTAACCGTACTAAAATAAAACCGCACTTTACCACGATTTCGTAAAGTGTAAAATTTTCTTTAAAATTATGACTCCGAGCTTTACCAAGGTAATCTACACATAAGTCTCTGCTGAAGTGTTAAAGTGTGTAATAACATAGCCAGTCGACAAAACCTCGCTATGCAAGGCTCTTATTTCGCTGTGAAAGAAACCAGAAACCGCAAACTGGAATTTCATAGAATACGGACTGAAAAATATGTGACCGTCGCGTTGGTATAAACAAAAAACATTTCTTAAGAAATAAATTACGTATAAAGTGTCCATCTGCTTAGAAAAGAAAAGAACGAAAATAGAGTCCAAAAATAAAATAAAATGTTACCTCTCGTGTATTATTATCATTAGTGTTAGTCGAGTAACTCAATGCAACTTTTGCTTTGTACGCCATTAACATAGCAAAACATGTAGACCAATTATTTTAAGCTAAACATCTTACATTACAAACTCCAATTTATACTGCACACTCATGTTTTAAAAAATAAATTATGTTATCATTTATGTAAAATAGAAATAACAACCGGCGGTTTTAACGGAAGACAATGCGAGGTTTTTTTTATGACTGACCTTGTAATTTGCGTCATTGTGCCCACTAGACACCTAGTGAAAGGACCAGCAGCAGCATCATCCATCTGGCGAAAATAACAGCAGTGCATTAATACTTAATATCATCATCATAACAACAGCAGTGAATTATTATTTAATATCATCATCATAACAACAGCAGTGCATTATTATTTAATATCATCATCATAACAACAGCAGTGCATTATTATTTCATATCACCATAATAACAACAGCAGTGCAATATTATTTCATAACATAATCATAAACTCAAAACTCAAACTCAAACTCAAAGCATTTATTTCAATTAAACCATTTACAGGCACTTTTGAATTGTCAAAGAGTCGGTCAGTTAGTCAGAAAGTTGAAGCTAGTTGCCCATTGCATAACAACAGCAATGCATTATTATTTCATATCACCATAATAACAACAGCAGTGCATTATTATTTCATATCACCATAATAACAACAGCAAGTCCTTAAGTCCTGACTCCCTGAGTCGAGCTGCACGATTACTGACAAATGCGTGCACTGACTGGACAGGTCCACTCAAACTGTGTGGTTCTTTCCTCAAAAGACCATTTCAGATACCAATCTGCATGGTCTTCGCATGACCTGACCAAGATTATGTCTGGACTTTAAAAGAGACTGTGACCTCTGAGTTTGTTTCGGCCTTTCTTCTCAGAGTAGTCAGATAGGAAACGCCGACCTCATCTAGTTTAAAAAACATGATTGACGTGTAAAAGTGTTTGTACAAACCTACTTACAGAAATAAAATCATTTATCATTTATCATTTAGCAGTGCATTATTATTTCATATCACCATAATAACAACAGCAGTGCATTATTATTTCATATCATCATCATCATAACAACAGCAATGCATTATTATTTAGTATCATCATCATAATTATTTCAGCCAGAAGACGTCCACTGCTGGACAAAGGCCTCCCCCAAACATCGCCACATCGACCGGTCCTGTGCTTCTCGCATAAACCTGATTCCTGAGATCTTTAGCAGGTCATCTGTCCACCTTGAGACGTGCATTAATATTGGAAATTAGTCAAATAGGCGATTAAACAACTGCGTACCATCAAGCTAATTACTGCCATTATCTTAAAATGGACAAGGCTAACTACAGACAGAGGCCTGTTTAATCAAACCGACAGGCGACAATCCGACATTCTGGCAATTTTGTAAGTTTTTTTCATAGTTGTCGTGAAAATGTGACAATGGTGTAATTTTTTGACAAATATGTCCCATTCTCAGTTAAATTAAATAAAAAGCCCTGCGGCCAAATAAGAAGTAACGAAGACAGAAAAGGAAATTCAAATTTATTTTGAGTTTCTTAAAAGATGTAGAGGTGCATTACGAAAGGATATCTAGAACAAGTTAATATAGTGCCAGATATTTTGATGTCTCAATAAAATTTCAGACACTCCTAAATAGCCTACAGATTGCCAGAAAATTGCCTACCAACTAACGGCACATATAGGAACCCAATCACCTCCTATTGCAATCAATCTATGTGATAAGTGTGTGGCCAAAACGATCTCACGTTTGGCCTCCATTTGCGGAAAGCTTTTAAGGGCTTCGTCACAACTAGTCACTTCCTATGTATTCATGAGGGGTAGGCTTTATGTACGAAGGAGGATTACGTGCGCATGCCTGAGTACTTATATAGTATTAATGTTTGTTGGTAAAATTATATTGAACATTTAGTAAAGTATATTTTTCTTATGAAAATAAAGATTTCGGTTTTGCAAATCAATTCAAATCAAAAGTAATTTATTCAAACTAGGCTGAGAATCAGCACTTTTAGAACGTCAAAATTACATAAGAAAGTCCCCCAAAACACCTGCCCTTCAACACTTCCTAGTGCTTTAGCTGCGAAGAAGTGGCGCAACAAT
Source organism: Dryobotodes eremita (assembly GCA_917490735.1). NCBI lineage: Eukaryota > Metazoa > Arthropoda > Insecta > Lepidoptera > Noctuidae > Dryobotodes > Dryobotodes eremita. The sequence goes on along the minus strand of OU823252.1, from coordinate 2,496,141 downwards.
CTCCCCAGTAGCACAGCTGTCTGTTCAGCTAGAGGAACCGTATTCTATACAATAGTAAGCAATTAACATTACGAAATACAAAACATTAAATTAAATTATTTGCCATATTGTCAGCTAGCACACGCCAATTTACCAACAAAAACATTGAATTTAAACTCAAGCAGAAATAAATAATAAAAACGTAAACAGAACTTAATACTTATATAAAAAGCCTCCAGGCATAAAGGCCTTGCCCGCTTAAATATGAAATGCTGCATTATGTTCATATAGCTGTGAATATTCTTGCGTTGTATTTATTGAGGAAGGTTATAGGCTTTTTAACATCACCCAACAAACTAAGAGCCCGAGTGAAAAATAAAATGTCAGATGGAACGCTAAGAGAAAACGAAGTAACAGCGCGGACGGGCGACGCGATGCGACGCGGTGGGTCGGAGAAATAAAAAAAATCACGCAGACGAAGTCGCGGGCAGTAGCTAGTCGAGTAAAGTGTCAGTCTAAACCAATGATACTCCTAGTGTTCCACTTTATATCGACCCCCATTGTTAGGTGTTACACTTTTAAATCTGTGATATCTTCTAAGATATTCATTATAATGATATGCTGTAAACGGCAATTTTGATCTACATTAAACGCACAACGTAACTAACGTATTTGATTGGATAAGGATTAATCCTGCATCGTTTAAAATAACTTCGTAAATAATCCATATTTTTTTAGTAATGTAAAAGATTAAAATGTTACCCTTAGGAGATAAGACATATACCATCGCAGACTTTTCTGTAACCTTTTTAAGACATACAATTCCGTAGTACATTATTTTTATCTATCTCGTAAGGTTAGTTATTATTTGCTAGTTTTAGTCAGGTTAGGTAATTATATTTTAATTGTAAATACTGTAATTTCTTACTTGTAAATACGAATAAAAATCTCGTAAGGTTTAGCCAGCGTTAGCAATGTAAGCGCCCAAAAATATGTTTTTTAATTTTAAATCTTTGATATTCTCGGGTCAAGACACTTGATTAGATTTGCTGTTTACAACATTGTTTGAATAACCAAAATATTGCAGGTAACATTCTAAAACAAAGTAGCAAATAGCTCAATCGCGTTACCTAATTGGTATCAAAATAAGAAGCTAATATTAACTTACTAGCAATACGTTGACTATTTTGAAATCTAACCATTGGAATTTCATCTATTTTGCTTATAAGTTAGAGGCGTTCGTCGAAATAATAATAAAGTTGTTAAAATGGTTGAATTTATGGTTTTGTACCGGTATCTACATCGCCACATGCGAGCTACGCGTCACACTGACGTCACGCAAAATCCTGCATCGCGCAAGCAGAGTTTACCGCGCAACTAGCATATATACAACGTCCTGACATCAAAAGTCACGTCGGGCAGTTGCCCACCAGACACGACACCCGTCTCGTCGGAGGCTCTTCCCTTTTCTATGGAGGTATGAGTGAACTTTACACCCTGTTCCTCATGCCTTCATACTGGTGACCCCGAACATGAACATCAGCGCTGGCTTCGTGCATCTACATCAGCGTGACGTCATCGTTACTTCCTCAAGCCTTCGAGCGGCGAGTCACACAGCCAGCCAGATATATGATGCTTGTTTATAATTCTGTTGGCTCTGTAAAACGTGGCAAAAATAATTTGCAAAAATATGGTCCCATCTTGTTACCATTGTTATTATTCTACTATTAATAAATATCCCACGTACAGTACCCAATCCTGTAAAACTTTTACGAGTATTATTAATAGAGTACCTAAACTACATTGTAACTTCTTACTTTGAAGGACATATTGATCAATCTTCTTTTGAGTACCCGTCACCACGCTAGTGTTACAATGTGCAGATTCTCAAAAACTATCTCAACGAACAAGTTTCGGAAAGTTTGAAACTCATCATCGGTGGTCCCAAGTTTTCCCAGCTAACGTAAACTGCTAAAAGATATTGGGATTACATTTTATTCTTTAATGTTTTGGGTTTAGGAAAAATACATTTAGAAATTCACAGCACGAGAGATCGTAATCAGATTTCACGCCTCTTTCACAGCTATTTAATCAACGACGAATAATCCAATCGTGAGCTACCATCTCTTTTATACAGATAACCCTAATTTAAAAAACACAAAATCAAAAATATTAGTCATTTAATCACCTCGAAGCGTTCACATCAACAAAACTAAAGGCTTTGGAAGTCAACAAAAGGGCGTTGGGCGCGTTTAGTAATGTCTGCCTCACGAAAATGAAGATACGCATCAGTCATTAACACTTGAGCCTGTCATTTCGCTTGGTCCTTTGAGTCGCCGACAGATTCTCCGGTGGGTGTAGCAATTTTGATGAAAGAACATGGTTATTTTGGTAATAACCCCCGGGAATTGAACTATTCAAAGTTTAGGCCCGATTATGAGGCCTGCCCGTTTTTGAGGCCTGCTCTGCAACGAATTTCGGCAAAGCATCTCCTGCATGTGACCTGGATTATGTGAATTGCGGCATGGTGAGACGAAAGTTTTAAGTGTTTTTCTTATTCTGCTTTTGCAGTTAAAATGAAAAAGTTGAGCACGTGCTGGCTGACTTTGCGAAATTCATTTTGTTAAAGTTTTGTCTCGGTTTTCTAGTACAAAATCCTGATATTATTACTTATATTGTGATGTGTCAGGTTGAGGACTCACACTATATCTGCCTGATACTTGTCTGCCTAAACATGATAAGCACACAAAATAAAAGTTTAAACAATGTCATCTAAATTGTGTATCGAATTTAAAAAAACCAGATCGCTTTTGGATGACAGACCAATATCCACACAAATTTGACCAATATCCTTTAATAAAATTGTTACTACTAGAAGACAATTCTAACATAATCGGGATAAACCTAGACTGAAGAATTCCCACTATGCACTATCGTAGAGACTTCAAAAAATCTAGCTAAATATGACCATAACTAAACTCCGTCCAGCTCAATAGCTCTTTTCACGTGCTAAACCTACATTTTCCAGATAAAGCTACCGATCTAGTTCAAATAGTATCTTTACACATGAATGAAACTGAAACGTGGTTTACAGGATGGTGAATGAAGCAATTTTTGGACATTCGCCAGCGGGTAGCTTCCTTCATATTGTCATGCAATAGAATTTGAATTTTATTCAAATAGGATGGCATTCTGATCGATAGTTTGCTTTGTGCGATACAGGAACAGTGGTTTTGACAGTTACGGATTTTATCAGGCATACTTAAGGGTGATCCTCAGCTGTATCCGGCCAAATTCAACTTTTCTTTAGTTTTTTGCAAATTGCAGCTCTGTTTTACATCGTATGTTGATCAAAATGCGATTCCCGACTGTAGGAATGATATATTTACTGAATAATAATCATTAATTTCATATCAATCAACAAACTTGGGAAATTGGTTCCACCTAAGAATTTTTCAGAATATTTCATATGAAAATTCTTAGGTGGAACAAATTTCGAAAGTTTCTACAGTCGCGAATCGCATTTTGATCAACATACGACGTAAAACAGAGCTGCAATTTGCAAAAAACCAAAGATAATTTGAATTTGGCGAGCTACAACTGAAGATCACCTTAAGGCAACTTAAATAAAAGCGCGACTTACAAAAATGAAAGATTAGCACGGATGCAAATCTAATTTGCCAGCCAGCGCCAACTGTCAAACCAAACTGAAATTCAACTTTTTAATTTATATTTAAAACGAAGATATTAATTTATTCAGAACTAGCTTTTGCCCGCGGCTTCGCTCGCGTTAATTTAGATTAAAAGACATGATTCGAAAGACAGGTGGCGCCATCTATTATCATAAGAACGTTATTGTTGTTTTCCTCGGGAATAGTAGTTTTTTGCGGGATGAAAGGTACCCTATGTCCGTTTCTGTACACCTGACAACGTATATGCAAAATTTCAGGATGATCGGTTCAGTGGTTTAGGCGTGAAAAGGTAACAAACAAACAATCAAACTTACTTTCGCATTTATAATATTAGTTAGGATTGAAATTATATGTACATAATTAACAACTTACATCTAATTAATTAACCTAACCTAACTAAAACTACTAACAAACTAAAACATGGCGTCAAAAAATTCCTCCGCATCGCTGTCGACTGGTAATGTACCCAAGAGACTGGCGGCATTGCCACGTTGTATGGCAATGCTTAGCCTCTGGCCAAGGTAAAAACCAGCTCTTGGGTCACGGGAAGTGTGATTAAAATTATTATATTTAAAACTAGATCATTATCACCTTTTCGCAACTATGTCGGTTTCCAGTGTAACTGGATTCAGCTAAATATTAGTATTTTAAATGAAGTGAATCTGACCTCTACAACCCAGTTACTGGGTAACACGATAGTCCTTGGGAATACGTAATGTTTAAAACATGAGTATCATTCCAAAAATGATCTTTACCTACTTTTCCTAAATTCTCTTCAAAACTGAGCTTTTTAATTTCTATGAAACTCTTTTCTGCGGACTGTTTTGCTATTTTATTTATTTTGTTAAACGCTGCAGCGCTGATGGCAAAGGGAATATCTGCGAACATTTGCACCCTTGGTATTTAATTATTATCTTGACTACTAAAGATTCCACGATAATCAAGCAGGATACTTAAATCCTAACTAATATTATTATAAATGCTCAAGTAATGTTTGTTTGTTTGTTTGTTACGCTTACACGCCAAAACGGTTGAACGGATTCGGATGAACTTTGGTACATAGATAGACCATGACCTAGGTAAGAACATAGGCTACTTTTCATCCTGGATCGTAGACGAAGTCGCGGGCAACAGCTAGTAAAAAATAAATATGTAACAGAACGACTGATAACATGTCTGCATTAATTCCCTTTAATCACCTTTTAATTAAAATGGAAAAACCAAATTATCAAATACCTACGTCTGAAGTAGGCGTCTATACATCAAAAACTAAAAACAAACACAAAAGGATCAGTTATACTTAAATATTAAGTATACAAAAATAGTTAATTGAAAGTAACGTACTATACAAAAGAACGAACAAGGAAAAATAGTAACAAAAGAAAATTACTCCAATTGATTCGTTTACGTTCTCTCTTGCACCAAAAATAAGTTCTACAAAGAAACAATCCTTTTGAGGATTTGATCTTAATATCAAACGACATGCTCGTAAATCTTTGCACAAAAATAATAATGTACGAAATACTATTAAATACGCCATTTTTCCTTTTACATCATCTTTCTCACATAATAGAAAGCTTTATTTCACGCCATTGTATTAAACTATATACAAAAATGTATACGTAATCTTATTAGCCTCTCATTGTATACTGAAAAATTTCACTTAAATGAAATAAACGGGTCCTTATAACAGAGTCGAGGAAAGAAAATACTTGTTCTACAACTATGAGAAAAGTCTGGACGTCTCTTACACTGTTACAGTCGTAATCCCTTTGAGATTTATATTTATTTCCACTCGAAAAAGGGTGAAACAATTCTGATCTTATTCTGCTATGCAATATTTCTATAGTGGAGTCTTTAAAAAAATAATTAATTCATTACAAGACCAGCTACTCACTTCTACTATTTTTGAAACTTCCGAGTTTCTTCTGAAGTTGTACGTTGTAAAATTCGCATAGTATCTAATAAATAAACAACCAATCGCCCTATAGTGATGAAATCTATTGAAAAAAAAACATAAAAAAGTAAAAAAATCACTTCAAAAATAATTTTCCCACAAGTCACTTCATATTGCCTTCAGCCATGCGAGCATTATGCTCCGGTGTGACATAAAGCCACACTAACACCGGCATAGCTTGTACCCTGTCAAAAGCACACTGTCGCTGACAAAATAGCTTGTGCTTGGCTTTAAACCCACAAATGGAGACCCGGCTTAACCCCTCTGACGTAGATTGAATAAAACACTGTTGATAATACCAAGTTATTTCATGAAAAGGATTTGTCGAAATAATTTTTATATGCAGCTAGAAATTGTATGCCATCTGGGACTGTTGTTTTTCTTTTGCAGGCTAATGAATTATTCTGACGTTTCGTTTTAGTTCTAAAGAACAGATTTACCAAATAACATTTTTATTTACGACTCGAGGTTTTGTCAATAAGCAAGCAATAAAGAATTAGCTGAGGTCATGATGTCGTTCTCATATCTGTGAACAAAATAGACTGTTGTTCTATTAAAAAATACAACTTTTTAGCTGATCCTCTAGGTACCTAATTACAGAGCACCTGTAGAAATATCTGGCAAAATTAATATTGTTGTTATTGTCTTTATATTACAATAAGCATGGTGTATTTTATGGACTTGTTGTATTTTCAAAGATTCTTTAAAAATTTAGTATTTTCAGTGGCTTGAAGTTAGAGCATAGCTTCTTGTTCACCAGTCCCTGTGCAATATTAATAGCTGCTTTGATTTTGGTGATCTTATAATATGTAATACGGGCTTGTGTCCGAAACTTCACGTCAAAGCACGCATTTTGCATACGGATAATATGATATGGTGCGGATTTCACCAATTAAACTGAGCGCGATTAACACTTCTCAACCGCGTTCAAGAACTGTCAGTATCAATATTAAAATAAATAATAAAAAAAACAAAAATATAATTATCAATTTTGACTCTGATAGCTGTCAGTGTCAATATTAAATAATAATAATAATAATAGTAATAATAATAGTTTATTTTCCAAAAACTTAGTACTACTTTACAATGGAAATGTGGCAACAATTTCAGTTAGGGTAAAGAAATTAGCGTCTGTAGCCGAACTAGGCATAGCCTGTATTTCGGCTATCAGCACCATTTCCCTCGAGTATTTTGATACAAGAATAGGTGCCAAGAATAGAGACATATATAATTAAATCAGTACTACAGAAATACAGAATAATAGTTGATAAGTAATCTAGGTGAATAAGTAAGTAAGTACATATTTTTAATCTAATTTATTAAATGGATTGAGTGTATGTGTGTTCGTGCGTGTGTGAGTTCGTGGTACGTGTGCGTGCGTGCATGTGCGTGTGTGTTGTATTTATATGAGAATGTGTGGGGGTGTGTGTGCGATGTATATATATGTAGGTGTGTTTGTGACAATAATTAAGCGGTGAAGGGGTGGGTGTGAGTATGCATGAGTGTCTAAGTTTGTAGGTGAACTATGTAGTGAATGTAACTTTGTTTTTCTGTGCTCTTAGCCGTAATCTTAGAGTGGTAAGTAAATTAGTTTTTCCGTCTCCTCGTAGCTTAATTTCTGCAAATATTGGCATACTTTTAGTTTGCATTGTTTTCTAGTCAAGGTGTATATGTTTATTGATTTGTTAAGCTTATTATAAAGGTAAGGGCCTAGAAAACTAACAAATCTTTTACCAAAAGTTGTTTTAAATGAAGTTAAATAGTCACATACATGATGTTTACGACGTCTCTGTAGTAACATTGGGTTGTAGGGTTGTTTTTAATGTTCTTGTAGAATAGTTTTAAGTATAAATAGCTGCCTTACTGTCAAAACCTCGCACAACTGGAACAGTGTTGTAGTAGGAAAGCGCATCGGTTTAAACGTGCTAACCTTCAGTATAGCTCTCTGGGCGACCTCAACTGCCTTTAGCGTGGTTTTGCAGATACCTCCCCAGGATGTAAGGCAGTACGTAAGCAGCGACTGACACAGGGCCTGATATATTGGCTTCAGCAGTGCAAGGTCCGCGACATGACGTAGGTTTTTAAAAACATAAATTAATTTGCGTATTCTATTACAAAGAATTTTGACACGTTCTTTAAAGTTGAGGTTATTGTCCAAAGTAATACCAAGGTACTTTAGAGTATTAACGCGTTCCAGAGGTGAACATGCGCAACCATCCTCAGAGTTGCATTCATGTGAAACAACACTCAGGTCACCGCGAACACCCACCGCCTGTCTAATGCTGAAACAAATACATTCCATAACAGTTTTGACATTGATAGTTGTCATTGTCAATATTCCATAACTATTTTGACACTAATAGCTCTTGAACGCGGTTTAGATGTGCTGAACGCGTTCAATTTCATTAGGGAATTCCGCACTTAATAATTATATTCTCTTTTTAAAAATTTAATATTTATTAGAATGTTTGTTTCTTACTACCTATCTCTTCTCATGAGCCAAAGAATACTAAAAGAAAATGACCTTGTTATAAGAGTTTAAATAAACATAACGATCGCGTTTATCCTTGTTAAGTAGACAACATAAACCTCACTCGATGATATAAAGTAACATCATGAAGGGAAATTGCTCGCATTTTTGCCTCAACTTCAGTAGGCTGTACCTAACGTCATATTTTATTTACGACGTTACTACCATTGTTTGCTGCCATATATTATACAAGTACCTGGAATTTGATGTTGGTAAGTACTGAAATTATAATATATTATGTAATAATTGGTTTTTGCTTTGATTTAACGGTTATTTCAGCCTTTTAAAAAACAATAAGAATGAAAAATTGTTTATTCTGCACAAACAACACGCACAATCCAAAAAAAGGAATCGTAGACAAAATACATACACTAATAAAAAGTAGCTAAAAGCCTAGTACTTAAAACGTTACGTAAACGTTAACCTTAAAAAGTTTGACAATGTTGTCTGTTTCCTGATGTCCAAAGATCAAAGACAATAATAGACGTTATTTTTTACTGATAAAATTATTTATGAACTAGCTTTCGCCCGCGACTTTGCCCGTGTGGTATGTCGATAAAAAGTAACGTATGTCCTTCCCCAAGTTTACCAAATTTCATCAAATTCAGTCCAACCGTTTCAGAGATTAGCTGGAACAAATAGACAGACAGGCAAACATTTAAAAAATTGTTTATTTGTTATGAGGGTACCGTATTTACTTTCATACGAATTTAGTAAAAAGCCGTTATTTTGACCAACTGCTGACTAAGTCGTTTAGACGAGATCAGTACTACCGCTGGCGCGGGTGGCGCGGGAGCGGACTGACTTTAAAATATTCAAATGGAAATATAAGTCAGCATTGACTTCAAATCAATTTACATGAAGACAGTATCAGGTCAGCGCTGACTTAGTTCGAGTTTGGAGTCAGCTACTGACCCTGTTTAAATCTGCATCTATAATATTTTGGGCTCAACCAAAAAGACCCATGCCTGCGTGCAATTCAAATTCAATTTCCCAGCCATAGGTAGGTACATTAATTAAAATTTTAATAATTGTTCCCGCCAGTAATTATAATTCCCTCCGAATGAAACACAACACATCAATTACACTAGCTGTATTAAGACACTGTATACACTAGCATACACAACAATAAAGCCGGTACACACCGCTGGCCGGAAGGTTGCGACAGTGTATACACTGCTCGTTGAGACCGCCCCTTTCGTGTTTAACGTAGCCCCGGGCTCTGTTAACTACCGAGCTGTAGATATAAGTATGATCCTGCCATAATATCTGTACTACTCAAGCAGGTTGTATGGAGGTAGAATTAAGTTACTGCTGGGTTACTTCGCTACTTTAATTACCTTTTATTATGCGTTGCAGTCTTGTTTAATTTTGAGAAATTGTTGAAGTTTGTACTTTATTAAGCGTAGGTACAAAGTTTTACTACATCAAAATTGCTGAAATATTTTTTAGCTTTTTGTTAGCGCGGCTGTCAGCCTTTTGCCCGAAGGGTGCGTCTGACGTACCTACCTAAAGACTACCGCACGTACAGAGTGTAAAAAGACCCATCACATAGCCGTCAACTACGCATTCTGTACGTCAAACTAAGTACCTAACATGGCACAAAAATAATTTCTGAGAAACGTATTCAATTTTTGGTGTTAAAAATCGCTGTTTACGTTAGTGCACAACATAACGCAAGCAAAACATTATGCTTATGGGTGTATGCAACCGTTCAGGGGTTGTGGGGGTATTTAAAGTTATGTTATAATTATAAATAACATCCAAAACTTGTGTTCATAAAAAAACCTCAGTAAAAGTTCGAATTTTGACCTTCAATATCTCCGTAACCAGAAGGTTCCCAGGTATGGCCCAGTACAAAAAAATATTACAATGACGGGAGTATAAGTAGATCTCGGCTTCGTTAAGTGTCTTTTTACACCTGTTATAATGGCCAGGAAGAACAGGCAGAGCTGCGTCAATTTGGGCCTACATATTAGGCGAAACAGAGTTAGCAGGTAAAGTCGTCCTGTTCATTGCTTTATAACCCTAAGTTTGAACGTCGCTTGCACGTCATAAAGCAATAAGGTTTATTTGTCTATGAACCAGTTAGATAGTTTCAACCTTAGTGAAGTTCAAATTTACTAGGAATTGTTGTCAGAAACGGTTAAAGAAATTACGTGGTCCACTGCACTTGTGTGGTCATTTGTGGATGCTCTTTTAGTGCAGTTCATTATAAATTAATAAATCTCCCTACTATCGTCACCTTTATGTAAATATACACAAAATTAATTATAATTTTTAACAAGATTTTTTAACTGTATGGGTCGGTACTGTTTTGCGTATTAGTTAACTTTACTTTTCAACTACTATAACTAAACTATGTAATATGACTGGAAGTTTTTGAATTACGTCAGTATCCGCTAAACAAAAATAATTAATCAAACAGCGGTGATGCAATTTTTTTTAGTGAATAAGGATTAAATAACTGTATTGTTAGTATCTAGTAAATTAATACCTATAGAATTGTATAAGGAAATCAGGAAGACCTGATCACATTATAATTACTTACCTAGTCATAAAGTCTTGGGCCATGAAGTATCGTGCTATCCAGTAACTGGGTTGTGAAGGTCAGATAGGCAGTCGTTTCATGTAAAGTTTTCAGCTGCATCTGGTTAGACTAGAAGCCGACCCCAACATTGGAAAGGCTACGCATAAGATAATGATGTCATATTCATAGAAAAGTCCTCCCGATAGACTCATACGCATAGATAGTTCCTGTTCCGGATAAGGTGGCAGGAAATGCCCAGGTGTTACCATTGTGTGGATCGCCCGGAGGACACGGTGGAGCATACGGTGGAATTCAGCCCGGCTTGGGCGGAGCACCGCCGTGTCCTCGTGGGGGCGATCGGCGGCGAAGATCTCTAGTGACAGTGTATGGAAAGCCATCACCTCCTTCTGCGAAGCAGTAATGCTCGCAAAAGAGGAGGCGGAACGCGTGAGGGAGAGGCAATCTTTGCACCCTTCTGCCCCTAGTCACCGCAGGAGACGCCCTGGACTCAGTAGCCGATTCCCGGCCACCGCAGGCGCGGGCTTGGGGTCAGCAAGCAATGGGCAGCTCGCCGTCCAATAAAGACCAGACCCGGATCGACAGCGCGTTGTGTTTCACGAGCGCCTCAAAGAGATGTCAGCATACATTGACGGGGTCCGTTAGGGCCAATGCGCGGGTTTATCCGAAAGGGTTACCGTGGCCCTGGCACACAGGCAACTGAAAGAACACGGGTTTTAGTCAGGAAAAGTCTGACACGCCCTCCCGCTCTGCCCAGAGCGGGAGAAGTTATTTGATGATTGACAAGTCTTACAACGTAACTTTTATTTAAAATAAACCAATTTATTTAAATAAAAAGTCCTAATACTTACCTCTACAATATATTCGCATGGTTATTTCCTCCAATATCCATTCTTATCATGCCTAATTCTGTCCTATCACACAACCATCCAGCCTACCTCCTGATACAAAATTATCTGGCTTCCGTCCCTTCCTTGATCTCTGCAACTAATCTATTTCCTCTATTGAGATAAGCATTACATCTGTCCCTTCCTTATGTAATGATAATATTATGTGAGCTTCGCAATATTTTATTATTTAATATAGTAAATATATCTATGGTCTCGTATCTACTATTGTGTTTCCCGATTTTAGAAGTGTTATTCTTTGGAATATTTTCATAAAAATAAGGAAAACAGAACCGAAAATTAATCATTCATAAAAGACTTTCCTTGACATACCTCTGGCATTCCATAGTTTCTGCTTGCCCTGATAGGAAAAAGGCGCGAAACATTTACGGTTCAACCACACCAGTACAAAAAGCATGAAGCCTGAAGTTAGAACTGAATAATTAACTTCAATTAATAGTTCGCCTCATAACTATTCAGTAAATCCCTACTAATCTCATTCGCACTAAACCAAAACCATTGTCGTCTCCATTCATAAATCACTGACATCATTAAAATAGGTTAGCAATCAAAAACAGTTTATATTAGCCCCATGTTAACCGATATTGTCCTTTCAATTATGCGCGGATTGTGGACAAGAATTAATATGTATTTGTTACAATGCCGGTGTTGGTGGCACCCGCCTGAATCCGGTTAAAACTGGTATAATCCGCCCAGAAGCGGCCGAAAGCGGATTTGTCCGATCATGTTTGGCTGAATTTTAGCATCGTGTTGCAAATTAAAGATGAATGTTATCGTGTTTTTGGGATGAGAGTGTAGCAATAAAAGTGCTTTGAGAGATTGACTGAATTATGTAGTATTTATGAGGAGAATTTCGTTTTTAATGTATCCTTTAAAATTTAGTATTATAGTTGTTTAAATAAGCTTCAAGGCCGCAATCTATATTTTCTATAGGTAATCTCAAGACATTGCAAACGATAACAATAAAAGAAGTTAAACTGTCAAACCAAAAATCACGACTATCTTCACACGCAATACCGCAGTATTCACTTCCTATTCAAATCCCTTTATTTATTCCATACTCACCCTTCCACTTTTATTAAAAAAAAGATATAGAGTTCTCGTATCAAATTCTGTCCGATCCCCGTAGGAGATTGAGCAGTAAAACGACATTAACCGACCCAAAACATCACAGAATGAGAATTCGCGTCACGTTCGAATCAAGTCCCATAAGGAATGAGTTTGTGGGCCAAGTTTGAATGTCGACAGCGTCTAAAGGTTTTTTCAGTGGATAGGTTATATTTTGATACTCACAAAGCCACATCACGACCTATTTCGCTATTTAATTTCAAACGTGGAACGCATAAGGATGTGCGTGACAGCAATATTTGAGACTATCATTATATGGGCTCGATCACACGTATCACAACCATTCAACAATGACAACACGTGGACGGGCGCTAAATTGTATGAAAATTAATAGTTTATTCACACGGACCACATTTGATCACCAAAATTAATCGTGTGGGCGATACCGACCACATCAAGGCCACGTCGCAGCCACAATGCAACCACAACTATCTGTCTGTCTGCAAACACTAGCCACGAGGTAACTACATTGCCACTACTAGCGACAACGCAATCAAACGCAACTGCAAGAAGTTGCAGCGACACTATTCACACGTAACCACAGCTTGCCCATATTTTGTCGCTGCGACTTGGTGTGGTTGTGGTAGGTGTGTACGGGTAAACTAATATTTTATCTCATCATGTGATCATCGTCATAACATCTTCTTCAACATTTCATTCGCTTGAAGTTGTATCCAGAAGATCAATTCACATAATATTTTTTTTAAATCTAGTTTCAATATAACCTCCATATCATAAAATAAGGTAAAACATGAATAGCACTGTATTGTAAAATTGTGCGAAATTCCCGAGAACTTGCTAATAGGTAAGTAAAACCATAGATTTTTTCGATTTCAGCTACCATTTAATAATTAAATTACTTTCACAAAGCTCAAAAACATTACGTTACTGTAGAACATGTCATAATACCCTATCATCTCTTAACTGCCACGGCTTATTTTTATTATTAGTCTTATATTTTGAATCGTTTCACAATATATATATATATATTTTTCATTGTTCTCACATATAGAAACAACAAGAATAATGTACCCAGGATATTGTAATATCTTGATTTAAAAAGAGTGTCCTTGAAGTTTGTTGCCCGTTCTTCTCCATAGAGATCTACGTTTTAGAATAGGCAACTAGCTTCAACTTTCTGACTAACTGACCAACTCTTTGACGATTCAATAGTGCCTGTAAATGGTTTAATTGAAATAAATGCTTTGAGTTTGAATGCTAGTTAAAAAAAAAACATGCTTACTACATAACTAACAGTCATACTCTCAAATTCCTACAATACACTCTAGACAAATCAACAAGAGCATTTTCCATTTGTAAACACATCACAGTCAGGTTCGGCGTCCATAGCCATTGAATGCAGAGAGTGCAAGCGGGGCTTTTAAAATAAAAACAGAACGAATTAAATACTTAACATTATTTACACCGCAGCTTTGTAGAAACGAATTATAAGGAGACCGTATATAAATTTTACATTACTTAGTTTTAGACTTGTAGCAATAAATAAAATGTCTAACAACCACTGAAGTATTAAACTATTACGAATTGTGGGAAGACAAAAAAACTTTCAAAATCAATCCAGCTTTTAGGGTGCTTCGAGGGCATACGGAACTCTACATACAAATATACATAGATGCCTTGATACGCGTGAAAAACATAACCCTGTCTTTGCTCTCGCGCAGTCGGGTAAAAAGACATCATGAGCTGACCCCAAATAATTTGTGATATGGAAAGGGCGATAATGGTTCCCAGAAGAACAATCACAAACTGACATGAATAAATTGGCTAATAATAAACAGTCGCCATCTTTGTGTTTATAAAGATGATCAGAACCCGACTGCTATTTACTTGGGATCCAGAATAAACACGAGACGCTAACGTATTCCCAAAGCCATTGATTTAGAACAGCGGTTCCCAACCTTTTCTTGACCAGGGACCACTTTAATTTCATTATTATTATTAGGGACCAGTTTGATTTCATTATTATTAGTAGGGACCACAAGATTAAAAAGTAAACTATCAATCTTAAAATAAACATTAACCGAAAAGTTTAACATACGTAATCGTTAAATTAAAAAATAACATAGTTAACAAAACACTTATTTTTTTAATTAATAATTCAGTTTGCATCAGTGAGTTTTTCGAGCTTGCAATTTCTCCAATTTTAGTGTATGAAATTGTTTTTATACACGTCCTTACAGTTTCTATCATTTTGTTTGAAATCTTGCGCGGACCATATTTTAGCTCTTGCGGACCACTGGTGGTCCACGGACCACTGGTTGGGAACCACTGATTTAGAACATTCTTAATATAGAATCAGGGATTGGATTGCAAATTGACGTCAATATTGTTTTATATAGTGTTGCAGTTTTTTTCAAGGAAACTTGTTTGAAACTTTAAGTGCTAGTTCCATAGTGTCCAGATAATCCATATTTACCTAATATCTCATCGTAAAAGAGAAGCTGAAATTGTTAGAGATTTTCTGCTAGATAACGCAACTGAACTTACCTGAAAGTGATGAAAAGTGCATTTCGTGTCATCAGCTCATATCATTTTGGTTTTAGTTTGAAAAACCGCTTTTATTCTTATTTATTTTTTTGCGGATCTTTTTACCAGCAAAAACGTATTCCTTCTTAGCGACTAACATAAAATATCACCATAAACGCAACGTGCACCTCAAGAATATGTGTCTAAAGTTGATTAAGCAGTTTGGATGCCAAGCCCGCATTCCAGTGATCTCGAGTTCATTCACCTTTGTATGAACAAGACTGCGGCCGAACAAGGTAAACGGCCATTTTGATCCCACGTAATACTACGGTTTCATTGAAATCTCTCGTTTAATAACTCTACATAAAGTTTCATGAGCTCGTAGAGTATTATTAGTGGTATTAAGTAGTAGTATTTATGTTTGATTTGAAGAACTTTTTGAAACTATGATTTTAACTGAAACATCTTAGTTTAAACCGGGAATCTCAGTAACAGCATTCTTAGTTACATGTTTTATGCAAAGCGATTCTTGTCTGACTTGCAGCGCTTTGAGAGAACTCAGATTTCAACAGAATGGTGCTTTCAAAATACTACCTACCTTTTATATTCACATTTGAATCAGAAGCAAAATAAAAGCGAGCTATTATATTACTCAAATTCCCCTACACAGAATTAACATAATATCCACACTCCATTTTATACGAGAAGCAACAAAAACAAAAATATACAGACAGCGGCGTCACCTCCAAAAGAAAAACTCGAACGCTTCAATCCATATAAACTTCAGCGGCACTTTTATGATAATCTGCCAGTCGGGAGACAGCTATTACTTAACATATAAAATGCAGAAAAAAACCAACACAAATTATCTCCAGAATGCTCTCCGAAGGGCCATAAAATGCAGCCTTGCTTATCGACCGAACAGACAGTTAAATAACTCCGGTTTTTGGCAGACAGACCGTGAAAAGAACTAAAATATTTCTAAAATATACTCTGACTGTAATAGTTAAGTAGGTAGTCGTTAGCACGAAGATAATGGAAGTTAATATCATCAATCATTAAGAAAAATTATGTAAAATGAAGCGTCTTCAGTAAATAATGAACTAATGTAAGAAGGTGAATAGAATAGAATAGAATAGTTCGATGTGCGAAGGCATCAAAATTATGGCAACCATGTTATTGGAGACATAAAATTGTATGTATACTTTGTCTGTTGGGTAGTCCTACGCTGTCTTTATGAAGAAAGACCTGAGATTACAGGTCGATATTAATTGTCTTGCTTGAAAGTGAATATTGAAACCGTTTATTTCAAAACAAAAACAGAAACAGTACAAAACGCTCAAAATAATATCGATAAAGCAAGCTTTTATTGCAACAATCGGTTGCAATACAATTAAACGAGAACCAAATCAAGTCGGCAGACGCTGATTCACTACAGTTTAAGACAATGCAGTCTCCATTAGCAAGTAGCGAACGCGCCCAACAATGGACTCACGAACAATGAGACATTTTCATTCACAATAGCTTTTCCTGAATATTGTATTTGACTATACTATGTCACACAATCTTAATAGCGAACACTCTTTACGGCTACCTCGCTCGCAACTTCCAAGTGATATTTTAAGTTTCTACTTCGGTTCTCATACAAAACTTTTGACGTATTCTCATACATATTTAACAGCGGTGGAAAATGAATGGTGTAATTCAAAGGTGTACGAATATGAATACGGCCCCTCTCGGAGAATTTTAAATTAACTAATCCTTTTTATGTTTAATTTTAACAATGTAGTTGTTTGCGTAACGTTGTATACATTTATTATGATACGCTATTTCACCGTTTTACGACTCAAGACTTTATCTCCTTACGAGTACCGAAGAAGATTTTCAAGTCACGAGAAGCTTTTCTTAAGCCTGCTTTACCTTACTTTTTCTTGTTTATATGTACGTGTCACTGTAATTATTTTTAATCGACTTGAAAAAAAGGAGGAGGTTCTCAATTCGACTGTATTTTTGTTATGTTTGTTAGCTCAGAACTTTTTTCAGGGTGAACCGATTTGGATGATTCTTTTTTATTTATTTGAAAGCTGATGCTTCACATGTGGTCCCATTTAAATTTGATCAAGTACTGACCAGTAGTTTTTGAGTTATCCTTAATAATGCGTATTTTTTCCACTTAGTTTATATTGATGATGTTATAATAATTTCATATCAAGTAGTGGTATACGAATGTGTGTAGGGTAGGTACCACAACAAAAAAGTGAAAAATAAAAACTTGTTTACAAAAATACAACCGACTTCCAACAAAAACACAAAAAAAACGTGAAAAATAACTTTAATTTCGGAAGTCGGTGCCCAAAAAGGAAAATACAAAACCAAAGACACCGACATCCGAAATTAAAGTTATTTTTCACGTTTTTTTTGTGTTTTTGTTGGAAGTCGGTTGTTTTTTAGTAAAAAAGTTTTTATTGAAAATATTTTTCAAAAACAAACGAATAATTCAGTGATCATTTAGTATACATAGTTTATAGTTAGTACTTGGTTGCTACATATTTTACTGCCATTGGCTCTATGATGTTAGTAAAATTATGCAAAATAAATTACCCTATTGGCATAATGCCTATAATCAAAATCACAGAAAGCCGACAGAACGGAAATAGGAACGTTATGTACCAGCAGAAGTCGACAAGCGCCATTCATTTCGAAATAAACTGGCCAATAGCTTTACTATAATGGTCACAATGTTACCTTCGTCTTTCTAAATATAGGTACAAAAGCAATTGAGTTTCTATAAGTAAGTATTTAAAGGGTCCAACAAACAGGCGCGACACGCGACGCAAAACAAAGGCACCGCCAGTCGCACGACGAGCGGTGCCTTTGTGTCGTGTGCGATTTATGTTGCGTGTCGCGCCTGTTTGAAGGAGCCTTCTTACTCTTGTTAATATTTTCGTATACAAATCTACTCCAAATCTAGTTATTGAAAGGAGATTACACAGAAAATCTGAGTCTTTTGTGAAAAATAATAATATACATCTTTTGTACCCACAACAATTGACGCCAACAGTTATTTTATTACTACCTTCTGCACGCGGCTTCGTTCGCGTGGAAGGCGTAATTGATGATTTCCATCAAACGGCTCGCATCGCATCGGATCGGAACGGATTTAATATTTTTTAAACTATATTAAATCGTGTACACAGTATTTAAAGTCTGTATTACCAAGCCGCGCACAGCATCTTGACCGCTCGCGTCTTCCGCGACACGCGATCGAAGCCGAAAGTATCCTGCGACGCCCGATCGGCTCCGTTCGCCTGTCGTCGTATCGTCAAAACGGTAGGAATGAAACTATTTGACTAGGCGCCGAAACGGATACGTTCGCAAGCGACGGTACGGAGCTGATCGTATGCGTCGACATCCTACCGGACGCGACCGGCTGTCGCCCCATCCGTTCGCATTCTTTCCGATCCGATGCGATGCGAGCCGTTTGGTGGAAATCATCCTTAAGACACCGCAATATCAAAATAACAGCCACATTTTTATAAAAAAATCCTGTATACTACGTTTGTAGTTTTGGTCTCAGCAGCCAAAATATGAAGAGAGTCAGGACTGGTCACGCGGGAGTAAGCGACGTACAGTTGTCCGTGTGAGAAGCAGCTCGTCCTGAGGACAACACCCGCAGCTTTCAGTAGTGATTTCCCATTGCTTGCGAAGTTTTTCGTTATTAGTGAATTAATGAACGCTTTCGTTCCTGTATATACTACCTAATGGCACAACACTGTTGCACTGACTGATGCTTTCTTAAAGATAATTTCTGACGAACGGCTGTCACTAAAATAACATAAAATTAGAATGTTAACACACGGATTTCTCATTAACAGTCACCTAACCATAGATATATTTTTTTATTATAACAAAAGACGTTTTATTTTGAGGTTCCATATTAAGTTGAGTTATTATAAGAGATGATAGAAAATATTATTTTTAGACAGTTTTTTCTCCATTTATTTCGATCAGTTACCCGCGGCTTCTGAGTGTATTTTGTATTTCATCATATTTTTTATACAAATATCCAGGATGAAAAGTAGCCTAATTCCTTTTCCAGGCTACATATTTGTCAATTTTCATAACGATCGGTTCAATGGTAACAAACATACAGACTGGCAGACAGAGATAGTTACTTTCGCATTTATAATAATTATTAGTATGGATGTACGCCCTTATTAAAGCACACCAAAAAGCGCCAACGTTAAAATATCAACGTCATATCTACTCAAAAAACTCAGTGGCATTTTCCTCTCAATGAAGCCAACACTTTCACATCAAGAGCTGTGAAATAGAATTTTCCCATCAACGTTTCTAGTGGATATTCTTTGTATCAGATATAGAAACATATTACAATATCAGTAGAGTTTCCCTGTCACGTACTAGACGCGTGACGATCGGTCGCGCCTGGTTGCAGCAACTTAGATAGTTGGTGGAAGTTGTGTTGAAAAATCGGTGACTCTTGGAAAGTCAAATAGTGGTATATTGTAAACCTGAAGAGTTGGCAACTAGGGTGGATTGGATGAGACCTGTGAAAAATGACTGTGTGTAGTAGATGCGTAGTAGATGCACTACTTCCCAGATTCATATTATTATGTATAGTTGTGGACTGGTTGACTAGACATAAACAGAATATTGTTTCTGAGAGTATTAGGTACATTTTTAGAGACACTTCCTTTGTTGACGATAACTGAGAAGAAACGCCAAAAGAAATTCAGAGAACCAGCAGGCTCAGCATGAGCACCGTTTTGTCGACGGAAGAGTAGACAAAAATGACATTCCGTGAAGACAGTACGACGGTAGCAAAGTAATAAGAGTCAATTGCACTTTTTACGAAATTCAGTAGATTATTCATGTTTTTCTTTTATTTTGCTTATATCTCGAAAATGGTGTGACTTATCGCAAAAATAATGAAAATTTCGACCCCCTTTATAAAATTCTTAAACCCCGAAAACTCAACATGTAGGTAATAATTTTTCACATTTTCCATACAATGACAGTTTGGGATAGAAAACTTTCTTCTGAAATACCCTACATAAAAAAGGACCTAGACAACGATCGGTAGAAACAAAAGACAAAATGACAGATTGTAGAAGATTTAAAGATTGAAGGATTTCTATGGTGCTATGTCAAAAATGGAGAAACGAAATGTCACTTTGTATAGAAATGGCTGTGTCTATTCTTTGTAGAAATAGAAAGCGTCACGCTAAGCCTGCAGGCCTCTTTTAAAGTCCCGAAATTCTAATACTATCAACGAAAGTTATCCTGAAGCTATTTAATAGGTTCTTTATATTGTAATACTACATAACACTAAAATATCATTCTCCAAGGGACAGAATACACCCGACACCGGTGACCGCAAACAGAGACCGCTGACCACAAACTGTAGCGTTGACAACGTGCCAACGCGGCAACGTGAGGATTACCGGCACCCGAGCTCTTAGAGCGAAGTTGGAGGGAAGTGTTTTAAATCGTCTCATTGGAATTAATAGCTATGGTCTGTTGCAATGAATATCAGTGTTGGGACTTAGATTGGAAAGTTTATACACGTAATTATTGCATTGCAGCCTCTTGACAGCTGTTGGAGAACACGCAATCCAGTTGAACGTCTGAACGTTGTCCAAGCGTTGGGCCAAAAGTTTCCACACCATTTCCGAATCCCTTACTTGGTTTTAGCCATATTGATATCTATTTTTTACCAATGGCAGTTTATTCAACACTATAACAGTATTTTCATTCGATTTTCGATTACAAAGCATCCAATCAATAAGTAAACAAACGGTACTTAGGCGCTAAACGGGTCACCACGTTTGCTCAATGCGGGTAGACAACTTGAGACACATTATAAATCCAGTTTTTCCACTATATTTGTCTACATTAACCAGTGTTGTTCCAGATGAGATACTTGCCAGGTTTAAACACACAATCTGTTAGCCTGAGAATCCCTTAATTTCCGGTCCATCACAACAGACTATCCGCTTAAATACCTCTCATTACTAAAAGTCAGTTAGTTGGCAGTGTTGGCACGTTATCAATGCCCGTAGTGGGAACAGCAGAGTGGCGAGCTTGCGGTTACCTGCCGTCATTCTGCGTCGTGTGATGACAGCGAAAACAATTCATGTTTACACTGGTTTACGCATTCGCTTCATGACAAGTCTAATCTAGGCGGTAGAACAATACCTTGAGTTCTCATCAGGATATTGTATATTCACTCGTGTAAGTTCTATAGCTCTATTAACAGTATTTTCATCCCACGAAGAGACGCGCGCTTTGCTTGTGGTAACCAAGTGTACAAAAATGCTGTGAATGTGCGTGAAGACGAGTAGCGTCAGCACATAACATACACACACACACACTTCCGACTTCTCCCGTATCTGGGCCGGTGCCGAGCCCCTGCGCTTACACACACACATTCACAGCATGTTTGTACACTTGTTAACTACAAATAAAGCGCACGTCGCTTCGTGAGATGAAAATACTGTTCACGACAAAAGTTACTTACCTGTGCCTTAAAATAAAATTGAAGCAAAACAAATGACTTACAACAAACAGGGTTTAGACGATGCAACATTTATTGTTCGTTCAACTTGTAGTATGCTACTATGACGTTGCAAAATCAATAAATAACGCAACAAGTAGCGACATCTTGTGTCAGGCATTGGCATGGCTGTCAGCGTGGTCTCTGTAACACTAGAGAAATTATGTCATGTAAATTATATACAAGAGTATTAGTTCATTTAAATAAAGACATAATAAAGAATATAAGACATAATTTCCCACATTGTATTTAAAACAATGCCTAAGAAATGGAAAATAACCAATAGACAAGAATTCTATTTAGTCTATGGTGGTGGAAGTTCTCGAAGGTTTTGTGGATTGATCCGGCTAAAGGGCAAGACCCGCAACGTGTGTGACACGATACGAATAGGATTTGGAATAGGGACTTAGTTCTGGAGGAGCAGACTGTACCCAAATAACCAATATATAACATAATAACAATAATATAACTTATTGGGTACCCAATAAGTCCCATTCGAAGCTGAATCCGGTCTGGCTGTTTTATGCTAGCCTTTTTTCTAATAGGATTTGCTCTGATACATATTCGAGACGTGATGCTTCGGAGTAGCCCTGTGGTCTGATGATTGGAATGAATCCGGGTGCTGGCAACCTTTGAGGTGTGGTCATCCATTTATTCAGGAAGGCTTTATTTAGCCGATATCGGTGATGAGGGAAGTTCGCTGCTCCAGGTAACGAAGCGTCATTATTATACCCGTAGGCCACGTAACGTGCAAACACAGGGGTATCCTGTGTTTGATGACAAGGGTCGTAGTCCCGTCAAGTGAAAGGATTAGTACTGAGAGATCACCGAGAATAATCGGTAAGGTAGCGATTTAGTCTATGAGACAGTTAGGCCTATTGTATGGACTAGGTGATGAGACCAGTTGCCATAAAGTGTTGTGTCGCGGATTGCTTAGCATAATCTTATGTTCCCGTTGTTAACACAACCTTGATAGGTAGGTACTTGTATGATTGAGCTAGTATCTATTAAGTGGTTCACCTCACGGACTCGTTATAACGACTCTGAGTTATTGTAATAGTCTCATTGCAGGTCAACACACTAATACAACTAGACCCGAGACTGGTTGTACTGGTGTGGAAGCCCAAGTGTATGGGGGAAGGTATGTGGCCAGCTACATTCAATATTGTGAACCTTCAATTGTGAGTTATTGTAATAAACATTGCATTGTGTAAGAAGATACTTGTTTAATTGAATCTTTCCCTAGCAGCTTATTATACCCTACAAATTTACTTTAGCACGGTGGTGAGTAGTACAACACCGAAGGAGACCCATCCAGTCTCCTAACCATTTCTGTACAACACCGAGGGCCGGGTTACACTACAGGCAATTAAATCGTAACCACTTTTACCTACACATTGGATAGGGAATATTTCAATATTGACCTGAATGAAAAAGTAAATGAAGAAGTAGGTGTTATATTTAGCGGAAATTAAGAAACTTCTGTTTTAGGAATACATGTTTAGAGAGGCATAAAAGTATATACATCATTTACATAAACTAAGGAATAAACAGAATTAATTTTCAACAAGGCGATTGTTTTTAGAGCTTTCTTGGAATATTGAAACTTTTGAATGGTACAAGAATTTTATCATCAGGACAAAGGGCGTGTGGAACAAAGGCAGTGGAGTGGGCGGATTTATACAGGCCAAGGTGAGAAAGTAAATTATTTCGATAGGTATTAAAACGTTTATAATCCAACGCTTGTCTAAGTATATTTGGCTGTTCCTTTGATCATTAACTTGTTTTGCTATTTTGAACTAAGATAATATTGTTAATATGAAAAATCATATTGTTCCCCGACTCAATCTCAAGGTCTGGCCGAAACAGGACGCAAAAATGTTATGGTTTAGTACCTACCACAATTAAGTTCCTATTACCTGAATAATTCAAAAACAAATATCTTAAAACAACAAAGATACTTAAACTTAACGATAACTGGTTACCATACTCGAGGCCTTAAAGGCTTGCACGGAAACATCGTAATAAACTTTTTAATTTTTAAGACGTCGAAATAATTATAAAATGCAAAGCTCTCCAGTGCAACCTCCAATAAATTAATTTACCTGCCATTATCGTGTTGCCATTGATAACTTTTGTGTAGATATTGTACCAGAATCTAAATATTATTTTCTTCAAATAAACGGTTTATTCAAGCACGAACCACGACCAGTTATATTACTTTTAAACTGATTTCAAGTGATTCGATTTGCTCGAATTCGCTCGCACGTGTGATTGGCACGCTAAAAGAATAGTATTTTAGCGTGCCAATCACAGCGGTTTCATGAGTTTGACAGCCATTCAGAAATCGAGTTTAGTGGATGATTTCCACTAAACGGCTCGCACCGCATCGGATCGGAAAGAATACGAACGGATGCGGCGACAGCCGATCGCGTCCCGCGGGATGTCGACGCATACGATCGGCTCCGTACCGTCACTTGCGAACCTATCCGTTTCTGCGCCTAGTCAAATAGTTTTTCTAATTCGGATGAATGTGTGATCGGATACGACGATAGGCGAACGAAGCCGATCGCGCGTCGCAGCATACTTTCAACTACGATCGTGTGTCACGGAAGACGCCCGCGGTCAAGCTGCTGTGCATGGCTTGGTAATATTGACTTTAAATACTGTTTACACCATTTAATATCGTTTAAAGATTGTAAAAACCAATCCGTTCCGATACGATGGGTTTGGTGGAAATCATCCTTAAATGTAAGTTCACGTCAATAGAGAAATGGGTGGGGATCCATCATACCAACTCTCAGTCATCTATCTATGACAGTGGTTCCCAACCAGTGGTCCGTGGACCATCAGTGGTCCGCAAGAACTAAAATATGGTCCGTGCAAGATTTCAAATAAAATGATAGAAACTGTAAGGACGCATTTTAATTTGGTTCTTTGGAGCAGTTTTGGTGTAAAAAAGCAATTTCATACAATAAAATTCGCTTTTCTCCACAACTTTCATGCGAACAAGGGTTTTCTGCTTTACTGTTAATTAAAAACAAGTCTTGGAATCGATTGAAAGTAATTGATAATATGCGAGTATCTTTAAATAAAAACATTACCCTAACAATTCAAGAACTTGTACAGAAGATGCAAGCTCAAAAATCTCATTAAGTTATGTAAAATAAATAGTCTACAAAAAAATTCAGTGTTTTATTAATTAAGGTCACTTTTGAATCTTACGATTAAATTTTATTTTTATATTGATACAGTTTTTTAACCTTGTGGTCGTTGCTAATAATAATGAAATCAAAGTGGTCCCTGGTCAGAAAAAGGTTGGGAACCACTGATCTACGACATAACGGTTAGGTAAAATTTTGACCTTGAGCTGGCCTAGCGTGGTACGGAGTTTCGATTGAAAACGAGGCCAGCTTATACTAGTTTTGTTGTTTTGTGGCTTAAACTAAATTAAACTTGCTAAATTTTAGAAAAATCATATAATTTTCAATATTTGTTAATATTCGAGCACCATGAATCTATCAGATAATTAATTTACCTGACATTGCTTTATATTTAATTATTTTTACCTAATCTGGTATAGTAATTTTATTCTAGGTCCATTGTCTTCACATATAATTATATAAAGTCAAAAGTCAAACTCAAATCATTTATTTCAAATAGGCACATAAAAGGCACTTTTGAACGTCAAAATTTACAGGAAAATAGAATTGATTCTAGTTGCCCCTTCCAAAAGGATAATTAATATGTATTCAAAATATTGTACAATATTTTAAAAGAGTGACGGTGGAGTTTCTTCCCCATTCTTCTCCATACGAAACTACCTTTTGGAAGACTAGAATCAATTCTATTTTCTTGTAAATTTTGACGTTCAAACCTGCCTTTTATGTGCATATTTGAAATAAATGATTTGACTTTGCTTACGTACGCAGCATTCTGTTCATCTGTATGATAGATAGATAAAGGCTTTGCGCAACAAAATATCAGTTTAACTCCCAATAGAGAAAACTGAGCAGTTTCCTGAGTCGAGCTGCACGATTACTGACAAATGCGTGCACTGACTGGACAGGTCCACTCAATCTGTGTGGTTCTTTCCTCAAAAGACCATTTCAGATACCAATCTGCATGGTCTTCGCATGACCTGCCCAAGATTATGTCAGGACCTTAAAAGAGACTGTGACCTCTGAGTTTGTTTCGGCCTTTCTTCTCAGAGTAGTCAGATAGGAAACGCCGACCTCATCTAGTTTAAAAAATATGATTGACGTGTAAAAGTGTTTGCACAAACCTACTTACAGAAATAAAATATATTATCATTTAGCGACCAAGAAATGCTTTAATAATTTAAGGCCAAAGACTGAAGCTGATGCATGTAATATTACATTTAAAGTTTATACATCCTTATGGAAAGGAGTTGCTAGCTCGGATATCACGTGAGAGGAGCACGGTAATCCAGTACGTGCTTCTACAAAGTTATTTAGCTGTGATGTAAGAAAAGCCTTGTCAGAAGCCCGGCTTGTAGTTTTCGGAATGAAATGAAATATCATACCATGTCGAGTAATGCTTTTGGGAAATTATGTGGAGCTGTGAGTGTGTTTTTAACATACTGCATGCGAAACAGCAAAGTTTTCCATACGAATTTAGTTTTGTTTATGTAACTTGATAATACATACATAAACTCACGCCTTCTTCCCATGGGGGTAGGCTGGAACTATAGAACACCACCTGTCCTGCCGGGGCTGCGGATTGTTCGAAAGAGTTACCGTGGCCCTGGCGCACAGGCAACTGAAGGAACACGGGTGGGTTTTAGTCAGTAAGAGTCTGACACGCCCTTCCGCTCCGCCCAGAGCGGGAGACGTCATTTGATGATTTCCCACCCATAAAAAAAAAAAAAAAAAAAAAAAAAGCACCTGTTACAATCCTTACACAGTCCTTTTGCTTCGTTTACGTTAAACATCTAGTCACACACGAACGCCGGGTGATAATCTGTGTTTTTATTTTAAAAGTAAAGATGTTTCTGGTATTTCATCCATGGCACTTCAGGGCGTTTTGGGTTTGAAGTCTGTCTACCTCTTTGTAAACTCATGGCCCTCAATCTGCTTTCCTGGTTCGTTATAAGCCGAAGGTTCTTTAACACATTTAAATAAAAATTACGTCCTTGAATTGTTTTGTCTATTATAATCAGCAACGTAATTTAAACACAATTTATTGCACGGCTTGATAAAACATGACAAAACTCTATGTCATTTCAACAATGCTGATGCACTATTCAACTCAGCTCAGACTTTCTCGATAGAGCAAATCCAATGTAACTAGGTTAATGAGATATAACACGCAAACAGTGTAATAGAACCATTATACTCAGAACCGAGCTCCGCAGAAGTGGGAATGCTAGGATGCCTCAATAATACAGTGAAATACTATTGACTAGCTCATGTCATCCAATTTCCTGTTTGATGATTACATCAATCTGCTACGTTGTGACATTTGATTGCGTGCACTGTATTGAAACGTGGATGAACAATGTTGAATTTTGGAGCTGTTCACGATATTGTCATGATAAAATATACATTTCTATGATAAATTAGTGACACTTAACTGTTGTAGCATAATTATTCAATATAAAACTAAAAAGAGGTCACTACAAAAATTCAAGGTCACTCAGCGATTATGGTGTGAGACATGCAATTTTACCAGATTCGTATTCGATAGTAAGTACTTAGTATCCGATGGTACGCACTTGGTGTTCGATGTCAAAAGCTTAGTGTCCGATGGTAAGCGTTTGGTACCCGATGGTAAAAGCTTAGTGTCTGATGTTAAGCACTTCGTGTCTGATAGTAAAAGCTTAGTGTCCGATGGTAAGCACTTGGTATCCGATGGTAAAAGATTAGTGTCCAAGTTTAAGCACTTGGTGTCTGATGGCAAGTACTTAGTATCCGGTGGTAAGCATTTGGTATCCGATGGTAAAAGCTTAGTGTCCGATGTCAAGTACTTGGTGTCTGTACTTGTTATGCGATAGTAAGTATTTTGGGTCCGATGGTAAGTACTTGGTGTCCCATGGTAAGTACTCGGTATCCCATGGTAAGTAAGTACTTGTTATACTATTTTATTAAACGATATTTTTAGATTATTCAACTGTCAGTCAATGTTGAAAGTAATGTTCTATAATTTGTTGAGAGTAGCTGAGGGTCATTGCTGAGTCACTGTAGTCGTGATGGTCGCTCGTTGTTGAACATAATGTTCGGCCGTTATTACTAAAACTGATTTGAAATTGCTTTAACTAGGTCTGCGTAAAGCATTATGCTACACGAAGTTTACGCTCATCAATTGATTAAATGCTTAGTAAATAAATATTAATTGGTGTATGATTGTGTTTTGATTAATTACCAAATTCATTAGTAGGTTACTGCGTGTAGTTACGAGGTCAATATAATGTTGCTCTAGTAATTAAATTACTGTCTGTTTTGTTTGGAGTTAAAATTATAACAATGCTGTGGCATTGTTATAGAAAATTACAAGCTTTTGAATGACACATTCAATTCTCGGGTAAGCCAGTATTAACAATGAAATGATCGAAAATTTACCGAAACATTGATTTGGTAAATGGTAAACAGAGTGAAATATTTATTCTAAGAAATATTTATATATTTTCCAAGATTAAAAAAATCTACAACATATTTTTCACATGTTTTGCATAAAACATCAACCTGCTATTATCAATTTTCCTAAAGAATAAAAGATAAACTAATCTTTTGACAAGCCTTGACAGAACAACACGGAAAGATAATATTTTTTAATAACTTGAAGGAATTAATATGAAAAGGTACTGAGCAAACAATAAATTGTTTTGTCAAAATAATCTGACGAGATCGTCTCAATCTGGGGCTCATCACGTGCCCTTCGAATTACTATTGTTCTCAGAGAAAAAGGAAATATTTAAGTACACAGTGACCATAATTAATATTAATTATTATACGCCACCATGTATTAATTATTTTTGTGTTTTTATTAAAGTAGATTGAATAATTATAATACGTCTCGTCTATTAAAACATTTTTTCAAATATTAGAATGCTTTTCAGCCGACTTTAAGAAAGCAGAAGGTCCTTAATTAAAATTTAAGAACCCATTACTGGTTTTATGAGGCTATTTGGTCTATGTTTTGCTAGATTGAAATTACTGTAGACCTTACGTCTAACATCTCATAAGAGCATGTCTTATTTATAATAAATTATTTCCTTATAATTTTGAGTAATGTTATTTTAGAAAATCCTACATATGAACGAGTTTATTTAATTTTGATTTGAGAAAAAAATTAATACTTGAATACTCGTATACCTAAACTATTACTACAATTCACAAAGAGTAAAACGAAATACAGTTTTCATAATTCAATATAAAGATTCATACATATAAGTCTCAATAAGAGGTCAGATGCAAGTCGGACTCGCAAACGAAGGGATCCATACCACCGTACAGTATTTAAAAATACTTTTTTTTAATCACGTTCCTTTATTTGGTACCCCATTTAATTTTTAACTTTATTTGTATAATTTTTTGTGAAAACGGCCATAGTAGTTAACACTCTGTAAAAAATCTTACTTTCTTTCTTTCTTTGTTCTTCGTTGTGTCCCTCGTTTCGCTAAATCATGGTGACATAAGTTATCCACCTGGTACAGGTGGCGGCCTCTATTGTAGGTTGACAGCTTTTGTCTCAGCACAAAAGGTCAGCCGTGAAATAAAGTCTAAAAACCAGTTCAGTTTAATTATTACAAACCCTTCTAAAGGGGCTTTGTTTCACTTATTTTAATGCATATTGGTTTTTGCCCCCCTTTCTTTCATAACCAAATTTGTTCGAGTTTTAATCTGGTATTTTTTTTGAGTTGTGTTTTTTTTTCTATAGAGACTTCTAACAACTGGAAAACGAAACGTTTTTACAAAAAAAAAAAAAAAAAAAACAACCGGCTTCCAAATAAACACTACAAAGTTTCGGAAGTCGGTGTCTTCGAATCTATATTTTAGTTTTTGCCACCTACTTCTGAAATTGAAGTAATTTATGACTTTTTTTTTGAAGTCGGTTGTTTTTTTTTTCTCTTTTAGTAATGGTACCTACCCACCACACCAATTCGCATACCACTACTTGCTATGTAAACAAGAGTAGCAGGAAGTATTATAACATAATCAATA
The DNA here is from genome assembly GCA_917490735.1 of Dryobotodes eremita. Taxonomy (NCBI): domain Eukaryota; kingdom Metazoa; phylum Arthropoda; class Insecta; order Lepidoptera; family Noctuidae; genus Dryobotodes; species Dryobotodes eremita. The sequence continues at coordinate 2,466,152 of OU823252.1, read as the reverse complement.
AAGACAATGTGGACTAAATACGTATTATCAAAGCTAACTCAAAAACTACTTAAACAAGGTTAATCAAATTAATATGGGACCACCGCGCACGCTTCTTCTACCAAATGAAAAAATTATTTCCAAAATCGGTACAGAATTACTGAAAATATCAATGAATAAAATAATAAAATACATGCAGACGATCATTTATAACTTTTTTGGAAGTTGGATGAAAATTTTATGGAAAAGTTACCGTTGAATTTCAATGTTACGAGTATAACCAATTAACACTCTTTTTGACCACATTATTAATCACATCACAAAATAAGCTTCTAGCTTTAATCGAACCCAAAAACAAAGCCTTTTCATCTCATGCCTATATTTTTTAACTATCGAATCGATCCACTCATAGCAATCCCCGAATTAATTCGGAAACGCCAAAGCCACTACACAGCGATCATAAGGAGCACTCCACAGAAGTGGTGGGTACTTGATCCATCCGTACTCAAACCTGTTTTACGTCCCAGTCGAACTTATTGTCAGAATTCTAAGTTTAATCGTGAATGTCATGTCAAGGTTATTGTTTTGTGGAAATCTGCGGGGTAATTGCGTAACACACTTGCCATACCAAGCCTTTCATTTTGACAATTCAAAAATGTTCATTACTTCGTTTATGTTGTCGAGCAGACGGAACTTTCGAACTTAAAAAGCAATGGAATACGAATTTCCTTCAAAATCCTGCGGAGTGAGATAGAAAGCGGGTCGCGCAATTGGGGTGCTGTTCATAATTATGATAATTCAGTCCTGTTAAATACTCTTGTATTTTTTTAAATATTCTCAACGTAATCAGCTCATAACTGTCATCTTCTCAGTTCTGTCTGGTATTCCACTTTTTATATTCTGTCTCTCGGCAACCACAATTAGCCAGAACTGCCCACCATCGAATAAATAGCAGGATATTATTTTGAGCAAATATTGTAGTTCTGCGGTCACCAGCCAATTTCTGATTAATCCTCGTCACTGTTTTTCTTGGTATCTGATATGGAAGTGAACGTTTATTGACTGAAATGGTATGCTTTCACAACAAAGATTGCATGTTTATTTATTCTTCTCACTTCAACGCAATACTGCTATCGTTCCAGAAACTCATACGATTTAGGAGTTTGCATTCTTTTGGCAATCAATTAACAATCACCTCAGCCTATCGCAGTTCACTGCTGGACGTGGCCCAGGCTGCTCCACAACACCCTGTCTTCCGCCTTCCGTAGCCAGTCTTTCCCAGCCACCTTTTAAGATCGCTAGCTGGGGAGCGTCCCACACCACTCCTTCTTTTGGCAATACATGTGTGAAATCCGTATAAAAAATGAATATTTTTCTGACTAATAATACTGCACTACTTCCTGCATTGCCACCGATATCTAACATTACCCACAGTGCCCGAAAGCGACTGGGTTTTACGGTATCGGTAATTTAAATGACGCATAATTAACAGGACTTCTAACGCAGGACGATAAAAGAAAATGTACTCGGAATATTAACGTCGAAATATTTTTACGAAAAGCTGAACACTTCACGAGAAAACAGTATTTACACAACATAATATAAAGTTTATGATTGTTATAGGATTAAACATTAAATTACCTTTGAATCTGAATATCCGCAGGTACGAGCTAAAAATAATCACAAAAATGGTGTTTATATTGAAGACATTTTTTGAATGTTATGTTAAAATACCGTCAAAATACCTTTCAAGCTTACATATCTTAAATATTTTGGCCCAAAATTAATGGAAATCATATTGATAAATACTAGAATGACTTCGGCACCACACTGAAAAGAAAATAAATTCTTCAACGGAATTAAACACGAATCAAAACAAATTAGAAATACTAATAATTCACAAACTAGCATCCACATATATCAACGTAGTTGTAAGTCCTAATGTTTTCTTTCAATTAGGATGTTGCTAGAACTTTTGAATCGTCAGAAGTTACCACGGGTTGAGTGTTGATTCTACTGTTAACTAAGAAGTAACTCCCAAGTCTTTTGTGGTATTTGATGTAACAGAAAATATGAGAGCTTGCACCACTGAAAGTTTGTAAGATCTTTGCTCTTTCGTTTTTCTGGTGTATTCAGGGAAACTTTTGTGAGATGTCCAAGTTGGGTCTACAGGAAATTGTATATCGTATAATTTCGATTTCTATTTTCGTTGTATATTGTGTAATTTTTGTTGTTGTCGTATATCTTGTAACGAGTTTGCTGCACCATATTAGCCAGCTCTGGCAAAGGCTCAAAAAGTTTTAGAATAGATACTTAGTAACTGCTTAACAGAAGGCCCAGATCGCCCCATACTAGATAGTCCGATGACTTAAAAAGAGAGACTCGCGGGAATCCTCTGGAGGCGAGAGATACAAGACCGGTCGATGTAAATCGAATCGGTAGAATACGAGGCGTTTAGCTACTTGTTATTAGTGTTATTTTTTGTCTATTTTTTTGTAATATGTGTCTTGTTTGTGCAGAATAAATAATTTTTCTTTCTTTCTTTCTTTTTCTTGTGGTGACGCTTGAAATTTTGTTGGTGATGAAAAGGAGTTGTTGAAAAATATTCTTGTTGTAACCTTATCTTTCAAACTGAATTACAGTACGGAAGGTTACCTCACAAAACGCATATTCGACCCAACCTACTCGCTTTGCATCCAAACAATCCGATTATAGGAAAACAATGCCCCACGTCACCGCAATAATACCCCTATTTACTAACAATGTGATCACCAGGCATTCATTCAATCCATGTATTAATTAGTCCACGGTTAATTGATTATGAATGTTCATTCGACATGAGCTGTGTTAATGTGCGATTAAACGATACTGTTAGTTCATTCATTCTGTTCGTTCAATGGGATTTAAGGTACTGCCCAAACGTAGGAAACCGTAAAACGCTTCGTTTTTGTTATACAGTAAGTCGTATTGATACATTATACAAGCCAGTTTTTTTTTCGTGTATTTCAAAATTATCTAAAAAATACTTATTGAATAATAATTCATAAAAATAAGTATTATGATAAAATAATCGTTAAACGGAGCTCGAAAACATATTTTTCGTCGCATGATTCTCAAAATTTTGGGCGATAGCCATCATATTTTATGTAATGATAATGAAGGGAATTCAATCGAATAAAGAAATAGGTACCTAAAAATTATTCCACTGAGCCGTTATTTTTTAATTCAATTACAAGTGCAAAATTTTTAATTTTCTCATTCAACTAACATCAAACGCATCGCCTGTTTTGAACTTTATTGGCTGCCGCGATGCGCTATTGTAAAATTTGCTTCTTACTGCGCCTTATTGGCTTTCCTAAGGGAGTGTTAGTTTTATTGGATGTGAACTCAAAGTGAACTATAAAGTTTTTTTTATGAAAGTATGAATCAAAAAGGAAATGGTGAAAATCGCAGGTCGCAAATAAAATGTAAGCCACTCAGTACTGACCTTTGTACAAATCTATAGTATAGACGTTTGTCCAGCTGTGGACATCGGATATTATAGAACGTATGAATCTTGTCTATTTTTCTTTTGTTTGTGGCCGATAGACGTTTTATATTAAAGTAAAATAAATAAATAGGACTGTTATACAACCCTATATACCATGTGGCAATTTATTAGGTTTTGCCACGATTATTATGAACACATGTGCATCCTTGATGACGCGAGCTCGCGACAGCACCAGCAGTATTCTTAGTGTAGTCGCAGATTGGTGGGATTCCCCGATGTTGCGGAGGTCGATGCAGCATTGGCGACATGGTTCGATTCCCGCACGGAACAAATATTTGTATGGCCTACAAGTAGTTGTTCCGGGTCTGGCTGTTTGTGTACGTGAGTTTAAACGCACCCACAATACAGGAGAAATTCCGAGTGTGGGGCAAGGTTTCAACAAAAAAAAAAACACGTGTGGCACTCGGGGACTGCCGTGGTAAAGCTATTGCATAGTATTTTTTATCAACTTATGCAATTATAATTATTTATTTATTTTTTATTTATGCAGTATTTTTTTTGCTTCGATATTAATTCAAGTACAGTCGTACCATATACATACACGTTAAGCGAACGCTCGGCCGAGCTATATGGTAGGCGGAGTGGGGGGTGTTAGGTTTTATTTTCGTTACGGAATTTCTTGATTCGGTCGCCGCGCTCAAAGCTCGCGATAAAAGCTATGCAATAGCTTAAAAGAAAAAAAAGCTCCGCGCTGAATTTTAATTGTATGTTGCTGTGTGTCTGTAACCTACTAACACTAGAAGTTAAGTAAAATTGTTAGGTATTGGCTCTATGGACTCCAGTCTGAAATAAAATTTTCTATTCTATTCTATTCTATTATGATGATGATGATGACGAAATCATAAAATATTTTTACATTGAGTGACTGCTTGATATGAAAGTGAGATAAAGAAAGAAAGAAAGAAAATACGTTTATTTAGCACAGACTACAAAGCACACGACACAACATATACATACAAGTAAAAAAGAAAAATAAAACAAACAAATAAAAAGTGTAAAGAGAAAAGAAGAAAGGAAGAGAAGTGTAGGAGAGATGATTTTGGGTTGATTCGATAATTATAAACAGGTAGGTATAATTAACAGAACATTATTTCACACATTAATATATAAGCCAAGGTTAAATAAACTACGTATCACACAATGTCCTAGCATCTCAATAAGCATAGAATACGTTTCCAGTAAAATAAAATTACTACATCCTAAATCAAATCTTAAATTGACAGCCGAGTCACAGGCAACCAATTTATTATGAGTTTAGCGATGTCATGCCCCAAACGATACATGGCGATACCTCTATCTGTGCAACATGACAACTACTTGCGTATTGTATAGACGAAGTCTGAATATTTGCTCAGCCGTCTGAGTTGCGAGTTTGAGAAACGGTGGATAGATGGCGTTGTAAACCATTTTGTTGATGCTGAGTTTTTCATTGAATTAAAAGGAGGGAATATTTGGGTGATTTTCTAAAATAGATGTATAGCTACAAGGCGTTATATTAATGGAATATTTAATCATTAGATGGCGCTTATGATTGCTAAGTGATGAATATATACGGCTATGTTTTACTGTGTCAGTTAGTTACTTAACTAAGTACTAAACGGATATAGATAGCAGCTGTACTTGATAAGTAATTAAAACTATCTACATTGCATAGTTTAATATTAGTTAACTTTTAGTAACTTAATTTATTATATTTTGTTTTGCACTAGCTACTTACTTTTCAATAGGGCTTTCGATGAAGTAAAGGGCATATGAAATTATCATACAGGCTGTCCTCTAAAATTAAAAATACCCTGGTATGTACTTTATTTTATTTTAAACATAAGAGTTTTATGTATTACCTACATTGTGTTATCTGATAACTACATTAACCATTACATTATTTTAGCACCAACACGTAATACATCTATCGTTCACCACATATTTATTTATTTATTTATTTAGGATCTCCAACAAAATATATGCATGTCGGAAATACGTTAAATTAATCGTTTGACTTTGACAAATCGGGACGCCAGCGCCACCGGGTGGCGCTCGACAGAGTCTATAACGCTAACGCTTGACCGGAGAAAACCAGAGTTTGTTGTTGCCGGTTAAGCAGTGAACACGTTTAGAAACTGTCGCGCGTTCCGTATAGTTGTGTCGTGTACCTACAGTGTGTGATTCGCAAATATGATTAAATTGTTCGTAAATTATAATATAATAATATAACTGCAAACGGTTTTTCTATTGCGCAATAACCAACACTTCCCATAGTTTATTTTTTGTTTTCTTTTTGTGTGGGAGATCATCAAATGACCTCTCCCGCTCTGGGCGGAGCGTGTCAGACTCTTACTGACTAAAACCCACCCGTGTTCCTTCAGTTGCCTGTGCGCCAGGGCCACGGTAACTCTTTCGAACAATCCGCGACCCCGGCAGGCATCGGTCCTATCGGACCCCGTCAATGGTGCTGACATCTCTTTGAGGCGCGCGTGGAACACGACGCGCCGTCGACCTGGGCCTGGTTCTTACCAGGCGGCGAGCTGCCCTTCCCATAGTACGCCTACAGTAGTTAAAATATGGCTCATAATAACGAGAGAGACATACCTTCTCCGTCATACACAATACATTACATATAAATTAAGGGCAACATCAGGTATTAAGTAGGTGTAGTCCTTCACTTATAGGAGATCACAACTAAGCTAACAAATTTAAAATATCAATAATAGTTAAATCTGGAAAAAGTTAGTAATATTTTAAAAGACACAATAATCAAAATTAAATAATTTAATTATAATTGAAACGGCTTTTCATTCTATACTTTAATAGTCACAAGCCAAAATTACGTGTTCATTGAAAATAATTTATTACAACCATTTTCGATGTTCAGTTAACAAAGTGCCTGAAACAAAGCAGTGGTTAATATAGGAATGGCTCAAATTAATTTCCAATAGCTGGGTTTATTTCATTCCTGTTTAATAAACGGCAAATTATAGAGAGATTAGCAATGTTTCCTATGTGAATGGAGCTACATATACTTAATTGTGATTTATTCATAAATTTTCCGTGGAAATGTAAATTACATACAATGTTTTCTAGAATCGGTTGGGTGTTTTTGCTGCGTTGCAGTTTCATTAGGCAGTTACTTTATTACCTGTGTTTTAATAATTAATTTAAAGAATTTACCAATGAGTAGTTTCTGTTGATTAATTCCACAATTTCCACATCAACCCTCGATTTCGGATATTGATCTTAATTAGTGACGACAGCTGAAATAATTATGTGGTGGGGTCCTCACTTAACATCACTTGCAGGGCGGCTAAGTTCAGCCGCTTACGCTGTTTGGAAAATCCGTCAATTAACAGACGTGAATACCGCGAGACTAGTATATTTTAGTTACTTTCATAGCATTATGTCTTACGGTATTCTGCTGTAGAGACGGGCTGCGGATATTGATTCTATCTTTATTCTGCAAAAGATGGCTGTCAGAGCCATCTAGAACCTCCGCAAACGCGAATCTCTAAGGGAACTGTTTAAAAAAATTAACATCATGACGGTACCTTGTCAATATATATATGAAAAAATTATGTATGTTCGAAAAAATCTACATCTTTTTAGTAAGATAAGTGACAGGCATAATTTCAACACTAGAAATAGGAACAAATTAGATCAACCACGTTTCAGGTTATCTAAAGTACATACTTCTTTTATAGGGTACTGCGTAAAATATTATAATAAAATACCACTCGATATTCTTCAAATAAATGAGAAGAAATTTAAAACATGTATTAAACGCACACTATGTAAACAAGCATATTATAAGTTCAATGACTATATAGTAGATAAAAATGCTTGGCTTAATGCTGGTCCTGCTCCACAGCCACTAGGGCGCACTAGTTAAAATTTGAATGTTTGGAAGAGATACTCCTTTCTTTTTCCCCCTTTTATTTTTCTGACATTGCGAACTTAATGTTTGTTTATTTTTTATAAAATATGTTTTATTATTGAATAACTCAATAGATATTTTAATGATTATTTTCTTTTAGGTAGTAAAATTTTATGAATTGCTCAAATACATTGCAAACTATAGTTTTGTATAATTTAGAAGCATTTTTCAATTTTGTAAATGTGAGTACCATGGATTCGTTTATTATATAATTATGTTGACTTGACAGCATGGCAGTTGAGACTATGTCATGCTCACTTAAATGTCTCATTGTTGGTGGCGCGTGTGTTGGATCATTCGGTTCCCTACAAAATGGTTGAGCTGGATGGTGCTGATCCACGCGTCATGTTCGTGAACGGGCGCCGTCAGTTGAGACTGGTCAGCTCTTAACTGCCACGGCTTATTTTTATTATTATTCTTATATTTTGAATTGTTTCTTAATATATATTTTTTTTCATTGTTCTTGCATATAGAAGCAACAAGAATAATGTACCCAGGATTTTGTAATATGTTGATTTAAAAAGAGTGTCCTTGGAGTTTCTTGCCCGTTCTTCTCCATAGAGATCTACGTTTTGGAATGGGCAACTAGCTTCAACTTTCTGACTAACTGACAGACTCTTTCACAATTCAAAAGTGCCTGTAAATGGTTTAATTGAAATAAATGCTTTGAGTTTGAGTTTGAGTTTATGCTGCAAGCAAACATACTTTGATTTCTGATCCTTTTTTTTTTGAATAATAAAGATGTGAAATCCGAAGTGTTATTTTCATTTTTATTTTCTTAGAAAAACCCTCACATCTTTAGGGAGTGTTCAGGCATTCCAGGAAATGAACAATTAATAGGCATGACTACGTTTAAGACCAGCGAGGTAATTACGTAACGTACTAACAGTAGGAATGGCTTTCATTTTGACAGTTCAACAACATTCATTGCGTTATTTACGTTGTTGAGCAGACAAATTTTCCGAACATATGAAGCAATAGATTAGCGATAGGCTTCAAAATGATTCAGATTGTGATAGATAGTGTGTTACGCAATTAGGGTGCTGATAAAACAACATAAAGCATAGGCCTCGTTACTGCCTCGTTACTGCCTCGTTGGTATAGTGACAGCAAGAGCTACTGCTAAGAATGAGGTCCTGGGTTCGATTCCCGGGTCGAGCAAAGTGTTATTGGGTATTTCTATCTGGAACTTCTCTCAGTAGCAGCTCGGACTTAAACATAATTGGAGTGATTGAGTGTGGATTGAGTGTACTATACTATAGCTACACCTCTGCCTAACTCTTCGGGGAATGCAGGCTTGAAGTTATTTTATATTAAAACATAGGTACTTTATCCAATTTTATTACCTATCTACTTAATAGTTCTAGGAAATACTCAACGATCAACTAAGTATTACAACCACTTGTTTGTGGCCATATATCAATCACGAAATGAGGCAGGTACAATAAATTTAAACGTAAGTACCCACTTTACTTAGGTGCCTCGTTTTTCTACAGAAACCAGTTAGTTTTAGATCTATTTGGTCTGCTTTAAAGGAAAATATAGATATCCTTTTTAGGTTCCGTAGCACGATGCCTAATTTCGCACTTAGTTGACTTTTTAGGATTCTGTATACCCAATGGGTGCTAACTGGACCCTATCAATAAGGCTCCGCTGTCCGTCCGTTCGTCCATCTATCAAAGGGCTCAATCTCTGGAACCGTAATAGGTTGATACTTCAAATTTTTTATTTTATTTTTTTATTCAAATTTAAAGGGCTTTGTCGCACATGCGATTATGCCGCCCTGGTTAGCTTAACAAAATCATACTAATCTCTATTTAACTTAACCTTAGCATAGCTAATTTGTAAAGTATTCTAGCTGCATCAGAAAGTGGCTCAGCTAGGACACTATTACAGTAACCTATCTCTCTAATCCTACAATCTAAGCTATTTCTGAATTCCTCGTTGCGGACACATTCGGTTAATATGTGATAAACGTCATCAACGGAATTTATACAAAAATCACAATAAGTCGTTGTTGTTTTTGCCATTAGGTGTAAGAACTTATTACACGGAATGTGTCCGGAACGAAGTCTTAGTGCGATAACAGTATCACATCTGTTCAACAGCTGATTATCTATCCACGGTGAGTTCAATGGATGTGGTTGGATCGTTTTGTACCAGATTCCTTTTTCTTGTGATCTTTTATTGAAGTACTCCTTCCAAAGCGAATAACAATCCTGTTTGATATTAGGTATAAAGTTAGTAAAGTAAGCAGAAAAGTATACAGGAATTCCATCACTTATGGCCTGCTTGGCTAGTAAATCAACAATATCGTTGCCTCTTATTCCGATATGTGATGGAATCCATTGAAGAACTATGTGTTTTCCATCAGATTGTAGTTTCAAAATAATTTTCAGAATAGTGTAGGCTATCGGTGTTCCTCGAAATGTCGAGGTACACCGAGCCAAGTGTTGGAGCGAACTTCTGGAGTCTGTGAGAATGACAACATTGTTCTGATGTATTGATTCTACACACGACAGAGCTTCTGCGATCGCAATCAGCTCCGCTTCCATTATACACACACTAGCATCAATTCGAAATTTCATTGAATTTCTACTTGAAATTTTAACAGTGTTTACTACTATGGTCGCTATAGTAAAAAAAAAAAAAAAAAAACAACCAATCAATCTTTGTCCACTTTTAAAATTATGGTTAAAAAACACTTCCTCTCTCCTTAAACATCATCATTACATTTAGTTTCCTTGCTCTTGTTTCATGTTTATTATTGTATATATTATATGTAGATAAGTATATGTTTTATGTATGTATGTACTTGTTGTATATATAAATGGTACACCACTGACTACCTGCATTATTGTCTCTCCTTCTCCCTTGAATCTATCCAAAAGTTGTCTGTAAAAGATCGCTTTTAGCGATAAGACCGCTCATTGTGTCACCCTGTCTAAAATGTCCACATTTATATCTGTAATTTTTATGGTGTACATAATAAAGAATATTCTATTCTATTCTATTCTATTCTAAAAAAAGTTAAAAATTAAAGGGTTAAATATTGTACGGTGGTACGGATCACTTCGTGTGCAAGTCAAACTCAAACTCAAACTCAAAGCATTTATTTCAATTAAACCATTTACAGGCACTTTTGAATTGTCAAAGAGTCGGTCAGTTAGTCAGAAAGTTGAAGCTAGTTGCCCATTCCAAAACGTAGATCTCTATGGAGAAGAACGGGCAAGAAACTCCAAGGACACTCTTTTTAAATCAAGATATTACAAAATCCTGGGTACATTATTCGTGTTGCTTCTATATGCGAGAACAATGAAAAAAAAATATATAAAAAAACAATTCAAAATATAAGATTAATAATAAAAATAAGCCGTGGCAGTTAAGAGATGACCAGTCTCAACTGACGGCGCCCGTTCACGAACATGACGCGTGGATCAGCACCATCCAGCTCAACCATTTTGTAGGGAACCGAATGATCCAACACACGCGCCACCAACAGTGAGACATTTAAGTGAGCATGACATAGTCTCTACTGCCATGCTGTCAAGTCAACATAATTATATAATAAACGAATCCATTGTACTCACAATTACAAAATTGCAATATGCTTCTAAATTATACAAAACTATAGTTTGCTATGTATTTGAGCAATGAATAAAATTTTACTACATAAAAGAAAATAATCATTAAAAGTCCATCTCGTACTTGTTTATATTTCCAAGTAATCGGAAGCATAATGCAAATATATTGAAACCATCATTACCTAAATTAGATCACAAAATGCCCACAATCACATACTGTCTTAAGTTCCTTTCTTAATAGATTGTTCTAATCGCTGTTTGTCTCAAAATCAAAAATCGATATCAAAATATTTTATTTCACATAAACCTACATGGACACTTATGACACGTCAGAAGCTAGGTGCACGGTTCCGATTGGTCGTTTCCTACGGAGAAGAGCTAGCAAGAAACTCCACGGTTACTCTTTTAAAAATGATTGGCATTTACAATGTTTTCAAATTACAGTGTTAATAGGTAAGGGAGGACAGTGTAGGCCTGTCAACGAGTAACAGGTATTTTACAAAATATAAATAGGTCTATAAATCTACAGTCTACCAGTTAGGCCTACAACGTTCTCAAATTCACAAAATATAAAAGAATCTAAATGAGAGATAAATAAACCAATAAAAGCCTATTTAAACCAAATGACATGTCTACTTCGGTAACCGTCAGTGCTTTTAATATCCAGAGTGGCAGAGACGTTACCATAGATTCAGTACATCATTCTGGATCACTCTGCGTTGAAACATTTCGTCGGTTATTCAAAAAAACAGCTGTTTCCTACAGAAGCGCAATACCTCCGCGGTCAAAATGTACGGAACAGTAATTTATCAGGTTCAGTCTTTTCAGGAACTACCACACAGAAACGCTTAAAGCACACTTTTCTTCAGATTTTCGCCACGTTCTTAGGCGCTCATTGTGTGGAAACTTTTGACCAACGCAATATTGTGCATGCGGGTGATGAGTGAGTATATAATATATCACGGAGAAGGTGCGTCTCTCAAGTTATTATCAGCCATATTTTAACTACTGTGTGCGTACTATGGGAAGTGTTGATTATTGCGCAATGGAAAAACCGTTTGCATTCAAATCAAATTATAATTTACGCACAAATTAATCACACTAGCGAATCACACACTGTAGGTACACGACACAACTATACGGAACGCGCGATAGTTTCTTAACGTGTTCACTACTTAACCGCTAACAACAAACTCTGCTTTAACTCTGGTCAAGCGTTATGTTATAGACTCTGTCAAGCGCCACCTGGTGGCGCTGGCGTCCTGATTGGTCAAAGTCAAACGATTGATTTAACGTATTTCCAACATATATATCGTCGCTGCGCTTTCCATAATCGCTATGTGTTTTTTACACATTTATTTTGGCTATGTGAAATATAACACTTAGCGTGTTTATATGGAACTTTCGATGTATGAATGTCACATAGCTACATTCCGTAACTCTTTGAATATTGCATTTATCACATAGCTGTTTTTACAGTATGTGTGTATTTAAATAACGATTCAAACTGCATAAAAAACCGAAAATCACGAAATAACACATAGCGACTTTTGCACGCGCAAAGACGATATGTAAAGAATATCACTACACTAGTGTCGTTCCTTTTCTTTAAGGATTTATTATCTACAGACCTCTAATAGATGTCAGTGTCATGTCAGTGACACCGACTGTCAGTATTGAAGTAATTTTTAATAAAAGTATTAGTTAGGTTATGTGATTTTAGAAAAACGTTTAACAGTAATTTCCTAAAATAGAAGTAAAGGCTTTAAATGTTGTTTTCTGTTATTTCAGGTAAGTTACTGTTTAGAGTAAATTGTGTTAAAACTTTGTATTTAATTGTGTGGTGAATAAAAGTAATTTTGTTATTTCAGAAAACGCAATTTTGTCTTTATTTCACGAAAGCATATTACCATTATATATATAAATATTTTTAATAACCCGTAACGAAAACCAAAATAATAAACGTTCAATCAAGAAAATCAACATCAAAATAACCTCTAACATCACTTCTAATAACACTATTAAAAGGGATAGTGATTTACGTTAGGTGTCACCGATTAGCATCGAAGTGGCTACCCGAAGGCCTCGCGTATTTCAATTACGGTCCTTCGGGGCGTCTCACTGAATTATGCATAACCACTTTGATTGAAATGTTCGATCCTCTGTTAGTCTTAATTCTTTGATGTTTACTCCTGTACAGGATGCCGGGTTATTTTAGTTATGGGTTTTTAATGGTGAATAATTGATTTATATTACTATAGAGGAGAGTGTTGAAAAAATAAAAATTATTCTGATTATTTCAACTACCTATAATATTGTTTTTGTGGCTTGACAAAACATCGAGATTTCATTATTGGGTCAGTGACTCGTCTTACAAAAAATAAAAATTATGATTAAAAATATTACATTGAGACTAAATAAAAAAAAAAAAAAACAGAAATCTACCAATTTTATTGCAGTATCGGGTTAACCTTGATCATATAAACCCTTTATGTTTCAGAACATAAAGGGTTTATATCTGAATCTGAAGATCTGAGATCTTTTTTGTATGCACGTGTTTCTGTGAAAAATAAACCTATTTTTCTTTCTTTCTTCCAGCCCGATTCTAACTTTATGGCTGCTCTGAAGTAGGCTTCTCGCTGCGCAATACCTCGTCCCTCAGCGCCGGTGACAGGTGAATTTTTACTGCGCAGCGACTCGCCTCATGTTCCGAGCCGTCATAAAGTTTGAGTCGGGCTGTAATTATATTTTAGAATTGCCGTCAGATATTTTGATAGACTCACCCAGGTTATATTAATATTTGATGGTTAAATTTGTACATATTATTATTCGATATGATTGCTTTTCCTAATGCCGTACGATACGATACAAAACAGAATATTAAATGTTTAGGTAAGGAGTTCAACTTTCTGCCCGTGATTTTGTCTGCGTATATTTCAGACTTTTCCATACATAGGTACTTTAATACTCATTTTAGTCCTAAAAGGGTTGATTGATCTTGAGGAAGGACCTCAGGCTTCAACATATCTCCATCTATAATTCATCAAAATTGGTTTAGTGGCTTACAAACGTAACAGAACGACATACATAGAGACTTTCAGATTCTTAGGCACGCTTGCACTGCCAATCACTTAATACATTTTAATTAATGAGAAAACTGTCTGTGAATGTGAGTAGCATTCAGGCTACATCGATTATCATTTTAATATTGTGAATGTGAAGACTATGTGGGTCATTGTTGCTTTTTTTCTCTCCTCAGTTAATTTTAATCATGGTCTGGGTCAGTTTGAGTAATTTTTTTGGCCTACCCAAATGTCTTTTCTTTGGTATTGTTCGTCGAATCGTTGAGCTCCTTAAGTTCTGAGTTGAGCTACACGATTACTGACAAATGCGTGCACTGACTGGACAGGTCCACTCAATCTGTGTGGTTTTTCCTCAAAAGACCATCTCAGACACAAATCTACATGGTCTTCACATGATCTGACCAAGATTATGTCTGGACTTTAAAAGAGACTGTGACCTCTGAGTTTGTTTCGGCCTTTCTTCTCAGAGTAGTCAGATAGGAAACGCCGACCTCATCTAGATCAAAATCAAAATATGATTGACGTGTAAGTGTTTGTTCAAACCTACTTACAGAAATAAAATCATTTATCATTTACACTAAAAAACAGGCGCGGCACAAAGGCGCTGCTCGTCGCGCGACAGGCGGTGCCTTTGTGTCGCGTCGCGTGTCGCGCCTCCTAAAGTTTGGAAGGACAGAGACATAATGATGTTTTAAATACGTTTAGCGTTATACATGTTTATTGATTTGTAGAACAAGTGGACCTTAGTATTAAGATTTGATGTTTACCTACTCGTTAAGATACAAAACAAATTACAATGTTCACCAAAAAGTCCTCATTATTTTAACTCATAATTTTGCAAATTAACTTCTCATCATACGGAAGTATTTTTCTCATTATGCGTGGGTCGTGTATGAAGGAAACCTAACTCAATCCTAATTAATTGCGGCAATTAAAATGTTCCAGCTGCAGAAGTTTGGCAACACCGTACCAGTTCAAGGGAAGTGGTTTATGTTCTACATCGCAGTTATAATGTGCTAGTTAATTAAGTTGTGTTTAAAATTGCATAAAGTTAAGATTTTATTTTGTAAAATAATCTTAGCGGACGAATGGATGGCCCCTATGACACAGGATTTTCCTAGCATCGGGGTCATTATTCACAAAAATTAAGCACAAATGTAATATCCTAATAACGTAACATGCATTGTATTTCTTCTTTTTGCCAAATAAAAATTATTATTATATTATTTATTTTATTTTAAAAAGAAAATCAATATATATAAAACACAAAAAATGTTTCTACCTATGTCCGTTATAGACTGAAACCATCCAACCGATGCGCCCCCAACCGGTGTGGTTTCATTAGAAACTCAATAATGCGAAGATTGTTTGAGACCACATTTTTTTACTATTTTTTTTATCAGCGTATTAGCACACAGCGGGTATCCATCCGGTAGTTAAATATATAGTTTTAAAACTAGCTTACGAGTATTTAGTTTATTTGGAGGGGTTTACTGAAATACTAGTGATGTCCAAACCACACTTTTCTAGTTGGTCTTCGTTTTAAGATAGAACGTATTTTGAACTTTATATTTAATTTTACAACAATATAAATATTCATTGGTCAATTTGTCGCAAGCGCAACTGCTGAGTCTGTGGTCCTGGATTCAATTTCTAGGTCGGGCAAAGTAGATACCGTAGCCCTGGCACTCAGGAAAATGAAGGAACACGGGTGGGATTTTGCCAGTAAACATCTGACACTCCCTCCCGCTCCGCCCAGAGCGGGAGAAGTTAATTGATGATTTCCCACCCAAAAAAGAAAATGGCTGGCAAAGTGTTACTAGGTTTTTCTAACATAATTTTTTCAGCCCGAGATGTCTGGATTTGTGCGCGGGTGATGGCAATACGCCCGTCCCCTATAACATGGGAAATAACTGGCGAAATGTGGGTGTACTATAGGTATGTACACCCCTGCCTAACCCTTTTAGGATTACAGTCGTGACGTCATGTTATATTATAAATTACCGTCACTTTCCGTTTACCGCAGCTATGTTTACGAAATATCAAACAGCGTAGGAGAAGGCAATAAAGAATACTTTTTGAAACTGAAACATTACTCATTAAATCACTCAATTAAAAACCATCAAAAGCAGCTCACATTTCACTCATAAACCATCAAAATTATCAACAAAATCTTCGCAGACTAGTCTTAAAATTGAATCTGTTACATAAAATAATGAGCATCTCGTAAATCTCCATTAGGAACGGGATATCTGAATAACAAATGTTCGAACTAGGAAAGTTTTACCACAGATAGTCCAATTTATGCGTAAGTCTCTTAGATTAATGGGTAAAGGCTTATTTTGTTGTTATCTACCGCTTTATTTGACCAAAAGTTGATGTTATTCATGTTTTGTTTCTGATTGCTTGGCTTCGAAAGTAAGATTTTAGGGCTGAATAAATTGTAGGTTTGTTTTCCAACTTTTTACCACTTGGCAGTAAAATTTTGGAAATTGTACATTTTAAGGCCCAGTTTTGAGAACGAGATACTCGAGCATTGATTTAAATACATTTTTAGGTATGAGAAAACTTCTAAGTCAATACTTCCTTACATATAGCGTTGTCGACAAACTATTTCAAAATACATCACAAAGATTACTTTTAAATTAACACTTTATGGCGATTTAAATAACACCAAAATACTGTACACCACAGGTTCGTCACACCATATCACCCCGCTTGAAACCAACGCCATCTAGCAGACGGCCATCAAACAATTTCTAATTAAAGGATTCCATGCCGTTTGATAGAACATAAAGCAACGTTCGAATACCCCAGATGGGCGTAAATTGTAAAACGTGGAGCGTTCAAATATTTACCGGATCCTCACCGGACGCGCCGCCGTTTCGCGAAAATAGTTCGATAAAGGAATATACGGGCTTTGCTTTTGACCGAGCCTACAGGCATCTGTTTTCAATATAAATCTCTTAAAATATAAATCTCTTTCAATCTCGGTTGGATGGTGGAGAATTGCGTCTGTAGTTATTTTAGTGTTTGTGTTAAAAGTTGGAAGGATGGATCTTAATTAATCTAACAAATAATCGCAAGTATTAAGCTTGTGCTAAGTTTTAATCGACTTCAAATTTAACATATTTACACTTGACTACCTTGTATGTTTCTAAGCAAGCTAATATAGGCTTTTCCAGGGCCATCATTTCTAATGGAGACATAATTTTAATTGAGTCAAAGTCACATGTAAATAGGCCCACTCCAAAATGTAGTTTTCGATGGAGAAGAATGAAAAACTTTAATTAGATTTATAAATCTCAGCAGTTAAAACTACAAAACTTTCACGTGTTTTCCCACCGTTTAGTTAGGGTATGAACCGAATCCAAACTGTTGGAATTATTTACAACACTCGTTTTCGAGACGGCTGGCTGTTTACTTTCGGTAGAATGTTTTGTCAGTTCACATGGAATAGCTCGACGTGTTAACGGCGTGCAGCAGTTATACGACAAACTATGCGACGAAACAATTTTATTTATAGAGAATTGGTTGTGAGAATTTTTATTGCAAGTGCTGGAGGTATCCGAAATTTAGAATGGATGTTATATTGGGACGCGTTTTAAGTAATGCATTATTATCTTCTTCTTCTTGTGCCGAAGACTCATATTCTGTAGTGACCTGGCCAGCTCTGTCGTTTGCCTCATTTAAATCCTGGAGGGTCATGGTAGTTTTGCATGACGGGCAGGAGAGAAGATGCGGCATATCCTGTGGGGGCACTGACTCTAGGGATCCCTTTTTTCGCATATTTTATTTATACTAATATATTTTGGCATAACCGTTTTTGCATAACTTACTTTGGCATAATGCAATGGTTAGGTTAGGTTAATTTATGCCCCCACCTTAAATGGGTCCAAGGACGGCGGACTCGGGGACGTCCGCCGCCCCTGTCATATAAGACCCGAGGTGGCGACGCGTAATTTTCCACGCGGGCCTCTCGTAGACGTTGCGGGGGGAGTTAAACACCTCACTCCCCCTGCTTGACCAGACGGGGCCCGCAGAGACAGGCCGACACCAGTCGGGGGTTGCGTTGAAGAGTGCTTAAGTGCCCCCGTAGCCCCCGGTGCAAGTGTGCGAGGGAACACGGGGTGGTTTTAGTCAGTAGAAGTCTGACAGACCCCTTCGCCCGCCCCAGGACGGAGGACGTCCATGAGGATCTCCAAACCGTTAACAAAAAAAAAAGGTTACTTTATGGCAATAAACAATAAACATTATGCCTAATAATATTATGCGTAATGATCATTATGCTGAATTTCGTTATGCCAATGTTATATTATGTCTTAAAATTTTATGCAAATGGGTAGGGAACCCTGATTTCACACTCACACTGTGAGATGGGTCGACAATACCCAATTTGGCCAGATTGGATCTTCAGCAACCAGGGGCCCGCAATCGGTTCTTAGATTTCCATAACGGCCACTGCAGTTCGTGGCCAAGCAGGTGTTCTGCCAGAGTGATGAAGTGTGGAGGTGTGGAATATTTGTTTCTCCACAGCTCGCATCTTTCGTATGCTCATAAAGTATTATGAAAAAGGCGAGCAAAGATACAAACTTCTCTATCAATCGTGATTTTTTTAACCGTTCTATTTAGAGGTCCCATTTAAAATCCAGTCAAAATAAAAATAAAACAAAAGCCATTTATTCAAATTAGGCTGAGAAACAGAACTTTTTGAACGTCGAAATTATATTAGATAGTCCCTAAAACGCCCGCCCTTCACCGCTTCCTCCTGTTTTAGCTGCGAAGAAGAAGTGGCGCAACAAATTCCCAATAAACACAGCTGTCTTTTAAGTTAGAAGACCTTGATTCTACATAATAGTATGCAAAGTAATTAACGTTACAAAACAAAGAATCAAAAAACATGAAATTACATTATTTGCTATATTGCAACACAACATAAAACACAGTGATTCATCATGCCATTGCTGGAAACCTAAACATTATTAGCACATTTTTCTTGTGAACATGTTCGGACTCTAATATTGCTTACTACATAAAATACATCGTAGGTCACAGAATCCCTTTATTTATCGCTGAAGGCTCCACTGACCTGAGGTTATTTGAATTACATGCCCCTGTATGCTCAAGCCGTCCCTTAGACTTCCTGACACCAAAACCGACCAGCAAACAAAATTATGACGCCCTCGAACACACCTGTATTTTACACAATGTCCTGTATTTCAATATCCCTGAGTCAGCACGCCACGCGATATTGCCCCTATCGCACCCATAAAACGTGCGAATTGAATGTTCATATTCGCGTGTAGCCCCGCCAGAGGTCGTGAACATAAGTTTCAAGTAATATTTTTCTTACAATACCGATACATATTTTTATGAGGGATCAGCTATGTCATGATAAAGCCAATAAACTTGCTTCCCCAAATAAGTTTTCGCCATTTTATTTTACGATGTTTGTCCAGTCGCTCGTATATTCTGTCGAGTTGTATTTTTTTTTCGGATACTTACACATTTCTAGAGCATTCAATCCCGGCCCTTATTTATAATCCCGGGAATCACATTTTATCTCAAACAATCCCGGGACCTACAAACTAACCCAGAATTAATTTTATTATGAGAAAACCAAGATTTTAATAATGACTTTATTAACTTAATACAGTAATCAATCGTTGAGTTTTCTTTCCCGGAATCCGGGTTTCAAGCATCCTGAAATTTATTTTTAAAATTTTTCTTTTTTTATAAATTGTTTGTTAGCCGTTTAATTAATTAGATTTGTGTGTTTGGCTGTAGCTTGGCTCATAAACTACATAAACTCACGCCTTGTTCCCATGGGGGAAGGTATAAACTACATAACGCCACCTGTTACAATCCTTACATACTCCTTTTGCTTCGTTGACGTTCATAAACGCACGCCGGTTGCGAGTACTACGCAACTGACCTTTCTGAAGAACATCACCAATAAAGTCACAATATGTCCTCCTAGGGCGTCCCCTCCCGGCGTTTCCACCCAAATCTGCCGTGCAAATACCTTTTCTTAGTCGCCTTTCATTTATCTTCTCAACATGACCAAACCATCTAGTATACTATTATCAACTTTTGTCACTACATCTTCTTTTAAACCGCACCGTTGCCATTGCGGGTAGGTACAAATCTTTAGAACAATTAAGTGCTGTTTTCCCAAAACATATTTCAATATTATAATATTTAATTTTGCTTAGTAGTATTCTAAGCTTCTTAGTATATATCTAATGAATATTAAATGTTTTTAAAGTTTATGTGCATATTACACATAATAATTTAGTTTCGTTTAATATTTAAATTAAACATTAATGCATTTGCAACTGCATGTAAGTTTTAATCTCAATAAGTTTTTAGTGCTCTATTTAGTCAGTCAGTTCTCAAAATAGATTCGTTATCACACTGTGTGCAGTAAATTCTATATCTATAATGTATTGCTTTTAATAGATGTGAAGCATCTAATATAAAAAAAAGATTATCAATGACTTTTGGATGATCATTTCTTAATTTAAAAGTTGACACATTGACATAATTGCTTTTGTTACAATGACATTTAGTTCATTTGCGAGAAGCTTGACATAATTCAAAAAGAGCAATTTTTGGATATGATGATTTAAAATTCAAAAGTGAAAGAGTGCGACGAATCATAAACTCACATATTTTTAGCTCCCTCATTTTTAGGCTTTAGCGTAACGTCGTTTGTGTAGCAAAAAGAATACAATTTGCTGCGTTCACCTGTATAGTTAACTCAAAATTGCTGATTTTTTAGTTATGTCACCCTTGTTGCCCATGGGCGATTTATCAAAAATATTATATGTGAAATATAATAAAAATTTACTGATTGAAATAAAATGGTAAGTTTAACCCTGCAACAAAGTGCTGAAATCATATTTCTCCATGAAGATGGCTTGAATATTAGTGCTATATAACACGAGAACTCAATATATCTAGGTTCACCGTGAGATTTTGGATTCGGCGTCATGGCGAAGAAGGGCAAATAACTGATCATAGAAGCAGTTCAAGACGACGCGCGACGCTGACGGCCGATATTAACCACTGCGATAATAACTGATACGGTTCGACATTACAATGAGCGCGTTCGACGAGCTTTGCACCGAGCGGAGCTACACTAGGTCTCTAGTGTAGCTCCGCTCGGTGCAAAACTCGTATCGCTATTGAATTTCTGTGTAATTATTTCTAATAAGTTCGACCTCGCTGCGTTAATTTCCATATATGCCAGTTAATATTTGTCGTTTTTTTTATACAGTAACAGGTTTTCAAATTCAAAGTCAAAGCATTTATTTCAAACAGGTAGTTTTGAACGTTAAAATGGAATTACTTCTAGTCCGCCCTTCCAAAGGTAGTTTCGTATGGAGAAGAATGGGCAAGAAACTTCACCGTTACTGTTTTAAAATGTTTTACAATATTTTGTATACATTAATTATATAATAATATGTTAAGACGATGCACCTAGAATAAATTTACTATACCACAACAGGTAAAAATAATTAAAAATGAAGCAATGATGGAGAAATTAATTATGCGATAGATACATGATGCTCACATATTAACAAACATTGTAAAAGTAGTCACAGCAACAGTTAAAGTAATCACAGAAAGTAAATCAATGTCATAAAAATAATAAGTTATAGTCAAAGTCAAAGTCAAATCATTTATTTCAAATAGGCACATAAAAGGCACTTTTGAACGTCAAAATTTACAAAAAAATAGAATTGATTCTAGTTGCCCCTTCCAAAAGGTAGTTTCGTATGGAGAAGAATGGGTAAGAAACTCCACCGTTACTCTTTTAAAATATTTTACAATATTATGTAAGTTCACATTAATTATGTAATCATATGTGAAGACGATGCACCTAGAATAAAATTACTATACCACAATAGGTAAAAAGAATTAAATATAATGCAAAGGCAGGTAAATTAATTATGTGATAGATACATGGTGCTCACATATTTACAAATATTGAAAAGTAGATGATGTTTCCAAAATTGTAACAAGTAATAATTAAATTACCAACCAGTTTGCTTTGTCTAGACTCTAGATTGTCCTACATGGAGCTGGACCAGCATGTTTCCACGTATTCTTATCTTGGATATAATCCTCTAATTTTTAAATATGCTTGTATACAAAGTGTACTTTTTATATTCGTTTGAAATTTTCTTTCATTTAATTGCAAGGTATTTTATTTATCGTAACATTTAACACTGTACCCCATAAAAGATGTATGTACTTTAGCTAATCTGAAAAATGGTTGATCTATTTTATCTTTATTTCTACATAGTATCAAAATGATATCTATCACTTATTTTATTAAAAATATATAATTTTTTGCTTACATACATAATATTTTCATAAATGATTTGGCAAGGTACCGTCATTATATTAATCTTTTTAAAGAGTTCCCTGATAGGTTCTCGAGATGTAGATTCTAAATGGCTCTGGCAGCTCTCTTTTGCAAAATAAAGATGGATTCAATGTAGCAGCCCGACAGTAAAATGCCATACGACATAATGCTATGGAAGTAGCTAAAATAGACCAAACGCGCGATTTCAACACACACTGTTAACTGTCTTATCTTCCTAACAACAGAAGCGACCGAGCTTAGCCGCCCCGCAAGAGATGTTATATGAGGTCCCCATTGTAAATTTTCGTCTAGTGTGATTCCTAGGCAAACCGTTTGATGAATAAATTCCAGTTTTTCTCCATTAAATATAATGTCGCATTCGCTACTTCTAACATTAGGTCATTTAAATCTAATACATTTGTTTTTCTTACATTTAGTACCAAATTATTTACCGTAGACCACTCTTCGACCTGAACAATAGAGCTATTCACGTCGTCAAGATTTTGTGACCATCGGTCTATTTTAAAGATCAATGATGTGTCATCTGCAAATAACACCATCTGCGGTTGATTTGGAAGTAATTGGGGTAAATCGTTAACGTACACTAAAAAAAAGAATAGATTCAATATCGAACCTTGAGGGACGCCCATTGCCATTTCAGACCCTAATGAGTTTATGCCGTTTACTTGAACTTTAACCTTTCTATCTGTCAGATATGATCTTAGTAAATCAAGAGCTGTATTCCTAATCCCATAGTGTTTTAGTTTCAGCAGAAGTATCTCATGGTTTACGCAATCGAACGCCTTAGGGAGGTCTCAAAAGATTCCAATGGCATCTTGTGCTTATTCACAGGCGTTAAAAATGGTGACATTAGCGTCAGTGGTACTACGCCCTTTGGTGAAACAGTAGTGTTGTTCATGAAATATGTAAAGTGACGTAAAATTTATTTGAGCATCAATTTTTCAAACACCTTACTAAGAACTGGCAGAAACAGGCCTATAATTGTTGGGTTCTTCACTTTCACCGCACTTGAACAAAGGAACTACTTTACTGTGTTTCATGAGATCCGGAAAGACTCCTTGGTCTACTTTAGTGTTAAATAAGAGTTCTATTTAGGTCGCAATGGTTTCTATGAGAGATCTACAGACTTTTACAGACATTCCCCAGAGATCTTATGTTGATTTCATTTTAAGACCCGTAAAAGCTTTGATAACAGCCTGGGGGTTTGTATGCTGAAACGTAAACTCCAAAGGGCATGCCTTTACATTATTTCATAGTAAGGTAGCAGAGAGCGCGGGTGCGGAATTTAAGGCTTCAGTAGTTTTAAGGGGAATACTAGCACAATAGTTTTCATATTTCTGAGCTATTTCTACATCTGAGTTGATGGAACCATGTGCAGTCTCTTAATTAAATTCAGTATTACTTTGTCTTTTCCTACCTGTATCATTATTTATTATTTGCCAGGTAGTTTGTATTTTATCATCAGCTGATTTAACTTTATTGCTAATAAAAAGAGCTTTAGCTTTTCTGCACGCACTTTTAAAACTTTAAGAATATTTTGCAAAATACTGATGAAACATTGTAATATTCATATGCGGTTTTAGACCATAAAGTAAAAAAAACCGTTTTTACGAATACCTGCAGTTGCCCAATCACTAAATATACGAATTTTGTTTAAATAATTTCGTTTTTAGTGGTAAAGTTTCATTAATATTGCGTGTTTAATAATGAAAAAGACTCGGCATATAACAAATTTGGGTCCCAAATATTATTAAAACTCTGAACACACAAGTTACTGCCAAAATAATTTAATTTCTCAAAAATTTTTACATAATGAAAAAGAAAGAAAGAAAAATGCGTTTATTAGCATTGCAACAACAAAAATACACCTTAAAACTAAAAAATACGGAACAATGATTATAGTGCCAATAGGGCCTCAGCTCAGCATAATTGCAGATGACAACACAACACACACATGTAATTGGCCTAAACTGTATTTGATTTTTTGTAAAGGCATGTGGGAGCAAAATCTTATTTTTAGTCCACTATGATTAGATTGCAAATTATTTACAAATGTTTTGTGTAAGTAATCACCGATACAAAAAATATTATATATACAAGTGGCAGAAGAAGCTGCCACATGGGTTGGTTCAATAAAACATTAAACTTGTTAGTATCTTAAAACTAGTTAAAAACAATGAAACTTGATTTTATGTGAAGAGTTTGAAACACATTACAAGCAAATTTTTTATAGTAAGAGCTCGCAATGAGCTCATGTTGTATAGTATAATAAGTAGTATTTGTTGTCTGGGCTAATGTTTTCGTCATCGATTTTGCTTCCACTAGTTGACAAGCAAAAGGTCACATAAATCGTGCTAGTGCGTGATGGACGAAGATCAGAGACCCGAGTAGTATTTTGTGGTGTTCTGTGGTCTGTTAATATGAACTACAATCACATAAATAAAACAAAATATTCCGCGGGATCTTATACGAGATATATCGATGATATCTACAAATCCATCACCGTTGAGACGTTGAATTGACAGACAGTTTTAAGGGGCCTACAGGACCTAAACGTAAGTTTTATAATGCCTAAAAGTCTAAGATCTACTGCAGTAAACAAAATCAAAAAAATATATGATATTCTTCAGGATATATGCTAGTTAGATAGTGTATTGAAAACATAATACAATTAATTTGATACGATAGAAAAAAATCACGAGGATACCTCTAAAAATTTCTTTTAACAATTAAAAACCATACTAATATACATGTAATCTGTCGGATATTTTTTTCAGATTATTCTACAAGCAACATATTAACGTAATAGTGTTTTGATTTTTTGGTCTAATCAATAGATTTTTTGTAAATTGATAATTGCTTCATATTTTGCAATAAATTACCAGCGCTGTGTCATCGCGCTTCTCTTTCTTTTCTATGCAGTCCAACAGTGACCGCGCTTTAGCTGTTGTCAGCCTCTTAAATCCTTTTTGTACGAAGTTTTCGCGACAAAATCACTGTATATAATACTTAATAGCTAGGTTCAACTATAGCGAAAGAGAGAGGTACGAGTAGTTGCCACAGAGTACATTTTATATAGGGAGAGTAGTTGCTGAAAATCAGCGCTGTTGACGATAGGTTTGTCCGAAGTCACAGCATTTTGCTGAACAACGACCTGTTCTTACACAGATGCGACGAACTGCTTAATTGTTCTTATTATTGTTGTTTGTTTGTTACAAACCTAGTCATTTTTCCACACTGCAATCGGCATTTTGTTTTTGTTTTGATCGTTTGTTTGTTGTCATTTGCCAGTGTCGCAACACAAAGCAATGTGTATTATCTTTGGTACCTGGCCCTGGCATCAAGCAATAGACAAAATTGTCAAACTTTTATTACTTGAATGCGAGGCTTTTGGCTATTTTGTATGTGTCTATTAAATTAATATCGTTCATTTGTAAGGTGCGTTTTGTTTGTGCAGAATAAACTATTTTTCTTTCTTCTTTCATAGCAAACTAATATAACTAGAACACTTTTATTAATTTAATAAAATAATTAACCTAGTAACCGTTTTTTTTACGACTCACCAGATCAGTTTCCTATATCTATCCTAGACGACGCGACGTGTAAATAAAAAAATGTATGCTCCTAATCAAATCACATCATCAACATTGTGACATAGATGTGTGCATGCAACTATAAACCTTTAAGTGATAATCATTTTCCGACCGCGACTGTACAGTCACGAGCATAAATATGTATACACTTTCCTGAATTCAAAACGATTTTCACCTTAATTTTTTAATGTAATTTTATATTGTTACGAATATAGTATTTTCGAACCCATAGGTTTATGTAATATGTCGCATTTCAACGTTGCATTCGTTATTTCACGAAAAAATCGCAATTGAAAGTTGCCAAGTGTTGACATATTAGTGCTCGTGACTGTACATATCTACGAATATTAAATGACACCCACCAAGCGACAGTGTGAATTAATATTTTATTCATTTCGATTTATTTAAAGATAAAGTATCGTTAGCCAGGTAAGTACCTACAAACATATGTAAAATGTGAACCATCGAGCGATAGAGTGAATTCATATTTTGTTCTTGTTGATTTATTTATTGAGAAAGGATTATTATTCAGGTAAAAACCTAGACAAATTAAATTAAAACCATCAAGCGAATGGTTTTTTTTTTTTTATTCCTACTTGTGTAAAATGGAAGCCATCGAGCGTTCGTGTGAATAAATTTTTCATTCATATTCTGCCTTTATTTTAGGCTGAATCGTCCACCATAGTGCTATTTCACGTGAAATTAATAAAAAAATTATAATAATTATTATGATGGGACTGCACTTCAGATTAATCGAAAATTCATTATATACATTATTATGAACTAAAATCGATTTTCGTGTCAGTCTGTGTGACCGTGTTGTTCTTCTAAACTACGCAACGGACTTCAATACGGTTTTCTCTATCATTTTGAGAATTTATTCCGAAAGTCTTAAGTGCATACATTAATATTAAACTTAAATATAATAAATAAATTTCGACTCTTTTGTAAAGTCGTAAAAACCGTGCGATTAGGGGTAGGTTGCTAGTAGTTTTATAAAATAAGGTAGTGCCATGATATTCCAGAAAATTCGCCCCCTTATCATCATAAAACAGTTAAAACCTGAAAAAAAATCTATAACTAAATACAAAACGATTCCATTTTTCTCCGTTGGAGCTCTCGAGTGGAGTGTCATTGTATGTGGGCCTAAGGGCTCTCCAATCTCAATGTCTGGAGCCTACCTATAACGACATCGTGTTCTCGAGATCTCTCCAGCAAAAAATATTAAATTGTTTCGTGGAACAATCGATAGTTCACCTGAATTCTTTATAATAAGGTTTAGAAATCGTTTTTTTTTCTAGTATTTCTTTAGTTATGGAATACTTAAATGGTAAGTGTCATGTATAAACCGAATTGAAAAACAAAAATTCGTAAAAAAAAACGTGTGCGTTCGGGGGACCCCCGTCAGGAACGAAGTTCCTTACCCTATAAGCGACCCACACGCTCATAGCAAACTATAGTTTTGTATAATTTAGAAGCATTTTTTAAAATTTTGTAATTGGGGGTACCATGGATTCGTTTATTATATTATTATGTTGACTTGACAGCATGGTAGTTGAGACTATGTCATGCTCACTTAAATGTCTCACTGTTGGTGGTGCGTGTGTTGGATCATTCGGTTCCCTACAAAATGGTTGAGCTGGATGGTGCTGATCCACGCGTCATATTCGTGAACGGGCGCCGTCAGTTGAGACTCTCTTAACTGCCACGGCTTATTTTTATTATTAATCTTATATTTTGAATTATTTCTTAATATATATATATTTTTTCATTGTTCTCGCATATAGAAGCAACAAGAATAATGTACCCAGGATTTTGTAATATCTTGATTTAAAAAGAGTGTCCTTGGAGTTTCTTGCCCGTTCTTCTCCATAGAGATCTACGTTTTGGAATGGGCAACTAGCTTCAACTTTCAACTGACCGACTCTGACAATTCAAAAGTGCCTGTAAAAGGTTTAATTGAAATAAATGCTTTGAGTTTGAGTTTGAGTTTGAACTCATTCGTATACAGGGTATAATTTAATTTTAATTTTATTGTGTTTAGATATCGATACCCACCACGTCTGCGGAGTCTCGCTAGCTAATTGAATTTGATCTTGTATAGAGAGAAACAAGTGTGAATTTAATACGCGTTTTTAATACAGAGCCATCTAGAATACGTTTTTAGAAGCTCATATAAATTTGTCGCCACCTTCGATTTTTATTTTGACCTCGCTATCGGATTTAGCACCCTCAAAAATCACAAAAACGACAACCATGACAAAAAAAAAAATCCCCGCCGCCATCTTGGAGTTTCATTATGACCTCACTATCGGCTTTAGTACCCTCGAAAACCATGAAAGAGAAAGAAAGAGATAGAAAGAAAGTCACATGGAGGGTGCATAACACTATATCGTTACGTGACGAATTCTGGCAGTTTAATCCTACCGCAAGCCGCGTTAAAGAATTTCGTTCCAAAATTCAGCATAATAATTAAAGACTTATATTTTGAGTGTTACTGGGTTTCACCGTCAGGAATTTTTCAGTAAACGCCCGGAGTCTGGATAACTTTGTGGCCCGTTGATGGCAATAGTGAAAGGCAAATAATTTACTTCAAGAAGGCCATTTTTTTTTAAATATCGTTCATTATGCTGAGATAGGAGCCTTTTTCGCCTCGCACAGGTCTTTTATTTCTTGTTTAATGTTAATTTTGTTAGTTCTAAATGCTCCTTTTTTATTTGTTTCTATTTAAATATTTGTATTCCCTGTGCGTGTCCCAATCAAATATTTTTCTTTCTTTCTTTCATTAAAAGAGAGATTTTGAACGGTAAAATTTACAAGAAAGTAGTGGCAAAAAAAAGTTCATAAAAAATAAAAATAACAAAATAGGACTTATACATAACTGGCCAAATGTGGGTATACTTTAAATAAGTACACCTCTGTCTAACCCTTCTGGTAGAACATGCGTGATGTAATGTTACGTTTAAATATTATTTTTAACTGATTTAATCAAACTATTGTAAACAAAGTCAACACTTCTAATGGAAAAAGGTACAGTGCGAGCTAGTGACATTCCAATATAATAATTGTATGCAGGGTGATCGGCCTATTATGAATAATGTATAAATTTGTTAGGCGGTCTGTTGATTCGTACCTTCCAAGTTTTCGCGTCTGATATGCTAGTGTTGACACTAAACTTATTGTAATCTGTGTATTTACGGTCACCAAATGTGATAAATAACCAGGGTCGTCGGGTATACTTGAAGTTTATTAAGAAACCGATGGATATTTTCGAATAAAATGTAATTTAATTAATAGAAAAAAAAACAGTTAATTTATCAAATTAAATTTCATTTGAAAACATCCATCGGTTTCTTACTAAACTTCAACTATATCGACGACCCTGGTTGCTTACCTCTTTTGGTGACAGTACTCAGGTATAATCAGGAAAATGTATTGTTAAGCTAATTGACATCCTACGTCAATTTGCAGTATAATAGCTATTTTATTATATGGTGGCCCAGTGGTAACGTAGGTTCAAACCCAGCCAAGCGCTTTACTTTGTGTAAATAATTTCATCACCACTGCTCTCAAAACGGTGAAGGAAAACATTGTGAGGAAACCGGCTTGTCTTAGAATAAAACATTCGAAGACATGTGACATCTACTAACTGGGCTCGCGTGGTGGATTACGGCCCACTCCCTCTCACTGAGAAGAGGCCTGTGTCCCAGCAGTGGGAACATTATAGGCTGATTATAGCCATTGCATTTGAATATACAGGGTGGCTGGACATCGACGTACAACCTGTTACGATGGATTCAGTACATTATTCTGGACCCCACTGCGTTGAAATTTTTCAACGGAAATTTAAAAAAAATTGCTTCTCCATACATTTTGACCGCGTAGGTATGCAGTTTTATATAAAACAACAGATTGTTTTTTTTTTTGATAACCAAAAAAATATTCTACGCTATGGGGTTTTTTAGAATCATGTGCTGAATTCATGGTTATAGTTAGCGCGTCGATGTCAGGTGGTAGTTAATTTGCTTAACAATTAATATCCCTACTCGTTAAATAGCTGTAACCTTAAAATACTGCAATAAGTGCAAACTAAACACTCTCACTATTTATAATAACACCATTTCACAACTAAACATTTTACGACGTACTCAATAGACATACAAGCAGGTAATCTCTTAACCTATTTGAACGATCTAACAGAGTCGTCGTGAATAAACTGTATTCTCAAGACCGAGTAGGCACACAGAAGATACTAGGGTTGTAAATGAACCTAGCCTCCACTTCTGAAAATGCGGAACTTCTGTAAGAAATCATACCTTCGCCTCCGCATTCACCTCAGCAAGTGTTTTTCGGAGTTGTTACGAAGGTCTTATGAAGAAATACGGCTCCAACTAAGCGAAGACCCTTCAGTGTAGTGGAGATATAACTCGAAGTTTCAAGTTCTGGTTCCCTTGTCACTGCCACCACCAGGTTCCGTACCAAGCGAGGAACTGTCGAAAAGGTGACAAAGCCGAAAAACTGTTTTTATGAAATGTAGTTTAGCTGTTTTAAATTTTGATTCCCAATTGGTCGATTTTACTTCTTTTTTTTTTTAAATAATATTTTATATTTTAATTTTTCCACCTCCGTTTACGCCTCCACTAAGATGGCCTCCATTACATCCCTAGTAGACACAAAGTAAGCGTGCGAATCTTCTTAAATTTTACAAAGAAGCTGAGTCTGTGTTTGCTCAAAGACCGCGCGTCTTAGCTGTTCCGTCTAACTTTCAGTCTCGTACTATATGCTACAAATGTTGGGAACCGTAAAGTTTCTTTATTTTGAACCGGGTTTATTTTATTTGTGGGATTTTCTTGGTGTTGTGGTCAGTTTGACTGTGAGCTAATGCTAGGCCATAATTTTTAATAAACAATAATACGTTTGAAAATTAGTTTTTTTTAGTAATTAAGCTATACGATTATGATTCGAAGACGACGACGAAGTAACAACGACGATTAGGTACATTTAATACAATTTTATTAAATAAATAATTACTATATTAAAAAAAAAAACAACAAGCAAGTCTTAGGTAGTCACCAAAATAGTTAAGTAACCAGGGTCGTCGGATATAGTTGAAGTTTAGTAACAAACCGAAGATGTTTTCGAATGAAATTTAATTTGATAAATTAACTGTTCGTTTTCTATTAATTCAATTAACTTTTATTTGAAAACGTCCATCGGTTTGTTACTAAACTTCAACTATATCCGACGACCCTGGTTACTTAACTCTTTTGGTGACTGTACGTAACAAAATTAAATTATTATCGTCCGAATTTTAAAAGAAGTTTTCGTGATTTGAAGAAATTAAGAAAAAGTCGTGATAAACACAATGCTATCTAAAACACGTTTATAACTAACACACCTACTGCAAAAATTACAGTTTAATAATGACGCTTCAAAGGCAACATTGACTAAACGACAAAGAACTTTACAGACGAACAATTTAAAGTATGATTTTTCAAAAAAAAAAAAACATGTAAATTCTTGTACTCATCCTATAGACGTAATTAAAGTGTCGCTTAGTAAATTTTACCTGAAATTAGAAACAGGTAAATATACTAAACGACAAGCGTTGATCTAGAAAAGTACAGTAAAAATGTAATAAAGAGAAATTATATCGAATTGATATCTAAGCAAAATAACCAAACCAAAATCAAAAAGGTTGGGAAATTGAGGCAAAACTGCTTAAACTTTATTTAAAAATTGACGCGTTTCAGTTAAGTAACTCTTATTTTATAAAGATGGATTATTTTTTTAAATCATAAATAACAATAAAAATGCACTTATAAACTGTATTGAGCTTTATTCAGGCATTATACTTATTGAAAATAGTTAATAGATAGTTAAAGTTTAGTTTTTTAAATGTTAGCCGTAAGTTATTTTTCAATTTATCTGGTGTGGGTTTGCAATCCACTATTGCATTGGGGTCATCCTGTAAAGATAGTGTGTGTAAGTTTAATAATAAATAAATAAATAATAAGACCGCTTGTAAAATTTCAAAAAAGTACTTCTTAATCAAATAAAAACAGAAATACAAATCGCAAATTTCTTATCAAAAGTATCTACGTATAACTATTTTAAATCAATGACACTTACTTTGGTCAATCACTTACTAGGGATATTGGAATGTTTTGGTTAACTTTTAGAATAATGAGATTACCAGTTAAATCTTAAACAAATCAACACTTAGGCATTAAGTCCTTATTATGAATCTAATCCCATCAGTGGCACACTATTAATTGCACTTTGACTTCAATTATTAATAGTAATGGGCATTTTGAAGTTAGCATTTGGTGTAATGAGATCACAATTAGTTTCATTATTAAGTCATAATATCACAATTATTAAAATGTGTGAGTACACCATCACAACAAGTAATTCTAATGACTTTTCGTACATTGAGATAATACGTTTAATCACTACTGAATACTACATACAAATAATATATAAAATAATAGGTATTTAAATCTCTTAGG
The DNA here is from genome assembly GCA_917490735.1 of Dryobotodes eremita. Classification (NCBI taxonomy): domain Eukaryota; kingdom Metazoa; phylum Arthropoda; class Insecta; order Lepidoptera; family Noctuidae; genus Dryobotodes; species Dryobotodes eremita. Next base: position 2,433,528 of record OU823252.1, on the reverse strand, counting down.
CATTGACAAAATTAAACGCGGCAAGGAACACAAAATAAAAAAATATAAAAAAATCCCCGGGTATCGAACTTAAAAAATAAATCTAAAAGAGAAAATATTATTATAAATTACGAATTATATTATATTATATTGTATATGACGGACGAAGGACGTCCGTAGTGTTTTTAAAAAGTGTGACGTCAGCATAGCTGACGTCACTGATGTTATTTTCCTGGTGATCACCCATCTTCGATTTTCAAAGGAAACTTCACGACTTGTTCCAAAGCTTCGTTTATTTGACAGCGTAACGACTTCACAGAGAGGTCCGTACTGTCCAGCGGCTCGAACAAGAATGACACGAGCGCTCACAGTGCGGCCGTATTTATAGGGACCGTCGCACGTGTACATTTTTAGGTTAAGTACTAGATTATGCGAATTACAATTAATTTTGCTATTAATAGAAGTAGTTAACATGTGTAAGGTAATTTTACATCGTAATAATCAATTTACAGTTTGTAAACTAAGTTTAAACAATCAAAATATTAAACTTAATTATTTCAACACAAACAAAGGACGAATAATTGTAGTTGCGCCGATACGGCCATACTGACAGGCGGTGCGCGCTCTGCACCAGCCTCGTTGATTCTCGTTGGTATTACCTGTAAGCATAGAAGGATTTTCTCTGAGTTGGATATCTGTTAAGCAACTTCCGTTGCCTCTATGTCGGTTGTTATTACACACAACTGTCTTGTATGTTTGTAAGTATTAAGGTTGGTAGGTTCTCGAAGATTTGTAGGTTCTCGAAGGGTTCTCGAAGGGTTCTCGGAGGGTTCTCGGAGGTTCTCGGAGTGTCGTAGATGAGTTTAAAGGTTCTCGTAGAGTTATTCGGAATTATTAATATTTATTTGAGTTTCTTACCGTTTATTCTGATGGGTTTCGGATTGGCTGTTCTTGCAGCTCTTCTCGTGAGGTTGTTGGAATAGGCTCGGTTGGTGTTGCAGGGTCTCGGTGAGTAGGTGATTCGTTTCCCGCCGATACGGTTAACTGTTCACCAGGTTGTGGAGCACGGCGCAGCTGGTCATGTGCAACCTTGCGGGGTCGTCCTCTGCCGACAACTTTCTTCACCAAATATCGGTCATTTTCCAGTATTCTACAGACTTCATATGGCTCACTGAATTTAAGGTCCAGCGAGGTTTGGTTGCGAGGATTATTCTTGATCAATACGTAGTCTCCCCTTTGAAAATGATGTATTTTGGCTTTGCGTAGGTTGAAGCGTTGTCTGTCTTGTTCGCTTGCCCGTATCGTTTTCTGTTGTACCTGTTGAGTAAGTGCTTCGATATCGATGGTTTCATTGTCAATATCCACCAAGTTGAGAAGCTCTGGAGGTACGCAGTGCTTCCGTTGTGTAATGAGTGTCAGTGGAGCAACACCGGTGACACGATGAGTTGTACAGTTGATGGCGAGTTGAAGTTCTTCTAATGTAGTGTGCCACTGTTCTGTTTCGTAGTTTTTGATCATCACCAATGCATTCTTGATGGTTGCAATGACCCTTTCAACTTGGCCATTCGCTCGGCTGACTCCTGGGGCTATAGCGTGGATATTTATTCCGATCTGGTCACAGTAGTCTTTGAACTCGCCAAGGAACTCTCTTCCTCCATCGACTATGATTTGGACCGGTGCGCCAAATAGATACACAGTACGTTTCAAAGCAGCCAATGTACTGTGTGGGTTTTTGTTGCTGGCGAAGTAGAGTAAAACATACTTCGAGAAAGCATCAATGGTGACTATAACGTACTGCTGATCATCTGAAGTGCCTAGTTTCCCTGTTATGTCCATATGAATAACTTGAAAGGCAGCCGTCGGTTTTTGTATTGGATGTAATTGGACTTGAATGGCACCGGATCTTCCTTTAGATGTTCGGCATATTACACAGTTATCCACAAATCTTCGGACAGTAGAACTCATTTTCTTAAACCAATAAGTTTCTCTGATCTTCTGCAATGTCTTTTCCCAGCCGGGATGTTTCAGTGCCGTGTGAAAAGAATTGATTATACTCCATTGGAAGGACTTGGGAACGACTGTACTAAGCTGCTGGCCGAAGACAGGATCATTGACGTTCATCTTTAAGACGTTATCCTCCAAGACGTAGTCCTCTACGGGGTTATTGTCACTAAGGCTGTCCATTATTGGTCGTAGTTCCTCGTCTCGTCGCTGTTCAATTTTGAGCCAGTTCAAATCTCTTGTCATAACGTTGACTGCAAACTCAGTTGGGTTTCTGCTGAAATAATCAGCATGTTGAAGCCGTTCTCCTTTGCGGTACTCAACTTCGAAGTCGTAGTTTTGCAAAAACGCCCACCAGCGATGAATCCGCGGCAAGAGATCCTTTTTGTGTTTGGATGCTTTTAATGCGTTGCAGTCCGTTATCACTGTGAATTTTCGCCCATACAGGTATTGGCGAAAGTGTTTTATAGCACGCACCACTGCTAGTGTCTCCAACTCGTAGGAATGGTAGCGACTTTCAGCTTCCGTGGTTCTCATGCTCATGAAAGCAACTGCATGTTGACGTCCATCAATCACCTGTACCAGTACTGCACCAAATCCAAGGCTACTTGCATCCGTGTATAGTTGTATGGGTGCTTCTTCTTGGAATAATGTAAGTACTGGAGCAGACGTTAGGCATTCGATGATTGTGTTACGGGCTTTCTCGTGTTTATCTGTCCATACCCACTTGGCACCTTGTTTCGTCAGTTCGTAGAGAGGTACCATTATTCGAGAAAAGTCTGGGATATATTTCCTGAAGTATCCTGCCAGACCATTGAACTGTCTGACCTGTTTGACAGTCTTAGGTACTGGAGCCTTGACGAGAGCTTCTACTTTCCGCGGACTTGGTCGTACTTGTCCATCAGAAACTACGTTTCCAAGATATTCGATGGATCGTTTGAAGAAACTGCATTTATCAGCGTTGATAGAAAACCCAGCGTCTTGTAGTGCTATGAGGATTCGCTCCAGGTGTGATATTCCCTCAGGGAAATCTGTGCATTTACTCAACACGTCATCCACGTAGACCTGTGCAGCTGTTCCCAGCAATGATGCTAGGGCTCTGTTGATGCATCGCTGGTAAACTGAACAAGCATTGCTCAAACCAAACGGCATGGTGAGGTATTCATATAAACCATCCGGTGTGACGAAGGCGGTCTTCTCTATGGAAGTTTCACCAATAGGAATCTGGTGAAAGCCTGCTGCCATATCAAGGCTTGTGTAGAAATGACCATTTGCCAACTGGTCAATCTGATCCGAAATCAGCGGAAGTGGATAGTGGTCACGTAGAGTATTCGAGTTAAGTTCTCGAAAGTCCACGCAAAGCCGATCGTCACCATTCTTTTTCTTGACTAAAATGATGGGGCTTGAGTAAGGAGATTTGCTTTCACGGATGATGTTGTGTTCCAGAAGTTCTTGAATTATGCAGCGAACCTTCTCTCGTTCCACTGGACTGAGGTGATATGGTCTTCTTTCCACGAATTTTTCAGGGTTTTTCAGTCTGATTTCTAGTTCACCGGTATTGACTCGAGTCTTGGGATATCCACGAATAAATAGGTGTTCGTATTTATTCAGAAGTTGACGTAGTTGCAAGACTTCATCTTCGTTGGTTAGGTCACAGTCCAGGTTGTTGAAGAGAGGAGAACTCGTACTCACTTGATTGATTAGTGATTTATGAATTAGCTTCGTCCCGTTGGATGTGATTATCATACTTAGATTCGTATCATGAATCAGGTTCATACCCACTAAAATGTCTGTTGACATTTCATAGTCGGGCAATACGTAAAACTCCAGCTCAATACTGATGGTGTCTATGACGCACACCGTTATAAGTTTTGTTAATGATAGTGCAGGGAATTGACCAATTCCTTTCAAATAGTTGACTACTGGTCTCCTCTGACCAGGTAGAACTGCAGCGAGAGATTCCCGTATAATTGAGCATTCCGCTCCGCTATCGAACACAGCCTGCAAGATCCTTTCGCCTATTTTGATGGCGGTTGGAGCCAGCTTATTGCTTGCTACGCAGTTCATGTTTAAAGTCAGCGAACGTTCACGTTTGAAGCAAGTTTCGTAAGTGTGTCCAGGTTTCTTGCAATAGGTACAGGCAGGCGGGGTTGTTGTTTTTGAATCCTTTTTATCAGCTTCAGGTTTATTTTCGGAAGGTTTGAATCTGCAATCAGTGGTGGCGTGGTTTGTCTTTTTACATATACGGCAGCTTGATGTTGATTGTGTATTGTCCGAGAATCGTGGACGCTTGATATGCATTGTAGAACTTGAGCTTGGGTGAGAACGCTTCTTCCGTATAGATGTTGCAACCGAGATGAGTTCAGGAACAGTGGTTGCTCTGGTATTCAATAATTCGATCCGCAAACGCTCGTCGTTAACGCATCCAATCACTGCTTCCACCGCGTGTTCATCTCCCAGTTCGTCCTTGGTAACCCTTCTCCATAGGATCCATGCGCGTGACAAAAATTCCGCAATGTCTTTTGTCGAGTCGTAAACATGTTCTCTGAACATGATGATGTCTCGGGAGTATCTATTTTCAGGTTCAAACGTGGTGATGAGATTCTTCCGCAACTCTTCCCACGTATTAGTAGTCACCATCCAATCATCGATCCACATTTTTGCACGCCCCTTCAACAGGCTGCAGACTTTCATGCGGACATCGAAATCATTCAGCTTGTAGGCTTCAATCGCTTGATCTATATGCTGGCACCATTCTCGTACACCGACGTGGGTGTCCGGGTCGAATGACGGTAAGTAGACATCCTTGATCCTTATTTTTGAGTCGGTGGGTGGAGCACATAAGCGCTCCGACATTTTCTGCATCGTCTCCATCATTTGCATCAGGAACTGTGGTGGTATCCCATCCATCTGTATTCCATGGTGAGTGTATGTTTGCGGTCTTGATTGTATTACAGCTTCCAATGGTGTGTCTGTGACGAACACAGGCCCATGCTGCTGTATGTTGGTTGGCTCTGGTTGATCAGGTGGTGGACGAGCTGATGAGGAAGCGGCCTGGGTAGGAGCTTCTTGTGATCCCACTTCTGATGACGGACGAAGGACGTCCGTAGTGTTTTTAAAAAGTGTGACGTCAGCATAGCTGACGTCACTGATGTTATTTTCCTGGTGATCACCCATCTTCGATTTTCAAAGGAAACTTCACGACTTGTTCCAAAGCTTCGTTTATTTGACAGCGTAACGACTTCACAGAGAGGTCCGTACTGTCCAGCGGCTCGAACAAGAATGACACGAGCGCTCACAGTGCGGCCGTATTTATAGGGACCGTCGCACGTGTACATTTTTAGGTTAAGTACTAGATTATGCGAATTACAATTAATTTTGCTATTAATAGAAGTAGTTAACATGTGTAAGGTAATTTTACATCGTAATAATCAATTTACAGTTTGTAAACTAAGTTTAAACAATCAAAATATTAAACTTAATTATTTCAACACAAACAAAGGACGAATAATTGTAGTTGCGCCGATATATATAATTATTTTTTTATTATTTATATTATTATTTTATTAGACATTTCAAACTCATAATCTTCAATATCTGATACATGTAAAGAATCTTTTACATTATTAGCCCTTGGGATACTAGAGTATTACCCTCGGAAAATCGAATCGTTTGAATCGAAGTGGGCGTGAGCGGAAGCATCAGCGTGACTGCAGCGCGCGCATGTTATCGAAGCGAAGTCCCGTCGTGCACTGTGGTTCCTTTGTTACTTTTTAGCTAGCTTCACTGTATGCGCAAACGACCATATACGTGACGCCCGCAGGTGTAACCAACATTTTTTAAATGTATTACTTTAACTAAAAGCGCCTAAGTACCTATGCGTGAGGCACATAGCAACATTTAATGATCGCATAAGTTCAAGTATTACTTGCTTACACAGTAAAACGACAGTTCAAAAAGGCAGGTAAACGTTTACTAATCGTCCATAGGTGTTGTTTCTAACTAAGGGCATATTCAACTAAGAGCCATTTGGAGAAAAAAAAGAGTAACAATTACTTAAATAATAACTAGAAATGCTCTTTGTCGGGAAAAAACATATACGCATAACATGTACGCATATAAATATATTGCCATGTACAAGCAAAATATGCTTAGTGGAGAAATTGCCGTGCCAACCTAATATAAAAATTGACCAGAGGCAGAAATTGCAAATTACGATTACGACAACCACCATTCCTTAAAAATAGATAAAAAAAATCGGCTTTAAGTAGACTAAAAAAGGCAAAAATTCCTAAATCCATTAGGCAGGAGTGTGAGTTCGACCAAGCGACGCAGAAAATCAGGCAGTTCGAACTATGTATATAACTTAATATAGCCCAAATTGTCGCTTAGTCAGTGTTGCCTTTCAAGCGTCGCGTCGGGTAGTTCCGCATATTTCATTACCTACATTTGAACGACTACGGCGTAGCACGTAGTCTTCGGCGTAGCATATCGTAGCACGTCGTAGCGACGTAATAAAGTTAGGTTCACCCGCACGATTCAAATTCGTCAAACAACTAAACTTGATAGTTACACTGGCTTTGGCGTCAGTATTTCGAAATATGCGTATACATCGCTCCTGAAATTATTGATGTATCTGGTAGCTACGAAACGCTAAAGTCATAGTCAAAGTCAAAATCATTTATTATCTCTAAATGTACAACGTACAAAATATAAAAACCGGCCAAGTGCGAGTCGGACTCGCGCACGAAGGGTTCTGTACCATTATCTATAAAAACGGCAAAAAAATCATGTCTGTTGTATGGGAGCCCCCTTAAATATTTATTTTATACTGTTTTTTAGTATTTGTTGTTATAGCGGCAACAGAAATACATAATTTGTGAAAATTTCAACTGTCTAGCTATCGCGGTTCTTGAGATACAGCCTGGTGACAGACAGACGGACGGACAGACAGTGAAGTCTTAGTAATAGGGTCCCGTTTTTACCCTTTGGGTACGGAACCCTAAAAACGACGGTTTCTTTAAAAATGTAGGTAGGTTAATAATAGTGAATTTCGCTTTTATCAATATTTGAAAACACTTTTGAAACTTCATGCGGCAAAGATAACTTTTTCGAACTTCCCTCTAGCTCCTAAAAAATCAATTATTACCATTATTCTAAATGGAAAAACAACGCGGTCTGTCTGTTTAATTATTACGCCTAAACCATGGAGCTGATTGATCGCGACGATATGTCGTGGTGGAGCAAAAAGAATGATAGTGGACTGTATAACAAGAAAAAGTATAATAACATGAAAGATGAATTACAATGAATTACAAAAAGACCATTTCAGACTCAAATCTACATGGTCTACACATGATCTGAACAAGATTATGTCTGGACTTTAAAAGAGACTGTGACCTCTGAATTTGTTTCGGCCTTTCTTCTCAGAGTAGTCAGATAGGAAATGCCGACCTCATCTAGTTTTAAAATATGATTGACGTGTAAAAGTGTTTATACAAACCTACTTACAGAAATAAAATCATTTATCATTTAATGGTAATAAAAGGTTGAATTAAAATAATGAAAATGACAAGGATGTCAATAAAACGCGCAAGCGCAGCCGTGCGTGGATGCGTGCAACAGCTGACTGGTGTGGTGCGGGAGCCCGCGCTCAGCCGTCGTCGGCCGGCTGACTCCCCGCCGTCCCCGAGCCCCTCGTACAGTCACGGAGCACGAATATGTCAACACTTGGCAACTTTCAATAGCGATTTTGCTGTGAAATAACGAATGCTACATTGAAATAGGACTTATTACACAAACCTATGGGTTCGAAAATACTATGTTCGTAACAACATAAAATTTCATTCAAAAATTAAGGAGAAAATCGCTTTTAAATTTAGCCAAGTGTATACATATTTATGCTCGTGACTGTACACTGCTGCCTGTGCGCGGCGATGTTGAGAAGAGCGGTCTCAGCACTGATCGTTATGAAATTTAACAGACAGGTCGCTTGGGACCCGAAGGGTATTTAAGTTACACACTAAAATTAGGAATCGCTTTCATTTTGACAGTTCAACAACATTCATTGCGTTATTTATGTTGTTGAGCAGACAAATTTTTCGAACATGTGAAGCAATGGATTATCAATTGGCTTCAAAATGATTCAGACTGTGATTGATAGTGTGTTACGCAATTAAAATGCCGGAGAAGATTATAGGCTTTCCATCCTGGATACGTAAATACATAACCTCACGCCTTCTTCCCATGGGGGTAGGCAGAAACTACAGAACGCCACCTGCTACGATCCTTACAATCCTGGATATTTGTATAAGAAATCACACTCACAAGAAGTCGCGAGCAACAGCCAGTTTAACATACCATTCTGCTTACCCCAATAGTTCTAGATACACAGCATAGTTCTAGAAAGAAGCCCAATTAAAAGTTCCAATACTTCCGACCGAAATGAATCGCTTCTATACAGCGTAGGTAAAGCCGCACACGCCAAAGTACGCCATCGTTTCCGAAATTAAAACCTTCAGTTTCGGTTAGGGTGTGTGCACACGATCTACTTTTACTGAAGTTCGTGTGCAAATAAGTCTGGTAGGTACAGTCACCAAAAGAGATAAATAACCAGGGTCGTCGATATACAATCTCTTTACAAACAAACATTTATGAAAAACATAATGGATTAAAGTATCGAATAAATACGAGTTGCTTAGGCAGTTTTTAATCAACCAGACCAAGGAGTAAGATCGAAAATCACGAAGTGTTTCGTCCAATCACTTACACTCTTGACGGTCTGAACAACGCCTCTGACGCTGCAATAAACTGGCCACCTATTGGGTCCAAACAGTATAAGAAACATAGATGTACCATCGGAAAGAATAGAAGAAGTCGAAGTATTTAGGAGGTCAAGAGCTGGCTCTCAACAGAAACAGGCCGCTGAATCAATAAGAACGCATCATTTAGTTTGAATAAAAAGCTAGTAGAAGAGGTTCTAGATAATGTATGATGTGTCACAATCCCTAAAATTTTGACAACATTCTCATAAGTGACCCCGTATTATTTATTGTCACGATCCGATTTAAAATGTATGTACATCTGTGATGATTCCTATCAATTAGAAAGATAAAATTAAATCCAATCAATACACATTCAAGCCAAAATATATTATTTACACATGAAAACGTTCACAGTGTTATTTTGAAATTGACAGTATGAACTGGGACTAAAAATGGCCGACGTTCAACGAGAACCAAGCTCAATATTCTATGTACCGGAAGAGCTGCGTTATTCTATTAACTAGTAAACCAATGCAGGTTTGTTGGAACGGAATATTCTAAAATAAACCGTCACTGTTTTTGAGGACACTGGTTATTATCAGCCATATTTTAGCTACTGTGGGTAATGTTGGTTATTGCGCAATAGAAAAACAGTTTGCAGTTCAAATCAAATTATAATTTACGAACAAATTAATCACACTAGCGAATCACACACTGTAAGTACACGACACAACTATACGGAACGCGCGACAGTTTCTAAGCATGTTCACTGCTTGCCCACTACCGACCAATCTCTGATTTTTCTCTGGTCAAGCGTTATGTTATAGACTCTATCGAGCGTCACCTGGTGGCGCTGGCGTCCTAGTTAGTCTAAGTCAAGCGATTGATTTAACGTATTTCCGACATATATAATTAAAAAAGAAACGTTGTTCTCTGGTAAGCGCATCATATTTGAGAACTGCTGAAACGATTTGGTTAATTTTCTTTATGAAATGTTCGTTACAGTCCGAGTAAGGTCTTAAGGGAAAGAAAAATTAGAAAAGCGCCCCGAAAAATTGGAAAATTCTGGAAAAACTGAAAAAGTGTTTTTTCTATGGGATTTTTGCATGAATTATTGAAATTTGGCCAGGACAACATCTGTCGAGTTAGCTAGTTTTAACTAAAATTGAACGTGGTTTAGGTTGATAATCATCTTGATCTTTATTTATACGCGGTTTTTCTATAAAATTAAGTATTTTTCCTTGGCATTTATGTCTGATTGAAGTATGACGGCAATAGATGCCTTAGTTTAAATTAACTTAATTTTAGTTAAGTTCCTACCAACATAGGTATGAGACGTTGATGATAAGGTTAGTTACTTCCCCGGCTTCTAAGATAGAAACTTACTGATTAAGAATCTGATTAGTTAATCTTTCGTTAGGAGTACTACACACATGTTCGGCTTATCACGATTCGGCACAGCCAGGCAGCAAGATGAAATATAATTATTTAGCGTAGTGCTAAATAGAATAATACAAATAAATAGAAATAAAAGGCGAGAATTATATGTGACGGGACGAACCAAATTTTTATATCTTTACAAGTGTCAAAGGTAACATTTCGTATTATGACATATTTAAAGCTTAATTAAAAAAGTGTTTACAAAGATTACGTCTCCGGTTCGCCACAATTATGTAGAAAATAATATGTTCGAAAAAAAAGCCGGCTTAGCTCAAATTGTGACAAGCCGACCCGAACATGATTAAGGGCTGATTTCACCAATGAAATTGAGTACGATCAGCACATCTAATTTGTATTCAAACGCTGTCAGTGCCAATATTCAACAAACAATGATGACACTGACAGCAATTGAACTTGGTTTAGATGTGCTGATTACGTTTAGTTTCATTGGTGAAATTCGTCCTAAGCAAGAGTAGACGCCGAACGAAGTTTGTCTATCGGCATAAGCCGAATGAAAGCCAAATATGTTTAGTAATTGCTTCGGCTCGGCTTTGTTTTTTAGCAAATACTGCAGAATCAAATGTACTGACCCGAACATGTTTGTGTGTAGTAACGCTTATAATTGGTTGACAGTGACAATAGATTTAACAGCAGCAGAGTTAAACTGTGGTTATTTATTTAAAATCAAATTTAAAAAGTGATTCAGATAATAAGTTAAAAGCGTTGAAGTTAAACATATTACTACCCTTTAAAACAGTCAACGCAAACAATATTTCAGCTTCGTTAATAAAACTAAAGTTAAAATAATATTTCACAAACGAATGATCTCTATATTGAAGACGGGAAATGAAGGAGTCGCTAGTCGCTCCGGTGACAGTCAAGAAGCCACTAAAATGGGCAAAGTAATTTCCTCTCAGTTCATTCGAGAAAAAAAATGTTTAAATGTTTCAGGATCCCTTCAGTTGCGTTGATGTCATGCCGGAATAAATTGTCCGTTAAATAATCCTAGTGGAATATTTTGTTTTTGTTTATTTTGGTCGTGTTTCTTTGTTTGTTTACCTATGTAGGTAGGTTAGTCTCGGGTGTTGTGTACACGTATTGTGACAACGCGAGAGCGCAAGGAGACGAAAAAAATTGAACGTAAAAATTGAACGTAAAAATTGCGTCATTAATTCGCGTTTTAACGACACCTACGACTTGGTACACATTTATTACGTCTCAGAGAGAGAATTTTTCTCTTTATTTGAGAGATTGCTTGGCGAACGCACATGATCTTTCCAATGAGTAGAAATTGTAAAATTTAGCAGTTCACCTGAAGCTCAGTAAAATCGATCTTGTAACATACATAGACACTCAAAATTTCTTCCTTCTAAAGTTAAAGCCGCCAGCAAAGCAAAAACATCTAAACACTGTTCACCTAGGAAACCTAACCTGCATAGAATTCTAAAAACAATACAGTATTGTAAACTAAAACAGTATCATTTTATATAAGCGCGCTACGCCAATGAGGTTGCAAGTCAAAAGGTATAAAATACACGCACGGGTGCGGTCACACAACGCTCGGTGCTTCTGAACAATTGCCACTACCACGGGAACGTGTCGCAGAAATGTTTTAGTATAGTTCTCATGGTAATTATCTGAATGAAATAAGTTCAAATAACTAAACTATTGAAATAAGTACGATGTTTTGAATTGAGAAGTCGTTTCTGTGTGATGTTTTTTGTTAAACGGCAATCTCCAGTCATACAGATAAAGTTGTCTCATGAACTTCGTTTTGCAAGGCATTATATGTATTTCAAAGTGAAATAAAGAATAGTTCTTGGTGGAAATAATAAGAAGAAAGAATAAGAATAAGAATATTTTTATTGTATAAGAAATTACAATCGAATGCGTTGATTCCTGGAACTCACACTAGGATTCCCTGTGTCGTGAGATCCAGGCTCCTTCGTTCCGTTTACATTTATAAGTTTAATAGAACATTTTGCTTTCACGGACGAAATCTGCCACAAGGAACTTAGAAACTACTAGGGAATAAATGAAATAATGTTGCAATAACAAATTACTTCATACTTTTAACTGTATGTACCTACACGGGCATTACACAAAAACTTAGTTTTTCAAGTAACACCAATTACTAAAACACTTCATTTGCAGAACTCTTCGAAAACTATTAGTAGCGCACAACTGCAGTTCACACATGATTCTCGTGTTCGTTTCTCAGCAAATCCGTAGAAATTAAGCGCTCAGTATTTGCCGTGAGCGTAACTACGCTTTAAGCGCCTTACATCGTCCTATCGGGAGAGCAGGTTGGTCACAGCCGATTAGCGCTCGCCAATAGACGTACCGAACGAATTGTCCAACCTCCATTTTCTTTTAACCGCAGTTATGCGATTGCAGTTAACGATTTGTCAATATTTGATATGCAAAAAAAAAAATGAATTAATGCCGCCGTCGATTGGCCAACAACGATTTTAGATACTACAACAAAATTGGTTATCGAGTGAAGTTGGCTGTTTGTCCGAACCAACCGAATTTATAATATTTTAGTTCTAACACAAGTCTACATAAGCACAATGGTGAAGTCGGCATCCTCTGTTGGTTGGCCAACAAATCGTGACGTCTACAGTCCCCTTTAACGTCGCTGTACGATTTAATAAACCCTGATGGCAGCGTCGTGTGCGCTCAATGTGTGCGGGCTAATGCGTTTGAGGTTTACTTGCATTTTAGTGCGGGTGTACGGGTATTATTTAATTTAATGTTACAGAATGTAAGTGTGCAGTGTCTTCTATCTAGACTAAATCTGGTATGAAGGTTTTGTTACAGAATACCTATACATAGTATAAAACAAAGTCGCTTTCTATGTCCGTCTGTGTGACCACTTCGACCTTCCTATCTATAAAAATGTTCTTTGAGGCGGTTTTCAGCATAATTTTGTACATTTATTCCAGAAGTTGTATGTGTATAATACATTAATATTTGACGTAGGTAGATATTGCACAGTTTCAACTTTTTGACATGTCACCATTGCACCCGTATGAGACGGGAGTGACAGTAGTGTATGCACTGTATGTACTGTGTGTGTAATGTACATAGAAACAACAACAACACAGAAACACAACATAGAAATGTAGTCTATCTATTACCGACCCGCACATGTCATGTTTTAAAAAACCAAGAATGGTTTTTAAAAATATGACGTTCAATGTAATATCTTCCACTCTCTCTTAGCCACGAGATAGTTGAGGTATCTCTTGGACAAAATTATCTGCTGCACCCGTAGCATGATTACCTTAAAAACAGGTTTTGTTGACGGAAGAATAGACAAAATGACAGATTGTGGAAAAATTTCTTTAGAAATCTGTCAACAATCTGTTATTTTGTCTATTTTGCCGTCGACAAAACCCGTTTCTGTGGTGGTGATGCTACGCGTGCAGTTTATCTTGTAGACAGAGACACCTTATAAAAAACTATTAAGTTTGTAGAAACAAATGTCCGTTTCTTTTACTTTCATATTCATTTAAACGTAATATCTAGCCAGCAACAGCAAAATTTTGAATTATTTTCATCAAATGAATCAAAATTATTATTCATCTATATCAGTTACTGTTTAATTTATTGTTTAGAGCCAACTTGTTAGAAAGTTTACTATCTCGACAACTTGATACAAGCCTGTAGGTGTTTGGAGTTGAGCAGGAACTTCTGTTATCTTAACCTTTCACTGCTAAGGTGGGGTCGAAACGACCTGCCCTGATTTCCTTGAATTATTATACAGTTAAAATAAATAAATAATAACAAAATTTATATTGGTAAGTTTTTGTTTATCATTAATTTATTTTTACCTGCCCTTGTTGCGCTGTTGACGTGTGACGTTGCTGGTTCCAAGTAACCGGTAATATATGTTAGGGTTATCATATACGGAGAGATAAAACTGAGCAGACAAACCTGATGAACCAGAGGCCTAGAGAAACTAACATTCGATTAGCGATGACGCTAGTAGAAAAGCCAAAAAATGTATGGTGTTGACATAAGCTATCGAAATGTCACGTGATCATAGGTCAATGAATAGAAAATAGCTAGACAATGTTAACATCAATCGATTCTATGAAACGTATCGACAGCGTGGGACGATTACTTCCATAGAGATGCGTCGCCACTTAATGACAAGCGTTATCGCTAGTTTTCGATTCGTATGATGAAAATATTAGCGATTGCTTGTAGAAATAGAATCGCTCTGATGCGAATTCCATTTGCCTAGGCCCTCTGACCGGATACATAGTACATACAAACGTTATAGTATATAATAGTAATCGATCAAGAAGTCGATCTAATCGGATGAACGGTCACACCCGTACCCTCGGATTTTTAGATAAGACACATAAATCTAAAGGTAGAAGTACCTTGTATGGGCGCTTTTGTTTTCCTTTACTATGATTTCGACTGAGTAGTAGAACGTAGTACCTATATTCTAGTATGTCTTTAAAGTTAACCTTAGGCCGGCCGCACTTTGTATACATTTTCGTACGAATATCACTCGTGCGAACACGTACGAACACGCACGTACAAACCTAACCTTAATTATGTACTACGAGAGCGCGCACACTAGGTGGGAGTTAATCGTACGCGCATCCAGTGTGCGCGCTACGTTCGTACGAACACGTTCGTACGAACACGTTCGTACGTTCGTAATTCGTACGAAAACGAGTCCAAAGAGCGGCCGGCCTTAGCTTTTGCTGTTAGTAGTGAAGTCACATCAATAGTGCCTTGAACTCGTACTATCTAGGTTAATATTTTTAGTTTCAGCTTTCGTTTATATCCAAAATACCTTTGATCAATCTCTCTGGAATTTTTCTCTTAGTGTACAATCGTTTCAACTGTATGATTCTTAGTACAAAATAATTTCCAATTCTTGCTTGAATAATTTTTACTCTGAAACTTTTCAAAAGGGTTAGAGGTAATTGTTCACTGAATATTTGAAAACAAACTTGTCTTTAAAGAGTAATTAAATTGTACTAAATAATTTCACTTTAGTGGATCTATCAGAATTATTTACTACTTTATCCCTAAATGCCTAAACTAAAATGGGTCTGAAAATAAAATTAAACTGCTTAGTGGGCATCAAACGGCGTGAAGTATTTTCGTTAATTAATTAAAGTGTCTTCTATCTACGTCAATATTAAGAGCAACTATAATCAATGATGCAAAAGGTTACACGTATGAAGTAAATAATTAATGAATAATTATTTAGCTGTACATAATACCTAAGGCAAAGACTGTTACATATACCTTATTGATCTTCTACGTCAAATAACCATTTAAACACATTAATATTCACAAATCTAAATTCCAGTACGCCGTACAATTTGTTTACCAAGTACGACGTAAAGGTGAGTATGATAGTATGAGTAAAATTAACAATAAAGAAGTGTGATTAGAGTTTTTTATCTTATTTCCTAGGCAAATTATTTAAAGAAAAGAATAGAATAGAATACTCTTTATTATGTATACCGTAAAAGTTTTTATAGATATAAATGTAGACATTTTATATAGGGTGATACAATCGGCGGTCTTATCACTAAAAGTGATCTTTTACAGACAACCTTAGGATGGATCAAATTGAAAAGAAGATACAATACTGCAGGAAGTCAGTGGTGTACAATTTATATATACAATAAATACATACGTACATAAAACATATACTTATCAACATATATATACAATAATGAACTCGAAACAAGAGCAAGGAAACTAAATGTAATGATGATTTATCATCGTCATGTGAGTTCCAATGCAAGGTTTGGTCATCCTCGATGTTACTCAAAAGTAACCATTTGCAATCTGCAGTCATTAAAGGGGCATGCGCTAAGATAGCCCGCGAAATTCTAATTTTATTACGTTTTTAGCAATTTGCATATCAGTGTCCGGTTGTATGTTG
This sequence comes from Dryobotodes eremita, assembly GCA_917490735.1. NCBI lineage: Eukaryota > Metazoa > Arthropoda > Insecta > Lepidoptera > Noctuidae > Dryobotodes > Dryobotodes eremita. Next base: position 2,417,412 of record OU823252.1, on the reverse strand, counting down.
CTTAAATTATGATTCGTGACCGCCATATGGCTTTACAGAATTATAATAATGAGAATCAGCAATACAACTCCTTAAGTGAGAATTGGCCTCCAATGTCATGATTTCATGAAATAGTCATTCAATCACTAGTACTTTTTTCGATGGCTGTCCGGAAACGACGCCACCAATCACAAACTGTACTCCGTTTATGATAACATTAGAAAAATAACGGTTAACACCCGTTCGTTATTTCGATATAACCGTATAATAAACTCCGTTATTTTACGATAAATACAAAGCAATGTCATCTATGTGCCATTTCTATTTAAAAAATAACTCTAAAGTGCAGAACTTTCAACAATATTACATAATAACTGTTGTTATTTTGCCGTTAATTTTCTAATGGAGTTATAGTTATAATTGCGTTGGTAAGTTGTGTTTGGGCTAAGTTCTAGTTTAATACATTTTCGTTGCTAAAATATGAAACCGATTTTGATGTTATTTTAGTTTGTCACTTAAAGAAGCACAAAGAAACAGTTTTGCCCCCGGAAAACTTAAAACTTTCCTAGAAGAGGTACAGTTGCATCCATAATTGAGGAGCGTTTTCACAAAGCGATACATCGTTTTTTTTTTTTTATATATAACGGCAATTTCATTTAACGTACCATATCTAAATCCTAATAAATAAATCAATTACATTATTGAAAAATAAATTATTTTACGATGTATCGTTTTGTAAAAACGCTCCTCTATTATGTTCGTCACTTTAAACCCTTTTTGTGAGCTCATTGCACGATAAATTCTGCTTTACCGACTTGGCATTCGTTCAATCTCAGAAGATCCATTGGGAAGATCCATGATGGACCCAGTGACGATTGTTTTCTCATTTGGTCTATTTATATATTACGTTCTAATGTCAATACCGCAGAATGAAATTCAGCCATCTTCTTTACATGTCAGACCGAATTAATAAGGTTTTAGATTGATGTCAACTCAACATTGGATAAAGATGTATGCTATTTTGATATTTTTTATCAAGTAATCTTTATATATATAAAAATTACGAGTCACGTTGTTTGTCCGCGATGGACTCCTAAACTACTGAACCGATTTTAAATTTGATTTGCACACCGTGTGCAATTTGATCCAACTTAAAAGATAGGATAGCTTACATCTCAATTAATAGTCGCAATATTATTTTTTTGCAAATTATTTATCTATTATTTGACAGTCACAATTATCTGTTAGTTCCAAACGATTCTAACAGATGGCGATATCTGTTGACTGGATTGAGTAAGTATTCAATAGATGGCGCTATGTTAAAAATACAAACGTTTCATATAAGCTACAATTTAATAGCATAACCACCACGTGTTGCTGAGGCTAAGGTATAACCTAAATTTATTTTGTAATAAACGAAATACAGTGAAATTTAATTGTTCTTACTTTTCAATTTTTGGCATTAGCATAGCCGGCCACGTGTTACTTAGACTGAAGTATAAATTAAATTCAATTAATTTAATTAAGCTACACTATCTCCGGGTGACATAGGCTATATTATATTATGCTTTGCTACCCGGGCGAAGCCGGGGCGGGTCGCTGGTGACATATATTTTTCTATGCAATAGTCTGCTCAGTACCGGAGCTTTAAAAGGTAATAATTGTCCTGCCGTGATAAAGCAAAGAACTTGAAAAATGACGAAGATATAAAATACTTTATTGTACATACATTGAATGTGTTAAACAAAGTTAATGTAACACGTTGGTTTAATTCTCGTTTTAATTAGGTTATAATTCCATAATTAAACTCTCTGAGAACTGTATTGTGGCACGAAATTAATTACTGCAAACGCATTCTACATTGTTTCAACCAAGAATACCACTAACAGAGAAGCCATAATATTATTCACCTACATAAGGATTTCATTTAATATTGATTGACAATAGTCAATAATATAATGCTGTTATACTTTGAGAAATCAAATGCAAGTAATCATTAACTGATTATTCTAAGAATTGACAATCATCATTTTTAATGTTACTATTAGCCTGCATCATCTCACTGCTGGGCAAAGGCCTCTCGCCGTGAATTCCAGTTCTTTCGATCCAGGGCTAAAGTGGAACACTGGTCTTAGTTTTCTCTAGCTCGTCCCACCATCTTCTACGAGGTCTGCGGCGACGCCTTCTGGCTGTGTCAGAGCTCCACGTAGTGGTTCTTTTGGCCCACAGCTCATTGGGCATGCGGCGGACGTGGCAAACCCAGTCCCACTTCAGCTTGGCGGCTTTTTGAGCAACGTCAGTAATCTGTGTGTTGGAGCGCAGTGTGGTGTTGCGAATATGGTCTGTCAATTTGATGCCTAGAATACTGCGCTCCATTGCACGTTGACAATCATTACAAAATTTATTTTCTACTTAAACAAAATTTACGTACTAAGTCTATGTCTTCTCTTGCGAACTGTACCCTTGATCCTAATCAAAACAAACTCATATTATAAATACGAAAGTATCTCTCTCTATCTGTAACATTTTCACGCCTAAATCACTGAATCAAATGAAGCTCAACACCATGATCTGGATACACCGACATTCGAAGAGGAAATAAAAAGCTATATCATTTCATATAAAGATAGAATAACTCGCCATCCAAATGACCTGACAAACCATTTATTGGATAAAAAAGGAATACGCTGGCTAAAACACAAAATTCCACAGGATGTCATTGGACAAATTTAGCTTAATGCTTTATAAGCAGTCATCTCGAATACGGTAGTCAAATTTGGAATCCGAATTATGCAGTGCATTCAGATAGATTGGAACGAATACAAAGGAAGTTCACGAGTAGGTTACAAATTCAAAGTCCCTTATCTGAGTTACAAAGAAAGATGCGCTCGATTCCATTTACTTCCACTTGTAACTCGGAGAAATATATCTGACGTACGGTTCCTAGTGAAAATAGCACAATAAAGGATTGAGTGTCCTGAACTTCTTTCTAAGCTGTCTCTGAATGTTCCACCTCGACATTCTTCATGCTTCTTACGCTCTCGCACAGTTTACCGTAGTAATTCTTATATGATTCGCTCAATCAAAGCATTTAACTAAATTGTTAAGATTGAACACCCCGCAATAGATTTGTTTGCAAGCAGCTTAGCGTCTATTTCTACTGTTTTATCCAAACACTATAATGTTTCTGTTGCATCCTAATAGTGGTTGCGCATGCATTTTTGCCTATGCAGATACTTAATTGAATAGTTAATTTAATGTTATACTTAGGGTTATGCTTAGTGAATATTATTCAATTTGTAAACTTGTACAACAATACTCTATTGCTAACTGTGGAGGCTTGTAATTGGCTTGTCATGAAACACCTCATTATTACTGCTGTAACGATAGCTGTAAGCGTCGGGAGTCGATTGCCGACTCCCGGCCACCGTAGGCGCGGGCTTGCGGGTGGCGAGCAAAGGGCAGCTCGCCGTCCGGTAAGGACCTGGCCCGGGTCGACGGCGCGTCGTGTTCCACGCGCGCCTCAAAGAGATGTCAGCACCATTGACGAGGACGATAGGGCAGATGCCTGCCGGGGTCGCGGATTGTTCGAAAGAGTTACCGTGGCCCTGGCGCACAGGTAACTGAAGGAACACGGGTGGGTTTTAGTCAGTAAGATTCTGACACGCCCTTCCGCTCCGTCCAGAGCGGGAGAGGTCATTTGATGATGTCCCACACAAAAAAAAAGGACGAATACCAAGCAAGACATCTAACACGTCGTAAAAATTACTGAATGTCCTATTACAAGTGACAGATTGTAAGGAAAAGGAGACAAAAAAAAAAACCACTGGACCGATCTCAATGAAAATTTACAAAAATATAACCTGTGACCTAGAAAAGGACATAGGTTACTTTTCATCGTGGAAAAACATGATGAAATACAAAATACAGGCAGACGAAGTCTTGGGCAACAAGCTAGTAGAACATAAAGTTACATTTTAAGCTCATAAGAATTCAAAGAGAACTGCACTTTAAACCAGAATGGTACGCCTTTATATCGTAATTATTTTAAAATGGCGTTGCAGGTGTACTCATAACTGTCACATGGTCCAAGAAACGCTGGAAATAAATGATCATTAAAGTGAATGGCAATTTTTTATGTCTTGTACAGTCGCTAGCACATAAAGTTACCACAAACTGTCAGATTTTCTCATTCGATTTTGAACATAACCATCAATATTTTAAGGTTTAAAATCATTTGGAGAAATTTGACAGTTTCGTGTAGCTTGACCTGCTGGCGGCTGTGCAGTAAGCGAAAGGATTCGGTGTGCAGGCAAGATGGAAAGGTGTTTTCATTGCACAGACACTAAATTAAATGTGCGTATGAAATAACTTTTCGGGAATAAGAAGCAGTCAGACAAGCGTAGTAAATAGTTGCCTGCCTACAATAATATTTTTGGAACAAAGTTCCATATCGCACAGTCTATTCTGCACACTTGGGGAAAGAGTACTAGTTTGAAAAAAGTGTTACATTTTGACCGACACAAAACTTTTGCTATAGTGTGTGTGTTAAAAATATTTTTATTTTATTTAGTAATGCACAAACGCTGTTAATGTATTTCATTGTGCCTGTTATGTAATATTATAGTATAGAGTGAAAGGAACTTCGTTCTAACCGGCTACCCATGACACCTCTCGACATTTTGTTGGAATTGTTGACTTCGTAATCGCCGAGGTCTTTTTTGCTCTAAACCAAAATGACAGTTTCGACTTTAGTGAAGTGTTAATTTACTGGGACTTTTTGTCAAAATCATCTGCCTAGCATTTTTGCCAACTATGTTGGTGTCGGCTTCCAGTCTACCTGGATCTGACCTCCACAACCCAGTTACTGGGTAATACCATACCCCTTGATAAGACTTTCGGTCTTCTGACGACTCGAACGACTGTCAAAGTTTTACGAATGTCAGCTGGGACCAACTGCTTAACTTGCTTTCCGAGGCATAGAGGGGTCTTGGTAGGTAAAGATGGTAACCCATCCACGGACCAACTGCGGCAAGCATAGCTTAACATTACCGATCGACCCATGCGGCTGTTATTACTTAGCAACAAACCCCTCGTTTTTGTAAAAAGTGGTAAATCTATTTCGACATCGACGATACAAGGAATATTCAGAAAAAAATCATACCTTTGATGTCTAATGAAGCTCTGCAAAATAATGGAGCATTGAATTGCTCCATATTTTTTTGGAAATAAATTCAAGGAATTTGTCTGTATCATTATGCTAATATTTTTAAGTTGTTAGATAAAATGTTTCGTGGAAAACACGAGTAAGCAAACAAATTCAATAATATTTCAATGCTACAACGTCAGAGTTCATTTAAACATAACAGAATTTTAATTTTTACTTAAATTAAACTAATAAATATCAGTTTACAAACAATTCATGATGACGGTGTTAAATGATAAATGATTTTATTTCTGTAAGTAGGTTTGTACAAACACTTTTACACGTCAATCATATTTTAAAAACTAGGTGAGGTTGGCGTTTCCTATCTGACTACTCTGAGACGAAAGGCCGAAACAAACTCAGAGGTCACAGTCTCCGTTAAAGTCAAGACATAATCTTGGTCAGATCATGTGAAGACCATGTAGATTTGTGTCTGAAATGGTCGTTGTTGTTCTACTGTGTTCTCTAAAATTACTTAGAAAATTGAACATAGTGCGCAGCTGCGAACACCCTTTGAACCCGTTGACCTGGCGATCATCAGTAAGATATTTTACTGTACAATTTTGGGATTACATGGCAGTTTTATACTACATTTACTTTTAACTGTATGGACAGTGGAATCTTGATGTGTGATCGCAACTTTAGACCGTAAAATATCGTAATGATCCTAGCCGTGTAAACGGCGCGGGGTAATTACGTAACACACTAACAGTAGGAATAGCTTTCATTTTGACTGTTCAACAACATTCTTTGCGTTATTTACGTTGGTAAGCAGAAAAAAAATCGAACATAAGAAGCAATGGATTAGTATTAGGCTTCAAAATGATTCAGATTGTGACTGATAGTGTGTTACGCAATAAGGGTACTGGTCTTTGTACTTGGCATAATTTTCCTTAAAAACAAATGAATGAGTTTACTTTCGAATTGTTTGCGAGCTTGGATAGTACACAATATAACATCACACCTGTATTTCCCAAAGAATTAGGCAGAGTTGTACCTAATAGTACACCCACATTTTGTCAGCTATGTATAATTCCTATGTAATATGCGGCGAGCCTATTGACATCAACCGGGCACAAATCCAGACTCCGGGTTGCTACTGAGAACCTACAGATGGAAAAACCCATTATCACTTTGCCTGACCCAGGAATCGAACCCAGGACCTCATGCTCAACAGTAGCGCTTAATAATAAACAGAGACAACCATCTGTTTATTATTATTTCCGAAAACCGCATCACAAGCGACTTTAAACAATGAATTGAAACTGATACTCGCCAAGGATTAAGTAGCATAGAGAAAATGAAAGCTAATGTAACGGAAATTAATGTATATGGCTGTGGTCTATCTGACCACACGCCGACCGCGACTGGCGACGTGTAGCCGGCCGTCATCCACGACGGCAGAAGACTATGTTCGTAAACACACAGGTGCGGTCTCACTCGCACGCCGCCCGCGACGCGACGTCCAGCAGGCTTACCGAGAGCACCGTTTTGTCGACGGAAAAGTAGAAAAAAATGACGTTTCGTGTAGACAGTACGACGGCAGCAAAGTAGAGTCATCTGCACTTTTTACGAAATTCAGTAGTTTATTCACGTTTTTCTTTTATTTTGCTTATATCTCGAAAATGGTGTGTCCTATCGCAACAATAATGAAAATTTCGACCCCCTTTAAGATACCCTTAAACCCTTAAAACAACATGTAGGTAATAATTTTTCACATTTTCCATACAAAAAGCAAAAAATTCCATTTTTCGCCGTCGCGTTAAAAGTTTTCTACTGTCTTTAGCATGGCGATTAGAAAATCTAATTGTCTTCACTACCTTAGACAACTGTCAGTTGTCAGTGTGGTTTTGACAGTTTGGGATAGAAAACTTTCTTCTTAAATGGTCTACGTAAAAAAGACCTAGACAACGATCGGTAGAAACGAAAGACGAAATACAGATTGTATTAGAAGGATTTTTACGGTGCGATGTCAAAAATTGAGAAACGAAATGTCACTTTGTATAGAAATAGCTATGTCTATTCTTCGAAAAAATAGAAAGCGTGATTCTAAGCCTGCAGTTGCGACGGCGCAAAGTCACACGCTGCACGAGTCCGTCGGTATTAAAACAAAGCATAGCAACGGCTGGACGCAGCTTTCTAGTCTAAAATGGAGAAGCTTAGCAAGGATAAAAATATCTATTTATCAAAATATTATAGGTTCCTGTCAGCTCTTAAAAATCTTATTTCTTTTAACTGTCATACTGCTTATAAGCATTTCAAGAACTTTATCATGTTCCTCTTCTTTTTCCAATAACAAAAGTTCTAGAAGTTTCGTTTTGTCTATGGTTAGAACAATTAAACTCTGTCTACTCAGTGTGTTCTAAACATTGCTAGTGGGCGATCTCGAATGACGAGACAGACCATGATTCCACAACTGCTGGTGTGTCGGTCGTCCGTCGTGACGTCACCGCACGCTGTCGGTAGCGTCAGGCGTTTTTTAAGAGACCGTAGCTTAAGTTATTATTCCACTTTTCATAATAAAAGGAAGAACTGACAAAGAAAAGATAATAGATTTGAATTTTAAATTATTTCCAGAGGAGCAAAGCTTTGCCCACCTCTTTATAGATTGTATAATGTATAATTTGTATAAGTAAATCGGTTTAATAACTGACGTAGACGACCTTATATACAGCCCATATGTACAGTCAAGGAAATTAAATGTTTAGCAAATTTGAACCTACGTCAATTTGCCGTCTTATAGTAATTTCATTCAACTCTCTAAGTACTGTTGTGATTTCAATATATGGATAATTTAAGTTGGTAGGCAATTGGCTTAACAATTAATTTACCTGACTTTACTTAAGGTTGTTGTGTAAACCACTAGAACAAGTCTTAACTAAAGGTTTGAGCCAGATGAGAGTAAGCCGAGCATAATTTACGCCGCGCAAAGTTACTCGCCAAAATCATATTGAATTTGGTTGCATACAGTATTCCGCTTCGCGGGACTGTCAACGCAAAATGAGCCGATGATTTTTTAGAGTGCCGCAAATGACGCCCATCTCTTAACCCTTACAGCTCAAGGAAATAGTAAAATATCGATTCTTCTGTCTAACTCATTATTATCTTTTTCAGCACGTGTAACCCATTCAGGGGTAAAAAAAACTTCAAAACAAGATAAAACCAACACGTACTTCGCAGGAAAACCTCGAATCGATAAAAGATACCTACCAAAATAGAAATATAATACCGCCCGACTAGCTTTTGCACGCGCCTTCACCCGCGTGGAGGTCGAAAAATTCCTATAAATCCTCCATTAAAATACAAACCATAAACCAGCGCTGGGGCTCTGTCTCGCATAGGGTCGTAGCATTATGCTGAGCGATTGTCGTTTTTCGTGAATGTGACGCATATTTTCCCCCAACTCGTTATTTTTTGTGTTTGCGTCATGTTTACCGCAAATAAATATATTTTCTCTCTTTCTTTTCTTTTTTTCTTTACATATACTTACCTATGTGCCAAAATTCACGGAGTTCGGTCAAACAGTGTTGGAGTTCACTCTAGACTCACAAAATGTATTACTTATATAAAAAATACTTTTAACACACTAGTAACGTTTCTAATAATATAATTCAATAATGATTCAATGACACGTAGTGCCATCTAGCGTCCTAAAGCAATTGTGACCGTGGAAAGTTATTTTTGTGTGCTTCGGGAACAGTTTTTTTTTTTGGATGAAGGGTACCCTAATCCTTTTCTGTACCCCTGACAACATACTTTATGCAAATTTAATGATGATTGATTCAGTGGTTTAGACGTGAAAAGGTAACCAACAAACAAACAAACTTACTTTTACATTTACAATATTAGTCCGGAATTCCTAGTCGATTTATCTTTTTGTAACTGGTGGTTTATAAATAAAATCATTACCAATTTAAAGAAGAAAACAAAATTTAAAAAAAGAAATCTAGGACTCAGTTTAACATGGGCTTTATAACATGATCCTGTATTAAAAAAAATACGATACCAAAAAAGACGCCATGTATAAAAAAGATACAAAGTAAACCTTAAAAAAGTCCTAGTAACAATTTCGAACTAGACCGCCAATGGGTTTGTCCTAGTCCTATCCTGCCTATAAAATCTCACTTTCCATAGATTCACCACCCCTGTCGCATAAATTATTTTTGGCAGGTATATGCAACAGAATCTCTATTTGTTGTATCTCTGCAGGACAGCGACAATTTAATCGTGCGTACGATACAAATGCGATGGCACTGCCAGTATCGTGTTCTATTTAATGTAACCGTTTAAACGTGGCCCACTTAGCGTGAGCAGCTCATTTTCATACACTCAGGGACAAGATAATAAAATTAATGAAAGGCACTTTAAGAGCATGGCGATAAGTTTTTTTTTTCAGGAGAAGGGAATAAGTAATATTTATTTTTTAGGGATGCGTTTACACAGGAAATTTGTCGCGCAAATCTCGACAATTGTGATCAATACTAACGTTTTGGCAATATAGTTCAATTTACGGCAATTTCAAGATTGTACCTATACAAATTGATATAAATTGCTCGTGTAAGCGAAAAAATTTTATATGGAGCCCATATTATCAGTGTGGTGTGGCGCAGTCGACGTGCACTTTTTTCTTGTGCTGTGTTTAGAAAAAAAGGTGAAAAAAATCTAAGAAGGTTTAGCTGTCGCACCTTGCTCGAAAATAAAACAAAACAGTGCAGAGTCGCACCACACCTCACCGTACCGTACGCCGCCCCATGGATTGAGCTCCTTAGAACTACTCTGTAAACGTTCGGATGACGGCTTATAAAGATGGATGAAAAAAGGCGTATAGCGCTGACCTCAAATAAATTGGGATCACGGAAGGGGACGAGGTTGATGGTTTTCAATAACAGGTGAACAGTAATTCCGAGAAAAAGTCGTGGCAAGATGTATTTTTTCAGAAATCTTCGAGCGATAAGACAAACCTACCTACTGTACCAATATTATACCGGATATTTAAATAAATATTGGATTTACTTCTTGTTTGCCTTTAAATAATATGTTGATCTATGTGTTGCTCCACAAGTATACAGGGTGTCCCGTAAATAATGGATCAAACGTAACGGGTAGGTAGCACACTTGATTTCCAACAACTAATTTGAATAGTTTAAAAAAAAACCACTGCGTTATCTTTTTTTTATTGAAGCCGTAATATTTTTCGATTTTCACCATTTTCTCTACCAGAATTCAGTTTTTTTAATTCTGTCGCTGCAAATAATAACATTTTTAGGTATGATTTTTGTTAAACATTTCTGAATAGCTTACTAATGTAATAAGATACCATTTTTGTAAATAACGTTTAAATTGCCTTAGAAACAAAATCTTGAATTGAAATGTTTTATTTTTACCGTGAAAAGACTAAAATTGAAAAAATATTAATACTTTTCTAATTAGTTGTTGGAAATCAAGTGAGCTGCCTACCCGTTATGTTTGATCCATTATTTACGGGACACCCTGTATAATAAACTACCCGATGAAATAAAATGTATGCCATTGCATAAGTAAAAAAAAAACACTTAACGGTTTACCGCTTGAAAGATGTCATTATACTCTAAATGAGTTTCTTAATGACAAATCTCTATAACTAATATAATCTAGTCTATAATGCTGACATAAATTTTAATACTTTACATTAATAGTAAACTTTCAATTTTTTTTTTCACAAAATTATGAGGTATATTATGAAAATATTTAATTAATATACAATAGAATTTACACTTAAAATATAATAACCTAACCTAACTAAAACTATTAACAAACTAAAAATTTAAAAAATCTAGATAATAATAATCTAAACTAAATCTTTGAATTGAATTCATTTTAAATTTTGACATGAAATAAAATTGACTCTGAATTGTAATACAATTTAATTTGCATGCATTACTCAAATACTTAAAATCATATTGTAATTTTATCATTGAGTAGTACTCACTGAATCTTTTTTAAATAAAATTAATCATTTGTATGCCAATATTGGTAAAACATAGCGCACTACCTTATTTTTAAGATCTTTGTGTGTATACCTATATTTTACAAATAAATGATTCTTATTCTTCTTCTAAAGCAACAAAAAAATCAGACACAAAGGTTTTGCTGTAATTCCTGCTGGGGTTGCGGATTGTTCGAAAGAGTTACCGTGGCCCTGGCGCACAGGCAACTGAAGTCAGTAAGAGTCTGACACGCCCTTTCGCTCCGCCCAGAGCGGGAGAGGTGATTTGATGATGACCCAACAAAAAAAAAAAATTACTTTAGATACAGAAAAATTTTTTTTTTTTGCTTTACCCACTCTTTTAAGTGTGGGTGAAGCTTTGATAGATCAAGGAAGGTTAAAAATAAAAGAGTAGATATAATTTACACAAAAGAACTAGACAATTTGTTTAGTATGTAGATCTAAGGGCCCGTTGTTTGATACATAGTTAAACATGACCAATAGTCAATTTAACAATTAGTCACCTGACAATAGTAAATAGCTGTCAAAGTTTAACTACTCTGTTTGCACATGGTTAACTTTTATAGCAAATTGTAATTTTTTTTAACTTGTGTTAGCTTAACCATTTGTTAAACAACATACTTATGTAATTTTTAACAAATTGTTAGTTTAACTAACGCATTTTAACTATTAGTATACAAAGTCTGCGAAATTAAAATTTAATCAATACCTTACAGGCGTTTCAAACCAAGTGATGTAACTTTGATGTCATTGATATAAAGTTCAAATTGCAACGATTGACGTACGCTCCTGAAATGCAACCACTATTCCTTGACTGAACTCTTCGTTTGGCCGTGAACGCAAGCCACAGAGTAGTATAAACAGTATCCACAGTTGTACGGCTGAGAGATTCGAGACACCCTTGAACGGTTTAAGAATATACTGGACGAATTTAGACAGGGTTACGAGACTACCGAAATAGAAGACTGGTGACGCTTTAAGGCAGATATTTTACTAAAATCACAGTTTGGACTAAATTGAGGGCCGTATCAAGAAGGTAATAAAAAAGAGTAAGAAATAAATCTTGGGCTGACACATCGTCACTGTTAATATTATTCTGAGAAACTTATAAATGCAGAATGATTAAGAAATTTTAGAGTTATTCCCGAAGTATCAGCTATTTTCTATTTTTGAAATTCTGACTTGTCATAAATCCTCGACTTTCCAAAAGTCTTTATATAATGAATCAAATGATAATGACTTTATTTCTTTATGTAGGTTTGTACAAACAATTTTACAAGTCAATAATATTTTATAAACTAAATGAGATCGGCATTTCCTATCTGACTACTCTGAGAAGAAAGGCCGAAACAAACTCTGAGGTCACAGTCTCTTTTAAAGTCCAGACATAATCTTGTTCACATCAGGTGGAAAACATGACTTGTATGTATATTAGTGTCTGAAATGGTCTTTGAGGCAAAAAACCACACCGATTGAGTGGACCTGTCCAGTCGGTGCAAGCATTTGTCAGTAATGGCGCAGCTCAACTCAGAACTTAAGGAGCTCAACGATTCGACGAACAATACCAAAGAAAGGAAAAAGAAAAAATCTAAATGAGAAACAAAATTGTTTTATAAAAATAGAACAAAATGTAAGTTTAATATTATAGCCGAAGACCGAAATATATAAAGAAGATATTGTACAGAAAATACAGTTGTGTGTTGTTGTTGTGTGTGTTGTTGTTGTTGTTGTCTGTTGTAGCATTTGTTGTTATGGTTGTAGTTGCGCACTCGTAAAATCGTAAATGCATGACATTTTGCGGATTTACATAACATCAATCGTGCAGTCCAGAATGAAATGACAATTCGCCCAGTCAAAACCAAGTTTAATTTAAAGTTAAACAACCGCTTAATTCATGCAATAACAACCAAACACAGTACAGTTACTAATTCGCATCAACGTCGGTGATAATCAGTGCGATGGGATTACATTGTCACTGTCCACTCAGGCCGTCCAATTTAGGTTAACAGACAGACCGACAGCAATACATATATAATTAAAAGGCAGTTGATGTAATGTAAGATGTCTTAGAACGATGGAATTGTTGATGACGACATGTATTTTTGTGTTTTTTTTATCGAGTTCTGAGGAACTTTTGTATTATAAATTTTTGATTTTGGACTGTAATATAAAATTTTGGCCAACAGAGAAAACTGTATTAGTAGTTTTTCTTAACCTATGGTTTCCTAGAATAGCGGTGGCCGCCCACACAGCGTCCGCAATTTACCGGCGAATGACGTCATTTTACTTTCAGATAGAAGTACAGTACAACTATTTTCTTAATGCCCCTCGGGAATCATCGCATTTCCGAATACAAACGAATGCTAATTTCCATGTCCATCAATTATTAGATTTATCGTGTATAATAATTTGAATTCAGAACTAAGTACTTTGTTGTATCATGTCTAGTTATCGATACACATCAAGTCTGCGGAGTTTCGCTAGCTAATTTAATAAAACTGTATAAGTACGCTCAAGTTTAAGATGTAAACTATTAGCTAGACAGCTATAAACTGTCACTCTTATTTTTAGCACTGTCAGTTGAAAAAGACAACAATCCAATTTCAGTTAAATGGACAACCAAAAGAATCAGCTGTCAAACACGCTAACTTTTATTCACAATAACAAAGTTTTGTCCCGACAAAAAACACAGTCTTATTCAGCAAACTCTTAATAAAATCTCGGAGCTGGAACAAACAAAATAATCACACAGTGCCATCTAACTTCCTTGTACCAATTAAAAACTTCATCAGGCTTAAACTGAAAACGGTATTTTCCGATAGAAATGTACACAGTAAATGTTACTTCAATTGAAATCCTATCATGAGTGTGTTTATTTAAGCTGCGGAATCTCTAATCCACATTGCTGTGTTTACGCCATGGCATAGGGAGCAATGAGAGAGATTATGCAAAACACATTAAGATTACTCTGGTCCACCACGCAATATAAGTTGCAGTGTTGTGTCGGTTTAACGTTTGAGTTGATTTTTTGTATTATTTAGTAAGTAAAAGGCTAAAATTAAACAATGCTGGGTTTTAGACTGATTGTGAGCTGAAGTATAATGGCATCATCACTTATAAGCCATCCTCTCATCAGCACCCTAATTACGTAACACACTATCTATCACAATCTGAATCATTTTGAAGCCTATTGCTAATCCATTGCTTATTATGTTTGAAAAATTTGTCTTTTCAACAACGTAAATAACGCAATGAATATTATTGAACTGTCAAAATAAAACCCACTCGTACTGTTAGTGTGTTACGTAACTACCCCGCAGGCCTAGTGTTTAATGATGTATTTGGTTTTAAGTTTATTTTGACGTGTGGGTTACAATCAGTTTTGAAATTGAGTACATTAACGAACGCATTAATGTTCATTGATTTGGCAAAGTTCATCCAAAATTTCGTATAAAATTCAACATATACCATATAATTATATCAGAAACTAGGTTATATAAAACTTTAATGAATAATTTCCTGCAAATTGTTAGTTTAATGCATACAAAGTACGTTTTAATAACAACAACAATAATAATAATATTGTCAATTCCAACGGCTTAATAGCAAAAACGCAATTAAAAATATGCTCAAAAAATAAAATATGAGTTTTTGATTAAAAACTCCGGAACGCTGAATAAAAGGTGTTGAAGAAACAAAGGCCGACGTTTTGCTGCGGTTTCATAATTTCCTTATTTGCAGATGTCGACTGATTTCTTTTCTATTTTTAATGCCGCCACAAAGCGGAGGCTTGCAGCTATAGTGCCCGTTATTTCCATTAAAAATGAAGATTTTACTTTCGTTCAGCTGTTTGAATATTCATTTGTTTTCTAAAATGAAGATTTAATTATTTTGGGTTGGTTTTTCAAGTATCAGCTGTTTTTTTATTATTGAGTATCAATGTCTTGTGAACTGAGCAGGGAACCGCCGAGCCCGTTGGCAGCGTCTAGAAACGGCAGTACTATAGCCTGACCGCTAGTCTGAGACCATTCCTGAGGTAGGTGCACAGTGCGGGAGGGGTGTGGTGATGCGCCGCGAGAGCTCACTGATGCGTCAAATTTTGACAACTGTCACCCCTCCCGCACCGCGCAGTTACCTCAGAAACGGTCTCAGTTAAGCGAGCGGTATCGCGGTACTTACTACGCTTTGGAATGGGCATCTATATTCATCTTTCTGACTGACCGACCCTTTGACAATTCCAAAGTGCCTGTAATTGGGTTATTTGAAATAAATGCTTTGAGCTTGAGGTCAGGCTTTAATAAATTCGTGGCGTCGAAAGTGCGCATGTGATGAGCGTAGAATTTCTGTCATGGACCGTCTTTAATGCCGTCAATTTCCAAACATCATTAGCCACGTAATGCGAGGAAACAGTGTCACGCTTGGTTTGTATGGAAACTGTTAACAATGCCGCCTCTAGCAGCGAAGTGTCTCCGTGCTCTGTGGTTGTGCAACGTTGGTCAATTATCACAACGTGTCATGTTTCAGTGTTTATTATGAAGGTTCAATGTCTTGTCTGACAGAATGGTGGCAGTGACGTTACCTATGCAATACCTAGGGGGCTAACTGATGTTTTAATGACTACAATAATGGCTTCATAAGACAGGTGTGTCCATTTTAGAATGGCTATTTCAAACTAGAGTAAATTAAGCAGTGGAATGAGAGTAGTATTTTGTAGATTTCGCAGATTTTTTCCTTGGGAATTCAATAGGGCTGTTAATCCGCAAATGGATTAAAGTGGCAAACGTCAATTTGCAGTTTTAAAAATGTTTCTTATTAACTACGCGTTGTATTATGAGAGTAAAACACAGTTCGTATAAGATTCCGAGAAAGGATTAAGGATTCCATTTTCAAAAATACATTAGCTGCTTCAAAATAGGTTCGACATGTTATTCTAACATCGTTGTCCCCTGATAGGCTTTTACTAGACAAAGTGCTCATCCATGTAATGTAAAAACCAGTTTACTCTAAAAAGCGCAGCCTACGATACACATAGATTACCAAGAGTGCTCCCTAGCTACATCTCTTGAAATAAAACGTGTTACTTAAAAACCATTGCGAGAAATCTCTTTGTGTCGCAGAATAAATCTACTTCCCTCCTATCAGTCTTGACTATCAGGCAATACCAAAATGGACTGGGCAAATACGACAACGAACAAAATTGAATTTGTTCTGTGGCGGTTGCAGTTGCGATGGCGCCCGATCTCCCTCGGGATTCTTCGGGCGTTCCCGCCGAGAATCCGATTCGTGAATCGTTGGCCGAATATGCTGCTGGCTTTTCTTAATTCGAATATTCAAATGTAGGTAGTTCTTAAACGGTTTTTTAGTGAAAAATGTCTTTTACTGTTGTTATTCTTTACCAATTGATTTTTACCTTTAACTGTGTATGTAATTGGTTATTTATTGTAATAGTTGTTTCAGTTGGTAAATTGGACGTAGTTAAACGAAATGGATCCAACCCACAAAAGGCCAAAAAAAAATTGTGTATGCCAAAACACGTGTACACGAACTTAAACTTTATTATTACGAAAATAATCCAAGTAAAATTTAAACGCAACCTCATGTTACGATAAATTTTACTTGGATTGTCTTCGATATAATAAAGTGTTACAAAGAGTGTTTTGGTATACACATGACATTTTTGGCCATTTGTGGGTTGGATCCTTTTCGTTTAAATACGTCCAATTATTGTAAATGGAGTTTTCATGCACTCTCAGGGAAATATCTTGTTTAGCAAATTGCAGCATTACGAAAATTCACCGCAATAAAGCCATTCCATTGCCATACTATTTCATTGTGACGTTAAATTCAGATTTAAATTTATTATGGACAATTTCAGTTATTTGCAAATTTTCTTAACAATTTTCCTGCTTTACGATACATGTAGCTCCCTTCACAATTTTATAACAGCAAACTTGAGTGTATGTAATCTTACATAGAAATCTATGTGTGCAACCAGCTCTTAAACACATACAAGAACAACAATCCCACATTTTTTAATATTTACTCTAACGCTGGAAGGAAAACAGTTCACCGCATCGCTCGTAAGTGGACTAGGAAGCCATTTCATCTTAATGTAAGTACTATTGCAGCTTGCAAGTAAGAACGCTTTCGCCTACGGTTATACAATGGATCTAGAACTGTATGTACTTACGTATGCAGGTATGTTTGTGCTTAATATTCCTGTTTCAGGTTTCTAAGTTTGTTTTAAAGAATAATAAAGTAGATTGTTGTGAGAATCTACTTTACAAGAAGCCTTGGTACTTGGTTTGGTTCCAAGTATTTACCTTGTATAGTACCCAATTTGATATCTATTGTTGGATCAGCAAAATTGTTAATGTTAAGGTACTATTTTGCAGATCCAGCAGATTCGGTGTAAATAATGCACAATGTGCAATTTTATTCCACAAAGTTATTTATACATATCAAATTCTAAAACATATTATGACGTATTCACAAAAATAAAAACAAGGTAACACTCAATAAAAACGTTGTTTTATTTTCAGAATTGCGTGGAAACTGAACAACACATAGTTTTAGCCGACCAACACTTCCCACGAAATCCAATCGGTTTTAAAACTCAAATATATCTCCTTGTGATGTTTTCCAAATTCTGTTATTTTAACGGTTTCCATGTTCAGTAATCCTTATGATTTGTGTTTGGTTATTTAAAAGAATATTTGCTAACCGGTTGGTAAGGCCACCTATTGATTGTGCACTTCATTCTTTGTGTACAGTCACGAGCACTAATATGTCAACACTTGGCAACTTTCAATAGCGATTTTTTCGTGAAATAACGAATGCAACGTTGAAATGCGACATATTACATAAACTTATGGGTACGAAAATACTATGTCCATAACAACATAAAATTTCATTCAAGAATAAAGGAGAAAATCGCTTTTCAATTTAGCCAAGTGTATACATATTTATGCTCGTGACTGTACCTACAATAGATTTTGCCGTAGACCTTTTTCTATTTTGTTGAGTACCTGTTACTTGTTGACAGGCTTACACTGTGCTCCCATACCTATTAACACTGTAATTTGAAAACATTGTAAAAGCCACTTCTTTTTAAAAGAGTAACCGTGGAGTTTCCTGCCGGCTCTTCTCCATATGAAAAGACAATTGGAACCGTGCACCTAGCTTCTGACGTGTCATAAGTGTTAAATAAAATAGTTTGGTGTTGAGATACCTATTCATCATAATTTTCTTGCCCTTATTGTAATTTATTTGAGGTCTTCTTCTTCCAAATTCTCTATTTCTCGTCATAATCCCCTTTCTAGCTATACTTATCATCTTTTACACAGTACATCCATCGTTTGTTGGGTCGTCCCTACTACCCCTATTAGCTACCCACATTTATTTATTTATTTATTTAAACTTCTCGCACACAATAACATACAAAGGCAGACTTAATGCCTAAGGCATTCTCTACCAGTCAACCAAGGGTGGTGTAGAGATAAGATGGCAGGTGCTCTGCTTAACAGGCATTAATAATAATTAAAAAAAATATTAAAAAGATAACATAATTAATTATACATGAAATAGGTATACAAGTGCCTAAATAGGTTATAAACTTATAATACATATATATTTACTATAATATATACCTACATTCATTCATAGTCAAAACTTTCCTCACGACATTTTCCTCGTGACATTCCAACTGCAATCAATAATTGGGTATAAGATTAGAACAAGCATAATCAAGTCGCGTCAATGCGTGACTTCTTTTTGTTGCTTATGTAAATAATTATTTGTTATTGCAGTTCACATTCTCCAACAATAAGTTTCCCATTACTTTCATCAGAAGTTTATTTAAAAAAAATATGAATAATTTTATTTGTTGATAATACAGGTTTTACCAGCACACTAATTGCGTAACAGACTATCTATCACAGTCTGAATAATTTTGAAGCCTATTGCTAATCCATTGCTTCATATATTCGAAAAATTTGACAGCTCAACAACGTAAATAACGCAATGAATGTTGATGAACTGTCAAAATTAAAGCTATTTCCTATTGTTAGTCTGTTACGCAATTACCCCGCTGATGTATAAAATTGGTGGTATATGAACAGTCCATATTTTCTGTGAATTTTCAGCCAGTTATACACGAAACTGTTTAACATACAAAAGATTGATTATAAACAATTTACTTAAACAATAATAGCCATTTAAGGGTGTGACATACCTTTTCGCGTCTTTTGTCAAAGTAATCGGAATTCCCCTCACGCTCGAACAATGACGTAACGAGTGACGCTACATTGTATCATTAAATGGAAGTCGAAGTCGCACCGACTTCCTGCCGAGACATATTGGGCATTACCGGAGACGTATAGGGCTGTGATACAAAGATTGGAGGTGAACAATCTTATTGGTTCCATTTATTTGACGCGTGCTTTATATGTGTACTCAGAAGTACATCCTGACGTTTGAGTGTCACAGACGTGGCGTTTACTCTTACGAAAGAATATTGCTTTTGGTACCAAAATTGTTTAAAAAATGGGTCTGGTTTGTGAAAAAACTTAACAATGCAGATATTTTTTAATAATTTTATAAACTTACCTAATTATTATTGTTATCATGCGATGAGACAATGTTTAAAATAATTATCAAATTAAATCAAAACATTAACCCGCATAATATTGGTAGTACATGAATGTTACAACATTGTAAAACATTTTAAAAGAGTAACGGTGGAGTTTCTTGCCCATTCTTCTCCACACGAAACTACCTTTTGGAAGGGGCAACTAGAATCAATTCTATTTTCTTGCAAATTTTGACATTCAAAAGTGCCGTTTATGTGCCAATTTGAAATAAATAATTGGACTTTGACTTTACATCCATTATGATAATCATATTTACCATTTCTGATATGCGAAACATAATAGTAACATTAATTTATTAATTAAAAATTAGAATCATGATTATCATTATTAGCACAATAGTAAGTGAACTAAGTTTAAGAATATGATGTATATTCATTCCGATTGGATAGTACAATAACAGAACCGTGCCTTTATTTATTAAAATAAAACATATAACAATCCAATCTTATTCCTCTGGCTTCGCTTCAGTTGCAAGACAGCATATTCCGAAATGACAGTTCGGCGCCGTAAAAATATTTGAGATTCTAAACAAATAATAGCAACGTACCCAATATTATATCTGAAATACGGCAGCTGGCCTCTATAGGTTATAATATAAAGTCAACATCGCCAAAATTGTGTGCAAACAAAAGTTAGATTTTGCCTTGCACACATGAAACAAAAAGTTTTATAGGTAAACTCAACGGACATTGCAGTGTGAAAATCATTTGGCGTCCCAACTGCTGCTGTATTCAGTGCTATTAAAAACAACAAGTAAAAACTTTTGATTATACTGGTATTGTTAAAAATTGGTGCACAGTGTTTCATAGTAACAACTGGATAGTGTTGGATCCAGGGACGTTAGACCGCAACATTCTTTTTTTGTACATTTATTTACATAGCGGGTTGTATAAAACGTGGATCGGAATTGCTGATCTATTGATCTGTATTATACTTTTGCACTTTTGCATATCAAACGGTTTCAGTTAAATAAGGGCTGATTTTACCAAAGACAGACATCTTTTATCCGTGGGATAAAATTGACGTATAGAATAATTGACAAAATCAAAAAATATCTCAGGATTAGATTTATTCCAGGTACAAAAGGTTGGTGAAATTCACCCATATAGGTATAGAGGTATGTTGAACGGGGTGTAATGTTCACTCATATCTCCATAGAAAAGGGAGGATCTTTCGACCAGACGGGTTTCGTGTCTGGTAGGCTACTGCTCGACGTTTAATGTTGGGACGTTGTATATATGCTAGTTGCGCGGTAAACTCTGCTTGCGCGATGCAGGATTTTGCGTGACGTCAGTGTGACGTGTAGCTCGCATGTGGCGATGTAGATACCGCTAAAGCGGCATAAAGTTTAGTAAGTTATGATACTTTATTATGATCGGTGCATAACCAGCGAGATCGTTACCCGGCTTATCTTGTTAACTATTACATGGGTTATTTTTACCATAAATGCTGGCAGTATAAAGTAAAATGCAGTTGTTAAAGAATATTATAGAGGATGGCCATCTAAATAGTGATAAAAAGCCACAAATGCAATTTAATAACAGCTCATTTGGTTCGTATTATTATATCAGTTCGTGGTATATTCCTATCCTAACTTTCATAAGCGATAAAGTAAATTAGTATTTGTATAGATACTTACCAATGTGATTTTATAGCACTGGAATGAAAAACTCGGTGAAATTTACTGTCATCAAAATATGAAATTTGTCCTTATTTTGGCTTTGACAACCAGCAGCAACTTCTCTGAAAACGCATGGAAATTGCAATTTATTTTCGAAACTTTTATCCTCGACATCCGACTATATTCGTAATTTTGTGGTAAAAAACTTTTTTGTGTGCTGTAGTTTTGTTTGCTGTTGAATTGTGGTATTGTGGTATGAAAATAAAGTAAAACGCAGTCGGTCAATCAATCAGTGCGTTACGAACAAATTGCACGCCTATGTTTTTTTATAGAGATCGAACGTACTATCGACTCGTTCTGGCAACTGTGTTGCGACTACAATTTTTTGGAAATATTTTTGTTAATGCTGATGGCTTTGACTTTTAATAAGCGTTTGGTTGTTCATTCTACCTATTGCACCCTAATTGCGTAACACATTATCAGTCACTATCTGAATAATTTTGAAGGATGTTCCTAATACATTGCTTCATATGTTCGAAAAATTTGTCTGTACAACAACGTAAATAACGCAATGAATGTTGTTGAAATATCAAAATTAAAGTCGTTCCTACAGTAAGTAACTGTGTTACGCAATTACCCCGCTGGTTTCTATGACTTTGGTGTTACACGAAAGCGCGTTGCGCATTTATTTCCCGGGCGGTCCAAACGTGCCTGAGTACCTTTTATATGTACCTAAACCCTATACCGATTCAACTATTCTATTCGATCATGTTACGTTAAAAAGTTGGACAAACATTCTTGGGTATATTTGCACACCTAACTTTACTAACACAATTATTATTGAAAAGAGTTGTTAAATATAGGGTCTTAGTACATAATACGTACAGTAACATATATCGAACTAGCTAGCTATAAGTAAATGTAGCATGAACCAAATGTCCTTTCTTTGGTATTTTGCGTCGAATCGTTGAGCTCCTTAAGTTCTGAGTTGAGCTGCACGGTTACTGACAAATGCGTGCACTGACTGGACAGGTCCACTTAATCTGTATGGTTCTTTCCTCAAAAGACCATTTCAAACACCAATCTACATGGTTTTCAAACATTATTACCGAATTTTTATAAACACATTGACATTGATAAATTTTATGACATGAGTATTTACTTGTAAAGTATTATGTTATTTTAATTATTGTCAATGTGAGGACTATGTGGGTCATTGCTTTCTTTTTCTGATTTAGTTTTAATCATGATCTGGCAGTTTGAGTAATTTATGCGGCCTTCCTAAATGTCCTTTCTTTGGTATTGTTCGTCGAATCGTTGAGCTGCTTAAGTCCTGACTTCCTGAGTCGAGCTACACGATTACTGACAAATGCGTGCACTGACTGGACAGGTTCACTCAATCTGTGTAGTAGACCATGTAGATTGGTGTCTGAAATGGTATTTTGAGGAAAGACCATTTCAGACACTAATCTACATGATTTTCACATGATCTGACCAAGATTATGTATCGACTTTAAAAGAGATTGTGACCTTTGAGTTTGTTTCAGCCTTTCTTCTCAGAGTATTCAGATAAGAAACGGCGACCTCATCTAGTTTTATTTCAAAATATGATGGACGTGTAAAAGTGTTTGTACAAACCTACTTACAGAAATAAAATCATTTATCATATTAATTAGAAAACTCCTTTAGTTTTCTATTAGACACATGCAGGAAAAATACGTATTTATTTGGAATTTCACCGCGCTGCCCATTCTTTTCAATATTGTTGGACTGAAGCTTTCGGCTAGTCAGATTTACGGCACCCCGTTGCTACTCTTTTATCCTGTGACATAATGTTTTGTAGCTGCAAAGCCGTCAGGTTTACCTACTGATATTTAGGCTTATCTAGTTCGCTACTCTGTGGATGACTGCATACACATATTAGCGACTCTCATACGGTGAAGTAAGTGCTTAAGCTCCGATTTCTGAAATTTTATTACAGTCTATTATTGATAGCTTACTCATAAATAATACATGCAGAGTTGTTGTTATTTTTATATCGCCCTTGTAGGGCAAAGCCTCTTATAAAAAAACTAGTATTTTTCACCTCGTTTTGGTCAGTCCATGATTCCTCATAATGTTTTTCTTTACTATAAGATTACCGTAGATGTTTTGTATCAGGATTGCTGGCTGTACTATATTGTATGAGTTTTAAATCATTAGTCTCCTATTTAAACCGAGGTTTCATTCACATTTGATACACAATAATCTCTTGCACATAAAATTGTAAAATAATACAGGTCGAAACAAACCCTGGTGTATACAGGTGAAGTCTTACAATCTCACATCTGACCGGCTTATCGGCTTCCAACAGATTTACTTAGATTATCCTGGAGACTCCATTGGTAACAAAACATCAACTCTATATAGGTATGTACTTAAATATCAAAATCTGGTATGTCCACTGTAAGTGAAAAGTGGGAAATGAAAGAAATGTTTTTGGCTAGAGATTATAAAATGATGAGGTTTGCTATTAAGCCCTCACTCGTGTAGTACATTCTGGTTATAAGAATAGAAATAAAAATAATAATTAATAATGGATTAAGTTAAAAAAGCCCGCCGGCCAAGTGGAGCGACGACTTGTGAAAGGCGGCTGGCAGAGACTGGATGAGGAGAGCCGAAGATCGGACTCAGTGGCGTTCACTAGGAGAGGCCAACGTCCAGCAGTGGACGAATATAGGCTGATTATAATGATGATGTATTTAATAAATCAGGTTAAAGTATGGACATAACGTTGTTTGATATAAACTAGCTAAACGTACCGGAGTATTAAAAAAAACACGTTGAACTTGCCGACTTCACTACCGATAAAGCATGGAAATGGCGGCCATTTTAGACCTTATACTTTACGCGATTGTTCGTCGCGGATGTGCTCGACTTTGGTAAATATGGCAATAGATATACCGGTATATGAAAGGAATTGTCAATTTTAACCGTTATTTTAGTAGTGTTTTTAGTGACTTACCTTGATTTGGAAGACAAAAACATTTATGTATTTTTTAATTTCAAATTCACACCCTATTCACAGTTCAATTTTGAGTTGGGGTGTGAGTTACCGGGTTTGGATATTTAACTACACATATTGGATTTAAACAAATATTCTGCTAGGTTTGATTGTATAACTATCGCATAGCGGATAGTGGAGCGTTCAACTTCTGTTTGGGAACAGATAAGTTAGTCTCCATCGGAATAAATTCCGGACAAGCTTTACAAACACTCTCCAGATATAATGAAAAAAGTATGCACTGATCATAACTATCAGAGGAGATTATTTTTCTTCCCGTTTTTTTTGTTATTTTTCTGATCTGGTTCATATCTAGGAACCTTCTGGTTACGAAGATATTGAAGGTCAAAGTTCTGACTTTTTACGTTTTATTACAAAAATAATAATTCAAATGTTCTAAATTTACGATAAATAAGCAGTCCCACGATCCGTGTACCGTTGCATGCACACCCATACGCACATTGTTTTGCGTATATTACATTGCACACTCTGCAATGTAACAGCGAATTTTCACACCAAATCTAAAAGTCGTTTCGCAGCAAATAAATTTACCCGAAGTTACTACAAAATGCGTAGATGACGGCTTTGTGATGGGTCAATCTGTATTATATATTTAGTCATAGTTTGATAAAACATTTTTATCTCATATGATGTGGTCGCGTCCATAATCTATCTAGCCTCTCCAAGCTATATTGGGGTCGGCTTCCAGTCTAACCAATGCAGCTGAATACCAGTATTTTACATGGAAGGACTGATGCCTATCTGCCCTCCACAACCCAGTTACTGTTAATACGATAACCCTTGGTAAGACTGGTCTTCACACTTTATCGAGATCCCAAATGATTGAGAAATATAAAAAATACGTTTTATTTTAAGAGTCATCAAACTAACATAACTCGACGTAATTTTCGTCACTTACAAAAAGTAGACTTGCTAACGTCAGGACTCATTTTGCGCCAAATACCTGCAAACTACAATTTTGTGTGGAACAGAATGCAACGTAATTTCAGCGACTCAATTTGAGCTCGTTACGTTTATCTGGCGGTAAAGTCGCAATAGTTTAAAAAAGTTTAAGTACGACCAACGTCAGTTAATGCTTTTGTCTTCGATAACCGTTACATTTTAAGTTATAAAAGCTAGACCGTAGACAATCTCGTTATAGTATCAAAACACTAGGGTCGTTTTCCATTTAATACAATAATATTAGAGGAATACCTACGATGGGCCATGCTAACTGTTTTCTTAGGATGGCTGCAGAAATTACTGAGTGACCGTTGTTCCCTACACCCTGTATAACCTATAGAGAGAGTAACAATATTTTGTTTAGAGTAGATGTGTTAAATTTTTTGGTCAGTAATTAATGTAGATATTTTGAAACCAAGAATTAAATTGTAGTACCTATCTGGCCTGTTATTTGTCACTGCACTAATGGGAGTTGACCAACTTTGGTATAATATATTTTTTCTATAATTTACTTTTAATTTTATTGCTTTACCCGGGTCAACACAGGCTGAAAATAAATAAATTATAATTACTTTTGCTAATTTTACACAACTGTGTTGGTATTTTAATCCTGTAAATTAAAACGTTATTAATTTAAAACAATATCCCTTATTACAATTAATTGTTACTACGAAAACATTTCATTTACTAGTAAACCGTGACCTCAACCCATCATTTAAAAACTTCCCAGAATTGAATAAAACTGATACCTACACCGTTTCATTTAAACCCATTTCATCTCAATGAGAAAATCGAAGTGAACTCCAAACATTCGAATTTCAGTTCGGAGATCCTTTTCTTACTATAGCGCCAACTTTGACTGGTGAAGCTCATTAAACGGGTCTTGAGGAGAAAATTAATCATAGTTCACGAAGAATAGTTGAAGGGATTCTTTTAAGTAGTGGCTTTACTGATGTTAGTTATCTCGATTTCACTGAGGCACAACTAGATAAACTTGAGCGACTTCAAAACTTTTGCATAAGATTTATATTTGGCCTGCGCAAATATGATCACATTTCTGAATTTCGTACAAAGCTCAAGTGGCTTCCCATACGTCTTCGCCGGAATTCTCATATCTTATTTCAGCTCTACATTATTCTGTTCAACCCTAAGACCCCCTCTTATCTTAAAAAACGTTTCAAGTTCCTTCGTGAGACACGTAATAGATATATGAGGTCATCGGAAAACTTAAGACTAGAGATGCCGATGCATTCCACTAGTTTTTATGACAAGTCTTTTACAGTTCAAGCAGTTCGGTTATGGAAAGCCTTGCCCGTTTTAATAAGGCATGCTCTATCTTTGTTCACTTTAAAATTCTGGTTAAAAAACACTTCTTCTCTCCTTAAACATCATCATTACATTTAGTTTCCCTGCTCTTGTTTCATGTTTATTATTTATATTATAATTATGTAGATAAGTATATGTTTTATGTATGTATGTATTTGTTATATATGTAAATGGTACACCACTGACTACCTACATCTGTCTCTCCTTCTCCCTTTAATCCATCCAAAGGTTGTCTGTAAAAGATCGCTTTTAGCGATAAGACCCCACATTGTGTCACCCTATGTAAAATTTCTAGATTTATATCTGTAATTTTTATGGTGAACATAATGAAGAGTATTCTATTCTATTCTATTATTTGGTACGGGTACCAATGGATTTATTTATTGAGGATTTCCAACAAAATATGGACACAATTTCATAATCTACACATGTAATAAAATCGAAGCAAAGTCAAAACTGTACATTGTTTTTTTTAGGAATTTATGCGAGGTCTGGGAACGATTCTAAGACAGCTTTTCTTTTTTAATTCTTGTCTGTTTGTATGATTGTATGTTCCAGCTCCACGCAAAAGGTACCAGATTGCATACATAATCAGCCTATAATGTTCCCACTGCTGGGATACAGGCCTCTTCTCTTTGAGAGGGAATGGGCTGTAATCCACCACGCGGGCCCAGTGCGGGTTGGTGGATGTCACACACGGATATCGATGTCACATGTCTTCGAATTTTTGGTTCTAGAACATGCCGGTTTCCTCACGATGTTGTCCTTCACCGTTTTGAGAGCAGTGGTGATGAAATTATTTACACAAAGTAAAACGCCTGACTGGGTTCGAGCCCAAGACCTAAAACTCGTAAGTTGGGGCCGTTACCACTGGGCCACCACTGCTCTCAGAGTACCAGATAGATTTTGTTAAAATTTTGCATAGATGTTAATAAGTGTTTAAATTAAGTTTACGATACCTCATGTTAGACAAGTAGAAACTAGTGTTCTCATAAAGGGTGAAGTGTTGAAACCCGAAGATACCACAGTATTCTTAGGCATAACTTTGGATGCCAAGCTTCAATGGGGCCCCCATATAGACAAATTGTCGAAAAAGCTTAGCTCTGCAGCATACGCCGTTAGAAAAATTCGTGATTTAACAGACTTAGAGACTGCCCGTTTAGTATACTTTAGTTATTTTCATAGTGTGATGTCGTACGGTATTCTGTTGTGGGGAAATGCCGCCGATATTCAGACAATTTTTGTTTTACAAAAAAGGGCAATTCGTTCAATTTATAAATTAAGTCCCAGACACTCCCTCAGAGATAAATTTAGAGAGATTAATATTGTTACTGTGCCTTCTCGATATATTTATGAAAATCTTTTGTATGCACATAAAAATATTAATCTGTTTAAAAAATACAGTGATATCCACAATATAAATACTAGGAACAAACACAAATTTCTTGTTCCTACAACCAGGCTCAAGAAAATTGGTGGCTCCTTTAGATGCCAATGTATACGTTTTTATAACAAACTTCCTAGCCACATTCAAGATCTAAGCTTTAATAAATTCAAATCTTTTATAAAGCGGAAATTATGCCAGAAAGCCTACTATACTGTGAAAGACTATATTGAAGACAAAAAGGCTTGGGATTGAGCTGCTCCAATAAATTTACACAGTGAATGTTGATTTTAGTTTGCTAACTCTTTTTAGACATAAATATTTACTATAAAAAGTATTATGTTATTTTCATTATTGTGAATATGAGGACTATGTGGGTCATTTTTTTTTTCAGTTTTATTCTTGGTCTGGCAGTTTAAGTAGTTTATGCGGCCTACCCAAATGTCCTTTCTTTGGTATTGTTCGTCGAATCGTTGAGCTCCTTAAGTTCTGAGTTGAGCAGCACGGTTACTGACAAATGCGTGCACTGACTGGACAGGTCGACTTAATCTGTGTGGTTCTTTCCTCAAAAGACCATTTCAGACACCGATCTACATGATCTTCAAACATTATTACCGAATTTATATATACACATTGACATTGATAAATTTTTTATATACAATGACATGAGTATTTACTTGTAAAGTATTATATTATTTTAATTTTGTGAATGTGAAGACTATGTGGGTAATTGCTTTTTTTTTTTCTAATTTAATTTTAATTATGATCTGGCAGTTTGAGTAATTTATGCGGCCTACCCAAATGTCCTTTCTTTGGTATTGTTCGTCGAATCGTTGAGCTCCTTAAGTCCTGACTTCCTGAGTCGAGCTGCACGATTACTGACAAATGCGTGCACTGACTGGACAGGTCCACTCAAAATGTGTGGTTCTTTCCTCAAAAGACCATTTCAGATACCTATCTGCATGGTCTTCGCATGACTTGACCAAGATTATGTCTGGACTTTAAAAGAGACTGAGACCTCTGAGTTTGTTTCGGCCTTTCTTCTCATAGTAGTCAGATAGGAAACGCCGACCTCATCTAGTTTAAAAAACATGACTGACGTGTAAAAGTGTTTGTACAAACCTACTTACAGAAATAAAATCATTTATCATTTAGTGAGGTCAGTCTGTAGGCTACATATTATCAAGCTGTTTGCTATGGGGGATGAGAAATATTGCAGTTTATTCGTATTCTTCTATAGTTTACTGTAGTGCGATATAGTGCAAACACCCCCGATGCACTACAGAAGCGATGCAGCCCCAACATCATCCTGAAGATGTTGTTATATTGGATGCGCAGAGCATCCAGCGATCTTTTGGTGTGACTGACCCACAGACTTCCCGTATAAAAATGTGGTTGTTATTTGAGTACATTGTGGTGTCTTACGACTTCCATGCGAAAGAAAACGCGAGTGAAAGCTACCTTATGAATAAAATAAGTTGGTTCATTCCTTCAATTACAGAAGACCACTGCATACATTAAATTATCGACTGAGTTAGCTTCATTTAGATGGATAAACTAAACAAATACACTCGGAGAATGGGGGGGGGGTTAGGTAAACATTTTGTTATTTGTTTGTGATACAATTACAAAGTATTTTTGTTATGGCCGTATTTAAAAATCACGTTTTTTTTTGTAATGGGTTAGGTAGTTGTACTATAGAGGACAAAATACTCGATGATTGGGACGAAGCAGAGGGAACACACGTTATAAATTGATTTTTATATTTATTCTGAGCGTATGTATGTATTTACATTCACGCGCCTATGTCATCATTTGTTTTTCCAAACCAAAAACTTAATTCAGATAATTTGAAAGCTCATCCTAAATTCGCTTGACTGTTCGAATATAACTAGAGTTATTTTACTGCCAGCCTGTACATCATAAGGTCGACTTTTGCAGACAACCTTTCCATGAGCTACGCCCAGCCTTGAATATAAGGATCAAGTCAGTCGTGTTTCCAAACTAGAGTTTTATTCATAGCATTCGAACATTCTGGCTCTTCCCGTTTATACCTATAAGAAAAATTACCTAACGCTAGAAATAAAATATAAAATTTGAGGTCCGACTTTTGCACGAGAAGGCTAAGTCAAGATGAACAAATCGCGAATCTGACGCTACGACAAGTATCAGATTAATGAGTGCTAAAGTGCCCACACAAGCTAACGTCGTCATGGTTAAACCAAAAAAAAAAAAAAAATTAATTCATTCATAAATAAATTACAACAATTTTTATTACATAAATGCTATTATACTATAAATGAATACCTAAATGACAAATTTTAAATTAATGTGATTAACAAAATTTCGTATTTTTTTTTTCATATCTTATTATTATTTTTATTATTTTTGTTGTAGATATTGTTACATTTGTATACCTACTAATTAATAAGATTAAAGCCCTCTCCCAGTCTCCTACTTTGCTGTGCCCTTACAGGGTCCATATTTATGTACCTAGCTTTAAGCCCTTTGTAACATCTTTTTTACAATATGGAATGCAAAATAAATGAATATGAATATGAATATGAAACCTCGTCGCGCCAAAATTGGCGAAAAAGAGGTGACGCGGCCTCATAGCAATAAAGAAAATGACGTGAAAATTCACATCAGCCCAGAAGGAGTTAAGAAAAAAAAAACAATCAACATCCTGAAATATTATGTAAGTACCTACTCCTTTTGCTTCGTCTACCTTCATAGATCCGCGCAGTTACCGTTTTACCGTACCTGTTTCAAAGATACTTTCTCATAACATGTCCTTAAGTCTTCAATATTTTGTAAGCGTTCGGTACCAATAACGGACAAGTCCTTCTGGTACCGAAACGTGACCGTTCTATGTTGGAGATAATTTTGTGAAGGTAAAAGAAAATAAAAAGGCAAATATTTTTTTGCTTGGTTTACGAGAATTAATCTGTCTACATGTGGTTTTTTTTTATAATCCCGACGGAGACTTTTACTTATACAGCTGTTGCATGCAGCCTATAAAGTAAAATATATTGAAGATCCCTAAAAGCTGTCGTGCGACTAACATTATAAAGAATCCTAGTCGACACAGTGTCAATACACTGAAAATTAATGTTCTCCGATTGTGCGCAACGCTGATAAAACCATTGTCGCTGATCCAGATTGACAACATAAAAAATGGTTGTGATCCCCTAATTAATAGACAATTAGCACGTACGACTAGCTTAGTTAAGCGCTATCGTCGAACGACCGATTAGTCGCGTCAATGACCGTAAAACCTACCTATTACGATTTAACAAAGAGGTTTAGGTACCAACAAAAGTTTAATTCGGTTTTTTAAGTAGTAATGCTAGCTTTCAAATTTAACTAAGGAACAAAATAATAAAATTTTGAAAAGACAGATGGTACCAGAGGCATCGCAGGTAACACAGAGCACAGGGACGCCTTTGCAGCCACCGTCGTCCGCTCTTTCGCAGGTGCGGCGATTCCGTACTCTGTGTGTTTTGAAGATGATATTGGACCGTAACCGCTTCCCGCAAGGCGGGTTTCAAGCCTGTTTACCACTCAGTTACAGAAAAAAGCCCAAGCAGTCACCAAACTGTCTGCCAATCCTGGTTAAAAACGCAAAATTGCTGCTGAATGTTTATTGTAGCAGTAATTGGAAGCCCCATGTCCACCAATGGGGTTTACTGCTGATACGGTACCCGATAAGCCGTAATAAGGGTAATTTGCGGCCACATGAATCATCGGCTGTGTTCGTACGTAGCTAATTAGCGACTAGTGCACTGCGACCCACCGTATTACAGTTGACATTATGATTTATTAACTATTTTCAGTTTGTTTACTGGTATTATAATACTGAAATTCAAAATGAATATGTTTGCAACGTGTTGTGTTCACAGATACAATTATTGCATCGGCATTTTGTGTCCACAAAGTAACCTGCCATAAGAAAGAAAGTTTAAAGTAAGCCCAATCCAAAGGAATTGTGTCTAAAAACTAGTTTTCCATAAAGGGTGTAAGGGGTTTATTCCCGCTAAACAAAATCCATCGTTCATATCCATCGATGAACGAATAACCATCGATGAACATGGAAGAACTTTTTACTAGGCCACTTCTCCCGCCTCGCTCAGCTGGCATCTCTTATATTAACAGTCGACTATCCTACTGGATAGCAGTCCTACGGATGCCCTATGGATACGTCCATGCAATGTCCTGTCCTATAGATAGATCTGAAAGTTTGATGTCATCGGTCGAATTCGCCCAACCGGAATCTAGTTATTCCTTTAAATGCTTTTCAATCAAATGACAACTTATTTTCTATCACAATGTTGATCAAGGGCAAAGACACCTTTATCTTCTTAATTGTCAATCCTTCGGCAGGTTGCCAGGTGAATATCTTCAGATTCAATCTACAGGCTACGTATAGGATTGAATCGTGTCAATTAATTTCTCCGAAGCATTCGAGGTAGGATATTGCGGTTCTGAACATATTACCGGATCAATGTGGATAGACGATACTATGTTTTAGGTAAGACTGAGTTGTAAACAGAGTTTAGTTAACATATCGACCGATTTAGAACTTGGCTTGATTTGGTCCGTTGAGGGCAGTCGTGACCCAGTGGTAACGGCCGCGACTTAGGAGTGGTAAGTCATAGGTTCAAACCCAGACAGGCGCTTTACTTTGTGTAAATTATTTCATCACAACTGCTCTCAAAACGGTGAAGGAAAACATCGTGAGGAAACTGGCATGTCCTAAAACCAAAGATTCGAAGACATGTGACATCTACCAACCCGCACTTTGCCCGTGTGGTGGATTACGGCCCAATCCCTCTCACAAAGAGGAGTCTGTGTCCCAGCAGTGGGAACATTACAGGCAGATTATGCTTATGCTAAATTTATTTCTGAAAACTGCTTCCGTACTAAAATGATGAGTTAAAGTTATTGTCTAAACTATAAATAAAATAGGTGCAAGGTAAGAAACGGTTGTATGCGGTGTTGCGCCACTTCTTCCCAACAAAAACACTAGGAAGCGATGAAGGCAGGGCATTTTGGGGGCTGTCTTATCACCTAAGTTGACGTTCAAAAACTGCTGATTCTCGGCCTAATTTGAACAAACGTGTTTTGATTTTCAACTTCTTGAATAAGTAAATCAGATACTATCACAGATTACTGCAGCAGAAAATGTCGTGAAGAATCCTTGATTTGTGAGTCCATGTCAAAATACAAGCGTGGGGACCTAGGCAGTATAAAAAAAAGCAAATACTGATATTTCTCAAACTAATCTTGTTGTAAGATCAGCTCGTGAGACAGACAAAACATTTTTATATCGTCCAAAGAGTTGCTACTGTTACATCTCCAATTCCAAAGTTAACTCGACGTACAGTATAACTATTTTCTTAATTTCCCTCGTCAAACTTCGTGGTTCGTCAGTCGTTGGATTTCTATCAGTTGCCCTTTGCACATAGACGGACGCTCTCAATCGAATTGGAATATACTTCCAAGTCGATTGAGAGCATCCGGTCTGTACCAAGTGCAAAGGGCAACTGATAGAAATCCGACGACAGACGAAACATGAAATTTACCGAGGGACATTTAGAAAATACTTGGACGGACGCTCTCAATCGACTTGGCATATACTTACAAGTCGATTGAGAGCGTCCGGTCTATACCAAGTGCAAAAGGCAACTGATAGAAATTCGATGATAGACGAAACATGAAATTTGCCGAGGGACAATAAGAAAATACTTGGACGAACGCTCTCAATCGACTTGGAATATACTTCCAAGTCGATTGAGAGGATCAGCACCCTAATTACGTAACACACTATCAATAACAATCTGAATCATTTTGAAGCCTATTGCTAATCCATTGCGTCATATGTTCGAAAAATTTGTCTGCTCAACAACGTAAATAACGCAATGAATGTTGTTGAACTGTCAAAATGAAACCCATTCCTACTGTTAGTGTGTTACGTAATTACTCCGCCGATTGCAGAGGGCAACTGATAGAAATCCGACGACAAACGAAACACGAATTTTGCCGAGAGATATTAAGAAAATAGTTGTACTGCAGGTAGCTAGTATTATCGTAGCTCTGACCTACTTGTTTTACCTGACTTCAACTAGGACAACTGATACTTACGCTAGTTTTCTCTTCCTAGGGAAAGATGGAACTATTTATATGTACATACGTGATATGTATAGCGAAGTTTGGAAAAATAAAGAAAGAAATTACGTTAACATTTTTTTTTAATGCTGGGTATACCGGAAGTCGATCATATTGTAACGGATTCGTGTGTTTCCGGTAAAAATAATAATATATTTATTTTCATATAGAATGTTATTATACGTAATATGTTTTCTAAATGAAAATCGTCCTTTGGTCTGTAGAGCAGAAAAATGTTTTTTTCTGTAATAGGAAAAGCACTCTTTCCTATTTACCAAAAACCAATCTATTTAATTAATATTTTTTTGTGTGATGTAATGTTCTGGTAGTAGGCTATACGCTGAATTAGACAAAACCGTTTTGTCTGACTAAAGTAAGATTTTAGATTTAGATTAGATTTTTAAGCTATTGCATAGCTTTTATCGGGGGCTTTGAGCGCGGCACCGAATCAAGAAATTCCGTAATGAAAATAAAACCTAACACCCCCCACTCCGCCTACCATGTAGCTCGGCCGAGCGTTCGCTTAACGTTTATGTAAATGGTACGACTGTACTTGCATTAATATCAAAGAAAAAAAATACTGCATAAATAAAAAAATAATAAATCATTATAATTGCATAAGTTGATAAAAAATGCTATGCAATAGCTTTACCGCGGCAGTACCCGAGTGCCACACGTGTTTTTTTTTATGTGTCTGATTGTTGTTGTATAGAGCTCAAAATGAGCATACATGTGACAATGCCTTCGTGTTTGTGACTTAAAATAACGGGTGTAAAAAGACATTTAACGAAGCCGAGAGTCACTTGTACTCCAAGCTATTGTAATATCTTTTTGTACTAGACCATACCTGGGAACCTTCTGGTTACGGAGATATTAATGATCAAAATTCCAACTTTTACTGATGATTTTTTTGCGAAAACTAGTTTTTAAATACTCCCACGACCCCTGTACCGTTGCACGCACCATTTTTTTTTTTGGTTTGGGAAGT
The DNA here is from genome assembly GCA_917490735.1 of Dryobotodes eremita. Classification (NCBI taxonomy): domain Eukaryota; kingdom Metazoa; phylum Arthropoda; class Insecta; order Lepidoptera; family Noctuidae; genus Dryobotodes; species Dryobotodes eremita. Next base: position 2,382,097 of record OU823252.1, on the reverse strand, counting down.
CATCAAATGACCCCTCCCGCCCTGGGCGGAGCGGGAGGGCATGTCAGACTCTTACTGACTAAAACCAACCCGCGTTGCTTCAGTTGCCTGTGCGCCAGGGCCACGTTGTATGCACCTATAAGCAGAATATTTTGCGTGTGTTACATTGCGCACTACCGCAAACAGCAAAAATAAAAGTCGTTTCCCAGCAATTATTTGTGTACAATGTTACTTAGTTTGATGTGCAGAATGCTTAGTTGACGGCTATGTGATGGGTCTTTTTACAACCTGTGTTTGTAAAACCTCTTTCTATCCAGCCAGTTGCTAATCAAACAAAATACACCTATAAAATTACTAAGAACAGCTTAGTTATATCATAACATCTAGAGTAAAAATATTCTCTTTCCAAGCGTAATCTTCATAATTTTAGATCATCACAATCAACCTATAACGTTCCCACTGCTAAAATACAGGTCTCCTCTCGGTGAGAGGGAGTGGGCTGTAATCGAACACGCGGGCCCAGTGCGGGTTGGTAGATGGCACATGTCTTCGATTTTTTGGTTCTAGGACATGCCGGTTTTCTCACGATGTTTTCCTTCACCGTTTTGAGAGCAGTGAATTTCCATAATTTTAGATCATCACAATCAGCCTATAACGTTCCCTCTGCTGCAATACAGGCCTGGTTTCAGACAGAGGAAGTGGGGCGTTATCCACCACGCGCGCCCAGTGCGGGTTGGTAGATGTCACACGTCTTCAAATATTTGGTTTTAGGACATGCCGGTTTCCTCACGATGTTATCCTTCACCGTTTTGAGAGCAGTGGTGATGAAATAAATTACACAAAGTAAAGCGCCTGCCTGGGTTCGAACCCACCACCTACAACTCGTACGTCGGGGCCGTTACCACTGGGCCACTACTGCTCCCTAATCTCCTAATCTCCGATAAAGAAGTGAAAATAGCAAATATTGTGAACGTTTCACGTGAAAATTGTAGCTTAATTCTGAAATTGTTTCACTGTGTTTGTCCTGCGACGAACTGAGTTCGCTGTAATTAAATTTTTTAAAACACCCTTGCGTGTCTAACTGGACTAACAAAATGAATTATTTTAATGAAGGGTCTCTAAGTCGCCTTTATTTTTAAACAAAAAATATTCAAGGCTTTCCGGAGTGTAGATGTATGTGCTGTTAAGGCCAGAGTGGTCGTAATTTTTTTATTAATTGCTATCGCCAGTTTGTTACAGAATTAGGCAAAATGTAAGCAAAGCTTTGGGTCATAATTTTTATTTGGGTTATAATTTTTGCAAATAAATGTATGAGGTTTCGAGCATGCGGGATTGACTGGATGTGAAAAGTGGAGAACCGGGTGTCAAAGACTAACTTTTGAGAGCATAATCAAAACTAGCTTCTGCCTTGCAACTTCACCCGCGTAAAATTTCTTGTTTTAATAAAAACATATACTACTGCTCGGCAATACTGTAGCTTCCCATTGGAACAATTTTTGAAATCGGATCAGAAGATGCGCAGATTACCAACTACATACAAACTCACAAATTTTACCTCTTTATAATAGGTATTATTATTTTTAAGAAATCGTTTTTTTAATACAACATTCTTCGTTTTTCAGCAATAAAATGATCTGTTTATTCTTTTTACTGTTAAAACTGAATGCGAACACAATAGCGCAAAGTTTAACTCACAGCTCGATAGATGGCGTTGTTAACTGATCACGCTGTTACTGAATCGTGCTACGGTTTCATTTTCAATTCTGATATAGTTGGAGCGCGGACTTGTACGATTTCAAGGAACTAAGTGTTCATATTGCGTATAAAATTTTTGTAAAGGGTTGTGCAAATTAGTATACAACCCTTATAATTAGCCTATAACATTCCCACTGCTGGGACACCTGTGTGGAGGGCGTAATCCATCAAGCGGGCCCAACGATGGATGTCGCATGTCTTTCTCAATAAGTGAATCAAGTTTATTGTTACCTAGCTTCTTTACACCACTGTGGGTCTAGCCCGAACTCTCCAATAAACGTAACGATTTTATAATTGAAAATACTCGTTTCGCGAATAATATTAACTTTTTAATCTATTTTTTTATTTAAACCAAATTGTTAGTGATATTGTTTAAGTTTAAATTTCTTTGGTATTTTCGATAAAAAATCCGTTGGGTTTACGTCGCGCGGTACTTGTCTCTCAATCTCGTCTTCTTACTTCTTCAAAGTACACCAACATCGCAATGTCCTTCAAAAAGAGACACAAAAACAGAAAATGCACAACCATGTGAGTAAATAAACAAAAGACTGAGTTCAACACGGGCTTTCGCTCAATTCTACCTTGTATTCCCTGGTTTAAACAAACACGTATGAGAAAACAAATACAAAGTCTAGTCTTTCAAAAAGGTTTTTATGCAAGTTTTGACAGAATATATTTGTAAAGATTGATAGATATATAATATCCATTAATAATGGACTTGGAAATAAACTTTTGTAAGTTTTCAAATTCAGATTTTCTCTATAATATTAGTTTAGAAAACTCAAAATACCATAATCAAAACAAAAGCAAAAGTAATTGATTCAAATTAGGCTGAGAATTAGCACTTTTCGTCGTACATAATAATTATAAGACAGTCCCCTAAAAAATATGTTAGTCCATCGATTATATTATCATAATTTCAGTGTTGCGGTGTCAAAATTCTTTAATACATACCAAACAATATGATTAAGCATTATTAAACCAAACTTGGAGACTTACGCGTTATTACAGATCATATTTTGACGACAGCTCGAGACCAAAACATTAGTTTCAGAGTTGTTTTGAAAAAGAAGCATTTAATTTTAAGCGACTATTTTCAACGACACATTATATAGAAACACAAATTTGTTCCAGTTCCGTAATTAGTACCATCAAATAACGAATCAGTCGCAATTTCCATCATATCAACTCGTTATCTAGAACTACTAAAAGTTTACTAGTACTCGGGCCGATAAAAAACCGGTTTATTAGGACGTTTCAGGGTCAAAGTCAGATTCTTATCGGTCTAGCCACTGGTGAACACGCACTCTGAATTTCCCACATTTACGTTGTGTAGCTAGAGGAAATGTTAGTACATAACCTTCTTATGTACGGGTGGTTCTCGTAAATTCTTATCACAATGCGTGGCGCTTTTGAATGTTGCTTTTAAAATTATATGCAGAATTTAGATTCTAATTTGTAGATTAGGATAATGGTGCTCGTATCTACTGTTGTATTATTACCATACCAAGAATATTCGTATCTCTACTTGTAAATGAAAGAAAAGAGGTTGAAGTATATGAGAGCTGTCTAATTATTAGATTGAGTCATATAATAAGGTTGTCATAAAGAGGTCAAAATAAATAACGTAATAGTACATTACTACCGCGGTCTGTAATGATTGCGTTGCTGGCAGCGCTGATGATGCCCGAAAGCGCAACTCCAAGCCAACACAGCGCGGTCTGCATTGCAGCACTTGATGGACATTCATTCGGTCTCGGTCTTTATAGCGTGGACAGGACCGCCTTTCCAGGGTTTATATAACTTATAGTTTGTGATAATCCTAGTGCGGTGTTTGACTGTTGGATCATTTCTTCATCACGGATTGCGATCTCTCCAGCGGCTGATGATTCAAGAGGTTCTTGTGCAGATGCGAAAGCTTTATTGTGAGACATTGTTGGTTTCAAGTTCATATTTTTGCTGATTTTGATTTGAGATCTTACTTTTATTTTCGACTAATTCTTCTATGTAACTTTCGGCCACTCATATTCTTTTTCTCTTTCTCAGTTTTTAATGATTATCTGGCAGTTTGATTACTTTATGCGGCCTACCCATATGTCCTTTCTTTCGTATTGCTCGTCGAGTCGTGGAGCTCCTTGAGTTTTGAGCTGCACGATTAATGACAAATGTGTGCACTGACTGGACAGGTCCACTCAAATCTGTATAGTTGCTTTTCCTCATCAAAAGACCATTTCATACACCAATCTACATGGTCCTCAAATTATCTGATCAATATTATACACATAGACATTAATGAATTTGATACGAGTACAATGACATGAATATTTAATTTGAAAAGTATTATATTATTTTAATTATTGTGAATGTAAAGACTATGTGGGTTACTTTTTTTTCTCAGTTTTAATCTTGGTCTGGCAGTTTCAGTAATTAATTGGCCCTACCCAAATGTCCTTTCTTTGGTGTTGTTCATCAAATCATTGAGCTCCTTTAGTATTTGATGTGAGCTGCACGCTTTTATAACAAGTTGCCCAAGTCAGTTACAGAACTTAGCGATTGAAAGTTCAAAAACCCACTTCAAACGTATCCTTATCAAAAAAGCATATTAAAGGATTAAAGACTACGTTGAAGACAAGGAAGTTCGGCAATAATTCCTTCTGCACATGTGGCTTCCCTGGTACCTCATTAACGGCATCACAATGTAAATTTGTATTAAGCGCTCCAAATTACCAAGTTTATTTAAAACATTTTTTTTTACCTGCTTCTTAGACATAATCTTCTCATTATTTGAAATTATATAGCTCCAATTCTTATTTAAAGTCTTTACTAATGAATTTTGTAGACAGGATTTTAATTCAGATTTGTTACAGTTGTAATGGCAATCATGTAATATGGTATAAATAGGCTTTTATTTTTATTATTATATTTATCTTTAATATAGATTCTTCTATATTTTGTGAATGTGAGAACGTTGTAGACCTAACTTGTAGACTGTAGATTTGTAGACCTTTTTTCTATTTTGTTGAGTACCTGTTACTTGTTGATAGGCACATACTGTGCTTATCCTATAATTATTAACACTGTAATTTGAAAACATTGTAATTCCCACTTATTTTTAAAAGAGTAAGTTTCGTGCCGGCTCTTCTCCATAGGAAACGACCAATTGGAACCATGCACCTAGCTTCTGACGTTTCATAAGTGCCCATGTAGGTTTATGTGAAATTAAATATTTTGATTGATTGATTACTGACAAATGCGTGCACTGACTGGATTGGTCCAATCAATCTGTGTGGTTTTTTCCTCGACAAAACCATTTTAGACAACAATCTACATGGTCTTCACATGATGTGACCAAAATTCTGTCTGGACTTTAAAAGAGACTGTGACATCTAAGTTTGTTTCGGCCTTTCTTCTCAGAGTAGTCAGAGAGGAAATGCAGACTTCAACTAGTTTTTAAAATACGATTGATGTGTAAAAGTGTTTGTAAAAACTCACCATCAGCCTAGCTTTCCCCAACTATGTTAGGGTCCGCTTCCATTCAAACCGGATGCAGTTGAATACCAGTATTTTACATGAAGCGACTGCCTATCTGACCACCACAACCCAGTGACTGGGTAATAGGATACCCCTTGGTAAGACTGCTTGACAGACTTTCGGGCTTCTGACGAATCCGTAAAGACTGTTAAAGATTCACGTATGACAGCCAGGTCCAACGGTTTAACGTGCTTTCTGAGGCACGGAGGGGTTTTGGTATGTAAAGATGGTCACTCATCCCCAAACCAACCACAGCAAGCGCAGCTTAACCTGATCGATCGACCCGTCCGGCTGTTATTACTTGGCCACAAGCCTACCTACAAACCAAAACAACCAGCAACCAAACCTACTTGCAGAAATAAAATCATTTATAATTTATCGTTCACCTGTGTGAGCAGTAGTCGCTCAGTGGTAACGGCCGTGACTTAGGAGTGGTAGGACATAGGTTCGAACCCTGAAAGGCGCTTTACTTTGTGTAAATTATTTCATCACCACTGCTCTCAAAACGCTGAAGGAAAACATCGTGAGGAAACCGGCATCTCCTAGAACCAAAAATTCGGATTCATGTGACATCTACAAACACGCAACGGGCCCGCGTGGTGGTTTATGGCCCACTCTCTATTACAGAGAGGAGGCCTGTGTCCCAGCAGTGGGAACATTATAGACTGATTAGGTTATGCTATGTTAATCTGAGATTTTTTCTCGTAACTTCTCAGATAGATACCTTTTTTTACATACCTACGTGTCACAATTTTAGGACCCTGACTTGTTTTTTTCGAAGCTTTTGTATAAAATATAAATACACACAAAAGAACTATAATTACAACAATGTCACGGCGAGCTGCAATGAAAAAAAAAACAATTTTAAAATTGAAATAATAGCCATTGAACACCAAAATCTCCCTTGCTCAAACTCTCATACGGCTCATCATAGACTACGCCGATGCCTGTTATATGGATGCCACCGAGGAGATTTTAAATAAACTTGAGCGTTTGCAAAATATCTGTATTCGTTTTGTTTTTAACCTTAAAAAGTACTCAAGTGGCTCCCTGTTTGACTTCGCAGGAACTCTCGGATATTGAGTCTGCTCTTCAACAAACTTCACAACCCTAAAACGCCATCATATATTCTGCGGGAACGCTTCTCCTACGCCCGTCCTTTTTATGCGCCTTGCAGTTCGTATCGTAGAAATCTTTTTTCAATCCCCTCCCCACTCGACCGACTTCTACTTCTTCACTGTGCACGCGCTTCGGTTGTGGAATTCACTTCCGCCTGACATTAAGGACTTCCAAAGTGTTGCAGTATTTAAAAAAAGAGTGAAAAAACATTACATTGTGTTTTTTGTGTTCCATTTTGTTATAATTGCATATGTATTTATTATTTAACAAATTATAATCCTACTAATATTATAAATGTGAAAGTGTGGATGTTTGGATGTTTGTTACTCAATTACGCTAAAACGGCTGAACGGATTTGGATAAAATTTGGCACATTGGTAGAATATGACCTAGATTAGGACATAGGATACTTTTTATCCCGATATTCCCACGGGATCGAGATTTCTGCGGGTGAAACCGCGGGGCGCAGCTAGTTATACATATTTTAGTGATATTTATTTTAGAAGTATGTATCTAAGTATCTATATTCTAATATTGTATGTTTATATTATATTTAAATTAGAGAATTGTTTTTTTGATTTTATGTATTTTTCTCTTTTTATCTACTCTGAAGCTATGCTGAAAGAGATTTCTTTAGAAATAAGCATCTACTTTGTACGTATTTTCCCGTTCTTTTCTTCTTGTCTATCTATATGTGTATACGTAAATGGTTAAATAAATAAATGGAATTAAAAAAATTATAGTTATGTTTTTTATTGCAAGTAACAAGATATTGTCAGGTTTGAAAAGTAATGTAGGTATATTAAGCGTTCCTAATCATTTTTAGAAATTTGCCACTCAAAACTTTAAGCATCAACTAACTATTTATTTTCAAAAGTAAAAAAAGGTAGGAGCAACCATTACCAGAATTGTACTTTTAACACAGTGAATAAAAAATAATGTGAGGAGACGATTATCTCATCAAATAGGGCCGGGGCACTCGTTTAAAAAAAATTAAGGTTAACAATATTGGAAAAGGGTGGGTCCCGGCAAGGGTCGGTCTCGACGGAAAATGTTAATGGGCATTCGACCATTGCGCCGGTGTAAAAACAACGGGATATCGGTTTTGCCCTCCTAATCTCCGGGTTAATAAAAAGAGAAAACAAAGTAATCCATTATCATTATTTACAGTTGCTTTAGGTGGGGATAAGCGGTGACAGATCGATCGTTCTGTCTTGCAGTCCATAATGTGGGGGGTTTTAGGATTAATGTACGCTCCTACACTCGGTTGAGCTCTGAGCGATGACAGAGGAGCGATATTTCTGCGTCAGTATTAAAGAAAATACAGATGTAGCGGTAATGAAGAAAATTGTCCGTTATGGATGTTTTTATGACTCAATAATATAGAGGCTTCGGAGATGCGAGTAATGGAAATTGCAATAGATTTTTTTGGAATTATGTTGCCGGGGTAGATATTTTCGGGGAGTGTAAAAAACGAATAACGATAGAATCTCTGGAACTATAACGTTTCTAAGTAATGAAAGATTCTAATTAAGATTTTTTACGAACAAAAATAATTAGAAAGAGCCTTTAATCTTAAATATCTCGTTTTCTGGACAGTTTAGTAAAATAGTTTGGTTTATATTTTTAATTTCTTTTAAAAGACACCTGCCCCATCACCGACCAACTGGGTAGTTGCATAACATACTAACAGTAGCAATAGCTTTCATTTTGACAGTGCAACAACATTCATTGTGTTATTTACGTTGTTGAGCAGACAAATTTATCGAACACGGGAATATCATTAGTTGAGAATAAATAATTTGAGACGCGCGCCTCTTTCCGCTTACAGGCGCTCTCGAGCTAATAATATTTTGAACTTTAAATCAACTGGTTCAAGGTCGACATTTGTTTTGCAGTGACGGATGCGCTGCGCCTCGCTGAATGTGCGCCGGCCCTTATTCGACGGCGGTGGGATAGGTACCTAAAGGCTCCCGCAAACAGGCGCGACGTGACTGCGCGACGCGATTCTAGTTGAACAATTTCTATGAAAACTTCATGGAAATTGTTCTATAAGAGTAGCGTCGCCCTGTCGCGTTGCGCCTGTCTATAGGAGCCTTAGCCTTTGACGTTCGAAAGTGCCTTTTATGTGCCTATTTGAAATAAATGATTTGACTTTGACCTTAATGCGATAAAACTGAGAAACAAAAATGTTCAACCGATTAGTATTCTTTTGTTTTCTTAGCTTCACAACACAATTTATTCTGGTTCCTACGTTTACTGACCATCCAAGTAAAAGCTTAGGACAAAGGAAATAATCCCTTTTTGCGAAACTGATCTTAATACTACACTAAAACTAAAAATACTACTACTAATACTAAAAATAATAATAATGATATCTTTCTCGGGGGTACACTACATAAATACGAAAAACTTTATTCCTTCAGTCACAAATACAAATTTGAAAATATCGATTTTCATAATTCCGAATGGTTCAAAATTCCTGATATAACAACTCCGATTCATCATTCATCCTATTTCTATAATTCCAAAATTTCAATATTCCTAGCGTTTATAATTACTATTCTCAAAATACCGAGTTTCAATAGATCGAATAATAAAAAGTCCGACTTAGTGATAATTCGAAACATCAAAAATACGAATTCCGGTTATTAAGTACCGATTAATTAGTATTCCGAATTAGATTCGCTGGTCACAGTTCTAACCTAACTTAACCCAAGTGATTCACCGACAATCGAGGGAATCTGGCGCAGGTATATTATTTATATTATATATATATTATAAGGAGAAGAAGAAAACCCAAAAAAAAAATGTACACAAAATAGATGTTTTAAATTACATTAAACGTTACTTGTAGATTTTGAATTTATATGCGTAACTGAATATTATACTAATTGAATCAGAATCAGAATCCTAATTTTAGCAGTTTATTCGAAGTATTGAAAATCGGAATGTTGTTTTTCGGACCGAGAACCCATCGAACATTTGATTCTGCGAACGTATGGAAATCGGAAAACAAATAAATCGCATTTACAAATTTCGGTAAAATAAATTTAGTGATTTTCATTAATAGATATTATCATTTTTAGGTATTATGAAATTCGGAGTTTTGAAAATCGGAACATCGAAAATCGGAATAAAATATTTCGAAGTATTTGGGTGTTCCCTTCCTCGGAAATGTAAGTATTATTACAGAATAAATTAATTACCCAGACAGTACCTACTTAGCTACGTAGAGTGAGATGGGGAATACCCTGTAGTACTTACTTTTAATTAAATTAAAACTTTACATGCGGGTACCGTGGTAAAGTCAGAGAAGTCAATTGTTAAGCAAATTCACTACCAACTTAAATTGGCCGTATGTTCAAATCACAACTGTCTTTTTTTGACAGTTGTATGAAACGGCTATATGACGGCAAATTGATGAAGGGTGTGATTGCTTAAAAATATATTTCCCTGACCGTACCTTCATGTCTAAATTTATATTTGACAGGTCACTTCTCTAAAACTGTTTAGATCTAATTTAGTTAAAATCATACATTGATATAATTAAACTTAGTCAATTTAGTGGTATACACACAAACCGTATCATGTAAATTGTTAAGAACCTGTTGCCGTTATCCAACTAAAATAATATACTGTTTAAAATCCCTGAAAAAACTTCAATGATACCTACTTTAATCAAACCGAGTATGGAAACGGTTTCGTCCCTACTGATCCGTAGTCCCAACTCGCCCGACCTGTATATCTACCTACAAGTATGTAGAAGACGCAAAAGTACTGGTGGTAAGAAAAGTACTTGCATGGTTTGTATTTATTTTTATTTAGTCATCACAAATCGCAGTTTTTACAATAATTAAAGCTCTCTGTTAAAAAATCACGGTCTGTATATAAAATAATTTTAACTATCGCCTAAGAAATCAAAGTTTGTGCAAAAATTAAAGTTATATTTTATTTTAAACAGTAATTGGGGACTGATTTACTGAGGTATTTTAAAAACTCATAGATTGACATTGTTCCTTCTTCATATGCTCTTGTCAGCTCAGCAATTCTGACGACTTTTGCCCATTGCGGTTATTGAATTTTATGACTATTTTGTTCGGATACGTGTAGGCTTAGGCTTATTGTAAAATTTATAAGAATTAATTATTTAATCATTAATAACTACCTACTTATTTGCACGGAATCTAAGTAGTTTATTTTGTTAAAAAATATATAAAAAAAGACCAAAAGCAAAATTTATACGTGATAAGTATTTATTTACTACATCGTAGCACTTTTCCGACAAACTGTACTCTTGCAGCTAATAGACATATAAAAAAGCGGGCGAGTTGGGACTAGGGATCAGTAGGGACGATGCCATCGAAACTTATACCAAATCCTAACTTATCGATATCATAAACGACAACACTGTGCAATAATTTCCTTGATTAGGACTGCACTTAGCAACTGAATTCGTTTACTCTCCAGCAAAACGTCGACTATTATAATAAGCACTAAACATCGACAATCACGAATTCAAAAACCTCTTAATCAATCAACCGGACGCACACAGGATCGCAGAGAGTTGGTCTTATCGGCCATCTGGCTATCGGTCTATCAGGCTATCAGTCTATCGAGTGATTAATAGCCGCCACGACCTCAGGTACGTCTGCTACTGGTACAGTTGCTAATTAATTATTGGCTACTATAGGTTAAGTAATACCATATACTAGTTATTTTGTAAGTCTTTTGGGAATCGATACTTTTTGGACGATTACTTTGACAAAATGTCGTGATGGCCTTTTCGTTAATGCCTCGTCTCCCATGCACGAGGTTTTGGGTTAAAATCTGGGCAAGTACCAATGTGACTTTTTCAATTCATATATACTTTCTGAGTTTATCTTGGACATTACTGACATCAGTGAAGGAAAACATCGTGACGAAACCTGGAATTATAGTTAATTTAAGTCTGTAATCAACAACCTGACTTAAGTAAGAGAGGTCATGATTACCGGCTTCACGTAGGTAGAAGAAACTGGTTATTGCATAATTATTATTTTTAAATATAATCACACCAGCTTTTGCCCGCGGCTTCGCTCGCGTTAATTTAGAATTTGACAATCAATTCCGGTTGTCCGGGGAATTATAGTTAGGAGGATGAAAAACCGGTCTATCGACACTCTAGACTCACAAAATGAATTAGGTACTTAAAAAATAAAAAAGCTCTTAACACACCACTAAAGTTTCTATAATAATATAATTCAATCATGATTCGAAAGACACGTAGCGCCATCTATTATCATAAGAACGTTATTCTTATTTTCCTCGAGAACAGTAAGATTTTTTTTCGGAATAAACGGTACCCTTTGTCCGTTTCTGTAGATCTGACAACGTATATGCAACTTTCAGGATGATCGGTCCAGTGGTTTAGGCGTGAAAAGGTAACAAACAAACTTACTTTCGCATTTATAATATAGTTAGGAAGTTAGGATTAGGATAAGATATTTGCTAGTAGAGTAGGATTCGAATGTCATGTGCAACAATATTAAAGTTCCCTGACGTTTTGCCTACAATAAAAATAATGCTCGGTTATTTTCGCTCTCACACGATAATATTTGGATATTCAATTTTGTGACAAAATGGGAATTGAGAATTGGAGGTCGTTGCCACGTGTAGAAATAAAAGTTAAATGCCAGAAACCATTTGCTTTTTTTTTGTGCACAATTTATCACCTTAAGTATACTGTTGGCATTACAATATATAAGGCCGCCCGTAACAGTCACAATACCCTCCGTACTAGTTGATACTGTATTATAGTGAAACAACAATCATGCCTAAAAAACAAACAATCATGTATAAATAGAAATCACACGACACGCTCACACCCACCACGCACGCACGCACGCATCAGGTCTGGCTATGAAAGAGAGGACTCTCCTAATGCAGGTACTATCTGCCTAAAAGGAGGACCCAATAAAATAAAATAATTGCACCACCCAACCACCACCATCAACCACCATTGTACCACTGTAAAAATTATACCTATACTTGTTTTACCCACAAATTATTTTATTATTTACAACAAAAACTCTTGCGCTCAGGTGCTCTGTTTTTAACTGGGACTTGTACGACATAAAATGCGACATAATGTATCACTCGAGTTCCTATTTCTACCGATATAACGAGCACTTCAAATAGAAACGGATGTCTTCACGACTTTTATAGTGTAAACTAGGTGAAAATCAAAATCAAAGTTATTTTATTTCACATAAACGTGCGAGTACATGGGCACTAATGAAACATCAGAAGCTAGGTGAACGGTTCCAATAGGTCGCTTCCTATGGAGAAGAGCCGACAAGAAACTCCACGGTTACTCTTTCAAAAATAATTGGCTTTTACAATGTTTTCAAATTACAGTGTTAATAAGTATGGGAGGACAGTGTAGGCCTATCAACAAATACCATTTATATAACAAAATAGAAAATAGTCTAAAATCACAGTCTACAAGTTACGCCTACGACGTTCTCACATTCACAAAACAATCTATATAAAAGATAAATAAAATAATAAAAATAAAAGCCTATTTAAACCAAATGACATGATTACCATTACAACTTGCAGCGTAGAGCTGGCTGCTAACACGCCGGGGACTCGAACCTCGGCGTGAGGTAGCTAAAAAATTAAACTCACGCAGCGAATACACGTAAAATTTATTATTAATAAAACCATCCGAAATAAATAAGAATAATAAATAGACACAAAAAAATATTAAAATTCAGTCGTTGGAATTGTAAAAGGCTACCAAAAAAAATATCACAACAAGATTTTCGGAACTTATGTTTCCAAATATTTAAGAATTTAAGTAGGTATTCTGACGAATTTAAATTCGATTGCAATTGTACGAAATTCGTGGCGCTCTATAAATTGTTTAACACAAATAAGCTCAAGATTAAGGTTTTTCTTTACATAATTCGTTAAGATAGCTTTTAAAGAGTACAAGATCTGATATTGAGAATTTAGGAAAGCACCTTAAAAATAAAATGTCACACGTCGGTATAGCACAGAACACTTCTATTATATTGATGGTTGGGCGTTATTGCGCCACACAAATGACTTATTTAGCACCTGATGTCCAAGGTACTGGACCTATGTCGTCGACCTTGCTCGGCAACGATCCTGCGCTTCTCTCCGCAAGCTCGCTCGGACTTCGGCAGCTGGCAGACGATGGAAGAAGACAGGCGAACAATAAATGGCAGAGTAAGGCCAAAAAAAATGGCCTTTCAAACAATCTAAGGAAAAGGAAATCTTCTTAGATTAAAGAAGAAGGCACGAGTAACAAGAATACAGAACCTATAAAGGGATTACTCACCAACAGAAAAAATTACGAGAAATTCCAGGGGACGTACAGTACGATTGTATCCGCTGACTACTCACATATCGTGGTTAAACATTAAAAATTTGAAATTCACTTTCAAAGAAATATTCAATATTATTGAAAAAATATCAATTCAGTAGGAATTCCAACGACAGAATACCTTAAATTTTTTCTTCTTGACATTGTTCAGAACAATTGTCAATTTTTGAATATTCAAAAAATAAACACGAAAAAGTAAAAAGCTGACCGAATGACTCGTAAAAAGAATTTAATCGACATGACAACAAAAAGTATCTAATTGCAGGAATTATACTGCAAACTGTAACACATCTGAATTAATATCCTATCCACAAAAGCCATTAGTAAAAAGTTGAAATTTAAAATTACAATTGCAGGTATATAATGTCAGATAATTAGTAGACTATGCCAAAAAGCTTATAAAAAAAAACATCGTAATTTGGGAACAGTTATTAGACATTTACAAAGTGATTCCGATAATGAGGTACCAGGCAAGCCACATGTGCAGAAGGAATGATTGTCAAACTTCCGTGTCTTTAACGTAGTCTTTAATCTTCTAATATATGTATTATGCTTTTTTGATAATGATACGTTTGATGTGGGTTTTGAACTTTCCGTCGTTAAGTTCTGTAACCGACTTCGGCAACTTGTTATAAAAGCGGATACTGTTTATAAGTAATGACTTGCTTGTTTTAGTTAATCTAAAGGGTATCACAATTCCATACGTGTATTATTTATATTAGCTAAATTGCTTCTTATTGTGAAAAGTCCTAAGTTTTTGCGAACAGACTAAATACTTTCGATAAGTTTTACTTCCGCGTCAGTCGTTGACCTACCTTTCGTGAAACCAAACTGGCAACTATGTTAAATCCCATTTGAGTTATAATGTAACAACATCTGATCTAGCACGATTTTTTCATAGATTTTACTCAATACTGGTAGCACAGACAGCTCTATAATTACTCTTACTACCTAATATGAAAATTGGTACTACTTTACTTCGTTTCATTAAATGATAAATTATTTATTTCTGTAAGTAGGTCTGTACAAACACTTTTACATGTCAATCATATTTTTTAAACTAGATGAGGTCGGCGTTTCCTATCTGAATACTCTGAAAAGAATGGTCATGTCATAGTCGTCATGGTCAGATCACGTGAAGACCATGTAGATTGGTATCTCAAATGGTCTTTTGAAGAAAGAACTACACAGATTGAGTGGACCGGTCCAGTCAGTACACGCATTTGTCGGTAATCGTGCAGCTCAAATCAGGAAGTCAGGACTTGAAGGAGCTCAACCATTCGACGAACAATACCAAAGAAAGGACATTTGGGTAGGCCGCATAAATTACTCAAACTGCCAGATCATGATTAAAATTAGCTGATAAAAAAAGCAATGACCCACATAGTCCTCACATTCACAATAATTAAAATAACATAATACTTTACAAGTAAATACTTATTTCATTGTATATATAAAATTCATCAATGTCAATGTGTATTTAAAAATTCGGACATAATGTTTGAGGACCGTGTAGATTGGTGACTGAAATGGACTTTTGAGGAAAGAACTACACAGATTAAGTGGACCAGTCCTGTCAGTGCACGCATTAATTCTGGAAACGTACCGCTGTCTTAACATTGATTAAATATGGACATGTCATCTTAGGACAGGGGCATTTGTGTCAATGATATCTCCAAGAACTTTAACGGTAATCTCCAATAAGTCTTCAGTGTTTTTATGTTAAGACTTTTGAATGTTTTTTTAATTGTGACAATAGAAATGGGCTTGGGATTTTTATGGTGTACATAATAAAGAGTATTCTATTCTATTCTATTCTATTCTTGAATTCAAAACTTGGAGTGGCCTTACTGAAGTTTTCTTTTGAGAAGAGATTCAGCTAATATAGATGATGAGGGGAGTGATTTCGTAACCCCTATTGGGATGTTGGTAAATACATTTTCTAGTGTCTCAGCAACTTTTAACTTATCTGAAATGGTTTCACTGTCAATTTTTAGAAACAATTCATTCTAATCTCGCTGTTTTGTGTTTCTAGTTTCTTTGTTAATTACCTGGCACACAGCTTTTATTATAAGATAAAAAATACCATCTTTGTACTTATTAATTTATATTTAGCTTGAGCTTGAGCGCAGAATCTTTTGAATATTTTAGAATATTTTTTTACATAATCACGGTTTGATCAGAAGTCAATGATTTCTCTTGTTACAAATTATATAAAATAACTCTGCTTTTTCTTACTCCAGTAGTGCCCCATTCACTTAATTATAGTTTAGTATTGATTGTAACCTTTTTTATAGGACATGCTTTATTGAATTCTTGGCATAGTGTAGAAAATAGTGTACCGTAGTTTATGTTAGGATTTTGTGAATCAAAACTAGCTGTTGGAAAATTGCTAAGTACATTATTATTCAAAATTTTTAATTCATTTTTAGTTATAGGTCTTAATTCAACGGTTTTATCTAAGTGTAACTTTTTATCTCAGTCAAATGATACAAGTTGACCAGTAATGAAGGTCAGACCTTTTTTTTTTTTTTTTTTTTTTTGTGTTGGAAATCATCAAATGACGTCTCCCGCTCTGGGCGGAGCGGAAGGGCGTGTCAGACTCTTACTGACTAAAACCCACCCGTGTTCCTTCAGTTGCCTGTGCGCCAGGGCCACGGTAACTCTTTCGAACAATCCGCAGCCCCGGCAGGCATCGGTCCTCTCGGACCCCGTCAATGGTGCTGACATCTCTTTGAGGCGCGCGTGGAACACGGCGCGCCGTCGACCCGGGCCTGGTCCTTACCGGACGGCGAGCTGCCCATTGCTCGCCGTCCGCAAACCCGCGCCTACGGTGGCCGGGAGTCGGCAATCGACTCCCGACGCCCAGGGTGTCTCCTCCTCCTGCGGCGGCTAGGGGCGCGAGGGCGTAGAGACTGCCTCTCCCTTTCGCGCTCCGCCTCCTCCTTTGCGAGCATTACTGCTTCGCAGAAGGAGGTGACGGCTTCCCATTCCCTCTCCCTCCGTACCATGGCCTGAACCAGGGCCGGATGCGAGAGGTCGCCGCCGCCGATCGCCGCCACGAGGACACGGCGGTGCTCCGCCCAAGCCGGGCAGTACTCCACCGTATGCTCCACCGTGTCCTCCGGTCGATCCGCACAATGTTAACACCCGGGCGTTTACTCCCGCCTTATCCGAAACAGGAACCTCCCGAAACAGCCATGTCCGGTGAGGACCTGTGTCAGGCGGAAGGTGAGGACGCCGTGGCGCCTCTCAAGCCACTCCTCAAAGAGGGGTCTTACCGCCGCAATTGTGGCGTGCCCTGCGCTGGGTTGCGACAGTCGCACTCTCCATGCCGCCATGAGATCCCGCCGGTGCTCTGTCCGTTGTGCCGCGATTACTCGCGGCAGCGGAGTTACGCCCCGGCGTTTCGCCTCCTCGCGCCACTCCCAGACGTGCGCGAGGACCTTTGCCTCCAGATCCCACGGCGGTAATCCGGCAAGGAGGCTCGCCGCCTCGCAGGAGACCGTGCGGTATCCCCGTACCATCTGGATGGCCATGACCCTTTGGGACGCGTTCAACCGGCGGGCTGGCCGGAGCCTCAACGAACGCGCCCACACCGGTGCCCCGTAAAGGGCCATGGACCGCACGACCCCCGCGTAGAGCATCCGGCAGGAGGCGTTTGGCCCCCCCAGGTTGGGCAAGAGCCGCTTCAAAGCAGCCCCGGCCCGCTGCAGTCTGGGAGCCAAACGTCGGAAATGCTCGACGAAGTTCCACCGGCTGTCGAGGACGAGTCCCAGGTACTTCATCGTCGACTCGACGCCGATGTGAACCCCTCCTACCGTTATTTGGGAACCCGGCAGTGGCGCGTTCTGAGGACCATGAAAACACATGGCCTCGGACTTGTGCAAGGCCACTTCGAGTCCCAATTGCCGGATCCTCTCAACGACTGTCGCAACCCCGCGTGTCATGAGTTCGGCCGCCGCCTGGTGCGACCTCCCCTGCGCCAGGACCAGCGTGTCGTCAGCGTAGCACACCACGCTGACGCCGCTAGGGAGGTCGGCGCGCAGCACCCAGTCGTAACCGATGTCCCACAGATGCGGCCCCAGGACCGATCCCTGTGGGACACCGCACGACATCTCTCGCCGGTTCCATTCTCCTTGGTGACCGGGGTAGATTACCGCCCTATCCGTCAAATAGGCCTGGACTACACGACAGAGGTAGGTCGGCATCCGGTAATACCGGAGTGCCTCCCTGATGCAACTCCAGGGCAGGGTATTGAAGGCGTTGGCGATGTCTAGAGACACCGCCAAGACGACCCCACCCCGGGCCACAGCATCCCCCGTCGTGAGGGCTCGCACGCGCATGATGGCGTCCACCGTGGAGCGCCCCCTGCGGAAACCAAACTGGCTCTCCGCCAAATCCGGCCCCACCCGCACCAGCTGCCCGACGAGGCGGTCTGCAATGACTCTTTCAAAGAGCTTGCCCACCTCGTCGAGTAGCACGATGGGCCGGTAAGCGGACGGAGAGTCCGCCGGGCGCCCCGGTTTCTTAATGAGGACCAGTTTCCCCGTCTTCCAAGGAAGTGGGAACTGGCCCTCCTCCAAGCATGCGCTTAGGAGCCCTCTTAGTCGAGGCCCGAGAGCCTCCAAGGCCAGGACCCAGGCTTTTCCAGGTAAGCCGTCGGGCCCTGGGGCGGTATTCTTGGCACTCAGCCTACGTACCGCCACTCTCAGTTCTACCTCGGTCACCTCTGGAGTGTCGTCGTCATCGGTTGTGTGGTCCACAGTTGGCACCGCAGGAGGCGGAGCCATGGGCGGCTCCCCCCGCGAAGGGAACAAAGCGCTCACCACGCCCTCCACGAGCTGGGGCCGGAGACTCTGCGTCAGCGGGGGAGCCCATGGGCGGAGTTTCTCCCGCACCACCTTATATGGGCGTCCCCACGGGTCCCTGTTCAGAGTCTCCAGCGACTCCTCACGGGCCAGTACCCTGGCCCGCAGGATCTCCGCTCGGAGGGTGGTCTTCGCCGCTCTGTAACCCTCGTACAGCTCCGCCTGAATGGCTTCCGTATCCGAAGGGCGGATACGGTGCCTGCGGTGCCTGGTGTACAGGCATCGCGCGGCAACGCACGCCTCGCGCAGAGACGTTAACTCTTGCGACCACCAGTACACCTGGCGCCAGGCACGTCCGGGCTGGACCCGGGGCATTGCCACGTCACAAATCTCGGACATGGCCTCCCGGAACCACTCCGCCTCGTCATTGATGTCTGCAGGCCTGTCCGGTGGTGACATCCAGGCCTGCACGATCGAGGCTTCCAGGAGGAGCTCCCGGTCCAGCTTCTTCAGCGCCCACCGTGGACCACTCGGGGCCTGTCGGACCAGCGCGCTCGAGGTCTGGGCGGAGACTTCAAACCGGATGTACCGGTGGTCGGAATAAGTCTCCACCCCCTCCATGACGCGCCAGTCAATGACACGCGGTGACAGAGCGGGGCTGGCGAACGAGATGTCCACCATTGACTCGCCCCGCACGTGGGGACAGAACCTACGTGGGGTCAGACCTAACGCCACTAATTAAGGACGAGTCTTTTATTTTACAATTAGTAAATACATTGTCTATGCATGAAGCTATAGTTGCTGTTATTCTAGTCGCTTTATTAAATATACATTTTAAATTGATGATTTAAACAATGAGATTAGCTTACATTTTTCCGGTGCATTAGCTAATATATCAATATTTAGATCACCACAAAAAAAAAACTAATTTAGTATCTTTAAAAACTTTACTTAGTATTTCTTCCATAATGATAAATAAATATGACAAGTTTGAGGCTGGTGGTCTATAAATACATAAGAATGTATGGCTTCGAGATGCTCTGCACATGCTACCTCACATAAGCGATCAACAGAGCAAGCAGTGATATCCTTTTTTTCCTTATATCTTTACAACTATTACACAATATCAAGGTACCACACTATATTGAGGACCTGTTATATGCACTGGCAACTGAAAAATGATTTTCTTTAAGCAACATCCTATCCGGTTTAACCAGGTTTCACAAAAACATAAGATATCCATATGATATTTATCTATTAACATTTCTACGTCTAGGGTTTTGCAAGAGAAGCGATTTATATTTTGGTGATAAAGTAAAATAATCTTATTATGCTTCTCTTTTTTCGACTCTCAAAGTTTAAAGTATCAATTACAGTATTATTAGAAGTACTAGATAATACTGTTTCGTCACTTAACCTAGTCTCAGTTAAATTATCAATAACTACTTGTATATTGTAAGCTAACAAAGTAGCTAATGCATGTTGACTTTTCTTGGTAAGAAACATATTATGTTCCCGAATCAATACAAAATCTCTAAAAAAATTTTTAATATCAAAATACAATAAACGGTCATTATGACGAAATGTCAAAATATGCATCAAGTTGTTTAAACTAAAAATGTAATCTTTTTCTTCATCATTCAAATTATCCCAATACGGCCATGCACATAAATTAAATTACCTGATTTTTATTTAAGTAGCGTTTTAACACCATTGAATATTTAATGGTATTGAAACGTTGTTGTCTCGTTTGTCAGACTGTTTCCAATTAAAAGAACTACAGTAGTCTGCTCATTAGTTAGTGTATGTTTTATTTTATGAACAAACTCATTAACATGCAGGAAATGGTAACAACAGTTAACTATGGTATGCTTAGAGCGCTTATTTAGCAATGATCCAAAACCTGCTCCAAATCTTTCAGAATATACCAAAACATTACTTCGAGCGGGATCGATAAATTCTTTTCAATTGATAGTTTCCATTGAAAAGATCGTGATAAAACAACCTGTATATAGTAGGTATGTCTAAACTAGACTAGGATATAACAGTTTCTGTTTCGTGGAACGGGACTACTGATTATGTGAAGTGAATATGTTGGTATAAAATATTGGGATGGTGAAGAGAGTAAAAATGAGAGACAAATAAATCATGCTTTATTTTTGCAATAACACAAAATACATCTTTATATTATTTTATTATTAATTCACAAAAACACGCATAACAGACTCTCGGATACATAATTGAAATTCATAATTTTCATTTTCTTTCATTTCTATTTTCGCAAAGTTAATCATTGTCAATTTACCCATTTTAGGTACATAACAATTTTGTTGAGAAACCTTGAAATTCAGTAAGCATTTCTTTTGCTTTCTTCCGCCGAAAAACGTAAAAAATGCTCTTAATACCAAAACCCGGTATACCCAAATAATTTCCGATCCACAATTTCCTACAACATTATTAAAATTCACATAAAAGTACCTATACAAAGCAGGCCCTCATTGTTATAACTAAATACTTGGAACTTTCCTCTTAAGGCTTGAATTTCCTAACAATAAACTTCGTTCAAAATTATTAAATATTAAGTTTCGTGAATTTTCTATAACTTTACTACATTAAAGACTTGATTGTGAACTTACATAAGTAGGTACTTCATTATGCCTTTTGCTCGAAATCTCTTTTGATTTTATCAAAAACTGTACGAGGAAGTACAAAGAAGATTGTAGACGTGACTTATGATTAATAATTATACTTACATGAATACGCGTATTATATAGGGAATTTATAAGGTTGAAAACCTTTTGTTTCGGAGTAAGTAAATTTTCTTCCCAACTCTGTTTAATGAGTACCTGTGTACAGCCAACAAAAGATTTTGTTAAACAGGAAGTAAATAAACACATTTGCAATACGTAAACAATATTTATATTATATTTTAAACTTGCTTCTACAAATCGGATCTTGTTTATGGATAGTCAAAAAATGAAAACGATAAGCACTTTAAGATTAATTTTTACTTGCACGTTATAGTTTTTCCGTCTGCACATGCTTTATGTTAAAGGATTTTTTTTTAAAACAAGTTATTGATTTTCAGTCTTTGATCCTACTCATTGAGTTTTCAAGTTCGGTCTGAAATCTAAGAAAAAACGGTAAAATAACCATTGTGCAAATCAGACTTAAGTCGTCTTCATTTAAATCCTGTGCATCTTTGTTATACAGATAGCTGACTTACACAATACTTAATATTAAGTTCCACGACGTGGATGTTGTCAAGCGTTGGCAGAAGCAAACGTTCCTCACCCAGGGGATTTCAATCTCAGTCGCGTACAGAGCAGTTGGCTTCCAACGCCTGCAAAGTCCATCAAAGGACCTAAATTGCTGGCTTTTATAAACTAAATATGTTGGAATGGAATGGTAATTGAATTTTGGAGTTGAATTTCATATGATATTTTAATGAATGTTTTGGAAAATGAACTTTAAGCATAACGAAATACATTGATGACGGAAAAGTCATTAAATTTGCCAATCCATTCCAACATACCTATTTAGTCTCAGACCACGAGAAGCTATAATTATGTATTGAGCTATAATTAAATTTGAGCACAACCTGGGCAGCTTTTGTACAACTTTGCTTACTGGCTAATAATCTTACCACCGGTTCGGTTATTCCTTTACTTTATACCGATACGAAAAATAAATAAAATTGAAGATGCTGCCCATGTTTTTAAACTGTCTCTAGAAAAGGCCTTAAGAAGAAACGAGAAAAGAGAAAAGGATGATGTCTGTCATCATTAACCACACTGCGAAATGAAGCCAAAATCATCAAAATATTTCCTCAAAAAAACTCAAAACCACCAACTGATATGAAGCTCAATAAATCCTATCTCGAAAAAAAAACACAGCACTAAACTGGCGGGCGTCTTACAAGACAGTACTTGTAAACATCTGGCGCGTCTACAGTGTGGACAGGAACAGTGGCAATTACAGAGGGCGGGGACATCTGCGTCGGTTGGCTTATATGCAATAAAGTAGTAAGCGGACGGGACTTACGAATGGTGGAGGTGGTAACTTGGGAAATGTTACATGCAGAGAACACGACTGTTCATACGACATATTGAGTTTCGGCAAAACTTCGGGTTTTTAGAACGTCGCGTCATCTGTGTCAATTATACCTATCAAAATCAAAAGAAAAAAAACCATTCAGATTAGGCTGGGCTGGGTGTTTTGAACAAGCACTGTTATCAGTGCTCGTACCTTCTCTGTTTGATAAGAGGTATTTGCCCTGCAGTGGGACAGTAATAGGCTGGTATTATTTATTATAGGCTGAGAATCAGTACTTTTTGAGCAGCAAACATTTTAGAAGACAGTCCTTCAAACGCTTGCCTTTCATCACTATCTATTGCTTTAGCTGGGAAGACGAAGTGGAGCAACAGACTCCCCAGCAACACATGTATCTGTGAGAGTCTCTTTCTAAAACTTAATGTGCAATGTTAACACCCGAGCACCAGGAAGTGAGTCGCTGCAATGAAGGGGTTGTGTGCAAGCGAACAAACGAGCAACAGCTTTGATGCCATATCAGTTATTGAATCGACGACTCGAAGAAGCTTGGAAGAACTCAGCGTTCAGCCGTGTTACCCTTTTTTTAACTAATTGTGGTCCTGAGAAGATGTAGTATGCTTGATCTTTTCTCTCATAACAGAACGAACTAAGATAAATAAAAATTCCTCAAACCGTGACATAAATAACCAGTTTACAATGCCTGGCTGCCTGAAAAGACACAAAAAAAAAACTGACCTTTTTACTCTACATAATTTTCGATAAAATAATATTACATATTATAAAAGCAAAGGCCGTCATTCTGTTTTGGTCACGACTTTAATGATATTTCCCAGGGAGTTACTGTTCATACCGGAAAATTAAAAAACTTTACACTTGGGTATTAAGCCGGAGGGCACATCTAGTGATTTATGAAAATCTGCGCACAGGACATAAAATTAACTCCATTATTTACCTTAGTACAAAACCTTGTATTTAGGTACTCCACCTACGCAATATTACGTTAAAGGATTAAAAACGTAAATGATCCTTTGTTATCTCAACAATTTTTCGGTGTATTTTGTTCAATACACAGCAATTCGGGTGGTAAAATTATGAACATACAGTACACGAAATGGGAATCATTTTCATCGCTCTGTAGAGCCACAAGGCTGGGTACCCAACCGAGGCGCCGTAATGGCAATAATAACCATCCCTTTAGTCAGACCGAAATGAAATAAACTAGTGTGAACGTGCTTTATCGGCTGGTAAGTAAGGTCCAATGATATTTGAAACGTTACTTATTAACGCATTGTTTGTGGGTATATCAATGCCTATGATAAAATTGTTGGAGGCAGAGATTGAAAACTGATTCTATACCTATGGTACAAATTTCCCTGTTAGAAACTGTAAGGCCACAAGAGAAATAATGTGAGGAATAAAGAAAATCATTGATGATGTCTTGAAAGCATAATTTCAAAGATGGAAAATGTTTTGTTACATTTCTGAGAAACAAATAATGTATTTATATAGTTGCTGTTTCGCAAGTTTGAAAATTTTATTTCAGCGCGGTTAGTGGTAGTGCTTCAGATGCTGTTCGGTCAAGTGCTCTGAGTGGAATACCTCTGTATTGTGACTTTTCTACAAGAAATATACACACGAAAAAATATTAAAAAATATATATATGTACAATTATAAAATAATAATAATTAATTATTAATCAATAATTACTAATAACCCAACTAACGCTACTAATTATTATCATTTATTTTATTATTTATTATTATTAATTATAATATAATAGTTATATTAGATATGTAAATATAATACTTTACGACATAACTCGACCTTCCCAGCCAAAATATAGGCGGTTAAGGATATTTGGATTTTCGAATCTCGGTTTCAGCTTAGGGAAAAGTCAGTCATTTCGGATAACCGAGACTGATGGTTCTTAAGAACATATCAGTGCGTTTAGATGTGTAAAGAAATCTCCATTAAAGTCATAAGGTTTTTCAATGATAATGTGCTAACACAGACCACAAAATAACATGACTAAAAAGACAAACTTTAGATTCTTGGGTACAATTGTTTTTCTCGAAAATCGGAATGTAAAGTTCCATAGATATTAGATACTTGCTTTAAAAAATACCTACCTTTTTCGATAATCTGTATTATTATTGTGATGGCGCCTAATTGACCGAGTGGTCGCAAGCGCTTTTGCTGAAGATGACGTCCTTTTTTTTTTTTTTTTTTTTTGGTTGGGAAATCATCAAATGACGTCTCCCGCTCTGGGCGGAGCGGAAGGGCGTGTCAGACTCTTACTGACTAAAACCCACCCGTGTTCCTTCAGTTGCCTGTGCGCCAGGGCCACGGTAACTCTTTCGAACAATCCGCGACCCCGGCAGGCATCGGTCCTATCGGACCCCGTCAATGGTGCTGACATCTCTTTGAGGCGCGCGTGGAACACGACGCGCCGTCGACCCGGGCCTGGTCCTTACCGGACGGCGAGCTGCCCATTGCTCGCCGTCCGCAAGCCCGCGCCTACGGTGGCCGGGAGTCGGCAATCGACTCCCGACGCCCAGGGTGTCTCCTCCTCCTGCGGCGGCTAGGGGCGCGAGGGCGTAGAGATTGCCTCTCCCTCTCGCGCTCCGCCTCCTCCTTCGCGAGCATTACTGCTTCGCAGAAGGAGGCGACGGCTTCCCATTCCCTCTCGCTCCGTACCATGGCCTGAACCAGGGCCGGACGCGAGAGGTCGCCGCCGCCGATCGCCGCCACGAGGACACGGCGGTGCTCCGCCCAAGCTGGGCAGACCTCCACCGTATGCTCCACCGTGTCCTCCGGTCGATCCACACAATGGTAACACCCGGGCGTTTCCTCCCGCCTTATCCGAAACAGGAACCTCCCGAAACAGCCATGTCCGGTGAGGACCTGCGTCAGGCGGAAGGTGAGGACGCCGTGGCGCCTCTCAAGCCACTCCTCAAAGAGGGGTCTTACCGCCGCAATTGTGGCGTGCCCTGCGCTGGGTTGCGACAGTCGCACTCTCCATGCCGCCATGAGATCCCGCCGGAGCTCTGTCCGCTGTGCCGTGATTACTTGCGGCAGCGGAGTTACGCCCCGGCGTTTCGCCTCCTCGCGCCACTCCCAAACGTGCGCGAGGACCTTTGCCTCCAGATCCCACGGCGGCAATCCGGCAAGGAGGCTCGCCGCCTCGCAGGAGACCGTGCGGTATCCCCGTACCATCCGGATGGCCATGACCCTTTGGGACGCTTTCAACCGGCGGGCTGGCCGGAGCCTTAGCGAAAGCGCCCACACCGGTGCCCCGTAAAGGGCCATGGACCGCACGACCCCCGCGTAGAGCCTCCGGCAGGAGGCGTTTGGCCCCCCTAGATTGGGCAAGAGCCGCTTCAAAGCAGCCCCGGCCCGCTGCAGTCTGGGAGCCAAACGTCGGAAGTGCTCGACGAAGTTCCACCGGCTGTCGAGGACGAGTCCCAGGTACTTCATCGTCGACTCGACGCCGATGAGAACCCCTCCTACCGTTATTTGGGAACCCGACAGTGGCGCGTTCCGAGGACCATGAAAACACATGGCCTCGGACTTGTGCAAGGCCACCTCGAGTCCCAACTGCCGGATCCTCTCAACGACTGTCGCAACCCCGCGTGTCATTAGTTCGGCCGCCGCCTGGTGCGACCTCCCCTGCGCCAGGACCAGCGTGTCGTCAGCGTAGCACACTACGCTGACGCCGCTAGGGAGGTCGGCGCGCAGCACCCAGTCGTAACCGATGTCCCACAGATGCGGCCCCAGAACCGATCCCTGTGGGACACCGCACGACATCTCTCGCCGGTTCCATTCTCCTTGGTGACCGGGGTAGATCACCGCCCTATCCGTCAAATAGGCCTCGACTACACGACAGAGGTAGGTCGGCATCCGGTGATACCGGAGTGCCTCCCTGATGCAACTCCAGGGCAGGGTATTGAAGGCGTTGGCGATGTCTAGAGACACCGCCAAGACGACCCCACCCCGGGCCACAGCATCCCCCGTCGTGAGGGCTCGCACGCGCATGATGGCGTCCACCGTGGAGCGCCCCCTGCGGAAACCAAACTGGCTGTCCGCCAAATCCGGCCCCACCCGCACCAGCTGCCCGACGAGGCGGTCTGCAATGACTCTTTCAAAGAGCTTGCCCACCTCGTCGAGCAGCACGATGGGCCGGTAAGCGGACGGAGAGTCCGCCGGGCGCCCCGGTTTCTTAATGAGGACCAGTTTCCCCGTCTTCCAACGAAGTGGGAACTGGCCCTCCTCCAAGCATGCGCTTAGGAGCCCTCTTAGTCGAGGCCCGAGAGCCTCCAAGGCCAGGACCCAGGCTTTTCCAGGTAAGCCGTCGGGTCCTGGGGCGGTATTCTTGGCACTCAGCCTACGTACCGCCACTCTCAACTCTACCTCGGTCACCTCAGGAGCAACGTCGTCATCGTCGGGTCTGTGGTCCGCAGTTGGCACCGCAGGAGGCGGAGCCATGGGCGGGGGAGTATGCTCCCCCCGCGAAGGGAACAGAGCGCTCACCACACCCTCCACGAGCTGGGGCCGGAGACTCTGTGTCAGTGGGGGAGCCCATGGGCGGAGTTTCTCCCGCACCACCTTATATGGGCGCCCCCACGGGTCCCTGTTCAGAGTCCCCAGCGACTCCTCACGGGCCAGTCCCCTGGCCCGCTGAAGATGACGTCCTGGGTTTGATTCCCAGATGGGGCAAAGTGTTATTGGGTTTTTCTGTTTGAAATTTCTCGGTAGCAGCCCGGAGTCTGGATTTGTGCCCGATTGATGACAATAGCCTCGCCCCCTATTACATGGGACTTAAACATAACTGGCGAAATAATAAATAATAATAATAATAATAAATTTTATTCAAAAAATTACAAGGTATAAAAATAAGTACAGTTTTGCTTAAATGTAAATTATATTCCTAAGTCTGACGTGCCTGAACTAGGTAATCCTGTGTTTCAGGCGAAAAGTACTAAGACAGTATTGTAAAAAAATAATAAATAATCTAAAAGTTGTCAATAGACAAATATAATTATCGTCAGTAGCTCTTAGTTTCTAAATTTGATTAATACTTATTGTAGTATACATACATATTTACTTTAACACAGTTAATAAGTTCTCTGTATCTTCGTAAGACATCCTCTGGAGAGCTTCCTTGAGAATTCTCTTACAATTTGTGTAGTTCAGGGAGAAAATGTTTGCTTTCAAGTTTAGTCTGTTATAGAGGAGAGGACCGAGGTACAGGTAAAATTTGGATACAAAAGCATGTTTAGTTGTATTTTGTGGGCAGACTATGTCTTTACGTCTTTTATTAGAATATTTAGTGCTGTAGGGTAGAGCTGTGTGTTGTTTTAATACAATGCCCATTATAAATAATTGCCGAACTGTTAATACTTCGCAAGATTTGTATAGCAGGTTGGTAGGAAAAAGGAAAGGGCGGAAAGTAGACACTTTGAGAATCGCCCTCTGAGCTCTCTCGATGGTTAGTAACCTTGTTTTACCCGCTCCACCCCATGTGGTAATACAGTAAGTTAATATCGATTGACATAGAGCAAAGTAAACTTGTCGAACTATTTTAGGGTCAGCAATATAGCGTAACTTTTTAAAAACAAATATCAACTTGCGAATTCTATTATTTAAAACTTCTATATGTTGTTTGAACGAAAGTGTTTCATCTATTATAACACCAAGGTATTTTGTTATATTTGCCACTTTAATGCTGGGACAAACACATTGGTTATCTGTGGGAACTGCGCAATAATGAGCATATAATGTTGTGGTCCTAGTTGGTGTTTGCTTGCGCATCGAAAACTTAGTGTAATTTGTCTTGTTTGCATTTAATGTTAGTGAATTAAATTGAAGCCATTTATTAACAACATTGAATCCGTGTTGCGCAAACTTGTAGACATTTTCTTCTGAGTCAGACGAAAAAAGAAGGGCAGTGTCATCAGCATAAGAAACAATTTGGCCGTGATTTAGATTTAGATTACAAAGATCATTTATGTATATCAAAAACAACGTAGGCCCTAAAATACTTCCTTGGGGAACTCCGAAGGACGTGTTTTTTTGTGAAATGTGGGTGTACTATAGATACACTTCTGTCTAACCCTTCGGAATAACAAAGCGTCATGTCATGTTATGTAATTAAATAATTACTTAGCACACACTAAACTTTCAAAAGTTTAGCGTAACCACAATGATCACAAAACGCGAAGGCACCATTAGAACAGTTTTCCTACATATCCTTTTTCATCTTACTTAATTTATCGATCGAGCTCATACCATTATCAACATACCTATACCAAGCAAGTTGACTGACACAACTCGAAATCTGCTTTTCGTGCACTCAACAAAAAAAGACATTAGAATTCCCCCGCCGGGATCCGTCGTATATTAGAACGAATTTGAATGACGATTTCATTCGTCTCTAGGACGTAATCTGATTTATATTGTTCTGAATTCAGTATTACAATATTATTTATGAGCTTTTAAGATACCTATACTATTATTTATACATTTTCTTTTTGTGATGTACATAATAAAGAGTATTCTATTCTATTCTATTCTATATGACGATAGCTGTATGCTTCTGCGAGACACAATAATGTTTAAGTATAAGATTTTGGTTTACGGGGACGGTTAAATAAAGTGATAGAATTGACGGTACAGGGTATAGTTCGTCTTATTTAAAACTGCACGCCCCTCCACAAAATTTTCTATACAAACATTTGAAATGTGTATGCCACAAGCAGTGGAGGGGCGTGCAATTTTAAACTGGACGATCTCTACCTCTTGTCAAAAATATTAATGTTGAAGGGTTTGTTTAGTTAGGCAATATACGGTTTGACTCACGTGTTTGAGTTGGGGTTGCCTGCCGTCTCTATTTGTACCTGTAAAGACGAAACAAAAATGAATAAACATTAGTGAGAAATGCGTTTGCTTAAAATTTATATTGCTTAAGTTTTGAATATAACAACATTTGAAATAAAACCATGGTCTTTAATTACTACAGATAATTCCAGATCTGTCTTACCAATTCCCAAGTTTGAACATATTTTCTTACAGTCTTAAGTGTAGAAGGTGTTTACTTTAGTACTCCACGGAGTAATTAATAATTAATTAATTTTCATAATTTAATTCAGTAATATTGACGAATTAATAAAAACAGTGAAATATTTGACAGCTCTTTGTGACGTTGCCAACTTTCTTAATGCACCCTCTTAAATGACAGTTATATTTTTAACACAGAACATCAGCCATCTGACCCCCATAATCTCATTACAAACGAAAAGCCATTTTCCAATCTATAAACCAGTTTGTAATCTACACAGAACAATTCCAGCTAAAATATGAATAAGATTGTACACCACTCTATTGCAATATTTGCAGTAAAGATCAAATCTATTATTAGTTCCAAATGTTATATGTTTGGCCGTCAACAGAATTGTGAAACTGACCGTTCATTCGAAATTCTGACCGCATTCAGTATTACTGAACCAATTATCTTTGCAAACACAAATAACGCCTAAAATTCTATCTAAATCGGTATTCGATATTGGATTAATACTAATTTTGTTGGCTGAATTATAATGTCATACGGAATTTTGGTTTACTGTTCAATGTTGATACGGATTGATAACACGATTTTTTTAAGCTATTGCATAGCTTTTATCGCGGGCTTTGAGCGCGGCGACCGAATCAAGAAATTCCGTAACGAAAATAAAACGTAACACCCCCCACTCCGTCTACCATGTAGCTCGGCCGAGCGTTCGCTTAACGTGTATGTATATGGTACGACTGTACTTAAATTATATCATAGAAAAAAAAATACTCCATAAATAAAAAATAAATAAATAATTATAATTACATAAGTTGATAAAAAATCCTATGCAATAGCTTTACCGCGCCAGTCCCCGAGTGCCACACATGTTTTTTTTTTTTGTTTATATTGATTACGTTTTAATTTAAATTTTGACATAACATCGGTCTTTAATAGTCGCACGCTTACTAAACGTCATGCAGCATCCCCATGATAGTAGTTGTGCAATCACCGGGTCGTAAAAATTGTTGTCATAATGCGCTGACCCACGAAGTCTGGAATTGTGCCTCGTAATGGAGTCGACAAAAAACTTATTATAAGCTATACTCCGTTGGTTTAAGGAGCTAAATAAACGTAAACAAAAAAAACACGTGATTCATGGGTGCTAAACCTTTTATTACAAATTATAAAATCATTTTATTTATTGAACAGGGCTGCAAACATAAATACCGATGTTTAACCAAAGCTTATTCACACGCACTTTTAACGAAGTTATTTTAGGTTAGTCATATCATAATTAAGCGCTTTATATGAAAACGTCAAAAGTTTCACATGATAAATGGCAATGTTTCGAGTGAATTTATACTAAACAAAAAAAAACGACTAAACGTGATAATGTCATGCTAAGTCACAGTTGTACTCTTCAATTTAGCAGCGTTATCTGATTCGTTGTAGGTTTTTGAAGGTTTAGAAAACCTATCTTTTTGGCCTCTTTACAATAGAAATATTACAAAACATTATATTATTATTACAAATCTAACAAAAAAATGAGTAGTTTAAGAATAAATGATAAAGTTTAACATACTTACATAAAATGGGAAACTATCATAAAAATCGCAAATAAATTTTATTTTGTTATAACTTATTTCTAAACAAGAAACACCCTTTTTTACGATTTGTTTACCGTTAGTTAATTACCTGAACCAATGGAGTATAGGTAATTATTTTAATTTAATTTAAATAATCTTTATTATACTTACCACATTGAGCGTCTCACAACTATAAGGGTTGCTGTCAAGAAACAGTTCATCAACTTATTCATTCTAAACAACGGCATCACTAAAAATTAAAAACAATGTCCCCCGCCGCGTCTGTCTGTCTGTCTGAACGCGATAAACTCAAAAACTGCCGCACTGATTTTCATACGGTTTTGACCAATGGATGGAGTGATTCATGAGAAAGGTTTAGGTGTACAATTTATTAAGGTTCTATATAAATTGGCTGAAAAATTACGATGATTGTTTAAGATGGCGGAAAATATCATGTCAAGTAGGAGCTTTACTGGTGTGCGCCGCGTAAACGAAAAGAGTCATATGAAAACAATATTACGGAATTACTTGTTATCCCGGTAGTACGTTCTCGTGGTATATTTTGTGACATCCACGCGGGCGAAGCCGCGGGAAAAAGCTACTAATAAAATAAACCACCTTCATTTAACTTAATTTGTAATGATCAGTGTCACGATTATTTCAATCTTTCTTTCACCGCCTCCAATCCTTCCTTATTCCACCGCGGTCTTAATTAATAATTAAAGGCACGAAAGAAAAAAATATAAAGCCGACGGATAGCCGTTTCTTTATTAAAGTGAAACTATTAAAATTTCCCTTTTTGTTGCTTTATTAAAAAGTTTAAAACATGTTCGGGCGCGTTTACGAGGCTCGCTTGAGGTTACCAAGTTAAAAGTTTATAAGGATGGCTCGCGGATAAAAGGTGTGGATGTTGAGCTGTTGAGCTGTTGCTCGCTTCGTGACGATCCTTACAAGTTTTAAAAGGATAAATAAAACGTGGTGTTATTTTCTTTTTTGCAGAATGGTTGGGTAAATAAACTTTTTGCACATAAATATAAGTTAAATAGTATTCGCTCTACTGACGTAGGTAACAATATTACTGGTAATGGACACATACTCGTGCCTACCTATTACTTGATTAGTAAAAACTATAACAGTTAAAAATAATGTACGATAATGACAGTCGGTTTAACAAATAAAAGTTAAAAGCAATCAACTACAGTCAAAAAGTTGGTCGAATGAATACATGTGATGACAAAAGACTAATTTGACCAATTGTGAACCGAGTGGTAAACCAACCCGGTGTCCTGTCAGTTCACCAAAAACTAATTTACAAATATTTACTTGACAAGCAACGCTTGGTAAAAACATGATTTGTCATTTCATCTTTATACAACAAGAAGTTTGCCGAATAATTCACTTAAAAAAAAATATCCGATATACTTTTTTTTAATAACGTACTATTTGACCCACAATTCATTTTTTTTTTCATTTTATCTCATAAAACAAAGTTTGGAATAAAAACGTTTTATACATTGACTTATTATTACTCAATTTCCTAAAAAAATAATTCATTTAATAGGCAAAAAATTGGCATTAAGTTAGATAGTTAGTCATTTAATTTAGTAACTGGTGTCAATAGTTAGTTGTGTTAAATATTGTACAAGTTTCCATTTTTTAGTATTGAATTGTTTTTGTATTTTTTGTATTAATAATATTAATTAATTGTAATATTTCAAACTCAAACGCAAAGCATATATTTCAAATAAACCAATTACAGGCACTTTTGAATTGTCAAGCGGTCGGTCAGTCAGAAAGATGAAGCTAGTTGGCCATTCCAAAGCGTAGTAGGTACCTATGGAGAAGAACTGGCAAGAAACTCCATGGACACTCTTTTAAATCAAAATATGGTTACAAAATATTAGTTACATCATTCATGTTGAAATGATGCATGTGAGAACGATGCAGAACGTTAAAAGCGTCCGTAATAAAGAGACAAAAACAATTCAAATATTAAATTAAATTAAATAAGCTATTGTAATTGTATTAATTGTAATTGTATTAGTATTAATAATTATCAACCAACCCATCTCCCTGGGACTTCTGCACTATCAAGCATCATAGATACCTTGAACCAAAACTCTACTTACTCTGACTATCTTCTTAATACCTAACGGTCCTTTACTGTTTTCCGACGTCCACGCGGACGGAGTCACGGATACAGCTATTACTACTAAATTACCTCTAAGGCAACACAGCCATTTTGTTAATATACATACCTACATACCTTTCTACCTACCGAGCTCATGTCCCTTTCAAGAACTCCGGACTAACTTTTTAAACTTTATCCATACCGGTAGTATGAAAACACAGACTATCTTGCGGTTTTCTTCTTCCAAATAGGTATATTTGCATTTATGTAAATTGACTTGTTGCGCTTCAGGTGCCTATGTAAAAATGTTGCGATTCACGAACGGGCATCAATCATTCCAATTTACACTTTATTACATCGGCATACAATTCAATCGTGAATTGCATTATCTATGTATAGTTGAATAGTTATGACTCCTGCCTGGATCATATAATTTGTACATGGACTTCACACTCAGGAGAAAGAAAAAAAAATTGGTTTATTTGTCACAGAAACACGTGCATACAAAAAGATAATTAAATCG
Organism: Dryobotodes eremita; assembly: GCA_917490735.1. Taxonomy (NCBI): domain Eukaryota; kingdom Metazoa; phylum Arthropoda; class Insecta; order Lepidoptera; family Noctuidae; genus Dryobotodes; species Dryobotodes eremita. Next base: position 2,348,165 of record OU823252.1, on the reverse strand, counting down.
AATAATAAAGAAAACTAAAACCAAAATAGATCTATAATCATAATCACGAGCACAAAACAGAAATAGTCGACAACTGCACGTCATATAACAGAATAAGATCCTTAATTACAATTTCTTACAACATAATTTTGAATATACGAAAGCGCTAGGGTCGATTTCTCATAGACAATCTAGACACTGATATTACCTAACTTATAAAAGCTCTGAGAAAACACAATATATATATATATATTTTTTTTTTTAAATTGTTGCCCCACACTAGGAATTTCTCCTGTATTGTGGGTGCGTTTACAAACATTTAAACTCACACACACATACAGCCAGACCTGGAACAACTACTTGTAGGTCATACAAATATTTGTTCCGTGCGGGAATCGAACCCGCGACACGCAGCGCAGCAGTCAATCGCTTAACCACTGCGCCACCCGTGACGTCATATATATAACACCTATCCAATACTTAAAGAAAAAGAAAGAAGAAACAAAAATAGTTTATTCTGCACAAACAAAACGCACCTAACAAATGAACGACATTAATTTAGAGACATACAAAATAGCCAAAAGCCTCGTATTCATGTTACAAAAGTTTCATAATTTTGTCTATTGCTTGATGCCAGAGACCAAAGACCATACACATTGCTCTGTGTTGCGACACTGGCAAATGACAACAAACAAACTACTTAGAACCCATGTATCGTGGCTTGTGTCAAAACCGATAACAAACACGTTTACTTAAGCTAGCTACGTAACATAATACGTAGATAATTTTCTAAGTCGAAAAAACTTTGTAACTTTTAACTTTTCGCCAAGTCCGTGTTCTCGAATTCACAAAGGTACTCTATATATCAAAGACTGTTATAACCACAATCGAAAATGAACTTAGTTTTACAGCTAATAAGGTTGTTTTTTGTTTGAAGACAATTCCCCGTTACATTGAGTGTAGCTTTTTTTTAAAGTTCTGAACAGAAGTGTAACTAGAGAAAACGCTGAAAGTTTAAAAAAAGGGAACACCAGTTCTTGTGTGTTCGAAGGAACTGTTAAATTTCACATTGGAAATGTTAAGAAATCGCTGCTTTTCGTAATACTGTATTCCGGTTATTAAGTTAATCACTTAACTCTTATGAACGCCATTCATAATGTATTTTCGTCAAACTTTCGCTACTTCAATGCGGAGGCAGTAAATACAAACTTGACTGCCGGTATCAAAGCTGGTTATAATATAGATTGAGTAGCGAATTGTGCATCTACGAATGCTAAAATAGTAATTAGTGATGTTAAAGAAATTACTTACCTACTTTAATTCTAGTTGCTACCAACCTCAGAAAAAAACTGGACCATACCTATTAAATTTGGAATATGTACGTTTCATATTCCTGCAAAATAATAATTTATTCCTGAAAAACATCAGCTACCAACCTTGATTTAATTTACGTTTGAAATTACAATAGTACTCGTATAACCTAAACTAAAACTATTAACAGACTAAAAATGGCGTCGAAAAATTCCTCCGCATCGCTGTCGACTGGTAATGTACCCAAGAGACTGGCGTATTGCCACGTTGTTATTGTTGTTGTTTACGTGTTGTTGAAAGAAAATAAACATTGGAAAATAAAATAACACATGTTTTCAAATTTACAAGAAAATAACTTTAAAACCAAAACACCTCGAGGGACAATATAAAGAAAGATTTGAGATCGCTCTCAAATTATGATTTATTTATAAGTGGTCACACAAAATATGATAGTATTTTCTTCTATTATTTACTCAGGCATATTCTCCAAGATATTTACTTGATTAAAGGTAACGAAAGAGTCCATTAGACAAATTAATTACATATACCATTAGTAACGTTCAGTGTAACCAAAACCAAATGAATAAATGACTTATGTATATCGCATCCGGTCATTAGTACGGGCACGAAACGAATCGAAAACGAAATGTCTACCCACACCTACCGCGCACTTCTACAGAGTCGTGATGTTTTAAGCCTTTTTTTTTTTGGGTGGGAAATCATCAAATGACCTCTCCCGCTCTGGGCGGAGCGGAAGGGCGTGTCAGACTCTTACTGACTAAAACCCACCCGTGTTCCTTCAGTTGCCTGTGCGCCAGAGCCACGGTAACTCTTTCGAACAATCCGCGACCCCGGCAGGCATCAGCCTTATCGGACCCCGTCAATGGTGCTGACATCTCTTTGAGGCGCGAGTGGAACTCGACGTGCCGTCGACCCGGGCCTGGTCTTTACCGGAGGGCGAGCTGCCCATTGCTCGCTGTCCGCAAGCCCGCGCTTACGGTGGTCGGGAGTCGGCAATCGACTCCCGACGATAATATTTTAAGCCTAAGGCGAGGAAGTCATTTAGTGTCTGATCGCATCGTAGTTAAGACGTCACGGAACTGTTCTCGATTCGTTGTGCAGTTATTTTAATTAATTTTATTGTTTTGATTAATAAAAGCAGTGTATCGCATCCAGGGTGTTTTAATCGCACAAGACTCATCTTCTGCCCACATGATGGCCGAACCTAATGGAGTCAATCCTGACGAAATTACATATAATATAATTGTATTCTGAATGGGTACCAAAATAGATGCCCAATTAAGAACTCTATTGATATGAGATATAAATATAAATGAATTGCTTAGAACCTTATTCGATTCTTTGCCAGTAAACATTTTGCATTAAAAACACACATGCTGTTTAATCTGAGACAAAATTTAAACAATACAGTCTATATTAGGCAACCGATAAACTTTTGAAAGTTTAGTTGCTTATTAATTATTTAATTACATAACATGACATGACGCCTTGTTACCCCGAAGGGTTAAGCAGAGGTGTACCTATAATACACCCACAGTTCGCCAGTTATGTTTAAGTCCCATGTAATTCACACCCTCTCACTGTCACTCATTCACCACATCACATTACACAAAGAGAGGTTCAGACCATAAATACAACCTTAGACTGTTATCATTCCTTTATTTTGTAAAATGCTAGCATTTGACGGCACGGTTGGCGCAGTGGTTAAGCAATTGACTGCTGCGCTGCGTGTCGCGGGCTCGATTCCCGCACGGAACAAATATTTGTATGACCTACAAGTAGTTGTTCCGGGTCTGGCTGTTTGTGTATGTGAGTTAAGAACACTTCTAATGTAACTCGAGGGGATTGGCGTTGTCAGCCGAAATACAGGGTCCTCCTAGTTCGGGTCCAGATGCTAAAACTTTTGTGTACTTTTGTTTTTAGCACTTAAATGTAATATAATCTAAGTACTGTTTTTATGAAATAAAGCTTATTATTATTATTCGAAAGTAACTCTGGGTGTCTGTCTCTCTGGCTGTCAGTCTGTATGTTACCTTTTCACGCCTAAAACTGTGAACGGATTTCGATAAAATTTGGCAAAAAGATAGATGACATCCTGGGAAAGGACATAGGCTACTTTTTGTCTCAAAAATAATACTAAAAGGGGGTGATAGAGGGGATGAAAGTTTGTATCGGAAACTTGGCATTTCTTATGTTAGGGATATAACAATTTAAATTTATGCTTTTGGTAAGAAATAAAAATTATTTGTTACAGCGTTTTTGTAACATCATACCCCAATGGGGTAAAATAGGGGACGACATTAAAGGTCACAAGGTTTAAAAAAAAAATGTGTACCTCTTTTTAAGTTATTTAAAGGATTGGAAATATAGTCAAAACTCGTTTCTTGAGGTACTATTTATTTTAGTATTAATTTATTTCATTTAAATCGGTCCACCCGCTTAAAACTTATTACAATTTGAAATTATAAAATAACTTAGCTAATAGTAATACGTGGTCAATGGCGGCGCTAGAGTATTTCAAATTAATGATGACAATAATTATTAAAATGAATTATAATTATTAATGTCTACATTTATATCTGTAATTTTTAGGGTGTACATAATAAAGAGTATTCTATTCTTTTCTATTATTATTTTTACGTTAGACATTTAGAATCATAAAAACCTGTTTAATTAAAATAATATAAGATTATTTGCATTTATTATCTGTGTGTCAGTTAGCTTTCACGCTTTAACGGCGGAATGGGTTTGGAGGATAGGATAATATTTATCCCGGTAGCACATTCACGTGGGATAATTTCCGACATCCACACGGGCGAAGCCGCGTGCAGAAGCTAGTACTAACTTTAAATCGAAAGTGAGTCTATCTGTCCGTCTGTTATATTTTTACACCTTAACGGACTTAAATGAAATTTGGCACACACGTAGACCATGATCTGAGTTAGGACATATGATACTTTTATCCTGATATTGAGATAATTTTCGAATACTCCACGCGGGCGAAGCCGCGAGCATAAGCTAGTACATATTATAAAGAGAAAAGATTTATATTTTTGTATGTTTGTTACGCTTTCATGCTACAACTGCGGAACGGATTTGGATGAAATTTGGCAAATGGGTAGACTATGACCTGGATTAGGACATAGAATACTTTCTATCGTGATATTTTCACGGGATCGAGACTTGTGCCGAAGAAACCGCGTAGCCTAGCTAGTTTAATTACTTATACCTTTTTTTTTTTTTTTTTGGGTGGGAAATCATCAAATGACCTCTCCCGCTCTGGGCAGAGCGGCAGGGCGTGTCAGACTCTTACTGACTAAAACCCACCCGTGTTCCTTCAGTTGCCTATGCGCCAGGGCCACGGTAACTCTTTCGAACAATCCGCGACCCCGGCAGGCATCGGTCCTATCGGACCCCGTCAATGGTGCTGACATCTCTTTGAGGCGCGCGTGGAACACGACGCGCCGTCGACCCGGGCCTGGTCCTTACCGGGCGGCGAGCTGCCCATTGCTCGCCGTCCGCAAGCCCGCGCCTACGGTGGCCGGGAGTCGGCAGTCGACTCCCGACGCCCAGGGTGTCTCCTCCTCCTGCGGCGGCTAGGGGCGCGAGGGCGTAGAGATTGCCTCTCCCTCTCGCGCTCCGCCTCCTCCTTCGCGAGCATTACTGCTTCGCAGAAGGAGGTGACGGCTTCCCATTCCCTCTCGCTCCGTACCATGGCCTGAACCAGGGCCGGACGCGAGAGGTCGCCGCCGCCGATCGCCGCCACGAGGACACGGCGGTGCTCCGCCCAAGCCGGGCAGACCTCCAAATTAATTATACCTAACGAATACTTTCGCTTCTATATCATTGTGCTGGTACCGACTATACAATTTTTACTAACCCCGGAAATTAACTCCACAATTGGATAGCACATTAAAGTTACCAAAAAATGTATGCAGGTTTCTACTGTCCATTTTCAAAATATTGTTCCCTACCTCTCCGGTCCAACCTCCCGACAAATCTCTTAGAAAAGCTTCCAAGTTGACTTGCCAGCACTTTCCGGTCTGTATCGACGGCGACTTCCTTCCTCCGAGACATGCAGTAACATCCCAACATTATGAGGATAAAAATATTCGTACATGGTTTTGAACAATGGTTGCTACGACGTAGCTTCATGCTACAATGTAGTACTGCGCTACGCCGTAGCAAACAAAGACTCAGTTCTCGGGCTTTAGACCCCTTTAATCGCAGCCAGAAGACTGAAAATCTGACAACTGATCTACACTAAGAATTATTGGTATTTCCTAGTAATTGGGTTGTGTAGTTCAGACGACAGTGTAGTAAATTCAATAGTATAAAATATTTTAGACAGACTTCTTACTCAGAAGCTGCTTACTGTGCCCTTCGTGTTCAATACAACAACGCGTTCAGGGTGGTGTTAGGGCTGCCCCGCTTCTGCAGTGCTTCGAGCATGTTTACGGAAGCGCGCACCGACTGTTTCCACGCCACCATGCGCAAGCGGTGCGCGTCCTTGGTGCGCAGGGTGCGGGCTAGGTCCAACACTGTCCATGCGATGATTACTCAGCGAATGGATTGCCCCTACGTTGGGCATTGTTTGTAGCAGGCATATTGCTGGTGCTTGATTTGTCATTTTATATAACTTTGTAATGTTTTAGTCTTATGGATATTATAATTTTTGCTTCTGATATAACTTCATTTACTTAATTTAATTCACTGTCCTATTTAGCTAATTTATATTTTGCTTTGTGGTTTTGACATTAACTGATTTAATCTGACATTTATTTGTTACTTATATTTTTACGACATTTAATTAACTTTATTTATTTATTAATCAATCAACTATTTATTACTTATTTAATTGCACAATAGTGACACTTTATAAAATTGACAAAATTGAGTATTGTTTTTGTATTTAATAAGGGTCAAGGACCTGAAATAAATTAATTTTGATTTTTAATTTTAATATTATTTAGTTATAGTTAGTCCATGGTAGGTTCCCACCAAAACGAAAATACGAAAATAAAATTTGAATAGGTACTTTCCTACCTCCCACATTTATTAAAGCTACACCTGAACTGTGCAGCGTGACCTTTGTGGTTACAAACATTTTTTCGTAATTCGAATAAACTTCTCATAATTTTTAATTTTTTATATTTCGAATTTACAAGGCCCTCATTGGATTATTGGAAAAAAAAAACGTCAATTGCTGGAAAATATATATTGAATCCAGTCGATTTTTATAAATTTTCCTATACCGCACCATGTTCATTTTATTGATTACATTTAAATGATAAATGATAAATGATAAATGATTTTATTTCTGTAAGTAGGTTTGAACAAACACTTTTACACGTCAATCATATTTTAAAAACCAGATGAGGTCGGCGTTTCCTATCTGACTACTCTGAGAAGAAAGGCCGAAACAAACTCAGAGGTCACAGTCTCTTTTAAAATCCAGACATAATCTTGGTCAGATCATGTGAAGACCATGTAGATTTGTGTCTGAGATGGTGTTTTGAGGAAAAACCACACAGATTGAGTGGACCTGTCCAGTCAGTGCACGCATTTGTCAGTAATCGTGTAGCTCAACTCAGAACTTAAGGAGCTCAACGATTCGACGAACAATACCAAAGAAAAGACATTTGGGTAGGCCACAAAAATAACTCAAACTGCCAGACCATGATTAAAATTAACTGAGGAGAGAAAAAAAAAGCAACAATGACCCACATAGTCTTCACATTCACAATATTAAAGTAATAATCAATGTAGCCTGAATGCTACTCACATCCACAGACAGTTTACTCTTTAAAAGTCATCAAAAATACCATAAGTTATTATATAAGGACATCATGAATTCTAAAACACTCATTCACAGTATAAAATGGATTGTTGCTTGGGGGTACATTGAAGTGGCTTAGTTAATCCCAAGCCTTTTTGTCATCCAAGTAATCTTTAACTTTATAGAAACCTTTTTGACAGAGTTTCTGTTTAATAAATGATTTAAATTTATTGAGGCTCAGTTCTTTAACAAGACTTGGGAGTTTGTTGTAAAAACGTATACTTTGGCACTTAAATGAATTACTAATTTTTTGGAGCCTAGTCGAGGGCACAATAAGTAAATCTTTGTTTCTAGTATTAATGTTATGCACGTCGCTGTGTTTGGAATATAGATTAATAGTCTTTTTTACATAAATCAGGTTCTCGTATACATATTGAGATGCGACTGTCATTATGTTTATTTCCTTAAATTTATCCCTCAGTGAATGCCTACAACTAAGGTTATAAATTGCTCGAATGGCTCGTTTCTGCAGCACAAATATAGCCTGAATGTCGGCTGCATTTCCCCACAGCAAAATGCCGTACGACATTACACTATGGAAATAACTAAAATATACTAATCGAGCTGTTTCGACATCAGTCAAATGACGGATTTTATAGACCGCGTAGGCTGCAGAGCTTAGCCGCTTCGACAATTTGGATATATGTGGGCCCCACTGTAGCTTCGAGTCCAAAGTAATACCTAAGAACACAGTGGTGTCCACGAGATCCAATTCCGCCCCATTAACTAGTACATTGGTTTTCACCTGCTTAACGTTAGGTGTCAGAAATCTAATACATTTAGTCTTTTTCTCGTTTAAAAGTAAATTATTAACACTAAACCAATGTACTATTTTAGCGATAGCATTATTTACATCCTCAGTAATTATCTGTTGTCGTTTAAGCTTAAATAAAAGTGATGTGTCATCTGCAAATAACACTATTTCATGACTATTCTTTACAAGGGAAGGTAGATCATTAATATATACGAGAAATAAAAAAGGGCCAAGAATTGAGCCCTGCGGAACTCCCATAGTGACAATAGAACCCGGGGATCGCTTGCCGTTAACGTCCACTCTTTGGATCCTATTATCCAAATAAGAGATAAGAAGATCCAAAGTAGTGTTTCTAATACCATAGTGATGCAATTTCCTGACCAATGTATCATGAGAAACACAATCGAAAGCCTTAGACAAGTCACAAAAAATACCTAGGGCATCATGCGACTTTTCCCAGGCCTCAAAGATATGTGCAAGAAGCTCAACGCCAGCGTCGGTAGTAGAGCGACCCCTTGTGAAACCGAATTGTTTACTGTTTAATAATTTAAATTTAATAAAATGTCTTTGCAATTGATCTAGCATCAATTTTTCAAATATTTTACTGAAGGTGGGTAGCACAGAAATCGGTCTAAAGTTCGTGGGGTCTGATGTGCTGCCCGATTTAAACAAAGGTATTATTTTACTACTCTTCATTAAGTCAGGAATTACACCACAGTCAATACATTTATTAAAAATTATTGCCAATTCAGGCGCTACAGTGTTGATGATACATTTTGTAACCTCTACGGAATTTCCCCACAGATCAGCAGTTTTTTTAAAATTAAGTGTATTGAAAGTTTTAATAATATCTCGAGCACTAACATAGTCGAAATTAAATACATGGTTACAAATATCAACATTTTCTTTCAATAGGGACTCGGCAACAGTGGGTGAAGAAATTAAAGTTTTTGTGGTTGAGACTGGAATATCGGCAAAGAAATTTTCAAAAACTGAGGCAACTTCTAAATCTTTTTGAATAACTTTATTATTAATATTAAGGCTGTAGTCACTACTACGCTTTCTGACTCTTCCAGTCTCATTGTTTATAATTTCCCAAGTCGTTTTTATTTTATTTTGACTGTTTTTAATCTTGGAGCTTAAATACCGACACTTAGCTTCGCTACAAACTTGTTTAAATAATTTGGAATAGTTCTTAACATATTGATAAAATTCTTTACTTTTATTATAATTTCTTTCTTCATATAGTTCAAAAAGTTTGATTCTACTATTAAATATCCCTTTAGTTGCCTATTCACTGAAGGTTGCAGATCCATTAACTGAGATCTGCTTGGGTATAAATGTTGAATTAAATTCTGTACAATACATGGCAAAGAAAGAATTGTACAGTTCATTGGGATCATCACTGTAAGGCAAGTAAGGTAATTTACTACTAAGTTTATTTTTAAAGTTCTCCAAGCGACCTGCAGTTTTTGGCACTACAGTGATATCTTTCTTAGCCACTTTTTTATTTTGCTTACTAAATGTAATCAGTTGTCCGCAGTGGTCAGAATCCAGTTGGCTTATATTTTTTTTATTAATAGGTAAAATGTCAGTAAATATATTATCTAAACATGTAGCTGAGGTAGCAGTTATTCTAGTAGGCTCCAAAAATAAATGATTAAGATTATATGACTGAAATAATTTTTTAATTTTTAGGCACATCAATGAGTCCTCTAATAAATTGACATTAAAATCACCACATACAATTATATTCTTTCCTAATTTACCAAGTTTTTGTAACACATCATCCATGATACTCTCAAAGCAATCATAAATCGATGATGGAGGCCGGTACACGCTCAATACAACAAGCCGCTCCAACTCCACACAGGCTATTTCTATAGTCCGCTCAACAGAGAGGCTTACAATATCCTTACGTTCTTTGAATTAAAGTAGTTTATTTAACAGTATCAATGAGCCACCATGTATTGCATTTTCTCTGCTGAACGAACTACCAACCTGGTGATTACTGAAATTAAACATGAACTGATGGCTTTTTAACCAATGTTCTGTAATACATAAAATATCAATGTTGTTACAGTTCATGAATAATTCAATTTCAAGGTCTTTTTTCAACATACCTTGAATATTTTGGTGCACCAGGTTAACTGTGTTCGAACTTATTCTGACATTTTGATGATTTGGACTAGTATTTAAATTTAAATTATCTCCATTAATAATGCAAGAGGTTTTCTCTATTGTCTCAATTTCTAATTTAAATTAATGTCAGCTTGTGTAGCCAAGTTATTGGCTGAATCAATGAAAATGTCAGGTAATTGCTCAATAGAAGCAACAGTTTTATTAGCCAACTTCTTGGCTGAATCAATTAAAAAAAAAGTATAGCGCTAAAGCTATTTGTCTTTTCAAACATTTTGGCAAATACAATTTGTATTTTGTCACACATAAATATTTACTAACATACTTGTTAGAGTCAATGATATGAAATTTATTATTATTGAATGTCACATTATTTAACATTATATTTAATTTGTGCATAAAATTATTTTCTTTCTGTGGCAAACTGTTACTATAAGGAAATGTAAACATAACAATCTGTTTTAACCAAGTCACGTTATTATATTCTGTGTTGTTATTATATTCTTCGAATTTGGAATGTATTTTTCCTGATTTGGCCTCTCAGCGGAAGTCTCAAGCCTTTTTTCTGGTGTAATACCCTATTTTATTTGTTGTAAGTGTAGACCGAGTAAAAATGGCTACTTCCGGCCCTTTTTCCGGGTACCGGACAGGTCACCAGGCTTGCGAGCACTTGGGTCGCTTCTGCCAGCCGCACAGAATCCTTGGAGTTCGAGACCAGCTAGGTCGTTATGGTCCGTGACACATGATCATCGTGTCGCCAGCGATTCCGCCGAGGCGTGTTACGCTTTGAGGTTGCGGTTCGTCGGCATCGACTAGGCGTGCTACGCTTTGAGGCTGCAATTTATCAGGATTGACTTTAAACCTTTACGCTTAACTATTATAGTAGTACCTATTAGTACCTCTAGGGTTAACATTTTAATACTAATTGATTTTTAACCAGGAGCTTTTTAACGGGGTAACTTTGGTTCGTCTTTTTAAGATAATATTCATTTGAAAATTTAAGTAATTTAGTGATCACGAACCAAAAACCGATTGCAATCGATACCCTAGTTCGAAAAGCAAATACGTAACAAAGATTTACCATTTGCACTTTAAGATTTTACTCGTAATGTCGTTTCATTTAAGCCAAATTATGTGTTCCGCAACGTTTTTAATAATATTTAACCTTAACTTTATACATATTTTGATGCAATTTTCAAAAAAAAAACATTTATTATATTTTTATAATATATTAATAAATTACGCGTTCTCGAGTGGTGAATTTTCATTTATAATTCGCTACACCTAGTAAATAGAACTTGTGAGTACGTAACTACACTATAATAATATAAATTAATTTTCTAACTACGTAAATACGGGTGACATTTAATAAAATAAAACAAAATTAAACATTCGGTAGGTAACCTACCTAATAACAAATTACTTATATGTAGACGTGCATTTCTTTACCTTCCAATTTCCTTTGGAAGTATGAAAAACGTGAGGTTCGGATCCTTGTTATTATTTAAGCAGCCGATTTCGATACCATATGCTTTTGCCTTTATTTTAGTTAATATCGGCGCGTGAGTGAGTATCGAACTAACGTGCGACCCGGCCGGCACGTGCAGCAGTCCCATTGAATTGGTCCAACAAGTCGAGCCCGACGCGTAATTGTAGCTTCATTCCTAAAATGCGGAGTACGCCTGGCCTGGCTCATCACACATTCAATATCTTTTTCATTAATTTATGTATTACAAACTTTGACATAAAACGTCAAATTGTCATTAAGTGAAAGTAATTTCCATTAAAACAAACCTTGTTAATGAACACAAATATAATTAAAATATCGTTTCCTTGTGCAGAAGTATTTAAATTGCATTGAATTTAAAACGATCTTTCGCAAAGTTTACTTTCAGAGAAAGCTTTCGCCGTCCTTGGCTAATTAGTTTTATATAATTAAGTAATATTCCATTTAAAATACAGAATGATATGAAAAATGTAAACAACGATAGTGTTTCTAATTTTCTTTTTGATATTGAAGGTGTAAGTAAAGTTATTCGTTGACGAAACTTTAATTTTAGCTATAACTTATTTACAAAGAAATTCATTTTATATATTAAAAAGTTGCGTGAGACACTGAAGATTTAGGCTACGTTCACACCAAACGTATAGTCAGCCGCCGACTGTGACGGGTAACTGTACACTTATTTCATTCAGAATATTCGATTCGGCAGTATTTGTTAAACAATGAAGCTGACTCGAAGCATATCGGCTTTGATTCGGCTCGTGCCGTTCGGCTAACACCATTCGGCATCTACCTTCGCCGAATCATGTTCGGGTCGGCTCGGGACAATCCGGGCTTAGCTGAGCGGCTTTTTCCAAAAATAATAATATTAAATTAATTTAGGTAGATGAATTCTGGGAATATTAATAATACAACGTCTTCAGTATTTGCGATCAGCTTCGTCGCTAATTTGTAATACTTTCGGTATTACGAGAAAATCATAATTATGTTCTACGAACTTGTAGACATTGCTTCGCTTTGTGGATGTGTTAACTTATGTACCGTTAAATGGGGTGAATAGGGATGCAGGGGTGACTCGAGACGAAACTTAAAATGGAATTTTAACGGTGAAATAATATAGTTTATTGCAAAAAAGGACTCTAATGTGTTTACTGTATTATAATTAAATATTATGTGCCCTTTTTGGCAATAACTACTATTTCACTACTATACTACTACTATTTCAATGTTAAAATCCCTTTTAAAGTTTCGTCTCGATTCAACCCTGCATCCCTATTCCCCCCGTTTGACGGTATGTAATTACCTAAAGTATTTTATACACATAATAGAATAGAATAGAATACTCTTATACATAGTTATTTAGGTAAATATATCTAAATTAATTATTTTATGTGCCATGATATGCCGAGCCAAACATACGTGTAGCATCCCTGATAATGTATGAAAATCGGTTAATCGCCGGGCTGACGTTGATTTTTCATACATTTTGAACTTGACGCTCAGAGTAGGCGGCCAACTATAGATACGTTATGTGTGAACACGGCCTTACAGATTATCAAAGTGTTTTTTTGCAGATAAGCTTTACTGGTTGTGGACTCGAAAAGAGGCCTTCTTTATACCGTCTTTTCTATTCTTCGTTTTAACACATTTTTTTTCGTTACAATATCAAATAAAGAAATAAAACTATGTTCTTTCGGAATATTTCTTTCGTATCGGTATGAACTTTACCATACTAGCTAATGCCGTGTTAAAAATATCGAGATTAATTTGCTTCTTTACTTAAATTATTATTTATTTATTTATTTATAACAATCTTACCTACACTATCATTACAGATCTATGATCCAATGCGACAGAGTGGCCTTACTAACTAAATCCTTAATCAACACCTTGTACCTAGTTAAAAAATATCTTAATCTAAATAACTTATTACATATAGTGTAACTTTTGCGAATTCACTCAAGTTGCACCACAATACCTCAACCCTCCCGTGAACCTTATTCACCACGCGTATGGCTCTAGTGAGAGGAGTTAATTAATATAGGTGCTTAATCCATCCTGCCCTGTGTGTCCCAAAACATGCAGTCAAAGTGACCTCTGCGCTGCCACCGACGACGCCGTGGAAGTGGAGAAGGTTTGGGCCAGCAAGATCTGAAATACAGTCGTGCCAGCGATACGAAAAATAAAAAGAATATACTTAATACAACATAAACCTATCGGAATAAATTTCCTCAATGATGAAGAAAACCGCATTAAAATCCGATGCGTTGCGCGGTCACATAGGCAAACACGAAAAGTGACTTCAATTTATACTATATAGGTATACATACCACATACCATCACATATCACATGCCGAAACGGGTTACTCCTAAAATTATATATTAAATGATAATATTACATCAAAGCTGTAGGTTCCGCAGCGTACGATGGTAATCTAATTGCAGTGCACAGAGGGTCTCTAAATCCAATTTTCCGTATCGCGCCTCGGTCGGTACTTTAGTAGGTAGGGGTAGCATCGGCCTAAAATAACATATCGTTCCGAACTCAACACTTTGTTAAACGGAAAGGTAACTCCCTTGTTTCAATATTTTATCGTTTTATTTTAAGTTTGTGTGCCAGCCCTAGTTTGCAGATGTCGATTTTGGGTATGTCTGTTTAAGAGTGTGTTTTCTTGTAGTTTGGTATTTAATTTTAACTTGTCTATGATGACAAATTTTTCGAGAAAATTATCGTTTTTGCGATATTGTACTAAACGTACTTATATTCGTAACGTTTGAAATAATAACAAAAGTTCTAATGATCATATGATCTAATTTCATTTCATATACTTTTTTTTAATGTAACCATGAAACGATATAATGAATTATTGATATAATTTCATGTTACCTAATTTTATATGCTTTAATGAACATTTTCTATAATGCACATTTGAATTAATATTCAATTAGTATAATATTCAGTTACAATAATATTCAAAATCTATAAGTAACGTTTAATATAATTTAGAAACGTATTTCGTTTTGTATATTTTTGCAAAAACTTGTCCTTACCTGCGCCAGATCCCCTCTATTGTTGGTGAATTATTTGGGTTAGATGAGGTTATAACAGTATGAGTTTCCTGATATTTACTTATTCATTACAGAATTTTGGCTGACAATGAGTAAATATGAAAATTAGGTCTACTGAACATTATATAAAAAGAGCATTATACAAATTGAAAATTATATGAAATGAACGTTACACTAAATGCCATTAGAGCTTTTGTTTTTGATTTTTCATTATATTATATGAAATATCACATTAGATCACATTAAATTAGGTTTTTTGTTTTTATAGCATATGGAAATTATATCATGTGAACGTTATTTCAAGTGATATTATACTACCTGTTATAATGCCCTATATTACACACCCGTTACTGACATAGCAAAGTAACCAAGTTGAAGTACGCTGGCCATGTTTGTAGAAGGACTTATCGCCGGTGGAGTAGATGGGTCCTTGGAGTGGATACCGCGTGTCGGCAAGCGAGTGTGGGTCGCACCCCAGCTAGATTAACCGATTGACCTTAGAAAAATGGCTGGAACAGACTGGATGTGGAAGACAGAGGACAGGGTGTTATGGTACAAACTGGAAGAGGGTTACGACTAGCAGTGGACTACGTTAGGCTAAGCAGATTAATTAATTTAAAGCCAACCACAAGTCAACTGTCACAGTCTGGCCTTAAATGCGTCTTTATTTCAAAGCAGTATAATTACGTAAACCGCTTGCTTTCGTCATTCAAGTCATGCTACTGATATGCGGTTGACTGTAGGTTAGGACCTGAAATTAAAATAATTATGACTAAATAAACGAAACATTTTTTTCATAAATACACATATATACGTAATCGTTATTGTACTAATCCTGTATTCGACACAAATGTATTTTTGTTCAGAATAAAATAAATTGAATAAATTGAATAAATTGAATCACGACGAACGACACGTGATTTTGTGATACTAAAACAAATTTTCTTTCTTTCTCTTCCTTCTTTCTAATAATTGTAAAAGCATATGTACAATGACATGAGTATTTACTTTGTAAAGTATTATATTATTTTAATTATTGTGAATGTGAGGAGTATGTGGGTCATTGCTTTTTTTTTTTGCAATTAATTTTAGTCATGATCTGGCAGTTTGAGTAATTTATGCCTACCCAAATGTCCTTTCTTTGGAATACCAAATTCGTTCATCGAATCGTTGAGCTCCTTAAGTTCCGAGTTGAGCTGCACGATTACTGACAAATGCGTGCACTAACTGGACAGGTCCACTCGATCTGTGTGATTCTTTCTTCAAAAGACCATTTCAGACACTAATCTACAAGATTATGTCTTGACTTTAAAAGAGACTGTGACCTCTGAGTTTGTTTCGACCTTTCTTCTCAGAGTAGTCAGATAGGAAACGCCGACCTTATCTAGTTTAAAAAATATGATTAACGTGTAAAAGTGTTTGTACAAACCTACTTACAGAAGTAAATTCATTTCTCATAATACTTTTTGTCTCTACCAAGTAACCACTTCTTTTATAACACTAAAACAGAATTTCTAATGTTTTCCACGTGGAAATCATCTATTTTCAGATGAGAACCAATTTGAGTACAGATTACAGTACCTACCTACCTATATAATTGGAGTAAAGAAATACAATATTTTTCCTCAATTAGGTATTATATCAGAGTTAATAACGAATGAAAGAGAAACGATGTGTTCGTTAAAAGTTCAAAATACGTCAAATGACATACTTAAAAAAAACCTGCCAAGTGCGAGTCGGACTCGCACAAGAAGGGCGGAACCCTTCACAACCACGTACAATATTTAACACTACATATTTCTGTTTAAACACGTTTCTTGTATGGAGGTCCCCTTTAATTTTTGACTTTATTTTATTTTTATTATTTGGTGTTATAGCGGCAATAGAAGTACATACTCCGTAAAAATTTCAACTGTCTACCTATAACGATTCATGATATACAGCTCGCTGATAGACGGACGGACGGATGAATGGACGGACGGACGGACAGACAGCGGAGGCTTAGTAATAGGGTCCCGTTGGCATCATATACGTATGAAACCCAAAAACAGATTCATAATTCACTTGAGTTGTCGGCACCTTTGCCCGCGCGAGTTCGGAAATTATCGCATGGAAACTTACAAAAGGGATAAAAATGATTGTGTGTCCTAACCCAGGTCATTGTCTACCTGTGTGCCAAATTTCCTCGAAATCTGTTCAGCGTTCAGGCACGAAAACATGACAGACAGACAGACAGACGGAGTTACTTTTGCATTTTTTATATTAATTTTAGATGGATTAATGACGACAAATATATAGATACTTCATTTAAAAAAAAAATACGTGAGATGATATTTTAGGCTTATTTTAAAAATACAATTGAGTTCAAAGAATATGAAATACAGATCAAATATTATTCTAAATTAATGTACTCAAAACATAATTTAGGCAGCAATTTTGTGAATTATTGTTTCATGGACAAAGAAGTTTATTTTTAATTCTCAGAAATTCGTAGCAAGTGCTACGCGCCTACGAAATTCGTAAGCGATGCTACGCTGCTACGAAAATCTTACTGTCATCATTCGTTCACACATGTTTTTTTAAATTGTCAAATGATTAGGTTGCATTTGGTTTAGCTCAAGTTATAGAGCACACGCCAAAAGATACTGAACCTCAATGAGTAACTAAAGAAATGTTAACTTCAACATCTTACAACTTATTTGTTTATTTTGTCCTTTCTTTGGTATTGTTCGTCGAATCGTTGAGCTCCTTAAGTCCTGACTTCCTGAGTCGAGCTGTACGATTACTGACGAATGCGTGCACTGACTGGACAGGTCTACTCAATCTGTGTGGCTCTTTCCTCAAAAGACCATTTCAGATACCAATCTGCATGGTCTTCGCATGACCTGACCAAGATTATGTCTGGACTTTAAAATATACTGTGACCTCTGAGTTTGTTTCGGCCTTTCTTCTTAGAGTAGTCAAATAGGAAACGCTGACCTCATCTAGTTTAAAAAACATGATTGACGTGTAAAAGTGTTTGTACAAACCTACTTACAGAAATAAAATCATTTATCATTTGCGGATGAATAGAGTAAAATTATGCGTACGAGTATATGTCGGGTGTTCTGTGAGAGTAAGTATGAAAGGGACCACTGTTCCATGTTAATTTTAAATTATATTATGTACAACATAATTATTGTCAACGTAATACTTATTTCTATGTTAATTAATGTAATTGGTGTGTACCGTTTTAAATTAACTACAACTATAAATAAATTATATAAGGTGTATCTATTCATACACGAAATATCTAAAGGGATCATTGTACTCATTATTATGAACAACTATTACTATAGGACAAAACGTGAAATCGCAAAACAAAAATCTGCTGTTCCATACATTTTGACGAGTTCTGCGAAAATAAATGTAGGGAGCAGCAGATTTTTTTTTCGAGATTTCAGGTTTGTCCCATAGTAAAAGTTGTTTGTAATGATGAATACAATAACAACTTAAGAGATTTCGTGTATGAATAAATAGACTTTATATATTCACATTATCACTATTGAAGACGTAGAAAACGGAAGTGTTCATCGACTTTTGTCGCTGACTCTACTATGGTCACCAGCCTACTCATTCCATAATGGTTTAAACCATTAGTGTTAATATTCAAATACCACTTCATACAAAGAGAAAGAACCATATTTTTAAAATCCATTACTGTTTGTCCGTTTTACATTTTAATAAAGTACAAGGAAAAGCGTTGGCTTTGTGTGGAGTTTGTTTTTTCCATTTAATATTTTCATGTTCTATTTTCTCTTACCTCGTCCGTATTATACTAAGACTTAATTCCTTCCTTATCCCATTTCCTTCTTACTCCGCCATATAACATAACCGCCTGGTGACTTTTAAATTTTTTCTTGAAGCTGTTTTACTATCTTGCTTTACAGTCTAACATTATTCTGTGTTAAAGTGATATAAACATAAGTAACGTCATGCTCACTTAAATGTCTCACTGTTGGTGGCGCGTGTGTTGGATCATTCGGTTCCCTACAAAATGGTTGAGCTGGATGGTGCTGATCCACGCGTCATGTTCGTGAACGGGCGCCGTCAGTTGAGACTCGTCATCTCGTAACTGCCACGGCTTATTTTTATTATTAATCTTATATTTTGAATTGTGTCTCAATATATATTTTTTTCATTGTTCTCGCATATAGAAGCAACAAGAATAAGTGTACCTTGGATTTTGTAATATATTGATTTAAAAAGAGTGTCCTTGGAGTTTCTTGCCCGTTCTTCTCCATAGAGATCTACGTTTTGGAATGGGCAACTAGCTTCATCTTTCTGACTAACTGACCGACTCTTTGACAGTTCAAAAATGCCTGTAAATGGTTTAATTGAAATAAATGCTTTGAGTTTGAGTTTGAGTTTATTGAGCAAAATAAATTTTGTACTAGGGCGGCTGCTGCAGGAGCAGAAAACCTCAAACAGCGCAAGTATAACAACCTTATTAAGAGCTATATGTTTAAGCCATTTGGGGTTGAAACACTAAGGCCTTGGGGTCACAGTGCTCATTGAATATTTCGGGACATCGCCAAGCGGTTGGTCGACTCTTCACGTGACCAGAGGGCTGGCTTACTTTTAGCCCAGAGATTCAGCATTGCCATCCAACGTGGCAATGTTGCCAGCCTTTTGGGCACTAATCCCATTGACAGCGATGCGGACGAATTTTTTGATGCCCTATGAGCTCTTCCGTTTTTTTAAATTATATACTTGTAAATAGTAGGTATAATTATATATTTTAGTGTTACCTTGATATTGTAATCTATTTAGATTGTTTAAATAAAAACATTTGAGCAAAACAACTACATAAAATTTAAATAGAAGTAAAAATATTAAGTTTTAGCTGTTACATGAACAGATAGGAAATGTATTATTTAAAATTTTTGTGTCAATTAAGACGATGTGTAAAAGTAGAAGTGTTCATTGACTTTTGTTGCTGACCGTACCTATAAACAAATTGTAAATAAAAAAACACGAAATATTAAAGAGAAACACAGAGGAGTTTTATTTCTTCTGTAAATAGAAACATAGCAACAAAACCTTACATTTTATCTTTACTCTGTTTATCAAGCCACGCATGAAACGCTTGCTTCCATAAAATTAGGTTTCTATGAGACTACGCTGCTTATAATCTTGTACTTACACACAAGAACAGCGAGTACAGAGAGTACCTCTTACACTTAACTTGTTAATGAGTGGTACATTTACCTTCTAGTGCTTCAATAACTAGGTTTAGGTGGAGACATTTAAAATTAGCTGCAAAACTCTTGTGACGATGGAAATTTGAAGAAACTTTTTTTATTTATTTCTAGCGATTAGCGAACTAACCAGTATCAAAACAAACTGCAACAAGTGAGTACACTAAGTAGACGTGCGTAGAATCTATGGATGATCAGAAGACTAAATAGTTAATAAACGTATTTTCTTTCTCTTCTTTCTTTCTATCACTATTATGTATTGTAGTATATTTGCATTATATGGTGGAGAAAAAAAAAAGTTTTTATTATTATTTCGTTAATTTATTTTCATACATTTTTAAATCTAACATATAAAAATCTCGTATCACAGTGTTTGTTATCGAACTCCTCCGAAACGGCTTGACCGATCTTTATGTTTTTTTTTTTGTGTATTTGCTAGGTCTGAGAATAGGTTGTAAAGTATATTTCATACCGCTGCCGGTGAAATCGCGGGGCTCAGTTAGTATTTATTATAAAAATATTACAACAATAATATTTAAAACTATAAAAAATAGTAGTCCGCCGGTATCGGGAGCAGGGTCCAAGTTACCGGTGGTTAGGACTCCAATGACAGGAACCTCCTCACGATGCGAGCCGTATCAAAGTCAAAGTCAAAAGTCAAATCATTTATTTCAAATAGGCACATAAAAGGCACTTTTGAACGTCAAAATTTACAAAAAATTGAATTGATTCTAGTCGCCCCTTCCAAAAGGTAGTTTCTTATGGAGAAGAATGGGCAAGAAACTCCACCGTATCGAGGAGTACTGCCTCGCCTAACAAGAGCCTCGAGAGATGTTGATCGATGCTTGGATTGTTATAATTTTTGTTATAATTAGTCCCAAATCGGTCGGGTGTCCATGTCGTTATTAAATATAAGCTTAATCGGGCTCTGTGTCACTTCTGTGAAAATGGTAGTATCCTCGATTTCAGGATAATTAACCTACAGTTACAGCATTACTATAGTGGAATGCAAAGAGAAACACCCATTATTTTGACCTAAAATAAAATTTAGGGTATATAAAATAAATAGTAAATTGTTATGCAATATGCCAAAATGACCCATCATATACGAGATAGTTTTACTCCCGAGCTCTGGCGAGGGAGTAAATAAAAACCGACTTATAATGGGTTTTTAGCGCCGTACTCTTTACTACGATTGCGAGAAAATAAAATAATCACAATACAATATTGAATAGTTTACTTTTTTTAATTTCTTCTGTAACCGCAACACAATGTACGCAATCTACCAAAGAGATCGCCGCTTTTGGTTCCATTTTCAAAAATAAAATGTTCTTCTTTTTTATGAAACAGTATTATGTCGAGTATTTATTCATGATTATTCCACTTACGAATAAAGACTTTTCATTTTTTGTAGGCTCGATGGTAACAGACACAAATAAAATAATACTTTTTACCCTAGAGGATTGTTTGCTATTTTATGCCCGCTCTGGTAAGCTACAATGACGGAGTTTTTGAATAAGAGGAGTGAAAAGAGGTTTTATGTCTCAGAAACCTTAAAATACTATTTAGTTTAATATTGGACAGCACTGATTTAAAGTTGACTTTCTCTTGATTTTGATTACAGTAAGTAATTTTTCCGTTCATAAACCATTCTGCAATCTAGCTGCTCATCATTCCTGTTCGAATCCAACGTTTTGAATACATTAAAAATGTACCAAACCAGCGTAATACCTACATTAAAAGATACTTGGCAGAAATGCAAAGTTTGTTGTATTTATTTAATAATTAATACAATTTCATATAAGTATGTTAATTACATCCAATTTCAATTTTACACTCTAATAATCATCCAAGTTCTGGTTAAAATATTTAAAATTTATTTCGGTTTTTCCTGTCTCGAACCTTTGGGTAATGTATGTATACCTTTTCATCGAATTAAATATGTATTATGTAAATGGAAACGACACAGGGAAAAACCCTTGGAATATATAATCGATCAATCAAGCTATTGTTTTATAAGTATATTTTACGTACAAATGTTTGTATGTTGAAGAAAACAGCTGTTTGTTTGTCAAGCAATCAATTAAGTACAGGGTATAACGTCGATTAGCATGTTCTTAGGCTAAAAGGCTATTACTAACCGTGTGTCACTAAAGAAAATAAATTAAACAGAGCCCTACCTACTTATTTGTATCGTTTTACTTCGGCCATAATTATATTTCCAATATACTCTTAACAAGGTAGAACAAACATTTTGTCTTGCTTTTTTTCTTTCTTTCTTTCTTTGTAAAAAATATTAAATTTCCTTTCAGCAAAGTCTTCAGGGGCCAAGTTCAGCAGTTGACATTTTCAGAGACAATATGAATGGATGTTGCTTTTCCTCCGAATTTTGTTTTATGTCACTAAAATTAAAAGATGATCAGGTGACACCAAAATGGCATTAAGTAACTTGTGTATTGCTCATCTATTCGTTTAGCAAATAAATGATATTAATATTATTATTTTATTTATAACAGTTTTAGCAGCTAAACTGTCGAGCCAACTTTCATTTTAGCTTCTGAAAGTTGGCTTAGTACTTGAAAAGGACAAAGCCTACATTAAAATCAGCAAATAATAGTTATTTGTTATGCAAGGCTGCAAAGTTGTTTTTTGGCGCGAGTACTTGTAGTGAAATCGGAGCGTAGCGAGGATTTCAAAGTTACGAGACGCAGAATAACTGTTCTGCCGAGCGAAACACACTACTTTTCACCCCACTATAGCGTGGAAAATGCTAGATGCAAGAAAAACAGCGTAAATAATATATTAAATTAGTATTTATTTATTTTAAACATTAAAAGTAAAATTACTACAATTGGTAATATTTTATGATTTCTTACGATTTTATCATAAGACAAACCAAAACGATGGAAGAAGAACATTTATTTATTTATTTATTTATTAACTATGGATGACTTATAGCTAAAACAAACAGAATATTTCTTTAAGCTATTGCATAGCTTTTATAGCGGGCTTTGAGCGCGGCGACCGAATCAAGAAATTCCGTAACGAAAATAAAACCTAACACCCCCCACTCCGCCTACCATGTAGCTTGGTCGAGCGTTCGCTTAACGTGTATGTATATGGTACGACCGTACTTGCATTAATATCAAAGAAAAAAATACTGCATAAATAAAAAATAAATAAATAATTATAATTTCATAAGTTGATAAAAAATGCTATGCAATAGCTTTACCGCGGCAGTCCCCAAGTGCCACACGTGCTTTTTTTTTTTCATGCGGGTCAGTGCGATTATTCTAAAAATGAGGTCGGCACACTGACATGAAATAAGTATTAATGCATTTTCAGTGGACCCGCGGTATAGAAAATTATTGAATAGAAAGGTTCAAATTTAAAAAAAATCTTTACACATCAGCGGATAAAATGCAGTTTTGCACTCAGATTTCGAATGATAAACAGAATGTTTCCGAGGTTATGAAGTGAAAAATACTTTACATGTTTCGTGGGCTATGCCTGCTATGCCGCGGGGCTAGTAGCTTTGTACATGAGTTACTTATAGCGGTGTATATATCGTGGTTCCCATAATATTTATATGGGATATCCTATCCACCCACAAAATATTACCAGTTATCAGAAAATTACGCTTGTTAAAATTTTATTTTGACGTTCGTTAGACATGTAGCAACGCGTTTTTTGCATGGCGGTTGTCAGCCCGTTAGCGCCATTTTGAATTATTATGACAGTCTGACAATTGTTTACTATTTTAACATAACAAAAATGACAATATGCCAGTCTGTGACTACTCGTATCACTTTCAAAATAAAAGTCACTTTACAGAAAGTACAGAAGGAACGACACTGTCAAATGATTTTTTTTGTCACTGCAAACAATCTATATAGCCTTTTGCAGTCCCCGGGCCTTTCCCAAGTTGTGCCAAGCAACACCCGCTGCTACGCCTTCCGAGATTGCTGTTACTGTTAGCCTGCATCATCCCACTGCTGGGCAAAGACCTCTCCCCAAGACCTCCAGCTCTTTCTTCTCTGTTCTTTCCGAGACATAAACAAAGAAAAAAAAAATTACGCCATGACTTGCCAAATCATTTTTCTTCTTTTTTATATTTTAACGTTGTAATAGATATGTGTCTATTTACTTACCTACATTAATCTCGAATACCACTAAACAGCTTCGATACCATAAAATAAATAAATAAAACTATATCTTATCCGTAAAAGTAGTAAGTATGAAATAAGTAAAATGGATGACTATAATAGTGCTCGCTCCCGACGGCCTGCAATTTCTAACGTTTAGGTTATCGCAATATTTAAACTTAGTAGTATATTGCTATTTTAAACGGTTTTATTGTGATCTATTATCTAGAACTAGCACCAGGAAAATGTTGTGAAAAATAGGAATTACTTATACAATAATACCAGCACCTATTGGCGCATGGCCAAAATCGGAAATAATAACGCCATATTGTTTTTCAATACGATTTCACAAATTTTTAACCAACAACGCCCCCTGTAAATTTCATCCAGGCGCCAAAAGATTCTTAAAGCACCCTAGCTTGGTACACGGTAAGTATTTTTTTTCCATTTCATGTTCAACTCTGAACACCGTGTATACAGGCTGATTACAAATCCTATTAAAAGTGTTTATGCTTTAACGTTTTGTTTCTGAAAATATGTAGTTTATTGACAAATCAAACTACTGACAAATGCGTGCACTGATTGGACAGGTCCTCTCAAATCTGTGTGGATCTTTCCTCAGAAGACCATTTCAGATACCAATCTACATGGTCCTCACATGACCTGAACAAGGTTATGTCAGGACTAAGAGACTGTGACCTGTGATTTGTTTCGACCTTTCTTCTCAGAGTAATCGGATAGGAAACGCCGACCTCATCTAGTTTTTAAAATATTATTGACGTGTAAAAGTGTTTGTACAAATCTACTTACAGATATAAGATAATTTATTCACAGTTAATCATTAATCCACTATAGTAACGAAATCACTTCAACCTTAAAATCTGTTTGATTATAAAACGAAAGTTCCGTACAATTTGCATGTTGGCGCTTTATATTGTTATCGCTGTGAGAACAACAGATTGGGTTTATGAAATCCAGCCTCCTTGTTATTTTCACGGCAGAGTAACCGGTTGAATTCCATTAATGTCTACTAACGACCGGACGCACTTCAGATTGGGGTTTAAAAGGGTTGAGTGGTTTTCTACAATCGTTCTGATAAAAGGGGATGGATGTTAAGCTTTTAGCGATTTGAAGATGTCCCATCGGGTGTATTAATACCGATTTACTGAAGTCAATGAATTAGGCAGTCTTGGTGGTGTTCTTTGTTGAGTGTGGCGTTTTGAAAACCTATTGTATATAGCTAGTAAACTCTAACAGGTTTATCCCTGATATTATTAAATATACACACATTTGACATTAGAGGTTTTTATGTACAAATAATCCCATTTCTTCAAAATCAGCGCTAAGGCAACAATTCTCCGTAAAAGTTGGAACGTATTTACCTAAATAGCCCTAGAAGAAGTTCTCTAATATTTTTTATACCTTCGAAATACTTATTCTTTATCAACGTACACAAAACTTCGTTAAAATTATATGATAAATACAAATAGGCCCCAATTGGGCTCATTTCCTTTCATTTTATCGTTTGTTTTGATTTCGCAAACTCGACGGCCTATTCGGATCCCGAGAGGAACATTCTAAACAAAACTAAAAACTAACTTATGAATATTCTCTCCTGTAGTATTAGTGTATAAGCTTGGCGGGTGTCAATCGGCACGGAGCATGCGCAGTGCCGCGTTTCGCGCGGGCTTGCGTGCGATCCTCAGTAATTGGCCGCACGCCGTCCAGTTTGAACCGGTTGCTACTGGTTTTTACTGCCTCTTTTGGCATTTCGCGCGCGCGTGACGAACTGTCAACGATACGTGAAAAAGTGTAATACATCCTGTATATAAATTATGATTAAGTACGGAATAAAACATTAATTTAAGTGAGTGTCTCATAACTTTGAAGTTTGTTTCTTATTAGTTTAACTTAATGATTGTTGTACGTAGTAGTTGCTTAAAACTTTGTAAATATTAAAGTGTGTAGGTACGTAAGTGATTTATTTGATAATGGATTTAAAAAGTACAGGTGAGTGGAGATTTTCTTACTTATTTATTTTCTTGATTTTATCTATTAACAATTAGAACGATGTTGTCCATTCAAAAATAAACGTCTCAATCGACTTTTTTAAATTTAATTAATATTTCACAAATAATTTAATTAAGTAAAGTTGCAAGGATTAATTACTAAATTATTTTGCAAGGTATACTGAAAGTATCCACCTGTGTTTAGGTGCGTGATTTATTTCATTATTCGTACAATTAAATAGGAAAATTTGGATTATCTGAAATACTACTTTCATTCAATAAAACCAAATTAAATTTTATAAAATTTACTCCTCATCACATACGTGTCTATATTGTTTGCTGTTGCAAAACATTACTCCCTGTATTTCGGACTTTAATTCTCCTGACCAATATTTGACAACCAAGAGTGAAAAGCTCCCATATTTGTAAAGGATCCTGCTGACGCTTGAAGAATTATATTATTTGCATGATGGAACATCAAGGACAATTCGGTGTGGGTAAATATATTTTTTTGTGGAACGGTTCATTCGGTAGGTAGATTAAAAAAAATACTGACTGAATACAAATCTTGTTTAATGAAATAGGACTGGCTTCTTTATCATGAAGGCTTGACAACTATACGTACGGATATGGACTGTCTACCGGATATATATCCGGAGGCGTCAAAAAAGACCACAAACAACCATATAAGATTAGAAAGCCTTTGATAAAATAAAACCTATGGTTATTAATATTAAATTACAGCAGCTTATGAAAAGGTATACTATTTAGGTATCCATAAAAAAAAAAATAACAAACTTAAGCTTGTTTTCTACCTATATAAAATTCAAAGAAAACAGAAAGAACGGAATCAGTCTTGAACGTATTTAAATCCAAATTCCTGGACTTTTCCTGAAAAATACTAAATAGAAAAGCGTGTCTTTTAAATTGCAGAATAAAAATTAAAAGAAATGCCTTTCAAATTCAAGAATTAAAGCCAGCTTAGTGCAACATAAAGCATAATGCTGAAATTCACAAGATAACATAATTAAAATACCATTCCATTAGGAATTTCCCAGTAACAGCATGGAGTCTGTATTTGTGCCCGGTTGATGACAATGGGCTCGCCCCTTCTTAAACGGAATTTCAACGTAACTCGTGAAACGTGGGTGTACAATTTACACCTCTGGCTACTTCTTCAGAAAATACTGTTGTAACGTTATGCTGAATTGGGAGTGCGCTGGCCACGTCGCATGAATGCACCTGGAGAGATGGCCAGAGATCGTCACTCACTGGACGCTTACAGAAAGATATTGCCGTCGAAGTAGACCACGGCGAAGGAGGTGTGACGATCTGATCATGTTTGCGGGGTCAACATGGCCAGAGATTGCCCAAAACAGAGAGGTTTGAAAAGAAAAAAGGTGGCCTCTGCCCAGTAGTGGGACACAATGTAAGGAAACAAATAATGAACAATAACGGATTTACACTTGACACAATGTTAACGTAAATTAAATAGTTTTTTTAATAGCAAATGCTACTATACCATTGACGAATTCCTAGTTGCCAAAATTTCATGTGACTGACCATTTTATGTATTTATGTTTTAATGTAATATTCATATACATATGTCTATTCATTTATTACAATATATTATATGTTGTATTTTAATTTCTATAGATACGAATTACTTCATTATGTTTCATGTAATGTTTAACTTAATTTCTAATATATTGTAATTTTACAATGCATGCCTTAATAGGGTACATTTTTGAGCTACTATAAAATATTTTTCAAATCCTGTTGTATCATCAAAAATCGCATTAATAAAAACTTTGACTTTGAAATAAAAAAGTTATTTATTAGATTAAAATACCTAGTAAACTTATGTCGGCATATTGTTGGAACACTCCCTCTACTATTTGTTAGTAAGTTAAAATTAGAACATCGATCGTCGCCGTGCATGGCGTCTGCACTTATTACGTATTTAATTTACTATGTTCATTGTTTAGTAAACTAGGTCATTTAATAAAATTTTATCATACAATTCCCACCTTAGTCTAAGATGAAAATAACAGTCATACCAAGGTGTACCGTGTTACCCAGGAACTGGGTTGTGTGGAGGTCAGATAGGCAGTCGCTCTATGTTTAGCTGCATCCGGTAAGACTGAAAGCTGACTGCAACATAGCTGGGAAAAAGGCTAGTCAGATGAAACTTCCACTAGGATTGTTAAAATCGGCTTGTAACCTTTGCACTCAAAATCAAAATCAAAATCAAAAGTCATTTATTCTAATGAGGCTGAGAATCAGCACTTTTCGAACGTCAAAATTATGTAATTTTTCATTGCAGTGAGGGGCGGGCGTTTTGGGGGACTGTCTTACATAAGACAGTCCCCCAAAACGCCCGCCCTTCACTGCAAGATGAAAGCCACTTTTGACTAACAGAAGGAAGAAACATTGCTAACTACGCTTGCTCAATACAATGTTGGCGAAGACTGGTAAAAGTCCAGGTTCCCATAATTACGATGGTTTCCTTTTCCTTTCCTTCACGCTACATTGTTCACGACGTAATTTATCACAAACTAGTATGACGCGCTAGTAAGTCGCATCATGTACTTACGGACCGCCATTGCAATACTAGTGATGTGACATTCTGGCTTTTTATTGGTGATTTGAGTTTGTAGCTGGTTGCTTTTGAGTAGCGTCATGGACGATGTGCTTAAGTCAATGGTACCTATCTCAAACTAATTAAGGATATTTTTTATTTTGGGAAAGTCACATCGGTGCTCGCGCTTTTTAACCCTCATGCTTGAGAATACTTCTCAAGGAATAAAACCACCGTGAACATAGGTATGTTCACGGTGGTTTTATTCCTTGAAAAAACATACTAGGTAGGTACCTAGTATGTTTTTTTACCTTCGTACCATCGTGGTTCGTTTCTTTATACATAAATACATAAGCTCACGCTTTCTTCCCATGGGGGTAGGCAGAAACTACAGAACGTCACCTGCTACGATCCCTAGATACTCCTTTTGCTTCGTTTACGTTCATCCATGGGACTGGTCATCTCTTAGCTGCCACGGCTTATTTTAATTTATTTTAATATTTGAATTGTTTTTGTCTCTTTATTACGGACGCTTTTAACGTTCGGAATCGTTCTCATATACATAATTTCAACATTAATGATGTAACCAATATTTTGTAACCATATTTTGATTTAAAAGAGTGTCCATGGAGTTTCTTGCCCGTTCTTCTCCATAGGTACCTACTACGCTTTGGAATGGGCAACTAGCGTCGTCTTTCTGCCTGACCGACACCTTGACAATTCAAAAGTGCCTGTAATTGGTTTATTTGAAACAAATACTTTGAGTTTGAGTTTGACATCTCGTCATACACGCATTTTTCTTTATTGTATAGATAATATCATTTTAGATCTTAAAGTACCATATACTCAGAAATAAATAATACTTATTCTATTCTATATTTTTACTTATAAGCAAATGTTTCATAGAACATTAACATACGATATTTCGATTCATAATAATTTGAATTTAGAAATATAACTCCCGTGTATTTCATAGAAAATATTACTTTAGTTCTGGGAAAAACGGTAGAGAGCGGGAACTAATATTATTTCAGTTGGGATATAACAACGTATTTTGAAATTTTCTAGCTGTTACTCGTGACTTCGTCGGCGTGTGTTTCGTATTTCATAATTTTTTAACACAATCCAGGATGAAAAGTAGCATTAAGTATGTCCTTCTCCGGGTCCCAGGCCACCTGTTTATCAAGTTTCATAACGATCGTTTCCATGGCTTAGGCGTGAAAAATAGCAGACAGACAGAGTTAGCTGTTATAATTATTATGAAGTATAGATTACAATAGCTTATTTCTGGGAGGAAAGTTGTTCAAAAAAATACCAGGTTGCACGATACAAAGGAATGTAATGTTATTATCAGTCTATATAATTATGTATGTTTGTATGGATGCTTCTTACGTCAATCGATTTGTCTTAATCTTGTGTCACTAAAGACATGACAGTAATCAAGCAATAGGACATTCTTGTTAAAGGAGATGTTCCAAAATGGGCCAGGTCTATGTATACTGCCTCAAAAAAAAGTGAATTCGTAAAATTCGGGAAAAATACAGATAATTCATTTAAATGTATACTGTTGTGGTAGTTAATTGACATTTATCTATTATTTTATTTACTTTCAACATGGCGTCTCACCGATTTAGTTACTCTGTGCTTAAAAACAATGACAGTACTTAGGTGCTTATTCGTTAGCGAATACAAAGAGAACTGTCAGCTGTCACAACAGTGTCAATAAACATGTCAAACATCAATACAATCAAAATGACAGCTTACCGCCATGACGGGATTTTGTTGTGTGTTGCAATTTCAAATGTAATTTACTGTAGTATACCAGCAAATAAAGCCATTTTAAAGGAATTGGACAGTTGAGAACTGTTATAAATGTGTTTCCCTATTTTTAAGTATAGTACAAGGACCTGGCCCAGGCTCATTTTGGAACATCTCCTTTAAGAAGATGCTTCCGACAGCATGAGATTGTGCGGCTTAGAGTGTACTTACGGGGTGTGGGATTGGAGTCAGAAGTAGATCCTCTTGTTTTCATGCTTTTTAAAGTTTACTTTTTACGCTGTCGGGTTTTGTAAAATACAATCATCTCATTTTATTCGTAGGTGAAGTTCGCTTGCTCACTTCGTGTTTGCGATTTTATGTCATTAGAACTTGCACACCATAATGAAATAGCACACAGGATATCACAAAAAAATTGTCTTAACAAATCAACAACATACAGTCGAGAAAATAATTGTTCATAAAATTGATACACTACGCCAATTTGCCGTGTTATAGCTATTTCATATAACTGACAAAGAATGACCGTTATGATTTAAACATACGGATAATTTGAAGTGGTAGTCAGTTTGTTAATTAATTACATTCGCTGACTACATTGCGATGATCTAGTTTTAGATCAGACGAAATTTTCCAACATGTAAAGGTATGGAGTTTGTTGTAATAAATTTAAGTCAATTACAAGTGTATTACGAAATTTGAGTGCATTTAGATATTTTTTTACTCTCAGTAAGTGCCCGTAGGTACGTAATTTTTGTTTCTTTGTTATTAGAGCATTAGCTCTAATAACAAAGAAACAAAAATTACGTACCTAATAGGATAATTATATCCTATTTTTGTACGTATTTCTATCGGTACGTTTAAACCTGAAACCTGGTAAATAACTACCTAAATAGGTTGATGTCACCACAACACCGCACTTAATCTAATTGCTTTCTTAAAAGTAATGAGACTTTTTATAAATTTAATTTGCAAGTTGATTGGAAAAAGTGTAAAAGAAAATCTTATTTTCTTTGGGCGAGCGCTCAACGGAGAACACCGGCTCGTATTACAGGGGATCATCCATCGTATCTTTTCTATCTATCTTTTTACTATCTTGAGCACTATTATTTTAAATCGAAGTAGTGTTTGTGTTGGCAAACTAATTAGTTTGAGAGGTAATACCGAGAAATATTAAAGGTGGAATGGGAAAACATTTACCTCACCGTCAATACATGTACCGTCAGTTGGGACTGGTCATCTCTTAGCTGCACGGCTTATTTTAGTTATTTGATATTTTGTTCCTTCTTGCTGTACTATAGACGCTTTTAACGTGTAAGTCTTGTTAACATCGTTCTTACATATAATTATAAATTCAACATTAATGATGTAACAAATATTTTTGTAACAATATAATTTAAAAGAGTCTCCAAGGAATTTCTTGCCCGTTTTTCTCCATAGGTACCTACTACGCTTTGGAATGGGCAACTAGCTTCATATTTTTGACTGACCGACTCTCTGGAAATTCAAAAGTGCCTGTAAATGGTTTAACTGAAATAAATGCTTTGAGTTTAAGTCTGAGTTTGACTTATTAACAGGCCTACAGGTAGGTACCTACTTAAAAGATAAATAAAAATATTAGGTATACAACCATTATGTCATTTGTTGACTGAAAGTAGGTAAGTAGGCCTCTACCCACTTACCACCCACCTGTATCACAACCCACCGACGAGTACGACAACCCGTATAATTTTATTAATAGAAATGGGTAAATGCAGTGTAAAACAAATGTGAACTTGTTAAAATACAAAACTTTACTATCTACGTTAACTAAGGACTTAAGTAACAGTTACTGCAAGTAAAACATCGTGAGAAAACCAGGTTTTAATAATCTGAAACCGTTAACACGCTTAACTCTCGTTAATGTTCGTTTCATCGCTGCTTGAGAAGAGGTATTTGCTCCTTTTTTTTTGGTTGGGACATCATCAAATGACCTCTCCTGCTCTGGGCAGAGCGGCAGGGCGTGTCAGACTCTTACTGACTTAAACCCACCCGTGTTCCTTCAGTTGCCTGTGCGCCAGGGCCACGATAACTCTTTCGAACAATCCGCGACCCCGGCAGGCATCGGCCCTTTCGGACCCCGTCAATGATGCTGACATCTCTTTGAGGCGCGCGTGGAACACGACGCGCCATCGACCTGGGCTTGGTCCTTACCGGACGGCGAGCTGGAGGTATTTACCTTGCAGTGTGATGATTACAGGCTGACATTATTATTGTAACTTACCTCTTATAGACAATTGCCTACAATTTCAAACAATTTTAACTAAACACAGTTTCTAGTCTTAAATTACCCTACAAACTACACATTGCGTGATACAATTCTCCGACGCCATTTCCTAAATTACATAGATAGCTTAAAACGCCTGTGACGGATACATTTTAGGAGACGGCAAGACACTAGCGTTTCACTAATGTCTTCTTTGTTCCTACTGATACGAAACGCGTCACACATACCTGAATTTCATAAAAGTTACCTGATTTGTGAGTATTCCATGGCTTTAGAAAGATTGCGGTCAGTTTAGAGATGGGTGACAGTTGTTGTATGGAGCAAGAAAACTGTAAAGTCATCTAGTACCTAATATTCATGATCTCTTTTCCTAAAGCATGATCATCGACATCAACATCATTTCAGCCAAGAATCACCTACTGCTGGAAATAGGCCTCTCCTATCTTCTGCCATACTTCCCGGTTCCATGCGTCCTTCATCTAGGTGTACCCCGCGATTCGACGGTATCGTCAACCCAATGCGCTTTTGGACGGCACTGGGAGTCTACTCTCTGAGTCCATCAACGAAGATATGGGGCCGTCCGAAAGTAGTTGATCAGCCAAAACAAGTGTATAAATATTTTTTTCGAACGGGAAAGTACACATTAGGAGTAGAGATAGCTGTAAAATCGTGTTGTACAAACTACACTAATAAACGTATGTCAAACTAATAATACCCACGTCCGTAAGTGATACGGATATAGAAACACCCGTTACTTCGAATAAAACTTCGGACATTGAGTAGACTCCCTGGTTTCTATGGTATAACGTTGGCCATGATTCGGTCAAAGCTTTACTCCCGCATACGCAAGAAATAAGTAAATTTCAAACCCCCAAAAGTTAGTCCTTTCATTATAACCAACCCGGAAATTACTCAAAATAAAGAGAATATGAATTAGAAATTCATGACTAAAAGAGCCCGTAGCAACATAAATAAAATTATATATTCGGAGTTTCGAAACAATACCGAACATTCCTCATAAAATTATAATGAGGGCTATCTTGATACTACATTTTTTTAGTTGAACTAGTTCTTGGAACATTTTAGTAAAGCGGAAAATCCAATTACGTCATACTTAAGTTTTGCTTGTTTTGAAATTGGAAAAAACAATAGTGAACAGACAATACTGTCTAAAGAAATAATCTTACTTAGATTTTCGTATTTTTTGTCTTTGAGGTAGGTATTATTTAATATCTGTTTTATGTAAGTGGTTTGTTATGTGTTTATTTTGAAATAATATTTGTATGATTGAAGAGTGTTTTCAGTTAAGAGGCCTCGTATAGTATAGTATATATATATTTGAGGTATATTGACTAAACAGCTTTAGAGATCGTCTTCAAATCCGTTTGACTCATCACCTAGCCCACTGATGAGCTCTTCAAACAGGAATCCTTTTATGCCCAAAGTTAGTCTTGAAATACCGTCTAGTTTTGAACACAAATGGTAAAAATTAAGACTATATTACCTACATAAATAAAAAGTTATTACTACGCCTTAATTTTCTTGCAATAAAATTTCAAAGGTGAAAAAGTTTGACTAATAAAGGTAGACACAAAAAGTCAAACAGGAAACTCTGTTTTAATATCAAACTAATATTAATTTAATTAATTTATTGGAATTCAATTTTGATCGAGATCCTTGCCCGACTTGGAATTAATAAAGCAGTATAAATGTTAGTTGATCGGTGCCAAACTTAATTCGATTAATGGTCTACCGTCGAAACTGCTAAGGTATTGAGTAATTAGTTTGATCACTTACTAATGTAAGGAAGTTAATAATGTTTCCCTTTGTAGACTGGTTTTAGTAGAACCTATGGCTCAACGGTTACCATAACCACGCTCGGCAGAAAAATTGGTGACTTCTGTTTGCTATGTATCTCGACACTCTTTCCATCGTCATAATCAGCCTACAGCAATTCACTGCTCGACATAGGCCTCTCCGATTGTACGACATTCAGCTCGATTCTCGGCAACTCTCATCCAGCTACCAGCCACCCTGCAAAGATCATCGCTCCACCTAGCCTGAGGGCGTCTGATAATATAATTTGACAAATTGTTTTTTTTTTTTAAACTATTGTGTTTTAACTGCTGATTAGGCCTCCCCTTGACCTCGATCACGCCTGATAGAAAGCGATGGATGAGGTCTATAATGGAACGAGCGTGCAATTTTGATTCACAATTTTGAAAACTAGCATTAACATTCAAGCATGTTAGTACTAGATTTATTGTATACTTCGAGAACTGCTAAGGAAAATATATTTTTCATTCCTTTCATGTTAGTTCCTTTGTATCTAGTTGATGTCAGAAACAACAAGTTAACAGAACAACAAAATAATTTTAAAATAAATATTAATTACAGTGCACCTTTAAAACTTGGTATTTCAATTAAAAAGCAGGCAAGGGACCATAGAAAATAAAAAAATAAAATATAAAAAAACTTTAGAAGCTGTCGAAGTGCACTAAGAAAAGATTTTGTAAAAGTTTGTATTGGAAAATCTAACTTTTTCTATTTCCGAAGAATCCATGTCGACCAAGTCGCAGGAAAAGCTAGTATAGTTTAATTTGATTTGTGGGCTAACAATATCCATTACAGGTAATCTCGGACCGAGTCGTGACCACATTAAATAATTTAGTTCCGACTGCGTCTATCTACTTCCTAATGTTTTATTTGTAATCTTGTGATTGGTTCAGTAAAAGGAACAGTTAACCAGTGTTGGTTAGTTCACTTAAGTTTTTTAGTTCAACGTGCACTGGAGTAATGTAGATACTTAATTAATTAATTTAACCATTTATGTACACACATATGTAAACAGACAAGAAGAAAGGAACAGAAAAATACGTACAAAGGTGATGTTTATTTCTAAAGGAATCTCTGCCAGCATACCTGCGATAGGAGAATATATTAAAGAGATGTAGACAACGTGTGTCGTAATTATTTGTTTGAACTTCTATTTCTCGCAAATGTGAGAAATATTAATCCAAATATTCAAAAGAAAGAACTAAAAGAAACCTTAAGGAGAAATTGACTATCTAACTTAAATTAATGTCCGTAAATTGAAATCGCTACTGTCACTCTGGCAGTCAAATGACACGGCAAATTAACGTAGTGAGTCAATCGGCTAAACCCGACTCAGATCAAATCAAAATATTTTATTTCACATAACCTACATGGGCACTTATGAAATGCGGTTCCAATTGGTTGTTTCTTATGAAGAAGAGCCAGCAAGAAACTCCACGGTTACCCTTTTAAAAATAAGGGGCTTTTACAATGTTTCAAATTACAGTGTTGATACGTATGGGAGGACAGTGTAGGCGTGTCAACAAGTGACAGGACTCAGGAACAGACTTACCCAAATATCCGTCATTGTGTGAACTAAGGAAGTAAATTGGGAATTTTGGAACCAGACAATCTATTCTGTAAATATCTCACCGTGAAAACATAGTTTAAGTGAGCTGAGGGTAGTGTTATCAGATGGAATGATAAGTCACTATCATCTCACTTTACCTAAGTTATCACACTGAGATTTTTACAGAATTTATTGGCAGGCAATCGTTGCGCCCTCACGCTCCTAGTCACCGCAGGACGAGACACCCTGGGCGTCGGGAGTCGATAGCCGACGCCCGGCCACCGTAGGCGCGGGCTTGCGGACGGCGAGCAATGGGCAGCTCGCCGTCCGGTAAGGACCAGGCCTGGGTCAACGGTGCGTGGTGTTTCACGCGCGCCTCAAAGAGATGTCAGCACCATTAACGGGGTTCGATAGGGCCGATGCCTGCCGGAGTCGCAGATCCGGAGTCCGCTCCGCCCAGAGCGGGAGAGGTCATATGAAGATTTCCAAACCAAAAAAAAAAGTCTTTAAGTTATCAAACCATTCTTCTGAACTGGTTAGTTCACGATTGAACACAGTAGTATTTATCTATAAATTACTAACATATCGCGTGCTACAGCACACGCGAGGAGCATCACTTTACATAGTTAAACACTTGCAATTTCATACTGTCATGCAACGCAGCTTTGATGACATTATCGTAGAATCTATGTATTTATGTCGGGCTTATGAGGTCAGTTCATATTTTGCAAATTATAGGACATTTTCTTTGTAATCTTTTGTTATGAAACGATACATAGATTTAAATGCTTCCATAAGTCTATGTGATCAAATTTGCCTAAATCTTTTTTCTCGAAGTCAAAGTCAAATCATTTATTTCAATAATTAAGCAAATAAGTAGCAGTTTTGAACGTCAAAATTTACACGAAAATAGAATTTATTCTAGTTGGAGGTTCCAAAAGGTAGTTTCGTATGGAGAATAATAGGCAAGAATCTCCATAGCCACCTACTCTTTTAAAATGTTTTACAATATGTTGTACATATTAGTTGTATAATTAGGTGTACCTACATAACTACCTATAATTTGTATGGTCAATTTAATGTTCAACTCTGTAGCAGAGTTTAATGCCTTTTACAGATTTACCGAATTGCCTACAATTTTTTAAATTTATTAAATAAATCACACTTTTACAAGAAGTTATTTGCTTTAAAGAAGTTTCCCTGATACCAAAAAAAACCTTGACCTGTGAAATGTTGATCTACTCTGAACAAATAATAAATATTGATGTACCGTGGACAAATAATTAATGTGAATGTACCCTGGACAAAGAAAAAATCTTGACGTACCCTGGACAAATAATAAATGTTAATGTACCGTGGACAAACAAAAAATGTTGATGTACCCTGGACAAATAATACTAGTTAAGTACTCGAGTTCAGCATTCTTGGAAATATAAGGAAGACAGCAACGTTCGTAGGGAAAATGACTGCTGAAGGTAGATACTTAAACATCAGTCGTGAAAGCACTATTAAAGCGACAGCTGCTATCCTCGG
The DNA here is from genome assembly GCA_917490735.1 of Dryobotodes eremita. Classification (NCBI taxonomy): domain Eukaryota; kingdom Metazoa; phylum Arthropoda; class Insecta; order Lepidoptera; family Noctuidae; genus Dryobotodes; species Dryobotodes eremita. The sequence goes on along the minus strand of OU823252.1, from coordinate 2,310,614 downwards.
AAATGATTTCAATGAAACAACTACTCAAATACATTTTACACATAACATCACGCTTTTATTTCCCGAAGGGCTACACAGAGGTGTACCTATAGTACACCCACATTTTGCTAGTAAAATTCCCACGTAATAGAGGGCGAGCCTATTGCCATCAACCGGGCCAAAATCTAGTCTCCGGGCTATTACTGAGAAATTCCAGATAGATAATTCTAGTAACACTTTGCCCGACCCGAGAATCGAACCCAGGACCTCATGCTCGGCGGCGAGCCTCCTTGCCGGATTACCGCTGTGGGATCTGGAGGCAAAGGTCCTCGCGCACGTTTGGGAGTGGCGCGAGGAGGCGAAACGCCGGGGCGTAACTCCGCTGCCGCGAGTAATCGCGGCACAGCGGACAGAGCTCCGGCGGGATCTCATGGCGGCATGGAGAGTGCGACTGTCACAACCCAGCGCAGGGCACGCCACAATTGCGGCGGTAAGACCCCTCTTTGAGGAGTGGCTTGAGAGGCGCCACGGCGTCCTCACCTTCCGCCTGACGCAGGTCCTCACCGGACATGGCTGTTTCGGGAGGTTCCTGTTTCGGATAAGGCGGGAGGAAACGCCCGGGTGTTACCATTGTGTGGATCGACTGGAGGACACGGTGGAGCATACGGTGGAGGTTTGCCCGGCTTGGGCGGAGCACCGCCGTGTCCTCGTGGCGGCGATCGGCGGCGGCGACCTCTCCCGTCTGGCCCTGGTTCAGGCCATGGTACGGAGCGAGAGGGAATGGGAAGCCGTCACCTCCTTCTGCGAAGCAGTAATGCTTGCGAAGGAGGAGGCAGAGCGCGAAAGAGAGAGGCAGTTTCTACGCCCTCGCGCCCCTAGCCGCCGCAGGAGGAGGAGACACCCTGGGCGTCGGGAGTCGATTGCCAACTCCCGGCCACCGTAGGCGCGGGCTTGCGGACGGCGAGCAATGGGCAGCTCGCCGTCCGGTAAGGACCAGGCCCGGGTCGACGGCGCGTTGTGTTCCACGCGCGCCTCAAAGAGATGCCAGCACTAAATGACGTGGTCCGATAGGGCTGATGCCTGCCAGGGTCTGGAATTGTTCGAAAGAGTTACCGTAGCCCGAGCGCAGAGCCAACTGAAGGAACACGGGTGGGTTTTAGTCGGTAAGAGTCTGACACGCCCTTCCGCTCCGCCCAGAGCGGGAGAGGTCATTAGATGATTTCCCACCCAAAAAAAAAAAAAAAGGACCTCATGCTCAGCAGTAGTGCTTGCGACTACGAGACTAACGAGGCAGTCAAACGAAAGTCAAGTTCAACGAAAAAACTACTGAAATACATTTTGCAGTCAAACATTTCTCTAAACTTCTACCTAAACCACAAAATTCGACCAATACCAGCGAAAATCCTATAAACATATTTTAATGCCAATGAATATTCAATAGGAAACATGTACATAACACGTTTCAGCGGTAAAAACCGGTAAACTTAGTTTAAAACGGGAACCGTGTTTAGTTATTTTACTCACGCACGCATAGAAGCTTTGCCGTGTATTATTCAGAATCCATATCTATACAACCTGCTGCAAAGTATTGCACACTTGATTTAAATATTCACAATGCTCAAACATTTTTATATCGTGCCGTGTTAGCGTAGCAGCTTTACCTCAGTACTCTTGTACTGACATGAATCTGCATCGTAACTCTTGTTGGTACTATAATAACTATTCCATACTTTTCAAATGATTTGAGATGGATTTTGTGATAGTTTGGTTTAAAAGAGTTTTCCTTGGAGTTTCTTACCGGTTCTTCTCCATAGAGATCTACGTTTTGGAATGGGCAACTAGCTTCAACTTTCTGACTAACTGGCCGACACTTTGATAATTCAAAAGTGCCTGTGAATGGTTTAATTTAAACAAATTCTTTGAGTTTGAGTTGAGTTTATTATAGATTCTCTTATAGGATTTTGGATAAAAAAGCTGTAATTTGTCAAAAACTTCAACTAGTACAGATTTTAAACAGAGCTTCAATATTAAATGTATTATTGCACAGTTAAATCAAGTTTACAAACAAAAAAAAAAATTGTCATCATAATTTTGATGGCCGAGGACATAAAATTGACATAAACTTTAAACAGATTTTTTCAAATAAAAATAGTACAAACTAAATCCAGTTTAGACAGCATTTAATTTTTTCAATCTACCTTTAACCAAAAAATATCCTAAATATTTCACCATTTGACCTCTACGCCATAAGCTGTAGAAAATAGGTTAATATGACGCTCAGCCATTGGACCAGTAACCTATCAGAACTTGCAGTCACAAACTTTAAATCCTATACATTATGCAACAAGTTAGCTTCAACCGGCGCAGGTCCATTGTACGCTGCCGTAGGTACCTAACTTGATGTACTTATATAACACAGCATAGATTTTGCATGTTAATGATGTGGCCATAAGTTCTGTTACGAATATTAAAATCTTTTTTATTTTCTAAAAAGGAGTAGGTACCTACCCCATTTCACAAATCAAAAAGGATTTTCTTTTCTTTTAAGTAATCCTTTATTAAAAAGAACCAAGTTCTTAATAATTAATTACAATCTCGCTTATAAGACTAATAAGCAATTTTAATCTAACTTAATTTTTTACGTGATGATTATTTTAAAACTTAGAATAATGTTGATTATACTTTATACAACTCCGTTCCACTTTCATAGAGTCTGATATAATGATACGAACACTTTGTTCATGTGTTATTATGCAATTTTACACATACCTACAGACATCTTTAAAAGTCCCTTCTGATCCTTTTCAACTTCAAACTGTGATCAGAATTATTTGTCGACACGGATTGCTTGGAACGTAACCCCAAAATTAAGTAGGTACCTACCTCAATGTTTGTGTTTCTAAGAAATCTGAAAAAGAAACATTGGTTATCTCTATATTTTCTGGGAAACGGAATCGGCTACGTTTCAAAAAATAAATATATAAAATGTTGTGTTAAGTGCAAAGCAGATTTGTTAACATCCATTGATACCTAATGTATTTTTTAAGAGTTGTTTATGTCGATTCTTCTGTCTTCTGACTTGATATTTATTATTTTAAAAGTACCTAACTTTTAAATTACACTGTATCAATGACTAGTAATTTAGAGAATTATAAATAAACAATTAAAGTAAACTACATATACTAGTGTTTCATAAAATATGGTATATTTACTTATCCAACATAATATTAATTCAAAGTCAAATCATTTTTTTCAAATAGGCACATAAAAGGCACTTTTGAACGTCAAAATTTACAAGAAAATAGAATTGATTCTAGTTGCCCTTTCCAAAAGGTAGTTTCGTATGGAGAAGAATGGGCAAGAAACTCCACCGTTACTCTTTTAAAATATTTTACCATATTATATAGGGTATACATTAATTATATAATTATATGACGTGAAGACGATGCACCTAAAATGAAATTACTATACCTCAATAGGTAAAAAGAATTGAAATTATGATATTAAGGTAATTAATTTTGGAACAGAAATTATGGCCAGTCTAGTCATGAAACCCACCCCTAGCCCTACCTTACTTATGCTATTAAAGGGGACTAAAGGATTATGTTGTCGAGAGGACTGGCTGCACCGACCTCCTGTCTACTAATAACAACAATCTGTGATTAGCATTCTATCTGACAAGCATGGTGACTGTAGAGATTTGCTCTTAGGTTGAACTCTGGAGTGGATTATGCGAGAACTAAGTGGCCAGAAGTGGACGGATGTGGGTTGAAATGATGAACCAAAATATATAAAGGAACAAAAATTGTTAAGGGCATGAGCTTTTAACATACTTTTCGTTTATGTAGTTAAAACGTCTCATAATTGTTCAATTGGTGTAATCATCGTCATCATCATCATCATTGGCAGACTTGTTCCATCCTCTGCTGAGTATAGGCCACCTTCCTTTTGTACCATGCATCCCTGGTCTGTGTGAGTCTCATCCCGCGATCTTCTGTAGATCGTCCGCCCACCTGGCTGTTGGTCTACCAACGTTCCTGCTACCGTCTTTCTGCAACCATTGTGTTAGGGCTTAGGGATCGGTGTTACAGTCGGACCCAATTTTTATCCAAATTTATTTTGGCTTTTTTCTAAAAAACCTTTCAAACGTTATAAAAGCATTTCTGTTTAATTCCACTCCCACTCCCTGACGTATCATTAAATCCTGGTAAAAACGTGTGCAATCGGGGAACTCCGTTAGGAACGAAGTTCTTCACGCTATATTTGTACGCACACACACTTGTATAAGTGAATTAATAGAAAGAGACAGACAGGGAGTAAATGTGAATTTAATACACGTTTCTAATACAGAGCCATCTAGTATAAGTTTTCAGAAATTTTCATAAAGTTGTCGCCATCTTGGATTGTCATTTGGACCTCGCTTTTGGCTTCAGCACCCTCGAAAACCATGAACAAGACACCCATGACGATCAAATTAAAAAAAAAATTGTAGCCACCAAGTTGAATTTTCATTTTGACCTCACTATTGGCTTCAGCACCCTCTAAAACCATGAAAACTCTCCCTCTCTCAGTCACATGGAGGTGATGGCATAACGTTTTTTTGTTACGTGACGATTTACACCAATTTACTCCTACCGCAAGCCGTGTCAAAAAACTTCGTTGCAAAAATAGATAGTTTAACGTACAAAGTAATTATTGTGAATGTAAAGACTATGTAGATCATTGTTTTTTTTTCTTTCTTAATTAGTTTTAGTCATGGTCTGGCAGTTTGAGTAATTTATGCGGCCTATCCAAATGTCCTTTCTTTGGTATTGTTCGTCGAATCATTGAGCTCCTTAAGTTTTGAGTTGAGCTGCACGATTACTGACAAATGCGTGCACGGACTGGACAGGTCCATTCATTCTGTATGGTTTTTCCTCAAAAGACCATTTCAGACACAAATCTACATGGTCTTCACATGATCTGACCAAGATTATGTCTGGACTTTAAAAGAGACTGTGACCTCTGAGTTTGTTTCGGCCTTTCTTCTCAGAGTAGTCAGATAGGAAACGCCGACCTCATCTAATTTTAAAATATGATTGACGTGTAAAAGTGTTTGTACAAACCTACTTACAGAAATAAAATCATTTATCATTTATCAAATCTGATCAACAATGACTATTATTTATTTATAACTGGTGTAATCGACACATATAACCACAAAATCAAGTAAGCATTTAAGCCTAGTATTTAAGGACCATAACAGCCCAAAATTAGTTTTAATCCTAGCCCTAGTGAATACTGCATCGTTAAATATTTGTGTCATTATTTAAATTCCATTACAACTAATGGTTAATCTTTAAATAATCCCGTTTAACAAGCTACATCCGTTTAAAACAATTATTTTAATGCGGGTTAAGCCCTGCCAAAACGGCAACGCCGCTTACCGTCAGTGATGCGCATTTAATTACCTAAATTAACATTTTTTCAATAACCTAATGCAATGCAGCGTTGCCATCCCTCTATCTTTTTCTCATTAGTTGGTATGCAATTGGGGACTTGAGTGTCTTTTTTATTCACTTAGTTTGAATTGGAACTTCATAAAGAAGTCGAGAACAGTGGAAAATGATATCTACCCACGGCTTCATGTAGATAAACGTTACTAAGTTATATAAGAAAAAATAGAGCTCGAGCTTCAAGAGAATTTCCACATCAAACCTGTTGTTCGTCTATTCATTACTCCATTCTATTATCAATTAGTTGAACAACGTGTATTTATATGAAAATAACATTCATCCAAATCGGCAAATACTAAAACACAATGAGTGCCTCACGTGGGTATAGCTGAAACGTCTATGCTACTATGTTAGTTTAAAAATGATACACCTGTGGCTAACCCTACGAATAAAACAAAGCAGGAAAGCAGGAAAGGAAAAAAAAGAAAAGGAAAGGAAGGCAGGTCATAAAATAAATTCTAAAATATTAATTACCATTTTGTATGTTTTATCGTTGTCTGTTGGTTTGTCAGTCATGAATTTATTTTTAAAACTAATACTCTGACAGTATTATAAAGGAATTCGAACATTTCTCTATTGAAGCTGGCTGGCATATTCACCCGCCGCCATTTTGATTATTTTTAGTCAAAGTTTCCGCGTACGATGAAAGTAGTTAATATGGGTAGAGGAAACTTATACGAACCAAAAATGTCAGTAATATGTTACCCTAAGGTTTCACGTTTCCCACATATTTGGAGGTAAACATCGCCATACTATTAAAACTATGAAAATAATTAAAAATGCAGTATTTCATGTGTATACGCATTCCATTATATTCAAATAATAGTTTCCAGGTTGATTTTACTATTTATTAGAAGGCAGTTTTTAATAATTGCACGAAAAAGTCAAAAAGTTCGAGTTACATACCTACTTTGATAATACAACATTTGCGATATGATGCGATTTAGTGACCTAATTAATAAAAGTAATTTTTTCGTGCAAATAATTAGTTTATTGTATATTTAGCAAATATTTGATTACTTAAATCAACCTGGAAACTATTATTTGAATACAATGCGCGGAATCTGTGAAAAAAAAATCAATATTGCGGCGGGTCGGTTGTGCCACAAAAGTTCGAACCCCTTTGAATGTTTGTGTGTAACATACATTTTAACTCAATAGTCCAACGTGCAACCAACTCCATTGCCAGGGCATTTTCCTATTCAAGGCTTCATATCCCGTGTAATACCAAATATACTATTAAAAGCAATTAAACATACAAATTTCTCCATTTTGACCTACAATATGAACAACATACCTTATCAATACAAGAACAATGTTAACAGTATTGATTTATAACATTAATTATACAACATTCAATCATGAACAGAGCCCATAATAGAAATTATTAAACGATCTAAGGATTCCCTGTGTAAGCGATGAAATTCAAATGGTTTATAATTTTGTTCAGCTTTGATAATTGGTATACACCGAGTTAGTACTCGTAGTGTACGCATATTGATAATTATTCAAAATATAAACCAAACCAAATAAAAAAAAAAAACCAAACCAATGCATAAATTATTTCTCTAGATGTATTTAGATGGTTTTATAAATTATTTAAAAGAGCTTAAAATATCTGAATAAATTCATATATATTGTTAAAGTTCTAATAACTTTAGTAATTAGTGTGGCTGCGGCAAAAAGTTTGACATCTCTTTCAATCGGTCAAATTAAGCAAAGAGTTTGAACATTCAAAATCAAAATCAAAATATTTTATTTCACATAAACCAACATGGGCACTTATGAAACGTCAGAAGCTAGGTGCATGGTTCCAATTGGTTGTTTCCTATGGAGAAGAGCCGGCAAGAAACTCCACGGTTACTCTTTTTAAAAATAAGGGGCTTTTACAATGTTTCAAATTACAGTGTTGATAATGGGAGGACAGTGTAGGCCTGACAACAAGTAACAGGCACTCAACAAAATATAAAAATAAAAAAATATATAAAATGGTCCAATAATCTAGTCTACAAGTTAGGCCTACAACGTTCTCAGATCCACAAAATATAGAAGAATCTATATAAAATAAAAGCCTATTTAAAACAAATGACATGATTGCCATTACAACTGTAACAAATAAATTGTAAATTGTTACCAATCTATCTGTTGCCAGGGTTAATAAAAGTCATAATCAACATACACTGCTGTTCAGGACCTGCCGCACATGCTGGAATGTCCTAGAAGTGACACCTGTACCTTTGAGGTGTATGTGTGTATCATAGTAGGCCGCGTTAATAGCAGCGTCAATACGCCACTGACGCTACGGCACTATGCCACTACTCTATGGGACTACGCCACTATGGGCTCAACTAATCTACAAAGTACCCTCGACTCGAAAAGAAGATGATGATCTTATTTTCGAGTCGATGGTACTTTCATATCAGATCAGAAGGCTAATTCCCGTAATTCAAAACTTTTGAAATGTAGTCGCAATATCATCTCAGCTACAGTCAATGTCAAATACTTGACAAAAATTTATAAAAATTTGTGGTATTTTTGACAGATCGAGAGTGAGTTTAGAATGCGAATGTTCTTAAAAATACAAGGATTACACCTCAGGTCACTGGCCTCCCCCAAGCATAGCTACAACGGCCGACCGAATCAATTAACTATTTTTTTTCTAATTTCCACAATGCCATTGTTTTATTAGACGTAGAGAAACGCAAGTCCCGTCGGAGTTACACAACTTACGTTTGAAACTAGTCTAGTGCTCATGAAGGCTTTCAGCGTACAGGTGCTAGTGCCAATCTCAATGATACGAGCCCTTAGAGAGCTTTCCATTTAGGTGACAGGTGGCACCTCGGTGCCGAGTGACATCCGCGTCCGATTTTTGTAGGTAATAATTCAGTTCGGCGGCGCAAAAATGTGAACGAATGTAACCCAGTTTTTCCGTTGGTAAAACTGAGTTACCGGAAATATACGGTTACATTTGCGATGATAATGATTTTGTGCTACTAAGAGCAAATTGTATCATTATTGTACAGCTCGTTCCAACGCAGCAGAAGTTTCGTTGTAGTATAAATAGAAATCTTAAGCCCCATTAAGTACGAACTAACTAAGAGTATTCTATTACATTGTATAAGTATTCCTAAGGTATGACACGGGTAATTAAATCGCACCGTATAAATCAGGCTTCAGTTATTATCAAACTCGTCCTAAGATGAGTAGATTAAATATGAATTTATTCGAGGTATTATTAAAAGTACCCATTCAACTTAGTTAAGGCACACAATGAATGACTCGATGGGCTTTACTAACTCAATAAAGACATGTAAGTATTTTATTTAATTGAAATAAAATACAACTGTTATTTTAATTCCACATAACAATTGCATTAAGTGCCCACTTTATTTGCTTAGAATGCTTAATAGTAGAATTAAATATTCAATTATTTTACGTAATATAATAAAATACAGTTGCAACTCTCTTTGTTATAAAGGTATCTGACCTTTTCGCAGTTTTTTAAACCTTTGTTTCTCGTTTTCTGTCTGTTCCGTAACTGGTTGACTGCGTAATGACTTTTTGTGCGCTTTATTAGTGTAAAAAGGGTATAAAGGGACGTGGTTGTTGTTTGGGATATCACTAGTTTAGCAGCTTCAAGGATATGAAAGAAACATGTAATGACATGAACATGTCTAAGAAAGAAAGCTGCTTTCAAATAAAAAAAACTAATCTGAATCGGTTCACTCGTTTCAGATCTACGGTGCCATAGACAGATACACACACACACATATCGGTCAAACTTATAACACCCTTCTTTTTGCGTCGGGGGTTAAAAATAAAGATGTTGTATTGAGGTTTAAATTTAAAATCGACTTCATTATTCTCCTGCCCTAATCTCAATTTTTTTGGCGTCGGCCCCCCCGCGCAACATCTATTTTTCTTCCATAAGTCTCTATTAGTCGTCATCTTGGTAGTCACACCCTTTCTAGCCATATTTATTTATTTATTTAAACTTCTCGCACACAATAACATACAAAGGTGGACTTAATGCCCCATGCATTCTCTACCAGTCAACCAAGGATGACCATACATACCACCATACTATACCATATCATCTTTCACACAGTCCATCTATCGATTCTTTGGTCTTCCCCTAGTCTTATAGCATCCACATTTATACTAAAAACTTTCTTCACCACGACATTTTTGTACTCTTCCTAACCTTCATGCCAAGTTAAATTTTGTACTGTCTAAGAGCCCGCTGTTTGATACATAGTTAAACATGACCAATAGTCAATTTAACAATTAGTCACTTGACAATAGTCAATAGCTGTCAAAGTTTAACTACTCTGTCCGCACATGGTTAACTTTTATAGCAAATTGTTTTTTTTTTCAAATTATAGTTAGCTTAATCATTTGTCAAACAACATACTTCTGTAATTTTTAACAAATAGTTAGTTTAACTAACGCATTTTAACTATTAGTATGTTTGACCACTGATCAAACAACGGGCCCTTAGTTATTCTATGTTCAAAATTCAACGCAAAAAATACTTCGAAAATTCTAAACTGATAAACTACGCAGTGAGCAAGCGCAAAAATCATTCTACGTTGTAATACAAGTCAGATTACTGAGTACAAATAAATTCTGAAATCAGAAGTCCTTGTAACAATTTGACCACAACACATACCTTAGTAACTCTTCCTTCGTATTCCAAAAATTAATTCACGACACATTATCACATGAATAACCCACTGATTTGCTTGTTTCCGGCCCTTTTAGACACAATAATATATTATTATTTCCGCCATGCCCTTGAAACCGTCTGTTGGTCAACCCCGCCCTATATTTTGTGGGGTTCGTGCGTGTTCATACAAAATATTAGCTGGTAAACTGGCGACACGCGAGCTGACTGGCTACTGGGGCATTGTCGAAGATTAAGTACGTGGCACTTGGCTACGACAACACTGGTTGTCACGATACTGAATGATTTTATTTTTAGGTGGTTGTCGTTTAGTTTTTATTTGTAGCCTTCCAAAAAGCTTTTGCTTGTTACAAAATGTTGACCTTGATTTATTGTTATTTAAACTATGGCATCCCACTGCAGTGCTGAGGCCACCTTTCTTTCATTAATTAACTGTCAATTTCTTCCTTCTGAAACTAAATCTTTACATATAAGACCTTTTGTTTAAAACACCTGGACATGGCTTTAGATTCACCGGGTCTTCATGACTCAGAAATTCTCAGAATCTTACGTATATAACAAATAGTTCATCTAAATGTAACTAAATACAAGACCGCACGTTTTTCGAAAAATATTTGAATTGGTTATTGGAATTCATCAGTCGGTTTATGAGTCTCAAGAGTGATTACCATTTCAATGAAAATATGCAGGACTTAAATAAACAAAAAACAAATAAATGTGAAAAAGAAATCATGACAACAATGTTGTCAATCACTTCTTTTGCCAAAAGAATGATAATAATTTATTCTGATGAAGGTTTGACAACTCGTTTCACAGTTTTATCGAACGCGAAATCGAAAGGAAGGATTGTGAAATATACGCGCTGTATATTATATGTGTAAAGCTTTCGATTTTATATAACACTAGCTTTTGCCGCGGCTTAGCCCACGTGGAGGTCGAAAAAATCCTGTAAATCCTTCTTCATTAAAAATATATACATACTTATCTATGTTTCAAGTTTCATGGTGTTCGGTCAAACGGTGTTGGAGTTCACTCTAGACTCACAAAATGTTTTACTTACATTAAATTAAATTAACTCTTAACACAGTACTAAAGTTTCCAATAATATAATTCAATCATGATTCGAAAGACACGTTACGCCATCTAGCGTCCTAAAGCAATTGTGACCGTCGAAAGTTGTTTTTTTTCCCTCGGTAACAGGACTCTTTTTCTGAATAAAAGGTACCCTAGGTCCTTTTCTGTACCACTGAAAACGTATATTATATGATGATGAATTCAGTGGTTTAGGCGTGAATATGTAACAAACAAACAAACTTACTTTCGCATTTATAATATTTAAGTTAGGAGTTAGAACTAGCTGCGGCCCGCGGTTTTACCCGCATAAGTCTCGATCCCGTAGAAATATCGAGATAAAATGTATTTTTTGTCCTAAACTAGGTCATGGACTACCCATATACCAACTTTCATCCAAATCCATTCAACCGTTTTAGCGTGAAAGCGAGGCAAACAAACATACTAATATACAAAAAATCTAATATTTTTTTAATAATAGGTCTTTACCTATGAAATTGCCGTTTTGTATGAAAAAATTTAAACGAATTTTTTTCATGAATTTTTTATTTGTATTAATCGAAGTAATCACCCATGCAATCAATGCATCTTTGCCATCGCAGTGGCAGTTTATTGATGCCCTTCTTAAAGAAATCAGCTGGACGGGAGGCTACAAATTCTTCAAAGGCATTTTGTACTGCCTCTCGGGTATTAAATTTTTTTCCCGCCAAGAAGTTATCCAAATTCTGGAAAAAGTAGTAGTCTGTAGGCGCAAGGTCTGGTGAGTAGGGCGGATGACGGAGAGCTTCCAACCCCAGTTCTTGCAACTTGGAGACCGTCTGCTGTGCAGTATGAGGTCGCGCGTTGTCGTGCAGGAGCAGCGGAGACGAGCGATTGACCAATGCTGGTTGGAGATGCGCCAGCTTCTCCATCATTGTGTTCAGTTCTTCACAGTACACATCTGCAGTAATGCTCACCCCGTTTGGTAAGAAGCTGTGATGAATCACACCGGCGCTAGACCACCAAACAGTGACCATCACTTTTCTAGGGGTAAGTTTTCGTTTAGGGCATTGTTTAGGTGCTGAACCAGGATCCAACCAACTTGCTGAGCGCTTACGGTTATCAAACAGAATCCATTTTTCATCGCAGGTAACAATGCGGTTCAAAATTCCTTCATTTGTGTGTCTGTTGAGCAGTGCAAGGCACGTCTCGACGCGTACTTCGCGCTGGCGATCATTGAGTTCGTGGGGCACCCATTTGTCAAGCTTTTTTACCTTGCCAATTTGACGCAAATGGACCAATATTGTTTTGACGCTAACGTCGAAAGCTGCTGCTAATTCAGCCGTAGATTGTGTATCATCAGCTTCCACAATCGCCTTTAATTCGTCATTGTCGACCAAAGTCTTCGGACGACCGCGAGGTTCATTTTTCAGGTCGAAATTTCCAGAACGGAAGCGAGCAAACCAATAACAGGTGGTGCGTTGGTTTGTAGAGTTAGCTCCGTAAACGTCGTTGATGTTGCGTGCCGCTTGTGCCGCGTTGCTGCCACGACGGTACTCATATTCCATAATTACTCGAATTTTTAACGTATCCATGATGACGAAAAAGATTGAAATGCGATGAAAATGTAACACTAATCAATAAAGAAATGACTACTTTTAGAAAAAAAAATCCATGTTTTTAAAATAAAATTAATTTGAAATTAGAATTCATAGCCAAACAAAAATTATTTTGATTTGAAATGGCCAGTACTGCAGAACGGCAATTTCATAGGTAAAGACCTAATATTATATTTTAGATATTACTTAACTTACATACAATTTTTTTTTATTAAATTACAATAGTATTTACAATTAAAATATAATAACCTAACCTTACTAAAACTATTAAAAAACTAAGAAATGGCATCGAAACATTTTTTAGCATCGCTGTCGACTGGTAATGTACCCAAGAGACTGGCAGCATTGCCATGTTATATTGCAATGCTTAGCCTCTGGCCAAGGTAAAAGCCAGCCCTTGGGTCACAGGAAGTGTCAAACAGGCTTTTGGAGATTTATATGAACAAAACATAGGCACTCGGACCCCGCGGACCGAGGGTTTCAACCTCAAATGATTAGAAAATATAATTACCGATAAGGTTATTATACTTTCGTCGCTTGTGCTTTTCCGCAGCCGCAGTAGCGGCGCAAGCACAGCACGCCAAGACAGGAAGATGACATGGCGGAAGAGTATCGACACATGTTGCATCCCACACTAAAGGCCTACCCACCTTCCATGGAAATAAAGACATGGCGTCCGGTCTCTTGCCATCGTCGCGTGCCAAGCCATTTGGTTCTAATACAGCTGAAACGCCGACGGTGACAAGAGCACGTCGGATGATGTCATTAATATTCGCGTGCTGCGGTATGCGGCCCGCACTTCGGCTGCAAGACAAACCGTGGAGTCCGAGGCTATTGACAACTTCGCCACAGTGACAGCGATGAGGAGAACAGAAAGGAGCTCCTAGTGGCAGGGAAGCAGTGAGACGGAAACTAATATCGTCTACCAAAGTGACTACGTTCGACAATGTTAGTGCATGAAGTCAAAGACCCGACTCCCACTTACCCACAGCCAGTAAGCGCGCACGCTCTACGGTAGTAGCAGACGTGTCAATTAAATTATTCTGTACTACTCTGCAGAGTAGCTCATCCCACCATCTCTGAGAACATGGATGGTCAGGTGGATCTGAATTCGGGCAAGCGAGACGCCAGGCATCCATGGCCTCGGTGAAGCACGGCACATCAAAATCAATCAGTGTGGAGGCTAAGATTTTCCTGATTAATTTCTCAGTGCCGTAAATCGAGGAAATAAAAGCCGGTAAACTAATACTAGAATTTTTTGGAAATTTTATTTTCGTTTATGCACATAGAAGGCACTTGTGAACTTCAACATTTACATTAAAATAAAATTGATTGTAATCACACCTTCTAAAAGGTAGTCAAGATTGTGGTCAACTTTAAAACAAAATTGATTGGACCGACTTTCTTTGAAGATCTGATGAAAAAGATAATGTGAGGATAAAATCTTGCAATTACAAGAAGTTTTGTAAGCCTAATTGCAAGGAATTTTGGAAAACACTATTATTTTACCATATTGACCAGTTAGAACACAATTTTACCTCGTTCTAGAGCAAAACAAGTTTCTTTTGAAAGATTCACAACACAGTGTACATGATGTTGATGAAAAAAAATTTTGCATGTCAAAATACACTCAAAAACATTACATGAAACCATCCGTATTTTTGTACAGATAGCCCTATTTTAATAATATTAAACTTAACATTTTAGCGGCAGTAACAAAATTTGTCAAATTCAATTCAAAGCGTTTATTTTAAATAGGCACATAGAAGGCAATTGTGAACTTCAACATTGACATTAAAATAAAATTGATTCTAATCGCTCCTTCCAAAAGGTAGTTTCGTGTAGAGAAGAATGGGCAAGACAAACGAGACGAAGAATGGGAACGGGCAAACTCCACCGATACTCCTTTGACAGGCTCTAGGTGGCCCGCTAGAGGGCCATTACACTAGATAATCAATTATGTCTCATTAGCGATGCTTAACTAGATAGAATGTTGTACAATATTTCATTAGTTATTAATTATATGTGGAGATGATGCACCTAGGAAAAATTACTAGACATTATAAATTAAAAAAGAGGAATGAGAAAGAGGAATGGACCCAATATCGAATCTTGAGGAACGCCCTAAAGAGTTTATGCCGTTTACTTGAACTTTAACCTTTCTATCTTTCAGGTATGATCTTAGTTAATCAAGAGCTGTATTCTTAATCCCATAGTGTTTTAGTTTTAGCTGAGGTGATTAATTGTTTACGCAATCGAATGCCTTAGAAAGGTCGCAAAAGATTCCAATGGCATCTTGTATCCCAGGCGTTAAAAAAATTCTTGAGTAGGGTGACACCAGAGTCAGTGGTACAACGCCCTTTGGTGAAATCGTACTGTTGTTCATGAAATGTATTTTTTTTATTAAAGTGACGTAACATTTGATTGAGCAACAACTTTTCAAACACCTTACAGATAACTGGCAGAATTGATACAGGCCTATAATTGTTGGGTTCTTTATTATCACCGGATTTGAAAAAGGAACTACTTTACTATGTTTCATGAGATCCGGAATGACTCCTTGGTATACACTGATGTTAAATAAGAATGCTAAAAATGGCGTCATTTTTTCGATGATAGATCTACAGAATTTTAAAGACATTCCCTAGAGAACTTCTGCTGATTTAATTTTAAGATCTTAAAAAGCTTTTATAGCAGCCATTTGTTAGTTGATTTCCCTCAATTATTTACTGACTGCTTTGTTTTAGGGGTAATATCTAAACTTGTCTAAAACAGCTAAAGAGAAAATATGAATCTGACAGAGGCAGAGAAAACCAACAATTTAACTCTTAACGGTTTAACAGACCCACTTTCATACTTAATTACTAACTTCACAACTGTTTTTAGACGTTTTTGCTTTCTGTTACAAACTTCAGAGGAGTTGACCTAAATTTTGTAATTATAATTTTATTTTAAATTCTGAAAACTTTGCGAACGCGGCTATTTCGAGATTGTGATGTTTACCATAGCATGATATTGCTAACAGAATTATTTTAAGAGGTCATTTGTTTGGTTGTAGGACTTATTACGAATTAACTCTCTCACAATTATGATTACTTTTTAACATTTTTTCTTTCCAATTTTCTTTAAATAAATCAAATAAAACCTGAAATTGCAATCGATTCACCCAATTGTGAGCTACAACATGTTGATTTATGATGACGTTACATAACTGATAGACATCCCTAAAGAAAAATAATTAGGTACATTTACAGGACGTCTAATGTAAAAAACCGTAAACTTTTAAATATTTTTCAACGAATCTACTGACACATTGGCTTACCGCTTGACTTCACATGCTACATCCCTGCTCAAAACTAACATTTGTCTGCCCTATAGACTCCATTCTGTGTGTTTGTTTATTTGACTTTAGCGCTGCCACTGCACCCACAACACAGCAGGTTATTTTACAGGGCATATCAACCTTTTATAACCTTGGCAAAATGTGGATGTACTGAATTGAGCTGCACGATTACTGACAAATGCGTGCACTAACTGGACAGGTCCACTCAATCTGTTTGGTTTTTCCTCAAAAGTCCATTTCAGACACAAACCTACATGGTTTTCACATGATCTGACCAAGATTATGTCTGGACTTTAAAAGAGACTGTGACCCTGAGTCTGTTTCGCCTTTCTTCTCAGAGTAGTCAGATAGAAAACATCGACCTCATCAAGTTTTTAAAATATGATTGACGTGTAAAAGTGTTTCTACAAACCTACTTACAGAAATAAAATCATTTATCATTTAAACAGGTACCTTGTGGTGGGTGTACCTCTGCCTTACCCTTCAGTGAAAACAGGCGTGATGTTTATTATAAACCTTGTTTAAAATAAATGCGTGTTTTTTAAAGAAGAAGAGGAAAAGCTAGCGTGAATAGAAGATTAATAGCGTAGTCATTTTCTCTGTTCGCGCCCGTGATTTACGCGGCGTGAATATAAATAAAGTTCATTTTTATTTTTAGTACTCTTTCTTACTGACTGGTACTAAAATGTTTATTTATGTTTTTAGATTTATGGGGCATATCTTCCGGGCTTATGAAGTAAAACCTATTTTTACTAAGTTATGTTTTTAGTTAATAAATTCTCAACCTACTTTGGGCTTTGAAGATAAGATGATTATAACTCGCTTTTGATAACTTTGCGTGCAGGTGAACAATGTGACACGGTTTTTTAATAGCTATGAAAAGCTGAATTAACTGATTCTATATAGGTACATTACAGTATAAGATATGCCTACTTAACACGGCACCCATAGAAACCAAAATTAAAAAATATGATAATATTATACGTTTGTATTACTCCCTAATTACCGTGACTCCGCGCTCCATGATCCACAATACTTTGTGTTGAAATCTTATTGCAAAATAATCTTTGTTTTTGTCTAAGAATTTCTTCAAAGCTAAAAACTAACAAAAATACAAGTGTAACAAGTACTAAGAGATCATAACTCAAAAGGCATCTCAAGAACCGATTCCTTAGAGACTTAAGAAACTTTCTTTATAATATTTTTCAGTAGTTTAAATGAGCGTTCCGTTGAGAGCCAACACGAGACATACTAGTAATTTATTTTAAAGATTTATTATAGTTCCACTATAATAACGAAGCCGTTCTGTTTTTTTAATGGTTTTTATTTTATTACCTAACCACTGCAGGGCAAGCACGTAAACTATCACTAGAGGTCAAATACTTACAACCAGAGGATAATTACTTACTATAACAGGATAAGTACTTACCCCTAGATGAAGATTTCTTACTATTAGATAAATGATAAATTATTTTATTTCTGTAAGTAGGTTTGTACAAATACTTTTACATGTCAATCATTTCTTAAACTAGATGAGGTCGGCGTTTCCTATCTGACTACTCTGAGAAGAAAGGCCGAAACAAACTCAGAGGTCACAGTCTCTTTTAAAGTCCAGACATAATCTTGGTCAGATCATGCGAAGAACATGTAGATTGGTATCTGAAATGGTCGTTTAGAGGAAAAAGACTTACCCCCTAGATGGCAAGTACTTACCACTAGAGGGTAAGTACTTATCAATAGAGAGAAATACTTACCTCTGGAGTGCAAGTACTAAGTATATGGCAAGACTTGCCGTCGAGTGGTAAGCCACTTGGACGTAAGTACGTGCCACTAAACTACCACTCTTCTCAAACCAATTGGACATTGCCGTTATAAATATAGAGTGCTATTAAAATGATATTAAACAAAATGGACTTTTCATAATCCAGTTAAAAGATTATAGCCCTCATACGAAATAATAATGATTTTCCTGAAAGCCGACGAGTGCCAACGTAGTTAAAAATATAATTTAATTAACAGTTTATCAATGAAAGCTTGTGAAAATTTTTGCGGAAGAATTATTGTATACATAAAGATTATCTTTAGAGTGTATTTATAATTGGCTGTATTGAAGCGTATGGACTTATTTTATTCACACTGCGAGACGATACGATACAATACGAGATCTGCAATGAAGATATTTACTAATTATGGTTACTGTTAAAGACTCCAAATTAGTTAATGGTCCGGATTGACTAGTGTTATCTTGAAATATTGAACTACATCAATTAAAATGCTATTAGAAACGTTATCTCTCAGATTTTGTATATGCCTCTTTTAAAATTAAAACGGTCGTTCGACATAATTAGCCGGTCTGTAAATCAGTAACTGCAGTTCTTTGTAGCTAATGATAAATAATTTTGTTTATGTCGGTAGGTTTGTACAAACACTTTTACAAGTCAAAAATAAATTATGTTTTAAAACTAGATGAGTTCGGTGTTTCTTATCCGACTGCTCTGAGAAGAAAGACCGAAACAAACTTAGAGGTCACAGTCTCTTTTACAGTCCAGAAATAATCTTTGCCAGATCATGTCTGTTAGGATCATGCAGATTAGTGTCTGAAACGGTCTTTTGAGGAAATAACCACACAGATTTGAGTGGACCTGTTCAGTCAGTGCACTCATTTGTCAGTAATCGTGTATGTCGCTCTTTGTCTCCGTGTTCATACTTAAATATTGTTTAGTTATTCTGGCGAAAACCCAAGCTTAACTTGGTTTTTTTAAACTTGGTTTACAGGGTCATTGGTTATATGTCGGCAATCCGTTAAGGGGATGTAGGAGAGGTCATTTGCAACCTAATGACCCCCGATGACCCCTATACAAATGTCAACCATTTTGGAGTAATTTGACATTTTATATTTTTTTGAAGATATCTGGTATCTTATTGTATCTTGTTGGATAGCTGAGAAGTTGTACATGTTTTTAGAATGTTCTACAGATAAAGTATTACCGTGTTTTTTTGCAGAAATCGACTATTTTAATCAAATAGCCTGCTCAAAATGATAGAAAATTGTAACGATTTGTAAAACTATTAAATATAATTGTAATTATATGGTTGATTATTACGACTTGAAGTAGAAGCAGATAATCATAATTTAAAAAAAATCATGCCTTGTTTTTTAAAATAAATTTTCAAAGTTGTGTATCGCTAAAAAAATATATAATGTCAAATTACTCGAAAAATTTTGACACTTGCATAGGAGTCATCAGGGGTAATTTTGTTGAAAATGACCTCTCCGACATCCCCTTAATGGATTGCCAACATATAACCATATAATCCTGTATGTGCCTAATATTCAATACACGTACCTATAGTCTTTAAATAAGTACCTACTTTCAATAAAATCGCTTTTCGTATCTGTCTGTGTGACAGCTTCGATCTTCTAAACTACACAATGAATTTTGATGCGGTTTTCTACAGAACTATCTGTAGAACATTTATTCCGGAATGATTTCTGTGTATTCTAGAATCCATTCAATTCCGTAGTAGGGCTGATTATGAAGTGATATAAGAATTAACTCACAGGCTCATTATCACAACCAAGTCCTTGTGCCGGCTTCGCTTCACCTTTAACTTCCTGTCATTCGCGGTGACTGACAGTTGACATTAGTGACAGCTAATTGATAACTTGTGTGCATGATACAATGTTCATATAACTAATTGACCGAGCGAGTGCGAAGCGTGAGCGCAGCATCTCCGTTTCAGCTTGGACAAAAATGCTTTCGTATGTCCGGATGTTTGTTCTCCTCTACAGGTCGATTCCTCAACCGATACTCGTGAAATTTTGTGAGCAGATTCGATAATTATATGCAATTTTATGTCGATTGAGTTTTTCGATATTTTTCAAAATGGCGGAGATATGGATTGAAAACGTAAAAAAACATATTTCAGCCATTTCACGCTCTTTGCGCGCGCTTTTTGTTTTAAGGAATTTTATTTAAGGCGTAAGGACTCGCAAGGTCTACAGCTCACAGAGACACTAGTAAATACACTACATGTATAATACATTAATGTTAAACTTAGATACAGAAATCTCAATGTATTGACATGTTGCCACAACAGTAGCTTGCACCCGTGCCGTGCAAAGCAGGGGCTAATCGGTAGTTTTATTGATAAAACAAGCTGTTGGACAGCAGTATATGCTTCTAGTGCTGGTTACAAAACACGTTTCTATATTGCTGGCACTGTGCTTTTCATTGCCCGTACCTACGTGTTGTATTTTATTTTACTGAAAATATTGAACACTGTTTTGTATCTGTATTCCAGTGTGGATATATATTTTAGACTGACCGATCAAAAGCCAATAGGTCAGCTATATTTTTGTTACGTTTTTTTGAATACCAGCTAGAAATTCAACGCAGGTCCAAAAGCAAAGGTTATGTTTCAAAATTAAAAGGTGTATCCGTTTTGTTTTTTGTGAAATTTAAGGTGTATGTCAGGATCATAGCAGGTGGCGTTTTGTATTTTCTGCCCACCCTCAAGGGAAGAAGGCGAGAGTTTATGTTTGAATATGTAATAAATTTAAAGAGCCTCCGCAATTGCGTGATACTACGGCAAATGTACTTACATCAAGCGAAACTTGGTCAAATTAATGTTTACCTAGGTACGAGCTGATCTTATAGAATATAATAGAATAGTCTTTATTATGGACACCATAAAAATTACACATATAAATGTAGACATTTTACACAGGGTGACACAATGGGCGGTCTTATCGCTAAAAGCGATCTTTTACAGACAACCTTCGGATGGATTCAAGGGAGAAGGAGAGACTACATATTTCAATCAAATACGAAAGAAGGATTATGCGAGTCTCACTATTATTTCTATCATCTAAAGTACGAACACATAGTTACACGTTAGCTTAAGCCCAGCGATACATCACACAAATGTGGGCAAAACGTATTTTTTATTCGTAAATTATACTCGTGTGTAACTGCCTTCTTCAGTATAACATGATATTTATGTAGCGAGACAGAACCAACATTACTTTCTACTAATAAAGCGTTGAAAAAACTCCTTTGTTTATTTTCTTGAGATTAGAGATGTTCTTTATTTTATATTATCCTAGTAAGTTTTTGTTGGTTTTAAATATTATTGGGTTTCTGTAAACGAGGTAAGTCTTCCTACATTACAACATCATGTTTGTACTTGTAGGTATAGTTTAAGGCTCTATTACATTTTAATATTTTAATAGCTATATCACAGTTTGCATGAAAATATCACTTTTTTATGTCCGACGTTTTACAAAAAACCCCATCAAACATAGTATTTACTATTAACAAAAAATCTTTTGGTAGATATTTTCAGCAACATACGTCACATTTTAGTTGACTATGAATGACTTGACGCGTAGCTGCTCGGTTATCCGATTCGACAGCGTAGCACGCGTAGCCCGCGTAGCGGTCACTACCGCTACGGCGTAGCTGCTACGACGACCGTTTACAAACTCAGACTTTTTTTATTTTTATTTATCTCCCTTATGCCTGTGTGGTATCTTATAACGTGTGTAAATATTTTTTATTTTACCATTAAACCCTTACCATGGAACTTTAATGCGTTAAATTAAGGGCGCAATTCCCGATTATTGAAAGTGTACGCATTGAACTGACTCTTAAAAGTTAAGCAACAGTTTTTTTTAGTGCTGTGGTGTAATTTGACTTTTAAGCCAATAGAAGGTGTGCGAGAACTAATAAGTAAATAAACAAAATATAGTTTATTTTAAATGATTTCTGTTATGGCATTAAAACATTCAGACTGTAGTTGAAATTTTTGAATTACACAATTATAATTTTACCGATGCTGAAAATTTACTTGGTAATACAGCTCTTATTAACATAATGAATTAATTGAAATCCGAAAATTCTTTAATAAAAAACAGTTGGATTCAACCGAATTCACTCGTAATTTTACCAGAAAATGTACGTACTATGAAACCAATACTACCAAGACTAAAACTTATGACTACATTATTAATTTGTATTTTACATTGAATTTTGCAGTGAACAGCTTTTGTGTATTAGTAATCAGCAAAATTTTCAGTTTTTCTTGTTTTTGACCATCTGAAGGAATCTAATATTCGTATAAAGTGTATTAAAATATAAATAATGTATGTGAGTCAGTTTATTAAAGTCCTGAAACACTCTCACAGAATCTAGGGCAAAAAGTGAGCAAACCTAGCTATGTTACATTCTGAAAACGAAAACTTCCTGATATTAACAAGTTGCGACTATCATTCAACGCTTCATGGCAAGTTTTAACGTAAAAAAGAAAACAAATTGCAGTATTTTCCTTAGTAGGCTATTGGGAGCCGTGCCCCGGTACTTCCGGCTCATATTAAAACAGTTATCGTAGAATCTTAACTGCCCTATACTCGAAACTATAACGTCCGCTGAAAATGATATACTTACGTCCAATCTCCACACAAAAACGCACCCTAAAAGTTAAACGATAAGGTTGAATTTTCAATGCAAACACGATGGCACAGAAAGACCCTATTATTTCTCATTATTAATTTGATAAGAAAAATTTCCTGTATGTGAATGGAATTTTCAACTTTATACTTAGCAGAATTGGGGGAAATTTTGTTTGACTGTTTAAACCGAAGTGCTTCGTAATCGTCCGATACAGTACTGTATTTAAACGGTCATTGTAAATACGGATAGGGTTTTCATAAGCATCCCTTTGTCGTTTGGAACAATGAAAAACACTGGCCTCTTTTGGTTAAGCCAGCTGTTAAAAACGTGGCCTAATGACAGGTTGAACCGACCTCAATATGGGACACTTCATTATCCGATGGTTTTTGTTTTGTAACAAGGACAGCTGATGTATTATGCAGTATAGAGTTTCGCCAAATGTTACATGTCTATCGTGTTTATGTAACTATGTGTCGTTTTCCGAAGGATAAGCACGTACGTGTAGGATAACCGATATGATTGATGCGTTAATAATGTAGGATACATAAGTAGGGCATAGAATCAATAATATTATAGAAAGAATAATATGGAATGTATCTACAAATAATTCAATACACTATAGACACAAAATGTTATTTGTCAGTCCGATATTACTATTTTATATGCTCATAAAAATAAAAATGTCGGTTTCATCTAGAATGTTCCACAGTCCTCGTTAACGTTTAATAACATTTAAAAATACATTATGTTTACAAACAGGAAACTTTACATGGATTATTATGAAGAACCGTCTTTTCCTTGAGTAATGAACTGAAAGATCCGAAATGTTAACAACTTCCACTGAAGTCCAATTAACTGAGAGTTTATCAAGGTAGGCACCTAAAATATTTTTACAATTCAGATCACCAAACAAAAATCAACCTTAAGTGTGACGATATAAGTATTACTAATAATAAACAAAAAACAATCTAACAGCATAAAGTAGTAACCTTTCATCATCCCACACGAATTTTGTACAAACCCTTTTACTTTTACGGCGTGATAAGCCACCATAAGCCTGTATTTGTATTCACTCCAAAATCTTGCAAACAAAAATAAAACGTTAATGGGTCAGCATAAAAAAAGAACGCGCTAATTCTCTGCCTACATTAGGACAAACGAACCATCATGCGTACGTCACAGGGTACGTACCGACACGTACGTGAAAAGTATTCCACTCCGAAAAAGGCAAACATTAAAGTTTTGGTTGAGTGCCATCTCTGTCATTTTAACCGTTCTGTGGTTACGTATACAATGTCGCCGTACCTTTGTTGGGGACAATTCGTAATTTGAAATTTGCGTGTGGACTCGTAAAGGGAATGTTTTTTTTTTTAGTTTTATGATGCGAGTACTTAGAACTCTTTTGTTTTTAAACATGAGTGCTTTTTTGTATTTCTAAGTACCCACTGTGGACTAAAAGGGAATTAATTTAAATTAAAATAAGTACGTTTATTCTATGTTTCTGTTCGTTTTTTGTGGGGTTTCAAAAGAATTTTGTTTGCTTTGCTTAATTATGTTAGCTGGTTTTCGATTTTCAACTAAAAAATGGAACTAAAGTCAAAGCTAAATTTAATACACTTAAATGTAAAAAAAAAGTTTGTTTAGTCAAAAAATTTAATCCATCAGCAAATGTGTTGCCACGTGATAATTTTCTGAATAACAAAGCCTCTTTTGACCTCGCAGCTCTTCATTAATTCAGTGAATTCGTAACGTTTATCTTCAAAACGGAAAAGCAATACCCTTGACATTCATAAACCAGAAATTATACGAAACACACAAACAATCAATATATCCCCGCATATCGGGCTATTACAATTCATTTACTATTTCACAGCCTGATATTGTGGCAGAACTAGTTTGTCACGGACAATCACTTGAGTTCGTCACGTCAGCCGCGTGTAGCGAGCAACGAAATTGGTTTAAATGTCCGCATTCAATGTCGTCTTCGGGAAATTAACTGGTATTTAAATGTAAATGATTTTCTTTGTTTGACTTTTTAAGACGTTGAGGTTAATTGTCTACAATTAACGTGTTAAGGTGTGATTAAGTACATAGGTGTTTTAATAATTACTGTTATACGGTAATATATTTTTACTTTGGTACTACAGCAAGACATAGGTATAGTTTTATTTGTATACAAGCTGTGTCTCCAATGGAGATTCTCATCGGCAAATAATAAAAACTTCCATACAAATTTTCATCCCCTATATAACCCCTTTAGCGGGTGATTTTCAAAAAATCGGTTCTATGTATAAATGATTTTATTTCTGTAAGTAGGTTTGTACAAACACTTTTACACGTCAATCATGCTTTTTAAATTAGATGAGTTCGGCGTTTCTTATCTGACTACTCTGAGAAGAAAGGCCGAAAAAAACTCAGAGTTCACAGTCTCTTTTAAAGTCCAGACATAATCTTGATCAGGTCATGCGAAGACCATGCAGATTGGTATCTGAAATGGTCTTTTGAGGAAAGAACCACACAGATTGAGTGGACCTGTCCAGTCAGTGCACGCATTTGTCAGTAATCGTGCAGCTCGACTCAGGAAGTCAGGACTTTGAATGAAATTCATGCACAAAAAAACGGCTGTTTCTTACATTTTGTTACACGTAGCTCGACAAAATGTATTGAACAGATGATTTTTTTGTGAATAGATTTAATTCAAATTTTGTATATACCGGCTAAGTATACCATGTAGTTTACGTGCTACAATTTAATGTGATAACCTAATCTCCACTTTGTATAAGAAACTCTTGTGTATAATTTTATGTTTCTTGACCCAGCGGTTTATGATGAGCGTTGTTTGTCAGTGAATGAATCAATTTAAGATATTTTTAAAGAAAGATTATTAAAAAAAAGTAAAAGGTATTGAGATATTTCCATACAAGTATAAAAACGGTTAGGGGTAGATTTTAATTTTTTTTAATGGTTTTATTACGCCTGGCGTGTATGTGTTTATCTGTCTGTCAATCAATCTTTTACGAGACAGAGATTAGTTACTGTTCAAGTAAATAGAAAAATCTAAAATGCATTATTAATCTATAACTAAATAGAAGTAAAACGAAATAAACGGTTCCCCACAAGTCAAGGCAAGCTAAACCACCCATGCACTTGATTGGATTTCTCTTGTACCTAGAAAATAAAACGAGATTGCAATTCTTCTTGTAGCTAGCTATAGAGACCAGGCATAAATTGTTTTTCCATTACAAGAACAAGGACTCAGTATCTTAGAGACTATTTTGAAAGATGCAGTTGACATGCCATCTGCTCTGAAATAGAATGTAGTTTTGACTATTGAAAAACTGAACCTACTTTAATAAATGTTTTATAATTCTTTCGTAATAATGTTGTGTCGTCAATATGTTTTCGGCTGTTTTTTCGCCAATCGTAGGATGAAAAGTTTTCTAAATATCTTTTTTAATTGACTTCAAAAAAGGAGGTGGTTCTCAATTCGACTGTATTTTTAGCTCATAACTTTTTCTGGATGAACCGATTTGGATGATTCTTATTTTATTTGAAAGCTGGTGTTTCACATGTGGTCCCATTTAAATTTGATCAAGTTCTGAACAGCAGTTTTTGAGTTATCCTTAATACTGCGTATTTTTTCCACTTAGTTTATATTGATGATGTTATAACAATTTCCTGTCACGGTTATTTACATATCAAGTAGTGGTAAACGAATGTGTGTGGAGTAAGTACCACAACTAAAAAGTGATTTTTTTTTTTACTAAAAGAACAACAGACTTCCGAAAAAAAAACACTAAAAAACGTGAAAAATATTCGTTTTTGACCACCGACTTCCGAAATTAAAGTTATTTTTCACGTTTTTTAGTGTTTTTTTTTTTCAGAAGTCTGTTGGTTTTTTAGTAAAAAAGAAATTATTTTGCTTAGTTGGTGGGCTTAGGAAATAATGCATAACCAATATAATCTGCTTTGATCATATCGTTTAGGTACTTAATAATTTAAACAAAGCAAAACGAGTATGTAAGGATCGTAACAGGTGTAGTTCTGTTGTTGCTGCCGACGTCCATCGGCAAAAGGCGAGTTTATGTATGTATGTGTGTAGTTCGCCAAAAATCTGTTAATGATTATATTACCTACTGAATAATTATTCATTACACAAACTTCTAGAACATGCTTGTCACATCCATAACAGTTAACCCTGCTAATGCCACTAATCTCCAGGATTCAAAAATAGAGCCTACACAGATACATGCAAATGTTCACTCGAGATCACAAGCTCTTTAGCGAACATACAAACAGGATTAAGGAAGGGTTAGTTCTGCACAACTAACCCTCCCACGCCGCCGACAACTTGTACAGACGGGCTCATATCAACTGCGATGATATCAAAGGACGATGATCGCGGTCTTTGAGAAGTGTTTATAACATCTTAACCTGTTATAGCTCATGTCAGACGCACATTTCTAGTTATGACAAGTGAGGCATACTTTGAGTTGGGATATTTTGTGGATTAGGTACTTTGGAGTTAAGATTTGTAAATGTGTTTGTAAAATGTTGAAATTCAATCGCTGCCAACATTGGGTACAACGATGACATAATTTTTGGAAGTTGCTTTAGCATGTACAATATTTCAAACTCAAACTCAAAGCGTTTATTTCAAATAAACCAATTACAGGCACTTTTGAATTGTCAAAGGATCGGTCAGTCAGAAAGATGAAGCTAGTTGCCCATTCCAAAGCGTAGTAGGTATTTTGATGTTGTTTTTTGTATCTCTTATAAAACTTTAAATGTACATATTGTTCCTACTTTTGTCAAACTAAAACTGCAAAACAATAAGGTTTTTACTGAAATAAATACCAATAAAGACTATACATTGAAATAAAAACGATATGAAACTAGTTTACATCCATAGGAATTTATTGTTTTAGAACACATTCTGACCATAGTTTTACGAGTACTATCAAAGGAAAATTAATATTAATTTAAATAAAAAGAGATTCAGTTGCCACTATTTTCTTTTACTAAAACGAATTAAAAGTGTTTTGTTGGAACCTGAACAGTTTCTTGTAGGTATGTTAAAGTCCATTGAGGTATCTTGACCTTGAACCTCAATACGCAATGGACATATACTCGTAGGTATTGTATCGGACAAATAAATAGGAATATTTTCCCGCTATGCTGGCCTTTTATTTGTAATACTCACTTCTTTTGCACTCAAATATATATGTCGGAAATATGTTAAATCAATCGTTTGACTTTGACTAATCGGGACGCCAGCGCCACCAGGTGGCGCTCAACAGAGTCTATAACATATCGCTTGACCAGAGTTAAAGCAGAGTTTGTTGTTGGCGGGTAAGCAGTGAACACGTTTAGAAACTGTCGCGCGTTTCGTATAGTTGTGTCGTGTACCTACAGTGTGAGAATTGCTAGAGTGATTAGTTTGATCGTAAATTATAACTTGATTTGAACTGCAAACGGTTTTTCTATTGCGCAATAACCAACACTTCCCACAGTACGCCCACAGTAGTCAAAATATGGCTGAAAATAACGAGAGAGACGTACCTTCTCCGTCATATATATGTAGGATCGTCAGGATTTACTCCGTTAGTTTCAGACATCACGTGGGCAGAAGATGGGTTTCATGAAATGAAAACAAACTGGATGCGATACACTGCTTTTGTTATAATCACAAATTGCAATTAACACAGTAAATAAGCACAGCGAATCGAGTACAGTTCCACGACGTCTTAACTCTGATGCAGTCAGATACTGAATTTCTTCCACGCCGTAGGTTTGAAAACCTCACGACTCTGTAGCAGCGTGCTGTAGGTGTGGGATAAAACCTGTGATGTCGCCAGTGGCAGTGTGGCGATTCGTTTCGTGTCCGTACTAATGACCGGATGCGACGTTTACATTATTATTACTCTGTATTTTTTGGTTGTGTCCTTAACAAAATGTAAATGAAATGAATTACACACACACACACACATTTTTTTTTATTTTTTTATTTATTATTATTACAAATTTTATTTATTTCATCGTGATGGCCAGTGAAGTAAGAGAATTGAATTTATTTTTAATACTTTTTTTAATTCAGTGAGAGAAACTTAAGGAATCTTGTATTTAGTTTAAAAATACGGGTTTATCTTTACAGGGAAGGCGCTACATCTGTAAATACATTATATATTTATTTATTAGGTATATATATATAATAAATGAGTAACGACGATATCGTCTCCGTTTATCTGTTTCTCTGGATGTATGTTCCGGATTGGCGCATGAACGGCTGAAGGGATTTCGATGAAATTTGGCACACAGATACTTTGTAGCATAGACTAACACATAGGGTACTTTTAATCCCGGTAGTAAGTTCCCGTGGAATATTTTCCCACATCCACTCGGGCGAAGCCGCGGGCAAAAACTAGTAAGACAATTAGAAGAAATACTAAATTTTCGCTATTTATTTCAAAAAGATATGCTCACTTTTAAGCGCTTATCACATAACTGTTGTTTTATGAAAACAATCGACGTAATTTTGAAAATAATTCTAAATTCGCTGCAACCATTGTTTCCGCCATGATGTAAAGTTCCCTTTTGCAGACAACCTTTGCACTTGCTTTGAGTAGTAAAGGCATGGAAAACACGCTAGTAACAAAACCAGCGCTGGGGCTCTGTCTCGCATAGGGTCGTAGCATTATGCTGAGCGATAGCCGTTTTGCGTGGATGTGATGCATATTTACCCCCAACTCGTTCTTTTTTTGTATTTGTGTGTTTTTCTTTGCGTCATGTTTACCGAAACGTATTTTCTTTCTTTCTATTATTCTATAATCCACCGAACAATTTGATACTATTTTCATAAAACACGCTAGAGATAAATTATAATTTATAATGGTGTCACAATCCTACAAAATGACGGTGCCAATATTAATGTTGATGTTATTTTACTTATTGACAGCCCGATATGGAAATAGTTATGATTTCCGAATAGAAGGGAATCAAAATGGTATTAATTGAATTTCAAATGTGTGTTTCGACGAAAATCATCAATAGATAACACTGCAAAAGGAAGTTCTGAATAATGATTTAGTCGGTATGAATGTAATTGTGCATTAAATTAAGTTTGAAAGAAGTGGACTTCTGAGTTTCGGGGAACTAAAACATTTTTGATAAGGAAATCTAAAAGGAAGTGAACAAAAAAACTGACAGGAATGATTATGAAGATAATGCAAAACTCTCATAATAAGCTGACTATCACCATGCAACACACACCACACTTAAGAAAAGACATAAGACGTAAAATGCACGCTTAAATATTTACAACACAAGCCACAGTTAAAATCCTCCACAACTTACGGGAAAAACGGAACTTCTAGCACCACGTGTTCTTGGCAACTTAACTAAAACGTTGGCAAAATACGAGAATGTTGAATAAGAAAACGCGTCGAGGACTGCCCATTACATCCAAAGGTCACGCACAAGGGCTGAGCTCCCACAAAATTGGGCCACAGCCCCGCAGGTCGGCTGCCCGCAAATTCTATAACTAACCATTAGGAAATGGTCGGAGGGGAACGAATTACTGACTAGCGACACTTGTATAAGTTTATCAAGAAAGTTAGGGATCGTAAAATAAAAAGGTCTTTCGGTCGGAAGCTTCGGTGAGACGCTGATGACCTGACCTCGGTGGTAAGTCCAGGGTTATGAAAAATGTGACTGTTCAGGTTACCGGGGATGGTGATGTCGTATAATTAAGACATTGGGTTTCCTATAATTGTGTTGCGTACGTTCATACTATTATAGATCCATAGTCACGAGCATAAATACTTTTTCGCAAAATTGAAAAGCGATTTTCACGTGAAATATATAACGATTGAAAATTTGAGAGTACTATGAGTCTGTGAGACTATTATGCTTGTATCAAAGTAAAATTATCAATACTTTAGCAAATAATCGCTTTTGAATCTTGCGTAAATGTAAGGTATTTATGCTCGTGAATGTGTACAGTCATTAAAATAGATTGTTTAGCAAATCGAAAGTCAATTTAAACTGTCCGTATATTGAAATCAGAACTGTCATTCTTTATAAGTTATTTTAAACAGCTATTTATGTCAATTCGCTCAATAATGCAAATGCATTATTGAGCGAATTGACATAAATATTTCTTATTTCACAAATTTATTTCTGTTATTAAATAGGTCAGGGAAATCCCTGACCTATTTAATAACAGAAATAAATTTGTTTTTTTTCTCGACTTTCAATGTATGCATTGGTAGCCAATGACTGCGATATAAAAGCCAGGATTTTGCTAATTCAATGCAGTAATTAAGCAACATTTCAATAGTCGTTTAGAGTCAATTTATTCGGCTAACCGTAGCCATCCACACAAATAAATTAATCAATAGATACCATAATAATTACTGTGACCAGTGATTCCACAATATACGCATTGCACATTGTTGAAATTTAATAGCCATTATTATGTAAATGTATGTGGCAATTTTGCAGTAATTAGTATTAATTTAGGTTTAAATTTTGAGTGGTTCCTAACCATAAACGAACAGTAAGTAGTAGTAGGCAAAGTCATCAAAAGAGATAATTAACTAGAGTCGTCAGATATGGTTAAAGTTTCGTAAGAAATCGATGGATGTTTTCGAATGAAATTTAATTTGATAAAATTCTATTCAGCATAGTCAGCCCATAATGTTCCCACTGCTGGGACACAAGCCTCCTCTCAGTGAGGGGGATTGGGCCATGATCGACCACACGGACCCAGTGCGGGTTGGTAGATGTCACATATCTTCGAATTTTTGGTTCTAGGACATGGCGGTTTCCTCACAATGTTTTCCTTCACCGTTTTGAGAGCAGTGGTGATGAAATAATTTACACAAAGTAAAGCGCCTGCCTGGGTTCGAAGCTCCGACCTACAACTCGTAAGTCGAGGCCTTTACCACTGGGTCATCATTGCCCGTTTTCTATTAATTTAATTTTATTTTATTTGAAAACATTCATCGGTTTCTTATTAAACTTCAACTATATCGACGAATCTGGTTAGTTATCACTTTTGGTGACCATACATAATATACAAACATTGAATTGCATTATTTCGAGTAATCTGTTCTGTAGGATATCATAGAAAAACCCAATAAATGATATTGGGTTTTTCTATCTGGAATTTCTCAGTAGCAGCCCGGAGTCTGGATTTGTGCCCGGTTGAGGGCAATAGGCTTGCCGACTATTACATGGGGTGTTAAACATAACTGGCGTAATGTGGGTGTACTATAGGTACACCTCTGCCCAACATTTCCTGGAAACAAGGCGTAATGTTATGATATATAACTTAGCATAGATTTCTAAGATATCCAAATAAAAAAATCATTCAATTCTTTATTATATTCAAACCTGCAACCTCGTTCACGCGAAGCGAAACCTCAAAGCTATCACGACACATTGTTTCCAATATTGACAAAATAATTAATTTCAAGTGGATTAACATGTCTCAAGTTGCTAGCTTACGCTGTCAATTCTGGAGAGCTTATAATTTCAATTTATACTGTTGTAAATCTTTTTTGGGTAACGTTAACAAGAAAATTTGGCCGATTTTCAACTATTTTTCGAATGACAATGTTGACACACGATCGGTAATCTCTATAAACAGGGCGGCGCATAAGTCAGGAAGGGGTCGCAAGTACTTATAAGTTTGTTTATTTTTGTTTACAAATGTTAATTGTTACGAGTATCAGACAATAAAATAAAACTCGTGGAGATATTTTCGAGTTAGGTTTTAAATATATATATATATATATATATATATATATATATAAATTACCACCATTTACAGCCTCACAAATACGGGCTTTTTTGAGAGCACTTCTCTTTACTTTCCTCGAAACATGAGGAGTTAGCAACCGTATTTCAGATCGAATGTTCACCTTCAGCTGCTCGAATGTCCTAGGTTTATTAATTTACACTTTGTCTTTTAAATAAACCCTGCAAAAATAATCTGGCGCTGTTAAATCTGGGGAACGTGTGGGCCAGTGAAATGTTGAAAATCTCGAGATTTGAAAATCTCGAATTTTGGTTACTACCCGCTCTTAACGCTCGCCGTAAGTCTGCCTCAAGACAGTCATTGTGGCTCGAGCCGTATGCGCTGACTCCATCTTGTTGGAACCACATCACTGAACTGTCGGTAAAAGCTGGCGTAATTTGTTTGTCAATCAAATTCCATTATCGATCTCCTATGGATTCCCAGCTGAAACGAACGCCTACGCGTTGGTGTTTCCGGGTTTTTCTCTACACTTGCCTGCACTCGTTGAATATTGTCTGCACTTCGAGCAGAACGTGGTCCTCCAGTTCGTGGGAGATCGGATACTGAACTTCTCTGCTGAAAATATGCCACCAACTGTCGAATCATGGGTTCTGAGGGAGAGTTACACACATAGAAATGGCGGCGCTATGCTCGCTCGGTTTGAATAATAGACCGATGATGTCCAATGAAAAATTATATTATTTTGGTTCGTTGCATAAGGGCGAAATTGCCCATGATAAATCTCCAAAATATGTTTTATAATTTGTTAAAACAAAAGAATAGTAAATGTCAGTGCAAAGTTTTTTTTAATAAAAATCTTGTACATAATAAAGAACTATCTAATTAAGAAGTACTGTTCGGTGTTTTCACCGAACACCTTCGTCAGCAATATCGGCGTGACGCTTTGACCTAATTTTATTACTTATTATTTTATACCCATTAAATTCAGTGCACTTTTGTCTACCGCGTTAGCCGGGTGTATTCATCAACATTGAATTAACATTTTAACATTAAGAACAGTTTGAGAGTGAATCAATTAAATAGTGTTAAACCTAAACATTTGTTTCTCCTCAAAAACACGCGACACCTTGCTACGTACCCCGACAAGTACAATACTTCTATCTTCCTTTAATCTTTAGCTTTTGTTACGAAATTATCACAACCAGAACAAAAAATATTGTAAGCAGTCAGTCATTAAAATAATTAACATTTATAAAAACAATCTGTTTTTCCGTAACCAACTTTTTTATAATAGACGCAGTAAATTCACGGCCGTTATCACTCTGTAGTATCTCAGGGCACGCAATATCCAAAAATAACTTTAATAATTGTAATACTTACTACCTCTGCCGCACGGTTGGAGGTCAAAGGACGAAGGAATGAAAACTTTGTTGTGTGGTCTTGATAATGAAGAATCCATTTGTATACTCCATCTGGAGCAGATTGCAAGTCAATTAAGTACATTTGCCTTCGGTTATTAAATAAGTTTGATATTATAGGGCGGACTACAATACCTTTATTTGGAAACGCTTTCTTGTTTTGACACGTTACACAAAGTTTGGCGAAACTGACAACCACCGGTATAGATATAAAATATTCAGATTACAAAGTATAACTTGTACACTGTAGTCGGCTAGGTATATTTAACATTAGGCACCATGAATCTCAGAGACATGTATTGATTATGACTAAATACCCATCCTTTTTTTATATTATCTACATCTACATTATCTATAAGCGACATTATATTATCTTGCATGATTAAGCTTCACATGCCATACTGAGGCTAAATAGAATATAAGATCAAATAATGTAACATGAAACCACCGATTGTACTTACTCTATTTAAATGTGAATAAATGAATATGAATATAATGTTATATACTTTGATATCCAAATATATATAATGCAGCGGGGAGTGCCCCACACTCTGCACCTCGCGTTTACAATCAATTCACTAGATTAGTCTAGTAAGGTAGGTATAGTACTGATCGTGCTCGTATCAAAGTTATATTCCTAGTAAGACATTTATGAACGGCTTTCATATAATTATATTACGGTATATAGCTATTTCCCAAGCTATAAGCAAGCTAAGCTATTTTCCCAATTAACCAAGATTATGTTTAACGACCTCATTGCCCCAAGACCGATTGTCATTGACGGTGTCCCCCTTGAAGTGGTTCGGGAATATGTTTACCTCGGGCAGAATATGCAGTTAGGTACGAACAATTTTCAGACAGAAGCCGATAGAAGGATTCAGCTGGGATGGGCAGCTTATGGTAAACTTCGTCAGGTCTTCTCACCGTCCATACCGCACTGCCTAAAGCCGAAAGTCTTCAACGCGTGCGTCCTACCAGTTATGACTTACGGAGCCGAAACGTGGACACTCACGGTGAGACTGGTGCATAAGTTTAAAGTCGCTCTCCGAGCTATGGAGAGGGCTATGCTTGGAGTCTCTCTGAAGGATAAAATCCGAAACGAGGTTATCCGCCAGAGAACCAAGGTAACCAACATAGCCCAAAGACTAAGCAAGCTGAAGTGGCAATGGGCTGCTCACAACTCCCGCAGAACCGACACTTGTTGGGGAAAACGAATTCTAGAGTGGAGATCGCGTTTAGGCAAACGTAGTGTGGACGCCCGCCGGCCAGGTGGTGTGACCACTTGCGAAAGACGGCTGGCAGAGACTGGATGAGGAGAGCCGAGGAGCTTGCTCAGTGGCATTCACTAGAAGAGGCCTACGTCCAGCAGTGGACGAATATAGGCTGTTGATGATATAACTATTTCCCTAGAGATATAACTATATCACTGCTTCAACCATCTTACTGCGACATATATAAAAGGACACCGTGACTGACTGACTGACTGATCTATCAACATATAGCTCAAACCACTGAACGGATTGGGCTGAAATTTGGCACACATATAGTTATTATGACGGAGGCATATGCTAAGTAGGGGTTCTTGGAAATTCGACCTTTAAGGGAGTGGAAAGGGGGGATTTTGTTTGTATGCAAAAAACGTTTTCCTTGAGTTAATAAACTTGAAACTTGGCACGAATACATTATGTAAGTAAACTATTAAGATTGTAATTTTATTTTTTTTAAACTAGTCCCTGGGGATTGGAGGGTGTCAAAGTTTATATGGGAGAATTTTAACGCTGGGTCCGATTAACTCGCAACTCAGTTATACTTAAGACCGAAAATAAAGAATAACGTATATCAGGGATTTTCGAAAATCATCCCCTGAAGGGGCACTGGGGTTATAAAATTTTTAAGAGCAGTATTTTACTGCGGGTCTTGATTAACTCAAAATTGGGTATGAATAAACTTTAGGTTAAGTTATGGAAACATAAAAAATTGTTTTTCAAAATTCCACCCTTGTGGGAGGCAAACGAGGGGATACAGTTTATATAAAAAATGTTATTCCTTTGGTTAATAAACCTGAAACTTGGCAATACTTTCCTCAGTAAATAATAAATGTTGGCACTTTTAGTTTTTTTAAACAGCACCTCACTGAGGATTTAGACTTTAGAGGGTGTCAAATTTAGTAAGTAGAGGCGCTGT
Source organism: Dryobotodes eremita (assembly GCA_917490735.1). Classification (NCBI taxonomy): domain Eukaryota; kingdom Metazoa; phylum Arthropoda; class Insecta; order Lepidoptera; family Noctuidae; genus Dryobotodes; species Dryobotodes eremita. The sequence goes on along the minus strand of OU823252.1, from coordinate 2,274,621 downwards.
TACATTTACTTAAAACTCGATACCAATATTTAAAACAAAAAATAAGAAGTACGTAATTCTAGGTTTTTCAAAGATCAACTATAGTATTACGGGGTGCAAAGGATAATAAAGTTTGGATGTTACTGCTTGCTTCAATTAACTCGAAAATAAGTATAAATAATGTTAAATCAAAGAATGGAAACGAACCAAGCGCTTTTTTAAAACAAACCCTGTCGTGATACAAAGGGAGGACACGGTTTATTTGAAAAATCTTATTCCACTGATATATTAACTCAAAAATTGGCTTGAATACTTATTTATCCAAATCTATACAATTTTTTTTTTACTTGAACGCGCTAAACTTTGGATTCGTTTCGGTGGTTGGATTTGTAATTTTTTTTTTAATTTGATAGCCCAATTCTTGAAGAAGGTTAAAGGCTATTTAACATCACGCTATAACCCTTAGGAGCCGAGCAAAGGGAAAAAGACAGAAAGAACGCTAAGCGCATACGAAGTGATGAAAAAGGGCGATGCGATGCGATGGAGTGGGTCGAGGGAACAAGAAATTTCACGCGGACGAAGTCGCGGGCAGAAGTTAGTAAATAATAATATAGGTAATGGTATTAAATAATAGCCTTATTTCTTTAAAATATTAAGTCGATCCGAAATCGAAACCTTTGTGGGCAAACTGTAATAATAATAACTTCTACATAATTATCATTGTTGAGGCATAATATTAACTCATTTGACGTTCGATTCGTTCGACGCCCTCAATTTAGCCAACTTTTTTTTTTTTTGGTAGCGATTTCCTCAAATGACCTCTCCCACTCTGGGCGGAGCGGAAGGGCGTGTCAGACTCTTACTGACTAAAACCCACCCGTATTCCTTCAGTTGCCTGTGCGCCAGGGCCACGGTAAGTCTTTCGACCAATCCGCGACGCCGACAGAATCCGCGACCCCGTAGGTCTCATAATTATAATATCTATCTACGTACCATAAGAATTAAAAATCATTGCTATAACAACTTGCCATAATCAATTCAGTTTTTAAGCAAACAGTTCTGAAACGACTGATGACAGTAACACGCTCCAACACCAAAAATTAAATTTAAAATAGGCGGACACTGATACACTTATGATAATAAAGTGATGTCGCTCCATCGAAACCCGGTCGCAAGTCGTGTGAGTGACATATAGTAATGACATCTCGCGTCAAGATCTCACTCCAAGGCAAGTCGGGTTCGAGTGCTCTCCAGTTTACACGTCGCCTCCCTACTCGACTCGGAGAAATTTAATCTGAGTAGGGACAAGAGGAAAATAATCGTATTATATCGTATTTTTGTGACTTACAAGGTCCTCGACCAGTTTTTTGCGAGACCCACCTTTAGTTAAGATGTCGCGATGAAAATGGGACGATAAAAACACTGGTCGCTGTATTTTTAAAATGGATTCTTCCAATCTTCTCTCTCTATATTTTTTTTTTTTTGTGGAGAGATAGCTGTATTAGATAAAAATTTTGGGCCATATTGGATGGGATGTCCGCAATTGTATGTACAAATCAATGTAATGGTTTCACTATATTCGATCGTAATCCTTAGTAACTTCCTTCATATTATATTTAGTTTCCTCGATCTTATTTCATGTTTTTTATTCTGTATATGTAGATAAGTATAAGTTTTATGTATTTATTGTATAATTATGTAGATGGTACACCACTGACTACCTGCAGTATTGTCTCTCCTTCTCCCTGTAATCTATCCAAAAGTTGTCTGTAAAAGATTGCTCTTAGCGATAAGACCGCCCATTGTGTCACCCTATGTAAAATTTCTACATTTATATCTGTAATTTTTATGCTGTACATAATAAAGAGTATTCTATTCTATTTTTTGACTTGACTTTTCTGTAATGTCCATTTTTTTTAAAGCACAGCCACGTAACATACATTACACATATGCTAGAAACAATCTCAATAACTAAAGGACTAACACATGGTAATTATGGCGTATAACGTTCATCACAATATATATCTGTATTATGTAACATTAAATGAATACATTAAACACACAAAGGATTAATACACCAGAGTAATGGAACTGGATAGCAAACCATTAAAAAAGTGTCTATAGGGTACTGATCATACTCTAAGATTTATTTTCAGAAACTAATAAGTCTCTTTGGCATTGTTAAAATCTTATAAAAGTCTGTGTAAAAAGAATTGTTTAAAAAAATACTTGCTGCAAAGAAAGTAGAAACGATGAAGAAGGGTAGGTTTTTTTTTCCCAATCCCCTTCACTTGGATGATAAACTAACCTAAATAATGCAATGAATTAACTGGAGATGACTGGCAATATACTGAAAAACTTATGAGACACTGTTGTTCCACTTACGCCGCACAATTGGCAGCTTAATGTTTTACTGATACTTTACTACATATTAATATTCTTCTTTTTTATTGTTTACAACGCTAGTCTTAAAATTTACCAAACTGTCTCATTGTGTATCAAATGACAAATGATTTTATTTCTGTAAGTAGGTTTGTACAAACACTTTTACACGTCAATCATATTTTAAAACTAGATGAGGTCGGCATTTCCTATCTGACTACTCTGAGAAGAAAGGCCGAAACAAATTCAGAGGTCACAGTCTCTTTTAAAGTCCAGACATAATCTTGATCAGATTATGTGTAGACTATATAGTAAATGGTCTTTTGAGAAAAAACCACGCAGAATGAGTGGACCTGTCCAGTCAGTGCACGCAATTGTCAGTAATCGTGCAGCTCAACTCAAAACTTAAGGACTTAACTTATCTGTGGAGAACGTGGTTGATTTCACATGTGAATCATTTCTGTACCCTATCTTTTTGTAATTCTTAATGTGTAATTGTTTGACTTTCCGAATAAATAAAACAAAATAAAAAATATACATTGTACTGCGGTGAAACTCTAGAAGCAATGTTAGAAAACTTTCTCTAGAGACTTGCTTCCAGGTTTTTTATCATGATAGAGAATAACTTAATAAACAGCAAAGTTTCTGATGGCCAGCGCCGTCTTTCAACGCCAACTCAAAGAGGAACGCCAATGTATTTCCGACTTTAGAGTCATCTCCCGCCTAGCCTTTTCCTTACTATTTTTGGGGTCCGCTTCCATTTGAACCGGATGCAACTGAATACAAGTATTTTACGTGGAGGGACTGTCTATCTGATCTCCACAACCCAGTTACTGGGTAACACGATAACCCTTGGTAAGACTGGTTGTCAGACTTTTGCGCTTCTGACGACCCGTCACGACTGTCAAAGATCCACGAATGACAGCCGAGATCAACAGCTTAATGTACTTTCTGAGGCACGGAGGGGTCGCGGTATGTAAATATGGTCACCCATCCATGGACCGACCGCGACAAGCGTAGCTAGCGTAACGTAGTTGTTCGAGCCGTGCGGCTGCCGCCGCGAGCCCCCGACCTTGCATTAACATTTCCGGCATTAGATTAATAGTAGAAAAGTCTAATGTTTCTGTAATTTTATCCATTATTAGCTCAATTACCTTAAAACTGGAAAAGACTTATGCTCAAGGTTGCAATACTTCCTCGTCCATTTACATTTTATCTAGGCAATTATGTTATCTATTGTTTGTATTATTGAGAGAAAAACACGTCTGGCACTCGGGGACTGCCGCGGTAAAGCTATTGCATAGCATTTTTTATCAACTTATGCAATTATAATTATTTATTTATTTTTTATTTATGCAGTATGTTTTTTCTTTGATATTAATTCAAGTACAGTCGCACCATATACATACACGTTAAGCGAACGCTCGGCCGAGCTACATGGTAGGCGGAGTGGGGGGTGTTAGGTTTTATTTTCGTTACGGAATTTCTTGATTCGGTCGCCGCGCTCAAAGCCCGCGATAAAAGCTATGCAATAGCTTAAAACTGTCTGGTTATAATATCATTATATTTTATTGGACCCTATTTCCGTTTATTCAATTAATTGTAAGACTTATAATCAAAGTTCTTCGTCTTTCTACCTTAGGAAGCAGCCAACCGTATAATGAACAGCTATACTCATGCATACATAATGGCCGTGTATAATTTATTTTCTCCGCTGCTCTGTATACTCTCCGTGTATTTGACGAAATATTTTGAGTCTCTCGGTTTTTGTAAGCTTCTGACTATAAATACTTGTATGAGGATAACTCTTTTTTATCCTAACTTCCTAACTATATAATATTATAAATGTGACAGTAAGTTTGTTTGTTTGTTGTTACTTGTAGACTGTAGATTTGTAGACCTTTTTATATTTTGTTGAGTGCCTGTTACTTGTTGACAGGCTTACGCTGTCCTCCCATACCTATCAACACTTTAATTTGAAACATTGTAAAAGCCCCTTATTTTTAAAACAGAAACCGTGGAGTTTCTTGCCGGCTCGTCTCCATAGGAAATAACCAATTGGAACCGTGCACCTAGCTTCTGACGTTTCATAAGTGCCCATGTTGGTTTATGTGAAATAAAATATTTTGATGTTGATTGATTTTGATTTTTGATTTTGTTTACCTACTCACGCCTAAACCACCGAACCGATCATCATGAAATTTTGCATATACGTTGTCAAGAGTACAGAAAACGACATAAGGTGCCTTTAATCTGGAAAAAAAATCTGTTCCTGAGGGAAAGAACAATAACTTTCGACGGTCACAATTGCTTTAGGACGCTAGATGGCGGCACGTGTCTTTCGAATCATGATTCAATTATACTATTAGACACTTTAGTAGTGTGTTAAGAGTTATTTTTTTAAATATAATGAATAAATTTGGTGAGTCTAGAGTAAAGACCAATACCGTTTGACCGAACACCATGAAAGTTGGGACATAGTTACAAAAATGGAGAAGGATTTACTGGATTTTTTTCGACCTCCACGTGGGTTAAGCTGCGGCAAAAGCTAGTTTTTTTTTATAACTGGCATCTGGCAGGTCAACCCAGAAGGTTGTCAGCTGTTAACGGGGCTTGCCTGTTGGTGCCTCAATAATTTAAGCCCTCAGCCCGGACTTAAAAACTAAGCTACTACACGCTAAGGGCACCCCTAGTGGGGTACGGACCTCGGCTTAGGGCGTCGCTGGGGGAGGGCAGCAAGAGACAGGCTGGATCAGATTAATTTGGGACGACTTTAAAGCTACAGGCTCAACGGCGCGGGCTGGCTTGAGCAAGGGCCACGGCGGACGTGGACCGGGGTGTCGCGGCTGGCCTCGACGGCAAAAAGGACAAGGACAAAAGGACGGCGGTCGGGTTTCGTACTTAGTAAGAGTACTGGTGGCCTTACTACTTTCCTGGAAGAGGGTTGTGGCGTCGTCAGGAATGCCCAATGCCTTGATCGGCGAATCCTACTTATGCGGAAGGGAGTGTATCAGGCGGCCGCCGCAACTCGTATGAGGATAGCTCATGACGATGACGTGGTAAAAATGTATACCAGTCAGTAACGTGGTAGTGTGGGTGACTTTTCGTCCCACTGTGGGCCAGACAAATGTTTTAAATATCGCCAATCGTTGAAGGTATTTTGTTGTGCCTTACTATTTATTTACCTACTAATATCAAAACATGTTAAGAGGTTCTCTCTGAAGAGCCCTGACCACCGGTAGTTTCCAAACTACCGGTGGTCAGGACTCAGGGAACAGGGTCCACCCTGTTCCCCTACTAAGTCTGAACCCTATTACTAAGTCTCCGCTGTCCGTCAGTCCATCTGTCTGTCAGCGGGCTGTATCTCATGACGGTAGATAGTTGAAATTTTCGCACAGTGTGTATTTCTGTTGCTGCTATAAAAACTAATAATAAAAATTAAATTAAATTAAAGGTGGTCTCCATACAAGAAACGTGTTTATTTTCCGCGTTTTTTGCCTTGTGTTATGGATCCCTTCGTGTGCGAGTCCGACTCGCATTTGGCCGGCTTTTTTTTTATATTTCAAATGTTTCATATTAAAATATTTAAACACGTAGTTTACATGTACCTACTTAAAATGTAATAACGGAAAATATAATTAAATACTTACTCTAAATACGAACTTAAAAAATGTCGTCACTAAAATAATTTATTTAGCATAAACTTTCCTGAAAATTCCCTTCTAACTTATGAAAAACGGAACATTAATAATCCGGAGGATTTCTGTAGGTATAATATTTTCGGTGAAGCGGTGTCAGACTGGATGATTAGACCGTACCTCCGGAATTCCCAAGACCATTTGTACGTCTTAATATTATCATAAAATATGCTAAATCCATTTAAGCGCAGTTTTTCTTTTCAGCTTACTGGTCTGAAATATTGTTATGGCCGTTGTCGGCTATAGGAATTTTAATAATGATGGCGTTTTAACCTGACATTGCTACGTGCCATACCTAATAAAGTCTCGCGTTTCTGCGATGGTTTTAAAAAACCTTTTAGAGGTTAACAAGTTGTTTTAGGTATAATATGTGGAGTTGGGAGTTTATGGGGGAGTAAAGTGGTATTAGAATTTTCGTGTAAACTGTTGTTTATTATTTTACTAAGACATGATGTTGGTGTGAATATTGTTAACTTTATTTATTACATGGAACGAAGTATTTAATCCTCGTCAATATTATTAAATTATCGGTTGGTTAACTACCACTTTTTATGTTAGACTAAGGTACCAGGTCAGAACAAATACTTAATGCTAAATTCTTCATTGAAAGCAGGGTAATCGTTATAATTTTTCGCTTGATTACATAATTTCATGATTGGTTTTATAAAGATAAAATTATTTTAGATAAAATTAGATAAAATTATTTATAAAAGAAAAAAAAAATCTTCAAGAAATAATTAAGAACGGTACTTTTACTATGCTCTGCATAGTAAAAAACAATAAACAACACCAACACAATTAAAATATTACTTTGAGAAAAGTTAACATAAGAAGAACCTATTGTAGATTTAAATGTTATCAAAAGTACGTTTTTAACACAAACATATTTTACGTGAAAAATATTACATTGGAAATATCGATTCAGTTGAGATGAATCGGAAAGAAAAATACAATTCGCTAAAATAACAAGTCGTGAAAAATGCATCCAGTATTTTTGCAGTAGCGAAATTGAGAATTTATATTCACCGTGGTGATTGTTTTGAAACTCGACCGAGAGCAAAAAGAAAAAGTTATGTGCAAAGAGTGCACTTTGAATCTCAAAAACGGCTTCAGACGAAAGGCGGCGCTTTTTGAGGGGAGACCGTCTGTGTCTAGTCTGACGGGGCACTACAGTTACGTACCTACCTACATCTGGGAATATACATAGTGCAACGTAGAGCTGACTGCTAACACGCCGGGGACTCGAACCCCGGCGTGAGCTAGCTAAAAAAATCAAACTCACGCAGCTGGTACACGTAAAATTTATTAATAAAAAGAACAACCGAAATAATTAAGAAATAAGTCAAAAAATTTAAATATTTAGTCGTTGGAAATTGTATAAGGCTACCAAAAAAAATATATCACAAGAAGATTATTGGAGAAAAAACTTATGGATGTTTCCAAATTTTTAGGAATTTAAGTATATGTATAGACGAATTTAAATTCGATTGCAATCGTACGAAATTCGTGCCGCTCTATAAATTATTTAACACAAATAAGCTCAAAATTAAGGTTTTTCTTTACATAATTTCGTTAATATAAATTTTAAAGAGAATAAGATCTGATATTAAGAATTTAGGAAAGCAACTTAAAATTAAAATGTCGCACGACGGTATAACACAGAACACTTCTATTATATGATGGTTGGGCGTTATTGCGCCACACAATGGTCTTATTTAGCACCTGATGTGTCCGTTAGGCACCTGTGTCGTCGACCTTGCTCGGCAACGATCCTGCGCTTCTCTCCGCAAGTTCGCTCGGACTTCTGCGGCCGGCAGACGAAGGAAGAAGACAGGCGAACAATAAATGGCAGGGTAAGGCCAAAAAAAGGTGGCCTTTCAAACAATCTAAGAAAAAGGAAATCTTCTTAGATTAAAGAAGAAGGCACAAGTAACAAGAATACGGAACCTATAAAGGGATTACTCACCAAAGAAAAAAGGGACGAGAAATTCCAGGGAACGTATCCGCTGGCTACTCACATATAGTGGTGGTTAAAATTTGAAACTAACTTTCGAAGAAAGATTAAATATTATTGAATAAAATATCCACACAATAGGAATTCCAACGACAGAATGCGTTGCATTTTTTTCTTCTTGACAATGTACCGAACAATTGTCAATTTTTTGAATATTTCAAAAAAAACGAAAAAGTAAAAAAGCTGACCGAATGACTCGTAAAAAGAATTTAATCGAAATGACAACAAAAAGTATCTACTTGCAGGAATTATACTGCATCACACCCATTCCAGCAAAAAAAAAAATATGTCGATAAAGGAACAACAACTCAATATGAGTCGCATCACTAAAATTAGGAACAACACCAAAGGATTGTTATTATGAAAAAAATAGGAATATCACTATAAGAGTGACAATACCATAGAAGAATGTGTACGAAGTATGTGAAAGAGGGAAGAAAAGAAAAAGAAAAAAAATAAGGAATTAAATATGTCTAGTAGATAAGTTGCATAAACCTAATAAGCAGCATCGAAGTGCAGCAGATAAATAATAAATTTGAAGCGCCTCCAATCTAAAAGTTACCAGTGCGAGCTCCTGACGTGTCGTCTAAACCTATGAATAACCTAAAAACTAACGACTTAGGAACTAAAGGATATAAATTAATCTAGAAGTACCTAACTAGCCTAATTAAATCATAGTATCCCTTAGATAAATTCAAAAACAAAGAATAAAATACGACCTCAGTCATAATATCCACCAAACACAAATTAACAACATCAGTCAAAGAACTAATAATAAATTGTGAAAAAAAAAACTTCTTCAGACGAAATAAGAAAATAACAGGATGATAAAGAGTGTATGATAAGTTTTGATGATAAAAGATGAAAGGTTTAGTAAGAAAACATTTCGTTAAGCAATTTAAAATTATCGACAAAAAATATCGACATTGTCCCAACACTAAACACTTTGTTATAGAAATTCAAATCATCGACAAAAATCTATCGACAGTGTCCCAACACTAAACACTAAAAGTAACGCCTTATGTGGGCGTGGTCAAAATAGTGACAGTAAACAAAAAGTTGTCAACAAAAAGATTATTTTAACAACTAGATGTCGCTGTCTATGTTTAGTCTTAAAAGTAACAACTTAAGTTGAAGTGATAACTCCAGTAGGATACGGCTTCAGACACAAAAGACTGGAAATAAAAGGGTCAAACAAAGGACTTGAGTCAAAGATAGGACTTGAGTCAAAGATGGGACTTGAGTCAAAGATGGGACTTTAGTCAAAGATGGGACTTGAGTCAAAGATGGGACTTCGGTCAAAGATGGGACTTCGGTCAAAAATAGGGACTTCGGTCAAAAATAGGGACTTCGGTCAAAAATAGGACATCGGTCAAAAATAGGACATCAGTCAAAAAAAGGACTTCAGTCAGACGACTCAAGTCAAAGGAACCTTAGATTGACATACACCATAACCGAAACCCTAGAGGAAATAATGTGGGTGGAGCTAAAGAAAACTAGTCAACAAACGGTTTTTAATAAAGCGAGGAGCCAGCTTGCCAACCAAAAAATAACATGTGGCAAAAAATCTAGAAAAAAAAAATACGTCTCCATAGAATACCATTAACCTAGATGTAGAGTGATGGAGAAGAATAAAAAATCTACACATGCCGAGGCCAACTTTCAGCTAAATTATCGCTTAGAGTCTGACTATTAGCATGAGTAGAATCTATAAAAAATTCTTACCAAACATAAGAAAGTTTGGTGTAAAACCAGTGGCAAAGTTAATGCATGAATTGAGATATAGTAGGTAACAATTTTGACCATTATCCTTTATAGAAAGGATTTACGAAAATGGGCGCTATCCTTTGTAAAAATTTTTGATTACTGTTGGAAGAAGAATATTTACGTAAATAGAAAATGAAAATGAAAATTTTATTTGCGTAAGTATTTAGATAATTTTGGTATCCCGGTTTACAATTATATGTAAAAGTAATATTCCGATTAAATACGGATAATTAGGTAAGTGCTAAACGCATAAAAAGGGATAAGATTAATAGAAGGGAAATTGGGGGTAAAACAAGCTCAAAATATGCGAACCTCCGTGAAACAATGTGGACAAATATGAAAAGCGTGTTATTTGTTGATACTGGATCAGGCACAGAACAGACGTCGAAAAAATGGGCAAAAAAAAAGAAGCCATAGTCTGCCCTGTTAGATCACAAAAAGACAACAAACAAAATAGAGCAGTCTCCTAGTACGAAGCTGGATAGTGACCATGTTGAGGTTTATGGCTGATGAAGGAATGTTATGGCCACACAACAACAAAGAAAACAGTTGGGCTAGTAATCAAAAGACAAATAGATAATAGCAAACAACTGCCAAAGAAAAAGGTATGCTAGCATCAAAAAATAAATAGACACAAGCAAAAAAGATATCAATGGACAGCTGGACTAGAATCAAAAAATGAAATAGATACAAGCAAACAACCGAGCATAAAAAAGCTTACCTTTGGTCACGAGGCCTAAAACATTCACACTTCAGACACACACTACGGGAAACTAACTACAACTAAGTTACAGAGGAGAAATTAAACTCAGGATAAAAATATATTTGTGGGGAGAGTAATAAATAGTCAGCTATGTGATATAGTTACAGGGTTATTTTATAGAAATAACACTTCAAAAATAAACAGGTAAGTAATGCAAACTGGTCGAAGTATAGTCCACAGCACAGCGCAGCGCAAAGTTTACAGAGCATCCACTTTCTGCTGAGCGAACGCAAGGCGTGTGCCGATTCGAATGAAAGAAACAGTATACAAGCTAGTCGGATTCCAGAATCTGTAAATAACAATGGTGACACGGGGATTAAAATATTTTTTGGCTCAGAGGGAGCACCACACACGATATAACAAAAAAAAAATATGTAAATAGTACTTACTTTTAAAAATCGGGCGCCATAATGCAGCGTAGAGCTGACTGCTAACACGCCGGGGACTCGAACCCCGGCGTGAGCTAGCTAAAAAAATCAAACTCACGCAGCTGGTACACGTAAAATTTATTAATAAAAAGAACAACCGAAATAATTAAGAAATAAGTCAAAAAATTTAAATATTTAGTCGTTGGAAATTGTATAAGGCTACCAAAAAAAATATATCACAAGAAGATTATTGGAGAAAAAACTTATGGATGTTTCCAAATTTTTAGGAATTTAAGTATATGTATAGACGAATTTAAATTCGATTGCAATCGTACGAAATTCGTGCCGCTCTATAAATTATTTAACACAAATAAGCTCAAAATTAAGGTTTTTCTTTACATAATTTCGTTAATATAAATTTTAAAGAGAATAAGATCTGATATTAAGAATTTAGGAAAGCAACTTAAAATTAAAATGTCGCACGACGGTATAACACAGAACACTTCTATTATATGATGGTTGGGCGTTATTGCGCCACACAATGGTCTTATTTAGCACCTGATGTGTCCGTTAGGCACCTGTGTCGTCGACCTTGCTCGGCAACGATCCTGCGCTTCTCTCCGCAAGTTCGCTCGGACTTCTGCGGCCGGCAGACGAAGGAAGAAGACAGGCGAACAATAAATGGCAGGGTAAGGCCAAAAAAAGGTGGCCTTTCAAACAATCTAAGAAAAAGGAAATCTTCTTAGATTAAAGAAGAAGGCACAAGTAACAAGAATACGGAACCTATAAAGGGATTACTCACCAAAGAAAAAAGGGACGAGAAATTCCAGGGAACGTATCCGCTGGCTACTCACATATAGTGGTGGTTAAAATTTGAAACTAACTTTCGAAGAAAGATTAAATATTATTGAATAAAATATCCACACAATAGGAATTCCAACGACAGAATGCGTTGCATTTTTTTCTTCTTGACAATGTACCGAACAATTGTCAATTTTTTTGAATATTTCAAAAAAAACGAAAAAGTAAAAAAGCTGACCGAATGACTCGTAAAAAGAATTTAATCGAAATGACAACAAAAAGTATCTACTTGCAGGAATTATACTGCAATAGGTACTACCTAGATGTCTATAACTTATAAACTGTTTTAAGATATAATAATAAATCCAAATAATGACTGTTTAGTGATATAATAACTATAAGAGTCAATAATATCATTGACATAATTATTAGGTATGTTCACCAAAATCTGTTTCCTGTTTTAAAAAAAAAACCTTATATCAGAGACTTATGTAGAGTATGGAAAAAAAAATATTTTGCATTTCGCCGCGTTAATAACTCAAATGTGATTTTAATAGCTATGTAGGGTACAACAGTGAAGCACGTTAAGCCGTTGGCCCCGGCTGTCATACGTGGATCTTTGACAATCTTTCCGGGTCGTCAGTTGCCCAAAAGTCTGACAACCAGTCTTACCAAGGAGTATTGTATTACCTAGTAACTGGGTTGTGGAAGTCAGATAGCCAATCACTCCATGAAAAATACTGGTATTCAGCTGCATCCGGTTAGACTGGAAGCTGACCCCAACATAGTTAGGAAAAGTCTGGGCAGTTGATAGATGATGTAAGCAACAACAGGACTTAACCAGTGGGTAACTAAGTAAAAACATCGGCAGCATAATCAAACAATCAATCAGCAAACAACATTCCTCCTTTACACTTTCATCCTCACAGACTCTCACACAAACACACACACACTACATAATACATGCTTTTTTTTTTTTTTTTTTTTGGGTGGGAAATCATCAAATGACGTCTCCCGCTCTGGGCGGAGCGGAAGGGCGTGTCAGACTCTTACTGACTAAAACCCACCCGTGTTCCTTCAGTTGCCTGTGCGCCAGGGCCACGGTAACTCTTTCGAACAATCCGCAGCCCCGGCAGGCATCGGTCCTATCGGACCCCGTCTATTTTGCTGACATCTCTTTGAGGCGCGCGTGGAACACGACGCGCCGTCGACCCGGGCCTGGTCCTTACCGGACGGCGAGCTGCCCATTGCTCGCCGTCCGCAAGCCCGCGCCTACGGTGGCCGGGAGTCGGCAATCGACTCCCGACGCCCAGGGTGTCTCCTCCTCCTGCGGCGGCTAGGGGCGCGAGGGCGCAGAGATTGCCTCTCCCTTTCGCGCTCCGCCTCCTCCTTCGCGAGCATTACTGCTTCGCAGATGGAGGTGACGGCTTCCCATTCCCTCTCGCTCCGTACCATGGCCTGAACCAGGGCCGGACGCGAGAGGTCGCCGCCGCCGATCGCCGCCACGAGGACACGGCGGTGCTCCGCCCAAGCCGGGCAGACCTCCACCGTATGCTCCACCGTGTCCTCCGGTCGATTCACACAATGATAACACCCGGGCGTTTCCTCCCGCCTTATCCGAAACAGGAACCTCCCGAAACAGCCATGTCCGGTGAGGACCTGCGTCAGGCGGAAGGTGAGGACGCCGTGGCGTCTCTCAAGCCACTCCTCAAAGAGGGGTCTTACCGCCGCAATTGTGGCGTGCCCTGCGCTGGGTTGCGACAGTCGCACTCTCCATGCCGCCATGAGATCCCGCCGGAGCTCTGTCCACTGTGCCGCGATTACTCGCGGCAGCGGAGTTACGCCCCGGCGTTTCGCCTCCTCGCGCCACTCCCAAACGTGCGCGAGGACCTTTGCCTCCAGACATAATACATGCTTTACTCAACTAGCCTTCAAAACCGACATAGTTCTTTCTGCTCACTCGCACTCCGACCCCCAAGATACACGCTCTGCTTAGTTTGGGGATCAACGGTCAAACCAAAAAATTGTGATGTACAAACTTAACTGTGCTAATGTAAAATTACTGTCTGTCATCACCTTTTCCTTTAGCCAATAAAACTTTTTGTATTTTTGTATTTTTTTTGTATAATCGTAATCTGCGTTCACTTGCAATATTTTTGGCTCCGACTCCAAATATTGAGCGTAAAGTTTAACCAGCCCGCCACGCTTGGCTCATCAATTTCTCTTACTTTTTATTATAACCCCGCCGAGGTGTGGATGTTCCAGGCATTTCTTCGCTCACAGTTACTTATTCTTTTATTAATAAAAGTTTATGCTCCCCTTGTTCACCCCTCCTCTTTTTGCGATTATTTATTGCGATAGATGTATATTATAGGGTCTAATATCACGTAAATGTGTCTTTATGTAATTTTTCTTAGTAGTAAACGTTTTGTGATGGAGCTCGTCCGGGGATGTACATATTTCCGTAGTCAAGAAGTACTGGGATTTCTTTATAATTTAAAAAAAAAAACTGTTTAAAGGGTACAATTAAGAAATAAATTTGTCAACCCCTGAAGGTTAATTATTCCTACTTTCACCTTATTATATTTCCAACTACGTCAGGTCAACATTTTGAATGAAAACACACTTCAAAAAGATGACATTCGCCCGCTATATGGGAAAGAAATTTGTCTAAAAATTTTAAGAAAGAAAGAAAAATATTTTCTTTGGCACGCACAGGAAATACAGTAAGTAGAAAAGGAGCATTTAAAACTAAAAAAGATATATCATATTTTTGCGAAAAACAAATAAAAACAAAAACGCCTGCGCGAGGCCGAAAAAGGTTCGTATCTCAATATAATGACGCAATATTGCTTAATATGATCGCTTCTTGACCGCACGTACTGGTTTATTTACAGGCATTTGAGACATATTAGCTTTTGTTTTTGAGATGCTAATACATCAGCAAAATTGTAGCTTTCCATAGACGTTGTTGATCACTACCATCATGGCCATCCATTTGCCATCTAACAAAATAACCTAATTTTGAATAAAGTAGTAGAGCTTTCTCACAAACCCTTTTTCCTGCCATAGACAAAGAAGGCTTCCTTCATTTTCATATTGCCCCATAAACCACGCTTCGAAGTTCGTTTTATTAACTACATCATGACATTGGCAGAATTTTACAATGACGGGGTAACAAAGGGTTAATTAATTCATAGTACTTACACTAGCTCTATATGTGCTTGTCATCGCGTGATTTGGTCAGGTCAGGTCAAGGTTTTCGAGACCCATTTAAATATAAAGGAAGTATACGGTGTGCATGCTATTGTTGAACATAAGATTGGCAGCAGAATGAATTTCGACCTAAGACTGAATTTGACACTACTTTCAGGATTTTCTTGTTTGAGTTTCCCTAATAAACGCAAGAACGAAAGAAATGTAATAAGAATGAATTTGGGCAGCTGTAGTAAGAAGAGTTTTGGCCTTTCCAATGAAGCTTCATCGACTCTCATCTCATACCTTTATACAGGGTGGCAGGGACATCGACGGGCAACCTGTTACCATGGATTGATTGTTTTTTGGGTGGGAAATCATCAATTGACCTCTCCCGCTCTGGGCGGAGCGAAAGGGCGTATCAGACTCTTACTGACTAAAACCCACCCGTGTTCCTTCAGTTGCCTGTATGCCAGGGCCACGGTAACTCTTTCGAACAATCCGCGACGCCGGCAGATTCTGAAACCTCCTGTGTTGAAATTTTTCGTCAGTTATTTAAAAAAAAATTGCTGTTACATACATTTTTTCCGCGTAGGTATTTGCACTTTTCTATGAAAGAGCCGATTTTTTTTTTAAACCTTCAAAAATTTCTACGCTAGAGGGTCTAGAATCATGTGCTGAAGTCATGGTTACAGTTTTCGCGTCGATGGCCCTGCCAGCCTGTATATTACAAAGAAAGTATGGGTCAAAGGCAGCCCATGTTTTCGAGATCCTTATCATTGTAACCAATATTTTTGAGATATTATTTAGAGCCTACAGAAACGTAAACGATATAATAAAGATGGTATTCGGCGATACACTTTATACATAGCCAAATTTTGTAAGCAATATATACATATAGTATCTTAAACTATCTTCATGCCGATTTGGGAAGGAAGCCAAATTCTTTGATGTTTATCTACCCGCATAAGTTATGAAAGGAAAGGGTTACGGTGTTCATAGTAGATAGGCATTCCGAAATCGTGAAGACATGTTTGGAACCCGTCAGTACAATCTTTACGGACACATTTTCAAGGTTTCAAAGGTTTTGCTTATCTTTAGTTCTGACCGCGGTTTCGGCTCTGATTTTTGCATTTTATCATTCGAAGGGATTTCTGGGAGTACCGGGATCGAGAAGTTTTTGTGGGCTATGGCATTGAGTACCATGGATTTCCTTATTTTTATGGATACTGTTCGGATCTTACCAAGACGGGGCATAGCTGCGACTGAATCGAATATTTGACTGTATCACAACACTATTTAATATAACTGATAATGAATTAAAATTACATAATTTTTACGATGGGTGCTGTATAAATGACAGAAGGGGTTTATAATAATAAAACTTTATTTTGGGTGGCATAGACCCATAGAAACCTTAATCTTGTAAATTATTATTTGCCATGACTCGCCATACCTACACAAGACATGACCCACTGATTCTGAAAGGGACAGTGAAAACGTACAGCTATTGCGTTCAGAATGCCGTTGTTGCTACCCCGTGTACGGGCCAGCAGGGGAGCTGCTTTTTTGCGCATGATGGCCTGGAAACTATCAGTGCGCGCTTAAGTAAACAACCCAGAGGCAGACCCAACAACATCCTGAACGCATTATTGTACTGTGTGTTCTGTAGGCTCGCTGCGTATATCTCACCCACAGGCCGCTTGAGTAGAAGGACTGGCAATAAGCTTTGAATAACGTAACCTTTACTTCGCTCGTGCATCGTGCGAACCTGCGTGTGAGCATATTAGCTCTCACCGCCAGAGCCCTGCGCTCCCGTTCCATATCCTCATTTTCCCTGAGATCACCTATCATAATGTGACCCAGATATTTAAAAGATTAAACCTGCTTTAGACCTATTCCATTGAAACATACAGGAGGCACATGTTTGCCTGACTTAAATACTAAAATTTCACTCTTATTAGAGTTATATTGTAACCCATGCGCCTCCGCTACTTCTCACAAATAGACACAAGTTTCCATAGCCCGCTTATCTATAATTAATTAAATAAAACGATACTTATTTATTCTACGAATCTATAATGAGATTAAGTTCACGATACAAAAGTGACTTATCCTAATGTTTGATCATAATATGCTTAACTGTACTACCTAAAGCCAGAAACTATGAAAAAAACATACAAAATTGTCAGATTGTCCCCTGTCACCTGTCACATGTTTTTTTTTTTTTTTTTTTTGGTGGGAAATCATCAAATGACGTCTCCCGCTCTGGGCGGAGCGGAAGGGCGTGTCAGACTCTTACTGACTAAAACCCACCCGTGTTCCTTCAGTTGCCTGTGCGCCAGGGCCACGGTAACTCTTTCGAACAATCCGCAGCCCCGGCAGGCATCGGTCCTATCGGACCCCGTCAATTTTGCTGACATCTCTTTGAGGCGCGCGTGGAACACGACGCGCCGTCGACCCGGGCCTGGTCCTTACCGGACGGCGAGCGTAGGTTTTAATAAATAAACCCCAGATTGTTAGTCTATTTATGTCTTTATCGAAAACGTCCCTGGTCAAATTCTCCTAGTTGAGTAAATCCAGTAAATTCGAATCTCTTTCGTTGCCCGTAGGGTCCAAAACTCCGAGTAGTCATCTGACCGTGCTGTGTCACCGCTGCTAATGACTCGTTCGTGTTTGCCATCCAGAAAATCCACACGAATGTTAGGATTGGAATCCCAAATCACTTGAATATTCGAACTTTAAGACGAATGTTGTTGAAACTATGTTTGAAGATAGTTCGATGTCGGAATAGGTACCTTAAACACAGAAAATTGCCAGAGCATGCGAGTTATAAAAATAATGATGGGTCGCTTTGGCCGGCGTTGCGTAGATCTTGAGATGAACCTTCGTGACAGACGGACAAAAAAGTGACCTCATAAAGGTTCCGTTTTTCATTATTAGGTCGGAACCTTAAAAATAATAAAATATACATGGATCCTTATTATAAAAGCTTCAACACAAGCCAGACAATTTCTCTCACAATTTCTTATAAACGTTATTGAGTAACCCAAATTATTTACCTCAATTTTTTCCTACTAACTGTTGTATTTACGTTATCACGAAATAAGGGCCAAAGAACACGGCAGGGGAACCCGGGACGTCATTCCTGGTTTTATATTTATTATATCCGCCTCCCCTGTACGCTAATAAACTACTTTTTCAACGACCAATGCCAGGGGTTTTTATAGAGCCGTCTTTCTTTGTAAAAATATATTTTTATTTATTTTGTTTTAGTGCTGTGCTAAATTTTTGTGGTTCTTATTTGTGAGGCTATAGATATTTTTATTTTGTGAGATAAGTTGAATTGAAATTCTTATTAAAATTTCTTATCTGTATATTTAGGTGTCTTGTTTTTCTTTTATGAATCTTTTTCGAGGCTAGACTAAGGTTATACAATAATTCTCTTATAACACTAATTAGTTACTTAGGTACTTGTACGACAAATTTTAGGTGACTGAATTTTTTATTTTAGACGACTAACATAAGTTTGAAGTACGTTATTGTTAACCAGGCCTTAATTTAATCAATTATTGTTTAACATAATTTCTAAATACAATTTAAGCTTTTAATATTTTATAGGATGTTCCTAAAAGCTGAATAGATTATTCCATTTCATTGTAGTTTTGGTAAAAATGAAATCCGATTTGTTATTGCTGTAATGTAACATTTTGTAAAACAAATTACTAGACTAAATAAAATATCAACTGTAAGATATTTTCACAGTCTGATTTTCGCGAGTTTTTAATTCAATGAACAATAATTTGACAGCATTTCATAAAATAATAAATTAAAATACTTGTTAAGAAAACATCGTTTTCTGTTTCCTTAATGAACATTGACAAATAGCGTTAGTTCAAAAAAGGAAAATTATTAAAATTTACTTGTTACGAAACCCATAATTTATAAATTTAATAGATACCTACCTGTCTAATTATAACCTACAAAGAATTAAAGGATGTAATTAAGCACTTACCGGTAATAAGTTTGAAGCTATGTACCTACAAACAGTTCAATTAAATCGTGTATTTTTTTGTACTTTGTTCCGACTGGATAATTCAATTCAATTCAATTTATTTATATCGGAAAAAATAAACATCCATATTGTATTAGTATAAAATAAACTTAGAAAAATATGTAAGAAGCATTAAAATAACAAAAAAAAAATTACAATCAAAACCATAAATTAAATTACAATCAAAATCAAATTTCCAAACAAAATTTAAATTACACATATTACACATAATGAGTACGTACATTATTTTATATTATTTATTTATATAATCTAGCACCCAAACAGGTACCGATATTCTAAGTTTAAATTGTGTACGTATGAATGGTCTTGTACAGGTAGGAACCTATAATGTATTACAATCAGTATTTATGGTGTTCCTTGCTTTCAAAGAACCTAACTAATATTATAAAATCTGAGTGAGTTTGTTTGCTACGCTGTCACGCTAAAACGGCTGAGCAGGTTTGGATGGAATTTGGCACACAGTTAAACCATGACCTTGCTAAGGACATAGGCTACTTTTCATCCTGGATCGCTAACGAAGTCGCGGGTAACAGCTAGTACGTTTACAAAGAAAAGTCCAAAAACTGATCACAGCTAGTGCAGCTTGATAGATCTACGCAGATGTAATTTGGCCACGACCCCTCAAATACGAACTCGTAAAGTATCTAATCAAATTACCAGAAAATTTTAATGAACTTTTTGCATCAAATTCATAACCATTTCATGAAATTTAATCTCTCAATAAATAAATAATGCCTATCGTAACGAGTGTAATCGCCTAATTTCGCTATATTATTTTAATTTTCAAACGGAAATTTTAATTAACAATCGCGTATTCAATTTTGTTTTGTTAAAATAATTATCGTTAATTTTAACGATAACTGCTGATGCTGCCGCGAAAAAGACTGTACATTTGGCCATATAGCCAAAGAGCCAAAAATAGCTATATGGCTAATTGGCTTCTTACGTTTCCGTACATGTAATATTCACGACTTTTCCTTATGAAATCCGGGGGTTATACCGTCATATATGACTAAACATTTATCTTACTTTTGGGAGCAACTTTTGTACAAGGGTTTATCCGGAGTGACCCACAGATTAAGCTCGCCTATCTTTTAGTCATCACGTTTAAGTCCAACATACACCTTTTAATTAACACCTGAAAATCATGAGGATTTCGAAATTTTGGCACGTATGAATACAAAAGATACTCCGGTAGAGCTAATTGTGTAGGTATTATTTCGATGGCGCTTGTACCAAAAATCGATGACATAACACAGTTGGTTTTGTAAAACAAATTTAGAATGTTGATTTATGTTTCATAGTTTTAAGCCCCGTGTGAATATTTTACATATTTTCAAGACTTTCAAGCCTCGTGTAAAAAGGTTACTTCTAGGGTAACATACACCATGATTAACCGAGTCATCGCTTACCCTGTCGTCAGCCTAAAGTAATTAAAAAATTTGATTTTTAAGGTATTGCATAGCTTTTATCGCGGGCTTTGAGCGCGGCGACCGAATCAAGAAATTCCGTAACGAAAATAAAACCTAACACCCCCCACTCCGCCTGCCATGTAGCTCGGCCGAGCGTTCGCTTAACGTGTATGTATATGGTACGACTGTACTGAAATTAATATCAAAGAAAAAAAAAAATATATAATTGCATAAGTTGATAAAAAATGCTATGCAATAGCTTTACCGCGGCCGTCCCCGAGTGCCACACATGTTTTTTTATTATTAATTAGATATCTGAGAAAACAGTTCAAGCCCAAAACCTTACCAAACCTGATATTTACCAGCCATTAGGCTCTACCGCCCCGTTGTTATTTATTTTAATTATTTTTCACCATCCATCAACATCATTTTTCCACAGACTTAAAGGCTTAATTTGAAACAAAAGCAAAAAGTTTTTAATTAACGTAACTGTTTAGGTCTGCCAATGTATCCAGCGTATTTGCTGTAAAGTTAACCTAGATTTTTTCACTAAGTGAAGTAGGAAAGTAGTTTACGAGGTTTTCAGGTATAGTGTACACTGATGGATTGCCAATAATTAAATATCATTGAAATTGTTTTCAATAAATTATATATAATTATTTATGAATAACTAGCTTTTGCCCGCGGCTTCGCTCGCGTTAATTTAGACTTTGACTATCAATTCGGGTTATAATTCAAATATGAAATATGATTCGAAAGACACGTGGTGCCATCTATCATCATAAGAACGTTATTGTTATTTTCCTCGAGAACAGTACTTTTTTGCGGGATGAAAGGTACCCTATGTCCGTTTCTGTACCCCTGACAACGTATATGCAAAATTTCAGGATGACCGGTTCAGTGGTTTAGGCGTGAAAAGGTAACAAACAAACAAACAAACTTACTTTCGCATTTATAATATTAGTTAGGAATTAGGAATAGGAATTAGTTAGGATAGGATTAGGATAAAGTCACATTTAGGTATGCACTAGGAGAGTAAACTACGAATAAAATCGACACGTATACGAAAAAAATAAAACGAAACTATTACAGAAACAAAACAATAATAACGTAAATTAAAAAGTAGTTACAAACTTCGTTGAAACAATACAACAAATAATAAGTTGTACACTTATCTAATTGTTGGTTAAGACCAATAACGTCCAACTATATTGTACAGCCATAACTCGTTGACAAATCACCACAACTTTACACCTGGAATACAAAATTTCTAAATTCCAACCACTAACTGCAATTTCGTCGTGCCAATTCTGCAATCACAAAAGCTCGATCCAATCTAAGTAGCATAGGTACTACAGCCGTACCACAGAAGAGTTCGGTAGGTACAGAAGACCAGCTCTATACTCCTTACAACGAGCGAAAATAGGCGCACGCACACATAGACGCGTACGAAGATCTCAAACTGTGACAAACAAATGCCGGTCACGAGTACACTTGCACTCACTCTACAGCGCTACAAAGTTCTTTTAGGGGGTGGTCGAAAGCGGAACTAATGCCGCCATCTTTTTTTTTATAGGTAGGCACAAATTTGTACCAACAGTGCCTGTCAACGTCATTCGAATGCCAAAAGATCCTTCTATCTGTGTACATGAGAGTGTGTCTATGTGTGCGTGCGTTTTTGCTCGTTGTATGCGGCCGACCTTCTGTTCCTATCTATTCTGTGATAGGTACAACAGCCGTCGGTTATAGTCGGGTAAAGTCGTGCATACTCGCCAGTGTACATGAGGCTTAATTTCGACCGCGGGTTGAAATCTGGAGTACCGTTAAGAAAATAACCCCGTTGAATATTCAGAAGCTAAACAACGCTCTATCGCATGGCTTGTTTTCATTAGCATGATTGGACTGACCCCATTAAATATCCACCATAACCTCATGTACAGTGTAGCGTTATTAGAATTTCTAAACGGATAAAAAAAGGTTTGAAATGCTGAACTTTCGCTTGTGTTGTTTATTGAAAGGACTGGTGAGAGTTTTTTTTGTGTTTTTAGTAATGTGAGGGCCAGTAGCTATTAATCATCCGCTTTTATGTGACAACTCCTGTTTGAGTAAGAATCTATTTGATGTCTCCTGATTTTAATTTAAAATGAGGACTAAGTTTCCGTTTACATAGTAACAAAAACAATATGCGGCGGATATAGCAGGTCTTAATTAATATTTTATGATTTCGAAAATCATGTAGATTCTCGGTTTATTTTATCCGTTTTTACGGCAACACTACAGAACTGACTTACTGTTATACTTTGCAAAGATACAACATTTACATCTGTAGCGGTATCTACATCGCCACATGCGAGCTACGCGTCACATTGACGTCACGGAAAATTCTGTATCGCGCAAGCAAAGTTTACCGCGTAACTAGCATATATATACAACATCCCGACATCAAACGTCGGGCAGTTGCCCACCAGATACAACACCCGTCTGGTCGGAGGATCCTCCCTTTTCTATGTCGAGGATGAGTGAATTTTACACCCTGTTCCTCATACCTCTATACATCAAAGAAAATTAATAATATTTATGCGTAACGATGAAGCTGGCACAGGAGCGTGGGAATTGCCATAAGAAAAGAGAGGTCTATGCCCAGCAGTAAGAGAAGTTGGGCTGTGGATGGTGATATCGCGTAACTTAGGCACGATTCAAAAATATACCTCAACGCTTTAAATATGCTTCGTCAAAACTATGATCCGCATTCATAAGATACGTAGAACACTCGTGGTGGGGTGTAATGCCCAACAGTGAAAATGTTATGTACTTGGTATGTCAACTTGTAAGGTATGTTATGTAAATGAATAGACGAACGATGCCCTTGATGGATTTATTGCTAATAAATATAATTACACAATAATTTAACTTAAATGTTATGTTAGAGAAATGCACAGCTAAACAATATTGATGTGCATAGATGAGTGTGGCGTAGTTACCACCAAAGGTCAATGTACAGCGTAGCTCTTACAACGCGTATGCACATTAATTTGAGTAAGTACCGGTTAGTAGTAGTCAATGAAAGCTTGAGTACTACTTGGAACCAATTTGGAATTTGGTTTGTTAATTGACAAAACCGCACCTCGTAATAGGAGCTAAGTTGTCGCTTAATTTAACGTGTCTCTGTATATAAGTCTGTGCACAGACCTGAGTCAATAAGACTGTCTTAAAAACACAAAACAAATTCAAATTCTAAGTAGTTAAAGCGTTATAAAAACCGTATTTTTTCATTTTATTTATTCGGGATAATTGATAAATGATTTATTTCTGCAAGTAGGTTTGTACAAACATTTACACGTCAATCATATTTGTTAAACTAGATGAGGTCGGCGTTTCCTATCTGACTACACGGACACAAACTATACGGTCACGGTCACTTTTAAAGTCCAAACATAATTTTGGTCAGATCATGTAAAGACCATGTAGATTTGTGTCTGAAATGGTCTTTTGAGGAAAAACCACGCAGATTGAGTGGACCTGTCCAGTCAGTGAGCGCATTTCTCAGTAATCGTGCAGTTCAACTCAGAACTTATGAAAACAAACAATTACACATAAAGAACTACAAAAAGGTAGGATACAGAAATGATACAATGTGAAATCAACCACGTTCTCCACAGATACACAATGAGACAATTTGGAAAATTTTAAGACTAGCGTTGTAAACAATAAAAAAGAGGAATATTAATAGTAAAGTATCAACAAAATACAAAGCTGTCAATAGTGCCACATAAGTAGAACAATAGTGGCACATACATTTTTCAATATGTTTAGTAACTTAAGTCTAAACTTTCTATGCAGTAAAGGAAACAGATCCAAACTGCAGAAATTCTTATTAAAATTGGTCGTAAGGCGGCAAAGAGGCGCACGCAAGCGGCACGGCGCGGCATTTGTACTACTTTTCAACCAGACAAAACTATCCTGACGTAACAACGTGGACCATTGGTATGACAACTACGAAAGTCAGGGTTTGCAGAAGTATTGTTTACTAGCATCTACTAGTTTTACTGCGTCATGTTCGTGAACGGGCGCCGTCAGTAGGGACTGGTCATTTCTGAGCTACCACGGTTTATTTTAATTTAATTTAATATTTGAATTGTTTTTGTCTTTTAATGATGGACGCTTTTAACGTTCTGCATCGTTCTCACATGCAGAATTTCAACATGAATGATGTAATCAATATTTTGTAACCATATTTTGATTTAAAAGAGTATCCATGGAATTTCTTGCCTATTCTTCTCCATAAGTACCTACTACGCTTTGGAATGGGCAACTAGCTTCATCTTACTGACTGACCGACCCCTTGACAATTCAAAAGTGCCTGTAATTGGTTTATTTGAAATAAAAGCTTTGAGTTTGAGTTTGAGTTTAGCATCAGACGCTTCGTCCGGGTGAAATTTCTTGTTTTAACATAAAATATTCACTGGCACTCATAATTCATAATCTTTATTTTGCCAAAAGAATAACAACCTTACAAAATAATGTACACCAGTACTTATTTTCTATAAATCAAAAAGAACTATGACACCCAATTACTCGGCAATACTGTAGCTTCCCATTAATGAAAGAATTTTAGGAATCGGATCAGTAGGTCCGAAGATTACCTCTTACATACAAAGCTCAAAAATTTTACCTCTTTAGTACAGATTGTTAACTTTGGTTGAACATTGAGCAGCATATCAAACATGTTTTTCAGGTCGAAGATACAAAACAAGCCCAAGGTGTTTCATTTATTATTCCGTTACATAATAAATTTCACAACCCGAAAGCCTCGTAGCTTATACGGCCAGTCGTCATTGACATAATGTTACTCCCTTTACGAATCCCACGCGACGGTTATGAGCGGACAATATCACAAATTGACTGCCATCACAAATTCGCATAATTTTCACCCAAAATACCATTTACCATAAAATTATGTTCACGGCAAGTCGAACTCGAACCAAGTCACAGTGAACGAACATTTGATACGTGTGGAACAGATTCAGAAATTACGCTGAAACTAATTTCTAATAAATCAAACGGTTTTCCTTGCGTATGGATTTTCGCGTTGCTCGACGTGATTTAGTGGAGACCTAAAGCGCCATCTATCGTGTACCAATAAAGGCAGTAGTAGAGTTTTTAATTTATTCTCTTTTAGCTCGGACGGAATATCGAACTGAATTATTTTGGAGGTTGTTTTGATATTATGAACTTTTAGTGGAACGAATGATAGTTTTGTGTTTTTCATCTTTGTGGGTTGTGTTTTATTAATGATCGATTAAAATGATTTATTTTATTTTCTTTTTATGAAGCATACTGTCTTAGCATACTTAGTTACATATAAAACAAAAAGTATTTTAATCGTATTAAATGCTCGTTAATTAAAGAACAAACACGTGTCTTTTGTTTTTATGCTGCCTAACACGGCAGCGTAAAACCAACATAGACATTTAATAATGACGGATCCACCATTGTTTTTTATTGTTTTCCCTAAGGAGCCAAGGTGGGGACGTACCTATGTGTGGATAATAAGGCGGGAATTAGAAACACGTACAGTTGTCCCTTTTATCTTTATTAAGGCAAAACAATTCTTTTAATGGTTGTTATTGTTTATGTTTTATGTTAATTTTTTTTGTTTGTTTTTATTGGGTTATTTTTGTTTGTTTCTTGGTGGTAGGGATATATTTTCTAAAGGGTTTTGGAATCACCCTTTTTTTTTCGGGTGAGAAATCATCAAATGACCTCTCCCGCTCTGGGGGGAGCGGAAGGGCATTTTTTTTTTTTTTTTTTTGGGTGGGTAATCATCAAATGACCTCTCCCGCTCTGGGCGGAGCGGAAGGGCGTGTCAGACTCTTACTGACTAAAACCCACCCGTGTTCCTTCAGTGCGCCAGGGCCACGGTAACTCTTTCGAACAATCCGCAGCCCCGGCAGGCATCGGTCCTATCGGACCCCGTCAATTTTGCTGACATCTCTTTGAGGCGCGCGCTCTCACCACTGCTCTCAAAACGGTGAAGAAAAACATCGTGAGGAAACCGGCATGTCCTAGAACCAAGAAATTCGAAGATATCTGACATCTACCAACCCACGCTGGGCCCGCGTGGTGGAATACGGACCACCCCCTCTCACAGAGAGGAAGCCTGTGTCCCAGTGGGGACGTTATAGGCTGATTATTATGAGGATTAGCCTATAACGTTCAGCCTTAAGTCCTGACTTCCTGAGTCGAGCTGCAGGATTACTGACAAATGCGTGCACTGACTGGACAGGTTCACTCGATTTGTGTGGTTCTTTCCTCAAAGACCATTTCAGGTACCAATCTACATGGTCTTCACATGATCTGACCAAGATTATGTTTGGACTTTAAAAGAGACTGTGACCTCTGGGTTTGTTTCGGCCTTTCTTCTCAGAGTAGTGAGATAGGAAACGCAGACCTCATCTAGTTTAAAAAATATGATTGACGTGTGAAAGTGTTTGTACAAACCTACTTACAGAAATAAAATAATTTATCAATTATCAGAACAACATTTCATGTCAAGGGTACCTACTCAGACAATAAAATTTAATCAACAAAATGACTTGCTTAACAATGTTCAGCCGGTGCAACTTTTATTGTTGAACCGAGAACAAAGACGCAGTATGCTTACATATCTAAGGGTCAGCCAATATTTGTTAGGCAAATTGCTGAGCCACAGTGCCAATCAAGTGCTCCACATAATCACTCAGTGTTGTCCCCTGTAACGCTTGTAACTACGATAAAACAGTCTGTGCTAAGAATTGATTCCATGAAGGACAAAATCGTGACTGCCAATTTGATATTGCTTATATCGGTCTTCAAAAAAAAGAAGGGATTGTGTATTTGAAGCGATCTTTGTAAATGGGAAGTGACGTCATAAAACTTAACATAACATCGTGCCTATTATAGCAGAAGGGTTAGGCAGAGTTTCACTTATATTGCACCAAAATTTCGCTTGTCATAAAAACATTTTACATTTAGTGTAATATTTTTATTTTTTTTATAAAAAAAAAACTGCAATTGATGTGATTTTGATTAATTTTCCTAATTGAATAGCTTGTTTTTTTTCCCTTGACTCCGATTTAACTTATTAACTAGGATACCACAAATCCATAAAGGTGATCAATATCGGAATAACGTACCTTACTACAACACGAAAAAATAGAAAACAAAGATATAAAATGTTCTTTTTTTTTCGATTACATTACAAGCTATATGTGAGTGCCTACTAATCAGTCAATAGTTTTTCTAGGGTTCCGTACGGGACTCAATTACCAAGGCTCCGCTGTCCGCCCGTCTGTCACAGGGCTGTATCTTTTAAAATTTCACAGAGTATGTACTACTATAGCTGCTATAACACTAAATAATACAAATTAAAACTAAGTTAAAAATTAAAGGGGGTCCCCCATACAAGAAACGTGTTTTAAATATAATGTAGTGTTAAATATTGTACGGTGGTACGGAACCGTTCGTGTGCGAGTCCGACCCACACTTGATCGCTTTTTTTGTAAGTAACATAAGTTACAAGTCATATATAAGGTATAAGAACAAACACACACAAAAAAAAACACAAAAAAAACACACTTCCTCTCTCCTTAAACATCATCATTACATTTAGTTTCCTTGCTCTTGTTTCATGTTTATTATTGTATATATTATATGTAGATAAGTATATAATATGTTTTATGTATGTATGTATTTGTTGTATATGTAAATGGTACACCACTGACTACCTGCATTATTGTCTCTCCTTCTCCCTTGAATCCATCCAAAGGTTGTCTGTAAAAGATCGCTTTTAGCGATAAGACCGCCCATTGTGTCACCCTGTGTAAAATGTCTACATTTATATCTGTAATTTTTATGGTGTACATAATAAAGAGTATTCTATTCTATTCTATTCTATAAGTTTATATTCCGGTAAGAACATTGCGATACTAATCTACCTAGAACGTCTTTATCAACGCCTATTACGATAATAACATGAAACTACAAAAAGACAATATATCCTGTCGATTGTAGCTGTCACTCAAACAGCCATTAAGTCTAATGTTGACATATTAATAATGGCTTATGTTATTTATATGTGACAAATAATATTATGTAATATAAATGTGCGCGCGCGTTGCGGGACGGAATTCGCTCGCATCGATTGTATCAACAAACTTTATGGAAGTTTTCAAACTGGCATGAAGAGTCACATGACATCCTATCATTAAAACATTCGAGGTGCGAAGTCGCGTTCCGAGTCCTGCAGGCGTAGCATGACGCTTTCTATTTCTTGGAAGACAAGACATAGCTATTTCCATACTAAGTGAAATTTCGTTTCTCCATTTTTGACATCGCACCGTAAAAATCCTTCTACAATCCGTCATTTTGTCTTTCGGTTCTACCGATCGTTGTCTAGGTCCTTTTATATGTAGACTATTTCAGATATATTATTATTCAGATATATTTATAATGGCCGACTAATTATTCTTTTAAGTATGGCTTAACTTATTATCATGATTATTATAGCCCGTAGCAACACGCATTGCTTTATTATTCGTTATTATAAATAGGGTACCTAATAAGTACGTTCTGAACAACGGTGTGAAAGCGCCAACCCTAGTCCATTCGTGCTAAGTATCATTTAGTAATGCACGCACTGTAATTAGATTAACTCTTAGCGTAATTTGCACTGTAACTCTGGGGATTAAAGTTCATTTTAACGCTTCACTATTTTGTGGTTCTAGTAGGGAATAAAGTTTTAAACTTTAGATGCATTTGCATTGTTACAATGGACACACTCATGAGTAGTTTAATGTCCATTCTCCAGTGTCCACTTCTGAACTTAGTTATATTCACGTTCATTGATGAACTTTGCATTTTATCTACACGTAATCTAACCAAATTATTACATTTTCAGAAAATACGGATAATTATTAAATAAATTGTTCGCTATACGAACGAATACTTAAGTGATAAATCGTGGAAATAATTAGGGAATAATAATATTAATCATTCATCGGAAAATGTTCTTTTAGGAAATCACGTAGCTTTACCAGGAAAATCTGAAAAATTTAATAATAATTTTACTCATAAAAAGTTATTTTCATATCTTTTCGTAAGAACATGGCCTCTTATCTTAAAACAAAGTAAAGAAAATTACACTTCATCGTTACCTTAGTCAGATAAGGGCAGAAAAACAAAAGGGTACCTGTAAAGGTAGGAATACACTTACATAGCTTCTATCTTTAGCAAAGTATTTTTTAGGGTTCTGTATCCCAAGGGTGCCAACGGGACCCTGTTACTAAGGCTCCGCTGTCCGTCCGTCCGTCCGTCTGTCTGGCACAGGTAAGTATATTTTGAACCGTAATAGGTAGACACTTGAAATTTTCACAGAGTTTGTATTCTACGGCCGCTGTAAAAGCAAATAATAAAAATAGAATTAAGTTAAAATTAAAGATTTTGAATACGAGAAACGTGTTTATTTACTAAATTATTTCAAAAAAATGTACTGTTAAACATTGTACGGTGCTCCGGAACCCTTCTTTTACAAAGACATCTAATTAAAGACAGTAGCCATCGTTCAGTCTGTGTATAAAATTTTAAGCCGAATCGATTTGTCATGACCCACTTCTGCAGCTCGTACAAAAAGTCAAAACAATATTGTTGTAACACTAACAAGCGTAAATAAAATCCTACAGTGCAATCCCGTGCCACTATTGGTACCACTCCGATTCGTAAACTCCGAGCGCTCTATTTTACCGCGTAGTACATCAATGGGAAAATCGGATCGCGGGAATAATATTAGAACATCATCTGTTTAATTTTTCCTCAACTATATCGGGGTCGGCTTTCAGACTAATCAGATGCAACTGAAAAACAGTATTTTACATGGAGACACTGCCTTTCTGACCTCCACAACCGAGTTGTACAAATTTCGGATTTCTGACTACGCGTCACAACTGTGAAAGATCTAAGATTGACAGCCAGGACCGTCTTTGCGAGGCACGGAGGTAGAAGTCTCAATATAATACGGATGGTAACCCATCCCCGGCAAGCTTAGCTTAACCTTAATCGATCGACCCGTGATGCTGTTACTTACCCACGAGCCCGACACTTAGCTACGAGACGCTCCTGAATATTATTAGAGCATCTCAACAAATTCCTGTTCGAAGGAAACTAAACACACTTAATCTCAGCAATCTAAATATAAAAGCGGCAACAGTTTCTCGGGAGGATTTGTTAGAAAATCAAAGCAATTTACGCTCGTCAAGGGGAGACTGCGGCTGACACGCCCATTTGTCTCGAGAAGTCGGGACTGCCAACCGAACGTTCGACGGTATTTTGCGAAATGAGAAAGCTTTGAGACAGGATAACACCGCTTTAAGTGGAGGTTACCTAATGGCTGCGAAATATGTCGCAGCTTTTAGAATAAATCGATAAATCGCTCGAGCGGAGCAGAGTAACTTTTTGAGAGGAATGCGTGAGATTGAGTGGATTAAGATATCGGCTTATTACGGGAATGGATTGAGCGCGTAACAACAAATAGCTTTCTGCTTTTTTCGTTTTGTTTGCGATAAGCATCGCATCTGTTTAGTGATTCGCGTACATTGATTTTATTGTCTAGAAGTCAATCTGCAGCTGATTTTAAAACCGAAAATAAACCCAAACAAAAAATAATTCTGAATGATTTTCGTTATTCAGCTGATACAACCACCCTGAATTTGTAAAAATCGGTTCGAACTGTTTTAACGCAACACAGCAGCTTTGAAATTTCAGGTATTTGATATCCGATACATGTGAATGAAACCCGTCGTAATTGATACAAAATTACAAGCGATACGATTACGCGATGGCATAGAAGTGCGATTGGGGTTACAAATCAGAGGCGTCTATTCCGCTATAGAAACCTACCGCAATTTAGCCACTACATACATTATATATAAACTTAAACTCACATCTTTTCCCATGGGGACAGGCAGAAACTACAGCACGCCACTTGCTACGATCCTTAAGTACTTATTTTGCTTCGTTTACATTCATACATCTGGGTCATACACGCACGCTAGCAACTATGAGTAAAAAAATATCGGTTAATCTAAGTATTCGTTCCAAAAACTTCCTTTTTTATATTTCTTATTCTCTTAATTTATAGCACTCCCGAGTATGTCACGTACAGTTCATGACTAGTTACTAAATTGCGTGCTAGGCTTGAAAATCAGGCAAGAAATCGATATTCACATAAATCAAGCGCCCAATTTGAGATACGGTACTCAATATATCAAATGTAAGACATTCAAAGTTACAAGATTTCAACTGTCATTGTAATTCGCACGCCATTTAAAACCGACAACTTAAGTATATAGTACCATGTCATTAGAATATTACTAGATACATGATAAAATCCGATACGATATTCCGAGTACTATTTTTATCGATACTATCGATAATATCAAACCTACTTTCCGTAAACCTGACATCGAAATATTAATTATTCAGGACCACTTGTTGTCGCCAAAAATTTAGCATAAAATAATGTGACTCTTATAGTCTAAAAGGCCTAGTACGCAAAATCTCTAATTTATAAAAATAAAATAAAATTTATTATGATGAGCATTCGGTCACTTCCTAAATCCATCGCTTTCCCTCCCATAATGATTGAGAGACGAAAGGACTTACTTCGGCCATCTCCTTAATGTCGGAAGCAGTTCCGTTCGCAATGCACGTATGGAGTCGATATATTATATAAGACACTTCGCTTTATGACACCGCTGAAATCACATATTTATAATTACGTGCGCGCACGCGCAATTTCTGGAACTTTTATAACCGCCATAATTTCGGGCTGTTAATACTGCAACCTATTAACTTTGAGTGAACATTATTCGTGAGTGAAGTGTAGTGATCTCGTGCCAAAGAAAACACCGACTAATGAAGCTACGTGGAGCCAGCTAGCTACACAGTCCACACCAGTATTCCAGGTCTAATCCTTACTCCCTTCCTCAGCGACAAATGCTCTCTTCGAACACGTCACGTAATTAGTAATGAACCCGCGCACAATACCTAAAATCACTGCAAACGTACTACACTAAATATTAATTAACCCTCCACCACTTATCTCACAATTTGAACTAAAATCTTTTTGAAGAAATAGTAACGTTTTATTAATTCATTTTTGTGATGAATAATTAAAGTAGTATTTACTTTTTATTAAGTCGAGACTTGATTTGGAAGGGAATAATGATAAACGATTTTAACTAATCGGCTCGGGGCAGTCTACAAATAATGTCATATCACTGAGTGATGCTATGCTATCAGCTTATCACAGAACACGTGCTCTGCGTTAAGCTGATAGCACACGCTTCACTGGAGTGAATAGTTCACTCCAGTAAATGTTCATATTGTTTTACTCCACGTTCACAAACTCAAATCATTTATTTCAATTCAACCAATTACAGGCACTTTTGAATTGTCAAGGAGTCCGTCAATCAGAAAGATAAAGTTAGTTGCCTATTCCAAAGCGTTGTAGGTACCTATGGAGAAGAACGAGCAAGAAACTCCATGGACAGTCTTATAAATCAAAATACTGTTACAAAATATTGGTTACATCATTCAAGTTGAAATTATCCATGTGAGAACAATGTAGTAACACTTGCACATTTAAAGCGTCCCTAGCAAAAAATAAGCCATGTCAGCTAAGAGATGAGCAGTCCCAACAAACGGCGCCCGTTCAAGAGCATAACGCATGGACCAGCACCATTTAGCCCAACCATTTTGAAGGAAATCTAATAATTTAATACATGCGCCACCATCAGCGAGATATTTGAGTGAGCATGACATACTCCAAACTGCCAGGGCATATCCAAATCAATGAAAGACATACTGAGTAAATGGTAGCATTATTTGTCTTCCCGAATTGCTGAGCAAAATTGGACTGCGGATTCCTTCTGTTTTTTTGCGCAATCCTTGTCTATTGCATACTCCTGCGGTAGGAACGAATTACAGACGAAATTCATACCTAATAAGAGCGAGCCATACGTATAATGCAGTCCGCCGGGACGTCGACATCGATGTTTTCACTACTAGCATTCCAAAATTAAAAGGGTCTCTTTGTACTTTCTTCTTTAATAACATAAAATAATATTGATGTTACAATTTTCGCTGGTTGTAACGCAATTTTTATACACATACCTACTGTCTCTGCTTAAATACCTACCTTCCTTCTCAAATATTTTTGTTTTTGTTTATATACTCTTTTCTATCTGTGAAAACTTTTAATTGGCCTTATTTTTGTTACTTTTATTCGTGTGAAAAGGTATAGCTGTAAGTTTTCCTAAAATTGTAAAATAAAATAAATAAATTATAGTCCACACGACACCGATAAAATTTCATAGAAATGAACGTTCATCTACTACTCGATAGACAAGTGAAAGACGCCGAGTGCCGAATCGACATTGTTGGGTCGGTTCACTAATGAATTCATTTCTTTACTTTTAATTCATTTTGTGTTAAGTGTTCCACTTCGAGTTGAAGATGCCGATTAAAAAAAAAAAAATTACAAAAGCTGAATGATAAATGATTTTATTTTTGTAAGTAGGTTTGTACAAACACTTTTACACGTCAATCATACTTTAAAAACTAGATGAGGTCGGCGTTTCCTATCTGACTACTTTGAGAAGAAAGGCCGAAACAAACTCAGAGGTCACAGTCTCTTTTAAAGTCCAGACATAATCTTGGTCAGATCATGTGAAGACCATGTAGATTTGTGAGGGGTCCGATATCTGATTTATTGGGTTGCAAAGAAATATGAGCAGGAGTATGATGGTGGGTACTGCATTGTATAATGGGCTGGTGTCCGCAACTCCACGTTCAAGCGTGTTATATAGCGGGTAAAAATAAATGGGCAGGAGAGTGAGCTGCCACAGCCACCTATATACATCTGCAATACCAGAGATATTGAGGTACATTGCTATTGCAGCGACAGAACAGAAATGAGTCATGTGCCAGTAATTGCACCAACCAAACCGAAATACAACAGCAACGTTGCTCGGACAGTTAAAATAGGAATGGTAGTAGTATTTTCCACGACGAGTTCCTTCAAAAACATCTAGGTATACATACATAGTATCACGCCTGTATTACCCGAAGGGTTAACTGAGGTGTACCTATAGTATACCCACATTTCGCCAGTTATGTAACGTCCCATGCAATAGGTGGCGAGCCTATTGCCATCAATCGGGCACAAATCCAGACGCCGGGCTGCTACTGAGAAATTCCTGATAGAAAAACCCAATAACACTTTTCCTGACCTGGGAATCGCACCCAGGACCTCATGCTTAACAGTAGTGCTTACGACCTCTAGATCAACGAGGTAGTTCCATGACGAGTTGCTTCAAAAATTACATATAGGTGCTACTACAAAAATTACCTCTAGGTACTACTACTAAAATTACCTCTAGGTACTACTACAAAAATTACCTCTGGGTACTACTACAAAAATTACCTCTAGATGCTACTACAAAAATTACCTCTAGGTACTACTACAAAAATTACCTCTAGGTACTACCACAAAAATTACCTCTAGGTACTACTACAAAAATTACCTCTGGGTACTACTACAAAAATTACCTCTAGATACTACTACAAAAATTACCTCTAGGTACTACTACAAAAATTACCTCTAGGTACTACCACAAAAATTACCTCTAGGTACTACTACAAAAATTACCTCTGGGTACTACTACAAAAATTACCTCTCGGTATTACTACAAAAATTACCTCTAGGTACTACCACAAAAATTACCTCTAGGTACTACTACAAAAATTACCTCTAGGTGCTACGACTAAAATTACCTCTAGGTGCTCCTACGAAAATCTCGTTAGCCTGTGGATATTTCAATTTATTCATCAACATCAGGAAAAGAGGAGCACCTATCGTGACAATTTATCAGACACAATCCGGCAATTCCACTAATTTGTTGCACCATCCAGCCTATCGTAAAGTACGTAGATAGGTACGTAAATCCCGGGCGAGCCAATGTGCGGGTTTTGTCATGGTGCTCTGACTTTCCAAATGAGGCGATTCGCCCAGTATAATGATGATTATTATTGTGTTGGACGTTTCTGCCTGGTCACTTGACGCTAGCTGTATATGTAAAGTTAAGGCACGTATCTTTCCTATCTTATCAAGTATCTACTTGATGGAAAACATGATTTGACTCAAATCAAATAAAAAAAAAAGGTATTTTTTTTTAAGTCTTTAAAAATAATTATAACTACCGATACAAAATAAATGTAAAATTTAAAATCTGAATGGCTATTTTCGTTAATATCTAGAATGAAAACTCTTTTTCGCACGAATAATTAAACTGCGTCTCAATTGAGAGGTGAGACGTATTAATTTTCCGAAAATGTACTTACACATTTTTCGTAATAAAAATACTCTCCATCGCCTTTAATAAGAAACTACAAAACACCTCACCCCATTTCCCTCAATTTCAGTAACAGATGTAGTGCGTAAACACTGCGTAGACATGCGGAACCAATTTACGCAGAGTTTACGCAGAATCTACGCAGAGTTGGGTGGTATCGTTTGATATCTGTGTACACAGACTGAAGCTTTCAACGCCGACAAACAAATGAGGCTGTCAACCACAGGTGCTTCTTTGCCGTGACGTGCATTCACGTAACGAATTTTCGCGTAATTCCTAAGATTTGCGACACACTGGGTGACGATGGAAAAAGGTCAGGCCATTATTTTTCGAGACAAGTATTCTGTACTTTATTTTAAAGTCAAAGTCAAAAATTTATTTGCAGATAAATATGGTTACAAAAGTTCTTATAATGGTAGTAAAATCGTAGATTAACATATTTAATCATAACATAATGACATGCAAATTTTTGTACATAAACAATTAGATAATTGTTATTTAAACTTAAGGAATTCTTTTATTGTATACTCGTAGAAGGAATTCTCAATTAACCAGCTGCACTAAAACGCTTCTGAAGCGGACCATTGGAAGTTCTATAATTTAATTTCTTTTCGTTCTTTCTTTCGTTAAAGGTGTGTACAGGTAGGCTTGATGTTGACAGTTTCACTGCTTGACAAAAATCACAGTATGTATAAAAAATAATATAGAAAAGTTATCAGTGATTGTTCCTGTAAGGAAAGGCTTCTCATGACACGGAAGGAAGAGCACGGAACAGTTGGACTCTGTACCGTGTAAATAATTATCGTGTGATCCGAAGGTTGACGATACACTTTGAAAGCGAAACCTGGCAAGTACCTACCCCCATGATTTTTCAATTTAACATTATTTCTTTATATATTATGACACTAGCTTTTGCCCGCGGCATAGCCCGCATGGTAGGAAAAAAAATCTTCATAAAAAATACATAAATAAATTCCAACTATCATTCATTTTTATATACAATAGAAGATACATTTTCCTGCAATAGGACATTCACAGGCCAGTATAATGTTATTACTCAATTATTACACAATTCAATACAACCATGGCCACACTAATGATGTCATATATAAATAGTAAACACATAAACATAATTATTTACAATGTTGTTGAATAAATACTATAATAATTTAACAGCTGTAACGAGATACTATCGAAACATTCATAATTATTATGACTTTCATACATCTCTTTGAAGTTCAAACATTCAATTATATCCTATATAATAATACAATTATAAAATAATTTTCGGTCATTATGCTCTAATTGCGTTGGTTTGATATTGTTTACAGGCTTAAATAAGTTATTGGGCGTTTGTGATATTAACATTACTGGCCATTCGCATTTTCAAAATCAATATACCTACTTCCCTATAAATAATAATATCAGTCTTGGAGGAGAATTCGAAGTTGAAAATTTGTTAAACTCTACCTTAGATAAACTATACAGGGTGCTAGACATCGACGCGCTACCTGTTACCATGGATACAATACATGATTCTGAACCCCCTGATTTTTGTCGGTTATTAAAAAAAACACGTGTGGCACTCGAGGACTGCCGCGGTAAAGCTATTGCATAGCATTTTTTAACAACTTATGCAGTTATAATTATTTATTTATGCAGTATTTTTTTTTCTTTGATTTTAATTCAAGTACAGTCGTACCATATACATACACGTTAAGCGAACGCTCGGCCGAGCTACATGGTAGGCGGAGTGGGGGGTGTTAGGTTTTATTTTCGTTACGGAATTTCTTGATTCGGTCGCCGCGCTCAAAGCCCGCGATAAAAGCTATGCAATAGCTTAAAAAAAAATTGCTGTTCCATACATTTTGAACGCGTAGGTATTGAACTTTTCTATGAAACAGCAGATTTTATTTTTGATAACCGATAAAAAATTCTACGATAGAGGGTCTAGAATCATGTGCTGAATTAAAGGTTACAGTTCGCGCGTCGATGTCCCTGACAACCTTTAGAGTACATACTAATTCCATGACTTTAACATTAGCTACTTATGGTGAAAGTCCACGATATTATAACTTTTTTTATGTTTTTTGCAAAAACGGTATGAATTTGCTAGTAATACTTAGATAAAGTTTGACAAGTTCTCAATTTCAAATTCTCAATTCAAAAACCGGGGGTTTGTATCCCACGTTCCACTCAATAATATTTTTATTTTTTATGAGGGCACTTGAATTAGCTATTATCCCTAAGATGGACTAACACCAATATAAATACTAAGTTCTACTTTTGGGTCAGAGATTTCAGGATCCGAGAAACAGCAAACAGAATAAAGATAAACCTTTGGATCAGCCACCGAACAATGAAATTACAAGTCCTTTTTGATAAAACAGCTACGAACTCTGTGAAAAACCGTGAATAATACACAAACCCTTTAGCCCTATTTCGTATTGAGCTAAGAAAATGAAAAACTACTAACCTCATCGGTTACAAGCGTGTATATTTTAGTTTTTGGAAAAGAAAGCAATGAATTGTGAAGGCAAAACATTTATAATTGCTGTCTGATATCTTTAAACCTACTTTTTAGGTTACAAAAGAATGCTTTTCTCTAAAATATTTATTTTCCTGAATCAGTCGCATCTCATACTCGGACAACTATCTCTAGGCTTAACAAAGATCTGTACAAAATAATCAAATAACTTATCTATTGCTTCAACATCCCGTCGATGTAAAAACTACAAATGTCTTAAAAGATTTTAGACAGACATAAATATCATTTCATTTAATTTCAGTAAGTAGTATTTATAAACCGTTTACAAAATAGTTTCTAGATGGGCGGATGACATTATTGCTATCATGGGTTGAACCTGGATGAGGCTGGCACAGGTGGGAATTGGCAAAAGAGAAGAGAGGCCTATGCCCAGCCATGGGTGAAGTCGGGCTGTGGGTGATGATACTAAATATTTAAACACACATACATAAACTCACGCCTTCTTTCCATGTGGGTAGGCAGAAACTAAAGAACACCAACTGCTACGAAAAAATAAAATAATACACAACACACAAAACAAAAACAAACATAAACACACAAAAAAACACATAAACACAGAAACAATACAACAAAAAACACAACACAAAAAAAAACAAAAACACACAAAAAAAAATACACAAATATTAAAATAAATAAATAAGTAAATAATAAAAAACAAAATAAAAAAGCTGCTGCTGCTATTGATGCTGAAAGTCAATAAAAAAGACGAATCATTTATTTCAAATAGGCACATAAAAGGCACTTTTGAACGTCAAAATTTACAAGAAAATAGAATTGATTCTAGTTGCCCATTCCAAAAGGTAGTTTCGTATGAAGAAGAATGGGCAAGAAACTCCACCGATACTCTTTTAACAGCCCCAGGGAGCCCGCTAGAGGGCCATTACAATAGATAAATTAATTATGTCGCAGTAGCGATGCTTGATTAGTTAGAATAATTTATAATATTTTGTATACATTAATGTTATAATTATTTGTGAAGACGATGCACCTAGAATAACATTTCTGTACCACAATAGATAAAAAGAATTAATTATAAAGCAATGACAGGTAAATTAATTATGTGGTAGATACATAGTGCTCACTTAAATATATAAATATTAAAAAGTTTATGATTTTTCTAAAATTTTAACAAGTAATAATTTAGGTGCTCCTGCTAAATATTTCAAGTTATTTTATAAATAAAATCGTGAATACACTCAAGCATAATAAGAAGCTACGATATTATTATCCATCCCCGACATTGCCTCACAAACCCTGCAGTGTGTCCCCACCCTAACCTAACTTAATTGACATTGTCTCGTAGCCGTCATGTTGGTATATAAATAATTAATTACTTCAATAGTAATGCTGCGTTTATTTCTCAAGTTATATATGAACGCATTAAACTTGTGTTTCGCCTTAAATTAATTCGTAACCTGAATAATTTTTGCGTATTTTGGCGTCGACTTCATCTTGGTTTATTTTATGAATGCTCAATGAAATTGAACAAAATGTAAAAAAAAACTATGAACACATATGGTGTTTGGAAGGTTACCATCCCATTTATTGATACTCATAAACCCATGAGAAAAACATTATATTCTGACCTTATAAATTTTGCGACGAAAAGCAACCAGCGAAGTGTATGTTGTTTAATCGTGTTCAATGTCTGTTCCTTTCTTGTTCGCAAAAAAATACATTAAACCGAAGTACGAAAGTAGCAACTAACACCGTTATCATGGCAACTCATTGAGCTCACAGGTCTACGGGGAAAAACTAATTTCCATCAAAATAATAAAAAAAGAAAAACTTGACAAAAATTCCAATTACGCCACCCTCCATTGAATTTAATGAAATCTCCACAATTGTCTCAACACTGCACAGGTGTATTTTTGTTTAATAAACCTTAGACGAAAAAGGTCACCCTGTTATCGGGGGTCGTGGACAAAGGACGGCGACCCATTCCACTTGTCTTAAGATAAAAAGAGAAAGTGGATTAAACGCATAGATAGCTGCCGCCCATAAAGAGATTCTACTCAGTGATAACATTGAGAAGACGCGGGCGAGCACTGTTTTTGCTATCTAAAAAAGGTTTCACTTCAATGTATTTTTATGCAGGTGCCTATTAAGATAAATTTTACGGTAGCCCATCTTATTTTTGAGGCTCTAAAGTGTAGACTTCTTAAATAATATTACGCTGAGAGAAAAGTTTAAACAAAGATAATAAACAACGCAGGTTTTAGGTTGAACAGCTAAAAAGTAAAGGTCACGTTATGTTTATCTGCTATGCTTAATCAAAGGTTAACTTTTTCATCGGCAAACATGTTTGGTACGAGGTAATCTTTCTAACCAAATTAGCCTTAATTGTTCGATTACCAAAGCTTTTTCAAAATTCATTTATAAAATAAATAAAAGGTGAAATTTGTTCTATTTAATCGTATTTTAGCTACTTTTTCAACGTTGTTAATTATTGTAATATTTTATTCCACGAAACAAGCTCAAACTTCATGAAAAATTATTATAAAACCTTCAAATATCAGCGCAAAAATAAAGAGGCA
Source organism: Dryobotodes eremita (assembly GCA_917490735.1). Taxonomy (NCBI): domain Eukaryota; kingdom Metazoa; phylum Arthropoda; class Insecta; order Lepidoptera; family Noctuidae; genus Dryobotodes; species Dryobotodes eremita. The sequence goes on along the minus strand of OU823252.1, from coordinate 2,233,633 downwards.
GATAACTTTTGTAAAATATAACAGAAGAACAGACGTATTCTGAAACCAAGCGAACTTAAATTCGAAATACTACATTTTTCAAATCAACGAAACAATTCGTTTATTTCAACACAACTTCATTACAAATAAAAGTGAAAGATACGCTCCAATAAAGAAACAGATGTCGCAGATCTCAACACTAAGAAACATACTCCAGATTATTTGTAAAAAAAACGTGAAATCACGTTTTCCAAAGACGAATCAATCACAGAAGGGTATAAAGAAACTGGATTATTTAAAATTCACATCGATATTGAACCTTTATTCCATTGTTAGTGAATTTCAGGCTCCAATATTTTTGCTGAGTGTGCATTAAATTTCGTATTCTCTCTAGAGACCGCGACGCAATTATTCGCCTTCAAAATGCAGTTCCCTGCATAGAACTTGCAATGCATTTCAGCATTTTCCCGATTCAATAATGCAGACAAAAGATATCTGCTTGCATTAATTGAATTTTTTATTCGTCTTTAATTTTTTTGTTGTTACGTATTTCCACGGAAATATATCTCTCCCCCCTTTTCTTTTTTTACTGCAGTTATATGAATTTTAGCATTCATACAATAAATATAGCAATTTCTAGTGATAATTGGCATTTTTATGATTTATAACACGCTGATGATAATCAATCCGCAATGTTACTTGGAAATCAATCATGTTTTCATTGGAAAAAGGTTACTGAAATACAGTAAACTCGTGATATGGTTTGTGGAGAGTTCTTTTAATTAATAATAATTAATAGAGATAACGTTAATTTAATGTATTTCTTCGAAATAATCTTTTAGACGTCTTCTATTTCTCACAGGGGGCTCGGGAGGGGGCTGATATGGAGTGCCAATAATGGCCCCATTACGCCTCCTCCAGGCGAACATCAACCACTGCGCCGCTGCTCAGGATCTGTTGCTCCAGAGCATGGCGCAGTGGTCGATCAACATCGCCGTGGTCGCTGAGCCGTACTTTGTCCCGCCCAGGGATGACTGGGTGGAGGACCTGAGCGGCTCAGTGACCCTCATTTCGTCGGCCGCCGCCGGTACCCAGTCGCTTGAGGCAGTCAAGAGAGGACGGGGTTGCGTGGCAGCACGGTTCGGGGAGATTGTTGTGGTAGGGGTATACTTCTCCCCGAACCGAACTCTCGCCGAGTTCCACAACTCCCTTGCGGAGTTGAGAGTCGTCGTCGTCGGGTACCATACCCTGCCTGTGCTCGTACTCGGGGACTTCAATGCCAAGAACACGGCTTGGGGTTCCCGGTACACGGACACACGGGGCAGGATGGTGGAGGACTGGGCTCTGGAGACAGGCCTGGTCGTCCTAAATCGGGGTTCTGTCCCCACGTGTGTGCGGATGCGGGGCGAGTCAGTGGTGGACATCTCGTTCGCCAGCCCCACTCTGTCACCGCGTGTCATTGACTGGCGCGTCATGGAGGGGGTGGAGACTTATTCCGACCACCGGTACATCCGGTTTGAAGTCTCCGCCCAGACCTCGAGCGCGCTGGTCCGACAGGCCCCGAGTGGTCCACGGTGGGCGCTGAAGAAGCTGGACTGGGAGCTCCTCCTGGAAGCCTCGATCGTGCAGGCCTGGGTGTCACCACCAGACAGGCCTGCAGACATCAATGACGAGGCGGAGTGGTTCCGGGAGGCCATGTCCGAGATTTGTGACGTGGCAATGCCCCGGGTCCAGCCCGGACGTGCCTGGCGCCAGGTGTATTGGTGGTCGCCGGAACTAACGTCTCTACGCGAGGCGTGCGTTGCCGCGCGGCGCCTGTACACCAGGCACCGCAGGCTCCGTATCCGCCCTCCGGATACGGAAGCCATTCAGGCGGAGCTGTACGAGGGTTACAGAGTGGCGAAGATCGCCCTCCGAGCGGAGATCCTGCGGGCCAGGGGACTGGCCCGTGAGGAGTCGCTGGGGACTCTGAACAGGGACCCGTGGGGACGCCCATATAAGGTGGTGCGGGAGAAACTCCGCCCATGGGCTCCCCCGCTGACGCAGAGTCTCCGGCCCCAGCTCGTGGAGGGCGTGGTGAGCGCTTTGTTCCCTTCGCGGGGGGAGCATACTCCCCCGCCCATGGCTCCGCCTCCTGCGGTGCCAACTGTGGACCACACAACCGACGACGACGATACTCCAGAGGTGACCGAGGTAGAACTGAGAGTGGCGGTACGTAGGCTGAGTGCCAAGAATACCGCCCCAGGACCCGACGGCTTACCTGGAAAAGCCTGGGTCCTGGCCTTGGAGGCTCTCGGGCCTCGACTAAGAGGGCTCCTAAGCGCATGCTTGGAGGAGGGCCAGTTCCCACTTCGTTGGAAGACGGGGAAACTGGTCCTCATTAAGAAACCGGGGCGCCCGGCGGACTCTCCGTCCGCTTACCGGCCCATCGTGCTGCTCGACGAGGTGGGCAAGCTCTTTGAAAGAGTCATTGCAGACCGCCTCGTCGGGCAGCTGGTGCGGGTGGGGCCGGATTTGGCGGAGAGCCAGTTTGGTTTCCGCAGGGGGCGCTCCACGGTGGACGCCATCATGCGCGTGCGAGCCCTCACGACGGGGGATGCTGTGGCCCGGGGTGGGGTCGTCTTGGCGGTGTCTCTAGACATCGCCAACGCCTTCAATACCCTGCCCTGGAGTTGCATCAGGGAGGCACTCCGGTATCACCGGATGCCGACCTACCTCTGTCGTGTAGTCGAGGCCTATTTGACGGATAGGGCGGTAATCTACCCCGGTCACCAGGGAGAATGGAACCGGCGAGAGATGTCGTGCGGTGTCCCACAGGGATCGGTCCTGGGGCCGCATCTGTGGGACATCGGTTACGACTGGGTGCTGCGCGCCGACCTCCCTAGCGGCGTCAGCGTAGTGTGCTACGCTGACGACACGCTGGTCCTGGCGCAGGGGAGGTCGCACCAGGCGGCGGCCGAACTCATGACACGCGGGGTTGCGACAGTCGTTGAGAGGATCCGGCAATTGGGACTCGAAGTGGCCTTGCACAAGTCCGAGGCCATGTGTTTTCATGGTCCTCGGAACGCGCCACTGTCGGGTTCCCAAATAACGGTAGGAGGGGTTCACATCGGCGTCGAGTCGACGATGAAGTACCTGGGACTCGTCCTCGACAGCCGGTGGAACTTCGTCGAGCATTTCCGACGTTTGGCTCCCAGACTGCAGCGGGCCGGGGCTGCTTTGAAGCGGCTCTTGCCCAACCTGGGGGGGCCAAACGCCTCCTGCCGGAGGCTCTACGCGGGGGTCGTGCGGTCCATGGCCCTTTACGGGGCACCGGTGTGGGCGCGTTCATTGCGGCTCCGGCCAGCCCGCCGGTTGAACGCGTCCCAAAGGGTCATGGCCATCCGGATGGTACGGGGATACCGCACGGTCTCCTGCGAGGCGGCGAGCCTCCTTGCCGGATTACCGCCGTGGGATCTGGAGGCAAAAGTCCTCGCGCACGTCTGGGAGTGGCGCGAGGAGGCGAAACGCCGGGGCGTAACTCCGCTACCGCGAGAAATCACGGCACAGCGGACAGAGCTCCGGCGGGATCTCATGGCGGCATGGAGAGTGCGACTGTCGCAACCCAGCGCAGGGCACGCCACAATTGCGGCGGTAAGACCCCTCTTTGAGGAGTGGCTTGAGAGGCGCCACGGCGTCCTCACCTTCCGCCTGACGCAGGTCCTCACCGGACATGGCTGTTTCGGGAGGTTCCTGTTTCGAATAAGGCGGGAGGAAACGCCCGGGTGTTACCATTGTGTGGATCGACCGGAGGACACGGTGGAGCATACGGTGGAGGTCTGCCCGGCTTGGGCGGAGCACCGCCGTGTCCTCGTGGCGGCGATCGGCGGCGGCGACCTCTCGCGTCCGGCCCTGGTTCAGGCCATGGTACGGAGCGAGAGGGAATGGGAAGCCGTCACCTCCTTCTGCGAAGCAGTAATGCTCGCGAAGGAGGAGGCGGAGCGCGAGAGGGAGAGGCAATCTCTACGCCCTCGCGCCCCTAGCCGCCGCAGGAGGAGGAGACACCCTGGGCGTCGGGAGTCGATTGCCGACTCCCGGCCACCGTAGGCGCGGGCTTGCGGACGGCGAGCAATGGGCAGCTCGCCGTCCGTAAGGACCAGGCCCGGGTCGACGGCGCTTTGTGATCTACGCGCGCCTCAAAAAGATGTCAGCTCCATTGACGGGGCCCGATAGGGCCGATGCCTGCCGGGGTCGCGGATTGTTCGAAAGAGTTACCGTGGCCCTGGCGCACAGGCAACTGAAGGAACACGGGTGGGTTTTAGTCAGTAAGAGTCTGACACGCCCTTCCGCTCCGCCCAGAGCGGGAGAGGTCATTTGATGATTTCCCACGCAAAAAAAAAAAAAAAAAAAAAAAAAAAAAAAAAAAAAAAAAAAAAAAAAAAAAAAAAAAGACTTCTTCTATTTGCAACAAAATAGATTGTTTTGTTTAATAACCTTATCTTATTGTTAGGTAAAACTAATGCGTAACCGATAATCACAAAAAAAGGCAAAACGCGAATTTATTTCAACCGAAACATATCCCATAAATCAAAATTAGAACATTCATAAATAAAAGTATCAAATAATGCTCTGTAAAACAGCATTATGTTTGTTTAAAAGCCCTCAAAAAGGTTCTAAGCGTTCGTGAGCATATCTGTCATAATATATTTTCCAGGTCCATTTTCACGTAAGAAATCATTACAACCAACAACGGGCCATTATCTTACTTGCAAAGTACATCATCTTTACATTATGTATATATATAGCACCGCAGTCGTGTGTAGGACAAGTCATAAAGCTATAGCGGGGAGAAAGAAAAAGGATAATTCACACAAATTTTTGTATACGTTTTCTTCGAGGAAAGACGGCGACAAAAAGTTATGTACTCCAACGAGGTTGGATGCTCTTTTGTACCTAATAGCCGAAAACACTGCATGAAAATATTAATGAGTGAAATATTTAAAATATTTTAATGGAAAACTAACTTTCTATATGCTTACAACAAAAAATGAAGTACCTCCATCAAAGCAATCGGTACTGTATATTTCCGTTTTTATTTCCTATGTAGACTTAACAATTAACTTCCACAATTAATGTTACCACAATAATTTTCCATTAAAAACGCCATCAAAAACTTATCGCATTACTTACGTCACCGACCAACTCGTAAGCAGCATCTTAAAAACAACCAGACACTGCAATTTGCACTTAAGACACGAGTAAATATAGTGCATTATTAAATGGCACCGTCGCTTATGAATAGCACCAAAGCACTAAAGCGCTGTTAAAAATTCAAGAAAAAGCGGCGTTCCCAACTGTGGCCCGGGGGTACTCTTAACGCGACGCCGCTGAAGCTGTGATGAAAATACTTAATGAACTAAAGGAAACAACGGCCAATGACGTTTGAGAAATTGGCGGGCTTTGTGAGCATTAAACGAATATGAATCTTTAGCTTAACGCTGCGGTGTGCCAGATTGCGTGTGCGAGAGATGGTGGAGGTTACGTGAAGGCCAATTTCCGTTTTTAAAAATGTTTTTAAATCTAGTCACTCGCGATCTCATCTCAACGACACTTAATGTCAAAAACTTGTCAAATTAGAGGTATTTTTGACAGATTGAGACAGATTTGAATGCGGAAGTTCGTAAAATACTGGAATTTCTCCTATGGTGAAGTACTGCCTTGTTTTCTGGTGACGCTGCTAAAACCACTGACAGAAAACAAGTTGTATTTTAAGATTGAAAATAATGACCCATTTTCTTTGAACCCATGTCCACTGTTTTATAAGTAGGTAGGTACACAAATCCTCTGTCAGTAATAGTTTTAATGAACGAAATTTTAATGAACGAATTGGATTTCGGTTATGACCGAAATCGAATTCGTGCTTAATATTATCAGCATGTCATTTAATGTTCTATTGCATAGCAAAGGCCTTCATACAGACATTGAGAGAGCGAGAACTGATTGTTTTGTTCTCTACTTGATATTAATGTCCACATCATTAAGTCCAGCAGTGGACTCAGATAGGCTGAGTTGATCGATTGCTTGAAGTCCAATATTTATCTATCCTTAATGTTTTCTTTTATCAAAGGTACAGTATCAAATTCAATTATCATTTTTTCAACGATTTTTTTGGAACGAAGTTCCTTATCGCACGGCAAGGACTTGGTGGATGGCAGCTAGGCGAAAAAATGTGTAAGAATTTACCGTCACGAGTTTCCGTCACGACTCTTTCTTTATTTGTTTGTTTGGTTGAACGCGTTAATCTCAGGAACTGCTAGTTGGAATTAAAAAAATATTTGTGTTGGGTAGTCCATTTATCGAGGAAAGCTTTAGGCTATATAACATCACGCTACGACTAAAAAGAGCGGAGGATAAATGAAAAATGTTGTAAAAACGGGAAAAAATTATTCCATTTGAGAGCTTCCGTTGCGTGCGCTGCGTAAACGGTTAAAATTACACAAAAATCATGTATGACGGAATTGTTTCTGTTTAAAAGTTATAAAAAAAGGTTTACGACAGCATATGTCTATCTTTTAGGTTGACTCAATATAATCCTTTTTATGGTAATAAAATTTGTTCTGTATGTTCTAAATATACTACGAAAGGATCTTCGTTCCAATCGAGTGTTCCACGACAATCACGCATTTAAAAAAATAGTAATTTTTATTATTATTCATGCCCATACTACATGACATCCATACTATGCGTACTAATAGTATGAATGGGAAAGTAACTCTATCTATCTGTCAGTCTGTCAGCTTGTCATGCCTAAATGCTGAACGGATTTGAATGGAAGGCATACAGATAAACGTTCGTTCGTTCGTTCGTTCTCAAGGATAATTTCGGTCTTCATGTAGGCGCTGCCGCGGGCTAAAGCTAGTGTTTAACTAAAGCCTTCTCGATTTCTAAATAAAATTCATAGCATTTAATATCCCTACAATTATAACAAAACATTATTACAGAGCGAAACGTTTTTTTCAGTTCAAAAGAGAGGTAGTTTCCATTATAATAATATTTTAAAACATTAATTTATTCAATTAAAAACTGTGGCGTGCCTCTGCATATTTTTACAAATTAACTGTTTTTTGTAAAAAAAAATAGTTTCGTTTAGTGTAGGTATAACAATACCTAGTTTTTACAGATTTTGTTGGAATAGTTTGGAAGCCTGTATCAATGTTAACCCAACCTGTGTTTGCGCTTGTTAGGTATACAAGCTTTGAAATAATCAGATACCTATCAAATTTATATTTATTAAGCTATTGCATAGCTTTTATCTTGGGCTTTGAGCGCGGCGACCGAATCAAGAAATTTCGTAACTAAAATAAAACCTAACACCCCCCATTCCGCCTACCATGTAGTTCGGCCGAGCGTTCGCTTAACGTGTATGTATATGGTACGACTGTACTTGAATTAATATCAAAGAAAAAAAAATACTGCGTATATAAAAAATAAATAAATAATTATAATTGCATAAGTTGATAAACAATGCTATGCAATAGCTTTACCGCGGCAGTCCCCGAGTGCCACACGTGTTTGGATTTATTTATGTTTCTGTATTGTTTTTTTCTTGTTTTTTTTTACGGACGCGTTATACGTGCACGTCTATCTATATTGTTCTCACATGTATAATTTCAACATGAATGATGTAACCAATATTTTGATCTAAAATAGTCTCCATGGAGTTTCTTGCCCGTTGCAATGGGCAACTGTTTAGCTTCATCTTTCTGACTGACCGACCCCTTGACAATAGAGTATTTGACTACTACCAAAAATATACATTAATTAATATTTCTTTTAAAGGTGTTAATAAAAAAAAGACGATTGGGGGAAAATGGAGAAGTAACCTACTTATGAAATTATTCTTCTATCCTTGTCACGCAAAACGATCATTTTACTGAATGGCGCAAAGTTACTACAGCGTTCCTGTGTTGTGACGTCAGATGCTAATAATACTGTCTCTGTCTAGCATAGACTTTAACACGCAAGAACTTCGCCATTTTTTGCATTTTGTTTTTTTACTGTGGCCTTATAATTGTATAGGTTTCGAAAAAACAAAGTAAAAAATTACAGTCAAATAGTTTATTCAAAAGTACCTGTAATTAGATTATTTGAAATAAATGCTTTGAGTTTGAGTTTCAGATTACTCGTCGTAATCTCAGCATTCTTGAAGATGTCCTAGCTTCATTTTCACCATCTTTTTCTGTTGTTTATATTTATCTGTAATTCTTATAGTGTACTTAACAAGGCTTGTTCTATTATATTCTACACCGCCTCTCATTTGAGAATATAGTGAGGAAACCCACATAACCTAGGACCAAAAATTCGAAAACATTTAATATCCACCAACCCGCACTAGGCCTGCGTGGTGGATGCCCATTCAATCTTACAGAGAGAACATTATAGGCTGATAATTTTGTATGAGAGATACAGAGATTCAAAATGAGTGGTCAATACACCACTCATTTTGAATCTCTGTCCAGTCATATTTAAATATCCAATATGTAGTCAAATGTGTGGAATTCAGCTGATAAAGTTTACACACATACCTACCTTACATAAATATAGCTCATTTTATACTAATAATACTAAGCATAGCATAATCAGTCTATAATGTTCCCACTGCTGGGAGACGGGCCTCCTCTCTGTGAGAGGGAGTAGGCAGTTATCCACCACGCGGGCTCAGTATGGGTTGGTAGATGTCACATATCTTAGAATTTTGTGTTCTAGGACATTCCGGTTGTCTCACGATGTTTTCCTTCACCGTTTTGAGAGCAGTGATGATAAAATAATTTAAACAAAGTGCCAGACTGGGTTCGAACCCACGACCTTACAACTCGTAAGTCGCGGCCGTTACTACTGCTCACACCAATACTTAAAGTAGGCCAAAAGAACGTGCAAAGTTATTTCTGTTCTGTTTACAAGAGAAGGGGGTCACCACGACCTGCGTAGAACTTTGTGGTTTCTGCCTGCCTCCCTGAAACTTAGCGAGCATGTTTATTTACCACACATATTGTTCCTTTCATTATTTACATTTTGTCTCACATTTGGAGAGCAAAGAGAAAATTGTAGATATAATAATAATAATACTAGCCTATTTTTGTCCCACTGCAGGGTAAAGGCTTCTTTTCAATCAAAGAAGGACGAGCATTTATCATCACGCTTGCTCAAAACGGGTTGGCGATTTCAGACTTATATTAACTTTAAGTCCAGGATTCCTCACGATGTTTTTCCTGCACCGATATCAGTAATGTCTAAGATAAACTCAAAAAGCATATTATTGACAAAGTCATATTGGTACTTGCCCGGATGTATCGCCACAAATAGTAGTTATGTTTGAAAATTGTATTTGTAATTTTGTAATGTGTATTTGTAATTTTGGAAATTGTATTTGTAATTTTGTAAATTGTATTTGAAAATATAATACTCTGTTGTGTTTTAATAGGTGTTTATGTTCCACGTGTAGCTGCCTTATTTTCATATAATGAGCCTTGAAATAAGTCAAACACGCTTATTAAAATGGCCTCATTGATAATTTCATGACAAGGACAGGCGGTGGTTATAAAGCGTTTAATAATGATTAATAAGCGTCTATAAATAACGACGTCTGTATTGTACCTATTATTATGTAAAAAAAAAGGTATAATTATCATTTATTAGACTATTTACTAATTAGCTTAGACTGAATTAAATTGTCTAAAATTAAGGAAGCGTTCAAGCATATGAAAACAAGTCATAGTTATTTTTACCCAGTACGATAAGTAGGTATTGTAGTTTTTAAAATTCGACCAAAAACCTCGGCACACATGTACCTACATCTAAATTATTTTTGCCCACCTATATTTTATTGTCAGCCAAATTATCTATCTTACAGAAACCAAAAGTTCCTCAGAAATCGCTACATGGCCAGCAATTTAGTAAGATGAATGGTTATTGTCAGACAGTGTTCAGGAAATATGAAGATGGATGGTTGGGAGCTTGCCCTATCTATTGATCCCGGGGGCAAAGATGCTGCTTAAACCGGGATAATGAAAATTTTATGCATATTGTCCTCTTCGTCAGCAGGACTGTGGAGGGCAGCGTTGGTTTAAATTATAATGTTGACTAGTGATGCCCGTGGCTTTTTTGTCTGTATAATTTTAATTTTACTTTTTCAATTAGTATAAAACTTTACCGAGGTATATTTTTTTACAGCTTTCGCTAACATTTTACGTTTTCGGTTTCATGTAGGTATTTCTTTCGAAATTACCCGACCTGTTTCGGACTCAAACAGAGTCTTCACTCAAGAGATCACGCAGTAAGATTGACTTTAACAGTAATCTCATGAATAAGGGAGTCTATTAGAGTTCGAAACTGATTTATTTACCCCAAAACACTCATAAGAACATAAACACATAGGTTTATAAACGATTCTTATCTATATACTTACCAAAAATAATCTAAAACCTAATAAATAACCCTAATCTAAAAATTAGGATTATTTGTCTTTTAAAAGTATAATATTTGTCTCGTAAAGGATAGAAATAGAAAATAAACAGACATAATAAATAAACATAAAAAAGATACAAGCAGCGATAAGACATAAATAAATGAAAGGTCCAGTTAAGAAAAACGGCCAAGTGCGAGTCGGACTTGCGCACGAAGTGTTCTATAGAAACGGCAAAAAAATCATGTGTGTTGTACGGGAGCCCCCTTAAATATTTATTTTATTCTGTTTTTTTGTATTTGTTGTTATAGCGGCAACAGAAATACATCTTCTGTGAAAATTTCAACTGTCTAACTATCACGGGTTTTTAGGTACCGCCTGGTGACAGACGGACAGACAGACGGACGGACAGCGGAGTCTTGGTAATAGGGTCCTATTTTACCCTTTGGGTGCGAAACCCTAAAAAATACTCAACAAAAAATTACTTCTCAATTTTATTATCAGTTCGTAGTTGATTCAGACTCACAGTCAATTATCGAGCTTTTTAATTTACGAGACCGGCTTCCAGGGATCTTTGAGTCATTAATGAAAATAGGATTATAACTGGAATAATGAATTTAAAGTGAAAAAGCCGAGCCACTGGCCTTGGTTTCTTTTTACTTCTTCTAGCAATTTTATAATATTGCGTTGCATAAGGCTATTTGTTGTAGATAATTAAGTTTAATAAAATAATGTAGGTTTCTACTTTGTTTACTGCTGTGCAGCGCGCATATGGCTCAGCTTGAAATAAGTTTAAATATAATTATGATACTTTAAGACTGGCCAGAAAATATTTATATGAATAATAAAAAATAACAAATGTATCAGAAAGTGGTTCTCAAGTTATATGCGCACTTACGGCCAATCAAACAGAGAGACTTTTTATTATACAATAAAAAATCAATCTGCCTAACCTCTTCGCAACAAATTTGGGGTCTGCTTGCAGTCTAACCGGATGCAGCTGAATACCAGTATTTAACATAGAGCGACTGCCCATCTGACCTCCACAACCCCGTTACTGGGTAACACCATACCCCTTGGTAAGACTGGTTATCAGACTTCTGACCCATAACAACTGTCAAAGATCTACGAATGACAGCCGGGACCAACAGTTTAACGTGCTTTCCGAGGCACGGTGGGGTCTCGATATATAATTAATGGTCACCCATCCACGATCCGACCATGGCAAGCGTAGCGCTGTTATTATACAGCCACGAGCCGCTCATGCATTATAAAATAATGATTAAATGTAATACGTTTTCCATTAGCACTTAACTACAAACTGTGATTGTAAACCTGTTTACCTCTTTGTTAAGCTAAATACTTAATTCAGGTCAATAATATTACGGACGTGGTTCAAAGACATAAGTTTAATTCACCAATCCGTCGCTCTTGCCGTAGTGATATTATTTGAAAAACTATAATTAATTAAATCTCAAACTAACTTTCAACTTTAGCACTGTTGCGGGAAAGCTTTGTATTCCCGTTGCGTTTCGACCAAAATCGTATTACGTATCATATTCTTGATTGCAATTTGTCTTTGAATTTGCAATTCCACAAAATCAATACTTCTTATTTTGGAAAAAAACTGTTCTAGATTATTTGATCTACGCACTGTATAATATTTAAATGAAAGCTCTGCTCTGCTTTCTACTATTGTATAGAATCAAGTTCTTCTAACTTGACAGACAGCTATGTTGCTGGGGAGTTTGTTGCGCCACATCTTCTACCCAGCTACAGCACTAGGAAGTGGTGAAGGGCGGGCATTTTGGGGGACTGTCTTATGTAATTTTGACGTACAAAAAGTCCTTTTGATTCTCTGCATAGTATGAATAAATTACTTTTGATTTTGATTTTTGATTGACGATGACACGAAAATATGTTGCAAGCGTTAATATATGCGTTGATCTTATCATGCAACGCAATGGCACTAAAACTAACATAATGCAAGAATGTTATTCGACATACAATGCAACATTTTCTAACATTGAATTTTATTTTGTTGCAGAACAAGAAAACGTGATGGTACAAACGAAAATTTCATTCTAAATGTAATCCTGAAGATTTTGTGAGGTGTTGGGATATTCGTGCAGTGCCTCGGAAAATGTAAAATGGAGAGTTCTTTCCACGCGAGCCCAACTCGCGTACTGTCCCTGTGGACACTGCTGCTCGGATGCTGTAATATTGCAGGTTAGTAAATGTATTAAATATAACCGGAAAATAACGTAATACCATTATAGTGTTATTGATGATGAAAATGTGGGTTGTTTTAAATACTTATTGAATTATTAAATTAATTATTTCTGTGGCTAGACAACCACAAAAATGATAATTGCCAGTGTACCTACGGTCAGGAAATTGAATTGTTTATTAAATGACACACTACATCAATTTGTCGTATTATAGCCATCTCATACAATTCTCAAAGAATGACAGTTGTGATTTGAATATACGGACAGTTTAAGTTGGTCATCGATTTGGTAAACAAATAATTTCTGAGACTTTACAGTCTGCACGAGTATTTATTTCGGGTTTCAGTCGTAAGCAGGCCACGTGATGAGTTAACCAAAAACCAACTTGGCAGACCAGAAACATTTTTAACACACAGTAAAGTTCTCAAATAAAAACACATCGAAAATGTCTCTCATCATTGGAGACCAAAAATAAAATAAATTACTCTTAATTTTACTTTGTGAACGCAACAACAGGGGTACGTTGTTATTTTTACCCACTGCCGCAAGCACGGAGAAGCCTTCGCGGCATTGTCAGCACTTTCGAATAAGCCAAGCGTGTCACCGTCTACTCGGACTACGACACAAATGACGGCTTTGAAGGCAATCCGTGACAGAAATTGTGCGCTCAACGCTTGTCACTTTCGTCGACACAAATTTTATCAGTACTGCTTTGTACCCACTGCGCAAGACTTTCTGACCATATGATATGTATAAGTACCTATTATACATATATTTCGCTTAAATGCGAAGCTCTAAGCGACATACACGAGTTCTGTGGGACCGCTCATAGCCTCACGTGGAATTTACCTACATAGGTATATAGTACTTACTTTGTTTTTAACCGACTTCAAAAAAGGAGGAGGTTCTCAAATCGACTGTATTTTTTTTTAATTCTTATGTTTGTTAGCTCAGATCTTTTTCTGGGTGAACCGATTTGGATGATTCTTTTTTATTTGAAAGCTGGTGCTTCACATGTGGTTTAAATTTGATCAAGTTCTGACCAGTAGTTTTTGAGTTATTCTTATTACTGCGTAATTTTTTTCCACTTAGTTTATATTGATGATGTTTTAGTAATTGTCTGTCACGGTTATTTGCATATCAAGTAGTGGTATACGAATGTGTGTGGGGTAGGTACCATAACTAAAAATTGAAAAATAAAAAGTTTTTAACAAAAAAAAATCAAGCGACTTCCAAAAAAAAACACTATAAAACCTGAGAAATAACTTTAATTTCGAAAGTCGATGGCCAAAAACGACAATACACAACCAAAGACACCGACTTCCGAAATTAAAGTTATTTTTCACGCTTTTGAGCGTTTTTTTTTGGAAGTCGGTTGTTTTTTTTTTATTATTTTGCTTCATTTGACTGTAATAAGCCAGTTTCTCACCGGAAGAGAATCTGGATTTTATCTCGACAACATGTTGGTGTTTGGCACAAGGCCTAAGTTTTTGCGACATTTGAAAATAGAATGCAAAAGCAAACTGCCTACTGAATATTTACTAGCTTATAAAACTCCCAGTTTCATACAGTTACAGTATGTTAGCGCCATTTTTAAAGTAGCGCTATGTAGCGTGTGAAGCATTTTTGCAGTAGTGCCGTGTGGCCGGCCAACATAAAATATTATGTTGCTTTAATAATGTTGTATAGTGCGCGCAAAATAAGTCTGCGCGCGGCCGAAATCGGAAATAATCGTTTGCCGTCATCTCGATGTTTCTATCAGTTGTCAAGAGAGCGTGCTGTGTTCCGTGTTTTCCAAAGTAAATAATTGCCATCATTATGCCGAAAGTAATTAAAAGTGCTGGCACGGATATACTCTTGAAGGTCAAATACACGCGCAGACTTATCGTGCGCACACTTTACAATTTTTCTTTGCCATGAATTTAGGCGCATTTGCAGCACCAATCACTATTACAACTAACACTTAACGTATCTACAACATGATTCTGTCTCTGTCATCTTCAAAAGATTGACCGAAACAGAAAGAAGCTTTTTTTTTTCGAAGTTTTAAACTCTTAAGAGTTAAATGTGTTTACTGATTTTGCTGCAAGCGGGCCCTAAGTACGCGAAATGTGGAATCGGTAATTCTTGGAACGATCGATCTTCTTTTCGATCGATCTTTTTGACATTTCCTGATCTGATAACCCTGTGCCACTATTTGCAATCTAATCGCTAACATCTAACAACTTACCCCAAACTTCAAAGGACATTCTGGTATGAGGAAATCCCTTTAAACAATATATTACCTTGTACGTCAGGTGATGCATACTAACACTTATTACGACAAATTATATTACACGTTCGTTATCGAAAGAGAATGTAATCATTTAAATATGTTTTTTTTTGTTTACTGTAGTTACTGTAGATATGATGCTGTTAATCGGTTTTATTAGGTTAGGTAATAATGTACTGGAGATTAAATATATTCGTGTGGAAATGGCCAGAGTTGGGGTATATTGTAAGTAGTATTATTTTGACGTTCGGGTAGTAATGTAGCAGCATCTACAAACGCCACATGCGAGCTACACGTCACACTGACGTCACGCAAAATCCTGTATCGCGCAAGCAGAGTTTACCGGGCAACTAGCATATATAAAACATCCCGACATCAATCGGGCAGTTGCCCACCAGATACAACACCCGTCTGGTCGGAGGATCCTCCCTTTTCCATAGAGTATGAGCGAACTTTACACCCTGTTCCACATACCTCTATAGTAATAAAGGGAAATTGCATTAATAGTATTTCAAGTGACGATAGAGTAACCGGAAGTAACTAAGACACATCGAGCTATCGAAAGATACTATAGAAATGAGTGACAGAAACAGCGCTATACAAAACCGATCTTTTACTTAAAGAGCATCATAAACTCATTCACTTACTGACAGACTACGCACAGCAAGCATGAAAGACACAAGAGTTCCTTATAATATAACAAAAGTGAGCACTAAGGAAGGATTTTCTTTTAAATTAAATAATACTTGATGTGCCATATCCTCGACCGGGTGCTTACTGTATTCGATATACCCCCCCTGCGTGTTGCCACGGCATAACCTACCTTCGCACCTATACTTTTATTAGAACAAACACGTTCAATTTTGCGCATTAGCAACATTTCCTAAGTAAGCTTATTTTACCGCATTGTGTATGTAAACATTATTTAAATATATATTTTAAACAGGCATTGATCGTTTGTGTTTAATCATTCATTAACTCCATCATGTCCCTTATCTTTCATAGGTGCAAGAATCAAAGAATCAAAAATCAGGAACCAACGAGTTAAAACCCTTTGATTGCTCCTTCTTCACACTTAAGGATCTACCTGTTACGTCCCACGGTTTCACGGTTCCGTACCCAAAGGGTCGGGATTATTGTTGTGGCAGGAATCCATCTGTTACACGAATTTAGGCCTTAAACGAATTGGCGACACCAGTAAGCTTTGGTAAGATGGTTATTATGAAACAAAGTTATTTTAATTAGAATAAAGTTCGCATTTAGGTCTTATTTATAAAAATAATTAATGTGAATCCTCAGCTGTAGTCCGCCAAAGTCAAACCTTCTTTGGTTTTTTGCAAATTGCAGCTCTGTTTTACGTGTATGTTGATTAAAATGCGATTTGAGACTGTAATAAAAACTTTGGAAATTTGTTCCACTTATGAATTTTTCAGAATATTTCATATGACAATTCTAAGGTGAAACAAATTTCCAAAGTTTGATGATTGATATGAAATTTATGATTATTATTCAGTAAATATATCATTCCTACAGTCGCGAATCGCATTTTGATCAACATACGACGTAAAACAGAGCTGCAATTTGCAAAAAACCACAGACTTTGGCGGGCTACAGCTAATGATCCCCCTTAAGCAAGTTATTTTGTCAACGTTAACCATTTTCAGTATATTTTTCTATTTTAGACCCACCAAAAACATGTCATGTAAAATGTTGCCAAGACGACCACATAAGGTTTGCCCTGTGAAAAAGATATCAGATCTCATGTAGAGCCAAGCTTCTGAATCTACACGGCCTAACTCTACCGACCCTAACTTCACAAATTCAATACATATCAGTAAAAATGTATGGCTTCGCCGTTTCGCTACCGTCGTGGAGGTGATGCGAATATTTAGTTTCTGAAGTAAGTAACGAAACAGCCAAGCAACCCCCCCCCCCCCAATTTTAGGGGATGGGGGGCGAAAGTTATAAGTTTATCTGGGGGCACGGTAGTGTTTTTTGTATACTGAACTTTGTTTACATACCAAATTTCGGCTTTCTAGCACTTCAGGAAGTAGCCAAACATTTTGATGATCATCAGTGTGTCAGTGACGAAATCGGTTTATTTTAGATATCAATAAAATCTAAAGTATTAGAGCTATTCAATTGAGACTTTGTATGTTTAATTAGTCTATTATTGACATCATATCCTGAGAATATGAACTATCTGGTACATCGGAAACCAACTCTATGAGGGTTCAAAAAACGACGAAACACTTGGAGAAAAGGTAGGTAGTGCCCTCGCGCTTCGCTTCGCTTGGCGGGGGCACTACCGTGCCTCCAGATAGGCTTACTTTTGATCAATAACTCCATTGATGTTAAGCCATGGTGCAGCCGACAATCAATCAATCTGCCTAGCCTTTTTCCAACTATGTTGGAGTCAGCTTCCAATCTAACCGGATGCAGCTGAGTACCAGTATTTTACATGGAGAGACTGCATATCTGACCTCCACAACCTAGTTACTGGGTAATACGATACCCCTTGGTAAGACTCGCAACGATTGTCAGAGATTTACAAATCAATTAAATCATGTTTATACTTAATTAAATTCTATTTGAATACCATCAATTCCTTAGTCGGTCTGAATGAACCACGGTCTTAAGAAGCTTATAAATTCTCAATAGAATCAAAATAATATTATGAAAATCAGACCTATAAGTTCCACAGTAATTTCATTGATCAAAGAGGCAACCGGTGATCCACTTTCATAATTTTATCTACACAAAATTAGGTCTACCACAGCCTACCATGCAATATTTTACAACAGAGGTCACAGTCATTCAACAACGATTTATAGCATCTAATACTCCATTATAATAACTCAGTGTCGATGTTAATAACACTGCCCTTAGTTAGGCTGTGTCCGGAGAATGTTTGATAATGTGAAAGGTCACACGTGATGAGGTCAAGCTACAATTACTAGGTAGTATTAATTATTCAGCACAATGCGTAGTTAAGACACGGATTAATTAAATATTAATCTCTTTGTGCCTAAATATATATTTACTCTTTTACTTATAAGTTTGATAGAATAGGCAAAGATGTAGTTTCTTGAGGGTAGTATTAATAATTGATAACTTTGTACAGTTGAAATTGTTAATTTTTACCCGCTTTCTTTTATGTTTCCTTCATCATTATCACCCTATAATAATTCACTGCTGGACTAACCGATTAATTTTTCCCTTAAAATAATAATTTATGTAGGTGATGAAAGGAGAGGGAAGAAGCATAGTGTCAAAAAATTCGTCCGCATCTCTGTCAAAAGGAAAAGTGCCCAAAAGTCTGGCTGAAAGCATTGCCACGTTTTATGGCAATGCTCATCCTTTGGACAAAAAATTGGCCAGCTCCCTGGTCACGTGGACAGTCGACCAACCGCTTGGCGATGTCTCGAAAAACCATTTTTAGACTAACATTTATTTTAAGACTGTTAGCTTATGCATTATGTAAAGTTAATGTCAGTATATTAATCGAACTTTAATATACTAATGTATTTATCATAATTATTATTTTTACTTGCTCATTTAGGACTTAAACATTACTGGCGAAAAATGGATTTACTATTAGGTTAGGTACACCTCTGCCTTACATTTCGGGAATAACAGGCGTGAATATTAATAAAATAATATATAATATTTAGGAACTACCTATTTCGAATACTGTAACAGGTGCTTTTTCTAAGAGTATATGATAAGTAGTGTAATCATTACTAGTTATATCCAGACTAACACAATCTTATTTTTGTTTTCGTGTTTAATTAGTTTTTCTTTCATTAAACACCTTTCTTAAAACTTGGTCTTGTAGCCACAAAAATAGAACCAGTTTCGCATTTATAATTACAGTGTGTATGACAAAGAGCGTGACCGGTAAAATTTTAATTCTCGACTATTATATTGACCCCCCTTCTCTTGTTAACAGAACAGAAATAGCTTTGCACGTTCTTTTGGCCTAGTTTAAGTATTGGTGCGAGCTGTGGTGGCCCAGTGGTAACGGCCCCGACTTATGAGTTGTTGTAGGTCGTGGGTTCGAACCCAGGCAGGCGCTTTACTTTGAGTAAATAATTTCATCACCACTGCTCTCAAAACGGTGAAGGAAAACATCGTGAGGAAACCGGCATGTCCTAGAACCAGAAATTCGAAGACATGTGACATCTACCAACCCGCACTGGGCCCGCGTGGTAGATTACAGCCCACTCTCTTTCGAAGAGAGGAGGCCTGAGTCCCAACAGTGGGAACATTATAGGCTGATTACGCTATATCGAATAATAAATAATTCTAGTGCTAGCTAAGTACAATTTTTAAGCTATTGCATAGCTTTTATCGTCGGCTTTGAGCGCGGCGACCGAATCAAGAAATTCCGTAACGAAAATAAAACCTAACACCCCCCACTCCGCCTACCATGTAGCTCGCCCAAGCGTTCGCTTAACGTGTATGTATATGGTACGACTGTACTTGAATTAATATCAAAGAAAAAAAATACTGCATAAATAAAAAATAAATAAATAATTACAATTGCATAAGTTGATAAAAAATGCTATGCAATAGTTTTACTGCGGCAGAGCCCGAGTTTTTTTTTTTGGACATTATTTAGATACGAATGTCTACGTATTTTCCGAACATGTCCCAAAATAATATCAGGAGATGCTTAGTGGAAGCTGATCTCAAAAATATAAAAATCATCAATAAACTATTAAACATCACTCAAAAAAGATTATGACAAAATCATCGATGTCTTAGGCTGGCCCTCACAGTCGCCCGATCCTTATCTGATTTTAAGTGTTTGGGCGTTAATAAAGCTTAAGATGTGTGTAAAAAACACGTACCTGCCGAACTTGAACGTAACATAGAAGTAATTTAAGCGCGAACTCGACAAAAAAGTGGTAAAATGTCTCAAGATGGCAAGCGATTACAGACATTTCAAGAGTTCAAAAACCATGTTGGTAATAATGCATTAAAGTATGTCAAAAGTTAAAGTCACATCATTTATTTCAAGTAGGCCCCTAAAAGGCACTTTGAACGTCAAAATTTACAAGCAAATAAATTATAAATGATTTTATTTCCGTTAGTAGGTTTGTACAAACACGTTTACATGTCCATCATATTTTTCAAAGTAGATTAGATCGGCATTTCCTGTCCGACTGCTCTGAGAAGAAAGGCCGAAACAAACTCAGAAGTCACAGTCTCTTTCAAAGTCCAGACATAATTTTGGTCAGATCATGTGAAGACCATGTAGATTGGTGGCTGAAATGGTAGAATAGAAGTGATTCAAGGCGCTTCCTCCAAAAGGTAGCTTCGTGTGGAGACGAATCGAAAAGAAACATCACAGTTATTCTTTTAAAATGTTTAACAATACAGGGTAGCGGGGTCATCGACGCGCACACTGTAACCATGAATATTCAGCACATAATTTCTTAACTGAGATTCAGACTTGATAACCAACGAAAACTTTCTGCGCAGGGGTCAGAATCATGTACTGAAACCATGGTAACAATTTCCGCGTCGATGTCGCTGCCAGCCTGTATTTTGTATACATTAATTATAATTATAATATACTAGCTGCGCCCCGCGGTTTCACCCGCAGAAATCTCGATCCCGTAGGAATATCGGGATAAAGAGTATCCTATGTCCTAATCCAGGTCATAGTCTACCCGTGTGCCAAATTTTATCCAAATCCGTTCAGCCGTTTTAGCGTGATTGAGTAAAAAACATCCAAACATCCACACTTTCACATTTATAATATTATACAAGGTGGAGACGACGATACAACAATAATTTAAACTTAGTATAACTAATGATTTTCCTAGGCCGCATACGAAAATGCAATCAAATATATCCAATGGTTTAGTCACTATAGCCAGATGAAGATCGGCAAATCCCATAGTCGGCCCATCACTAAAAAAATGTTTGTTTGAAAAAATCTTTTTTTTAATTTAATGTTAAGATTTATTTGGTAGTTCCAAAATACTCTTATGCATTAGTATTGCCAGTGTTTTCATTTATTGTCGTATTGTTGTATCCACATTGTATAGTAGGATAGTAGGATAGTAGGATTATGAAGACTATTGTGCCAGACGGGCGTGATCGCTGGACGCGAAGTGTGCAAGGACGGTGTATGCCTACCCCGGTTATTCCGGTGTGGGGGTAGGTCTCTCCCAGTCTAGGCGGCACTGACGTCCTGCACCGATAGGTTCCGGGTATCTTCGAGAACACTCAGCTGACGGCTATGTCGTGAAATCTCCACGGGCGGAGGTTTCATGACGTAGAAATAATAACACCAAGTCTTCATAAGTGTTCAGGAAACATTTGCAGGTCTTTTCAGGGGTTCTATTTGCAGTATTAGATTGTATAAATTACCCTGTCGATGAATACGAATTACTGTAATTTGCATGGGCGCTTAAGTACCGACTACCTTTACCGTAACGAGGACCGCAAATTGCTTCCTGATTTAAAATTTTATTTATTCTTATTTTGCCTATGTTTACAGTGTTTCGTACAGCTAAACATCATTAAATATAAAGGTACGGTCACCAAAAGTGATAGTAATTAGGGCCGTCGGATATAGTTGAAGTTTAGTAAGAAACCAATGGTTGTTTTCGAATAAAATTTTATTTGATAAATGAACTGTTGTTTTTTATTAAATAAATTAAATTTTATTTGAAAAAATCCATCGGTTTCTTAACAAACTTCAACTATATTCGCCGTCCCTGGTTACTTATTTCTTTTTGTGACTGACATAAGGCTTTTTGTATATCACCAGGTTTCTTATAAAATTACCTAAATACTGAGGCTACTATATTTCAAGTTACACATAGAAACCTTAGGCTGATCTTTTGACCTAAATAAATTTTATATTTAAAACGATATATCTAGGTTTATCGGGGCATGTCGCGGCTCTGAAAGCAGGTTGGCTAAACCATATTTACGAAATTAACAAACTATTAGTGTTAAAACTTATAAACTCAATTAAATAGGCTTTTCTTATGGACTAGATCTCAAAAATTTAGATCCAGGGCTAGGTCTCTATCTAGGGTACCTGGACCCACTAAAAGAACTATAAATTAGGTCTTCATAGTTAATTGAGTTAATTAACGGTTGTACTTACAATTTCTTTGTAAAATCACTATCTGAGCACAATTTTGATGCTAACTAGTCTTATTCATCACTATTATATTATTACATATATGACTCGAAGTTAATATATATATATTTGACGGAGAAGTTACGTCTCTCTCGTGATTATCAGCCATATTTTAACTACTGTGGGCGAACTATGGGAAGTGTTGGTTATTGCGCAATAGAAAAACCGTTTGCAGTTCAAATCAAACTATAATTTACGAACAAATTAATCACACTAGCGAATCACACACTGTAGGTACACGACACAACTATACGGAACGCGCGACAGTTTCAAAACGTGTTCACTGCTTAGCCGCCAACAACAAACTCTGATTTTACTCTGGTCAAGCGTTGTTATAGACTCTGTCGAGCGCCACCAGGTGGCGCTGGCGTCCCGATTAGTCAGTCAAACGATTGATTTAACGTATTTCCGACATATAAAACACTAGATAATTGAAATTGTTTAGTAACGCATCGCCGCGAGCAACTATGTACTTAGCATAAAATAAAAAAAATCCTAACATGAATCTTGAACCACGATTATTATAATTTTCAAACACCTTAGTACATTTTTTTAAATTTATTTTGTTGAACAGAGTGTAAGTGTGCGTACTCACAACGCCAACTATACCAGCAAAAAACCTTAAGACACGCAAGATAATAAAAACCAGCCTCCTTAAGGCTTCATTTAGGACAGAACTTTTCCAAAAGGTTCGAAGTTCGCGAATTTTGTTAGTCTCCTGACACCTGTGGCAATAATTTTTGGGCCGCGAAACATTAAAGAACTTTCATTCAAGTTATTAGCGTAATGGGAAAGTTAATTTGATTGCCTCTCTTCAATTTTTCGAATCGTTTTAATTACGAGGTTGATACGCTTATTTTCATTTGTGGGCACTTTTGTGGGTCATATTAAAGTTCTGTTGATATTTTTTTTTATTTTTCGCATAATAAAACACACATTATTGTATTGGAAAAATATAATTGGGTATTAATATACCCAATTATATTTTTGCAATTTTTTATTGTATTCAAGTTACTTAAATGTACATTGTACTCGTACATATAATTATTACTTTGGGACTCTTCGCTTGTAATTTATGTAATCATGTTGCTTAAAAATAAATAATTTTATTAAAATAAGTTTTTTTTTTACCAAATATCAAATGTATTTGTACTCTTAAAAAAACCAAACCATTAAAAACAAACATTAATTTGCCAAATGAATAATCTGAATGAACTTAATTGAGTTTAATATTTCAAAGCTTACTTTTATAGCTCAAATTGTAATTTTTAAAACCCTGTTTGGAGGACAGCAACCTAAGTTGCGTTATCGCATGATTTATAAATAATATCTGAACGCGTGTTTCTAATAACGTAGCATGCTATGCCGCCGCTGTATCTGCCTACGCCGTAGCGGACTACGCCGTAGGCTAAGCTAAATAAGTAGATGTCTAAGCAACGAAAAAGTGCCGAAAAAACTTTATTTTTACATCGAATTTCTAATGCAGACATCGCAAAATGTCATAAAACGATATGTTTATATCACATGGGACCTAAAATCTCGTTATAAAAATGCCGCTCGAATAAGAATTTCACTTTAACAGCAAAATAGATTGACAACGTTATTGGATTAATATTACAACCATATTAATACATAGTGATACAATATTAAGGCTTTGTAGGATCCTTGTAATCTCGGGTCGAACCACGGGCGACCACCATTCGGGTTCGACTATTATTATTCTAGGTTATTTGTATTCATTCGCGACCAACAAATGGATTCTGGGTTCGGCCTGTCATTGTTAAATTTATGAGAATATGAGGACTGTTCCTCTATTGAGAAACTATAAGCTTCTTAAGACCGCGATTCATTCTGACCGACTAAAGCATTGATGGTATTAAAATAGAATTTAATTAAGTACTAGCTTTTGCCCGCGGCTTCACTCGCGTTCATTTAGAATTTGACAATCAATTGGGGTTGTTTGGGGAATCATAGTTAGGAGGATGAAAAACCGGTCTATCGACACTCTAGACTAGCAAAATGAATTAGGTACTTAAATAAAAAATAAAAAGCTCCTAACACACCACTAAAGTTTCTATAATAATATAATTCAATCATGATTCGAAAGACATGTGGCGCCATCTATTATCATAAGAACGTTAATGTTGTTTTCCTCGGGAATAGTCCTTTTTTTGGGATGAAAGGTACCCTATGTCCGTGCCTGTACAAATGACAACGTATATGCAAAATTTCAGGATGATCGGTTCAATGGTTTAGGCGTGAAAAGGTAACAAACAAACAAACTTACTTTCGCATTTATAATATTAAGTTAGGATTAGGATAAGTTAGAAAGTTAGGATTAGGATAAACATGATTGAATTGATTTGTAGATCTTTGACAATCGTTGCGGGTCTTATCAAGGGGTTTCGTATTACCCAGTAACTGGGCTGTGGAGGTCAGATAGGCAGTCGCTCCATGTAACATACTGGTATTCAGCTGCATCCGGTTAGACTGAAATCCAACCCCAACACAGTTAGGCAAATGCTAGGCAGATTTTATAAACATGATTGAAATTGTAGTAATTTTATTTGAAACCATAATAATAATCACATATTTAACTCGAGTATAATATTCGTTTTCGCGTTCATAATAATTACGGTAACAATATTTGTTAAAACTTACAACATATTGAAACGAACCACACATCATTATCTACACTAATATTATAAAGAGGTAAAATTTGTTTGTTTGTTTGTAAGTTTGTATGTAAGGGGTAATCTCTGGAACAGCCAGTCGGATTTAAAAAAATATTTTTGTGTTTGTTAGCCCAATTCTTGAGAAAGGCTATATACTATTTAACATCACGCCAGGATCCTTCGGAGCCGAGTAAAAAGAAAACATGTCAGAAAGAACGCTAAGCGAAAACGAAGTTATGGCGTGGGCAGGCGATGCGATGCAACGCACAACGGGTCTGGTCGGGGGAACAAGAAATTTCACGCGGACGAAGTCGCGAGCAGAAGCTACTAAAAGTACATGCTATTTGTGATTGTGTGTGAGCTATGTGTGAGCAGTAGTGGCCCAGTGGTATCGACCCCGACTTACGAGATGTAGGTCGTGAGTTCGAACCCAGACAGGAACTTTACTTTGTGTATTTAATTTTCATCACCACTGCTCTCAAAACGGTGAAGGGAAACATCGTGAGGAAACCGGCATGTCCTAGAACCAAAATTCAAAGACATGTGACATCTACCAACCCGCACTGGGCCCGCCTGGTGGATTACGGCCAAGTCCCTCTCATAGAGAGGAGGCAATTGTCCCAGCAGTGGGAACGTTATAGGCTGATTATGCACTATTTGTGATTATAATATTTTCCCCAAAAACTGATACTCAATACTTTATTTGCATTCCAGAATGTATACTTGCTTGTATACCAATATCATAAACGAAATTAAATAAACACTTCTATAAATAAATAAAAGGATAAGGTAGATCCACATCGAGAGTAATAATTATTTTATTTTCATGAAAGAGAAATAAATTTTATTCAAAATATTTTATGTGGATTTCCTACTAACTTCACTTTCTACGATGAAGTTGTTAATAAACACAAATAGAAAAATGTTAGGTAAGGCCGACTGCACACGAGAATCTAGGGGCTGATTTTTATATTACAACTTCTATCTTAGGAAATAATATTGTAGCGGTATCTACAACGCCACATGCGAGCTACGCGTCATACTGAAGTCACGCAAAATCCTGCATCGCACAAGCAGAGTTTACCGCGCAACTAGCATACGAGTATATACAACGTCCCGACATCAAACGTCGGGCACTTGCCCACCAGACACGACACCCGTCTGGTCGGAGGATCCTCCCTTTTCTATGGAGGTGTGAGTGAACTTTACACCCTGTTCCTCATACCTCTATAATATGACAGATTGACAATTTTTTTATGGAAAATATGTTAAACTGCCATATTATATTTTCTGCAGCACCATAATTGCGTAACACACTATCCATCAAAATCTAAATCATTTTGAAGCCTAATCCATTGCTTCATATTATGTTCGAAAAATGTATCTGCTCAACAACGTAAATAACGCAATGAATGTTCTTGAACTGTCAAAATGTAAGATATTCCTACTATTAGTGTGTTACGCAATTATCCCGTAGGTTAAAGAAAAATCAGCCCAAGACCAAATATTGGGTAAGATCTGTTACTAAGAAACAAAAACGAAACCTTACCACGTCGTTGACACTTATTTTTCAAAATACTATCTCATTTTGATTTAAGCGACGGCCAATAGGTATAACAAAATACCTAATGTAGAAAATAGCATAAACAAAGTACATTATCTAAGACAAATAAAACTAAAAATATAAAGTGACTTCACAGAAGGAAATATCGTCGAAAAGCTCTCAAGAATAAAATCACAATCGCGGGAAAAATAAAAGTGTGGATACACAGAAGCGAAATATTGGAAAACTTCACGAGTCTATTGTATTGTAGCGGCATCTACAATCGCCACATGCGAGCTACGCGTCATACTGACGTCACGCAAAATCCTGCATCGCGCAATCAGAGTTTACCGCGCAACTAGCATATATACAACATCCCGACATCAATCGTCGGGCAGTTGCCCACCAGACACAACACCCGTCTGGTCGGAGGATCCTCCCTTTTCTATGGAGGTTTGAGTGAGCTTTACACCCTGTTCCTCATACCTCTATACTGGTGACCCCGACGTGATCGTCAGTGCAGCCTTCGTGCAAGTACATCAGCGTGACGTCATCATCACTTCTTCAAGCTTTCGAGCGGCGAGTCACACAGCCAGCCAGCACCCACGGCTTCAACGGGTATCCTGACCACCAGCATGCAGCGACCGCGCATACCTGGTCATCACCCTCAGCCTCATCAAGCAACCTTGGCACAGCACACTGCACTTTCGGCCGGTCAACAAGAAGAGCTCTTAATCCCTCTCCTGGTCGACGCCAGCAGTCAGCCTCAACCCGGCGCTGTACCACATCCGACGCACTGGAGCATAACGCAGCGCCACCCCGACTCACTGGGGAATCTTCGCAGACAGTTCCGACTCACCGCGAACTATGCGACAACCGGTTCCGACTCACTGGAACCTCACCTGGCCCTGGCAAGCATCGCAAGATACACGACTCAGCCCACTATCGACCTCCGGTCTCCGGGGGGGAGTGATGTAGCGGCATCTACAATCGCCACATGCGAGCTACGCGTCATACTGACGTCACGCAAAATCCTGCATCGCGCAATCAGAGTTTACCGCGCAACTAGCATATATACAACATCCCGACATCAATCGTCGGGCAGTTGCCCACCAGACACAACACCCGTCTGGTCGGAGGATCCTCCCTTTTCTATGGAGGTTTGAGTGAGCTTTACACCCTGTTCCTCATACCTCTATAGTATAATAATACATTGCTTCTTTCGCAGTAAATCAGAAAATCGACTATATATACATAAAATAATTTGTCCTTATGTACGCATTATTGCAATGTAAAATACAGTCAGAGAAAGAATTATTAGTTTAACAAATTAACACCCTACCCGCTCATAAGTCCGAGCTGCGTTGTTAGCTTCGAAATTCCCGTCAATTGCCCATGTTATAACTATTTCATACAAAAACGAAAGAAATAAAGAAAAATGATTTATTGGGACTCGCACAGGATTATCACAAACTAAACTAAACACACTCTTAAAAAAAAATAATGACGGTTGTAATTTGAATATACCTATGGACAATTTAATTAAGATAATTTGCTTTATAAAATAATTTCCATGACTTTATAATGTGTATTGAATGAAGTTTTCCTAAAAAATCACCTGCATGCGTGAGTGAAAAGTAATAAATTATTACTATAGGAACAACTTGGCAACCATAATGCTCCAAGTTACAAATAAGAGTGGGCTGTTCCTGCAACACCATTATGAGTATTTTGCGATGTAACTAGGTTAAATCCTGTTAAATCCACTGACTGTTATTGGTATACTTTCTCACAAATCAATTTATAAATCGTAAAAGGACCAAGAAACGCAAAGACCAAGAAAATTGACGCCACAACAAAGTTACGCTCAAAACTAATAAATCATACCGCAAAAAGGTTTATCACGTAATTATGGAACGAAAACTCCATAGGTATTTAATTACTCCGTAGAAAACAGGCCACTCACAGATTTTACGTGAAGGTTGTGCTTTATTAAATTTTACTTGCCTATATTAAAAATATTAATTCGTGGGAACGTTGTAAGGCGTTCCTCGTATTATTCTGTAATTAAATAAAGAGAGCTTTATCTAGGTGACATCAATATTTAAATTAGGTGGGGAAACACCATCTTAATTAAACAGGGTGTATTTAAAGCGATAGAACACGTAGTTTTTAACTTACTTTAAAATGATGGAAAATAAATAACAAGTATAAAGTCCTACAGCCGAATGCTCGGATTAATTATTGTAAAATGATATTTTTATACAATGAATTGTTAATATTACTTATAAAAATTCTTTCTACCACCATTATCAGCATGATTGGCAGCCTTGCTCCACCCACAACTGAGTATTAATATGCCCTCCCTTTTGGCGCCATGCTTTCCTGGTATGTGTGAATCTCATCCAAATCTTCCGATCTGTCTATCTTCCGTCTTTTTCTGTCTATAGGTCACATTTAATTTCCACTAAAGTTAAGGAAAATAACAATTTTTATTTCGAAATATCGGCTCCTAATATAATAATATTATAAAGAGATAAAATGTGTTTGTTTGTATGTGTAGAACTACAAGTAGAATTCCAAAAAATAGTTTTATATTTTATAGCCCAATTCTTGAGGAAGGCTATAAGGTTTAATTTTTAAGAGCCGAGCAAAAAGACAAAAAGTCAGAAATAACGCTAAGCGAAAACGAAGTAGTAGCGCGGGCAGGCGATGCGATGCGACGGGGTGAGTCGGGAGAACAAGAAATTTCACGCATACGAAGTCGCGGGCAGAAGCTACGATTCATATCACAGTCAATTCATCGTCTCAATTCCACCTCAACTTTCTCAACCTTAACATTTATTTAAATAACAACCTACGGAGCTACATAAAATAATAAATCAGTTTTAGCTGAACTAAAACACGTGTTCAAAAGAAGATTGAAGTTGCTTCAAAGCCCATTAATTCAAAGACGAAGTTCAAACAAGATGAAGACGACGTAAAGTCGAATAACTTTTCAAAGATACTCGTATGTCTTTAGCCAAATGAAGGGCTTCTTGTCTTGTGAATATGTTAAAAGTTGACAATAAGTGTTGTTATTATATGTGAAGCACTTATATTCGTGTACGTGACCTGTTGTTACCTTAGAGTTCAGACGTTTTACGTCACGGCGTCCTCACCTTCCGCCTGACGCAGGTTCTCACCGAACACGGTTGTTTTGGGAGGTTCCTGTTTCGCATAAGGCGGGAGGAAACGCCCGGGTGTCACCATTGTGTGGATCGCCCGAAGGACACGGCGGAGCATACAGTGGACGTCTGCCTGGCTTGGGTGGGGCACCGCCGTGTACTCGCGAAGGCGATCGGCGGCGGCGATCTCTCGCGTCCAGCCCTGGTCCAGGACATGGTATGGAGCGAGAGGGCATGGGAGGCCGTCACCTCCTTCTTCGAAGCAGTAATGCTCGCGAAGGAGGAGGCGGAGCGCGTGAGGGCGAGGCAATCGTTGCGCCCTTACGCCCCTAGTCGCCGCAGGGGAAGACACCCTGGGCGTCGGGAATCGATAGCCGATTCCCGGCCACCGTAGGCGCGGGCTTACGGACGGCGAGCAATAAGTAGCTCGCCGTCCGGTAAGGACCAGGCCCGGGTCTACGGCGCATTGTGTTCCACGCGCACCTCAAAGAGATGCCAGCACTAAATGACGTGGTCCGATAGGGCTGATGCCTGCCAGGGTCTGGAATTGTTCGAAAGAGTTACCGTAGCCCGGGCGCAGAGGCAACTGAAGGAACATGGGTGGGTTTTAGTCAGTAAAAGTCTGACACGCCCTCCCGCTCCCACCTGAGCGGGAGAAGTTATTTGATGATTTCCCAACAAAAAAAAAGGTGTTTTACGTAGATAAAGATTTACATATTTTTCCATAAGTAATAATGAATAGAAGATGTATAAGAAGGGTAAAGGCTGTAAAAGAAAAATGAGTGCCCAAAAAAAATTATTTTTTATTTTTTTATTGTTTGTATTATACCGCGAGCTTCATCTTTTTGTGAAAGTACCAAACGCTTTAGCGGTAAGAATCGCGACGAAAACGAAAAAGTGTGCACTGCTAAAATGATGAGAGTCACAGTGATGCAATACTTAAACTATTATTACTATACTAAAATTATTTCTGTTGCCTAATCGTGTAATTTAACTACGTAATTCTTGAAAATGGACAGTACGTCAACTAAAAAACTAAAAATTTGTGGAAGAATGGTAGAGGTGAACAAAAAATTAAGACTACAAGGACACAAAATCGGCACAGATTGCGAGTGTAAACGAATCCAATGCTTTGAAAATACATCGGATGCCAATTTACTACAACAGCGGGGTATTTACGTAACACACTAACAGTAGGAATGGGTTTCATTCTGACAGTTCAACAACATTCATTGCGTTATTTACGCTGTAGAGCAAACAATCTTTTCGAACTTAAGAAGCAATGAATTAGCAATAGGCTTCAAAATGATTCAAATTGTGATAGATAGTGTGTTACGTAATTAGGGTGTAGATACGATCAACATAGTTACCTATGTGGCCTATTAACAGTGCAAAACGTAGAAAGAAGACGACCTAAGACATCTAAGGCAGATGCAAAATTTCACAGCAAATCTTACAGATACAAAATTTGCATTTTGGGAGAGAGTGGACGAGAAATTCCAATCTGCTATAAAGCATTTATTGCAATGCATGGTATCACAGTGAGGCGTTTACATATTATATTACGATATATTTACGAGGCAGTTTTAAAACTACAGGCAAAATACCGAGAGACAGAAGAGGATGCCAATCCAAAGGTAATAAACTGTCGCAAGAAACTATTACATTAATGAACAATCAGATTAAAACCCTTCAAAATGTCTGTGGTCGAAAGGGCCATTATAATATTCATGAAAGTAGGCGAACATACTTATCTGATGAGCTTAATATTAAAAAATATATGGGAACAGTACAATATACATACCACTCTAATTCATTATATTTTTTTATGTAATATTTTTTACATAATACAGAGTATTATATTCTAATAATAAAGTCTCTTATGAGACTTATAGAAAATATTTGCAAGAAAATTTTAACATTTCCTTGGGGTATCCTAGAATGGATATAATGTTCCTCGTGTGATGAATATATAGCAGAAATTAAATGTTTACAGTCTAATAAAGAATCGTGCACAGATCTGAATGAGAAAGAAATAACGAGAACCAAATTAAAACATTTAAAAATCCAAAACAATTTGCACAAGTTAAAGCCTGGTAAGTTTAAGTGAAATAAAAAAGTCATATCGTTTGAAGTGCCGCCAAGATTCAAGAACAACAACCATAACAATGGTTTTTTTTAAAACTTTACACATTTTTAACATTACTACAAAATGATGTCTACTATAAAAGGCAGCTCAACTATTCATTATTTATTCAAAATTCATGAACTTTCAAATTCTAGTTTTGTTTTAGCTTATGATAAAACTATTGGAAGAAAAGGTGCTGAAGACCAAGTTTCGATATTGATACCCAAAGCGTCTGCAGAGTTTAGCTAGACAATTTAAAATAACCCTGTATAATATCCAATTTAGTTGCTATAACTTGTGGGGTTTATTGACAAACCAGATTGTCGGTCCACTATTACTATTTAGATTATATGAAAAAAATATTTTAAGGTCTGTGGACTAGTATAGCCAGTATTTTGGTTTAATGTCGTATTGTCGTCCCCACGAAGTATAGTGGTCTGTATCTGCACTGTCTGTGTGACTCCCGGGAGTAACATAGTCTCATCGTACTCTCATAGCTTCTCAACGTATTCTCTAGTCAAGACTTGAGACGTAAAAGGTATATAATAGAATTTGAAAAGCTCGTATAACGTTAAATATAAAAATAACGTACCTAATTAATATAATATACCTTAAACATGAAATCCTACCCTTACCTTGGTTCCTTGAACCAAGTTAATAATTAGTGCCAAGGCAGTAGGTAGATACAGACAACAAGATAAATCAATAAACATTTCAATATATTTGAAATTAAGTATCGTATACGTACTCTCAAGTCAAGACTGGAGGGTTCCCTATCCATTTGCATAAAATTTTAAGACCTAATATAACTTAGCATAATTTTGTTTGGCATAATTATATTTTCGCATAATATAATTACGCATAACAGCTTACGCATAATTTTTTTAAGCATGATTTCTCTAACCATAATAATGATTAAGCATAATATTCTAAAGCATAAATTTATTGAGCATAAAGTTCTAAAGCATAACTTTTTTAAGCATAATATCCTAAAGCATACAGCATGCAAGCAAGCATGCAAGCAAGCATGCAAGCAAGCATGCAGCAAACAAGCAACAATGCAGCATGCAAGCAAGCATGCAGCATGCAGCAGGCAGGGTTTCTGTCACGGCTCCAGTGCTGCGGGCCTCCGGCGGCCCCACGCGTGCTAATCGTCGCAGACAGCTTTCGCTCACCACCGCAGCTTCGGCTTGTTGGCCGGCTTCGCCGGCCAGCCTCAGCCGCGGCGGCTCGCTCGCAGCTGCCTGCTCCTCGGCCCGCGGGCCGCCTCGCCCCTACGGCCTACGCGATTTTAAATTACACTCTAGGGGTAGGACAAACAAGACTACGTGGAGTCGGTTTTGCAGCAATTCGATTCTGTCACTGAAATAGTCATTAGGCCTACTAACGTTATGCTAATAGTCATTAGGCCTACTAACGTTATGCGAATCAAATTTATGCCAAAACAAATTAGTCTTTAAGATGATTATGCCAACATAAAATGTATGCCTAAAAAAAATATGCCGAAGTATTATTATGCCAAAACAAATTGTGCCAAAATCGTTATGCCGAAGTATATTAGGACAAAGAACATTATGCGAAAAGAAGGGATCCCGACTGGAGACGTTAAAGGTATAAAGTAGAATTTAAAAAGCTTATTTAACCTTGTTAAATATAAAATTAATATACCTTAAACATGAAATCTAATACCTTGGTTCCTTGATCGAAGTTAATAATTAGTGCCAAGGCAGTAGGTGGGTAGACAACAAGAAAATTCAATAATCATTTCAGTATATTTGAAATTAAGTATCGTATGCTGCCAGTATTTATATTTGGAACGAAATCAGGACATCCAAACATAAATCTAGGTTATTTGATTAAGCACTCAGACCTGAATTAATCTTCAAAAGGTTTGCTTTTAATGCCTACTTTATTAACTACTCATTTATAAAACTTAAAAGTGACTAACTTCGACCTTTACAGCGGAAATTAACTTAACCCAAAAATACCTTTTGAGGAAAAATAACCAAAAATATCTTTGGCGGGATCTAAATAATTTCAGAGGCTAATTAATATTAAATACACTTAGCACTTTATTCCTTTATTTGTGATTTCTATTTATAACCTTAGTGTGTAATATGTTTGGATGTAGGGAAGTCCAAATAAAAAATGTAGTAATTAACAGGGCAGGGGCAATTAATTGAAATTAATTGAAAGGGTCCAATTGAAAACCACACAATGTTATTTTTAAGAATTTTTCTATTTTTGGTTTTTGTGTTAATATTGTGTGCCTTAACCTGGATCAAATAAATTTATTTTCTTTCTTTCTTTATTGAAATTGGAACAAAAGAAACAAGCCAGATTAGATTTGTTTTGTCTATAAGTACTTATAAGTAAATTTTAGACAGATTTTTTTTATAAAACTTTTTTTTAACCTGTTTTAACAAATTTTATAAAAAAGAAAGTTTAGGGGCAAAATAATAACAGCTGCACGAGTCGATAGAAGGTTGAGCTACGCTTGCCGAGGTCGGTTCGTGGATGGGTGTCCATCCATTACATATTGGTATTCCTCCATGCCTCGACCCCGGCTCTCATTCATAGATCTTTGACAGTCGTTATGGGTAGCCAGAAACCCAAAAGTCTGACGACCAGTGTTACCAAGGGGTATCGTGTTACCTGGTTACAGGATTGTGGAGGTCAGATAGGCAGTCCTCCATGTAAAGTACTGGTATTCAGCTGCATCCAGTTAGACTGGAAGCTGACCCCGACATAGCACCCAGTAAGCTAGGTAGAATGATTTTGGATTTAAAACAATTTCAACCAAGTTCACCATTTCGACATCCTTAAATATCTCATCAACATTTTTGATACTCACACCAAACATAGTACAACATGTTTATGATCTTACTACTATAACTTACTTACTATAATTGACGAGCCTGCTACTCT
Source organism: Dryobotodes eremita (assembly GCA_917490735.1). Taxonomy (NCBI): domain Eukaryota; kingdom Metazoa; phylum Arthropoda; class Insecta; order Lepidoptera; family Noctuidae; genus Dryobotodes; species Dryobotodes eremita. Next base: position 2,199,098 of record OU823252.1, on the reverse strand, counting down.
ACCTACCGTACTATTTACTGCTTTGCGGATCCGTAGGCCTACTAATGTGTTGTGTGTCACACAGATAGGCAGTCGCTCCATAATGATATTCAGCTGCATCGGGTTAGACTGGAAGCTGACCGCAACATAATTGGGAAAAGTACAAATGTAATTAATAAATCTAATCAGTATTTTGCGAACAAAATAAAATTAAAGGTGACCTTCTGCCGTAGCAACGCATTTCTGCCAAACTAATTTAATTTGAGTTGGACTATAATTGTGGTATCAGGATAAAAAGTAGGGATTTTTGTATCTAACTACCTGTTATGGGTTAATACGGGACATGGTCTATCTATTGTTTGGAAAATCCGTCCAGCCGATTATACACAACTAGCTTCGCCCCGCGGTTTCACCCACATAACTCTAGATCCCGTGGGAATATTAGGATAAAAGTAGCCTATATCCTAATTCTAGTCATGATGCATGTGCCAAGTTTCATTCAAATCCGTTCAGCCATTTTAGCGTGAAAGCGTAACAAACAAACGAAATAATTTTCGCATTTGTAATATTATTTAGGGAATTAGGATAGATCAAACACTCTTCTTCTTCTTCAATGTTCACAGTTTGTAAGTCAAAGAATAGCAAAGGTCACCGCTTCTTGAGGACTCTCTTCAATTTGTTTTTGAAGCTGTCGTGGATCCTCTCCGACCTCTTTAGAAAAGTTATACACATAATTCTGCCTCTCCACATCACTTTTAGACATTTTCTACATTGACTTATTAAAGTAACAATATAATAAATGACCTTAGAATTCCAGTAAAAGGTAACTAGACTTATTGGCTTTGTACAATCCACGTTATTTCCAGAACTCAAAACAGACCATACATAACACTCAAAGCGTTATTGACGCGTATATTCAAGGGGGAGCCTCTTTAGACCAGTATTCCTTATTTTAAGAGCTATTTGCTGAATTTCGTTTGATACAGTGAGGCTTTCGTACAGTTCGACTATACACTGGTACTCATAACGACCATTAACGTACGTACATGCTCATTTTCATTCAATACTGTCAAAGGTAGTAAGCAAGGCTCTTTGTAAATGAGTTAGTCCTGGCACACCGTATCTAGTGAGCTGACTGTGCTGAATTTTGATTTAATGGGAATACTAACTACACTACTAGGCAGTCGAATACTTTTAACTGACTTCTTAAAAAGGAGGAAGATGTGTCCGGCAACTATAGATCGATTGAAAAAATTTTTTTTTTTATGTATAGGTTATACCTCAGGGATGGTACCGTTTGACGGGGTCCGTTAGGGTCAATGCCTGCCAGAGTCGCGAGTTTGTACGTAAGGGTTACCGTGGCCCTGGCACACAGGCAATTAAAGGAATAAAATCCACCCGGGTGTTGACTTCCCACCCAGAAAAAAATATGGGGTGGTACCATATACATTTTATTAACTTTGCTTAGGCAGTTTTTCAGTTAACTTCAATAATACGTGTTTTTTCCACTTAGTGTATATTTATGATGTTATTAACTTCCTATCACTGATATTTACATAGCGAATTTGTGTGGGGTAGATACCACAACTAAAATGTGAAAAATAAATACATTAAAAAAAACCGACTTCCAAGAAAAAATAACACGGGGATGTGAAAAATAACTTTAATTTCGGAAGTCGGTTATTTTTTTGTATTCTTTTTTTCTTTTTCACTTTTTAGTTGCCTACCCCATACACATTCGTTTATCACTACTTGATATGTAAATAACCGCGACAGAAAGTTATTATAACATCATGAATATAAACTAAGTGGAAAAAAAATACGCATTATTAAGGATAACTCAAAAACTACTGGTCAGTACTTGATCAAATTTAAATGGGACCAGATTATGAAGCACCAGCTTTCAAATAAAAAAAAAATCATCGAAATCGGTTCACCCAGAAAAAGTTATGAGCTAAGAAACATTAAAAAAAAAACAGTCAAAACCTCCTCTTTTTTTTGAAATCGGTTAAAAACGAAAATATTTAAACCAAACCTTACGAAATTTAAGTTATTTTTCACTTTGTAGTATTTTTTTGGGAGTCGATTGTTTTTTTTTTGGCAACATGAAGTCATAACCTTTCCGAGTGGATGACGGATATTAGATACGTCACTTACGGAAGTGCAGCTGTAAAATAATTGTTTCGATATGGTTAAATATTAGGTACAGAAGAGAATCTGAAAATATAATGAAAAGTGAGAGTTTAAAGACAGTCACTAAACCGCCCCGACCCTTCCTCGAGCCAGCCCGCGCCGCTGAGCCTGTAGCTTGAAATTCGTCCTCTAATAATAATAATTCCGAACCAGCCTTGCTGCCCTCTCCCAGCGACGCCCTAAGCCGAGGCTCGTACCCCGCAGGAGGTGCCCTTAACGTGTTGTCGCCTAGTTGGTAAGTTTTCTAAGCCCCGGCTGGGGGCCTTAATTTATTAGGGCAACCACAGGCATGACCATTTAAGCAGCCGACAACCTCCTAGGTTGACCGGCGAATAGCCAATCACAAAAAAGAAAAAGCTCTTAACTTCTCTTCTTGTCTTCTTAAACTTGGTGAATTCTTACGTGTCCTACTTATAAGTTAATCTTCATAAAAACGAATGGCGTAAAAAAATAGCAAAAATAATAAATTAAAAAAAAAGAAAACAGGAATATAAACACCCCTGCCCAACCATTTGAAGAATATAAGCATAAAGTTATGATAATCTTCAGTTAAACACTCCGGTACGTCAGAAAATCCGAAAATTCCGTCGTCCGAACTATGTGAGCAAAACCAATAAAATACTAAAACGTCGCTTAAAAAATGAATCAACATAATACTGTCATTATGATAAATTATAAAATAGTTGTGATCCTCGCTGACAATTGTGGCGTACCTAAAAAATAATTAATAACTGAAACCACATTATGGGTTTGATTCGAATTTAATTGTAGACGCTATTAAACATATTGTGTTGTTGAAATCAATACACTCAACTCGATTACAATTCCATTATCTATTGTTATAATATGTGTGTAGTGTACTTGTTTCCTTTCCACCTATGGGAACTTACGAGTAATTGTACTATAGATAGTACCTAAGCAACATATAAATAAATTACGAATGACGACGATTTTACGAGATTGAGATCTTTAATCATTTCTCAAAAACATCATGTATTAATTTTTTATTTACTTTAACATAAAACGGCTAAGGCCAATTACATTAGTTAAAGACACAAACACATAAGTTGAGTACAATAACAAAAAGTATACAAATACTCGATAGTCATACGCCATCTCACAATACTCCAGACATACTAACAAGATCTTCTTTCATTCATCCGCGAACGTATCACAGTCAGGTTTGGCGTCCAAGAAAGCGTTGAGCGCAGAGAGTGTGCGAGGGACAGGAGACTGGGCTCGAGCGACGGTTTGACTCCCAGACACGAAGAATAATATGTGCCTCCTGTTACAGCTATAATTTATCGGAGCAAAAAGATGCGACAGTTCGTCATGCAGTTCAGAAGCATCAGTTTTTCCGTGAAGTATCTTACACATTAATAATTTGGCAATTTTTCTTCTAACCTCCAGAGAATTGTATCCTAAACAGCCTAAAAGAAAGTTCAAAGGGCACATAAATGGATAATATCCATTCAAACGTTTATATAGATACCGAAGATAAGCATTTTGTTGCTTTTTTAAGAGTAAAGAGTACTTCTTTTCGTCCGAGTTTCAAACGCATGCACTGGACTCCAGTTTGCTGCAAGCGAGTACATTAAAAATAGATTTGATAGAACTGATGTTGCTAAAATCTTGCGCAGTATGGAACCTAATCGCCTAAAATAATCTTTTGCTACCGATATCATGTGATCATGAAACGTTAGCGTGTGGTCCAATGTGACACCCAGATCCTTCATTCCAGCTGTTCTAGTAATAGTGTTGTCACTAATTTTATAATTAAATTTGGTTTCACGCTCGAGTAAAACTCATGACGAAGCATTTGGAAGAATTAAATTCCATTTTGTTCTTAACACTCCACTCCTATATAATATTTAAAAAAAAGAATATCACGCTGCAGCGCTAGACAGTCGGCTTCAGAGTGGACTTCGGAAAAGAGTTTTAAATCATCTGCATACAGTAGACTTCTGGCGTGATGAATAACTGAAGGAAGGTCGTTGATCATTATCAAAAAAAGAAGTGGTCTCAAGATTGATCCTTGACTGACTCCAGAACGCGTAAGATAGGGCTGGGATTCATAGAAGCCCAGTCTGACAAACTGCTGACGATCGCGGATTTAGTCAGCGAGGAGCCATAAGAGATCTGGCGGAAATCCCATGGCACATAGGTTTGCCAACATAATAATTATAATTATTGACCCTATAAAACGCTTTCCTAAAATCAAAGTACATGATATGGACCTGGCCTCTACAGTCCAAATGTTTTGATATATAGTCTATTAGGTTAAGAAGGTTAGTACGAGTATTTACTGATTTGTTTGCTCTGAAACCATGTTGTTCGTTACACATATACTTTTCAACTTGGGAATTAATATAATTAGTAAAGGCTCGTGCACACTGGCACGACGCGACGCCCGACACAAAGGCACCGCACGTCGCGCGACGAGCGGCGCCTTTGTGTAGCGCTGTCGCGTCGGGCCTGTCTGTGGGAGCATTAATACGTTTTCAAAAAGTTTAGCTGGTCATGCAAAATGGAAATGGGCCGGAATTCATCTTCTTGTTTTATTCATAATATGTGGATCTAAATAATACACAATTATCTGTTGAACCAAAATCTTGATTGAATATGTCTTCATTTAAAACATAAAATACAACCTCTAGATTCCAGTAGGTATAGTCAATTTAAAGTTATACTTGTTGAGTTGTCATAACTTCTAAGTTTAAAAGGGAAACGTATATAATAGTCTTAGCCCACCCGTGATTGCTTAGTGATTTAACAGAAAAGAAAAAGTAGCGTACCAACCATATCTTTAGTACTGTTTCATTCCCTTCGGACATTGTTATGAACTAATAAAAGCATTATTTTCTGAATGATCACATATAGACAACGTTTTCTTACGAACATAGAGTATAACATAACATCACTCCTGTAATCTCCGAAAGATTAGGCAGAGGTGTACTTTAGTACACCTACATTTTGGAAGTCCGAAATCAAAGGCAAAAATAACCAAGTAACAAAATCACCAAGTCAAGCCAAACCGAAAAAGTTAAATAAAATCATGGCTTCGAATTTTGAATTCAAAACAATGGAAACACAGTTCTGAACTCACTTGGGGGTAATTGAAAAATTACCATTTCGCTTTCCCAACGGCAGGTTTAAACTTTTGTTCCGAATCGCGTGTTAAAAAAATGCTTGACGAATGTGCTTACGGCAGAAAGTTAAAGACGGGTACCAGCGCGCAATGTTCACCGAACTAGTAACTCTTCTCCACTTTTCTGGAACTTTACTTAGATGAAAAGTTACAGCAAGAACTTATCTGTAACATTTGCAATATTTACTTTGTGGTGTCGACTATGAATTTGTACTAATAAAACAGTCCGTCCCGCGGGTGTCATGAAATGGAACGGAGGAATAATTTATTATGCAGTGGAAAGGTAGTATGCACCTGTTCTAATTACATTATTATTTCGAGCAAGTTCTAATCAAATCTAGTATTTAAATAGGTAACGACTGAATCCTTGCTTCTGTGTCCGCAATGTTTATTTAAAAAAAAACACCGTTCCATTTTCAAACCCGTAACCATCTTTTATAGTGCGCTTCTATAATTTCTAACGTGACGATATTATCGTGGACGTTCACATCCACATCTATAAAATATATGGAAATACGTGCACGTTATTACGTTATCGTGGACGGAAGTCTAAAAGCGTCTTCATATATTTCCATACATTTTACTTCCCTGTGTTATCGTGATACCGTAACGTGGACGTAGACGTCCTCGATAATATCTTCACGTAAGAAATTATAAAAGCGCATATTTTGGATCCATCACGACACTTAGATTATTTTACTGTGTCGATTAAATCACTGTACGCTCGTCATCGACTACGTGATACATTTAATTGAATACGCGTTTCGTGTTACATTCGATTCGATTAAATAAATAAATAAAACGACACGGTTTTCCGTTGTAAAAACCTTCAGTAAAAAATGCTACAACTTGCTATGCATAATGATTATTTCAATATGTTCAGCCGTTAAAGAAATGATGGCTATGAATATTTTTGCTGCATGGAACTTTTCAGTATGGTAATACGTGTATGCATTCACTCACAGTTTGTAAGGCGAGCAAATGTACTAGGACTTTTGACTACCTTTGGCTAGTATTATCTTTATTAATAAAGCAGTACCGTGACTGACTGTTTGACTGACTGACTGACTGACCAAAGCATTATACTCAGATCTGATTTCCCAGGTATAGTACGATTCAAACTTAATGGCGGCTGTGAAGTCCGCTATTCGCTGCGCAGTACCCCACCCCTCACCCCCGCTGACACGCGAATTTACTGCGCAGCGACTCGCCTCATGTTCCGAGCCGCCATTAAGTTTGTATTGTATACTATAGATGCAATTTTTTTTTTTGGTTGGGAAATCATCAAATGACCTCTTCCGCTCTGGGCGGAGCGGAAGGGCATGTCAGACTCTTACTGACTAAAACCCATCCATATTCCTTCAGTTGCCTGTGCGCCAGGGCCACGGTAACTGTTTCGAACAATCTGCGACCCCGGCAGGCATCAGCCCTATCGGACCCCGTCAATTATGTTCAATCGTACGTATCGTACGTTCAATCGTATACTATAGATGTAATAACAAGATATTTTTTAAATGGCAAAAGTACAGGTATACCTAAAAACATGCAATGTATAATTATGCAACCCATAATAGCTGTTACCCTGAAGGGTTAGGCAGGTGTACTTATAGTACATCCACATTTTAGTACTTATGTTTAAGAACCATTTTAATAGACGTTCAGCCTATTGCCATCAACTGGACACAAACCCAGACATTGGGCTGCAACTGATAAAATCCAAATAGAAAAACCCTCATGGTCAGTATTAGTCTAGTAGTCTTAGCGCTACTGCGCTGTATGTACACACACATACCTAAACTCACGCCTTCTTCCCATGGGAGTAGGCAGAAACTACAGAACGCCATCTGCTACGATCCTTACATACTCCTTTTGCCTCGTTTACGTTCATACATCTGGTCTACGCCGGCCGCTTGCGAATACTACGCACCTGACCTTTCTGAAGAACATCACCAATAAGAAAAAAAAAAAAGCACGTGTGGCACTCGGGGACTGCCGCGGTAAAGCTATTGCATAGCATTTTTAATCAACTTATGCAATTATAATTACTTTTTATTTTTTTATTTACGCAATATTTTTTTCTTTGATATTAATTCAAGTACAATCGTACCATATACATACACGTTAAGCGAACGCTCGGCCGAGCTACATGGTAGGAGAAGTGGGGGAAGTTAGGTTTTATTTTCGTTACGGAATTTCTTGATTCGGTCGCCGCGCTCAAAGCCCGCGATAAAAGCTATGCAATAGCTTAATAAAAATGTTATAACAAAATACGCGTAGTTATTGTTTCCGCGCCTATACGTGCTTTCTTGCACCTTAAACAACCATAATTAGGTACCTTCTTTTCTTACAAAATATAAAACTTAATAATAGCAATTTCACCCTCATTTTACAATGCGCTGACGGTTCGTTCAACGTGAAGCCTGTATGTAGCGGCTGTTACAATTTCCACTGAATATTTAGTATAAAGCAGACCGTGGCTTGTTTTCATTACCTTGATTGCATCAGACCAGTTTTGCAATGAATGAAAGTAGGTGCTTATTTCAGCAGCTAACTTAAATGAATATTTGTTTTTTGCGGAAATCTTAGCAGCTCACCTTTGTTAATAGTAGCTTATTTTAAGTTTTTGCTTTCAGTTTTTAGTTGGTGTTTACTGAATTTTCGAGTGAATGGGGGGAGTGCACACAGCTTTTTGTACATATGTAAATTTTTTTTTGCCTTGTCTTTGTATAAAGGTTAATAAATTCGTTGTAGTAGTACAATAGCATAAATGAAATAGATTTTTGTTTTATTACATGTTAGTATAACAGACGGTCAGAAGTGGTCATGCAGTTTGATATCTTAGTTTTAGTTTATTATCATAATGAGGAGAGACTAAGACTCTTTCTTCAGTAATGAGGGACCAAATATAAAGAGAGATGCCAAAAAATTTAGTCTAAAAATATCATTATTTTAACTGCCAACCCTGAATGTGATGTGTTTGCGGATAAATGGAAAAAACTTATGAGTATTTGTTTGGTGTTCTGCGAGAGAAACTATGTAAGGGAGTCAACTGTTCCATGTTACTCGTAGTTTTAAATAAAATTTTATACTACTTATTATTGTCAACATGATAACTGTTTCTATGTTAATTAATGTAATAATTGGTGTTGTACCATTTTAATTAACTATAAATAAATAAAACTACTCCATTGTTTTTTTTGACATGCATCATATAAACCGTAGTTTTCTATACCCATACTATGACCTACAGTTTTACTCTTCCAAATTACCTATTATATCTAACTACTCTACAAACAGACATTTATAACAAAAGTTCAATAACAATGGCTACTAATGATGTAGTGTCTAGACGTTCAAATATTTCATTGGCTTTATGAAATAGAACATTACGCACAAGGCCTATGACATTGAATAAATTATGCCTTAAACTACGCACTAAAGACATAGTTGGTACTTCATAGATATCATTAAAAATATTAATACCTTTGGTAGAACTAGTCATCTGTTAAGTACTAAATTATTATGTCTAAAGATAACATTATAAACTTAAATGGTTGGTAATTTTCAGTAGTAAGATAAAACTATTCTTTACTAGCTTTTGCCCGCAGCATCGCCCGCATGGAAGTCTCAAAATTATCCCGCTGAAAAATACCAACTACAGGGATGAAAAGTAGCCTATGTCCCAACCCAGGTCGTAGTCTACCCATTTGCCAAATTTCATCTAAATCCGTTCAGCTGTTTTAACGTGAAAGCGTAACAAACAAACTTACTTTCGCGTTTATAATATTAGCTAGAATTCGCTACTAAACTAACTTTGGATGAAAATATAAAATCAAACACGAAGAACAACATAGTAGTTGGCTTTAAAACAACGCAATTTGTTCAAGTCAAATTGAAAGAGATTATTTATGTAGCCAGCAAATACTTCTTACTCAATTCCGTCAAAATATGAAATAGGAACTTTGCAATCAAATATCGCAGATGTTAATTTAATACCTATTGAAACTAGTTTATTCATGGAATAAATTAGTTTCAATGGGTATTAAATTAACATCTAACACACACACACACAGGTAAAATATATTTTTTAAGTTTTTTTTTTATAGGTTTGGTTGGTATCTCGCAGGTCAACCTTTGAGGTTATCGGTTGCTTTCTTTACTGCTTTAAAAAATTGAAGCCTCCAGCCAGAGCATAAACTTAAACTTACCAATTTTATTAGCTTCATTTATTTAATTAATGTAACAATAATTTTGCATGCTAGTTCTAGCGAATTGTTTTAGAAACTGTTTAAAAAAAAAACCCGACCATTTGTATGTACTACAATTCTTGCAAATTAATTTCATTTCATAAAATTAAGCGAATACACGATCCCGCGGCTTAGGGCGTATCTTTTTTTAATTAAAATCATTGGAGTTGTATCTAATTGGAGCTAATCAGTATAACTATTTCGGTATTTACAGTACCGCACTTTGCCTCATTGGCTTTGTGGTTTCCAAAACTATTTGGGCAACCCTTATAATTACGTTAACAAATCCAAACATATTAAAAATATTTATTAACATTACGCCCCAACTGATACAATAACTTTCAAACTCTTCAAAAATGATAACAGGCGTGTGTTAAATTTTGTTATAACAAAGTTTATAATCATAAAAGTATGAACAGGGTGGAAAATATTTCTAGAATTTTGATTAGGCAACGTGCCAAGAGCCTGCTTGTAAATGTTTTCAGCGTTAGAATATTATTTTCTTGCTGTTTCAGTACGGTGAAGGAACACACATTTTTCAGTTAATATTTTAAACTTCAGCACTTGTTTATCATCCCTTCATGTTTATGTTTACCTTAGTAAGTAAATAAAAAGCTACACTACTGATGTGATTTTAAACGTAATTGTAGAAAATGTAAAGGTTGGTAGGTACTTGGTAGATTACCTAGGTAAATAAGGAAATCTTTTATATTTCTTCAAAGCATTTTTTGGGTGTTCATATTGCTTGATTTGATGAAGAACCTTCCAGAAACCATTGCATTCTATAACCCAGACTTATTTTATTCACCCCGTTAGCTGCAGAAAGAATACAACATTCTCGTAGAAAAAACAAAATGCAAACAAAAACTTTTAACACCACTATATTAAACTGAAATCAGGAGCACAAAATCACAATTTAAACCGAACTAAACTACTCAATAATATAACGCTAGCGCATGCAAGTTTCTAAATTCTAACTTTATTTTTGCTCCGTTCCCCAGCGTAGATACTGCGCATATTTTTCCAACGGCTCCTCATGAGAAAACGTAAAACCTGAAACTTTTGAAGCGATAACCTGCCAGACTTGTAGTTAAGTTTCGAATATCTAACTTAATAAAAGTACCGAGATAGGTTCTAGGTAGTCCCGTATAAAATTTAATGAAATCGCCGAACCATACTGTTAAAGCCGGCTTTGGAATATAAAATCCGATATGATCGGCTTGACTTTAAAGATAATTCGGGGATTAATGAAAGAAGTATTTGATTTCCAAGTTAGATTTTTTGAATATTGTAACGAAGCCAAAAATGTAGAAGAAGTAAGAACCTATCTTCAATAATATTCGGATACATCCGCTGTCAAAACAGACCCACACCTACACAAAAAAAAATTGTGTTAGAGATATTTCAAATTCATCAGTGAAATCTTCTCATGATATAGACCAAACTTAACAAAACAAATATTTATAACTATAAAAATCAGGGAAAAGCTATCACAGGGCTTCGTCTTAATATAAATGTAGGGTCTATAACAGGTAAATAATTACGAAAAGTAGTTAAAGACTTATAGAGGTATGAGGAACAGGGTGTAAACTTCACTTATACCCTATGGAAAAGAGAGGATCCTCCGACCAGATGGGTGTCGTGTCTGGTGGGCAACTGCCCGACGTTTGATGTCGGGATGTTGTATATATGCTAGTTGTGCGGTAAACTCTGCTTGCGCGATGCAGGATTTTGCGTGACGTCAGTGTGACGCGTAGCTAGCATGTGTCGTTGTAGATACCGCTACAGACTCTTCCAAATAAAACAATAATAAAATTTCACAGTATCCACTGAATTAGATTTTATTATCCAGAAAACTGTTCTGCTGTCAACTTTGTGAGTGAGCAGACCAGTCCTTCGAATAACAGAATTCTTTCAGTACCATTACACGGGGTGAATAGAAATGCAGGGGTGAATCGAGACGAAACTTTAAAAGGGATTTTAACATTGAAATAATATAATTTGTTGCCAAAAAGGACTCTAATGTGTTTACTGTATTATAATTAAAGATTAAGTGCACTTGTTGGCAACAAACTATACTATTTCAATGTTAAAATCCCTTTTAAAGTTTCGTCTCGATTCACCCCTGCATTTCTATTCACCCCGTGTAATGGTACTGAAAGAATTCTGTTATTCGAAGGACTGGTCTGCTCACTCACAAAGTTGACAGCAGAACAGTTTTCTGGATAATAAAATCTAATTCAGTGGATACTGTGAAATTTTATTATTGTTTTATTTGGAAGAGTCTGTAGCGGTATCTACAACGACACATGCTAGCTACGCGTCACACTGACGTCACGCAAAATCCTGCATCGCGCAAGCAGAGTTTACCGCACAACTAGCATATATACAACATCCCGACATTATCACTTTAAAATCCCTTTTAAAGTTTCGTCTCGATTCACCCCGTTTGACGGTACTAGAAAAAACGTCACAGAAATACCTCACACAGCTAACGAACTCCATCATAAACGGCACAATCTAACTAAGTTACGACTATACCACACCACGTTTAGAAAAAATGTGACACACAACACATTAGTAGGCCTACGGATCCGCAATGCAGTAAATAGTACGGTAGGTAGAGTAGCAGGCTCGGCAATTATGTAGTAACATTGTTGACACTTTGCTGTTTTAGTTCGTAAACATGTTGTACTATATTTGGTGTGGGTATCAAAAATGTTGAAATTTAGGGGTGTCAAAATGGTGAACTTGGTTAAATGATAAATGATAAATGATAAATGATAATATTTCTGTAAGTAGGTTTGTACAAACACTTTTGCACGTCAATCATGTTTTTTAAACTAGATGAGGTCGGCGTTTCCTATCTGACTACTCTGAGAAGAAAAGCCGAAACAAACTCAGAGGTCACAGTCTCTTTTAAAGTCCAGACATAATCTTGGTCAGGTCATGCGAAGACCATGCAGATTGGTATCTGAAATGGTCTTTTGAGGAAAGAACCACACAGTTTGAGTGGACCTGTCCAGTCAGTGCACGCATTTGTCAGTAATCGTGCAGCTCGACTCAGGAAGTCAGGACTTAAGGAGCTCAACGATTCGACGAACAATACCAAAGAAAGGACATTTGGGTAGGCCGCTTAAATTACTCAAACTGCCAGATCATAATTAAAATTAAATTAGAAAAAAAAAAAAAAAGCAATTACCCACATAGTCTTCACATTCACAAAATTAAAATAATATAATACTTTACAAGTAAATACTCATGTCATTGTATATATTTTTTTTTTTTTTTCCCTTTGTTATTAAGAACAGAATTCTTAATAAATTAATTACAATCTAGCCTAAAAAGACTAATAAGTAATTTAACTCTAACTTAATATGCTACGTTATAAATAATGTTAATACTAAGAATAGTGTCTATTTGCACTTTTACACAAGTCCGTAGCACTTTCTTAGAGTCTGATATATTATATTGAAACACTATGTTCATGTGTTATATGTATAGCACAACAATGTTACTATTATTCACTCACTTTGTTAGTACTTACTTACACTACATTAATTCAAATGGTTTAGTTCTTTTTAGCCTACGCACTAAGTCTGTGTTGTCTAGCAGCTGGATAGCCTCAACATTCACATGTCGGTGTAGTCTGTGTTCGTGGGCTTCGGCAAATTTTTTGATGATTGTGGTGACGAATTCCATTTTAAGGTCACGGTGAAGGTCGTCGTTTCTTATGTACCAGGGTGCATTCACAGCATCCCTGAGTACTTTATTTTGGAATTGTTGGATAATTTTGATGTTGCTTGGTTTAGTACAGCCCCAAAGTTGGATACCATACGTCCAAATTGGCATCAGTATATGCTTGTATATGGTTATTTTATTATGTATTGATAGACAGGATTTCCTTCCAAGTAACCAGTACATACTTTTATAACGTATGTCGAGTTCCTGTCTTTTCTTTTTGACATGAGCTTTCCAACGCAACTTGGTATCGAGAGTCATGCCAAGGTATTTGGCTGTATTAGCGTAAGGCACTTGCATGCCATTTATATAGATTGGGTGATAGTCCAGGTGTTTGTTTGTGAAGTCAATGTGAATTGATTTAGATTCATTCAGTTTGATCTTCCATTTTTGTGTCCAGTCATAAACTTTGTTCACAGCTAGTTGAACTTTTTCTACTGCTTCTCTGTGGGTTGAACCGGTAGCCATAATTGCAGTATCATCTGCAAAGGTCGCAATGGTGTTGTTTTCCAGTTCTGGAATGTCACATGTGTATAACAAGTACAAAATCGGGCCTAGCACACTTCCTTGTGGTACCCCAGCTTTTATATGTTTTAGTTCGGAATATGCATCCTCTTGCCGTATTCTGAACATTCTATTACTTATATACGACTCTAGTATATCTGCAAATTCTGGGAGCATGCGCCTGAGTTTGAATATTAGACCCTTATGCCAAACTTTATCAAAAGCTTGCGCCACATCTAAAAATACAGTGGCGCAGACTTCTTTATTTTCTAGTGTTTTTTCAATGATATTAGTTATTCTATGAACCTGGTCTATTGTAGAGTGTTTCTCCCTAAAGCCAAATTGATGATTTGGAATAAGGTCTTTATCTTCTATTACTGGTTTTAATCGCTTCAATAATAGTTTTTCGAATAACTTTGATAGCACGGGCAACAGAGAAATAGGTCTGTATGATGATGCTTCATGTGGTGGTTTCCCAGGCTTCGCAATCATAATGACTTCAGCGACCTTCCATGGCGCAGGTACGTGTTTTAGAATAAATGCAGCATTAATAAGTTTGGTCAGCTTAACTACAGCCTTACGCGGGAGGTGTTTTAGAATCTCACCTGTAATGAGGTCGTAACCCGGAGACTTTTTGGCACTAATGTTATTTTGAATTTCTCTCATTACTTCTTTAGGAGTCACAAGCTTAATTCTCTGGTTTTCTGCTAAGTTTTCACTCTCGAGTAATTCTACCAGGTTTTCATTGGGCTTAAAAGTTTCTTCTAGGTGCTGAGCAAACCTTACAGCTTTCTGATCATTGCTTATGGCCCATTTTCCGTCGCTATCTCTGATGGGCGGTATTTGTTTAATTGGCCTTTTTAGATTTTTTGTTGCCTTCCAGAGGGAGTAATCTGTTGATTTGTCATTGGTTAGCTGCAGAAGGTTGATGTTCAGAGCTGTATCCTCAAATTGTAGAATTTTTCTCTTTAATTTTTTAGTTAAATTATTTAGTGATGTTTTATCTCGCGGGCATCGTGTTTGCTGCCACTGTTTCCTTTGTTTCCTTTTCTCAGTAAGTAAATCCACAATTTCCTTAGGATAGGTAAATCCCTTATATTTACGTTTTAATTGTGGTGTGTTGTTCCACGCACATTGTTGTATATTGACAATATACTTGTTTACTTCTGAGTCAAGCTGATCTTGCTTTTTTATCGGAGTTTTAAGGTCGATAATATTTTCTAGATCAAGAGAAAAGCTTTCCCAATCTGTGAACTTATTAACCAGGGTTAAGTGGCTTTCTTTAAGTAGGATTTTTAGACTTAGCATTAGTATAAGCGAAGAGTGGTCCGAGTTCATATGAAAACCTTCCTCCACGCTGACATAATTGGCGGATATGTTTTTGCATATGAAAAAATCTATAAGATCCGGTATTTTCTGGTGGTCAGTGGGCCAGTATGTTGGTTTTCCTGTACTCATAACTTCAGAACCGGTATCTTTTACTGCGCTTAAGAGCTGCCTTCCCTTAGTCGTTGTAAGTCTTGATCCCCAATGCGTATGCTTAGCATTAAAATCGCCGCCTAGGATAAATCTCTGGCCTAACAATTCAAAGAGATGTAAATACCGCTCTTTTCTTATCATGTGCCGTGGGGGACAGTAAATGGCTGCAATGGACATGGAACAAGATTTGTTTTTAACAGATACTGCCACGGCTTGGATGTCTTGTTCTTCATATTTACATTGCACGTAGTGACTTATGGTGTGTTTGATTATAACCGCGCTGCCTCCCCTGGCAGAGTTGTCAGGGTGCAGCGAATTGTATACCATGTATCCTCTAAATTTCACAAAAGATTCTTTAGTGAAGTGCGTTTCGGAGACCAAACACACGTCAATGTTTTCTGTGTCCAGGACCGCCTGCAACTCATTTTGATGTTTGAGGAGCCCATTAGAGTTCCACGCCATTATTTTAAGGGTGTTATTCATTTTTGATGACTTAAAACAGCTGTTTTAGTGCTGGACTCTAGTTTCTCTAATCTCTTGTCAAATGAAGTAATACATTTTAAAATCTGGTTAATCTTATCCTCTAGGTTTGCAGGCTGAGATCTTGATTTTGCAGCTTCCGCATAGGAACCAGTCTTGTTTACTTGCATGGGTTTTGCAAATGACTGGAGACTCGTTTTCTGTGCCTGTGTTTGTGTGTTGTTTCTGTCTGAATTTCTTAGTTGCAAAGACTGTTGGATAGTTGGTGCCACAATTTTCTTTTTAATATTTTTGTTCTTCAAAATCTGCATCTGTTTAGCTACTTCACACCCTCTATAGTTGGCAGGGTGAGGCAGACCACAGTGAACACATTTTGGCTTCTCTTGCGGAGATTTCGTACAGTTGGCTGTAAGGTGTTTGCCAGTGCATTTTACACACCTGGGCTCTTTTCTGCAGTATTTATGAGTATGCCCATATGCCTGGCACCTCTTGCATTGGGGAATTAATTTGGGATGTTTGAGTGGGTGTATTTCAATTTTACACCCTAAAATTTATTTTATGCCATAGATTTTATTGACATCTTCTTCATTATTAAATGATAAGACGAACATGTTGAGTGGTTCTTTACTCTTCCAGCTCAATTTGCTGTCTACTTTTTCAATTTTCAGACCTTGTGTTGTTAGGTCGTCTTTGATTCGATCAGGTTGGCAAGAAGAATGTAACTTCTTCACAACAACTCTAATTGGTCTAGCCTGCTTATCCTCGTACGAGTGCCAATGGTGATCTTTTTCTGCTAAAAGCCGGGAAATTACTCTATATGAGTCCTCTGTTTTGGCGTTAATTTTCACACAATCGCCATTTAACATATTTGCAGTAAATGATTCCGCTGGTGTAGTTTCAATTAGAGAGTCATAGAACTTTTGGTAGTTCTTAACTTCGTCTATTATGATTGGCGGTGGCGGGGGCACTTTTTTTACGGGAGTCTCTTTCTCAGTTTTTCGGAGATTTTCCTGTTGGGCACTTGTTCCGGGTTGTTGCTTTGGAGATTGCGAGGTGTTAAGCTTCCTCTTCTTCCTGCTCTTGGCCCTAATCCACTCAGTCTCTTTAGCGAGCTCATCCTCGTCTGTGCAAAATTCAACGTCACTTTTAGGACGCTGGGCAAAAGATATTGTTTGACTTTCCTGTTCTCTAGGTTCTTTTTTTTCCTTCAAGCAATTCAATTCTCCTTGAAGGGCTAGTACTTGTTCCTGCAAGCTATTAATGTGATCATTTAGATTACGTACCATTAGTTGCAGGTTTTCTCTATCGGTTTTCTCCTGGATGTAACCGTCATACAGCCGTTTTTCCAGGTCAGTTTTTAACTTAATGGGCTGTGACTGTGAGGCCATTATTTAATTGTAAGGCGAGTTAACACCTAAACAATCAATTATTAAAACACTTCATGATTGCATCACTTGTAACTAGGTCATAGCACTGACCGCGATAGATCGACGTAGGTACACCGCGACGACGGTGTTGTGCTGCGTTTGCAGAATACTCTTAACTAGAGCACGCGCGCGCGATCCGTACGTATGTTCGCTATTGCAGTTTAACAACAACTGTATATATAAAATTCATCAATGTCAATGTGTATATATAAATGCGGTAATAATGTTTGAAGATCATGTAGATCGGTGTCTGAAATGGTCTTTTGAGGAAAGAACCACACAGATTAAGTCGACCTGTCCAGTCAGTGCACGCATTTGTCAGTAACCGTGCAGCTCAACTCAGAACTTAAGGAGCTCAACGATTCGACGAACAATACCAAAGAAAGGACATTTGGGTAGGCCGCATAAACTACTTAAACTGCCAGACCAAGAATAAAACTGAAAAAAAAAAAAAAATGACCCACATAGTCCTCATATTCACAATAATGAAAATAACATAATACTTTTTATAGTAAATATTCATGTCTAAAAAGAGTTAGCAAACTAAAATCAACATTCACTGTGTAAATTTATTGGAGCAGCTCAATCCCAAGCCTTTTTGTCTTCAATATACTCTTTCACAGTATAGTAGGCTTTCTGGCATAATTTCCGCTTTATAAAAGATTTGAATTTATTAAAGCTTAGATCTTGAATGTGGCTAGGAAGTTTATTATAAAAACGTATACATTGGCATCTAAAGGAGCCACCAATTTTTTTGAGCCTGGTTGTAGGAACAAGAAATTTGTGTTTGTTCCTGGTATTTATATTGTGGATATCACTGTATTTTTTTAACAGATTAATATTTTTATGTGCATACAAAAGATTTTCATAAATATACTGAGAAGGCACAGTAACAATATTAATCTCTTTAAATTTATCTCTGAGGGAGTGTCTGGGACTTAATTTATAAATTGAACGAATTGCCCTTTTTTGTAAAACAAAAATTGTCTGTATATCGGCGGCATTTCCCCACAACAGAATACCGTACGACATCACACTATGAAAATAACTAAAGTATACTAAACGGGCAGTCTCTAAATCTGTTAAATCACGAATTTTTCTAACGGCGTATGCTGCAGAGCTAAGCTTTTTCGACAATTTGTCTATATGGGGGCCCCATTGAAGCTTGGCATCCAAAGTTATGCCTAAGAATACTGTGGTATCTTCGGGTTTCAACACTTCACCCTTTATGAAATTGTTTTACATCCAAATTCATTCTACTGTCAGGGTCGGCTTCCAGTCTTACTGGAGGCAGCTGAATAACAGTACTTTACATGGAGGACTGCATATCTGACCTCCACAACCCACTTACTGGGTAGCATGATACCCCTTGGTAAGACTGGTTGGCAGACTTTTTTTTGGGCTTCTGACTATCGTAACGACTGTCAAAGATCTACGAATGATAGCCTAATGATAATGTTTTTAATCCCATATTCCATATAGAACGTATACATACTATTCTACCTACGAATACAAATAGTAGTACTCACATACTAATAATATACTCCTAATTTCAACATGAATGATGTAACCAATATTTTGTAACTATATTTTGATTTAAAAGAGTGTCCACGGAGTTTCATACCCGTTCTTCTCCATAGGTACGTACTATGCTTTTGAATGGGCAACTAGCTTCATCTTTCTGACCGACCGACCCCTTAGACAATCAAAAGTGCTTGTGATTGGTTTATTTGAAATAAATGCTTTGAGTTTGAGTTTGAGTTTTTACAACTTGGCAAAATGGGGGATATAGATCCGCCCGACCTCCAAGTGTCCCAAGTGTCCATACACCTGCGTTTTTTATGATGACGTGAGGATTGAATGAACTCCAATGGATGTTTATTAGATCTGATTATTTAACTAATTTAAAAAGTATAATAGAATAGAATAGAATAGAATACTGTAAAAATTACAGATATAAGTACAGAAATTTTACTTAGGGTGTCACAATGGACGGACACAAAGTACCATCGACTCCAAAAGAAGAAAAAGACCTACTATCGTTTTAATTGCAACATATGATTAATAATAACAATCAATTGTAAGGTGATATGCTTGGTGCAGTGGTTGAACTATCGGGTTATACCATAATGGCCAAGATTTCAATTCTCACAGGGAACATTTATAATTTGTTTTACGTACAAATAGTTTTTTCTTCCAGATTTAAGATCTATTTCTTTACGGAGCCTGGATTTGTGCCAGGTGAATGTCAATAAGCTCGACCTTATTACATGGAACTTAAACAGAAACAGGCGAAAATGTGGGTGTAATACGGGCAATTTTGGTCTACATTAAATGCACAACAAATCTAAATGAATACTGTATTGTATAAAATAGCTTCGTAAATAACCCATATTGTTTTAGTAATATGTAAAAGATAAAAATGGTTACTGTGGGTTATCCTTAGGAGATAGACGCGGACTTTTCTATAGTACATCTCTACCTAAGCTTTTGGGAAATACAGTCGTGATATTATATCACGTGTTCTTTACAGATTCTGAATAAATACAAATACCATTCATATCAGAATTCACAAACGTTAAATTCGATACCGAATGACTAAATCAATCAGCCCCATTGATTAACAAGAAGGTAAGTGTGTTACGGCCTCCTTGGAATGATCGGGAGCGGTAGTAATTAATTAAGAGCCTCTGAACCCACTATGTTGATTGCTTGACATTCGATGGAATGTTCTCAGTATAATTTCAAGATCTGAAGAGACATTGATCTCTAATGTACGGCGTAATTAGATGAATTAAAGAGAATTCTTCGATTGGGAAGATGTTAATACAATTATTTTGAGCCTTAAAATCAAAATGAAGACGAATAAATAATGATTCAGGGTATCGCTTCAGCCATAATAATGTCTTTGCCTACTATTTTTCCTTCGTATCGTCGAGTCTTAATAATTATCTTGAACGATTTTATGTTCGAAGAAAATAAGCCTCCTGGATAAAATAAAATACTAACAAAAACTGTATTTCACGATATCGTAGTAAAGAAAATTTGGCCCTCGTAATATCATTCTAATTACAATAATATCTTTCATAGAAATCAACCTTGGCAAGCAGTTTTCTACCACGCGATATAAGTAGGTACGAGTACCTAGCTATAATCCCCTCAGTTGGAAACTGACACGACACGTCCCTATAAACTTAAGTTTCCACGAATTAATTCTACATACGTTTGATATATTCAAAATTACATGTGGGTACAACTTCGTCTTATCGTGTTACCAAAATTCCAATCATATTCGACAGAAGGATCTCTTCTATCTCTCTCTCACTATCTGACACTTTAATACAGAGTGAGACAGGAGAAGTTGAAATTATCCTTACCAAATACAAGGGGCGCGTACCTATATATGTGCCACCGTTTTCATTTTCGACAGAGTGTTCAATCTCTCTTTCACACACTATAGGATAAAGTGAGACAGACACAGTTCGAGTTTAAATTGTTTGTAACGAACACAGGGGTAATCGCCACTTGAGAGGCGCCACGGCGTCCTCACCTTCCGCCTGACGCAGGTCCTCACCGGACATGGATGTTTCGGGAGGTTCCTGTTTCGAATAAGGCGGGAGGAAACGCCCGGGTGTTACCATTGTGTGGATCGACCGGAGGACACGGTGGAGCATACGGTGGAGGTCTGCCCGGCTTGGGCAGAGCACCGCCGTGTCCTCGTGGCGGCGATCGGCGGCGGCGACCTCTCGCGTCCGGCCCTGGTTCAGGCCATGGTACGGAGCGAGAGGGAATGGGAAGCCGTCACCTCCTTCTGCGAAGCAGTAATGCTCGCGAAGGAGGAGGCGGAGCGCGAGAGGGAGAGGCAATCTCTACGCCCTCGCGCCCCTAGCTGCCGCAGGAGGAGGAGACACCCTGGGCGTCGGGAGTCGATTGCCGACTCCCGGCCACCGTAGGCGCGGGCTTGCGGACGGCGAGCAATGGGCAGCTCGCCGTCCGGTAAGGACCAGGCCCGAGTCGACGGCGCGTCGTGTTCCACGCGCGCCTCAAAGAGATGTCAGCACCATTGACGGGGTCCGATAGGACCGATGCCTGCCGGGGTCGCGGATTGTTCGAAAGAGTTACCGTGGCCCTGGCGCACAGGCAACTGAAGGAACACGGGTGGGTTTTAGTCAGTAAGAGTCTGACACGCCCTTCCGCTCCGCCCAGAGCGGGAGACGTCATTTGATGATTTCCCACCCAAAAAAAAAAAAAAAAAAAAAAAAAAAAAAAAAAAAAAAAAAAAAAAAAAAAAAAAAAAAAAAAAAAAAAAAAAAGGGGTAATCGCCACAGCTTCATAGTTGGTTCTGTAGATTCTTTGGCGACATATTTGGTTCTGGATAAAGTTTTCGAGTTACATGTGAATGCAAATAGAATTTTGCTGCTCGTATTTTGTTAGAATGTAACAAATTGATTTTAATTACAAACATTTTATTAAAAACATCACATTTTGTTTCTTTGTAGTTAGTAGTACTGTTTACTATTTAAAAGAGAGGTAATTAATTTTGACTGGTTTATTTTAAATTTGTCGGATACGGTCATTAGTTTGGACACTAAACGAAGCGCAGCACGAGTTCCGGGAGATGGCAGCACCGTCGCGATTTCGTGCATACTCGGCTAACTTCGTGCCATGACAGAGCCTGGCTGATGGAGGAGCGCTGATGGGACCTGTGGACACTTACCATTCTGGCTTCGAAGAGATCAGTACCTCCACCCTAGGAACTGTCACGCGTTCCGTATAGTTGTGTCGTGTACCTACAGTGTGTGATTCGCTAGTGTGATTAATTTGTTCGTAAATTATAATTTGATTTGAACTGCAAACGGTTTTTCTATTGCGCATTAACCAATACTTCCCTTAGTACGCCCACAGTAGTTAAAATATGGCTGAATATTAACGAGAGAGACATACCTTCTCCGTCATATTCATAATATTTAAATGAAAGTAAATCTTCACACATTTCAATTCTCAGTGTTTTTTTGTTTTTAACTATCCAACTCGTGTCACGTTTCGTACACACCATAACAGCAGAAAACAGAAACTAATAAAAAAGATATTCAATAAACAGCCTTATACTCCAAAAACCAGTGGAAATCAACACACTCAGTATAACAGCCAATTTAAAACACTCGGTCTCCAATACCGAGCATCGCCGAGGTAACCCGAATTTTCCCGAGTTTAACCGATCTTCATTGGCATCACGTAATAACACGATATGTTCGGCCAGCCCTAACATAACGACATCGCCAGGTGATCCCACTACTTTATGCGTACAAAAACTTTCCTTCGTTTTTCAATTTACATTTTTCGATTATTTCCTCTGCACTCAGTATTCTGTACATGTTTTCTTTGTGTTCTAATTTTGTTGGGAGCTCGATTTCGTTACGATTGGGTTCGGATAAGGCGTGACTGTGGTGTTTCATATTGCTAGTTTTCTGTTAAGTTAAGATATATTTTGTGTTGACTGCCTCGAAGGGCTAGTGGTCGCAATCACTGCTGAGCATGAGGTTCGGGGTTCGATTCCCAGGTCGGGCAAAGTGTTATTGGGTTTTTCTATCTGGAATTTCTCAGTAGCAGCCCGGAGACTGTATTCGTGCCCGGTTGATGGCAATAGGCTTTCCCCTTATTACATGGGACTTAAACATAGTTGGCGAAATGTGGGTGATACTATAGGTACACCTCTGCCTAACGCTTGGGGGATTAACAGCGTGATGTTATGCTATGGGTGTATATGTTTTAAATTGTATGAATGTACTGTACTGAATAAATTGCGCATACATCCAATTAAAGTATTGCGTGATTTGTTGATTTTATTTTAGCGTAGAGATCGGGTTAAGTAATTAAGCGTTCTCTTAAGTAGCTTTATAATCTCTAGTATGTTATACAAATAAACTATCGACCTGTACTTTAGCTACATTTGGGGGCTTCCTCAATAAGCTGAGACTAAATAACGAGTCTGTTTTTGCATAGCTTAAAACTGAATAAATGTTCACCACGCACCTTAAAACAAAAAGCGCGAAATGGCTGAAAAAATATAATTTTTACGTTTTCAACCCAATATTTCCTCCATTTAAAAAGAAAACTGTAATACTGCAGTGATAAAAATAATCATAATTATAATTATCGAACCTGCTCACAAAATTTCACGAGAATCGGTTGAGAAATGTGACCTGTAGAGGAGAACAGCCGGACATCCGGTCATACGAAAGCATTTTTGCCCAAGCTAAAACGGAGACGCTTCGCGCTCGCTCGGTCAGTAAAATAGGCGTAGTATAAAAACTATTAATTCATTTTGAAAATGTGTAATTTAACAAGCAAGATAATTATGTAATGACTTGATGAAGCCCTTGTAAATATCATAATTAAAAACACTACTCATATTTTAATCTCCATATCATATCACCTTTATTATCCGCTATGAAACCATTCGTGACAAAACACGCGTGATCAAACGTTAACATACCTAAAACAACGCTGCGTATAGTTCAAGAGACGGTAGCCTCTCTACACAACACGTCGATAGAGTGCTCACAAACAGGCTTGTGAGCACTTTATCCATAGCGTCTATGCCGCATATGACCACAGAGTAGCTAACCAAACAGAGACAACACTTCAAATAACGGTAATATTCGTTAAACTCAGCTGTAGTACAAAGAGAGAGTTTATTATGATGCCTCGGTTAGGGTTTTGCAGTTTGAACTCTTTAAAGTAAAAAAAAAAAGTGGGCTTGGGAACCTCCGTCACGAACAAAGTTCCTTATGCTCTTTCTTTAATTCCGAATGTAATTCGATATGGAGATTTAGATTCTATGATGTTTTGAATTTGAAAATTTTCGCAGCCGCCATCTTGCATTTTCATTTTGACATCACTATCGACATCAGCACTCTCAAAAACCATGAAAACTATCTCTCTCTCCGTCTCTTTCTATTATATAATATAATAAAATGTCGCATGGAGGGGATATAACGTGTTTTCGTTACATGACAATTTCTACAGGTTTACTCCTACCGCAAGCTGCGTTAAAGAACTTCGTTCCAAAAATGGAAGTATCATAAAATAGTGTTCTAATTTATTGAAAAAAAGATTGCTTAAATTGTCTAAAACTATTATGGCAGCGCTACCAGAAAGAAAATGACAAAATTTTCCTCTGAAGCTTTGTCTCTGTCCGGTTATATGGTGTTCATATTAAAAAGTATTCTACTCTTTTCTATTCTATCTTCTCTTGTGTTACATATCAGATATTTTGCAGTAATTAGTTAGGAAGCTACGTAAAGTAAACTAAATTAACGAAGATTAACGGAATAATGTAAGTTTCGTAAGACGTAGGTAACTTAAGCGTGTTTGCGTAAGTACACAACATAATTACAACCTCGATTTGTTGCCAAGGTTGGATATAAATGGTATAAATACAGTGTTGTGATTTCTTCATTCTTTGTAAAAAAAAATGCATACTTGCCGGTAGCTAAATATTGAGTAAAATGTACAGGCGATTTTCAATCGAATTGTTACTGGAGATGAAACGTGGGTTCATCATTATGACTCTGAAAGTAAGCAGGAGTCCTTGCAGTGGCACACGAAGGGTACTGCGCCCTCTAAGAAATTCAAAGTCCAGAAACCATAAACGCAGCATCCTACGCATCCACTTTACGAAATTTAAGAAAAGAAATTAAAGAAAAAAGGCGGAGTAAACTGACCACCGGTGTGTTGCTTCTTCACGACCACGCCCCGGTCCACACGGCGCGTGTTTCAAAGGCTTCTCTGCGAGATTGTGGTTTGAAGAAATTAACAACCCAACGTATAGCCCGAACCTATCCCCAAGTGATTATTATTTGTTCCCTAATTAAAAACTGCATAACTTGCCGTACCAATCTGCTTATTTCCTAACAAAAAACATAAAAGCTAACTTCTGTTTCTAAATAAAACAAAATATTATTATTTTTTTAAACTGTCTCCTGATCTACAATATTAATTTAATGAAATTTATCATTTTCGTGCTGATGAAGGTTACTCGTGCGTAAGTTCACACGCAATGTCATGTCCCAACGCTTATTTATATCGATTTAAACGAAACTTAATAAAAATGTAGTAAACGCTCTAATTAAATGTTGTGAAATTGTTTAAGTTTTTGACACCGAAATGTTCATGTTTAAATGTTGGAATAAAAAACTGACACGTGTTAGTGCTGTAATATTTAATACCTAAATGCTAAAATTGCGTCATGCGAAGCCTTCTTCGTCTACTGTGTCAGGATGAACTAAATGATACAAAAAAAAATACATGTTGTGTTAAAAATATTAGGCAACCAGCAGGTTGGTAGCGGGAGTGATTAGACCCGTCTAACGGCCATAGATTTCTAATGATGTCATAAAAAAACATATTTTTGGCCGCTTTCATTGAGAACCATACGAGATAGATCAAAATAATGTACTACGGAACTGTGTATCTTAAAAACGTCTACAGAAAAGTCCACGTCTATCTCCTAAGGATAACCCACAGAAACCATTTTTATCTTTTAAATATTACTAAAAATTTATTAGTTATTAGTTATTATATTATTTTATTTTTGGTTATTTACGAAGCTGTTTTATACAAGTATTCATTTTTATCCAATTAAATTCGTTAAATTCGTTGTGCATTTAATATAGATCAAAATTGTCCATTACGGCATATCATTAAAATGAATATCTTAAAAGATATCACAGATTTAAAAGTGTAACATCTAACAATGTGGTCGATATAGACCATTTTGGGTATCATCGGATTAGAGGGACAGCTCAGTGTATTTTTTTCTAACCGTAACGTCTTGCGCACCTCATACGAAGTCAAAGAAATCAATCACCTCTCTACTACTTGCATACGTCAAGTCGCAGTTTTTCCTTATGGAGGTAGAGGCAGAAGCTTCAAAACGCCACCTGCCACGATCCTTACATCCTCCTTTTGCTTCGTTTACGTTCATACATATAGTTATACTCGCACACCGGTTGTGAGTACTCCTGACCTTTCTGAAGAACATCACCAATAAGGTCAATGTATGTCCTTCAAGAGTGCCCCCTCTTGGCGTTATCACTCAAACCAGCCTTGTTAAATATATATTTTTTGTCACCTTTCATTCGTCCTTCTATTATGTCTTTTATAATTACCTAAGTAGTTTAAAATAAGTTATGTTCGTCTAAGAATAAGCACTAAACTTATTTACTTCTTTTGGACTTTCGCAAAACAGGATACCAAAGTCCGGGTTTCAAATCCGAACTATAAACAGACTTAGTTTATAGTATCTAATATCATGAAACCGGAGTATTATTCCACTTACTTAGTGGCTAACACTTCTGGTTAAAGTTATTATGTTATAACTTACTATTAGCACCTATTACTAATTGAACAGAACTGCTAATTGTTTCGATGCACGTTGGGGCATTGAGTTTCACATGTATGTACCTATTGTGGAACAAGGATTTCCCAAATTATCTACTTGGTAGTTACGTACTTGGGAACCTAAATTAGAACGTACCCAATAGTTTTTTTGTTCTCCTTTTATTTGCGATAGGATTTCTATCCATAATCAGATGGAGTCTTCGTGAGTATTCCTGTCCGGTCTTGACCGTGAACGCGAGCGCAAGCAAGGTCACGCACCTCCGCTACGACAATGGATAACGTTTCGAAAAGACTTAAATGTGCTAATTGTAACATAGTGATATGTGAGGTGTTAAGTTTTATCCAAAATAAATTGGATGTGATGGATGAGCAAAGCCTCGTTCAAATATGTGAGAGTGCGTTTAGTACAACGGACATAAAAGTAGCAAAATCGTTACTGTTTGAATCGTTGAGCAAGCGGCCGACAACTCGAAAACGGGAAGGAAGGACCTTAAGAGATTTGGAAGACATCATCTGTTTATTTAAGGAGACGGATCCTGAGGAGATTCCGATTTTTGTAGCTAGAAAACTAGAAAAGTTGCCGCCTGTTTTATTCGATCATATCGATGTTACCGCTTTGCTCAAAAAAATAGTTTTACTTGAAAAAAGTGTACAAGATTTTCATCGTCACTATGCTACCAAAGGTGAATTAAGTGAGAGGATTAATGGATGTTATATGAAAATTAAGAGTACGTATTTTGCAAATCAAGAGAAGAATATTAATATGCAAAGAGGAGGTAGATTTAAAACGTTTGACAGTGGACCGATGGCACTACCTACATTGCGCAATGATGAATCATTCGCAGAGCACAATATCTCAGCAAACGATCTTTCTCTTTCCCTTGAGCAACAGCCGTCGCATATTATTTCGTCGCCGGCCCCGGCGAATCCGGTGCTGGCGACGCCGGTGAGTGAGCGGGTCATCGGTCGGAGCGCATTATCAGTTGATAACACGGAACCGACGTATAACACCTGTGCGGCGCGCTCGCCGGAGCGCATTAATGACACAGCTGATCAATGTAAACAAATCACTGGTTTATTTGAGAAACGTCCATCATTTTCTGAGGTGACGCAAAAAGACGGTGATTGGAAGGTGTCGAATAATAATAATGAAGAATGGATCTTGGTGCAGAAAAGGAGACATAGAAATCGTTTTATTAGTCAAAAAGGGAGTGCGATGGTTGAGGTCGAAGACAACAGTTCGCAGTTTAGAGCGGCCGACATCAAAGTGCCGTTATTTATATCAAATGTGCATAAGGCGGTGTCTGAACAGATATTGTTAACTACGTGTATGAGAAGACTCGAGAGCGAGTTACGCTAGTTAAAATTAGAATGAAGCGGGAAAGAGATTACAATGCCTACAAACTTTTTGTTATAAAGCACAAAATTGATACATTTTTAGATGACAAGTTGTGGCCATCTGGAATATCGTTTAGGCGTTTTGTGCACTTTCATATGAGGCAAAAAAAAGATATAGATGTAAATGTGGTTAGCAACGATAGCAACAATGGACAGTCTCAGTAGAATAGTGAGTTTTAACTGCAAATCACTCAAGAGGTCATTGGAAGGAGTCAAAGCTATATGTCAGTCGGTGGATGTGGTAGCCCTCCAAGAAACATGGTTGTTACCACACGATTTGCCATTACTCAGCACGGTTGATGACAACTTTGGGTGCACCGGGACATCTGCTGTGGATACGGCGGCGGGGCTACTGAACGGGAGACCATACGGTGGCGTCGCATTATTGTGGCGTAAGGATGCGTTTGAATCGGTGTTACCGATAAACTGTGATAACGTGCGAGTGTGTGCGGTCAACATAACCGTAAGTAATAGATCTATAGTGATTTTCAGTGTTTATATGCCCACAAACTCAATTGACAATCTTGCGGAATTTACATCATGTCTTAGTACTATTCGTTCTATAATAGAAATAGAGGAAAACAAGGGAGTTGAGGCTTTTTATATATTAGGAGACTATAATGCACACCCAAGTGAATTATTCTATAGCGAAATGATACATTTCTGTGCGGATCAAAGCTGGACATGTGTAGATGTAAATATGTGTGACAGTAGTACGTATACCTTTACGAGTGAGTCACATGGCTGTAATAGATGGTTGGACCACTGCATAGTCACTGAGTCTGCTCTGCAATCAGTCATTAGTGTAAATGTACTATATGACATGTATTGGTCCGACCATTTTCCGATTGTGGTCAAGTGTGACTTACATAAACTCAAGCCTAAACTTGTAGATAA
Source organism: Dryobotodes eremita (assembly GCA_917490735.1). Classification (NCBI taxonomy): domain Eukaryota; kingdom Metazoa; phylum Arthropoda; class Insecta; order Lepidoptera; family Noctuidae; genus Dryobotodes; species Dryobotodes eremita. The sequence goes on along the minus strand of OU823252.1, from coordinate 2,170,199 downwards.
ATTTCAAAATGGAAAACCTGTAAATCGTGTTATCTGGGGTGAGAGATCCTCAGAGCAGATTAGCGAGTACCACGACCTCTGTCACTCTGGACTAAGAGAGATGGATATTCCTCGGGAACTGAGTGCTTGTTGTGACAGGTTTTGTGATAATAAGGAACATCACTCAGTTCTTGATGAGATGTATCTAGATATAGTAGACACCCTAGGACGTGCCGCCGTAAAGACCTATAAATCCAAGTGTCGGAGGAAAGGAGGTTACGTAACGGGGTGGAACAAGTATGTCGCGGTTGCTCACCGCGAGGCGCGGCTTCAGTTCCAAGTTTGGTCGATGGCTGGTCGCCCGGCCAGTGGCCCTTTATTTTGTGAAATGGCGGAGGCAAGGCGAACTTTCAAGGCCAAACTCAAGTGGTGTCAGAACAGACAAGAGCAGCTTAAAATGGATCTTCTTGCTTCTAATCATACCACTAAGAACTTTAAACAGTTTTGGAAAAACACAAACAAAATGAATGTGAGGCCGAGTCTCCCGGTGAGCGTCGGTGGCATGATTGACCACAAGCATATTGCTGATGCTTTTAGGGACCACTTTTCTGTGCGCTCGCCCTTGAACTCAGAAGTTTGTGACAGGGGATATGCTGAGGCTATTGTGACCAAGCGGAATACCAAAATACCAGCTAAGACAGTTGCAAAAATTATTTCCGGAATGCAACATGGTAAATCGCCGGGTCACGATGGCCTTAGTGTAGAACATTTTAAACATGCGGGGGTTCATTTGCCTAGAGTGCTCTCTCTGTTTTTTACTCTGTGCCTCGGTCATTCTTATTTACCCGAACCGCTTATGCGGACGACAGTAGTACCCATTGTTAAGAACAAGACGGGCGACACGTCCGATATAGATAACTATCGACCCATCTCGCTCGCCACCACCATGGCTAAGGTGCTTGACGGTGTGTTAAACGGCTGCCTTTTGGAACATGTTGAAGTACATGATGCCCAGTTTGGGTTTAGGGCGGGCTTGTCCACGGAGAGTGCCATACTTAGCCTGAAACACACAGTCAAGTACTACACCTCGAGGAGGACGCCTGTCTACGCGTGTTTCCTCGACTTGTCGAAAGCTTTCGATCTCGTTGCCTATGATGTGCTGTGGGACAAGTTGAGGGGATCGGGTATGCCGGCGGAATACACAGCGCTCCTCAGATACTGGTATGCTCACCAGACAAACCGGGTGAGATGGGTCGGTACTCTGTCGGATGAGTACAAAATGGAGTGTGGTGTAAGACAGGGGGGGTTAAGCTCACCTCTGTTATTTAATTTATATGTGAACCAGCTTATCGAGCGACTGAGCAGCACACATGTTGGCTGTCACATAGACGGCACTTGTGTCATTAACTTAAGTTACGCAGACGACATGGTGCTGCTCAGTCCATCGATAGGTGGGCTGAGGGAGCTACTCTCGATCTGCGAGATGTATGCGGAGGTACACGGCCTTAAATACAACTCCAAAAAGAGCGAGATTCTGGTGTTTAAAACACAAAAACAACAGCCCCGCCGTGTGCCTCCGTTATATCTCAATGGCGTGGTACTAAACGTAGTTGAGAAAGTTAAGTATTTGGGCCACATTGTCACTAGTGACCTACGCGATGACAGTGATATAGAGCGGGAGCGCAGGGTGTTGGCGGTGAGGAGCAATATGCTCGCCCGCAGGTTTGCTCGCTGCACGGCAGACGTTAAGGTGACCTTATTTAAAGCGTTCTGTCAGTCCTTTTATTCGAGCGGCCTGTGGGTGTCATATACAAGCCGAGCCTACAACATCCTGTGCGTACAATATAACAACGCTTTCAGGATGCTGCTGCGGCTGCCGCGGCGTTGTAGTGCATCGGGCATGTTTGCCGAAGCTCGCACGGATGGTTTTCATGCCATCATGCGTAAAAAAGCGGCTTCCTTGCTACAACGCTTGCGTAGCACTCGCAATGGCATCCTGAAAATGATTGTTAATAGGCCAGACTGTCCTATACAATGGCGCTGGGTAGAATTAGCTATAGGTACACGAAGATAATTATTATTAGGTGTACCTATGGTGCTACCACACTGAGCCACGAGGGCGAGCTTGGGCAATTTAACTGTGTTTGTGTCCTTACTAACGATACTAATATACTATAAGTCCTTTCTGTTACTAACCCGTCACTAACCAACATATGGACTGTTCATGTATGTGTTCATGTCTGAAATAAAGATTTATTATTATTATTATTATTATCCTTTATTTCATTATTGTACATATAAATTATATTTTTAAATATTAAAATATGAAAAAATATAAAAACATTTAAAAATATAAAAAATAGTGGCCCACCGGTATCGGGAACAGGGTCCAAGCTACCGGCGGTCAGGGCTCCAGAGAGAGGAACCTCCTAACAATGCGGGCCGTGTCTAGAAGTACCGCCCTCTGAATCAAACCCTTGATCCAGCTGCCCAACGAGAGCCTCCTCAGGTGTTGGTCGAGGCTCTTGGCTATTAAGCCATTGACTGTCACGACTATCGGTACAATGATCGCTGAGTCCACATCCCACATGTCGACAACCTCGCGAGCCAAGTCAAGATACTTGATTTGTTTATCTTTCTCGGCTTTCACGAGGTTCCCGTCATGCGGGACCGTTATGTCAACAATCATTGCGCGCCGCTCTAATCGATCCACCACCACTATATCAGGCTTATTGGCAACAATAGTCCTGTCAGTGATGATGGATCGGTCCCAGTACAATGTGATATTTCCATTTTCGAGAACTGGGTCGGGCACATACCTGTAGTACGGCACTTCCGAGTCTACAAGGGTGTATTTGAGAGCAAGTTGCTGATGGATAATCCTGGCTACAAGGTTGTGTCTATGCAAGTATTCTTCGTTAGCTAGACTAGAACATCCGGAGATAATGTGTCTGATTGATTCACCCGGACGGGATTTATTATTATTATTCCCTATTAGAAATAATATTATTAACATATTCATTTAGGTACGTTTTTTTTTGTTTTTTTGGGTGGGAAATCATCAAATGACCTCTCCCGCTCTGGGCGGAGCGGAAGGGCGTGTCAGACTCTTACTGACTAAAACCCACCCGTGTTCCTTCAGTTGCCTGTGCGCCAGGGCCACGGTATCATTTAGGTACCTAGGTACTTATTCTTACTGTATAATTTATTTTTAATTACTGACGAATAAAATGTATCTAAGTTTCAATAGTATTCGGAGAACATAATCCACGGCTTTCTTTAAATATTGCCTGTAGGAGTAATTAGGGCAACGACAGAATTTCACAGCAACATATTCATTTAGGTACTTAGGTACTTATTCTTACCTTATAATTTATTTTTAATTATTGACGTATAAAAAGTATCTAATTTTCAAAAGTTTTCGGAGAACTAGATCCACGGATTTCTTTAAATATTGCTTGTAGGAGTAGTCAGGGTAGCGACAGAATTTCCCACGGCATTTTTGTCAGTGACCTCAAAGGTACACTCAAAAGTGATAAGTACCTTAAAATAAAACAAAATACTTCACCAATTACCAAGGCTTCAAACCGTCAGTCCACATAACTTCAGTCCACACGTCAGTTCATAAAACATCAGGTTATTACCAAGGCTTCAAACCGTCAGTCCACATAACCTCAGTCCACATAACGTCAGTCCATAAAACGTCAGGCTCTAAACAACAGTATACAAATGTCTTATTCATTGCTCCCCTACACAGCGGCAGTACGTTTCTTGAAACTCATCCCTTGAGGGTTGAGCTTATTTATGTTAATTTAGTGTCTGCCAACCGCCATATACGATATTGTACTTCCTGTATTATGTAGAGTGAATTACTCCTTCTAAGAAAATGAGCAAGTGTACCGAATATTTGGACAAAATTAAGACACCCCGTCCGCTTTCCTCGCGCTATACGAGAATATTAGCTCATGCCGTATAAAGTGGTAAAAGACTGAGTCACTAGGTTGGTAGCGCGAATAAATAGGACTACCCATGGGGAGCCGGACGATAGTTTAGTTCGTCAGTACTAAATAACAAAGCAAAATATTTTATTTGAAACACGCACAGGAAATACAAACAGTAAAAATTAAAAATTTAAAAAACGGCCAAGTGCGAGTCGGACTTGTGCACGAAGAGTTCCGTACCAATAACTATAAAAACAGCAAAAAAATCGCATTTGTTGTATGGTAGGCCCCCTTAGATATTTGTTTTATTTTGTTTTTAGTATTTGTTGTTATAGCGGCAGCAGAAATACATAATTTGTGAAAATTTCAACTGTCTAGCTATCGTGGTTCTTGAGATACAGCCTGGTGACAGACAGACGGACGGACAGACGGATGGATGGACAGCGAAGTCAAGTAATAGAGTCCCGTTTTTTACCCTTTGGGTACGCAACCCTAAAAAGGGGCATTTAAAACTAACAAAATTAACATTAAAAACAACAATAAACAAGTTAAAAATAAAAGACCTGTACGAGGCGAAAAATAAAAAAAATCTCAGCATAAAGCTGCGACATTCAAAAAAACTACTACTAAGCTATCGTGCGGCTCCACCACGGGTACCGCAAGAAACAGCAAGCTCTAAAAGAGTCTCCACGGGTGACAACTCGTTGCGCTCCCTTTACCTACTGCATCGCCTTGATTGGCAGATTAATTATTTGTGATTGAAATAAAGACATAGCTGTAAATTGCTTTAAATTATAAGCAGTCGGTTTAAATTGCTTCATTAATTAAAGCATGCTTGGTTAAGACCTGACCACAATATGAATATAATCTTTCCTAATTTTTTGACCACCAGCACGCGTAGCATGACCATTATAGAAACGGGTTTTGTCGACGGAAGGATAGACGAAAATGACGTTCAGTGAAGACAGTACGACGGCAGCAAAGTAGAAAGAGTCAACTGCACTTCAGTAGTTTCTTCACGTTTTTCTTTTATTTTGCTTATATCTCGAAAATGGTGTGTCCTATCGCAAAAATAATGAAAATTTGGGCCCTTGAACCGTTAAAACTAAACATGTAGGTAATAATTTTTCACATTTTCCATACAAAAAGTGAAAAATTCCATTTATCCACTCCATTTTTATACTTTGTGGCCGTCGAGTAAAAAGTAGTCTACTGTCTTTAGCATGGCGATTACAAAATCAAATTGTCTTCACTACCTTAGACAACTGTCAGTTGTCAGTGTGATTTTGACTTTTGGGATAGAAAACTTTCTTCTGAAATAGTCTACATATAAAAGGACCTAGACAACGATCGGTAGAAAAGAAAGACAAAATGACGGATTGTAGAAGGATTTTTACGGTGCGATGTCAAAAATTGAGAAATAGAACGTCACTTTGTATAGAAATAGCTATGTCTTGTCTTCCAAGAAATAGAAAGCGTCATGCTACGCCTGCTGCACAATCTTATTGCAAAATATATATATATGCGAATCTATGTTACAAAACATACAATATTGTAGCAGAAATAATCCTTATTTGCTGGGCCGTTACCCATGCTTACCACAAAATACTACAGTTTAATAGTAGTAAAAACATGTGGTTTCCGTCAGTTAACGACGTTTCCTGCTCGGTTAAGTATTTTCCTAACTTTAGTAAAGGCAAATTATTTTGAACTACGAGAGAACTTAACTTTGGAAGTATGTTCTGATGTTTATTTGTTCTGTTTTTTTGCGTTCCGTACCCAAAGGGTGCTAACGGGATCTTATTACTAAGGCTCCGCTGTCCGCCTTTCTGTCATAGGGCTGTCTTTTGAACGGTATTGGGTAGACACTTGAACCTACTATGCCCGCTATAACTACAAAAAATCCAAAAATAGTTTCAAATTAAATGCCGAAAAAAACTCGGAACTATTAAATAACATGGAAATATTGCACAACTACAAGCACAAAATCAATGGTTCTCGTCAAAATAGGAAATAGCTGACGCATTATTGTAATTGGTCTGTCATCCAGAGACAAAGTTGAATAGTCTCACGTGTCTGTTAGTCTACAACAATGATGCTTAACACCTCAAAAACAAGGTGGAGATGACAAAACGACAATATTTTAAACTTCGTAAACAAATTCAACTAGCTTCATCTTTCTGACTGAACGACCCCCTTTTTTTGTTTTTTGGGTGTGAAATCATCAAATGACCTCTCCCGCTCCGGGCGGAGCGGAAGGGCGTGTCAGACTCTTACTGACTAAAACCCACCCGTGTTCCTGCAGTTGCCTGTGCGCCAGGGCCACGGTAACTCTTTCGAACATTCCGCGACTCCAGCAGGCATCGGCCCTATCGGACCCCGTCAATTATGCTGACATCGCTCTGACAATTCAAAAGTGCCTGTAATAGGTTTATTTCAAATAAATGCTTTGAGTTTTGAGTTTCTGAGTTTCGTGTATCTAATTACGTTAAATGATAAATGATAAATGATAAATGATTTTATTTCTGTAAGTAGGTTTGTACAAACACTTTTACACGTCAATCATATTTTAAAACTAGATGAGGTCGGCGTTTCCTATCTGACTACTCTGAGAAGAAAGGCCGAAACAAACTCAGAGGTCACAGTCTCTTTTAAAGTCCAGACATAATCTTGGTCAGATCATGTGAAGACCGTGTAGATTTGAGTCTGAAATGGTAATTTTGAGGAAAAAATACCACACAGAATGAGTGGATCTGTCCAGTCAGTGCACGCATTTGTCAGTAATCGTGCAGCTCAACTCAAAAACTTAAGGAGCTCAACGATTCGACGAACAATACCAAAGAAAGGACATTTGGGTAGGCCGCATTAATTACTCAAACTGCCAGACTTTGATTAAAACTAATCAAGAAAGAAAACAAAAAAAACAATGATCTACATAGTCTTCACATTCACAATAATTAAAATAATATACTATTTTACAAAGTAAATATTCATGTCAATATATTTATAAAAATTCATCAATGTCAACAGGTATAAAAAATCCTGAAATAATCTTGGTCAGATCATTTGAGGACCATGTAAGATTGGTGTCTGAAATGGTATTTTAAGGAAAGAACCATACAGATTTGAGTGGACCTGTCCAGTCAGTGCACGCATTTGTCAGTAATCGGGAAGCTCAACTCAGAACTTAAGGAGCTCAACCATTAGACGAACAATACCAAAGAAAGGACATTTGGGTAGGCCGCATAAAGCACTCAAACTGCCAGATCATCATTGAAACTACCTGAGAAAGTGAAAAAAAAAAAAAAAATACTGACGCACATAGTCCTCACATTCACAATAATTTGATAATAAAGTTATACTTCAGAAAGTAAATTGTCATGTCATTCTATATGTAATAATTATCAAATGTCAAAGTTTATTTAAAATACAAATAAAAAAAATAGCAAAAATAAAAATAACAAAAAAAAACATTCAGTATGCAAAAAATTGGAGCAACTCAATCCCAAGCCTTTTTGTCCTCAATATAATCTTTAACGGTATAAAAGGCTTTCTGGCACAACTTACGTTTAATGAATGATTTGAATTTATTAAGGCTTAGATCTTGAACGTGGCTTGGAAGTTTATTATAAAAGCGTATACATTGACATCTGAATGAGCCACCTATTTTCTTGAGCCTTGTTGTAGGTACAACAAATTTGTGTTTGTTCCTAGTATTTATACTATGGATATCACTGTATTTTTTAAACAATTTTATATTGATCCCAATCTGCATACAAAAATTCAACTAACTATATCCAATAGTTTTATTATAACCACTGTCAGTAGCTTGGCAAAGATTGGCAAAACCCATAGTCGATCCATCATTACTGTGTAGTTTGTTTAAAAAAATCACTTTTTTATTTCGTTGCTAGGATTTATTTGATAGTTCCAAAATACTCATAAGCATTCATATTGAAAATGTTTTCAATGATTATCGTATTGTCGTCTCCAAATATATACGGTATTAGTATTTCCTTCATGCCTTTACAACTCTTTGACTTACGCAAAGTATAAAATTAACAGAAATTCCACACGTAAAGCGGAAATACTTCAACAAATTAACTTAAATCAATTCAACGAAACACGTTCCCAGAATTGCATTTATACTCAAGAGTTTCCATAATATTAATTGCCAGATAAGCCTTCCACGGCGTTTGAACTCATTAGCCGGGAAAGCCCTTAGAAATGAAGGCTGTGTTGCGATTAACAACATTATTATTTACACGCGATACCATAGTGCCTTAGCAGAACCGCTTGTTATTGAGTTTGTAAAGCTGAGTGCATAGTAACGACCGACTACTGTAATGTATTTATTCACTTCAGGTTTTATGATAGGTAAGGTGAATAGGCAATGATAGTTCTAAAGCTAGGATTATAAAAAACGAACACAACAAGAACAAGAGCATTCCTTTATTCAGACTCAACTCAAACTCAAAAACTAAAAGCATTTATTTCAAATAAACCAATTGCAGGCACTTTTTAATTGTCAAGGGGTCGGTCAGTCAGAAAGATAAATCTAGTTGCCCATTCCAATTATTGTTTTTCTTTTCATTTTTGTATGAATAGACCAACAAAATAATTGTCTATCTATATTTACAAATGTTAGAGTGGGGTTGGAATGCAATGTTAATTGGCTCTTTGGTCTAACTAAACCGACCCTTATACAATCTTGAAACCCACTTTGACCACCTTAAAATATGAATTTGTAAAAATCGCTTCTTAGCTTATACCAAGAAAAACCGAATGTATTACATTATACACAATTATTAAAATAAGTATGATGAAAAATAACCAAATATTTCTTCAGTACGACTTTCCAGCCAAGACACATTACGAGTACAACAAAACTTGGCTCGGCCACCGCAAAAGTCGAGTTGTCAAAACTTTTCCGTCGTAACATTCCCGTGTTTGTTTCTTCGTTCTTCTTACCTACGAGTGGTTCCATGGTAAAAATAGACCGAAATAAAGTTTGGAAAGAAGACATTGATTCAGATGGATAGCTAGAATGTCACATGATATTAAGTACATTTCGAACCTACACACATTCGAAAACGAAAACCAAAAAAAAAGCAAGTGTATTCATTTGTTTTTAAGTACTTACATAATCACCGCAAATTCAGCGGTCGACATTGTTTGAATTTCGAAATGATCTTAGAAAATAACGTTACAGAGGGCCGAGACAAAGTAACATTCGAAAAGTCAAAAAAAATATGGGGTTCACATAAGCTATCAAAAGGTCACGTGATCACAGGTCAACGAATAGAAATTAGCTAGACAATGTTAACATCATTCGATTCTATGAAACGAATCGACAGCGTCGAATGATTAATTCCATAGAGATGCGTAACCAAGTGGCACTTTTTGACAATCGTAATCGCTAGTTTTCGACTCATAGGATGGAAACATTAGCGAAAGCGATAGCGATTGTAGAAATAGAATGGCTCCGAAGCGAATGCCATTTATCTAGGCCCTCAGGTACCCTATTCAGAAAATATTTTAATACTTAAAAGGATCCCGTTTAACGAAGGTGTGAGTTTTTATTCAGATAATAATGATACCGTCCCATGTTTCTCCGTAAGTATTTCAACAGCAAATATATAAAAAGATTTTAGTTACACGTAGGTTTATTTTCGTATAAAATAACACGCGTTTATAAATTTCGAAATGTATTTACGTAGGTGCCTATCTAGATTTCGCTTCGCGGTTCAATGACTTGTCATCGTATCAGAAGCTCGGCGAAGAGCTGCCTACCTTGAAAACAAAATTGAAATTATAATGGAATTTTACCTTCAAACCTGGAATCCGCGAAAATAGCAACGTGTTGTGGTGGCAGTATAAGTTACTGTGGGAATTCTTCCGTAAAATACCCCAACCACAAAAGCCTGAAAGCTTCTTAGTCAACAAAAAATATAAAACCTAATAAGCATAAAAATCTAATTGTTTGTTTGTTATTCAGAGGCTACAAAACTTTCCAGGTCAAAGTTTGCGACGCAAAAGAGGCATAAACTACTTTACTTCGCGAGTATTTGGGTAGACTTTAGACATACTTACAAAATATTTCGCCTTGCATTTTCCTTCGGGAACTCTTCAAGGAAGATTTTGCTATTATCAAAGTTCATTTTTACTTAGGTACTCCAAGTTATTTGAGATAACAACGTTTCTGTGAATTTTGAACGAAATAATTATAAATTGATAATTAGATGTAAAGGTATATACATAACTATTTAATGTCATGTATTTTTAATTTGTTTCTTTTAGGTAGGTAAGTACAGCATATGATATTAAGGTTAGAATTTGTTAGAAATACCTATACTTCAAGGAATTTCCGGTGGCCAATGTTTGCGTATTTTATTTACAAGTTATTTGGCATACACCGTAATATTGCATGTAACAAAATGCAACATCTGCAACTAATTTTGAGCGGCGTCACACCATCGATAAAATGACACAATAATTGTGTAACCATTGGATTAAATACATTCGCAGATAAAAATAAATGAAGCTCACCACACGATCGCACGTGTGTGTTCCCTACTTCACGGCCGTGCCTTAACGTTACGCGTCGATTGCACGCAATCAACATTTAGACCCTGGTTCCCGCTTAATTGGCACTTACACCACGAAAGCTTATGATATTTCATTATTGCGCTTGCTTTTCTAGAGGTTTTATGAATTGAAATCCTTTTTTTGTTTGTATTTTATAAACAATGTTGTTTCTGAAATCAAGGGCGTAAGGCAGCGCAAAAGGTTATTTTTGTACGTAGAAAAATCTAGGATCATCACCATTTGTATTCAATGCCCGTTGACGATTTCAATTCAAGTTTCGTTACGACATTTTCCTTCACAGTAAGTTATTGCTAACTTAAATTAACTAAAAATGTAATAAAAAATGATGTAATTTCATAATTAAGTCACTACGTCATATTATGAGGCAGGCATCTCTGAACATAATAAAGAAAAAAAGAAAGAAAGAAAAATTGTTTATTCTGCACAAACAAAACGCACCTTACAAATGAATGACATTAATTAATAGACAATTACAAAATAGCCAAAAGCCTCGCATTCAAGCTATAAAAGTTTGACAATTTTGTCTAATGACGTTGGTTATCAAATAGGTCATTGAATTTCGACAGCAAGACTTTAATCCTGCCTACTATAATAGAACCGCTAGTTCCCAATATGAACATACGCCATACCAAGGACAGTTCCAATCTGTCTAGATCCTTTGGGATATAGAACATGTGTACTACAATCCTGCAATCGCGCTAGATCCCATGAGAGTGAGCCTTTTGGGAATTTCCCGACAGAGAAACTGAATTACTCTTTTGACCGACTTCAAATTCATTCAATTAATTTTTTTATTTTTCAATTCATTCTTTCTTGCTGTTTGTGTATGTGAGTTTAAATGTTTGTAAACGCACCCACAATACAGGAGAAATTAAAGAAAAAAAGAAAAAATTAGAGAAAAGAAAGAAAGAAACGGACCTCAGACATTGCTAGAAGTTCCAAGTCCAGCTTTTTGTGAATACAGGTAGGTTAGGCTACCACGGGTGCCACTACGGGTGCGAAAATTATCAAATTCAAATTATTTTAAGTCACTTAAGCTTACATGCGCACTTATGAAACGTCAGAAGCTAGGTGCGCGTTCCAATTAGTCGTTTCGCATGGAGAAGAGCCGAGAAGAAACTCCACGGTTACCCTTTTAAAAATAACAGGGTATCGAAAATAACGCGTTGGGGAAGTCAATGCTCTGCAAACACGGGATAAAGCTTCAGGACTTCTAAATCACATCATTTATTTAGACTACAATTCTGGCTGACTCCCGAAGTACGAAGGTTAACTGTATCTAGAGTGCTTGTCTTGACGCGTCTAAAAATAGAACCTCGAATGGAATTGTCACGTCTGAGTTCTAAAATAGGTAAAAAACTAATGAATGCATTTTGTTTGTAGGTACCTAAGTTCTTCCATTTATTAATACCAGTTCTAGTCGCAAGTTATGCATTTTTATATTATTTACTAACAGTCAGATTTTGGTACAACTTAACGTAGGTACTTTTTTGGATTTCCGTCGTAATTGTCGTTCTTATTCCTGGATATAAAGAAAACATAATACATCACGGCTTATCTTACCGCACAAAGGTAAGATTACGGAGACTTGTGTTGTATTGTTTTTATAATGGTTCTAAAAAAGGCTAGAAACGGTAATGGCTTTTTCTTCAAGGCTCCTGCAAACAGCCGCGACAAGCGACGCGAATCGCGCGCGACATAAAGGCACCGCTCGTCGCGCGACGTGCGGCGCCTTTGTGTCGCGCTGTCGCGTCGCGCCTGTCTGCCGGAGCCTTCAAAGTGTGCTAAAGGACATATCATTACTACGACGCAGTACCTACTTACCCTTGTTATTCAGTGAACTCAGACTCAAAGCATTTATTTCAAATAAACCAATTACAGGCAATTTTGAATTATAGCGCCCGCAACCACATAACAGTAAAAAAAACGCATGTTTTTCCACCAGCACCTGTTTTTTTATTTGAAGCAGTTTGAAGAGGTGGTTGTACATTTTAATATTTGATGCCGTGAGGCGTACGGAGCTCATTATGCCATAAAAATGTAAACACCCTTTTATGGGTACCATGCGCTTTACATTTTATTATTTAACAACATTTCCAACGTGTATGATAAAGGTAACCTGGCCTGATTTCATGTTTTTCTCTGTTTCTTAGTGGTTTTATAAAACGAGTCCAGTCCAGAGCAATGCCCTAGCTAAAATCTATTTTTAGGGTTCCGAAAACGGAACCATTATAAGATTACTTTCTTGTCCGTCAGTCACATGGGTTTTTCTGGAGATCTGTGCAACGCAGCAACTTAAATTTTGGCATAATTTTAATCCTCGATGACTTTCACACAGATCGCAAGTCAAACAATTTTTTTTTGAACGAAGTTTTTTAACACGGCTTGTGGTAGGAGTAAACTGGTAGAATTCGTCACGTAATCGTAACGAAAAAGCGTTGTACGACTTATTCTCTGTCTCTTTCTTTGTCTTATATTTATCTTTTCTCCATGCGACGTTCACTAGTTTTCGTGGTTTTCGATGGTGCTGAAGCCAATAGTGATTTTAAAATGAAAATTCAAGATGGCGGCTGTGATTTTTTTACATTTTCCATCATGGGTGTCGTTTTAATGGTTTTCGAGGGTACCTTTCGAGGGTCGATAATGAGGTCAAAATGGAAATCAAATTTCGCGGCTGCAAAAATTTCAGCTTGTTCATCATGAGTGTTGTTTTCACGGTCTTCGATGGGGCTAAAGCCGATAGTGAGGTCAAAATGAAACTCCAATATGGCGGCTGCGAAAATGTTCAAATTTCGGTCGGTTTCATAGTTTCCGAGGATTCTAAAGCCGATAATGAGTTTAAAATGAAAATCCAAGATGGCGGCTTGCAAAGACAAACCCATCGAACCCAAACACGCCTTACACAAGTCATGGTGTGAAGTTGACAGTTCAACAACATTCATTGCGTTATTTACGTTGTGGAGCAGACAAATTTTTCGAACATATGAAGCAATGGATTAGTAATCGGCTTCAAAATGGTTCAGATGGTGATAGATAGTGTGTTACGTAATTAAGTAGCTGGTTGCACTATCCAAGTCAAGCCAAACTTTAGAAGGGGCTATTATATTGTAATTGAATGCTTATACTAAATTTTGTGCCTGTGCTGTTGACCGCTGAGAAGATCTCTCGTATGGAGCCAATCCTGGACAGATCATGGTGTATGAATGCGTACTGTAAATTGAGGTGTATTGCAACTACAGGGGTGAAAAACATCATTTTTTTATAAAAAGAGTTCCTCTTTATAATGACAATATTTAACATTGTGTATAACAAAAATTAATAGGGCAATATTTGGTCTTAATATAGACAATTTTAATTGTTGTCATTATAAAGATGAACTACATATTTAAAAAAAAAAAGTTTTTCACCCCAGTAGTTGCAATACACCCCAATTTACCGGTATATAAAAAATGGTGCGAAATATTTGCACATAATATGACGCCTTGTTTCCCCGGAGGGTTAGGCTCCATATTCAGGATTGAACTTCCAGGGCAAAGATACACATTTACCTACTGTCTATTTTTAGATTTCTTCCGAATTTTGAATGTAAGCCAGTAGAAGGTGTAAATGCGCAGCTCACTAATAGTAATAAATTTTAAATTCTTCGCATTTATTACTTCCTTGAAACATTTTTAATTCACTTAAAGCGTTTCTCCAGAATTTATGTTGAATCGCGAACATCTGGGTTATTAATGTTCTGAGCGAAAAATTGTTTCTTATAAGATAATTATACTGTTACAATAAAGACGATTATTGTTGTTGATTTTAGGGACAAACTGCTTTGATTTAGATATAGTTTTTTTTCCATATACTTGATACTAACTCAGCTTACGCATTTTGAATTCATTTTAGACTCTTTTGATTTATTTTTACCAGAAAGTTTTTCATATTAAAACAAAACAAAACTTTTCTGAAGCAGTTACAATTTCCTGGACATCATGTTGGCAGATTCTGTGCTAGGATTGGAATTGCGAAAACCAGCTCAGTGCTCGGTTACCAAATTAGCATTGAATTTTTAATTAGATAGTTAGTCATAATGTGGTTTGATATCGTCTCTCAATCTCTTAGGAACCAATAACAGATAAATAGTTAGGTATAATTATTTTAACATCAATTTGCCTAGCTTTTTCTCAACTATATTATGTCGGCTTCTAGTCTAACCGGATGCAGCTCAGTACCAGTATTTTACATGGAGCGACTACCTATCTGACTTCCACAACCCAATTACTGGGTAACATGATATCCCTTGGTAAGATTGGTTGTCAGACTTTTAACCTTCTGACTACCCGTAACGACTATCAAAGATCTACGAATAACAGCAGAGATCAACGGCTTAACATGCTTTCCGAAGCACGGAGGTGTAATGGATGGTCACCCATCCAAGAACCGGCCGCGACAAGCGTATCTAGCTTAACCATCGACTGTTATCATTTAGCCAAAACCCACGAATCAACTATTCTAGCATAACTAAATTAAATCGACGTCAACATTGCTGACCCACGGCACATATTCCACAGATGGAGGCAGACGAGCAGCTACAAATAATAACAATGTTTGTGAAATGCAAGTAGTCAGTCACGTGGATATTACCTTTCCATAAATTACAATTATGCGGAGTCTTGCTCAGGTTACTGTAAACCTTGTCATCGACTCTGTTCTGAACATGTACCTATTTTAAGTCAGTTTGTTTACGTACTATGGTGTATCGTATATTGGTCTAGAAAATGATGTTGTAGGTAAGAAATCAGGATTTAAACTGTCTGACCAAATTAAAACATTACCGTTGCAACAATTTAAAAATCGTTTCACAGAATTACTTGTAGATAAATGTTATTATTCTGTGCAGGATTTCTTAAATGATATTTTTTTTAATATCTTTATTATTCTCTACTTAGTGTTACATTTGCATGCTGTATTAAGGCAGAATGTACATAGATCCTATTATATAATTTAACAATTTATTTTTATGTACCTACATTCTAAGCAAATAAAGACCTATTATATTCTATTCTATTCTGAATTCAAGGCAAAAGCTTAATTAGAAAGAAGGAATATTGGTCATCATGATAATACGAAAGACATGCAAAACTTACATGCATTTGATTCAAGCCAAAGAGATTATTGATAAGAGCGAGAGATAAAATACTTTGAGGAATGGTAGCACTCATGAATATGAAGATATTTTACTATGACGGATGTTAAAAGACATTTAACGAAGCCGAGAGTTACTTGTACTACCCTTCATTGTGATCATTTGTTTGTACTGGACCATACGGGAACCTTCTGGTTACGGAGATATTAAAAGTCGAAATTCCAACTTTTACTGTTTTTTTTTTACGAAAACAAGTGTTTAATGTTATAACACAACTTTAAATACCCCCACGACCCCTGTACCGTTGCAGACACCCATTATGCACAATGTTTTGTGTGTGTTACATTGCGCACTACCGCAAACAGCAAATTTTCCCACCAAAAATAAAACTCGTTTCCCAGGAATTGTTTTTGTGCAATTTTTATTTAATTTGATGTAAAGAATGCGTAGTTGACGGCTATATATTGGGTCTTTTTACACCCTGTATAGCGATAATTATCTGAAATCTATATATTTTTCTTCAAAGATAACAACGTGTGCTATTTTATAGTTATCGTATATCTCAATATAATTATGAATACAATATAGCCCCATCGACATGATGTTGATTTAATAAACATTGTATCGCTCACGGAAGATATTAATATTTGCCAATAATGTGTAGGATATTACATAAAGGATAATATATTTGATAACATTGTCTTCAACATAACACCATCTTAGAGAGCTACTG
The DNA here is from genome assembly GCA_917490735.1 of Dryobotodes eremita. Classification (NCBI taxonomy): domain Eukaryota; kingdom Metazoa; phylum Arthropoda; class Insecta; order Lepidoptera; family Noctuidae; genus Dryobotodes; species Dryobotodes eremita. Next base: position 2,153,806 of record OU823252.1, on the reverse strand, counting down.
CCAAATTTCCTACCACAAAACGATCAAACAAATTCCAACCATAAGCTAATTTGAACAGAACACATTTTAGTCAGACCTATAAATATAGAAAAACAGAAATGACATACAACAATAAATATCAGAGTCGAGCTAGGCCGCTCTTTTTCCACAAAGGTCACGCGATAGGCGTTTGCACGTTCCACACTTTTTATTGTATCGCATTGTTCCTTTTGAAAATAAATCGACACCAAAGAATATGAAGTACAGAAGGCACAATGAAAAGGTCCGCTTTGCATGTGTTACGAAAATGACGGTGAAAACGGGGTCGGTGAAAATCTCGCGATTTGCAGCTCGGTGCTATTTTAGTGACTTTCGTGGTTAAATTCCGTAGTTCGGAGGTCGGTGTTATTTCAGTAACTCGAAAAGCTAGTGGTTGAGTTCATGCTCATAAATAAACATAATTTAAAGAAACATCATCTTGGCTCTAATTAAAATTTTTGCTGTGCAGTGACAATTTTTGATAGCACGACTCGTACCTATTTTAGAACAATGACTATGCATCAAAATCTATTAATATGAATCGACAATAAATCTATTGTAAAATGTGAGTGTAGTGTGTGCATGAGAGCAAATAAATAAATAAAATTATATTGGACTAGAAATGATCTTGAAATTATCTTTGATCTACATGCGTTATTTATGCTTGAATTTCTATTCTAAGTTCAATAGGGAATAGGGAGGGGAGGAGGATTGGGAAGAGATCGCAGAAAGCGATACAGCCGCCCATTGTATATTTTGTAGTGTTTGATTTATTTTTTGTTTTTTGTTTTGTGGTGTACAATAATAAAGAACATATAAATAAATAAATAGAGTTATATGAATTTAGGTTGTATTGATGATATTAATGATTATAATTCTGTAAATACATACTTGTTACGGTCGTGAAACATATTTTGATGATCGCTTCTCCGTTTACAAAAACTGTATCCAGATTGTCATGCATTTATCAAGATCTGGACAAAGCTCTCTTTATCTTTTAGTTAGGGAAACTTCTGCAACTTACTATTCCGTGTCACCGCTCCGGTCCGTTGCGTGCGTTCTATATGTATTTTGCATGAGAAAGAGCTACTTTGGACGGCAAAAGGTGCGTGATCTTTGAAAGATTCGCGACCAAATTTATAGCGAGTGTACACTGAGTTTTATTCGATAAGTCCTGTTAGATTGAGAGGTTTGATACGGGGAAGTTTCTCAGAAACGTGTGATTTATTTCACATGTTTTTGAGGTTAACTCGGTGGGTCTATAAATAATTCTATAGTGACATAATTGTCTGCGCACAAGCCTGTCTATTTTATTCTTTTTTTATTATGGCAAGCAAAGCCAATGTCGACCATTCTGCCAATGTTTAAAGTGATTTGTGCATTGAAAAACAAATAAGTAGAATTATAAAAATCTTCAATGATACAGTTGATCTTGTGGGGTCAGTACACAACCCTGTCTAAACATATATTTAAGGGCTGATTTTCCATTTGCATGTGTCAATTGTCACATTTAGACGCTCTTCTCTCTCCTATTTACAAGATTATGTTTACTATCAGACTGACAAAGATTGGTAGTGCAAACTGCGATTGTACTCAATCTTTTTGCCGAATATATAGATTTTGTCTAATTTCCTGCGACCATTCATAGAAGTTGGAGCCATTTTAGAGACCCGTTATTAAATAGACGTTGGTTATAAAGAGATAGATACTAAGATAATAAATAAAATATATATATAAAACGTTTGTATTGGAACAATAACACAATACTAAGTACAAAGATAAAACGATGATTGCTGCAAAAGTATAAACTGTAGCGCAGCTAACAACGCCTTTCTCCAGATACAAAATGAAATGATGTTCAATACAAAAGTGCTTAATAGTTAATGGGGGCTATCGTTTTTGTGCTCACCAGTTGGCGCCACTGTCGAATAAGGTCCTGTTGCAGTACTTTTATTTGATGTTTTAGATATGTTTAAGTACCCTTATATTCATATTATGTTTATTTTATTACATTCTAAAACTTCAAATGAATATTTAGATTATAATATTCCTAAAATTGGCAAGCAAGAAGCAGAAAAATCTTATTTTTCCTTTAAGTGCTACCAAATTAGATCTTAACTTTTTACTTAAAGTCTTAAGTCATAATTAATCAAGAATGGCACAACCATTACAGCTATAATGAATCATTTGATAAAATCCATGATAAAAAATCCCGCAAACAGTGAACGTTCAGTACATATTTTGACATCTTGAGACCTTACTCTACACTAGCGCCTCTAGCGGCGAACTCAAGCGCGATAGCCCTCATTAAGTTAATTAAGAATTAGTTAATTTATATATAAACATGAGTCCCTATTTCCCTTGGTCACGCCATAACTTGAGAACGACTTTACCGATTTCATCCATCTTTTTTTTTAAGTTTTCTATTACCCTTTAGAAGGTTCTTACGGGAAAAAAAATAAGTAGGTTGCGATGAGACGGGGTGAAAGAAACTAGTTAATAATAAAAACAAAAAATAAGATAAAAATAAACAGTACAGGTCTTAATAATTGGGATGTATTTTGACGTTGAGTTAATGTGGCGAGTGTAGGGTGAATGGGTGAGAGTTAATGACAAAAAGAGATGTATGAAACAAGACGAAATGTTGCGCCAACCTCAATTTAGAGAGCAGAGATAATTGCGTAACCCACATAAAATCACAATTGATTTTTAATATTTAATACTAAAAATCATCAAAATCATCAATAAATTTAATTTCTATCAAAATGAATTAAATTGAATTGAGGCTTAAACGCAATTTTTTCCATTTATATAGTTCAGCCAGGTGCAATGCTTTATTTACGCTGTTTAACAGACGAATTTTTCAAACTTATGGAGCAATGGATTAGGTATTTGAAACCACTTGGATTGTGGTTGAAAGTGAGTTATGCAATGAGGGTGCAGATTGATGATGTAATTCATCATTTATGGGTCTATATCTAAGAATTAATAGTTATCAAACCTATACAAATCGGTTTAAAGAAATTTATTTCTCATAAGAACTTACAGTCCGCTTATAATGAGATACAAAGTAAAAAGTATGATAATATTGTACAATACAATTCTCTCCAGAGTATTAGGAGTTATAAAGTACATAGGTACATATTTCTTAAGCTTATTTTTAAATGTGTTCAGGTTATCGCACTATTTTATATCATCGGTAATCCACTGAACAGCTGTGCTCCTTCAAATAATATGGTCTTTCTACCGTAGTTAGTGCGTACGCTGATGACTTCCAGTTGGTTTTTATATCTATTTCTCAGGTTATATGACAATGTTTTTTTCTTTATTTGTATGTTAGTTTGTATTATGTTTTTAATAAGAATGCAGGTGTCAAACTAAAAGCATTTATTTCAATTAAACCATTTACAGGCACTTTTGAATTGTCAAAGAGTCGGTCAGTTAGTCAGAAAGTTGAAGCTAGTTGCCCATTCCAAAACGTAGATCTCTATAAAGAAGAACGCGCAAGAAACTCCAAGGACACTCTTTTTAAATCAAAATATTGCAAAATCCTGGGTACATTATTCTTGTTGCTTCTATATGCGAGAACAATGAAAAGAATATATATATTAAGAAACAATTCAAAACATAAGATTAATAATAAAAATAAGCCGTGGCAGTTAGGAGATCATGGTGTAGTAAATGTATAGCTGTCTAATATTTAATAGTTTTATTTTTTCGTCTAGGGTCTTTGTTGGAGTGAGATGGAACAGAGTTTTAATTGTTTTATTTTCAACTCTTTGAAGTGAATTTATATTAAATCAATGAGACAAACGTAGTTTGCCTACTTATTTGAATACAAATCATGTCATGTAAATTAATATGCCATGTAATCTGAATACTGGAATATTGACAGCTCAAGATAATATTGACATTCACTAACCCATGATAGCTAGCGTAATAGTCCTTTGAGATTCCTGCGTGTATTTTGATATTGTTGTATTCAACTAATATGACAAGGCTCTAAAGTTATCAGTTATGTTGGTACATTAAGATCTGTTTGTTTTTCTTGTACCAGAATGCAATTGCACTCTTAGCACTAGAAATAGGAATAGAAATCATTTATTTGCCAATAATGTACATAAGTATACAGATATGATGGTTATTTTGAAGAGTCCCGATACATTTTGCCTTACGGCATGCAAAATTATTTAATATAGTACATTTACCGGACAAAAAACATAAAAAAAATACATTCCATTCATTAAGCACTATCATTATTAAAAATACTCATATTATTCAAAAACATTCGGAATTAGGCAATGCCAATAATAATGCCAATAAATTAAACTACAAATGTCAACAAATTAAAAGTAAAAATGAAATACAATTTGAATTGCGATAAAACTAAAGATACTCTGTCTCTTCTTTCTTCATTGTTGTTACGAATGAAAATCAAGGGAAAGGGCTGCAGAGAGGTTTTTTTTATGCCAATAAGAATAAATCGCTCTAATTCTATAAATAGAAAATAATACCAAAATAATAGAATATAATAAAATAGAATACTCTTTATTATGTACACCATACAAGTTACAGATAACAATGGGCGGTCTTAGCGCTACAAGCGATCGCTTACAGACGTCCTTTGGATGGATTAAAGGGAGAAGGAAAGGTAATAATGCAGGTAGTCAGTGGTGTAACATTTACATATACAATCAATACATGCATACATAAAACATATATGACGACGTCAGCGACGGCGGAGCGATAGGGTCGTCACCATCTTGGTTCGGTGGTAAAGGGTCCATTTCGTAGGTGGCGTTGAATAACACGAAGTGTAAATGTAACTTCACTTTTAATAATCGAATAAAGTAAATACTACACACAAATCAATCTAACTTGGTTTCGTTTTGGAGAAGTGACTTGGTCCGCGCCTCGATGCGAAATGCCCGTTCGACAATCCCCACTTTCCAAAACGACTCTGTCCACCTGCCGCCATTACTAAATAACGTCACGGCGTTTGCCCCACTACTACATTAATCAATTGAGCAACTTTTATTAAAACAATATCGTTATCCACGACATATACTTATCTACATATAATATATACAATAATAAACATGAAACAAGAGCAAGGCAACTAAATGTACATACATACACATACATACATAAACTCACGCTTTCTTCCCATGGGGGTAGGCAGAAACTACAGAACGCCACCGGCTACGATCCTTACATACTCCTTTTGCCTCGTTTACGTTCATACATCTGGTCATACACGCACACCGGTTGCGAGTACTACGCACCTGTCCTTTCTGAAGAACATCACCAATAAGGTCACTATATGCCCTCCTAGGGCGTCCCCTCGCGGCGTTTCCACTCACATCTGCCTTATTAGTACTTTTGTTTGTTTACCTTTAGTTAGTCGCCTTTAATTCATCCTCTCAACATTACCTAACAATTATTAGTTGTTACCAGTTATTTCAGTTTCCCTGAAAAAGCCCAAATGAATTTCACACAAACACATTTTTTTTTCTTAAAATATTGTTAGACATCTATTTCAATTAAAATGATAAAATTATTAATTTCAGTCAAACAATCTTGAAGGATACTTTCAAAAGTCAACAGCTGACGAAAACTAGCATTTTGTCCCCTATTAAATAATACCTCTATATCATCTCCATTCAATCACTTTCTAAAGAGAATAGGATCCAACACGTATACACAAATTAATTGTACTGTTAAATTACTGGCACATTGCGACCGCATTCCGGTGTACGCATCGCAGAATAATGCGGTATTCACTCAGAAGATCATTGGAACAACCTGCATCGTGGAATAAACGGGTGTGTATCGATACCCTAATGATGCTGGAGTTAATTGGAAAATCATTGGTATGTTGTCTGTTGTTATCAGAGGGAAATCGGGTGGAAATGTTATGTGGAATATAGTAAACTAGCGAGAAGCCCATTTTTTTGTTGACTTTATTATGCATCGAGATTTTCTACATACGACAATGCTGTAGCAGACATATAAGTATATCAGGGCATATTCTATTCTATATTTTTATTTAGTTTTAATTCTGTGACCCTTATATTGACATTTTATTTTAATTTCAATTCCATAACCCTTATAATGTGTACCGACTCATTCGTTTATTTTAATTGCATTCACATTTTATTCTATTTTTTTTCTATTTGATTTGTTCTGTTGCAGTATTGTGTTTTTTTTTTAAGCTTACTAAGCAGCTCGGACTTATGAGCGGTTAAATGTAATGTTGGTATTGCCTGAATTAAATGAATTAATTTTAATTTTTATTATAAGTAAGTTTAATATGAATAAACTATAAACAATTTTAAGACCTAATATAACTTAGCATAATTTTGTTTGGCATAATTATATTTTCGCATAATATAATTACGCATAACAGCTTACGCATAATTTTTTTAAGCATAATTTCTCTAACCATAATAATGATTAAGCATAATATTCTAAAGCATAAATTTATTAAGCATAGAGTTCTAAAGCATAACTTTTTTATGAACAATTTTGTGCATTTTTTTTTCGCTGTAGGAAGCATGAAGCAAGCAAGCATACAGCATGCAAGCAAGCATACAGCATGCAAGCAAGCATGCAAGCAAGCATGCAAGCAAGCATGCAGCAAACAAGCAAGCATGCAGCATGCAAGCAGGCATGCAGCATGCAGCAGGCAGGGTTTCTGTCACGGCTCCGGCGCTGCGGGCCTCCGGCGGCCCCACGCGTCCTAATCGTCGCAGCCGCCTGCTCCTCAGCCCGCGGGCTGCCTCGCCCCTACGCGCCTACGCGATTTTAATTTACACTCTAGGGGTAGGACAAACAAGACTACGTGGAGTCGGTTTTGCAGCAATTCGGTTCTGTCACTAACTTTTGTTGCACAGCATATGAAATTTTTAACCAACAATATTATGCTAATAGTCATTAGGCCTACTAACGTTATGCGAATCAAATTTATGCCAAAACAAATTAGTCTTTAAGATGATTATGCCAACATAAAATGTATGCCTAAAAAAATTATGCCGAAGTATTATTATGCCAAAACAATTTGTGCCAAAATCGTTATGCCGAAGTATATTAGAACAAAGAACATTATGCGAAAAGAAGGGATCCCCTTTTATTTATAATATGTATATGACGGAGAAGGTATGTGTCTCTCGTTATCATCAGCCATATTTTACCTACTGTGGGCGTACTATGACTAGTGTTGGTTATTGCGCAATAGAAAAACCGTTTGCAGTTCAAATCAAATTATAATTTACGATCAAATTAATCACACGAGCGAGTCACACACTGTAGGTACATGACACAACTGTACGGAACGCGCGACAGTTTCTAAACGTGTTCACTGCTTAATCGCCAACAACAATACTCTACTTTTACTCTGGTCAAGCATTATGTTATAGACTCTGTCGAGCGCCACCTGGTGGCGGTGGCGTCCCGATTAGTCAAAGTCAAATGATTGATTTAATGTATTTCCGACATATAGATATAGATGTAATATGGGGAATGAGTTTATATAGCCCATTTAAGGCGAAAGAGTCAGGTTAACCCGCGAAATTCAAATTGTCTTACGTTTTTGCAATTTCCAGGTCAGTATCAGGTTGTATGTTGATCTGAATATGATTCGCGGCCGTAACAAATATGCATTTACGGAATTATAATCGTAAAAATAATCAATACAACTCTCTAAGTTACGCTATTGAATAACTATTTCATGAAATAGTGACATTTGTGGCCAATTCTAACTTAGGAGTTGTATTGCTGAATCTAATTATTATAATTCTGTAAAGCCATATTTGTTACGGTCGCGAATCATATTTTAATCAACATACAACCTGACACTGACCTGCAAATTGCAAAAGACGTAAGAAAATTTGAATTTCGCGGGCTACCTTAGCGCATCCTCCTTAAGGCCGTTTTTTTATACCATGAACATAATTTAAAAAAAAATAGAGTAATGTAGAGTATTCCTAGTCATCGCATAAATATTAATCTATAGCCACAGTACTTTCAAATGATTGATTAATTAACTAATATAACTGGCCCATTTATCCATAGCGATTTTTTGCAATAGACGTCTTCTCAGTTCGTCAGCCGCAACCACATCAGTCTTGTCTAGGTAGGGCTGCTTCATCGTCGAAGCCGAATAACTTGGCTATTTGTTGAAATTTATGCCTTGTGCCGCGAATGCACATGCTAGTGGCACAGATTATTCAGATGATGAATTTTGATCTTAGCCAACCCGTCACTACTCTAAAGGATCTATTAGAGCGGTCAGCGATTGTAGCACCAAAATGTTTTACGAAGGTGGACATTTGTGGGGTGACGACTTCGTCAACGGATGCAACAAAAGGGGTGAATGTCGCATTTCGCAAGCATTTGAATATTTCCCTAATTTTTCTTCTTCTGCGGATTTTAGTACAGACGCGACAGGACGTGAAATATAAGAAGCAGCATCCGTGTCACAGGTGTTTTTTTTTAGTTTGAAATAATAATTCGTTATTTGACACTTGTTGTTTAGCAATTGTTTGGTCATGTCAACAGTGTAGATCGATTATGTTAATAGAAATAAAAATAAATAACAGTCTGATTCTATTTATTAAGTATTCTCATTTATGTAAAGGAGATTCAGGTATTGTTCAGTAGTAACCAGATTCTGTTCTAGCGTATTTATTGGAGCGAGAACTGAGTTTGTATTGCCATTTTTTATGAGATCAAAAATCTAGTCTTGAGGATAAGGAATGGCTATTTTTAGCAGAATATTACGAAGAAAAGTGTGTTGGCCATTCTGATTATGACGGAAGAATATCTGGCCTAAACGTAACAATGCATTGGAGTAATGGAAAATAACATTGTAAAATTATTCATCCTAACCTTTACTTCTAATTTGCGTCGACGTGTATTCAAGCGAGGAAAGCCCGTCTTGAATAACAGTTAAGGATAAAGCGAAAAGGCGACGTAAACCTAATTTCTGTTTAACATTTCTTTAATTTAAAATGAAGATCCAGCTAAATCCTCCAAGGAGAAGTAATAACAATTGTTGAATAAGCAATTTTAAACACTCGACGAGATATCCTACTCAATGTAAAGACGTACTAATTATCATTCCCGTAATATTAGATATATAACAATAATATTATCCGCACATTTTCCTTTTAGGAAGCAATGGGAATGGTAAAGTTCATTGCGCAGTATTTTAGACTTTACCTCGTAGAAAATAGAGGAAAAAATCCATTGTTGCTTATTCCGGGCTCTGAAAGCTGCTTCTGCTGATAGCACGACGTCACTAATCCCAATATATCTAACGGAGCTACGACTTAAATTTATAGTCGTGTGAGACCGCAGCTTAAGCGCGGTGACAATTTGTTAGCAACATAATATAAATTTTAAAGTGAATGGATTTTGTACAGAAACCGTATTTTGTAAGAAATTCTTTTTTACAATACGGTCCTTATCTAAGTTAAAAAGTGTAAAGTAATAGACTTTCTTTGTTGGTGACTTGAGTAAATAAATTGATTGATGACTGCTAAGGAGGCTCATCAGTTTTTAGGAGTTAGTGCGGAACACGTTTGTTGTCGCAAAACTTCAATCAATTTCACAATCTCAAGTGTCAATCATGAAACCAAGCTTCGCTGTGTCAACCATCAAATCCATTATTCAAAAGCAACATTCGACAAACGTTGAGGTTGTGGTTCCTATAGAAGAGATAGCGGTTGCGATGAGGAGTCATTAATTAATCGGACTTGTTATTGTGTTAAAGATTGTCACTTTGTTTACTTAATTAGGGTGTTCTATTATTATGGCTTGTAAGCAGCTTTCGGTGAAACAAAAAGAACGTTTCCTAAAGAAATTCGCTTTTTGCTTATTTTGAGGACCAACGAGTTAAAACTACAGCTGGGTGTCTCAACTTATCTGCAGTTCGTTGAACCACAGCGCTTCAGTCCTGTTAAGTGCTATTTGTAAACCTAAGTCTGGGGATTTAATGGCGCTAAATGCAACTCTGAATTTTAAAAAAGTTTAATGATTTTAACCTGTATGCCATACCAGTATTTTTTTACGAACTGGAACAAAACATTAGACAAAAAATGGCCGACATATCGTTTGACCCTTTCAAAAAATATAAATATCAGTATTAGTATCAATCACATTACCTCATTGACATCCGTATGTTCGGTTCGCTCTCTCCCAAACCGAGGCACATCCCTTTTTTTTTTTTTTTGCCTGGGTACAATTGACCTCTCCCGCTCTGGGCGGAGCGGAAGGGCGTGTCAGACTCTTACTGACTAAAACCCACCCGTTTTCCTTCAGTTGCCTGTGCGCCAGGGCCACGGTAACTCTTTCGAACAATCCGCGACCCCGGCTGGCGAGACACATCCCTAATGTCGAAATAAACAAAAGGACCCAATTATAACATTGGGTGGGACTGATATTGATGCTAATTTCCTGGTCCCGAATAAATTAAACAATCCGGTAACAGGTACTCATTGGGAACGGGTATCGATCTTTATTATGTGAACAGAAGACTCCCCTTCAGTGTAGTAATTTATACGATTAATTGAATATTGGCGTAACGTCACGTCTGTCTGTATGATTTAGTTTTCATTAAAATTGAATATGTTGAATGGTTGTGTTGAGAGCTTTGTGTGGCGTAGAAATTTGTTAGGTACTAATGATTTTTAAATTAGTGTTATTTGTGCATTTCGGACAATATATTGCAATGAATGGATTGTGTTAATAATAACGTGGCTTAGAAAGAATTGTACATTGAGAGAACGGCTGATAGAGATGTAGGTACCAATAATAATATGACGGAAAAGGTTCGTCGCTCTCGTTATCATCAGCCATATTTTAACTACTGCGGGCGTACTATAGGAAGTGTTGGTTATTGCGCAACAGAAAACCGTTTGCAGTTCAAATCAAATTATAATTTACGAACAAATTAATCACACTAGCGAATCACACACTGCATGTACACGACACAACTATACGGAACGCGCGAGATTTTCTAAACGTTTTAACTGCTTGACCGCCACCGGCCAACTCTGCTTTCTATTTCTTGAAAGACAACACATAGCTATTTCTTTACAAAGTGACATTTCATTTCTCCATTTTTGACATCGCACCGTAAAAATACTTCTACAATCCGTTATTTTGTCTTTCGTTTCTACCGATCGTTATCTAGGTCCTTTTATATGTAGACTATTTCAGAAGATAGTTTTCTATCCCAAACGTCGAAATCACACTGACAACTGACAGTTGTCTAAGGTAGTGACTACAATTTGATTTTTAAATCGCCATACTAAAGAGAGTAGAAAACTTTTTACTCGACGGCCACAAAGTATAAAAATGGAATGGAAAAATTGAATTTTTCACTTTTTGTATGGAAAATGTGAAAAATTATTACCTACATTTTTAGTTTTAGGGGTTTAAGGGCTTCATTAAGGGGGTCGAAATTTTCATTATTTTTGCGATAGGTCACACCATTTTCGAGATATACTTAAGCAAAATAAAAGAAAACGTGAATAACATACTGAATTTCGTAAAAAGTGCAGTTGACTCTTTCTACTATGCTGCCATCGTACTGTCTTCACGGAACGTCATTTTTGTCTATTCTTCCGTCGACAAAACCCGTTTCTATAATGGTCATGCTACGCGTGCTGGTGGTGCTGGCGTCCCGATTAGTGAAAGTCAAACGATTGATTTAACGTATTTCCGACATATAAAAATAAAAGTAATTCTGCGCCGATTCAAAAAAATTCATTGGGATACGGACAAATAATTGATAGTTGAATGTGCATAATATCAAAGCGATAGTGTAGAATGGTTAATCTATAGTGTTTATTAGACATTTATAATAGATATCACATAAAAAACATAGCTTACCAGCACGTTTTGCAGCATAATGCTAATATATTAATGAAAATCAATAGTAGGTTAGCAATATTGGTGCTTCTGTATCTTGTAACAGAACTATACAATCTCAAGTTACAACTTGTTAAGTTTGTTCAAGAGAAATTATACTTGCTAGAACATTGTGGTTTACTTTTAATTAGCCGCAGGAGTGCTGCTAGTAACTTTAGTGAAAAAGTTTGTCTGGGAAGTATTATCTGCATTATAGTACTGTATTCTGGAATGCCGGAAATTTTTAGGATTATAACACAGTTCAACTTTGTTTCTGAAGTGGAAAACGCTCATGCTATTGGATGTTACTTGCTTTTGCCTCACGTATAGCAGAAGTCATGAGAGCAGTGGTGACTCAGTGGTAATGGCTGCGACTTACAAGTTGGAGGTCGTAGGTTCAATCCCAGTCAGGGCTTTACTTTTTTAAATTATTTAATCAAGACTGCTCTCAAAACGGTGAAGGAAAACATTGTGAAGAAACCAGCATGTCCTAGAACTAAAAATTGCACAGACACAAAACAAACAACAACAAAACACACAACAAACAAACAACAACCCACAACATAAACATTATAAACATCACACAACAACAATACCATAAACATAATTATGTCATCTACCAACCCGCACTGGGCCCGCGTGGTGGATTACAGCCCTCTCCCTCTCACCGAGAGGAGGCCTGTGTCCCAGCAGGCAGCATTGGGAACATTATAAGTAGATTAAAGCAAATGTCTTATCTATAGGCAATACACAATCACCATTTTTCTAAACATTAAAAAAATAAAATGTATTACTATAGTAATCCGACACCTGCAAGGAATAACATTGTATCTAATATTTAGTAATTTTACAGGAGACCGCGTCAAAGATTTAAAAAATTCTCCCAGATTTAAAACAACCTTGAAAATATGAGTCCAGCTATTCCCTCCTGGACTCATATTTTCAAGGATGGTTGGCATTAAGACTTAACCGAAATCTGCGAGAATTTTTAAATCTTTGACGCGCTCTCCTGTAAAGTTACTAAATATTAGATACAATATTATTCCTTGCAGGTGTCGACTATGTTTTATTTCTCCTTTGTTTTTCTTATTGAATACATTTTGAATAGCATTAGCAGGAGAGGGTGCTGACTCTTAACACAGGTTAACCACCTAGCACAAGTGCCAGGGACTTCACAATTTTAACCCCTTTCTTTAATATATATTAAAATAAAAAATATTATTAACATGACCTCCAAGGAGACCGACTTAACCAATCTATATTGTACACAAATTCCTTCCAATTTCTTCTCCAAACCATTTTTACCCCTTCACTAAATTTCAAAAAATAACAAGACGGCCAAATACTTGTAAAATACTCAAAAACCCTCAAAACAGCTAACTGCTTAAGTTAGAATAACTAGAAAAATAATGAAGGTTTGGGTCAAGCCCTCTTGAATCGCTCAAGGGATTTCGTTTTTACAATAAATTCCCGAATATAAATAGAATATCAGATTTTATTGGATTTTCTGTGAAACTGGATTGGGTCACCGGGTTTTAAGGCGTTTTAATAATCGTGTCTACCGTCCGATAATATAAAAATAAGTATTAAAAAAGAAAACGCAATAATCTCTTCTTCAGATAAACGATATAATTAAAGTGTAGCTAGATATGGCTTGAATGAGATAGTTATTGAATTACATGACGTAATATGTAATCTGATGATGGTAATAATTCTGAACGGCACTTAGTAAACTTATTATCATACAAAAAAAAAACAACGGACTTCCAAAAAAAACACTGCAAAGTAAAAAATTACTTTAAAAAATGAAAAATACAGTAAATAAATTACGAACTTCCAAAAAAAAAACTACAAAATGAAAAATAACTTTAATTTCGGAAGTCGGTGGCAAAAAACGAAAATAAAAAACCAAAGACACCGACTTGCGAAATTAAAGTTATTTTTCACTTTATAGTGTTTTTTTTTTGGAAGTTGCTAATTTATTTATTGTATTTTTAATTTTTTACTTGTGGTACCTATCCCACACAACTTCGTATACTCGTACTACTACTTTCTATATAAATAACAGTGACAGGAAGGTATTATAACATCATCAATATACACTATGTGGAAAAAATACGTATTATTGAAGCTAACTAAAAAACTACTGAAGAAAAGGTAATACAATTTTTACGACCACCCCTGAGGCCCTATCCATTAAAGAAAGAAAACTTGTAATCGATCCACAATTGCCAGAAATATCGCGTAACAAACATACCCAATGAAAAATAACCTCCAGCTTTTTGAAGTCGGTTAAAAATATGACGTCGACATTCACAAGGCTTAACAAAAGCATCATACCAGTACTTCAAGACAACTGTCACAAAAGCAAGGTTGATAAATAAACAGCTCTCTAAACCCCATAACATATTGTATGGAAGTTTAACCCCAACAAGAAGAATCACGACACGAACTAACAATAACACAACAAAAGTTTAAATAAAATTTACTCCTTCCAGCCACAGTTACTTAAAACATCGTTTATATTTTTATTTTATAACTGCACATTGCAAGCACGTCTAGTGTATATCAAGAAATACTGCTCCTAAGGGTGAAGACACATCAGCGTGGTGCGGTCACGCAACTATAAAAGTTTACGATATAAACTACAATGGGATTGTACAAACCAACTGTAAAATAGACATAGCTTTATAGTTTGCACTGCTGTGACAGGATTTATTTACGTGAAATCAATCAATACAAAAAGTGAAATCTTATACTTTGAAAACGTAAAAAAAGCCAGAGAAGCAGGATTCACCTTCAGTTGTGGATGCGATCAGAAATGAAGAGATCCGCAGAAGAACCAAGGTTACCGACATAGCCCGAAGAATTGCCAAACTTAAGTGTCAGTGAGCAGAGCACATTGCTCGTAGAACAGATGGTCAATAGGGCCAATAGTTTCTGGTTCTGTTCAAAATTTTTTGGGACAAAAAGTAGCCTGTGTCCTTTCCCTGGGTGCCATCTATTGCTTTGCTTAAATTTATCAAAATCCATGCAGCGATTTAGGCGTGAAAAGGTAACATACAGACAGACAGTTACTTTCGAGTTTATAATATTGTATAAGTATACTAGCATCCGCCCGTGACTTCTTTCGCATGGAAGTCTTAAGACAATACAATATACTTAAACAGACATATTTTTATAAAACTTTCCTGCTATACATTTGTAGTTTTGGTCTCAGCAGCCAAAATTTGAAGAGAGTCAGGACTGGTGACGCGGGAGCAAGCGAGTTGTCCGTGTGAGAAGCAGCTCGTCCTGAGGTCGACACCCGCAGCCTTCAGTAGTAATTTCCCATTACTTGCAAAGTTTTTTAGTAAATTAATGAACGCCTGCGTATACTACCTACTGACATAACACGGATACACTGGCTGATGCATTCTTACGGATTATTCCTGACGAACAGCTATCACTAAAATAATTTTGAAACAATATATTGTAAACACACGGGATTCCTCATTAACAGTCACCTAACCTAATTTTTATTATAACCAAAGATGACAAAAGAGGCCTAAACTTAATGTTATTCTGTGTACGTTCTAAGAACTATCATATAACAATTTATCAAAACGTAAAAAACGAAGCATAAAAAATATCAGTCATCCGAACCAATCCAACATAGGTTTGCAAGGCATTCGTCGAACTTTTAAATTATTTGCTTTGTTGAAAGTTGACTAAAATAGCGGTTCTTATACAGGATGGCAGGGATATTGACGCACGAACCGTTACCATGGATGCAGCACATGATTGTAGACCCCCAAGCGTAGAAATTTACAGCCGGTTATCCAAAAAAAATATCTGCTCTTTCATAGTAAAGTGCAATTCAAATTAAAAATCTTAAATTCGAAGGAAGACTCATGTAGGGTTAGTAACATTGTCCTTATAAATAAGTGTTAGTAAACAACAAGATACGATGACACAGTCATGTAACTAGCAGCAGTGAATTACATAAGGACAGTCCACTATGTCAGCAATCATTTTTAGAACTCTGTTAGGGCTGGCCATGACTCGAGACACCATTAATGCTGCGCGCTTGCGCATTATTGTGTAAAAACATTCTACACGCATCGCCGCAAACTCCTGACGCACTGCAACGCCATGGCAACCCTATCAGTTTTCTGAACACGTTATTAAATTGGACACGAAGGGCTCCATATGATGCCTGCAAATATTGTTCCCACATACTGCGAATGTAGAAAGTGGTACAAAATGCTCTAAGGAGCGTCACCTTTACGTCTACAGTACAACGTGCAATCCTGCGGCTATCATATTCGTACGCACGAAAAGAGCCCTCCGTTCCCTTTCAATGTCAGCATTATCTTTAAAGTCCATGGTGACCAAGTAACCTAGGTTTTTAAATTGTTCCACTCGCTCAAGAGGAACACCGTTTAGCTGTATGGGAGGCACATCAAGATGGTAATTGGTCCGCGCCTCAAAAACATTGTACTTACTTTTCTGAAAGTTATACAATAACCCATGTTCAGTTACGGAACGTTCACATGTGGCTAATAGTGTCCTAATACCGCTGACTGAAATAGCTACCGCGGTCAGCAGAACCTTGTCGTCCGCGTAACCTAAATCATTGACACAGACACCGTCAATATGACAACCGACATGATGACTGCTAAGCACCTCAATCAGGGCATTCATATACAAATTGAAGAGGGCAGAAGAGGTCAACCCCCCTGTCTCACTCCGCTCTCCAATTAATATGGTTCCGACAACACACCTGCCCCCGAACATTGTTGACCTGGTTTCCATACCGATGCTTGAAGATGCTTATAAGCTCGATAAGCAAGCTTATAGCTTCAAGTTTCTTCCATAATATATCTTAGAGAAACTGATCAAAAGCCCTAGACAGATCGAGGAAGCAAGCGAAAAGAGGTATTCTTCTTTTTGTGTAGTACCTGACGGCCTGCTTGAGACACAGAACTGTACTTTCTCTAGAAAGTCCTGGATGAAACCCGAACTGATTGTCGTGCAACACGAGACGTCCGTTTCGCTGTGTATCAAGCAGACTATGAAGCACCTTAGCGACTGTGGTGCTAGAGAAAGAGGTCTATAGTTAGAATAGAATAGAATACTCTTTATTATGTACGTCATAAAAAATACATATATAAATGTAGAGTGTGTGTGTGTGTGTAGTTACGTTGTAGTTGAGTTGAGTTGAGTTGATACCTACGCGTTAAAAAAATATGGCACAGCAATATTTTTTTTATTAAACGGCGATAAATTTCAACACCCCCTGCGTTGAATTTTTTTCAGAAGGTTCAGAATCCATGGTGTCGATGGGGATGCCACCCTGTATTACGGCATGATTGAATGCTTAACTCTATAAAAGTATAGAGTGATGATAATCATTTAAAAGCTTAAACCTGTAACTATGTCCTTTTGGCTCGTCTTTTTACATTTTGCGATAAACTATAGAAAAATACGAATAAATTGCAATATTGCTAAATTGTAATAATATATAGCCTAAAGACTGGCCTGACTTATATGGAATATCTATGCAAAATTTGAATAAAATCTTTCCGATAGTTTTTGCGTGAGGTTGGAACATAAATTCAGACAAACAGAAAGACAAGAATTCCAAAAAAAATATTTTCGGCACTAGAGTCGTTCACAGACTTCGCAAAAATTAATAAAAAAAAACAATGTACAGTTTTGACTTTGCAACAACTTTATTATATGTATAGATAGTACTAGCTTTTTCCCGTGGCTTGGCCCGCGTGTAGTTCGATAATTATCCCACGGGAACATACTACCGGGATAAAAAGTATCCTACGTATTAATCCAAGTTGTAAATTATCTGTGTTCTAAATTCCATCCAAATCCGTTCAGCAGTTTTTGTGTGAAAGAGTAACAAAAATCCATCGAACCATGCATCCTCACAAATTTTCACATACTTTTATAATATTAGTAGGATACGATATATAGTATGGATTCATCGCACCGTCGCGGCGCACCGTAGATTCACAATGACGTTCGTTTGAATTTCGAAGTGAAGTTCGAACAAATGCGCTTCACTCTATTGTGTGTTCACCCTAAAACTCACGTTTTCTCCCTTAGATACTGAACAGACATCTCTTCCCACGTAAATTGGGCTCAGTTTATCTGATACGTGCACAATGTTCTCCGCTGTAGGGAACAACAAATTGCCGGTGAAATGAGGGAATCATCGCGTTTATCCGCCAGCACGTGAGGCACGCGAATGCCGTGCATTACCACGAACAGAATTAAGTTTCTTTTTTAAAGTCCTTAATTTTCATTCCATGGTATGTTTTAATTATACAGAGGTCTGAGATTTTTTTAATGGTGGCACTCGCACTATAGCCAAACATAAAAACTTAATAAGTAAACTTCTCGGTTTACATTATTTCGTTTTTTTTATGTAAGGTTTTGACATTAAGCGCTCATTGTAAATTTTAGGGCAAGACCGAACTTTGACTGTACTTAGCCAAGTAAAGTAACCGCCTCAATTGAATTTAAACTTTATTGAAAAACCTCTAACGTTCATATCGGTATAAAACGCTTGCGCACATATTCACTTAAGTATACGAGTATGAAGATAATGTGCATAAGAATAACGTTTATATTTATATATCGGAAATACGTTAAATCAATCGTTTGACTTGACTAATCGGGACACCAGCGCCACCAGGTGGCGCTCGACAGAGTCTATAACATAACGCTTGACCAGAGTTAAAGAGAGTTTGTTATTGGCGGCTAAGCAGTGAACATGTTTAGAAACTGTCGCGCGTTCCGTATAGTTGTGTCGTGTACCTACAGTGTGTGATTCGCTAGCGTGTATAATTTGATCATAAATTATAATTTGATTTGAACAGCAAACGGTTTTTCTATTGCGCAATAACCAACACTACCCATAGTACGCCCACAGTAGTTAAAATATGGCTGATAATAACGAGAGAGACGTACCTTCTCCGTGATATATGAATCGTTTACTTAGGCTGTTCGCAGACTGAGTTTATATTATATATTATTAAGACAAACTATACAAACAATAATGGTGTAAAACAAATAGTCTCATGGTCAAGGTTGTCAAAATATACTGAAAACCCTGCTTGACACAAGAAAAACCTGTTATGATTTGTCTTTGAAAGAACAAACCTGTTTCTTTCTAGTGTGACCACTGTTACTTTCAGTCTAATTATTGTTAAAATTGTTCAATAAACCTTTTCTCATCATTGATTTAGACTAAGCTGGATACCACAAGATTGATCACGTGGCACTAATTAATTACACTGATCGCTTCATTGTAAACGAATCCAAGGTTACCGTTAGTAATAATGTGAACATGTTAAAGATCTGAATACACGGAAGCTTGGGTACTGAATGTGACATCATTTATTACAGATTATAATAATTCTAGGATGAGCCAATCCGAGTTCATTATTGTGGGATAACCTTTAACCTTTTAATAGCTTCTTATAACTTTGAAAAGTGATCATAAATATATTTATTTATTTATTACTTCAAGCACAGAAATGTACAGATGCGGACTTAACGCCACAGGCATTTTCTACCAGTCAATCTTTGGGTGACGCAGAGACAAACAGTGGTAGGTGCAATTACGAAAAATATTCACAGTTTTTCTAAGCCAATATTCATATTTTTCCGATTATAAAATCTAATTTCAATAATCAGCTAAAACGTGCACGACACTATACAAGTTGGTCTATCCTACTAATATTATAAATGTGAAAGTTTGTGAGGATGAATGGATGGATGGATGTTTGTTACTCTTTCACGCAAAAACTACAGAACGGATTTGGATAAAATTTGGCACACAGATAGACCATGACCTGGGTAACAACTTAGGCTACTTTTCATCCTGGACCGCAGACGAAGTCGCGGGCAACAGCTAGTCTTTAATATTTTCTTGAAGATACTATCACAAAACCATTGCTTAAATAAGTCACAGTCGCTTACGGATCCCACAAACGCAACATTGAAACTCATAGATTGTTCGAAAAGTATTTATGTCAAAAAGTCAAATCATTTATTTCAAATAGGCACATAAAAGGCACTTTTGAACGTCAAAATTTACAAAAAAATAGAATTGATTCTAGTTACCCCTTCAAAAAGGTAGTTTCGTATGGAGAAGAATGGGCAAGAAACTACTCGTATGTAATTATAATTAAGTGCCTTAGTATATTATATACTTTGTATCAAGCAGCCGGTGTTTGTGCTAGTGGCGTAGAACTGTTATTGTTCTATACTTAGGAGTTATTTTAAGTTAAATGCTTTAGCGGGAGGTTAAAGACACCATTCGATTATAAGCGACCCACCCCTGCTTCGCTCAGGTGCAATGTACTAATTTGGCGACATGGCAAAAAAACTTTAGAATAATTTTGAGATATTTTGTGAAGTTTAAAATAACGAACACAGACAGACTCGAAAAACTAGATTGTTTTACACTATTTATTTGTGCACAATTTATTACCTTAAGTGTACTGTTGACATTACAATATATAAGGCCGCCAGTAATAGTCACAATAACCCCATACTGGTTGATACGGTATTACTATTTATTAAAAATGATAAATGATTTTATTTCTGTAAGTAGGTTTGTACAAACACTTGTACACGTCAATCATATTTTAAAAACTAGATGAGGTCGGAGTTTCCTATCTGACTACTCTGAGAAGAAAGGCCGAAACAAACTCAGAGGACACAGTCTCTTTTATAGTCCAGACTTAATCTTGGTCAGATCATTGTCAAGACCATATAGATTTGTGTCTGAAATGGTATTTTGAGGAAAAACCACACAGATTGAGTGGACCTGTCCAGTCTGTGCACGCATTTGTCAGTAATCGTGCAGCTCAACTCAGAACTTAAGGAGCTCAACGATTACGATATAGATGACGAAATACAGTTACCGTGTACTAACGTTCTTTGACACATACCTAAAAGGTACTATATACCGTACCTACTTTTTGACACTTTTCCGGCGAATGGCGAGGTAAAAATATTCTGAGGAAATATATAAATAGGTAAGTAGGTACCTACCTATTATAATGAATGGTCCCATAATGATTTTGTACAGGTTGCTTGCAAAACTTTGTTTTTTTTTTGTGTTGCAACGGTTTGGTTTTAAAAGATAACTTCTAGCGTTAAGGCTCGTACACACTGGCGCGACGCGATGCCCGACACAAAGGCACCGCGTGTCGCGCGACGAGCGGCGCCTCTGTGGGAGCCTTTAAGACCGCCCATTGTGGCAACTGAGCTGAGGCCCCATTGGCATTATAATCATTATTTTCCGTATTTTTTAGTTTTAAGGTGTATTTCTGCTGCTGCAATGCCAATAAACGCATTTTTCTTTCTTTCTTTCTGTCTTTCTTAGTTTAAACCTATGTAAAATTTCTACATTTATATCTGTAATTCGTATGGTGTGTATAATAACGAGTATTTTATTATATTCTTTTTTTATATTCAGATTCCCGCTTGCCTATCCATCTTGTACCACGTGCTTAAGCGTTTAAACCGCCACGATATCATGCCGCAGCGCGTATTCTAAACTCTTCCATGAATATTTATATCCGTGTCGCATCAATGTACTGTTACATTTAACGAGGAACCTTTATTTTTAATTGCGAATCTTATCTTGCTTACATTACACTTTTGTACGCCTTTTGAGCACCTATGTGTTATCTTGGAACGGAGTCGGAATACTAAATAATGCGTGAGGAAATCTCTTGTCATATGGGACTGAAATTGTGTCGAGCAAATACATTTTAAAGTTAAGCTGAGAATAAAGTTGTTGCTCATTTCGAATGTTTATACTTATATTCAATCATTGGAGATATGATAAGACATACCTATAATATAATTCAAGTAGTCTTAAAAAAATATTCACCACAAAAATATATTGGAGACATTTCCAAATCATATTGTTGTAGAAAGAGCAACGAAACCATTCTACTGAATTACGTTTTGTAAAAAACCTTGTTCGATTGGATAAATATCCATCGACGTGTAAGAAGTAGAAGTATTTTACCGAGACCAGTTTAGTATCCTTCTAAAAATACCGCATCAAATAAATCCGCAATCAATTCCGGACCGATCCGAACTAAACCTCAGTTACTGAAATCGCAACAGAATAAAATCTGAGCCTCCCCATTCGGAGACGCAACCGTTACCGTGTTGCACTGTGTCACTTCGTACGGAACTTTTAAAATGAAAACTGACACAGCTGCGAACAGTTGGAAATTGGCTAGATAGGATGACTGAGCAAAAAATCCGCAAGCAATTCCCGTCCCTAAGGAGTAAAGCGAAGTTAATAGATTTCATTAATTAACCCGTTCAGTGGACCGAGTGATTGCAGTACCTACTATCCCCCAAGATAAAAAGTGTCAATTCGTTGCCGCACGGATTTTGGGCATCTTTTTGCGTGTGTGGATAATCTAAACCGGTTTAATGTTTGGAAAGAATGAAAATTCTAATTTTGAAAAGTACTCCGTCGGTAGTCGAAATGTTTTGATTCCTCTAGGAGCTCATTTAGAGGGCTTTCGGTGCATTCGTTTATCTAGTTATATTTAACAACATAAATACGGTTATTTAGTACCATCGACAGTATACTGTCCTCAGTTTACCGAAAATAAACTAAACCGAATAGAGCCAACAACAAAAGTCGCAGCAAAAGTTAAACAATGTTCCCATTGTGACAATGTCATAGATAAATTGAACATAATATCATAAGGGCACAGCGACTATCATACAAAATTTTATACTACAAAGACACAATTGGCTCCAAACATAATTAAATCCTTGAAAAGTGAATTAAGAATAGAATAGAATAGAATACTCGTTATTATGTACACCATAAAAAATAACAGATATAAATGTAGACATTTTACACAGGGTGACACAATGGGCGGTCTTATCGCTAAAAGCGATCTTTTACAGACAACCTTTGGATGGATTCAAGGGAGAAGGAGAGACAATAATGCAGGTAGTCAGTGGTGTACCATTTACATATACAACAAATACATACATACATAAAACATATAAGTATTGATATCTAAGTCATTTAGCAACTAAGCAAAATCTTATACGGACAGAAACTTAAATTTCGCGAACTTCATACAACCAATTTCATCTCCACCCCTTTTTGGAACATACTCTTCAAGCTAGGACACACCAGAAACACTATCGCATAACACCGCTCCACGAATTTTTATCCCCGACTAGCCGTGTCACGGATCCATTGAACGGGTTAAAATATACGCGGCCAATGTGCAGGGGGAAGTAAAATGTTCCAGTGGATTTTTCTCTTTTGCACCGGCTTAGGTCGGTGGCTGAATGGTTTACGTTAAATATTGCCTTTTACCTTTCCAAAGAGGGAATTCAGTTCACTTTGAAATGTAATTGAACAGGCAACTTGGTGTATGGAGGGTGTCTAGTGCCTTCAGGTAAGGTTTTTCCGTGGAATCTATTAACAGAATAGCTTTGGGTTAGCTTAGCACTATTCCAATCACCACCTGCGCTTCTTGTAATATATGCTTCACTGGTTTAAATCAGAATCAGAATCAGAATATTTATTTGTAAAACATAAGTAGCTATTTACTTATGGGTGTTAGGTTAACATATTTGGGCGCTATGTTTTGCCCTGAAGGCGTACAAATATTAAGTAAAATGAAATTAAAAACTAAAATACGTAAAAAAACAAAAAAAATCCATTTATAAAATCTGGAACAGTATAATAACATTTTTCAATTAATAGCGAAGTTATATTATATTCAAGATAGTGGTCAATATGCAGTACCTTTTTTAAGGTTGTTGTTCGACAAGGCGACCAATGCTTGCTTATAGGAATCATGAATACCTACGTTTGATTCTTTATTCAGTCATTCTACTACAGAAGGGATTTTTACGCGACTTTAACAAAATGTCGTTTTATGTAAGTACACCGATTTCGGAGTTACCAGTACACTGATTTCTGCAAGATTTCTGCGAGAAAAAAAAAAAACTGTATGCGGTGTAAGTTGCGTGGTCAATGCTTTATAATTAATCTGTGAGATTTAAGGCTCTCGCAGACATGCACGAAGCAACAGCGCGAGGCGACTCTTGCAGAGCAATTTCCATGAAGTTGTCATAGAAATTGTTCAACTAGAGTCACGTCGAGCTGTCGCGTCGCGCCTGTTTGCGGGAGCCTTTAACCAATAGCGCTTAGTAATTTATAGAAATGCGACAAAAACAATGAGCAGGAACTGTTGTTTAACGTGCAGCACGTTTCTAAGATTCATTGTGTAATAAAAAATGTAGTGAACCAACTCTTTGTCTGCAGTCTGCGCTTTACGTTCCCCTTGCGTCCAATTCCTCCCTGCTTGAAGAGTTACCCTGGTCCTTTCCGTCATTTTTAATGAGAACATCTTGTACTTTTTTTCTAAGTATCAAGACATGGTGTTTCAACATTGTTTTTATGGAATAATAAATATAACCCTATGGGTTTTTTTTCTTTGGTGTATAAAGAAAGGATATTATTATCGTGTACCTTTTCCAAAGATATTTTCTATTGTAATCTGAT
Source organism: Dryobotodes eremita (assembly GCA_917490735.1). Taxonomy (NCBI): domain Eukaryota; kingdom Metazoa; phylum Arthropoda; class Insecta; order Lepidoptera; family Noctuidae; genus Dryobotodes; species Dryobotodes eremita. The sequence goes on along the minus strand of OU823252.1, from coordinate 2,129,289 downwards.
TATGATAGAATTTATTATTTGTGTAATAACTGGTAGGTATATTTTTTTTCTACGTAGTAGATACAAATAATGGTATTAATTAAAAAGGAAAAATCTTCTTTTTGCTTGATTCAAATAGTCCAATATGAGGGACGCCTAAGGCTATTGTTTCCGCTTATCAAAGCATTTCACGTTCAATATTGGCAGCTCAATAGGTTGTCAATGTTCGCATGATATTAACTGGTTTTAATTATAAATGTAGGTATAATTAGATTAAACGCATAGCTGTTGTGCTATCACTCGGCATAGGAAATATATCTGATTTGACATTTAAAACGATTTTTTTAAGCATGCTTTTTTTAGGACATATCATTTTCAAATAGGTAATGGATATTCGTTTGCCTGCATCAAATTCTTCAAGTCCCCCTAGCATGGCCTTGAAAACCGTATGCAGGGATGAATGCAGGTTGACTATAGATGCCTAGATAGAGTCTGTAAAAAAAAATTAAACAAAATTGCCGCCGACTTCCGAAATTTAAGTTATTTTCACTTCGTAGTGTATTTTTTTTGAAACACATTGTTTTTTTTAACTTGACTGAATCGATATGGGACCACCTCAGGAGTACAACCCTTTTAAACAAGGAATAATTTTCAAAATCAGTCCACAATTGATGAAAATACGAGAAAAAAGTAGATACAGATGAAATTAATTGTATTTCTTTTTTACGTCTCTTGTCATTTTTGACCCTGGGGTCCCGGACCTTTGGAAGGAGGCGTACGAGGGACCGAAACCAACTCACAAGGGCCCGTTAGGCGTTTTTAATTAAATGGAGCACCTACCGATAGTTATACCTGTTTGCATTATGCAAGTGCACCCAAGGAAAATCCCTGGTTGATGCAGGACTACTGCAGGATATGGAGACAAAGATATTGGACTACGGGCTTGGGTAGATAAATAGAACTGGTCATATTGGACTATGGAAAGACTATAGCCCCTGCCTGACCAATGTTTTATATAAATTACACAGATAAAATGACAGGGGGTGACATGCACACTCAATAAAGTGCCCCCGAAAACGGCCGCTAGCACATAGTGTCGTAGCGACAAGAGGCCAACATGTCCTGAGGTTTTATGAGGATTGGAGAGGTACAAAAGCAAAAATGAGGTAAGAGCTCTGTTCCTCGTCAGTGTTCACTCCAGCCAGTCAATAAAGGCAAGCCATAGATAAGGAACAAAACTTCTCCCGGGAGATAGAGTCCGTGGGGTCGCTACTGCTCAACAGCTCGCCACATGCTGCCTTGAGGGTTTCTATATCTCTCTTGGTCTGGCTCCTCACCCTAGACCTATTCCGTTAAAGTAAAGTGTACCAGCACAGACCTCGCGTTTGGAGCGTGCAAGCCCCGCCACGACGTCAGTACAGCGTATTCTTTTTAGGGTTCTGTACCCAGAGGGTAAAAACGGGACCCCATTACTAAGACTTCGCTGTCTGTCCGTCCGTCTGTCTGTCACCAGGCTGTATCTCAAGAACCGCGATAGCTAGACAGTTGAAATTTTCACAAATTATGTATTTCTGTTGACGCTATAACAACAAATACTAAAAACAAAATAAAATAAATATTTAAGGGGGGCTCCCATACAACAAACGCGATCTTTTTGCCCTTTTCTGCTCGATATCAATAATGGCATCAGGGAGCCACTTGAAATATTCACAAAATAGTCAGTTGTATTTTCACTTTAATACTAAATAATAAAATTAAAATAAAATAATTATTTAAGGGGGGCTCCCGTACAAAAAACGCAATTTTTTGCCTATTTTTTTATAGATAATGGTACGGAACACTTCATGCGCGAGTCCGACTCGCACTTGGCCGGTTTTTTGAAGTCAGTTAAAAATTAAAGTGTTTTATACTTTTCTTCTAATCTTGTGACATATTATAAGGGCTAACCTTTTTTACAAACAAAATTCTAAGTCAACAGAAACTAGGTCTTGACGAGTTGGACACACGTAAATAAAAATATTTTATTACTTTCAAAGAGGAATACGATACTCATACTATTGACTTAGATACTTTTTGTTTTGAGCCTTTTACAGTTCAAGCAGTACGGTTATGAAATGCCTTGCCCGTGTCAATAAGGCGTGCTCGATCTTTGTCTACTTTTAAAATTCTGGTTACCGAACACATCCTCTCTCCTTAACCTTATACCCTATTACTTTCCGGTATTAAACAAACGTGACTCATTTTTTCGAACCTCATACTAACAAAACTCACCACTTTAGAATATTTCATCAAAATATAGCCAGTTTACTATCTAAAAAAGAAGTTTTAGAAATTACTCTGCAGGAATTAAAAGAAGCAAGCAATGAACCAGATTTAATATGCCTCTCTGAAACATTTGTAAAAAAAGGGAACGAAAACTATGTGAAAATATACAACTATGAAATGGCCACTAACTTCTGTAGAGATAAACAAAGAGGTGGCACTTGTATATTGGTGAAAAAAGGTTTATGCTACAAAGACTTGTCATTTGTGAAAAACTATGCAGCCCTAAACACGTTTGAAGCCTGCGGTTTGGAAATAACAAGTAATAAATTAGTAGTTATATGTGTATATAGAACGCCGCAATCTGATCCGAATCAGTTTTTGACAAAATTGCATAATCTTTTACACGATTTATTTATTTATTAAATAGATACAGATATAAAATAAATATTGTTTTAGCCGGTGATTTTAATATTAATACACTTAAAAAGGGTAACATCACGAACAGATTGCAAGACTTGTCCAACAATTATAATTTAAAAATCCACATAAATGTTCCTACTCGCAAATTGGTTTGTATTGACCATATCCTAAGCAACATTACAAATGCAACTGCCACCGTACTACCCCTGTATCTTTCAGATCATGAGACAGCGCAAATGTTAAGCTTCCCAATTAAACAGAAACCACAAAAATCAACTATATGCTACATTTATAAAAGGGACTATAATTTGGATAACATCAGGAAATTCAAGGAATGCCTGCAAAATCTTTCTTGGTCCGATATTTATTTAAATACTAACCCAAACTGTGCATTCAATGACTTTCATGAACTGTTGTGTCTATTTTATGATCTCTGTTTTCCTAAATTAAGAGTGAAAGTCAGTAGCATTAAAAAACACACACAAAAATGGATAAGTAAAGGTTTGAGACAAAGTTGCAAAATTAAACGGAAACTACGTTATCAGTACTACAAAAACAAAAATATAGATAATAAAAATAAATATAATAATTACTCTAGGCTGTTAAAGAAATGCATTTATAGCTCCAAAAAGAACACTAACATAAAATATATTCATTCCCAAGATAACAAATGTAAAGCCACATGGACTGTCATCAAAAATGAAATAAATAATAACTCTTACAAAGACAACATAGAGTATATAAAATTAAATGATTCTATGATTACAGACCCTGTACAAATGGCCACAGAATTTAATAATCATTATGTTAATGTAACGCATACACAAGGAGGTAAAACCTCACATCAAAACCCCTGCAAAAATGCATGTGCCAACTCGATGTTCCTTAGACCAATGCTGCTCAACGAGGTACGACAGGAAATAATGTCTCTGTCTAACACCAAGTCGGAGGGTTATGACGAAATGAATACAAAAATCATAAAAGCATGTAGTGATGAACTGACTGGCATTCTCACTCATTTAATAAATATATCTTTTTCCCATGGAACCTTTCCAGATAAATTGAAAATGTCCCTAGTTAAGCCCTTATTCAAGAAAGGAGACAAATATGATATAAATAATTACCGACCTATTACTTTAATACCCATTTTGTCTAAAGTTTATGAGAAATGTATGTACAAACGATTAGTTAGTTTCTGTAATAGATTCAACATTATTAGTGACAAACAATTTGGATTCCAGAAGAACAAATCCACATCGTTGGCAATTTTTTCTCTAATGCAGGCTGTACTTTCAAATATTAACAATAATTCTATGACTACTGGTCTCTTTTTTGATCTGTCGAAAGCATTCGATCTGGTTTCACACGACACATTACTGCAAAAGCTAGAAGCTAATGGGATTAGAGGACCAGCACTCCAATGGTTGTCGTCTTACTTAAGTAATAGAAAACAATGTGTCGTTATCAATAAAAAGAACGAAAATAATGACATAATATCCTACCAATCGGAATATAAATATAACAAATGTGGCGTTCCACAAGGAAGTGTGCTGGGCCCAATATTGTTCCTCATTTATATTAATGACATCACAAAAATAACTGACCATAAATGCATATTATTTGCCGACGACATATCCATTGTAGTGACATCTAATAAAAAACATAATACCATTTTAGACCATGAGTTTGACATTAATAATACAATTAACAAATTACTTCATTGGCTTGACATTAATCATTTAAAGATAAATTTAGATAAATCAGTTTACATTCAATTTAATCAATCTAATAATCACAAAAATGACATAAAACTTAATATTGATAAAATCAAAGAAGTAACGCATACAAGATTTTTGGGTGTAATAATAGATAAAGATATAAATTGGAAAGAACACATAGATAATATTAGCACTAAAATAAATAGATTTGTATATGCACTTAAACAAGTCAAAAATGTAACTAACGTAAAAACTGCTGTAATATCTTACCGTGCATACGTTGAATCATTACTACGTTATGGGATTGTAATGTGGGGCAACAGCACCGACTTCCAAAGAGTATTCATCGCTCAAAAAAAATGCATGAGATCAATTTGTGGACTAAAACCTGATGACTCATGTCAACCAATATTTAGGAAACTTGGTTTGTTACCGTTACCGTCACTTTATATTTATGAAATATGTATGTTTGTAATGAAAAATAAACAATTATTTAAGACTGCAAATGATGTCAATCCTCGGAACAGACGAGATCCGTATAAACTTGTGTTGAATGATCTGCCTCGTCTAACTAAGTATAATAAAAACTGCCTAGCAATGTGTGTGCGCATGTATAATAAAATACCGAGGCAATTTAAAAACTTACATTCAAAATTGTTTAAAGTTCAATTTTACAAATGGATGCTCGAACATAGTTTTTATAGCTTAAAGGAATTTGTTGACAAAAAATTTTGATGTTCTATTCACTATTGATGGCTCCTTGTCTACTTGCTTAATTTTAAGTATTTTGCATGCTTTGTTATAACCTAGCTAAACATGTTTGTGCTATATAGTATTATTTAACACCCCTTTATACCATGTTTTATGCAAATAAACATATTATTATTATTATTATTATTATTATTAAACATCATCATTACATTTAGTTTCCTTGTTCTTGTTTCATGTTTGTTATTGTATATATATATATGTAAATAAGTATATGTTTCATGCATATGTGTATTTAATGTATATGTAAATGGTACACCACTGACTGCATGCACAATTTTCTCTCCTTCTCCCTTTAATCCATCCAAAGGTTGTCTCTAAAAGATCGCTTTTAGCGATAAGACCGCCCATTGTGTCATCCTATGTAAAATTTCTACATTTATAACTATAATTTTTATGGTGTACATAATAAAGTGTATTCTATTCTATTCTATTAATGACAACATACATACTCAAGTATTTTCTACGAAAATCTTGACGGCAAGCAAAGTGGAACAAGGGCTCAGTTTTTAGGTTTCTCAAAATAAACCAAGCCCTAGGAAAGGGAGGCACAGTAATGCCAGTAAAGATCTGCGCACACGGAATTCAAGGATCGCTCTCGACGTCGAGAGCCATCGATTTCTCCCAGACAACCAACACTTGAAACTTCGCTCCACATTACGAACGTCAAAGTCACAATTCAGACATTACGTGTTCTTGGCAAATTTTCCCCTCCAATTTGGCCCCGTCACGTATCACGATACATAGGTACTTGTGAGAAAAAGTCGGCGAATTCCACACGCGAACTTATAAGGCCTCCACACTGGTGGAATCGAATTTGTGTAAAATAAAACAAGTTATGCTAATCAGTTCTTAGATACTGGAGTTTTTGTGTGAGTAGGTGGTAGTATAGAAGTTTCATTAATGTCTTTCGAGATCTGTCACAATATTCTAGAAAGGTTTGCGAGTCTGGTTGGAAAACCAATGCATTTTTGTTGAGAAATAGAGAAATAGTCGTTCGATTTGCTTGGAATTAGTACGACTGTTGTGTTACTGGATCAGAAGCGTGGTCCAGCAAAGAACGTAATATTAATAGATCGGATAGAAAGTGTGGAGGCATCTTATTTGTTGAAATAATACTTACCTAATTGATCTAGGTACGGGCTGCAAATTTGGCATTTTAAAGAGAAATAGGTGTAAGAATACTAAATGAATTAACTCTCTGTAGAAATATAATATTTTTATCACATAATCTAGCAGACATTTACAAAGTTTTATGTACCCTTTATGTTGTCCAGAACTTACTTCAATTAAGTCGTTGTTCACAAAAGTGCATGAATAGAAATAAAATCCTTTACTAAACACTGTTACGTGCAAAAAAAAACTTAATGCTCTTTATTATTGCATTTGTCTCCGTCAAAGGATTTTAGTTGCAGAAAGTATAAAGAAATAAAACAATTACCTTTTATGAAGTTCTCTTTCATGAAATATAATTATGTTTTCCTCTGTAAAACGTAGAAAATGCAAGTTTTATCAAATATAAATACAGGTGGTAGCTCTGTGTACTGGATTCAATATATGATTGGGAAAAGTAGGTATTATGTGTTTTATTTTACAATATGTCCTGTGTAAAATGTCTACATTTATATCTGTAATTTTTATGGTGTACATAATAAAGAGTATTCTATTCTATTCTATTCTTCTATATGTCATCATACCTAGATGGCGAATGAGGGTTTACTTAAGACGCTTACGCCTATAATGGCATTTCCATTTGGGAAATATAGGCCTAATGTTATTTTGCTTCTGCTGAGCTCTTCAACTTCAACAAACAGGGGCAATAATATTAAACACTCCGTCGATCCATTGGCTAATGCGACTCCATTTTATTTTGAATCATTAATGGCTGAAATAATCGTTTTAAGTGATATAATGCTTTGAACCTACTCTCAGTATTAACTCGCTAAGTTGAAATACATTACTGCTTTATGAATAAATATGGCGGCTAGCTTTTAACGGCCATAAAATTCAAATTTCAAAGTTCATTCACTATATCGTCCATTTTGTAGGCAACCGTAGACTCTGAGTTAATGGAAAAACTAATATTTTTAAAGCTTTTTGATATTATCTGAATATGATAGGTACCGGTTTTTTTATGAATATAAAGTGAATTCTATGAAAATACGGCTGAAAAGTGGAAAGGAAATGAAATAAAATGACGAATTATTTGATGAGTCAAACACAATGAAAACGTCAGAGTTTTGTGTTTGATTTGAGTTGGTATTGTGTAACAATTTATAAGACTCCAGACAAAAGATACAATCATTATTGTAAATGGGCATCGTTTGATTTGCCTAATCAAAAGATTATTAATATTAAATGTTTCCGCTTTTTTAATGGTAAGTAAAAATATTTGATTGCTTGATTTTTTTTAATGATATTTTTTATTTTATTTTTATTGATTTAACTGATAATTAGTTACTAGATAGTTACAGCGTTCCATAACGCAATAGTACATATCACATGATCTGACAAAGATTATGTCTGGACTTTAAAAGAGACGGTGACCTCTGAGTTTGTTTCGGCCTTTCTTCTCAGAGTAGTCAGATATGAATCGCCGACCTCATCTAGTTTTTAAAATATGATTGACGTGTAAAAGTGTTTGTTCAAACCTACTTACAGAAATAAAATCATTTATCATTTAGTAAAGCCAAGATCTTAACCACTGCGCCAATACACTGCACATTACGGGATTTCTGTCATGACGGTCAATACATTTCTGGAGCAGCATTTGTATAAAATATAAATTAAAAAACCGGACAAGTAAAAAAAAAGAGAATTGAAGAAAATACGTTTATTTGCGGTAAACATGACGCAGAAAAAAACACACAAACACAAAAAATAACAAGTTGGGGCAAAATATGCGTCATATCTACGCAATACGGCAATCGCTCAGCATAATGCTACAACCAAAGCGAGTGCGAGCTGAACTCGCATGGAGAGGGTTCCGTACGATGAATATATTACAATAGCAGTTGGAATGTATGGAAATACATTCCAACTGCAATTGTAAGTTTGTATGGACAATATTGAAAGATTTACCATGTTATGTTAAGACCATATACTTCTTATAGGTTTTTCTGTAACCTGTAAGTAAAGAACTAAGTTTTCAATTATTTATTTTTTGGAAATTTTAGTTTCAGTGGTTTCGGAGATAAGAGGGGGGGGGGAATGGTAAATTTTCATATATTTTGTTATATTTTAAAATTATACAAAAATATATGTTTGAAACCCTCACAACAAGCCCTTCCATTTGATATATTCCACGTTACACTTTGCAAACCTGTTCTTTTAATTTTGTAGTTTGGCCCACAAAAGTGAAAAAAATATATATATATTTATAAATTCATATTCAAAATGTATTTATTTACGTTACACGTCCGTATTTGGGTCCAAACCAAATTTCAACTTAATCAGTCCAGACATTTCGGAGCAAATTGGCTGTGACAGACGGACAGTCAGACACACGAGTGATCCTATCAGGGTTCCGTTTTTTAATTATGACGTACGGAACCCTAAAAACGTAACTCACATTTTTACAACCCTTCATAATATCAAATTCGACACACACTCGCGAACAATCTGTCAATAACACTGCTGAAAACTGTCGAGAGAGATCTGAAATAAAATATTAACAGTGACATAAATAAAATATGCGAACGGACTATGGTCTAAAGATAGACTAAATATTGCACAAAAGCATGTATTCCGATATTATTCCACCGGAGATAATCCGTGCAGCGTTGTGACTAACGAGGCGATTAGCGCCGGAATTCGGTACGCACTGAATATCGGATCCGGAATTCACTTTGTGCTTACGTAGATTCATAACTTCGACACGTTTTTCCAATAACGTTTTTATGTTAGAAATAAATGTGACAGAATAAATTTTGTGACATACCTGGAGAGGTGCTTCGAGTTTTTTTAGAACGGGCACAGGCTTGGACAGTTCGAAGAACATCTTAGTAGGTAGTTTTGTTTTAAGGGTTCAATAGCAGAGTTTATTAAAAATCTTTTTTGTTATTGCAGTATTGGTATCATTCTGTATTTTTAACTGTGAATGTATTTATTTACGAAACCATATTTGCGATTCAATCATTCATATTCGGAGAGTCTATTTTAAATTCATATTGTTACAATAGAATAGAATACTCTTTATTATGTACAGTCACGAGCATAAATATGTCTACACTTGGTTATATTCAAAAGCGATTTTCTCCTTAATTTTTGAATAAAATTTTATGTCGTTACGAACATAGTATTTTCAAACCCATAGGTTTACGTAATATGTCGCATTTCAACGTTGCAGTCGTTATTTCACGAAAAAATCGCTATTGAAAGTTGCCAAGTGTTGACACATTAGTGCTCGTGACTATACACCATACACTAAACTACACCTGCGTTGACATACACAAGTTGCACCGAAAGATAATAGGTACATCATACGTTGGTCAAAACTCAAAAAATAAACAACATAATCCTCATACAGAACACACTTGACAAATGTACCAGAAAATCACGCCGTCCGAAAACGGTAGAGATTCAGCTAGTAAATGTAATATCAAATAACGTAAGTACACTTAGTCCATTTTGTACAGCAATTGGTGGAGTTAACGTCAGCTCACGACGTGTGTTTCTCGCCATGACACGTACTGGAAATAAGGTCGACTCTCAAGGGAATGTTGTACTCAATGAATTCGTTCGTTTTAAATGGAACATGCTATAGCGTTTACTTGATGAGTTGCTTCTATAAGTATTATGTTGGTGTTTAGCGTGTAAATAGTTGATAAGGCTGTTTTAATAATAATTAGTATAGTGATACTTAAACCTTAATTTGTATCTTGTTTTGCTAGTCTCGACAGTCAGTCGTGTTTTGGTAGTCGATGTACTTAATAGCATGGTCTGGCATTCCGGGAGTGACACATGCTTACGTCACTATCCAGTTGCCACTTTATTACAACACAACACGAATTATGGAAATATTTTCAGTCACCATTCTGTTAAAAAAATATATATAAAGCATTTAAATTGTCGTTTCGTTTTTCTAATCAAACGAAACAATTCAATTTAAACATATACCAACGTAATTGTTAGTTAAAACCTCATTGTTTTATCGGATTCACACAGGTAATAAAGGTGGTTGGGGAGTTATTATTACACACTACTGGTAACACAGCGGTGATGACGTAGGCTTGTGTCACCCATGTACACCACTGTGTCTCGGAATGCTATACCTGGTGAAGTATATTATTATACCATGCTTAATACATTCTCGAATCTATTAAGTATATTTTTTTGGCATCACAAATCAGTCTTATTTATACATTTATTAAATCATCTGTATGGACTAGAGGTCAAAGATTTTGTCAATATTTTTCCGGTTGTTGTGTGTACCTTGTTAGGCAAAAGTTTCATGATCTCGAGCCTGTTTTGCAAGAAATATTTAGAACTTCGCGGTGGCATGTTATATTATATACTAGCTAATACTATGGTGCCTATAATGACGCCTTAGTAAAAATAACAACATGAATTAAAAAAAGCTTTGCAGTCAAACTTACTTACGGAGCATGACAAATTGTTTGGCAGAACATTCATCAAAATCCACTTAAACTAAATATAGACGTGGGCCGGTAAAATCTGGGTTGCGTCAAGATAAATTTATCGGGATACAATAATATGGCTTGAAAGCTTATTTAAAGGTAATGGCTCAACTAAATATAATTTGTTGTTTAACTTTGTAATTTGTTATCGAAACTATCATAGATTTCAAAGACAATATTGATGTTCTTCGTGCATACAAAATTAGACAGAATTTTGAGTTTTACTACAAAAATTACTAGTTTATATTGCCATGTACAATATGGCAACCTTTACACGCCTTCCGATGAGAAAATGCGTTGCTATACAGGGTGGAAAAAATCAATGGGCCCTGAAGGAAAACTACTTTAAATCCTTTAGATAGATTATTTTACTTAAAGGAAACATTCCTTTATTTTTTTAAAGAAACAAAACTGTATTCACAGATTTCTCGACAAGCTTACCTAAACCGGGAATCGAACCAACTAAAAATTCAAATAATTAACACTCGCTATTTTATTTCACTAGTCGATACAGTCAATGTTAAAGATAAAATTTCTCCAAGAAACATTAGGTCTTACACTCGTCTGGGCCGGCAGTCTCGACATAGATAGCGACAAAAATCGGTCGTTAATTCTAATCGATGTCAAATTTCTTTAATAGGTTTCCAACCTTATGCTTTGGAAATAAAGTTGAAAATCTATTACAGGAATTTGATATCGCTACGACTTAGCGACAGATTTTTGTCGCTATCTAATGTCGAGACTGGCGGCCCTAGACTATTTTTTATGGGGCCATGTAAAAAATGTTATTTACAAAAAGTCTTATTAGACTGTAGAAGAGCTAAGGTTTGAGGTAGAAAATGTTGTTGGAAGCATACACGAAGTGAATTTCAAAACAGACAAAATTTGTGTATCCGTAACGAGGGGTCTCATTTCGAACAACTTATCAGTAAAATTATTAAAGTGTATCAAATTGTAATTTTAAATAGTTCAAGTAACTATGTCATGCTATGTAATAATTTTCGTTCATGTTTACGTGTCCTTCGTATTAGAATTATCATAAAATAAAATTTATGTTAGATTTCATGATGTTTTTTTTTTTTTTCTTTTTATGTTTATTAGACAGATTTTATCCTGAACAATAATCCTATCGATTAGTAGAATAAAATAGCGAGTGATTATTTTTTGAATTTTTAGCTGGTTCGATTCCCCGTTTAGGTAAGCTTGTCGAGAAATCTGTGAATACAGTTTTGTTTATTTTAAAAAATAAAGGAATGTTTCCTTTAAGTAAAATAATCTATCTTAAGGATTTCAAGTAGTTTCCCTTCAGGGCCCATTGATTTTTTCCACCCTGTATATTTATTTTATATCTGACAGCAACCTTATAGCACAGTATAATATATATATAAAATAACTGTGAAAGAACTGCAAACGCTGAGTACAAATGAATACGTGTTTTACGAATTTTAAGTTTTAATTTCCTAATCGTATCCAACGCAACGGAACGCGTTCTTTCGGTAGGCGGAATTTAAATGCGTAAAAAGTACAAAAACACGCAGAAGCAAAGCAAAACAAATGACATTAGAGTAGAACCTTAAACCGGGTAGGTACATGTATATTGGTCCATTTAAGTATATTGATACGTATATTTCACATCCAAAGCTCAGCTAATGTTACACAGCGGCAACACGCGACCGAGAATCATACAAACGTAGACCTGGCAGTAATCCACGAGGTTCCCACACTAAATTGATACACCCACTTATTTTATAGGTACATACCAACCTCTGTTTTACAAGGCAGATATATATCACCAGTTTATCGAGTAGAACAGACATTTATAGACAGAAACTCCATTAAGACTATTAATAGGTTGTCGGCTTTTATGTATGTACGTATGGATACCGTATTTTCCTTTAGAGGTGGCGTTTTGGGTGGAAACTACAACGTTTTGACGGTAGTGAAGCCACTAATGTAATTGGTGTTATTTATCACCATGTTACGTTCATCAAATCGGAGCTTCTTAGTATAATGGCATGTTTTGGAGGAGAAGGCGCTTGAAACTGACGTAGTTTTTAAAATTTAATATTTTTTTATTTTAATTTTATTAAGTAGTTTTTTATTAGCACTTGCTTAGAGATAGTTTAAAGGTCGCTTTGAATATCAAGATTTAGTACCATGATTCTTAAATTCCTTACCAATTTATAAGTGATTGTAATAGATTGACATAAATTTTTGCGACGTGATGCACCTGCAAAATTCATCGAATTTTGAAGTTGGTTAAAACCCAATAGCAAGTTTTCCTTACAATATTTGCGTAGTGAAATAGCGATAAGTTAATCTAAAAAAAGGTTTCTTAAACATACACGAATTAACTCAAACAAACTCAAGTAACAAACTTTGTTTCCGCATCCCCACGTCAGCAAGATCTTCAAGGCATTACGGTCATGATCACATTAATATTTAACAAGCAAATAACTTGAGAGACTCGTCAGCGTTAAGAAAAATCCTTTGATATATTGGATCGTTAGTCGCACCATCTCTTCTTCGGGGCCAGGATTGTTAATCGGGCCATTTGTCACGATCGCGCTTGGTATTCACTGGGAACGAACAATTCGATTTTCGCGAAATTCTTACTGGCTGATCATGATTCTCGTTTGTTAAGTCAGGATGCCATATTTCCATATATGTTTTGTGTAAGCCTTTTTGGACCAAAATGGAATCATGTCAGTGGAATATGTTTGAAATTTATCTGTAGCTTTTATCGTGGGCTTTGAGCGCGGCGACAGAATCAAGAAATTCCGTAACGAAACTAAAACCTAACACCCCCCACTCCGCCTACCATGTAGCTCGGCAGAGCGTTCGCTTAACGTGTATGTATATGGTACGACTGTACTTGAATTAATATCAAAGAAAAAAAAATACTGCATAAATAAAAAATTAAAAAATAATTATAATTGCATAAGTTGATAAAAAATGCAATGCAATAGCTTTACCGCGGCAGTCCCCGAGTGCCACACGTGTTTTTTTTTTTAAACCATTTTACAACGCTACAGGGTTCTTTAGGCGCGTGGCCAAAATCGAAACTTACGCCACCATCAAGTTTTGTTAGTAATTAATTAATCTGTGACAATTTCATAAATGTTTACCAACAACACCCTCCTGTCAACATTGACAGGGGTCGTTGTTGGGTCTTTCGGCGCTGGAACGTCTTCATTCAGGCGCCGAAAGATCCTGTACTGTTATATTCCTACATAAAAAACGTCAATGCTAGGTGCACGGTTCCAAATATTTTGTCATATATAGAAGAGCTGGCAAAACATGAAGAACACAGCTTTTTTATTTTATTCGGGAGTTGTCAACGGTCACCAGATTGGAACGAAGTTCCTGTCGCTGTAGATTATTTATAACAGAGACATCTAATATGGTCTCAAATTTCAATTGTCAAAAGTTTTTGTCCTTTAATACAGTGCCATCTAGCAATTGTTTCGGGCATTGCGCTTATTCATTACGTGACGATTTCTGTTAGTTTAGTCCTACCGTAAGCCACGTTAAAGAACTTAGTTCCAAAAATTGGAAAATTTTCGCAGCCGCCATCCGCAAAAAATGGAAATCCATTTCCATTTTTACCTCCTTATCGGTTTCAGCAACCTCTAAAACCATGAAAACGATCCTAATAATGAAAAATTTGTAAATGCTCGCAGCCGCCATCTTGAATTTTCATTTTGACCTCACTATTGGCGTCAGCACCCTCGGAACCTATGAAAACTATTTCTCTCTCTCTCTCTCTCTCTCTCTGTCTCTTTCTATTGTATTATATAATAAAAAGTCGCATGGCGGGGCATAACGCTTTTTTGTCAAGTGCCGATTTAAAAAAAAAATCTACAAGTTTACTCCTACCGTGAGGTACAGAACTTCGTTCCAAAAATGTTACGATTAAATAGACACAAATACAATATTTGTTATGAATTCTAGTTACTTTGATGGTACATCCTCCCACATAATTAAACGAACCCAATCACTCGCCGTTTACACAACGCGGTAGAACAATAATTACAGAACGACTAAAAACATACAATGACATGCAGCTTTTGTCCATAACTATATTTATTTACCACCGGGAAATTACAACCAAAATTAACCACATAAAATGTTCAATTACTGAATAAAAGACAGTGTTCTAGATCGGTTATGCTTCATTTCTTTTTCGACAGAAAGATAATGGAGTTATTAACTAGGATAACGTAAACCTGTGGTGTGCTGTGCCAAGTTTCGATCCGGCACGGTATGGAGGTATTACTATTCAGTCTGCGTTTCTGCCGGTACAGCCTGTCTTAATACTGCATTGTCTCGTTGACGTTTCATAGTTTTTTCTTTTGTGACCTCTTTATTTAGTAATGTTTACCTAAAAACATTGTATGAATTTTGTATATTAATCATTTGATATGTCTTTTAGTTCCAAATCGTTTGGTGATCCTTTCAGCAGTGGGCTTACTCTCCAAAACACTTAATTTAAACTCCGTTCGAAAGTATTTATTTCTTTTGTCAGTTACTAACTACTTAAATAATTTATGTGGCTATCCTTGAGCCCTATTCTGCATCAATTTACGTTCTATTATCAAGTGTATTACATTAGAGTGTTATCTTTGTCTTATTTCAGGGTTAATAACTAAGTATTCTCAATGCACATAACATGTGTATGATAGACATAATAACCTCACCAACTGTAATTGTCAACAGGTCTCCGGCCGACGCCAAGTGTCATAGCGGAGTCTCTAGACATAGTGAAGGTGTCAGCGGTGTCAGGAGGCGACGCGACACTGCCGTGTGACACTCGATCCACACAGGCCTCAGATGTGCTGCTGCTCGTCGTTTGGTACAAGAACGATGTTCCATTGTATAGGTGAGTTGTTTTAAGTTTTATATTAGAACATTATTTGAACGTATCATAGATATATTACTTTTTGGGCTAAGAAAACTTAATTTGAAAACGACAGCGTAATTTATACTGAATTTAACGCATGTGGTTGCAGTCACGGACGCTCCCTTAGATTATTAAAATCTTAGTTAAAGCAACATTACTTAGTAACACCAACGAAACTATAACCGGCTAAATGTGGGTGTATTATTAAAGGTACACTTCTGACTAACCCTTCGGAGAATACGGGCGTAATATTATGTGTATATTGTTGTATCTAGTAACAATGGATGTACAGGATCTGCAAATGCACAGCGGTAGTGGATCAAAATCAAAATAATAATTATGCGGGTGTTTTCTATTAAAAACAGCATGAAATTTGTTTGTTCCTGGACTTTGCAGTTATACGACCGCATGCGCACAGCAGAAATGGCAGCACGAATTGATTTTACTACCAATTTTCTTGAGATAAACAAAAATAGTGAAATAGTGCGTTACGTACAGATACGTTTCCGTTTATCTGCTGGTATATTTTCAACGCACATCAGATTTCGAAAGTAATTACCTACGTACAAAATAAAAAATACATCAATTTCAATCAAATGGAACTGCTTTAAAGAAAAAGCAATACAACTCATATAAACGTTCACACGGATCGATGCACCGGCCAGGTATGAGGAAAATAAATAAGCTCGAAATTGGATCG
Source organism: Dryobotodes eremita (assembly GCA_917490735.1). Taxonomy (NCBI): domain Eukaryota; kingdom Metazoa; phylum Arthropoda; class Insecta; order Lepidoptera; family Noctuidae; genus Dryobotodes; species Dryobotodes eremita. The sequence continues at coordinate 2,112,897 of OU823252.1, read as the reverse complement.
GGAATAATTCTGCGAATATTGACAAAATGAATACATGTGATATAGAAGGCATAAGAGTTCTGATAACTTATATGGGAGCTTACAGAGAAACCGTTCTAGTTTATCTTTTGATATTCTTCTTCCTTTTCCCTGTACGTTTTTAAGTGGCTACTTTGTAGATGGTTATAATAAAAGTTACCTTTGGAGATGGTCGCGGTTATCAATTTTATAGCTTTAATTTCAGTGATCACCAGAAAATGAAACAAATGCAGTAATTGTAACTAGGTTTGGACAATTTCGCCTCATTCCAGAACATGGTTTAAAAGAAAAATCTGTTTAAAAAAATGTAACCTGACTACGGAAAAATAAAAGTGATCTAAAAAGTACGAAACAAGAATTTTTTTCACACAGAATTCAAGACATAGGTACAAAAATGGTCAAGGTAAAGCCGTGGTCGCATGCCTGCATACCATGTGGGTGCCAGGAACACCTACAAAATTATAATGGCATGCGACCACGGCTTCAAATTGACCATTTTTGTACCTATGTCTAGATTTCTGTCTAAAATATTTTCTTGTATAATACTTTTTAGATCACTTTTCCGATGCGTAGTCGAGTTACACTTTATTTTTTTATTTTATTTTTACATTTCTGTTTTAACGCTTGGTAAACATTATGAAAACGTAAATACGAGTAACAGATACAATAGCTCAGTAACTGACCTCTTTACTCGTGAATAAAATCATTATAATCATGTTTTTTATTGGATAATATGTATTAATTTTACAGCCTCGCCGTACCTGTGACCTCTGAGTTTGTTTCGGCCTTTCTTCTCAGAGTAGTCAGATAGGAAACGCCGACCTCATCTAGTTTTTTAAAATATGATTGACGTTTAAAAGTGTTTGTTCAAATCTATTTTCAGAAATAAAATCATTTATTATTTTATAATTTACGTAGCGCAGTCTCACTTTTGCTTGTTTTTAACAATTTGAACATATTTATTTAATTGGACAATATGATATATACATATTTGTAATGTGCTCGTCAAGACCTTTCTTTTAATACCAAACTTGTCATGATTATTTCAAATTAATTTTTTTCGTGGTCCGAAATTTACGAGTAAAGTCCACCATATTAAATTTAGGGAAAATGTATAATATAACCTATGTTACCCGGACCATTATGACGAATCTATTGATACTTCATTCATCAAAATCAGTTCAGTGCCTTAGGTGCTACGATTCAACACACTTAAATACAAACATACATACATAGACTGCTAAAATCATAACCCTTTCTTCGGTCTTTGCCGTAGTCGGGTAAAAAATAGACTTGTTTAAATAATTTCTCAAAAGTATCGTTAAACCTAGTGTCATAATGAAACAAATGTATTGCAGCAGTCTATAAGGTCGTTTTTTTAATAAAAATATAGGTATTCTTTACAGAAACATCGTTAATTTACTCTGTCTAAATTTCCGAACAATCTCAAATATTTAATTACAAGACTGAAGACAAACAGTCAAATAAAACTATTTCTTTCTTCTATATATTACAGCAGTCGCAATTATATTTTAACCAACTACTTCGCTGTAATTAATTACCGAGACAGCTTACTATAATTACGAAAGTAAAGTAATAAAAATAGTGAAACATTATTCCTAGAACACGATTTGTATTATTATTTTAATTCAAACTGTGTGTAACTGTAGAAATGAGAATAGAAATAATTCCACCTGCTCCTTCAATTCTATTTCGTTTTGACAGAAAGTCCAAACTCGATCATTAGTTGTGAAACAATGAACTCTAACAATCAAGTAATAGAGTTGTTATTGAAGAGGGAATTAACGTATTTTGGATTAAAGGTGCTAGGTATCCAGCTAAGTAGAACAACCGTATTTGAAACGATCTTTAAGTTTTCAGTCGGTTCTTATTAAAACCACAGCACTACGTTTGTTTTGTTAAGTTTTTTGTTGGAAAAATGTAAATTGCCTTCTGTATTGGAGCACGTAGGAGCTAGCTAGTAGCTAGTTGGCATTTTTTTTCTTTTTTCTCTGTAATAAGGGTAGGTCGCGTGTGGCGCCAGAACAACGACCCGGTTGCCGCTACTATTTGTTCATTATCTGTTGGGTGACAGTAAGTAAAGTGAACTTTTCACCCGACATAGTCTCAAGGGAGATATTTGCAGAGACCTCACTGTGACGAGGGCTAGTGTTGTGTACTGGTAGTTGGAAGTTTGTACTACAAGTACTGCACGGGCAACTGAAGGAACACGGGTAGGTTTTAGTCAGTACGAGTCTGACACGCCCTCCCGCTCCGCCCAGAGCGGGTGAGGTCATTTGATGATTTTCCACGTAAAATAAAAAGAAATTGGTGTGAAAAAAAACTGACTTTTATTCAGCTGTTTTCTGTTAATTTGTTAGGTACTGCTACGACGCTTACCCTAGTTGCAAAAAGAAAAGATGTACCTCTTACCTATGTGTATGATGTTGCTCTTCTATAAAACCAGCTATCTCTATACACAAAGACAATAAATGTTTACGTGATTTTTTTGATTTTTTAAAGATAATGCTTGGTTTTTTATTAAAAAAAAACTAGCTACTGCTTGTTACAAAATAATAGTTGAAACAAGCTCAAGTTAAATAAATGATTCCGTGTAAATTCCATAAAATTTAATTACCATCTGTTTCTGTGTTTCAGCTTCTTTTTGCAACACAAAATAAATGAAAATAATAAGTTTCAAGTATGTTTACTTTGTCCTTTCATTTAGTATTTTAATTAGGGTTCAAAATTTAATTTTAAGATAAAATTATTTGTAAAGTAGCATCGTTAATAATTAGTATCATAATTAAAAAGATCTAATGTAGGGATTTATTTATTCTTTACGATTATGCGAGCAAGACTTGTAGCTTCGCTATACCTACAATAGTGGGCAGATTATCATTTTTAATTATAAATCTCTAGCATCCATTTAGTCCGAGCTAATTATACAGACAGTAATTAATGGCATTAATATCACTTTAGTCATTTAAAATTTATTCCCGGCTTTATGACTTAAGGTTGCCTCCTATTCCGTTATTTTATATATATAAGTGGAAACTTAATCTTCTGAATTGTTAACATGAAAAATTATAAATGTTTTTTTATAGCTTTGGGCACATTATAAAACGGTAATTAGATTATTGTTTTATTTAAAGAGAAGTTCTGATTTTTTGGTCTCACTTTAATCTTGTAAGTACAGTGGGCCGCACACCAGTGGTTGAAAACTAGTATAAGCTGGCCTCTAATTCTATTGAAACTGCGCACTATGCTAGACCAATTCATGTTCAAAGTATTACCACCGCGTTCGGTAGTATGTACCGAAAACAAGCGTAATAGTGTCATAGAGACATTACGAATGACAACAGACAAACTCACCAAAAATCCACTTTAAAACTACCAAAAGCCATAACGGCGTGAGAACCAGGCGTACCGTACCTATCACCCCACTGAATCACCTAAGATTCATGACTAAATCGCAATCTGACAATGTGTACATATTTTATAAATCGCTCAAACCGAGCATTTGTTATGCAAACTCGTGTCAGTGAGAATGTGAAAGGCAAATTAGTTTGCGCGCGAGGTTAGGGACGCCAAAATATGAGCAGATTAACCGCATTTTGGGTAGCCCTGACAAATTTTACCTGGGTACGCTATTAATATAGCACTCTGCTGGTAATTTGACACTGATAATCTACTTTAGGCACTGTAATTTTAGCACAGAAAAACCATATCAAATTACGAAACTAGGTGAACATTTTCGTGTACCAAGTAAGTAAGCACGGTGATTAATTGTCATTCTTTCTCTGCATAAAAAGCGGTATCTGATCCAATTTCAAGATGGCAACATCCAAGGACCTTGTCAAGGCCGCGGGAATCTACTGGATGCGTTAAGCACAGGACCGATCGATGTGGTGACGCTTGGAGGAGGCCAATGTCCAGCAGTGGACATCTTTTGACTGAAATAATGATGGTGATAAACATTGCCATGATTTCAATCGTTGGTTGCCCTTGGTGATAACAGTATGTTTTGAATAAGCTACTGCCCTCTGTTGTAATAATAATAAACCCACCGCCATATCTCTACGTTGACTTAATGGTGGGGCTTCCGCGCTCCGAACTCTAGGTCTGTGAAGGTAAAGTTTAGTTTGCCGAAACAAGTCTAGGATGAGGAGACAGACCAAGAGAGATACATAAACTCGCAGGGCAGCATGGGGCGAGCTGTTGGGCAGTAGCGACCCCACGAACACTTTCTCCCGGGAGAAGTCATTTTACTCAACTCTGGCTTGCCTTTATTAGTTGGCTGGAGTGAACACTGACGAGAAACTAAGCGAACTTCATTCTTGCCTTTATTTGCCGGCTTGAGTGGAGATTCACAAAAGCAAACGTGCTCGGAGGAAGGAAGTATTTCAGTAAGATGCTGGTAGGGATCTTGACCGTAGTTACGGGATTACTCTGATAGCCGTAGAATACCTCTCTACTCCTCAAGCACTTCAGAATATGGGGCCCCCTTGTTACTACGTCACTACGGTCCATTATTGAGTGTTCAAGTCACCCCCTGCCATTTTATCCCTGTATTGTATGTATAAAACATTGCTCAAGCAGAGGGCATAGTCCTTTCATAGTTTTAGGTAACCAGACCACATTAGCCACCCAAACCCATCGTCCAATACCTTTATTTACTTATCTTGCAATAGTCCTACACCAACTGGGGGTTGTCATTGGGTGCACTGGCATATTGCGTACAGGGATAATCGTCAGTTGGTGTCTCATTGCATTGAAAGCGTCTAACGGGCCTCTGCGAGTTGGCTTTGGCCCCTCGTACGCCTTCCAAAAGTCCGCAAGCCCAGGGTCCCAAGATATGTCAAAGACACAATTTAAAAAAAACTGCCTATTATTGTCCCACTACAGGGCAAAGGCCAGCTGTTCTCATACTGGTGTAGCGACATAAAATAAGCGTCACCAAAATGTGATCTGATTAAACAAAATGGGCAGTTACTTTTATCTGATGTTGTTCATAATACGGGTGGCTATATATACTTATGTGTAGTGTTTGTTGCGAGGGTATAGACCTGTGTCGTGTTTGTGTCGAGGGTTATAAAGTTTTTACGCCAATATATTTTACACTGTAATTTGTCGTAGAAAAAGCTTACTAATTTGAAAACGAGTACAGTCGACCTCGTACTTACTTTACCACTTTTGACAATATCTCTCAGTACATTGAAACTTAACTAAATATGAAACAATCCCGCTGTCATATTCGTCTTAAAGCAAAAATAAAATGACTGTGACGTTTTATGCCTTTTATAGTAATTACGGGGTTGACTATACCTTCCAAATTTTAATTTCACGTCTATTTCTATGATAAAGAACAATGAGAAATTTTGTATAGACCCCGTACCTACCCTTGTAGCATTATAGACTAGGTATAATTTAGAAGAGGTTTATGTGAATAATTCAAAAATGAATGAACGAATGAATTTGAGACAGAAATTACTTCATTATTGCATCAGTCTGTTATATTAATCCAATAGGGCAATAAACAATGCACCAAATAAAAACCAACCAACCAACCTCTTTTTACCAACCATAGAGAACTAAACGCGAACTGCATTTATTATTTTCAACTACCATAGACAAAGCAGAAGCGATGGTATCGACATAAATTCTAGTCTTTGCACTATCAATCATGCATTCAAAGCGAATAGCTACTGGTGTGCGAATAAAGCCGAAACAAAGTGCTTCTGTATTTTTTAGCTCTGAAAAATGATTTCCGGGAACGGATAGTAACTTTTTAACTATTCGAAAGTGTGTCAATCGGTGTGATTGTGTATGGAAATTGGAACTATTGAAAATCTTGCCATTACCTAATCATTTAATTATTTCTACCTTAGCAATAACATCAGCTGAAGTAGGTATATCATATCGATACCTTTAGACTCAAAAGGCGTAAACGCCAAAAGGCCACTTTTCAGGAAAAGCAAAAAACAAAAACTATTTTAAGAAAAAAATCATAACTTTTTTGTTTCAAGACTGAGTAAGTTCATTTTCGGCCCAAATGATTAAATGTTTAAGATAAACAGTACGATTATATATTATTTAGGATAAATTAATAAATAAAGAAAATAGGATTGCTATACGCCCCCAAAAAAAAAATTATGTTGTTTACAACCCAAAATTTTACATTGTCTGTAGAATGCATAGGGTGTATAGGTCACTTAAAGCGTCCTTTCTTGCTGAAAAGGGTTGTATTGACAGTCAACGGAGAAGTATGTACTTAATATTAATACCATTATGATAAACGGTTAAGGTTTAAACGTCACTACAAGCATCTATTGTTGTAAAGAAGGGGTATATAACACAGTCACCGGATATTCTCTTCACCCCAACACATCTGTATTCCCCGAAGAGGTAGGTAGAGGTGTAGCAATAATAGTACATAAACATATTAAGTCGCGTGTAATAAGGGCGATTATATTGCCTTTAAGTAGGCAAAAATCTTGACTATGGTAAGTTCTTGGTTGGTATATCTGGTAGCTTTTATGTGCTTATACAATATACCGTCTTTGTTTTTTAATATTTCCGATCCGATGAAAAACACCGACCTTATCTAGTTTTTTTATTAACGTGTAATAAGTTTGTAAAAATCTACCTTAATATAATTTATATTAAAACTAGCGACCCGCCCCGGCTTCGCCCGGGTAGCAAAGCATAATATAATATAGCCTATGTCACCCGGAAAAAGTGTAGCTTCCCAACAGTGAAAGAATTTTTGAAATTGGTTCAGTAGTTTCGAAGCCTATTCAATACAATCAAACAATCATATCTTTTCTCTTTATAATATTATTTCACTGTATTCGTTTATTACAAAATAAATTTAGGTTATACCTTAGCCTCAGCAACACGTGGTGGTTATGCTATTAAATTGTAGCTTATATGAAACGTTTGTATTTTTAACATAGCGCCATCTATTGAACACTTACTCAATCTAGTCAACAGATATCGCCATCTGTAAGAATCGTTTAGAGCTAACAGATAATTGTGACTGTCAAATAATAGACAAATAAATTGCAATAAAATAATATTGCGACTATAAATTGAGATGTAAGCTCTCCTACATTTCAAGTTGGATCAAATTGCACACGGTGTGCAAATCAAATTAAAAATCGGTTCAGTAGTTTAGGAGTCCATCGCGGACAAACAAAGCGACACATAATTTTTATACACATATAAGGATTTTCGTGTGGTATTACAGCATTTTTGCTTTAAAAAGAAAGAAAAAAGTAATTTCAGTCAGAACGATACTGAGCCACGTGTCATGTCTATCAAACCAACCATAAAGTGCTATTCTCTCCGACACGTGTAAAGACACAGAATATATACAAAAACAAAGCTAGATATAACAACGAGAATACGATACAAATACTATCTGAAGATTGATCTGAACCGCCATCCAGCCTCAAGAAAATTCCCTTTCGGATACATTTCTCACGTCTGTTTGACGGATTATGATGTATTTATGTGTATTTTCTACTGGTATCCGAATATTATATCGATGTTATTTGAATTGGGGGAATTACTTTACTGCAATAATAATTTTAATTGAATAAAGAACGAAAAAAAAAAAAGAAACGATGGGTGGTCTATGCGAAATATGATATAATTCAAATTCAAATTCTTTATTGCATTCATGGGTACATTTAGTTGTATCAATATAAGTAAATTCCAACATGAAACCTGGTTAGGGCACGGCAATATAATAATAATAATAATTTTGACATAATAATAATAATAAGAGTATGTATGTGTGCGTTTTTTTACTATAATAAAATATGAAAATATTTATCTAGCTATCATATTTACCAAATATTTTGTTCTAGGTATTCTGCGACCGAGTAAAATAATTTTTGTGTTAGATATTCTTTTAAATTCCTGGTAAATTTATTAAATTTGGTTTCTTCTTTTATTTGCTTCGGTAATTTGTTGAAATTTTTTATTGCCATGTAATATGGGCTGTGGTAATTTTGATCCGCATTTTGATCCGTGAGGGTGGAAATACCCATATATCCATAGCCCATATATCGCTCATTTGGAGAAACATCGACGTAACTGCTGCTTTTAAAAAATTACAGGAGAGTGATTAAATAGTAAATCACTTTTTTTTTGTAATGGGTTACCGTCTCTTTCTGTTTTTTTTTTTAATCCCAATACATATTAAATATTTCACGCCTTTGCTCCTCTAAAAATTTGTGCGAGCACAAAATATATCGACAACTTATTTTTGAGAAAAAATACATGTACGTCGATGTTTCTCCAAATGAGCGATATGGTTAGAAAGGAGGTGACTACCGATATGTCGACTAATAGAGAATTATAGAATAATAAGACATGGTGATTCGACCCCGAATAAATTAGAACAAGACAAAAATAATGATGAAAGACCACTAAGTTACATGCAAGAAGCTTAAACGACATCTTTCGTAGTGCAGGTTTAAAACCTTACAAATCCCATTTGCTGTAAAACAAAACATCGTAAAGCAAAAAGCCAGGGCTTTATAGTTTGAAATCGGCAACACGCAGTGAACAAGCTTGTCGATTAATGCTCGATCTTCTTTGTAAGACACGACACCTTTGCTCTGCAGTAAGCCAATTGAAAGAAAGGAGACTGAAAATTATGAAAATATATTTATTTAGCACAGACTACAAGGCATACAACACAATATACACAAGTAAAAAAGAAAACTAAAACAAATAAAAAGTGTAAAGTGCGTTGTGAGAAATTAGCAGGAAAGTGTGCCTCGCGGCTACGCCAATTAGGCCCAGTTCAGCAAAACTGCCAGGCAACTAGAGCTTGATGCTGGTTTTCAATTGGACCTGAAGTGTGAGGTGACGGATGTAAATCAGGTTTTTGTATACTTAATTATAATAGTAATTAATTAATAATTATTATTAATTGGACATCTAGGATGTTAGAAGCCTAATGAAGATTGTTAACTGTCTGTTGTTATTAATGCACTGCAAATACTTATAGAAGCGATCTATCGGAGTTACGAGGATAGTGAATGAGAATAAATACGTCATCCGCGTGTTTCGCGGAGCCAGTGAGCGATAAGTGTGGTATCTAAAACGACATGGATGCCGCTAAAAGAAACATTTCAAATATCCAAATATTATAACTACCTTTTTTTTTTTTTTTTTTGGGTGGGAAATCATCAAATGACGTCTCCCGCTCTGGGCGGAGCGGAAGGGCGTGTCAGACTCTTACTGACTAAAACCCACCCGTGTTCCTTCAGTTGCCTGTGCGCCAGGGCCACGGTAACTCTTTCGAACAATCCGCGACCCCGGATATTATAACTACCTACTTCTATCTTGTTATTAGCAACCTCAAAACCAATAACATATCAGTGATATAGACGTTATACGTCAAGATTGTTGGTGGGCAATTGCTATTCCATACGTGGGCTTAGGTATAAGCAACAATCATTGGTAAGCGGCGCGTTACTATTAACCTCATATTAATGAAACTACTAATTACTCTTAGCAAACGATTGGTGTCTCGAGTTACTGAAACACAACATAATCAATGTAAATAGGTACATAATACGAATCAGTTTCGTAACTAACAGGCAACTCACAGCCTATAAACAACTTTGGATGGAAATGTGAAAAGATGTAATGTTGCTAAAAGTATGTAGATGTGCACTAAGAAAGTCTTTTTTTTTATGGGTGGGAAATCATCACATGACTTTTCTCGTTCTGGGCGGAGCAGAAGGGCGTGTCAGACTCTTACTGACTAAAACCCACCCGTGTTCCTTCAGTTGCCTGTGCGCCAGGGCCACGGTAACTCTTTCAAACAATCCGCGACCCCGGCAGTCGAACAATCCGCGACCCCGGCAAAGTCTGAACTTCAAAAGAGACTGTGACCTCTGAGTTTGTTTCGGCCTTTCTTCTCAGAGTAGTCGGATAGGAAACGCCGACCGGCGACCTCATCTAGTTTTTAAAATATGATCGACGTGTGAATGTATTTGTAAAAACCTACTTACAGAAATAAAATTCATCATTTCAATTATTTTTGTGCCTCTGAGTGAATTTAGAGTTGAAGTTTGTCACGGGAAATGCTTGTTAAATATCTACATAATATCATTCTCGTCATTAAAACGATAGCTCTGATACAATTAAAATAAATTGTAAAGTAAAACAATCGTACAGTTTCATTAAAATTTATGTGACCGGTAAAACCGGTTTGTCAGTTTTAAATGTCAAATTAATCCGATTAATTAGTTTAACTGATAAAGTGGAGATTTGATTGTTTTCATTGTTTATTGTGTATCGGTAACAATTATTGCACTGTGATGTGCCAAAATAATAATTGAGGGAAACTAACGGACGGCAGAAGTTAAGTGGTTTATTGTAATAGTAACGATTAATTACGATCGGTGATGTGGTTTACTTAAACTTTTGACGTATACGGGTTGACTGTATGAAATGGCAGTTATATTTTTTTTTAATATTCCTTTATTTGTACCATAATAAGTGTTTTACAGACCAAAAAGTATGAAATAAATTATGAAGTTATAGTTTGATTTATCAAGTAAGTGTAGAAATTAAAAAGAAATATACATATTCCGAAAATCTTTCTTCGGTCCTAAAACGGAACATTTTCACAAAATAGTGCTCAAACATTTTAATCAGTGCATCATGAAAGAAAAACCACACACAATTTTATAAAACAGGTTTGTCGTTCGCAGTTGTCAGGTCAACATACGCAGATGGTTATTAAGATATATATTATACATGCCATACGACAGTTAGCGGACATGATGACGATATCAAGTCTCAAGGGAGAAGGCAAACCTATCGACATTAATACAATCAAGCAAAGTTTTAGGCAAAATAACTTTATAATTATAATTAGGTGTGTAATAAAAATGTTGTAAGATTTTAAGCAGTATTTAACTTTAACGATTCATAGACAATTATTGAAGAAAGATGTGAACACACCAATGTTGCTGTCACTTTATAATTATAAACATTGTTTGTTTATAATCTATCTCGTGAGATTATAAACTATCGAAAAAGAACCGAAACAAACCATTTAAAAGTTTACGCGTTATTTTTCGATACTTTAAAATCTGTCCATGGAAAACCGACAAATTATTTTGAACTGGCTTAAAACTTGCATGTGATATATTAATCCTACCGATAATACTAAATAGCCAAGTAACTGCGACCAACTTGGAAGTAGCGCTCGCCGCCGGCTGACGCGGCACCGCTCGCTTCGCTCGCTCGGCTCGTGCGCGGTTGGTCACAGTTCTAACGTAACCTAGTCCATTTGGTCGGGATACTATAATAATTCTACTACCACCAAGACCGACAAATCAGGCGGCCTAGTCTCTACTTCCGTTAGCGAAGATACGGGCCCGTCCGAAAGTAAATCGATACATCCAAATGAACCTTACTCCCGATTTATTACCTTTTTCGGACTGGCAAAAACACATCGGGCGTAAGGACTCCTGTCAAATCGTGTTGTCATTCGTTCTTAGTTCGGGGCTCGAAGTAATCTTATATCCGTAGGTGATACGGAAAAGGAAACGCCCGTATGTTTGGCCGAAACTATGGATTTCGTGCTTAGAGAAAGTAGGCCCTCAGGGACGGTTCACAATTTTACGGGTGATAAAATCGGACAGATTGTGAACCCTATCGGTAAATGCAGGTTTGTTCACAATTTGACGGTTTGACATAGATAGATTATAAACTATCGTACATTATACGTTATATTCACAACACAGTTTACAATATCGCGAGATAGATTATAAACTAACGGTAACATATTGCCATCATATAAAAACAGTGACCAAAAATATTATGGCTAGTGGTAATAATACCAACGATTTATAATATGTTTGAAATAATTTTTAAACATTTGGTAGCTATTATTTATTAGTGATTGGAAGAAGAAATGTTATACTTTTAAAAACTTTACTTTACTTTACTTCTTTTGTTTATTTTGTTTTAAAAAAAAGCTTAATTAATTTTCGTTATTTTCCAACCAAACTTTTACATTCCAAAGGTTATTTCCTTCCTTCCTTAACACTCCGTCTTTAAACTTTCCTTTCAATGTTTATTTCAGGCTTTTGATATCCCCACTACGCTAAAAACGCGAGGTATAAATTTGTCGCGAGATTCTCCTACGTAGAGAACTGCATAATTATGCAATTTATAAAAATCGTCCCTCTTACACTTTGATCCCCCATTTTGATTAATGTTGGTGACTCTATAAAAGAATAGGGCGGGCTGAACTGGCCTTAAGCTGGTCGTGCTTATGAAATATTAATGAGTGAAAACGTTTTCATTTCGGAGCACGTTGAAAACGCATTGAATTTTTGAGAGTTCAAACAATGAGGTTAGGATTTGAGAGCAGGTATTTCAGTCAGAATTTATGTAAAGTTCTAATCGATTGCGGGTAATTTAAATTCAACATACTATTTTATTATCAGCCGTAAGAACGTAACGTAAACATTTCCGAAATAATCTAAACCTTTTTTCACGTTGTTACTTGAAGCAATAAAACCATGCATGGTTAGCTCCACAACGCAACGCATAGAACGCTAATAATAAAATTAAAATAACGAATAGTAACTATAGGTAATTTGCAACAATATCTACTACTTATAGCAATACTAAAAAGAAACTATTTTTTTCTACACAGTAAATTTTTTAATTTGTCCACTTTTACGCAAAACAATGCCTAGTGTACAATCACCTAACGAAAACGTTGATCACTTTTAGACTTTGTCAGATTAAACTCGTTATTTGCAACTGTAATTTTCACGGTCTTTGCTGCTTATGTTTTTTATTAAGACAAGATTATAATGTAGGTATGGTTAAGGTTTTTATTGGCCGACTGTATTCAACAGCAATATCTGACATAGCAATTCAAAAAGAAGGGTTTATCGGGCAAATTTTTACGTTTGCCTACAGTTATGAAAAACAACGCTAGTTATTATAAGTATGATCACTTTACTAAAACATAGATTATATTTTTGGGCTTTTTCACATGAAACTTGTCCGTTGACGTGTCTCAGTTTTAACGTGGTCATTTGTATTGTACTAGCACTTTCCCAGAGTCCTCGTTCGCCCTATATTCCCTATTCCATGGAAATTAAAAAAAATCTCAGCATTGTGCAAGGGATTGGTTTGGGCATCAATGAGTCTGTCAAATGTTACGATTTTATTTTTATATGTACCTATTGATCGCAAAGACATTTAAATATACTTTCACTATAATATATTAAGAAAAGGTTCTATGTATTAAGGTTGTCGTAAGTCGACCGTACGTACTCTGCAACAATATCTAAGGACGTTTATTTGTACCCACAGTAATAATTTATCAGGCTCATTTTTATTTTTCTCCACGGTAACGCAAAAGAACGCCTAGTGTTTGGTATTTTGCAATAATCGAACATGCTGCTAATTTGTACCGATGTTGGATAAAATTTATTTAAATGTTATTTTTGTCGTTTTCCGAGCAAAGGCTAGTATCTACTACAGCAATACCAAATGGTAAGTTAATTATTTACCTACATACCTTATCACGCTCATTTTTACGCTTGTCCACAGTTACGACGGGCGCATAAAGGGCCCGACTGCGCACTGGGCGGACGACGTGCTCGGGGGCCGGGCGCGGTGGCACGCCGCCACGCCATCTTCCCTGAGAATACGTGACGTCATACCCACTGACCGCGCCATGTACCGCTGCAGGGTAGACTTCAAAATATCGCCCACAAGGAACCATAAGATCTTGTTGGATGTTATTGGTAAGTAGAATGGTATTTACCCAAGTGATAAATGATTTAATTTCTGTAAGTAGGTTTGTACAAACACTTTTACACGTCAATCATATTTTAAAACTAGATGAGGTCGGCGTTTCCTTTTTGACTACTCTGAGAAGAAAGGCCGAAACAAACTCAGAGGTCACAGTCTCTTTTAAAGTCCAGACATAATCTTGGTCAGATCATGTGAAAACCATGTAGATTTGAGTCTGAAATGGTCTTTTGAGGAAAAACCACACAGAATGAGTGGACCTGTCCAGTCAGTGCACGCATTTGTCAGTAATCGTGCAGCTCAACTCAAAACTTAAGGAGCTCAACGATTCGACGAAGAAAAGACATTTGGGTAGGCCGCATAAATTACTCAAACTGCTAGACTATGATTAAAACTATTTAAGAAAGAACAAAAAAAAAATGATCTACATAGTCTTTACATTCACTGTAATTAAAATAATATACTATTTTACAAAGTAAATATTCATGTCAATGTATTTATAAAAATTCATCAATGTCAATAGGTATATAAAAATCCTGAAATAATCTTGGTCAGATCAAGTAAATAATATGCACTACCTCATACAACTTTAAGCATTAACGTGCTACGAGTATTTATAAAACTATCACACAAGATTATACCTATACTAGTGTGACTGCCTCGTAGATTGGTGTAGTAATCGCAAGCGCTTCTGCCAAGCTTAAGATCAAGGGTTTGATTACCAGTTTGGGCAAAGAGTAGTGTTTTTCTTGTGTCTGGTTAATGACATTAAGTTCACCACAACGCTCACCACACCGCATCACATGGGACTTAAAAATATCTGCGAAATATGGGTGTACTATAAAACAGCTGCTGCAGCCGCTGCAGCTGTTTAGCTGCTAAACAGACTCCGTGGCAGCCCCAACAGCATTCTGCGCGCTATAGCTGGGAGACATGACAGCCCGTTGGTGAGGTCACTTGTAACCAATAGTTCTTTTTCTTTTTTGGGTGGGAAATTTGCAAATGACCTCTCCTGCTCTGGGCGGAGCGGAAGGGCGTGTCAGACTCTTACTGACTAAAACCCACCCATGTTCCTTCAGTTGCCTGTGCGCCAGGGCCACGGTAACTCTTTCGAATAATCCGTGACCCCAGCAGGCATCGGCCCTATCAGACCCCGTCAATTATGCTGACATTTCTTTGAGGCGCGCGTGGAACACGACGCGCCATCGACCCGGACCTAGTCCTTACCGGACGGCGAGCTGCCCATTGCTCGCCGTCCGCAAGCCCGCGCCTACGGTGGCCGGGAGTCGGCAATCGACTCCCGACGCCCAGGGACCTCCTGCAGCGACTAGGGGCGTGAGGACGCAACTATTACTTCTCCCTCACGCGCTCCGCCTCATCCTTCGCGAGCATTACTGCTTCGCAGAAGGAAGTGACGGCTTCCCATTCCCTCTCGCTCCGTACCATCGCCTAAACCAGGGCCGGACGCGGGAGATCGCCGCCGCCGATCGCCGCCACGACGACACGGCGGTGCTGTCTGTGTTATTAGTTAAGTACTAACATAGGTTAAGACTATTGTTACTAACCCACTGGATCTTTGTTATCTGAAATAAATGAATTATTATTATTAATACACCTCTGCTAACTCTTCTAGCAATGCAGGTGTCATGTTATGTTATAAGATTATTTAGTCAATAACGCAGTCCCAACTTTACGTAATTCCACCTCAATCGTCAGTTGTCCATACTAATACACGATCAAACACACTGCTGTTAAATATGTGCAATAGACGTTCGCGATGTGCTCGCATAACTAAACATTTGACGATCAACGTCCCCTAATCCTGTTTATTAGAACTGCGTTTATGTTTATCGAACTAGTTGTCCGTTAATTCATTTGCATGAAAACAACGAAGTCCCGTTTGACCTGCAAGATACTAAAAACAAAACAATTCAATCATCACGAGCACAGAACAGAAATAGAACATTATTTTGTCTTGAAGTTGTTTATTGTCTAAATATGACACCTACTTCTTCTTCTCTCGAATTGTCACAAACTATACAAAAGTGCTTGTGCCACGTTAAAAATATAAGCCAGCTAGTATGATGTTCGCAGAGCTCAGAATCAATGTGCACTATAATATCTCATGCGCCAAAATCTAATAGAGAGCCATTGGGAATGGCCGCTATGGCCGAAATTAAGTCTGGAGGTCTATATACATATTAACCCTAGGATAAGTAATAATCAATATTGTAATCTTTTTTTCTAGTATTAAATAACTTACCGCACTTGTGCATAAGCATAAGCATAATCAGCCTATAATGTTCCCACTGCTGGGACACAGGCCTCCTC
This sequence comes from Dryobotodes eremita, assembly GCA_917490735.1. Lineage (NCBI taxonomy): Eukaryota > Metazoa > Arthropoda > Insecta > Lepidoptera > Noctuidae > Dryobotodes > Dryobotodes eremita. Next base: position 2,096,727 of record OU823252.1, on the reverse strand, counting down.
TTTTTGAGAGGGAATGGGCTGTAATCTACCACACGGGCCCAGTGCGGGTAGATGTCACATGTCTTCGAATTTTTGGTTCTAGAACACGGTTTCCTCACGATGTTTTCCTTCACCGTTTTGAAAGCAGTGGTGATGAAATTATTTACACAAAGTAAAGCGCCTGTCTAGGTTCGAACCCACGACCTACAAGTCGTAAGTCGGGGCCGACACCACAAGGCCACCACTGCTCTCTTGTATACTGCTTCTAAAGGGGTGGAGACCTGGTGTCCTGAATACAGGCCTTACGCCGAACTTAGGCTATCTCGTCTCTCACAGTATAGTTAAACCTATTAATTAATATATGTATTGTGCTTGATCATTTGAAAATTTACTTATATGATGTGGTGAGAAATAAATCATTATCTGACCTTATCTTATTTGGAATGCCCAGAATGCACCAGATGTACATTTAAGTATATCCAGTCGTAGAGTTTATTTAAATACACCCCTGACTGACAGTGACAAATGGCACAGAATAACAAAAGGTGCAGCACTCTTCTCTCTCAAACTTAGCTGGATCTCACTTTTTAATAACACCGTTTGACACAACACTACGTTACTAAGTGCTGGTTTCACTCCGTGACACTTTTAGGTAGACAGTTATTGTGCAATATTCATAGCCCGACTAGATACCACTGCGCTCCGGCACTGTCTAGCATCGTTCATTTAACATTTACAGTGACTATTTCAAATTCGCATTCGAATGCAAACTTCCACTGCGCTCGTCTGAACACGCTTTTAATATTCTACAGCCAATTTGCGGTTATTGGAGTTGCATTAAAGCTATTATGTGTTAAAGTCATGGCTGATTGTCATCAATGAGGCGAGACTGGCTTCAAAGTTCGCAATGTTAGTGGATTAATCGAGGTTATTAATATGAATATTTTGATGCGGATAAGAGCTGATATTTGAACACAATGTAACCATTTTCGAACCAAAATTTTAATCATAAAAATTTGAGTACATAGGGGAGTACCGTATGTACTCAAATTGTTATGATGAGCTATTGAAATGTAAAAACAACACAAAGTAATCACGATGTTTGCCAGTGGCTAATGAAGTCAAAGAGAAAGTTCAAACAACGAAATTTTTTCAATCCAACCAGAGAGTGCAAATGTGAAGCCATTTTGCGAAACAAGTTTGTAACTTTTGAGAACTTCTTATTTCGCGGACTGTTCACAAAGGAACAAAAAGAAAAGATAGAATTTCGGTGTCTCTAAGGATTTAATTAGAATTATGAGCCATATTACAATTTAAAAAAGATTTCAGGTAGGTTAGTTGTGTGCAGAAACGGGTTTAAATGCCTCGCAACAGTGTGTGATTGGCTAATGCAGATATAGAGGTATGAGAAACAGGGTGTAAAGCTCACTCATACCTCCATAGCAAAAGGGAGGATCCTCCGACTAGACGGGTGTCGTGTCTGGTGGGCAAATGCCCGACGATTGATGCCGGACGTTGTATATAAGCTAGTAGCGCGGTAAATTCTGCTTGCGCGATGCAGGATTTTGCGTCACGTTATTGTGACGCGTAACTCACATGTGGCGTTGTGGATGCCCCTACAAGTATGACGAATGTATATATAGTTTCATAAGCACAATGTTTGACTGTAACCAATTATAAAGAACCAAACTAACACAGGGAATAATATCAATAAGGCGAGGTTAAGGACCAAATAGCTACGATGTACAAAAAAGCAAAAAAAAACATCCATAGTTAATGCTAAAGTTAAATACTATAAACTCGTATTATCCACCAGTCATCGTCTCTCTAAGCATTACCCCGCGTCCTAACCAAAAGTGACCGTCGCACGAGTACGCGATCGTTTGTATGAATTTTGACGTATATAGGTATACGCGCAGAACATATAGGGTCGTAGCATTATGCTGAGCGATTGCCGTTTTGCGTGGATGTGACGCATATTTTCCCCCAATTTGTTCTTTTTTGTGTTTGTGTTTTTTCTCTGCGTCATGTTTACCGCAAATAAACGTATTTTCTTTCTTTTACTTTCTTAATGCGACTTGATTGATCGCGCGACTATGTCATATTCATATATAAAAGCACCACAATAGCGTACTCGCGTGACGATCGTTTTTGTATAAGACGTGGCCTTACAATTTTTTTGGGCGTAGCATATTCTCTATTACTATTAGTAGAAAACCACTTTCAGTCACTTTGTGATGAGATGGCTATACATCTCATCAGAAAGTGTTTTTTGTATAAATGAATAAACAAAAAGTAAATATAGAAGTATTAGCTGTTGCCCACAACTTCGTCTGGAACCAAGGATGAAAGTAACCAATGTTCTTATCCAGGTCATGGTCTATCTGTAGGTATGCCAAATTTCATCCAAATCCGTTGAGCCGTTTTAGCGTGAAAGCATAGCAAACAAACTCACTTTCACAAGTATAATATTACTAGCTGTTACCCGCGGCTTCGTCTACGATCCAGGATAAAAAGTAGCCCTCTTTTCAGTAAAGTAAAATAAAAGTAGTCCTTACCTAGGTCATGGGCTGTCCTAGTACAAATTTCATCCAAATCCGTTGCGCCGTTTTGGCGTGAAAGCGTAACAAACAAACTTAGTTTCGCATTTATAATATTAGCTAGGATATATAACTAGGATATATGTAAGAAAAAATATTGCGAAATGGAGATTACTGACAGACGAACCAAATAAACAGTTCATAATTTATCGAATTGATGAAAACAGCAAAAACAAAATTATTCAACGTCCAGTCTCCATAATATTCTCTGTATATACCGGTCTTGGCCTATCAATAAGGCTTTATTTACCACAAAATGTGGGTGTATCAATATTTTATGACTGTCCAAGTCACCTGGTTCCCATGTCCGTTGTGAATTTATGTGTGGTATCGGAACGCAGCCAAATAGCATCGGTTTATTGGCAAACATCTTGGTCCCAATGATGAAGTTGTGTTTTAGGAGTTATGAAATATTATATTGGTTGGAAACGATGTTCAGGATGTTTTGAGTTAAAAGAGTGTCCGTGGAGTTTCTTGCCCGTTCTTCTCCATTGATACCTACTACGCTTTGGAATGGGCAACTAGCTTCATCTTTCTGACTGACCGACCTCTTGACAATTCAAAAGTGCCTGTAATTGGTTTATTTGAAATAAATGCTTTGAGTTTGAGTTTGACAGTCAAAAAATGACAGCTGTTGTGATTTGAATATACCAACGGACAATTTAGGTACATAAGCATAATCAAATAATGCGTCACAAAGCGGCATTGCTCTGATCCGATTTGAAGGTAAGAGTGACAAAGTATACATAATTCAGACTCTAATATAAGTTATTAACGCAAAAGTTTAAAAGCACTAAATTATGAACTTCACATTAAAATTTCAGCTATAATACCTCAAACAACTCAAACTCAAAGCATTTCAAATAAACCAATTACAGGCACTTTTGAATTTTCAAGGGGTCGGTCAGTCAGAAAGATGAAGCTAGTTGCCCATTCCAATGCGTAATACGATCCTATGGAGAAGAACGGGCAAGAAACTCCAATGACACTCTTTTAAATCAAAAAATGGTTCCAAAATATTGGTTACATCATTCATGTTGAAATTATGCACGTGAGAACGATGCAGAACGTTAAAAGCGTCCGTAATAAAAAGACAAAAACAATTCAAATATTAAATTAAATTAAAATAAGCCGTGGCAACTAGGAAATGACCAGTCCCTACTGACGGCGCCCGTTCACGAACATGACGTAATGTGACTGTTGTATTTAATTGCTATTATTGGCAAACATGGAAAGTTGACATAGTAAGTTAATTTAATAAACAAATAATGTCCCTGACCGTACCTTATTTTTTATAAAGGCATTAAAAAAAAATCTTACTGTTTTTTCTAATTTGTTTTCTACCCTGTCTACCTCCTTTGCAACATACAGCTTAAAGTCAAAGCATGATATCCAGAGACGCAGCAAAAAATATGACTCAATGAAGTAGTCATTTTACTCGGCCGTCTGTGGCTGCATATTGCATGCTGGCTCTTTGCCAATCTCAGTTTTATTGCCTGATTATTCTTTTAATTTTATTACTGTGTCGAATTATGTAATCGCTATATACGTCCGAATTAATGCGCTTTAAATAAGATGAGATTGATGATTTGTTGATAGAAACTGACTTGCGTCTTGTTTGTGCAGAATAAACATTTTTTTTTTTTTATACTGCCCATATCAGAAAGTGGTGGGCAGTCTATCAAACTGAATTTCTCAATGGAACCCACATCGTATTCGCGAAAAATATATGGACTGTCCCATACGATGCAAATCCCTGGTTCGGCTTAGCTCCAACGGCATCCTGAGGGCATTCGCGCAGAGGTTCGATAGTTCAGTACCTGAACAATTGCTGTATGGTTCACATACTGAGCAATAAAAGTCTGTAATAATAGGTCTTTACCTATGAAATTGCCGTTTTGTATGAAAAAATTTAAACGAATTTTTTTCATGAATTTTTTATTTGTATTAATCGAAGTAATCACCCATGCAATCAATGCATCTTTGCCATCGCAGTGGCAGTTTATTGATGCCCTTCTTAAAGAAATCAGCTGGACGGGAGGCAACAAATTCTTCAAAGGCATTTTGTACTGCCTCTCGGGTATTAAATTTTTTTCCCGCCAAGAAGTTATCCAAATTCTGGAAAAAGTAGTAGTCTGTAGGCGCAAGGTCTGGTGAGTAGGGCGGATGACGGAGAGCTTCCAACCCCAGTTCTTGCAACTTGGAGACCGTCTGCTGTGCAGTATGAGGTCACGCGTTGTCGTGCAGGAGCAACGGAGACGAGCGATTGACCAATGCTGGTTGGAGATGCGCCAGCTTCTCCATCATTGTGTTCAGTTCTTCACAGTACACATCTGCAGTAATGCTCACCCCGTTTGGTAAGAAGCTGTGATGAATCACACCGGCGCTAGACCACCAAACAGTGACCATCACTTTTCTAGGGGTAAGTTTTCGTTTAGGGCATTGTTTAGGTGCTGAACCAGGATCCAACCAACTTGCTGAGCGCTTACGGTTATCAAACAGAATCCATTTTTCATCGCAGGTAACAATGCGGTTCAAAATTCCTTCATTTGTGTGTCTGTTGAGCAGTGCAAGGCACGTCTCGACGCGTACTTCGCGCTGGCGATCATTGAGTTCGTGGGGCACCCATTTGTCAAGCTTTTTTACCTTGCCAATTTGACGCAAATGGACCAATATTGTTTTGACGCTAACGTCGAAAGCTGCTGCTAATTCAGCCGTAGATTGTGTATCATCAGCTTCCACAATCGCCTTTAATTCGTCATTGTCGACCAAAGTCTTCGGACGACCGCGAGGTTCATTTTTCAGGTCGAAATTTCCAGAACGGAAGCGAGCAAACCAATAACAGGTGGTGCGTTGGTTTGTAGAGTTAGCTCCGTAAACGTCGTTGATGTTGCGTGCCGCTTGTGCCGCGTTGCTGCCACGACGGTACTCATATTCCATAATTACTCGAATTTTTAACGTATCCATGATGACGAAAAAGATTGAAATGCGATGAAAATGTAACACTAATCAATAAAGAAATGACTACTTTTAGAAAAAAAAATCCATGTTTTTAAAATAAAATTAATTTGAAATTAGAATTCATAGCCAAACAAAAATTATTTTGATTTGAAATGGCCAGTACTGCAGAACGGCAATTTCATAGGTAAAGACCTAATATATACGTTTATATGGTATTTTTAGTTGTATGTTTTTATTTTATTTTAATTTAGAATTTCTGTGACTCTGATGTTTTGTTGGGCGAAATAAACGTTTTTTATAATTATTTATTATTACACAAAACTTCAATATCTACTCGACCCGTATGTATAGGACGGTTGATTATTTTTTCAATTATTATGATGGTCCCATGGTTGTTAAGTTTGATGGTCTGTATATAAATAAATATGACCGCACCTTTATGATGCATGCTGTAGATGTGACTTTGTGTTTGGTCCTTTGGTCTACTATTACTAATATTAGCCTACATCATCCCACCGCTGGGCAAAGGCCTCTCGCCATGACTTCCAGCTCTTTCGATCCAGGGCTAAAGTTAACCACTGTTCGTTTGTTTTCTCTAGCTTGTCCCACCGTCTTCTCCGTCTACTGCAACGTCTTCTGGCTATGTCACGGTACACGTAGTGGTTATTTTGGCCCACAGCTCATTTGGCATACGACAGACGTGACCAGCCCAGTTCCAATTCAGCTTAGCGGCTTTTTGAGCAACGACAATGATGTCGTTTGGTCTGCGCAGCCCAATTCCTTTAACTTACCACCCGTAATTGGTAATAGTCACGAACAATTCCAGGGAACGTGTTGTAGGTAATAGCATGCAATTAAAAACCTTCGTGACTTGAATGACTTATCTTAGGATTTAGATGTCAACCTTGAATTGATTTTGGCAATTGCACAGACTGTCAATTACATTGAATAAAGTTGCGTTTAAAGATAAATGTATATTTGTTGCATAACTGTCTGCATTCGTTCTTATTTTGAACTTAACATTTTTAGGTTTAACAGTCTAACATGTTGGATATGCAATATTATTAAAAATAAATCGTAAATTATGTTACACTAACATTATTATTTTCCCATAAAACTCATGCAGATTATAAAATAAATTATTAATTAACATTAACAGTTTTTTTTACTTTGTTTTAAACGTACCTAAATTTCGATTTAATTGTTTAATTGCTAGCGGTAACTGATTGTTTACACGAATAGCAGTAACATAGCTTGCATTTTTTGACCTCTAAAAAGTGTTTCTTAAAACCAATTCACAAAAATAAATGCAGTCTGGTATAGTGACGTCCTTAAAAAAAATATTATGTATGTTCCGCGATTCTTGATAATTTTCGAGTTGTAATAAATTTTTCAATTACTTCAAAATTTTATGGGAACCGTTTTCAAAAAATTCTATCTTTATTTTTTTACACGGCTCTTACCCGTTTTTATTTTTTATTTTTCTTTGTTTCGGAATATTCTGTCAGACATAAAATAATCATATTCCGGTCATAAGATGCAAAAATTTCGATCGTGTGTATTATTTGTACGCCCAATTTGATAGCAAGTCTATGGGAGCCTTTGTTTAGTTTTTGAGTCGAACAAACTATGCACCTCTTAATTTATAGTGTCATAGACTGCCGGTCAGTTCAATTGACATGTGTCATAAGGCTACAAAAGAGATCGTATATTGGGTTAACTCGGTTCCCTAACCAGTGTATGGCTACGCTCCACTGTAGTAAATTAAGATAAATTTTTCTTTTACTTTCAGTCTAACGTTGAAACATTACAAGCAATTTATTTATACTACAAGCCAAACTATTCTTAAACAATGTGTTGATATAAAACGCCCAGGCGAACTGAAATATTGCTGTACATTCAGCGACCGCAGATTGAAACTAATAAAAAAGTGAAGAAAAATTGGAGTTTCGGCAAATAATTATACCGTCTCACGTCGTTTTACGGATTGTCTTACGATAATGTACGATAGCTTAGAAAGTATTTTTTTATAAGAAAAAATAATAACTAACAAATTAGATCATTAAAAAAATTGTGCACAGCCGTGAACAAAGTTCGTAATTATAAATTATTATTAGTATACGATGTGCTACGGTCGCGTAGCAGGCGCAGCCGTCAGCTACGAAGTAGCCACTGCGTAGCAAGCTTTTTCACGATTTCAAAAGCTAAAATAATAATTTTGATGGCACAGTTGGCGCAGTGGTTAAGCGATTGACTGCTGCGCTGTGTGTCGCGGGTTCGATTCCCGCACGGAAAAAATATTTGTATGACCTACAAGTAGTTGTTCCGTGTCTGGCTGTTTGTGTATGTGAGTTTAAATGTTTGTAAACGCACCCACAATACAGGAGAAATTCCTAGAGTGGGGTACAGTTAAAAAAAAAAAACAATAATGTAATATTCATTTGGCTCTTTCATTTTTTACGATAGAAACTCAAACTCAAAGCATTTATTTTTTTAGCCTAGAATATACTTCATCTAGTTAATAAGTCTAAAGTTAACGAAGTTACGACTTGAGCGGTTTACTAGGAGCCACTAAAGAGTTCCACTATCACCTATTCACTCCATCATCAGACCCTCGTTACCAAGCCCAACCTATTGAACTCGTCAAAACAAATCATATGAGCCCAAACTCGACCAGTTTACTAGTAGTCACTGAAGAGTTCTACTATCTACCTCCTGGCTCTATCATCAGACCATTATCACCGAGTGCAATCTATTGGACTTATCAAAACAAATCGTATGACCCAAAAGTTAAGTAGTTATTAGTAGCCACTAAACAGTTCCACTATCCACCTCCAGGCTCCATCATCAGACCCGAGTTGTCCAAGCTCAATCTATTGGATTTGTCAACAACAAATCAAATGAGCCCACACTCGAGCAGATTACCTACTAGTAGCCACTGAAGAGTTCCACTATCCACATTCCTCCTGGCTCCATCATCAGATCAGCTCCAAGCTCCGAATTACATATACATACAAAGTTTCATTTTGATAGGACAATTAGAAGGTTAAAATTGATTTCTAAGGTTTTATAACATTGTTTTTTAGTTACAAGTGAAGCTAATAAAAGCGTGTTAAAAAGGGAAGCGTCTCTTCCAAACATTAAAATTTTAACTAGTGTCAAGCCCAAGTGGCTCTAGAGCAGGACTAGTCTTAAGCTAAACATTTTTATCTACAATATAATCATCCAACTTATAATATACTTGTCTACATAGTGTGCGTTAAATGCATGTTTTAAATTTCATCTCATTCAATTGAAGAATATCGAGTGGTATTTTTAAACGACTTCAAAAAAAGGAGGAGGTTCTCAATTCGACTGTATGTTTCTTTTTATGTGTGTTAGCTCAGAACTTTTTTCTGGGTGAACCGATTTGGATGATTCTTTTTTTTATTTGAAAGCTGGTGCTTCACATGTGGTCCCATTTTAATTTCATCAAGTTCTGACCAGCAGTTTTTGAGTTATTCTTAATACTGCGTATTCTTTCCACTTTGTTTATATTGATGATGTTATAATAATTTCCCGTCACTGTTATTTACATATCAATTAGTGGTATAAGAATTTGTGTAGGGTAGGTACCACAACTAAAAAGTTAAAAATAAAAACTTTTTTACAAAAACAAGCGCCTTCCAAAAAAAAAAACACTAAAAACGTGAAAAATAACTATAATTTCGGAAGTCGATGTCTTTGGTTATGTATTTTCGGTTTCGGCTACCAACTTCCGAAATTATAGTTATTTTTCACGTGTTTAGTGTTTTTTTTTTTGGAAGTCGGTTGTTTTTTGTAAAAAAGCTTTTATTATAACATTTTACACAGTACCCCATAAAAGTACGTATTTTAGACAATGTAAAACGTAGTTGATCTAATTTGTTCCTATTTCTCGTGTTGAAACTATGCCTGTCACTAATTATCTTACTAAAAAGATGTTGATTTTTTCGCACATACTTGTTTTCATATATACGAGTATATTGATAAGGTACTGTCAAGATGTAATTTTTTCAACAGTTCCCTTATAGATTCGCATCTGCGGAGGTTGTAGATGGCTCTGACAGCCCTCTTTTGCAGAATAAAGACAGAATCAATACCTGCAGCCCGTCCTTACAGCAAAATACCGTAATACATGATGCTATGAAAGTAAATAATAGACAAGTTTCGCGGTATCCACGTCTGTTACCTGACGGATTTTCGAAACAGCGTAAGCGGCTGAACTTAGCCGCCCTGCAAGTAATGTTAAGTGAGGATCGCACTGTAGCTTTGAGTCAAGCGTGATCCCCAGGAAAACCATTTTCCCGACGAATTCTAGTATGTCCTTATTCAATACAACGTGACATTTACTACTTCTAACATTCGGTAACGCGAATTTTATGCACTAAGTTTTCTTCTCATTATTGATAGTAAACTAATTATGGACCTTAAGAGTAGCGTTAGTTACGTCGTCAAGCTCCTGTGCATGTCAGTTTATTTAAAAAAATCAGTGATGTGTCATCAGCTAATAACACCACTTGTGGTCGGACAAATAGATTTTTCCTAGTAATATATCTTAATATTAATGTTTTACTTTAATTACAATATATTTTAATAATTATTGTTTTACTTTACTAAAGGATCTATTCTTTATCTCTCAAATTAAACGATGATTATATTGATATAAACGGATTTATTTACTGACGACTGTTCGGTTCAACCATCGAACGACGAATAAATCAATTTCACCTCGCTTCCAAACGTCAAAATTGTCATACAAAGTGATGCCATAATTTACTGTGATTCGATACAATTAAGCAGTCGATTTAATACTTGACAGTAATAATAATAACTACTATTCTAATATTTACAAAATGTAATATTAATACATTGTATGCATGGTTGCATACTAGATAGGATTTTATAAATAATAATACCCACATCTTGGCTTATTAACCTTACACTACGTAGGTACCTTTATCAGAAATTACTCGCAAGCTAAACACAATATTTCGATATTAACTTGTATATAACAAAAACATAAAAACAACGAATAAACAAAAAACCTTCAATCTATTACAGGACCCTTATTCGCGTCCTATTGTATTGTTATTTGATTTCTTACATCATATTAGTCTATCTGAAAAATCGCAAACGATGAAAAGATTTCCTTGGGCAGTTTCGCCAAAGTAATTTGCATCAACGATGTCTTCCGAGGCTTTTATTTTAGCAATATACGGTCCGAGGGTAAGTTTAATGTAGGGTAACTCAATTATAGGAGGTACTTGGGAGCGCGTGTCTTTTTTCGTCACACGGCCCCATCTGGCCCTTCGATGTAACATTTTCAATCTGTAAAAGTAAAAATGAATAAGGTCAGCTGCTGGTTTTCTCACGCGAAGACTTGAAATGAGGGTAGATGGTTATTATGGGTTGGGGCCTACTGCTGTTTATTAACACGTTATTTTCGTGTGGTTTTCTTTCAAAGAATTGGCTACCTTTCTCCCGAGTCGAATCAATCAAGATTAGTCTCTTAGTATTAACATTTGTTTTTTTCGATCGATCGACTTGTAATTCTTGTCGTGAATCGTCAATTTCGATTTAATTCAATAATTATTAGTGAAGACTTACTTTAAAAAAAAAAACACTCCAAAGTGAAAAATAACTAAGTAATTTCAGAAGTCAGTGTCTTCGGTTTTGTAATTTCGTTTTTTTGCCACCGACTTCCGAAATTACTCAAAGTTATTTTTCACTTTGTAGTGTTTTATTTGGAAGTTGGTTGTTTCTTTTTTTTTTTGTTAAAAGTTTTTATTTTTTACTTTTTAGTTGTGGTACCTACCTCAAGGAAATTCGTATACTCGTACTTCGTACTTGCTATGTAAATAATAGTGACAGAAAGTTATTATAACATCATCAACATACCTACACTAGTGGAAAAAATACGTATTATTGAAGCTAACTGATAAACTACCGAAGCAAAGCAAATATTTTTTTAAGGGATCACCCTTGAAGCATACCCTATCTACTAAAAAAAGAATTTTCGAAGTCGATCTACAATTGAGTTATACAGTATCAACTAGTACGGAGGGTATTGTGACTGTTATGGGCGGCCTTATATATTGTAATGTCAACAGCATACTTAAGGTAATAAATTGTGCACAAATAAATAAATAAATAAATTGCCGGACATATCGCGTAACAATTATACAAAAATAAAAACATACAGATGAATTGAGAACCTCCTCCTTTTTAAAGTCGGTTAATAATAAAACATTCGAATTACAAAGCACGGTAAGCGAATCAAATGTCATGAGATATATTTACTCCGTGACCTTTTAAACCTTTTTAATTTAGACCGCACACATACTTTTTTCAAATATCCGTTTGAACTAAATGGATGGATAGGTACTTACCACAACCATATTCAGCCTTTAATGTTGCCACTGCTGGTAGCTTTCAGATATTTAGAATATTACTAGCTGCCCGCCCCGGCTTCGCACGGGTTGCGGTACTTATCTACGGCGTACCCTACCTACCTACCCTACCTACCTACCCTACCTACCTACGGCGTACCCTACCTACCTACCCTACCTACCTACCCTACCTACCTACCCTACCTACCTACCCTACCTACCTACCCTACCTACCTACCCTACCTACCTACCCTACCTACCTACCCTACCTACCTACCCTACCTACCTACCCTACCTACCTACCCTACCTACCTACCCTACCTACCTACCCTACCTACCTACCCTACCTACCTACCCTACCTACCTACCCTACCTACCTACCCTACCTACCTACCCTACCTACCTACCTACCCTACCTACCTACCCTACCTACCTACCCTACCTACCTACCTACCCTACCTACCTACCCTACCTACCTACTCTACCTACCTACCTACCCTACCTACCTACCTACCCTACCTACCTACCTACCTCCCTAACTCCCTACCCTACCTACCAAAAAAAAAAAAAAAAAAAATAGATGTTGGCCGATTCTCATAGATACCGGATAAGCACAAAAAATTTCATCAAAATCGGTTAAGCCGTTTCGGAGGAGTATGGCAACGAAAACTGTGACACGAGAATTTTATATATTAGATATGTATTATTATACTTTACTGGACACCAAAATTGGCATTGATATCTGAAATTCTTACTTTGTCTAACTATGAGCATAGCTGCTATAAGGGTTAATACACTTACAGTATAACTATTTTCTATAGGTCCCTCGGGAATCATCGCATTTCCAAATACAAACGGATGCTAATTTTCATGTCCATCAAATATTAGATTTATCGTGTATAATAATTTGAATTCAGAATCAGAAATCTTTATTGTTGTTTTGTTTTGACGTAACAACGATAATGTAAGTAATAAGTAAGTAATGGAAATTAGCATGCATTTGTATTCAAAAATGCGATGATTCCCGAGGGACATAAAGAAAGTAGTTGTACTGTACCTACCTGTTTACAATGCCCAAAATACAAGCTAACAACATTCCAATTTCTCAGTTAACATAATATTTATGTACAAATATGAAATATATGTTACCTTATACATTAATTACTTACGTTGTATGAGAAACAAATTTTCATAGCGCTAAGGAGATAGGTACAAATTAAATATTTAATACCCACCCAAGTTTCAGTTTAGTATTCTGAGCTTAGAAAGATTTTTAATATTATACCAGCTTAGCTTTACCGCGTTGCTTTTATGTAAGCCAATATCCGTTTAAGGCCTTGGAAAAGGTGCATAAGCGGTAGCGGGGAGTAGAAACAGCGATTGCGAAAAATTAATTATGAGTTAAAACTGCCTCTTTGGTGTAGTGTTCGCAAGCGCACCTCTGAGCATGAGGTTCTGGGTTCGATTCCCGGGTCGGGCAGTGTTATTGGATTTTTCCATCTGTAATTTCTCAGTAGCAGCCCGGAGTCTGGATTTGTGCCCGGTTGATGGCAATAGGCTCGCCCTCTATTACATGGAACTTAAACATAACTGGGGAAATACTCAATACTCAACCTACACCTTTACCTACCTCTTTATTGCTTTGCCATAATGTGTACTTAGGTGGTAACTACATAATTGAGATCATTATGGACCCTGTAGGGCACAGCAAAAGGGTAGGAGAGAGGAAGCCCTGTTTTAGGAGATCATTAAGTTATTATACAGATCTTAAAGAAATTGCGTGCCGCTTAGGGGTAGGTTCAGCATCGATAAAGGAAAACAGGAAAAAAAAATGCAATATTAACCTAATTGAGTACCTACTAAATTAAAATAGCAATCGTTTAGAATTAAAATTATTTTGTTTGTTTAAATGCTTTAATGCGTTATCGAAGTGCTCGGGCGTAGATATTTCATTGCGTTCGATAGTAGGTAGGTAACTCTAGGAAATTATTAATTAGCATTTAAACAAAATAAAAACTTATTTTAAGCAATTTTTTCATCAATTCTGAACGATTGCTATTTAATTAGTAGGCACTACGTTAGGGTCATCTTATGATAATTTTCGTATTTTTTAAACTTTTTCTTAAGGTATTTTATTTTAATGTTTTACGGGTTCCTTTATCGATACTGAACTCACAATGAAGCTATGGCACGCAATTTCTTTAACAGCCTGTATAATCCAAGTCAGGATCGCGAATATGATACTAACATTTCGCTTACACAAGTATTATTTTATCTACAAATGTATTGTAAATTTGGGCGTACTATAGGTATACCTCTGCCTAACCTTTCGGGGATTACCGGCGTAGTGTTTTTGTATGTAATTATGTTCCCGGAATTAGTTTTGTTCATCAGCTGCTTTCATTCAACGTCGATTGATGGCGTGGAATACTAATAACCATGTTGATCGACCATCGATTGATACGGATTATCGAATATTATGCTCGCGGCTTGTCAACGTTGATCGACCGCACTATGGTTGCACTTTTTGCTTATAAGACTGATTGAAAAATAGTATGTTTGTTGTTTTTATAAAAAGGCATGTATTCTTGAAATTGTATAAGCGATGTAGGTACCATGGTATAATAATATACTTCGCCAGGTATAGCATTCCGAGACACAGTGGTCACGTGGGTGACACAAGCCTACGTCATCACCGCTGTGTTACCAGTAGTGTGTCATAGTAAATCCCCAACCGCCTTTATTACCTGTGCGAATCCGATAAATCAATGAGGTTTTAACTAACAATTACGTCGGTATAAGTTTAAATTGAATTGTTTCGTTTGATTAGAAAAACAAAACGACAATTTAAATGCTTGATATATATTTTTTAACAGAATGGTGACTGAAAATGTTTCCATACTTCTTGTTTTGTTGCAATAAAGTGGCAACTGGATAGTGACGCAAGCTTGTGTCACTCTCGGAGTGCCAGACCTTGTTTTTTTCTTGACTAGGTACTCAAATATTAAGGGGACTACAGAACCTAAACGCAAGTTTTATCATGCCTAAAAGAATATGATCCACTGCAGCAAACAAAACTAGAAAAATATATAATATTCTTCAGGATATATGCTAGTTAGATACTGTGTTGAATACATAATATACCTAATTTGATACGATAGAAAAACATCACGAAGATACATCTAATAATTTCTTTAACGATTAAAATCCACACATTCAATCATTCAGATTTTTTGTCAGATTATTCTACAAGCAACATGTTAACGTAATAGTGTTTTAATTTTTTAGTCCGATCAGTAGATTTTTTGAATTAGATAATTGCTTCATATTTTGCAATAAATTACCAGCGTTGGGTCATCTCGCTTCTCTTTCTTTTCTATGCAGTCCGACAGTAACCGCGCTTTAGCTGTTTTCAGCCTCTTAAGCATATGCATTGAGTATTGAGTATTGAGTCTATAATGGCCACTGCTGGGACACAGGCCTCCTCTCGGTAAGAGGGAAATCATCTCAAATCTTAATATAACGTTATCCAATCTCAGTTTAAACCGCTGCTTTCTGTAACATACCTACATACCTATTATATGTTAGGTAGTTATTAATAAAGAAACAGAGTACAAATTATAAATAATTTACCAAGTACCCACATCACACTTAACAAAAATGTGCGTTTAGGAAGCTTGTTACAACAATGTTTTTTACAAACTATATTAGATTTCTCTTATTCACATAATCATTTGCATTTGGTTTAACTAAAAAATATATAAATAAGTATGCGTCTATTAGATGCATCTAGATAAATATTTCGTGATAATTATAAAAATAAGGAATTACGAAATATAGTTGTTTTATTTTTCAGGAACTAAGCAACTGATCAAGTGTGGCTGTTTTTATATATAGGGTACATTTTAGGGTCATTTGTTCGATATAATTCTATTTAATGAGTAATGGATGAATTTTGATATATTAACAAACACCCGCCATTTTGACGTCAATATGGCGGGTGTGCCAAAATTTTAATACAATTTCGTTCTGAAGAAGGTACAATTTTTTTTGTACTTAATAGTACATTTTAGGTAATTTTTTTTGGTAAATGGGATGTATCGATTATTTAAAGTACATCCGCCATTTTGACTCTCACGGTAAAAAGTAACTTAGTCATAAATGTTCCTCCTCCTCCTCTACTACATAGTGCATCGCACCACAGATCTAAACAAAATGATGTGTATGTTACCTTATATTTAAAAACATAGGTACAAATTCTACTTAATTTATTTTTGCCAGATAGAATATTTTTATGTAATAAATAATTTTACACGAATTATATTCTATCTCAGATTTTTTATTTAAAACTTAGGGCCGTATTACAGAACCTTACTCAAAACTCAAGCATTACTTAAACTGGTTTCAACCAATCAAATGGCTTTAAAAGAGTTTTAAGTAATGCTTGAGTTTTGAGTGAGGTTCAGTAGTAATACGGGTCTTAATCTCGTCTAGATTTTAATAAATTCTTATCTTTACTAATAATAAAGTTCAAGAGGTTGTTTGTTTGTTTGACCGCGCTAATATCTGGAATTACCAGTCGGATTTGAAAATTTATTTTTACATTTGATAGCCCAATTCTTGAGGTGGGTTATAGGCTATTTACCATCACGCTACAACCCTTAGGAGCCGAGCAAAAAGACAAAATGTAGGAAAGAACGCTAAGCGAAAAGGAGACAATAGCGCGGGCGGGCGATTAGATGTGAAGCTTGGATCGCGGGCCGAAATTTGCCGCGGACGAAATTGCGAGCAGAAGCTAGTAAAATGATAAAAATATTACTGTAATAAAACCACGATAAAAATTGATGTAGAATTAGAAAGTTAGACTTAATTTTATCATTGTCAGTCATGGTCATGGATATAAAAGCAATATCTATCGGTAAACTTGAAATTATGAGTTGTTCAATCACTTACTTAAAGTCGAATTCGATGGTACTTAGTCAATACTTAGTCAATTCAACCCACTCAGCCTCTTTTTGTAAGTATTTATCTTTGCCTTTGTAAGGAAGGATGAAGACTTTTGTGTTTGAGACACCAGGTTTCGTTCGCTCTTTGATGTCTAAATGTAAAAGAGAAGGTATTTTTAGTCAAGTACTAACTACAAAAGGTACTCTTTTAACTTGTTTTAAAAGAGCAGCCACCACTGCATCTGTAGGCTATCTTGTAATTGCAAGTATTACCGAAGTGGATTTTATTTTAACATGCACGTTCTCTAACAATCTTAAAATTTTTCATAAGTATGGCGTTGAGTGTTAAAGCCGGATCAAGAAACGGATAATGATAAATGATTTTATTTCTGTAATTAGGTTTGTACAAACACTTATACACGTCAATCATATTTTTCAAACTAGATGAGGTCGGCATTTCTGACTACTCTGAGAAGAAAGGCCGAAACAAACTCAGAGGTCACAGTCTCTTTTAATGTCTAGACATAATCTTGGTCAGATCATGGAAGACCACGTAGAGTGGTGTTTGAAATAGTCTTTTGAGGAAAGAACCACACAGATTGAGTGGACCTGCCCAGTCAGTGCACGCGTTTGTCAGTAATCGTGCAGCTCAACCCAGAACTTAAGGAGCTCAGCGATTAAATAATTAAATATACTTAGAAATAAATGTTAGAAAACATTGTCATGTTCATAAAACGTTCGTTTAACCTTATCCAAACTAAGGCACAAGTAACATTACCGAGTTTTTTTTTTTACATTTTTCTTTTTCACTTCTGATGCTTGTTGACTTACATATTTATTATCTAATTTAGTATTTCGTTCTAAAACAATGTGCCGAAACAAATCAGCCTTAGTGCAGAGAAGTCTCTCAAGTATCTTAGCATGTAAAATTTAAGAATCAATTTTATGCTTAAAGCAATAGAGTATAAATTCCTTTAATTCCTAACAATTATATGAGTCGCAGCAATGTAAAATTCATATTGTATGTTCCAAACTTTGTTTCTACAGCTGAAACTTCTGTCGACAACTTTTGGCTAGGTTTATTATATAATTATTAATTTTCATTTCGCCTTAAGCGACTTGATTACACGGAAAATAATTCACAAATGATAGAAAATTTAATCAGAGTAATGGTTTTTTTAGTTGTTGGTATCGTATTTTTAAAGAGTTGAATATATTTATTACGAATGAGATATTCATGTTTTTCTTTCTTTATTACTTTGATTTCGGTATACAAATGCGATGCGTTGCTGGGGAGTTTGTTGTGCCACTTCTTCGTGGTTTTGTGTGCCGTTCAGTATGTAATTTTGATGTTAAAAAGTACTGTTTCTCAGCCTTAAGAATAAACGACTATTGATCCATTCGTTTTACCACCTACTGTTACCAAAACCATTTTCCTAGTGTAGAAGAGTAGAGGAAATCCAGTTACTTCTAAGGTCAATTTAATCCATTATTTCATGTTTTGTTTGTATCTTTATTTCAGGCTGTGCCTTATCAGACAGACAGTCAATCAATTAGTTCGTCTGTCACAGCGTTACGATGAAATATTGTTCTGGTAAAGTTTATTTGATTTGTAGCATAACCACAGCAATTAATGTCGTTTCGAACTACGCCGATCTGGTAATCTTTTCTACAAAGAAAGTTTACAATTTATTAGCAGATTATCATAAATTGTAAGTTTCCCTAGTAAAGACTGACCGTGCTATTTAAAAATATTGATAGAGGGAAATCTGTAGTGATTACTTATAATATTGATGGCCCGACAACTGTTCATGTACTGCATAGTGCTTAGCTTTATTGAGCAATAACATTTGTGTCAAACACGATTTCAGGATCATAGAGCAATAAACATATAAATTTTATATTGTAGACTGACAGCTCGATTTGTCTGTCATTGTATTTTTAAAATTAAATATTATGTTAAAAAAATATTTTAAATAGCGTTTCGTTCGGTAACCTTTTTTCTGTTTTTAGATATGGGATCCCTTCTTTTCGCATATTTTTTTTACTAATATATTTTGGCTTCACCCTTGCATAACTTATAAAAGCACAATGATACTGTGGCATAATAATACTTTAGCATAATGCAATGGTTAGGTTAGGTTAGGTAATAAACATTATGACAAAACATTTATGCGTAATAATATTATGTGTAATGATCATTATGCTAAATTTAATTATGCCGATGTTTTATTATGTGTTAAAATTTTATGCAAATGGATAGGGAACTTTTATATATAAGGTTAATTTGATTGGACCGCTTGAAATAAATACAATTTTCCTATTATTTATTTATGAAAAGACCGTATTAATGTGCTTTTTAAAAGCGAAGGATATTAAATAATCATTATCACCTGCCCTTGTAAGAAAAAAAGAAAGAAATGAAATAAAAATAGTTTATTCTGCACAAACAAAACGCACCTTACAAATGAACGACATTAATTTAATAGACATATACAAAATAGCCAAAAGCCTCACATTCAAGGTATAAAAGTTTGACAATTTTGTCTATTGCTTGATGCTAGGGCCAGGGACCAAAGACAATACACATTGCTCTGTGTTGCGACAACAAATGACCACAAACGATCAAAACAAAATGCCGATTGCAGTGTGGATAAATGTCATGTGTGTGTGTGTGTGGTGTGTGGTGTGTGTGTGGTGTGTGGTGTGTGTGTGTGTGTGTGTGGGTGTGTGTGTGGGTGTGTGTGTGGTGTGTGTGTGTGTGTGTGTGGTGTGTGTGTGTGTGTGTGTGTGTGTGTGTGTGTGTGTGTGTTCTGGTCCGATATTACTTGTGGTCGGCACAACCCATTTCTTCTTCCACTCTCCCCTGTCAACCGTCACGCTATCATTCACTCCCTTCTCTTTCATATCATTCCTCACTCAACCCATCCATCTTTTCTTTGGCCTTCCTGTCCCTCTCCATCTCTTTAACCACATGGCCCACACAAAGCTCATTAAAGCCATTAAATAAATAATTAATAATAAAATGAAAATCATGCCATCATAAAATCATCATCTGCAGACCACAAGATCTAGAAAAAACAGTCAAGTTTAAAATAATAAATGATAAATGATTTTATTGCTATAAGTAGGTTTGAATAAACACTTTTACACGTCAATCATATTTTAAAAACTAGATGAGGTCGGCGTTTCCTATCTGACTACTCTGAGAAGAAAGGCCGAAACAAACTCAGAGGTCACAGTCTCTTTTAAAGTCCAGACATAATCTTGGTCAGATCATGTATGAAGACCAGGTAGATTTGTGTCTGAAATTTTCTTTTTAGGAAAAACCACACATATTGAGTGGACCTGTTCAGTCAGTGCACGCATTTGTCAGTAATCGTGCAGCTCAACTCAGAACTTAAGGAGCTCAGTGATTCGACCAACAATACCAAAGAAAGGACATTTGGGTAGGCCGGAAAATTAACTCAAACTGCCAGACCATGATCTAAATTAAGTAAAATTTAAGTATTAAATAAGTAGTAAATTAAGTAGTTTTTAATAAGTTAAAGCTTATAGCTTTTTAAAATTGAGTGTTATTATTATTAAATTTATTGTTTACAATAAAATGGTATAAAACACATACATCTGACACACATATTGATGTTTGAACACAACATCCACGGACTTACCACGGCATACTGAAACTATAAGTGCAATAGTATTTTTAAATTAATTCGAGTAATGTTTTTGTTGTTACAGAACTACCCGAGAAGCCGAAGATTTTCGATGAGTTCGATAAAGAAGTAGTCGGTGTGGCCGGCCCTTATATAGAAGATACCAGTTTGAAGCTTACCTGCGTTGTAAGTGGAGGTAAATTTTGAGGACACATTTGATTTTCTGTTATACTTAGTAGCTAAGGATTAGTTGTCTCTCAAGAAAACCACGAATAATATATAATTAATTGTGTGTATGTGAGTCTAGAAGGGTTAATTTAGGATTCTTTGGGCTGATAACATTTAATTTTCTTGAATTGATATGATATTAAACAGGTCCATTCAATGAGCTTAAACGTATGATGATACTTAGATCTTAAAGCTTGCTAAATAGCTTATGGGCCGCCTCCACGAGCGAGAGAATCGCGGCGATGCGACGCCGACGAGGGGCTGAGTGCGAGCGAAACGTCATCGTATCGCCGCGCGCTCGTCGATACCAGCGCGGTGGCGGCGCGATCGCCACGCTCTCGCCACGGAACGTGGCGCTCTCGCAGCGAGAGCGTGTCGAGCGCGCTGTTTTATAAGACACTGTCTACTTATTTCGCTCTCGTCTGTAACTGAACTCTTCTACAAGACTATTGCACAACGCCTCGTCGCGAAAACGCGGCGATTCCGTTACGAGTCGCGACGATACGCTGGCGAAATAATCGCTCATTTGTGGAGATTACCCGACGTAGAAGCGCGGATCAGTCGCGATTCTCTCGCTCGTGGAGGCGGTCCCTTAAAAGTATGATGATACTTATATGACGTCAAGTTCACTCTGAAAAAATAACTGACGGCTAATCTTTTATCTCTTCTTCACGTGGCTGAACTGTAGTGCTATTCTGCAAGGTTCACTTCGAACCTTACTGAAGTGACCACAAACATTTCGAATGCGAACCCATTTGTTTTTAAAGTACGTTCACCAAAAGTGATAAGTAACCAGGGTCCTCGGATATAGTTGAAGTTTAGTAAGAAACCGATGGATATTTTCGAATAAAATTTAATTTAATTAATATAAAAAATATATTTCATTTATTAAATTAAATTTCATTCGAAAATATCCGTCGGTTTCTTACTGAAATTCAACTATATCCGACGACCCTGGTTATTTATCTCTATTGGTGACCTAGCGTTAGCCCGCGGCTTCGCCCGCGTATTTGTCGGAAAAGATCCCTCGGGAACGTACTACCGGGATTAAAAGTACGTTATAAACTACCTGTGTGCCAAATTTCATCTAAATACGTTTAGCCGTTTTTGCGCCAATCCGGAACATACATCCAGACAATCCGACAATAATTCTTCGTTACTATTTTATTAAATGTAAAAATAACATGTCTTCTCCGCTTTGAAATTCGAACGGAGTCTCGTAGTGAATCTGCGATGAACTTTTAAAACAAATGATTTCACTTTCGATTTGGGTGCGGTCACCTGAGTGACCGTTCGAAGTGAACTTTACAGACTAGTACTACAGAGGTCTTATTAATCTCCCAAATCACTCCAAGAGGGCAATATTTGTTTCCCAATTAACAGCAGTCAATAAATAGTCTATTATACCATTGCACCAACCATTTTCCGCCGTACGTACCACGAAGATCGAGTGTCAAATCCTTTAACTTTCCACAAACACAATAAAGTAAAAAGTTAAACATTGACATTTTAAGGGAAAAGTGACGGTGCCCAGTAGAAGTTCAAATTAAACTAGTTACCTTTGTACCGTCGCTACTAAAGTTTTGCAGTCGACCGTCGACTACTAACTTGATGAAATAGGGTACACTGAAGAAAGAATAAAACGCTTGAACCTTTGAGCTACGGAAACCGAGTCCGCGTACCATGAACGTAAAAGAACGGGCTATAATTTGGTGGAAGGAAGGTGAATTATCTTGTTTTGAGCTGTACGGAAAATTGGAAAATCTTTGTTGTAAGTTTTGTGTTGCTGTTAAGTATAATTTGAAGGCTTTGTCAGTCTGTAAGCTTAGTACCTAACCTACATGCGTCTTTTCTCGAGTTTTGAGTGACAAAAAAAGATAAAAACTCAAGTGGAGTACATAATAAGTAGTTTCATTATGAAACTAAGTTAACACTTTCACTGACGTCACGGTCAGAAGCGTATTTTTTTTTCCGTGTTTTATATGACGCTACGCCCACAGGCGGTTAATTTTACCAAGACAAAACAGACAAACCGCCTATAGCCGTGTAATTTTGCGTACATTACTAAGATGCCATGTGATCCATGGTCTTATTGCACTCACAAAAAAAATTCTAGTGTCATATATCATATATATCATATATGTCATATATATTATACAGGTACCTTGACTTATTTTTTACGGTAGTCAGGCAGGTGTGGTATGATTTTGTATGAAATTTTTTAGTGTCATTTTAAAAATGTCAACTTCATCTCAGTGTCTCGAAAGTGTTAAGTTGTGAGTGGTGTAAGTTGCTACCTACTTAGTAAATTGTAACTCTCATTGCCATCAAGAAGGGTTTAAATAAAATATTACAGCTGTATTAATATTCCCCACCCCGAAACTGTAAAGTAGTCTAATAAATTATGTAACTGGAAGATCTGCCTCACTTTATAATTGAAACAAATTCGATTATAAATTACTGAAGGGAGCTCAAACAACCTTAAGATTTGCTAATTAGCAATTTCTCCAATTTGCCTTTATTCATATTTGATTAGGTAATACTTAGATTTTCGAGCTGAATAGGGAATAAATGTGATGTTTTTTCCCTTTTTACGAAATATGTAAATCAATTTTCTTGTTATTATTGCTGATAATATCGAGGGTTCTAAAGGTGCCGATTGCTCGATTGTTCACGATCGACACCTGTGATCAAACAAAATCTAGGTTATCTATATTATAAATAAAAGTCAATATTGCTCTTCGTTAGTCTCGCTAAAACTAAAATCGGCTAAATCAATTAAAAATGTTTTTTCTGTTTACTTCGCTCTAATATAATTAAAAATAAAAATATAATTAATATATTTTTCCAACCCATCCTGGGTTGGAAAAAAAATTGGAAATACTCAAATGAACAGCCGAAAAATTGAAATTGAAATTTTGACAGGACAATGACTGACGGGTTACTTAGTCCTTGATATTTATCAATCGTTAACAGGCAACACTAAGGGCCCGCTGTTTGATCAGTAGTCAAACATACTAATAGTAAAAATGCGTTAGTTAAACTAACAATTTGTTAAAAATTACAAAAGTACCTATGTTGTTTGACAAATGTATATGCTAAGTACAATAAAAAAAAAATACAATTTGCTGTAAAAGTTAACCATGCGTAGACAGAGTAGTTAAACTTTGACAGCTATTGACTTTATGCAAGGTTATTTGTGGAAACGTGTTTTGTGAATTTAAATAAATATGAATTGAAATATTATAAGACATTTTGAAAATTCTGAAAGCTCTTCTGACGACGACCTTCTTGTCGAGTATGTGTTAAATAATCTTTTGTCATTTTGTTCACTGTGCTACCAATGTAATTATTACTGATCTAACATAATTCTTCCATTTCCCAAGTTTATTATTGTAGCAACACAATTGACTATCGTTATATTTAACTATGGTTAAAAATATGTTCAAAAAACGTATTTCAATGTTAACTATTTGTTTAGGGATTAACTATTGTCAAAGTACTAATTGTTAAAATTGCTATTGGTCACGTTTAACTGCGTATCAAACAATGGGCTCTAATAACTAACAAAAATCGAGCGACTCTGTAGGCACCTTAATACCTGGATTACACGAGGCTAGTTTTTCAAGCTAGGATAGCTGCAAGATAGTACTAATAAACTAGAAAACTTGTCACTTTAGCCTCACTTACAGAATATCCTACACTGTCGTCCCATACCTATCAACACTGTAATTTGAAACATTGTAAAAGCCCCTTATTTTTAAAAGAGTAACCGTGGAGTTTCTTGCCGGCTCTTTTCCATAGGAAACAACCAATTGGAACCGTGCACCCAGCATTTGACGTTTCATAAGTGGCCAAGTAGGTTTATGTGAAATAAAATATTTTGATTTGATTTGATTTGATCCTCATACTTAGGCTAGCAAGCTATTGAGAAAGATAGTACTTAAGCTAGTGGCATAATAGTTTAATAGGATGGGATTCTATTTTTGAGCTAGTAGCAACCGCCACCACCAATTTTACTATCCAGGCTTGGGTACCAGCCTCGTGTGGCCGGCGAAGATACTGCCCAATCGAATAAGAGTCATATAGCTGCAAAGGTAGCAACATCCAGATAAACCAAAATAGTGGTAAACAATATTTTTGATTTCAAAGCAGTGCATTTCCTATTGGATATTGCTGTTTTTGATACAAAGTTATTAAGTCAAATATGAAGCTGACTTGACATTGACAGACTACATTCAAAGTTGCTATCATTGAAAAATGGGATGTTGCTGTCTTTGCATCTTATGACTCAATTGTACTACGGGCTAAGTCACCGCAATGCTGCAAGGCAAATGCAAGGCTTAAAAAAAAAGGAGAAAGAAAGAACGTTTATTTGCGGTAAACATGACGCAGAGACAAACACACCAATACAAAAAAGATCGAGTTGGGGGAAAATATGCGGCACATTCACGCAAAACGACAATCGCTCAGCATAATGCTACGACCCTATGTGAGACCTCTGTCTCGCATAGGGTCCTAGCATTATGCTGAGCGTTCCAGCGCTGGTTTTCAGCGACAGCCCGCGTTGACGTGATGACGTCAACCGGTACAGCATAGGAAAAAAAATACAAAAAAGAAAAAAGAACTTTCTAGCATCGAGTAAACAACACTGACATGTGGTAAGCGAGGATAGTATACCAAGGTTCTAGCTTGCTATTCTAGCTTTGAACAACTAGCCTCGTGTATCTCAGGCATAACAAGGATAGCTTAACAAACAAAAATTGAGTAGTGAGAAACCAATATGGACAAACCCGCTGTTTAGCAGTGGAAAATATAATATTCTGTTAATTCACTTGAGTAGAAGATCCCTAGAAACCAATATTTGTTTCGCAATTTTTTGGGAGAATGTGAAGATGATATTGTTTCAAAATGTTAATACCTACAGTACAACTATTTTCTTAATGTTAATGATTTTTTACGTCAAAACAAAAACAACAATAAAGTACTTAGTTTTGAATTCAAATTATTCTATAAGATAAATGTAATAATTGATGGACATGGAAATTAGCATTCGTTTGTATTCGGAAATGCGATGATTACCGAAGGACATTAATAAAATAGTTGTATTATACCTGTAGGTAGCTACCCGTGACACCGCCCGCGCCTGTCTAACGAATTAGAACATATTATCTAATTACGTAATAATGTAGAACGGGCGGTCCTATCACACAAGGGCATCTTTTCCAGACAACCTTTAGATAGACTGAAAACTAGGAGACATTCACTGCATGACAAGATAAACCCAATCCAAAGATATTAAAGCTTATTCTCTTTAATCTGTCTTTCTTTATACCTAGTGACATTTTTTTTAATACTTTAAGTTTTTTTCCCCAGGAAAACCGATGCCTCGTATTCGTTGGTGGCGCGACGACAAGGTCATAGCCACCCTCGCTCCAGTAGACGATGAGTCGAGACTCAGTTTGCTTGAGCTGAGGATACCCAAGCTATCCAGAGATTTCTTCGAAGCTGTGTATACTTGCACTGCTGATAATACGGTGCTGGTGCCGCCTTTGCGAGTTAATGTGCAGATTCAGATTTATTGTAAGTATTTTTTTAAACATTTTTCTGATCATTATTTTTTTTTTAGTTTGAGGTATCCCTAGCTTAAGAGGGCACTTCCCGGTCAGTCTATCGTCAACGCGAGCATGATTGAAAAGCTTGTTTTTTCATGCAACGCTATCTTTGAAAAAGAAGCAAGAGTGAGAACGCGAACACGATAACATCGAACGAAAATTGGCGCGCAAAAATTTCACAAAACTTGTCCCAGGAAATACGTGTTTTTGAAAAAGTCTTACAAGTTTTTGGAAAAAATATTTATCATTTAGAATCTCCGTTATATGTGCGAGGTTTCTATGACGATGTTTTCCTTACTTTTACAATTTTTGAGTACATTATGAACGGCCAAAGTTCAGGTAAAATTTGTGCAAAAAAGCAGATTTTTGGAAGCTTATACTGAATTTACTTCTCCAAATTTAGATTTTTTACTTGCATAGAAACCTAGATAAAGTGCACTAGATACCTGTTAGTTAGTTCCAAAAAATTCAGTGAAAGATGGGTCACAACGCTATGATCAAGTACGAGCGTTTGTATGAAAAGTATGACGGGTTGGCCGCTCTTAAGTAAGTAAGTTGTATAATGTATACCTATTCGATATTTTATTGGGAAACCATAAGTTAAGGTTTTTAATGTACTATGTTCAGTTTATATGAAAGCCTGTCTAAAATCAAAGCCAGCCAGGCTCTTATTAAAATAAAAAGTATTCACAGTTTTTTTTTTAATTTTCATGGATTGTTGAAATACATTTTTGTAGAGACAAAATATGACACGCAGCTACAAAAACATAGCACCGCTTACGAAGTTTCTAGATCTTAATAAAACAATTATGCAAATGCGTAAGTTTTACCTAAGCATCCACAAGTCCACAGGTTACCTACCTTACAGAATTTATACAACAAAACTAAGGTCACAAAAACATAACTTGGAAAGGTCATGCAAAGTTATAGTCATAACTTCGCTTTCAGTACAAAACAAAGTATTTGCCTTAGTTTCACTCGCGTTCTAGGGGAACTTCTAGCCGCGGATAAAAAATATCTTATATGTTGTAATGGTAATCCCAATCATAGTCTGCCCAACATCCAAACCTGTTCAGTAGTTAAAGAATGAAAGAAAAATGCGTTTATTGGCATTGCAGCAAAAAAACCGACACAAGTGCGAATTGAAATCGCGTGGAGAGGGTTCCGTTCGATGAATATGTTACCTACGAAAAACATTTCATGTAAAATAGGTTGCCAAGACTTGCATAAGGCCTATACTGTTAAAAAGTTATCAGATCTAATGTAGTGCCAAGTTTCTAGCTCTAGAAGGCTTACCTCTACAAACCTTATATCTTGGTCAAAATGTACGGCTTGGCCGTTTATGGTAAGAAATTAAGTCACTGGTCTTTAATGTTGTGTCATGTAATAGTTTAATGGAACGGCCAAGCGATACATTGGTTCCAAGATGTAAGGTTTGTAGAGTTAGGCCTCGTAGAGTTAGGGGCTTGGCTCTACAATAGATCTGATAACTTTTTAACAGTGAAAGCGTTATGTAAGTCTTTACATGAAATGTTTTTGGTGGGATATCATTTCTTTTTGTAGAGGTTTCATTTCTTTTTTATTTTAACGGTGATATTGTTACTGATATTACACAGACATGTTAAAATCATAACCCTTAGTTCTAGCATAGTCGGGTAAAAAAGGTATTTCTTGCACGCCAGCAGTTACTTTCTTCATAGCCAACGAAAAAGAGTTTCTTCTTGGTTGTTTATGTACATGCTAATCTAGCTTTCATAACAAATGGCAGTAGGTATACCGATTATCCGTAAGAAATACAGACTTCCACCTCCCTTTAAGGAAGTTAGAGGGTGAACGTTACAAATTTCTTATTTTTTTGTTTATGTGTGCAAATTCTACCATGCGTACCAAATTTCAGCTCTTTAGGACTTTGGGAAGTACCCTAGAGAATTTATTTTATAAACAGACCTTTTTTTTTTTTTTTTGGGAGACACATAAAACTTTGTGTGTTTTATAAGCTTGCTAACTACATTTTATGTTGAGAATTTAATCTCTCTAGCATTATACAGTCCGAACCTATGAGGGTATGAAAATAGGACGAAACGCTTCGAGGAACGGTAGGTACTACCGCTCCTCCTGATCCCAAGGAAAAACTTGACATTGTAGTTATAAAATATGTTCTTCCATACATTCCAACTGCAATTGTAAGTTTATACGCTCATTATTGAAAGTTTCACTATGTTATTTTAAGACCCTGGACTTCTTATAGGTTTTCCGGTAATCTGTAAGTAAAGAACTAATTTCGGTATTTTTTTTAAATTTTATGCTCAATAGTTTCTGAGATAAGCGAGAGAATGGTAAATTTTCATATATTTTCTTAAATAATTTCAAAATAGTTTTTAAAATTATATTAAAAATATATTGGAAGCCCTTTAATTTGATAAGTCACACGGTTACAGTTTGCAAAACTTTTATTTTTATTTTTCTAGTTTGCCCCCCAAAAGTGACCCCGATATTCAAAATTCATTTAGGTATTTACGTTACACGTCCGTATTTGGGTCACAGAAATTTATATATGTACCAAATCTCAACTTAATTAGTCCAGTAGATTCGGAGTCCATTGGCTGTGACAGACGGACAGACAGACAGACATACCAGTGATCCTATAGGTGTTCCGTTTTTCATTAGTACGTACGAAACCCTAAAAACACCTTAAAACTATAGAAAACCGGACAAATGCGAGTCGGACTCGCCCACCGACGGTTCCGTACAAATTTCTAAGTACATAATTGTTATAGATAGTTCAGGAATCGAATCTCGCAGTTTTTTCCGAGCTTTTCCCGAATTTCGATTTCCAAAACCGATAATTACTCATATTATTGTGTTTTATAAGTGAAATTATGATTATACTAACAGTTAATACATAGATTACATTTAATATTATTTATCTATCTACTTTAATGTTATTATTATAAAGAGGGAAGATTTGAGTTTTGTTTGTAAGGATTTAACTCGAAAAAGTAGGTAGGTACTCAACCGATTTGAAATATTTACGCTGCTAGTGTATAATAAGTACCTACCTATATACTAATTTATAATCTATTGTTAGGTGCTTAACATACGAAGTAATTGAATCTAGGGCTGTATTAACGTTTATTGTCTGCTTTCTACGTGAACTGAATGTGACTTATGTTGGTTTAATATACTATTAAAATATAATATGTATAATACTATTAGGTAGTTAAGTAGGTAGGTACCTATTTAGGATTGTGTTTAATTACAAAATTAAAAAAGGACTAAGTGAGTACGCATAACAGTGCAAACTGATCTATTCCCATCCAATACCAAGAGCTAATACCATTTGGTATTAGTTTATTTCCCAATTTATTTTCAATTCCCAACGAGTACCACATTTTTTTAAATAAAAAATCTATTACTATTGAAATCAAGAGGCTACTTGGATCGAACACATTTATTAACACCACAATTATTATAATATACAACGACTTTTTCTCCTTGACGGAACAGTTTCAAGTGACATATTCTAAACGGTTTTTACTCGAATATTAAAACACTGTCATGTAGG
This sequence comes from Dryobotodes eremita, assembly GCA_917490735.1. NCBI lineage: Eukaryota > Metazoa > Arthropoda > Insecta > Lepidoptera > Noctuidae > Dryobotodes > Dryobotodes eremita. The sequence continues at coordinate 2,066,767 of OU823252.1, read as the reverse complement.
TATACAACCTCCATCACGCACCCTTAATCTATAGCAGATGCATGCGCAAGATTACATTAAGTACCTACCTAACATATTACCTACATGTGCACGCACCCTTAAACTATTCAGTGTGCACACACCGTAAGTACACAGTATATTCAGCTGGAGCTATCGTTCACTGATATACAATCTATCTTTATTACTGAAGTCTGTTCATAACACAGCTCTATAACAAAAAATACTAAACACAAACAAAATAAAATTATCTATTACAAATCATAACAACTCAAAATAAAATCACATCAAAAACAATATTAGCTAACATCATTACATCACACATCGCTCGCCCCCTTAATAGATAGTTTTTCTAAATATTGCTTTAGTTTAGGGCCTGGTAAAGATTTTGTTAACATATCTGCTACCATTTCTTGTGAAGGCATATATTTTACCTCAACCGCCTCATTGACTATAGCTTCGCGAACGTAATGAAACCTAATATCGATGTGTTTAGTCCTGTTATGGTTCATCTTATTTTTGGCTATTTTATGTGCTGATTGGTTGTCATTATAAATGACCACTGGTTTGATACAAGTCCCCTTTGTTAAACTTTTTAACAAATTTCTTAAATAAATAGCTTCTTTCGATGCTTGACTGAGGCCTATATATTCTGCCTCTGTGGAGGACAGCGCCACGCACCCTTGCTTACGACTTTCCCAAGATACTATATTATCTCCTAGTCTAAAAATTAAACCTGTACAAGATTTCCTATCATATGACCCACCCCAATCCGCGTCTACGTAGCCATTTAATTCTAGATTACCTGTTTTCTTAAAAGTTAGTCCAAAGTTTGACGTCCCCTTTAAATATCTAAGAACCCGTTTAGCACATTTAAAATGTAATTCATCGTAACATGAATTAAATTGTGACAAAACACTAACAGCGTGCGCGATATCAGGCCTAGTACTTTGAGCTAAATAATTAAGACAACCTATAAGAATCTGATATGGCAACTTACAACCAAAATCTGAAGCTTTCTCTAATTTGAGACCTACTTCCATTGGGGTAATGACTGATTTACAATCCGTCATATCAAAATCTTTCAAAACATTAAGAACGTACTGTTCTTGATCAAGATAAATCGCACTTTTATCTCTCCTAAGTCTCATGCCTAACACGTGTCTAGCAGGACCTAAATCCTTAACTTTAAACCTTTTAAGCAAGCCATTTTTTAATTTCTGCTTCTCGGTTTCGTTATTTTTGGAATAAAATATAAAAATGTCATCAACATATCGTCGCTGTGATATCAAAATGACGTATGTTTTTTTTATTGTTTTTTTTTAATAGCTGTGATGCGTTGTTTGAAACGTAATCTTCAATGTGCCAAAATATCATATGTCGTCGTGTTTTACGAATATGGACTTTACGGCTCTAGTTAAAAAGTCTTATTTTAAATGACTTTTTCAAATTATCTTATGTTTAACATACGACTTCTTGATTAATAATTTTGACAGATAAGATATTTTGACGTTTGCCTGCGGTAACCGTGAAAAGTTTCAAAAAGTGTACAGTGCATAAAGTAGTACTTAAAACAATAGAAAAACAAGGTGTTTTCATCCACAATAACGAGGTAAGTTATTTTAATATGCTTATTACAGTAAATACATAAGACCAGTGGTTTATACAAAACATAATAATAGCGGACATTCAAAAACCTCAACCGTCAAATTGTTTTTTTAACTTTAGTGTTGTTACCGGCTAAATGACTAAAGTACTAAATGAAATAGTTAAATTGAATAGTATTAATGACTGTTTATTTATGTTTTTTGTATAATATTTAAATTAAATCGTATTAGAATGACGAATTGTCAATAAGGCGTATGTTTTTTTTCACACATAAGAGGTTTTGACTTTTAATTTTCGTGTTTCTATTATAAGATTACCTAAGCCGATTTTTAACAAGGAGGGTGGGTAGTAGTTGTACACAGGGTGACTGTCATCAAACTTCCGCAGCTTAGAGGGCAATTAACCATTTTTGTTTATAGTTTTGGTCCATTTTTGTTTATAGTGTCCGAGTTTACATTAGAACGTAATTTGCAGGCAAATGGAATAATATCATAAGGCTGCTTGTTGCAAATAAGTTATTGTTCTTGTATTTATCTGTTTTTGGTGTTGTAGTAAAGTATTCAATTTTAAAATTTCATTCACAGGTCAGAGTCGTGACTACAATGAAGAGGCGTGGCAGAGGAGCAAGACCTTCTCCAAAGAGCACTCAAGTTAACAGGTATCAGTGATAACAATATGATGCATAATAGCCGTCTTGATGATGAAGCAGATTCGAATGATCAAGATGAAACAATGTTTGACTGTGTACAGGAAGCAAATGTTATTCCAAAACCACTTTGTTCCAGTCCAGCTATAATCGAGCCTACTACTGCTGTATGTACCTTTGAATCTGATTTGATCATGTCCACTACACCTACCTCATCTAATTTAATAGCCAAACTACCACAACAAACAGTAGATTTGAATAATGAAGATGAAACTACGACGGAAACCTTAGTACAGGAAACGATAGCTGTTATCGAAAAATCACCTTGTTCCAGTCCATCTACTTTGAGCTCACATTTTCTAAATGAAACAGAACTCCAAAATTTGAGTTTGACTCTGGATAATATAGCCACCTCATCCACCTCAAAAGGACCGACAGTGACACTAGAATCAAGCTTTAACTATGGTGAACATAAGGAGGAGTCCATTTTAAATGAAATTACTGCTGAAAATATTCAAAACGCACCTTGTTATAGCTCATCTCCTTTAATTTCTTCATTATATTTCCTAGACGAAAAAACTGGTGAATTTCGGAACCACGATATAAACGATACATCCAGCTCAATATCAGAAACAGTGCAACAAGATTTAGAATTAAATTGCAGTGATGATGATCAAGACTATGATTATGATCATGAGGAGTCTTTCACAGCTTGTGAATCTGAATCGGAAAATATTCCGTTAGCAAAAAAAAGACGTGGTATCAGAAGACAACCTCAATGGGACAGAAACCGACAAAAGTTGAGGCGTATGCAAGGTAAAACGTATAAAGGGATAAAAAAGGTGTAAATGGACTCAAACTAATTCCAAACCTGCTAGAGAAATGAAGAGTGCTTGTAACTGTAAATCCGCAAAATTCGATTGTAGAAAGTTGACAGAAGATGCAAGAAAAAAACTTCATATCAACTTTTGGAAAAACTTAAATTGGGAACAAAGGAAAGTTTATATAGCAAGTTTAGTTACCAAAGTATCACCAACGTCTAGAAGGCTGAATAATGACAGCTCTCGTAGAAATATTACTTTTAATTATTACTTGCGAGTCGATGAGCAAAAATTTCGTGTCTGCAAACAAATGTTTCTAAACACATTTGATCTGGGTGAAAAAAGTGTAAGAATGTGGTCCACGAGCAACGATAGTGGAATTCCTAACCTAGCGGCACCACGTCCACTGCAAACGCATACTGAACGTCAAAATCATCTAGAATCGTTCTTAGATGCCTTGCCAAAAATGGAATCGCACTACTGTCGTGCAAATTCAACAAAGATTTATCTGGAACCTAATTGGTCATCATTGACAGAACTTTACAGCTTTTACCAAAAACAAGCTGTTGAAGACAATATTAAACAATTTTCATGGACTCACTTTGTACAAGAACTAAAGAAAAAAAACATAACTTTGTTTCAAAACCGCAAAGATCAATGTGATACTTGTTTTGCATTTACTCAGTCCAGAGTGGATCAAAGTACTTATGATTCACACATTTTGAGGAAGACCATGGGCAGAAACGAAAAATCAAATGACAAACGTCTTGCGGAAATTGACAATACTATGAAAGTATATTGTGTGGATGTTCAAGCAGTTTTATTGGCACCAAAACTGAATGTGTCCAAAGCGTATTACAAGACCAAATTAAAACTTCACAATTTTACTTCGTATGATCTTGTGACGCGACATGGCAGGTGCTACTTGTGGGATGAAGTGAATGGTGGGCTAGAAGCAGAAGCATTTGCGTCTCTATACAGTGACCTTATTAATACAGAATTTCAAAGATCCGAAACCTATTTGTCTAAAATTGTGTTATGGTCCGATGGCTGCTGCTATCAAAATCGGAACCAAGTAGTTGCAAATGCAATCTTACACTGTGCTGTTAAACTTGGAATAGTTATTGAGCACAAATATTTAGAACATGGGCATACCTTTATGGAGGTAGATTCAGAGCACAGCGTCATTGAAAGAAAAATTCAGAAGAAAGATTGTATTTATATTCCTGCTGAATATGTCGGCATAATAGAATCAGCCAGAAAGAATCCAGGTCCATACGAAGTACACAGTCTTAACTACAATTTTTTCAAGGATTATTCTAAACTACAATATTACTCAAGTATACGACCTGGTCACAGGGCTGGTGATAATATTGTGAACGACATTCGTTGCTTAAAATATAATCCTAATGGCTCCATTGAATATAAAATTATGTACGATGACGATTGGACTCTTTTGCCCCGAAGAACGAGATTGCCAAATCCAAACATCACACTGCCTGCACTCTACAATTCCAAGAAAAATATTGATCTTCGCAAGTTGCAAGATTTACAAGACCTGAAAACTTTACTTCACGAAAATTACCATTCTTATTATGATACCCTACCTCATGCATGCCAAAATCAATCATCTTGTCCTCATATCAAGAACATATAATTTTTAAACAAAGATGAAACTGCCCATATTAATGTTGTTTGAAAGGTATACTTAGTCGACTGTTCAGGAATTAGTAACAGTATATAAATTTAGTCGACTTAGCTTCTCTCCGTCCGAAAAGTTATAATTAATTTTAAGTATAAAGGTTTTTTTTAAATGGCATTTAAACTAATTAAAGGATTTACCTAATATTTTGTTATTGAATTTAAAGAATCCGTTTATTTTGAGTATTTTTAAGTCTTTACAAGGTTTTGTAATAAGTTTTTTTTTAAATGAGGCTGATTAAGATTAATTAAGCAATTAAGGCCAAATAGAGGCATAATACTTTTTTAGTCTGAATTTATTGACCATGTTTTTGAGTTTAAAACAGTTTGCAATTTCAATTTTGTTAGCTAAATTTAAACACGAGAATATTTAATAAGGTCTAAAAAAATGGAGGCTGGTAATTTTAGATTTTTAATTTTTTTAGAAATGAGGCTGATTATTACAATTATGTAATGTTGAAAAAGCAATTGTTAGTATTTATTAAAAGACCATTTTTAAGTTTGAAATTCTAGTTAAGTCTAGTTTTTGTACTTGGGTGATTATTTTTGAGTATTATAATAATTTTGAATGTGGAGTTTGTTTTTTATTTCTTTAATTTAGAGACAGTAAAACGTCTTTCTATCAAAAGTTATTAGTCAATATGTCGTAAAGACATTCAAAATGTCGCATGTTTGGATATCAAAACGTCTTTCTATCAAAAGTTATCAGTCAATATGTCGTAAAGACAATCAAAATGTCGTATGTTTGGTTTTTATATATAAAAAAAAGGCAAAAGGTCGTATGTTTGCAAATTTCTAGGTACCAGTTACAATCTGTTTTTAAGGATATTATAGTTGAATAGACACCGTAAAATTATGCAATTTCCCAAAAAAAAAAGTTACTTTTTACACAGTACTATAAAAAAAAAAACAGTTTTTTGTGTTTCCTGAAACAGGTACTTAAACAATACGACATTTTGATATCACAGCGACGATATATGACTACCACTATTCTATTTCCATCGCTAAACACCTTTTGATAAAGACAAGGTTCTATTTTCGATTGTACAAAGCCTAAATTGTACATCTCCTGATCTAGCTCATGGAACCAAACGTTTGACGCTTGTTTGAGTCCATACAACGATCTTTGCAATTTACATACCTTTGCCTCTTGACCTTTAACAATTGCCCCCTTAGGCTGAAGCATGTAGATGTCCTCTTTTAGCTTGCCATACAGGAAAGCAGTTGTAACATCCCATTGGTCAATGAGCCAATCATATTCTACAGCTAATGAGAATAGTAATCGTAAGGTTGAGCTTCTTACGACCGGAGAATATGTTTCATTGTAGTCTATTCCACGTACCTGCGTAAATCCTTTAGCTACTAGCCTGGCCTTATATTTCGACACTTTACCGTCACTGTCTCGTTTAATTTTGAAAACCCATTTACAATGTATTGGCTTTTTATCCCGTGGTAAATCTACTAGTGTCCACGTCTGATTCTCATTTAATGATTTAATTTCATCATCCATAGCATTTTGCCATAAATTAGAATCAGGCCTTGCTAATGCTTCTTCAATTGTTATTGGATCGCCATCAGTTTGCGCGATAGCATTATAAATAACAGGCTTGCGCTCACGAAAATTGTATCTTCGTTCTGGTTCCGCTGTACTGCTCGTGGTAGCAACCGTTTCATCAGGCGTTGCAGCCGCCTCAGTGTCAATACACTCCGATTCATGAAACTCTTCTTCATCTTGTATATTATTACTAGACGCACCACTTTCAACCACAGGTTCTATCCGTTCCTCCTCTATATCAATAGGAACGACTGTGTTCTTTTTCATGTCGGTACCATCTCCAGGAAAAACATTTTCCAAGAATTTAACATTTCTTGAGAATGTTATTTGAGCCGTTTTTGGGTTCATCAGTCGATAACCTTTAGTAGTTTCACTATAGCCGATGAAAATCATTTCTTCAGTCTTCATATCAAGCTTTTGCCGTTTCTGTTTAGGTTTCAATGCATATGCTTGACAACCGAAAATTTTCAAATGACTCAAGTCTATTTTCTTATCTGACCAAAGTTCTTCAGGTACTTTATTCATGACTGCCTTAGTCGGGCTTCTATTTTTTAAATATACTACTGTAGATACCGCTTCGGCCCAATACTTTTTACTAAGTTTGGCCTCACAAAGCAACGTTCTTGCTTTTTCTATGATAGTTCTGTTCGCCCTCTCAGCCACACCATTTTGCTCAGGCGTATAAGGAACCGTCTTCTGATGCTTTATACCAGCTGATCTTAAAATCTTATCGATGGCTTGGTTACAGAATTCTTTACCATTGTCAGATCTGAGACACTTTATCGACTTTCCTGTCTGCTTCTCCACTTCCGCTTTATATTCACGAAATTTATCGAGGGTTTGACTCTTATTTCTCAAGGAGTAAACATGCGTCTTACGCGTATAATCGTCGATAAACAACAGCATATATCGAGATCCACTGAATGATGGTTCTTCCATCGGTCCGCATAAATCACTATGTACAATTTCCAAAACTTCTTTCGCTCGTGTACCTTGATTTTTGATAGAGCTCTTACAAGTTTTTCCATTTATGCACGGAACACATGGTTCAATTTTATCACTTGATTTAAAATTCAATCCAGTCACCATATTTTTCAATAAATTCATATAGTTTTATCCCAAATGAGCTAATCTTCTATGCCAAATATTTGACAAAATTTCATTTGACAAAATCAAGTTGACAACACAATTTTCTTTTTCAATCAACTCAAAAATTCCATCAACCTCTTTGCACGTTGCTACTATTTGGTCCGTTTTATTTTTAATAGAGCAACCTTTTTTGTCAAATTTTACAGCGAACTCCTTCTTTACAAGATCGCTTACTGAAATTAAATTCATAGAAAGTCCGGGAACATGATAAACATTCGTTAATAGAAAATCAGTGGTATTATTTACTTTCGGAATGGCATTCCCTATTCCTATAACTTTCATTTCTTCCCCGCTTGCAACTTTTATCTTTAAATCATTCTGTTGCCTTTTGTAATTCAACAATTTTCCGGCATCGTTCGTCATGTGGTTCGAGCAGCCACTGTCCAAGTACCATCGGTTCTTTTTCACCGTGTTCGCCATACTCAAGCATGGATTCGCTCTCTTAATGACTTTGCATTCAGATGCTTTATGACCTTCTTTATGACATTTGAAGCACTTGAATATAAATGCCTTTTTCTTTTCAAACTTCTTTTTATTTTGCGCCGTTGTAACTAGAGCTTGCTCTCTATTTTGACCATTTTCAATCTGTCGGCTTGATTCTTGCATCAACTTTGATTTTAACTGCTCAAGTTTAACTTCTTTTCCGCCATTGTCTATCGCCATTATAAATGGGTTGTAATCTGACGATAAACCGCTTAATAATATAGAAATTATCCACTCGTCAGAGATTTTTGCATCAATGTCTGCAAGTTGTTGCGCCAAACAAATTATTTTGGAAATATATGTTTCCATGGTTTCGCAATTTTCTAGTCGGCATTGCCATAACTCTCGTTGCAATCTGATTCGTCTGCCCCAACCCTTGTCTTCGTAAGCCTCGCTGAGACTCACCCAAACTTCACGTGCTGTCTTCACACTATACACATGTGCGAAACATGCAGGCTCAAGTAGCAGACATAACGTCGTTCGTGCCTTCCTGTCAGTATCTTTCAATTCAGCTGTTATCTCTGTAGCTTCAATTACCTTGAACCAGTTTTTGGACTCTAAGTAATTCCTCACCACAAATTTCCAATTAGCGAAGTCCTCAGCACCATTCAATTTTCTTATTCCACAAATTGAACCTGAATGTTCTTCTGACATTGCGAGAATTTTACAACTGACACCTTTTTAAGATACTTACTCGTAGGTATGTATTGTGTTCTAGCTTCTAGGCGTTTTTGGAGCCTGGAGCTGGGCCCATAACCTATTGAAATCAAGAGGCTACTTGGATCGAACACATTTATTAACACCACAATTATTATAATATACAACGACTTTTTCTCCTTGACGGAACAGTTTCAAGTGACATATTCTAAACGGTTTTTACTCGAATATTAAAACACTGTCATGTAGGTATACAACCTCCATCAATTACTAACGAATACCAAAGCGTGACTTTTTGTACACTCAGCTACACAAAGTTTTATTTAAATTGCGTTTTACCGAAATCTAGGGTAATCTAAATATAGGGTTAGGGTTAATAAGCTGGTCGACGGAGCCCCTCATCGCGGGGCTCCTATTTCTGTCTAAAGGGTTTAAAGGAACCTAACCAACCGAACCTAGGGATGCCACTGATGTCGACCGTCTAGGATTAGTATTTTCGGGAACATTTATTATGTTTTCGGAAACTTAGTTCGTCACTCAAAGCATTTTAATTTTACTGAACCTGACTGTATCTGATTTCTTCAAACTTGTTTTGGTATTGGTTTTAAAAGGTGGTACTCGTTGGGAATAGAAAATAAATTCGGAAATAAACTAATACCAAATGGTATTAGCTCTTGGTATTGGATGGGAATAGAGCTGCAAACTGTTAGGTACTACATACACCAAAGTTGTTAGGTACCGATGCATATAAAAGAGAGATGAGGCATTTCTTTTTTCATTCTTCGTCAAATGTCGAAAACATTATAAAAATAATTAAAAATCTGTTTAAGCTTGTGCCAATGAAGCCCATCCATACGCTACCCCACATGACACGGTTAATTCACTTAAAAATTTGGACCCCGTTCCTTGCATAAAGACCCTGTATTTTTATGTGATTAACTTAATTAAAAATATATGGATCTCAGATTTTTCTCTTCTATACAAATTAGTAAAAGTATAAAAAAATCTACAAAAAGATTTGTTCACCCATACAATTATGTCCGCGCATACCGTTGTTTAACCTCGATGATTGATTACATACTTTAAATAAAGACTATATTTTTTATGATTTAATTACAAATGTACAGGGGAAAAAAAAACTAAAAATAGTTTTCAGATTTTTCCCTGTACTTGTAGTATAAGACGATATTACTTTCCAAATTTCATAGTTCTAGGTCAACGGGAAGTACCCTATACATTTTAATTCCCTTGAGAGTGTCGAAATATTCGTTTTTTGCGGCATAAACGTCCATATCTTTTTTTAACGTTAACTTAGTACTTTGATTTTTTCACAGCTTCAAGGGACTGTAAACCTAAGTATATGGTTTTAACTTGAACTCGATACCTCCACGCGTTCCCGACGGATAGACAGACAGACGGACAACAAAGTGATCCTATAAGGATTCCGTTTTTTCGTTTTCAGGTACCTACGGAACTCTAAAAACAGAAAACAATGCTTTAAATGCTAAAAGGGCCTCAGCTCAGCATAATGTCAGATTACAACACGAGGTAAAACACCTGACGCTGATTTTCAGCTGCAGCCCACGAATACCCATACTCTCGAATAATAAACACAGAGAGAAGACTGATTGAGTACCTAACAAATATCAAAACTTTCACATATACAACATTAATAGGTCAGTTCTAAATACAGGTCCCCAATTTATGTAGACACTCGTACTACGACGTGTCTCCAACCTAATATTCAGTCATTTGTCTGACTAACCGTGTTGGGACATTATGAACGTTGACAGAGCAGTATGTCATCGTACGTGATAGTAATATATGAGAATAAACACATAAACACGCTGGATTCATACGAAGAAGTAAGACAGTCGTGACTGAAGATTTGTGGAAGCTGTAACTTATTTTTGGCAAGGGTTGGAGTACAAAATAAGGGAGGAAATTATGTCTGTGTACGAGGCGGAATCATTTGCTTTTAACTCAATTTTGAAATCAGTATTTAGAAATGTGATTGGAAAATTTATTAAAATCGTGTAAGCTTTTACCATTTAAATTTCATTCATTCACACGGAGCCGAATTCAAATGAAAATGTATGACTATTTTTTCCACAGTTTAGTCGAAAAAAAATCACGAAATTCGAGTTTTGTTTAAACGTGAATATCATTGTTCTAAATGTAAAACACAAACCAAAATCCGATTAAAAGAATGTTGAAATTCATTTTTAAATTCTAATCCCTATCAGGGATTGATCCATCTAGGCGTAGTTGGGTAATAAAAACAATGCACGTTTACATGTAACATAATGACGCTTGTATTATTTTCATTGTCTTCCCTACAACAGAACATTGTGTTGTTTAACAAAAGCTTTACTTTTACCGCAAAAATATTTTACTTCATCTCAAAGAAAAAATAAACGCGGCCATAAAAAGATATAAGGACACTTTATTTAATCAAATCTAGTGCTACGAGTACCCTTTTCCCAGTTGTTACCCGATCTGCCTCGAGCAACAGTTTCAAGGAAGAATAAAATTGGTTACCGCAAAATAGTTGGAAAGTTTCATAACATCCGCATTACGCGGGACAAACGTTCATTTTCTGTTATTGCAAGACTGAATCCACGTAAATCCGTGCGATTAACCTATATCAACCGCGCTAGTCTCCCGGATTATCTCGGAATATGACGGTTCGTCGCCGACAGGATTCTTTTGTCACCGCTCACCCCTAAGGGGCCATTAGTTTTTATTTGTGTAGCATTGTCCTGTCGTGACGCCATTGCCACGTCGGCGAACAGGAAATTATTCTCCATTATAATAACCCATGATGTCATTCGTTCAGTAATGCACGTTAAGCTCACCTTTTTCCAACAAAGCTTTTAGTGGATCTTATTTTTGTTTTAACACTTTTTCAACTAACTATCCATGCCGTTAATGGACGCCATTAGCGTTTTAGTTTCCCATTGTTCGAACTGCTTCGATTTAATTCTTGCGATGAATTTATGGATGACTGATTCTGATATCGACAATCTTCTATCAATACTAGCTGCCCGCCCCGGCTTCGCACGGGTTGCGGTACTTATCTACGGCGTACCCTACCTACCCTACCTACCTACCCTACCTACCTACCCTACCTACCTACCCTACCTACCTACCCTACCTACCTACCCTACCTACCTACCCTACCTACCTACCCTACCTACCTACCCTACCTACCTACCCTACCTACCTACCCTACCTACCTACCCTACCTACCTACCCTACCTACCTACCCTACCTACCTACCTACCCTACCTACCTACCCTACCTACCTACCCTACCTACCTACCTACCCTACCTACCCTACCTACCTACCCTACCTACCTACTCTACCTACCTACCTACCCTACCTACCTACCTACCTACCTACCCTACCTACCTACCTACCTCCCTAACTCCCTACCCTACCTACCAAAAAAAAAAAAAAAAAAAAAAAAAAATAGATGTTGGCCGATTCTCATAGATACCGGATAAGCACAAAAAATTTCATCAAAATCGGTTAAGCCGTTTCGGAGGAGTATGGCAACGAAAACTGTGACACGAGAATTTTATATATTAGATAATAAAATAGTAATGAATTCAGTCATTGAATATTTCTGAAAACAAAAAGTAATTGCTACTAGACGAGTCTGATGCCGAAAATATAGTTTTTAGAATTTTTGGCCGTTTGTCTCGATGTATGTTCGGGATTAGCGCAAAAACGGCTAAACTGGATGAAACTAATTTGGATGAAATTCAGAACACAGTTAACACCTGGATTAACACATCGGTAGTACATTCCCATAAAATATTTTCCGACATCCACGCAGAAAAGCCGCTGGCAAAAGCTAGTAGGGTTATAATTTGACATTCATAATCATATTTGGTTATTTTTACGTTGAGTGGTAATAAATTTCAACATGTATGTAGGTATACAAGTGAATGTTTTCCGGTTCGTGCCCTCATCCACATTGATGGATTACCATCGATTTTAACGGTAGGTACAATTTCTAATACTGTTCCGGAATAGACGTGTAGCAACAAATTCCCAGTAAAATAAGCCTTGGCTTAAAACGTTGCAAACATTGAATAACAGATCTACTTTAATGGATGGTCCAGTATCGTGCGTGTGCGTATTTTGTTTTGTTTTTTGCAGAAAATAGAATGCGTTAAAAATGAGTTATTTTGTTACCGTAGTTAGTAATTGCCTACTTACCGTAATAAAAATATAATTCATTTTACTTTATTAAAAAAAAATCGAATGTGCAAATAATCATGTTTTAAATAAAATATAATTTTGTGGTACATAATTATTAATAATGTTTATGAGAATTTGAAGATAGACAGCATTTTTTGAAACTCGACTCCTGAGCACTTAACGGGGATTGTGCAAGCAATCGCTAGTATTCAAAAACAATATGTGAATATGGTTTCGAGCAGTGGTGGCCCAGAGGTAGCGGCTCCGACTTACGAGTTGTAGGTCGTGGGTTCGAACCCAGGCAGGCGCTTTACTATGTGTATTTTTTTTTTCATCACCACTGCTCTCAAAACGGTGAAGGAAAACATCGCGAGGAAACCGGCATATCCTAGTATTAAAAATTCGAAGACATGTGACATCTACAAACCCGCACTGGGCCCGCGTGGTGGATTCTCCCACTCCCTCTCACAGAGAGGAGGCCTGTGTCCCAGCAGTGGGAACGTTATAGGCTGATTATATAATATGTATGTATGGTTTCATTCAACACAATGTGTCATATTCCTACCAAAATATGATAAAATAACCAACATAATTTCCATAGTACAGTGGTGGAGGCTTACTAAATAGACTTCCATTTTGTGGACTGAAGTTTAATAATAGTAATGGTCGGGAACTGGTAAGCCAGCTGTCATAATATAACAAAATTTGGCGATGCTAACGGTACCGTAATGATGATAAGGGTACAGCGTTTGTCACTTTTTGTGAATAAAGTATGTTTTTAACGCCATTTTGATTTTGAAAATCATCTCATTTTTTTTGAATTAAGAATTTTGGAACGACACTGTTCCATTTACGTTAATTTCCGGGACATAATTACCACCAAATGGAATCATTTTGAAATCACGTGGGCAAGTCTATTCTCAACAATGGAATGTTAGAAGTTAGAATATATAAATAAACCTTTGTTATTAAATGATAAACAAGTAGACAGCCCATTTGGATTGGATTATAAACGCAGGTGTGATTCATCCGAGGGACAAAGTTGATAATAATTGTGTCTCTATGAGCCTGCAATTATCGCCACTCATCCTGTTCCATCAGGAACAAAGCCATGCTGCTTAGTGCCAAAAATGTGTATGGTAATAGTAAGCATACATCTATAGTCAACATCAATGGAAACTTTTTGAATGAAAATTACAGTTCGAAAAGGTGACATGCGCCCGCTATGTGGTAAGGGAATTTGACCGTACATCCCGGTGAACTTCTTTAGTGGGAGTTCTTCTTCTATTAAAATCTCTCCATGCTTGAAATATTTAACCAAGACTTTTTTTCCAGTGCGGCCACTATTTGTGGAGATCTTAGCTCGAGAGCAGCCGCTCTCAGTGGGTCAGGCAGCCGAGCTGGCGTGCAAGGCCGTAGGGGCCAGGCCACCAGCCGTCATCACATGGTGGATGGATGACCGGCAGATGTCTGTAGCGGCGATACAGAAGGTAAGAGAGTCCATGGAGTTTCTTACCCGTTCTTCTCCATAGGAGCCTACTACGCTTTGGAATGGGCAACTAGCTTTATCCTTTCAATTGAACGACTCCTTGACAGTTCAAAAGTGTCTGTAAATGGTTTAATTCAAATGAATGCGTTGAGTTTTAATCAAAATCAAATCAAATCAAAAGTGGCTTACTCAAATTAGGCTAAGAATCAGCACTTTTTGAATGGAAATATTACCTAAGACAGCCCACCAGCCCACAGACAGACAAAACCACTTCCTAGTATTTTAACGCTAAACAACAAACTCTCAAGCAATACATCATCATGTAGCAATATTAAGCTAGAAAATAAGAACTACCCTATACCTACTGTAGCGAAATAAAAATAATAACTACCCTATAGCTACTGTAGTGAAATAAAAATAAGAACCACACCTATACCTACTGTAGCGAAATAAAAATAATAACTACCCTATACCTACTGTAGTGAAATAAAAATAAGGACCACACTTATACCTACTGTAGCCAAATAAAAACAAGAACTACCCTATAGCTAATGTAGTGCAATAAAAAAGTTAATTTGCCATATTAAACACGTAAAACTTATTATTAATAAAAATCAAATACAAAGTCAAGGAAAAAATAATTAAATTAAATATTATAAAAAACTGAGTTGCGAATGGGTAAATTTGCCTAATATGTAAAAAGAATACTAGAAAACTTGAGGTATATTGTGTGGTAAATCTTTGTTATGCTGGTTTACAAACTAGGGAATCGATTATAATCGGTGTTTAGGCTAGTGACCACTATAAAAATACGTAAACTTTTAAATTCATGTTATCTAATAAAGATTACCCAAGTTAGTCACGGGCTTGCCGGTCTCGAACTTGAGGGATTCTATGCGGCTGGCAAAACCGACACCATAGAACCGCAAGCCTGGTAAATAATCCGGTACCCGGAAAAGGGGTGGAAGCAGTCCTTTTCAACTGGTTCTATACCTACGACAAATAAAATAGGGTATTACACTAGAGGAAAGGCTAAGACTTTCGCTGAGAGAGCAGATGAGGAAACGTACGTACCAGGTAGCCTACTCTGTTAGTCCGTCAACGAAGATACGGGCCCATCCGAAAGTAGTTTGAGTCTTTGAAGAAATTAACTTTTTCGGACAAGAAAAAAGAAACACACCGAGAGTAGGGACAACTGTAGTTACATCGAGGTGTCATTCATTCTTAGGTCGGGCCCCAAACGAATCTTAGTTCCGTAGATGATACGGAGTAGAAAACGCCCGTAACGTCGGCCGAAACAACGGTTTTCGTGCTTAGAGATTAGACCCCCAGGTTCGAAGAAATGTCGTGCACTATTAGTGCGGCGACTTGTTTGACTGCAAAACATTTGAATCAGTTTGATACAGTATTAGAGCCTGTACTAGGGCTCCATTAAGATTGAAAAATATGGAAAAATAATGGAAAGCGACTGCGTATGATTTATATTTTTCCGCAACTGATTTTTTTCTATATCCATTAAATGTTTTGCATGTCAACATCAAAGTTTGAAAAAATCTCATTAAAATGATTGATGATCAGACATATTAAATAGAAAAGTAGGTTTTCACTGCAGAGGTCACGCTGACGTAGATACAGCCTCTGTACAGACTATCATTTATTTCATTACAGCTACTGCGTTATCAGTGGGATAATTAATCATGCACAGCTATTACGCAAGGTATTGACTATCGAATCAATAATATCGAATCAATAATGCTTGCCAAGAACAATGTAAGCATGTCGTTGTAGATGTTGATAACAACAATTAATTATGAATGCTCTTAGTATTTACTCTTAGAAACAGTCCAAGGAAAACTTGGGAGAAACTCAAACATACTGAATAATAGGTTTTTAGCATGGACTCTATGTCTAGCGTAGGCGTTTACGTCTCGTTGACGCTGAGTAATTACACATGCTGCGCCAGCGCCAGTTGTATCGAAACTTCTTAGTCTTTGCGCAGCTTTTGAAAACGAAGCTTTCAAAAACATATGAACATGATATAAACAGTTCCCTACAATATATAATTGAAAGGTTAAAAATAAACTTAGATAAAACAAAAATAATGTAATTTTATCAACGGACAAATCGATCACAATTTAATGTCATTCATGAAAATACAATAACAGCTGACTGACTGCTTTTAGATAGTCATCTATCTTGAAAATCTCATATAGAAACTATCTGTAAAAAGTTAAATCAGAACTCCTATGCAATCTATAACTTGAGAAAAATTGTAAATGAGTCCGTCGTCCTAGTAGCGGACAATGCCTATGTAACATCTCTACGCTATGGAATTATATACTGGGGAATATCTACAGACAAACTCATCGCATTCAAGGCGCAGAAGAAATGTTTACGATCTGTCTTCAAGCTAAAATCAACTGACAATTGTTTGGCATTTTTTTTAAGTATAAGTTCCTAATCCTACCGTGTTTATATATTTATGAGACAATGATATTCGTAAAATCTAACTTACATCTATTTGAAATACTGAAAACGAAACGTCGCAACAATGAGATTTGCGCAAATACACAACACAGCATTTTACACAAAAAGTTTTCTAGATATGGCACCCAGAATGTATAACAAAATACCGAATCCTATTAGAGACAACCGCGATTTGATTGATTTAAAAAAACATTTACACAGCTTCTGAGCGTGGCCATATTATTCAGTTAATGAATATCTAGACGATTATGTAAATTATGTGGATAAATATGTGCATTAAGCGTTAGAGGTAGTGATTATATTATATTTTTCACTCTCTAAATATATACTAAAATGTTTACCTAATGTAATAGAAATGTTATGTTATTCTAATAATTTAAATATGTAAAAATTTTGTACGTAAAATTGTTAACTTTGTCTTAGGATTAGTTTTACGTCATTTAGCGTAGAAAGATTTGGTCATTTAATTTTAATGAAATTTATTTCTGTTACATACTAGTGTGTAAATTTAGATATCTACTTTATTGGTTTGTACGCCGTCAACGGCAAAACATAGTGTACCTATACATATTTTATTTACAACACCTATGTTTTACAAATAAAAACTTCGACTTTGTCATTTAGTAACGGGATATGTAATTCGAAGAATTCGAAGAGCAAGTACTGTTCGGTGAGCCGGGCCTTAAAATATTTTTTTTTTTTAAATATCTTTTGTTAGCTCTATTGCTGTTTTTGGTAGGTAACATTACTTTTATCCTGTTTAGGTATAAACATACGTACATCGCATACGTTGTACAAATGGCAGATGCAAAACAATTTTGTTGTAAGCATGGGCCAGGAAGTCCCGGAAAGTAACGTGCGGAGTAATCGTAACGTAAATTCGAACGATTTTGTAATTGAAAATACTCGTTTTGTAAATATGCTATAGGTACGATAGTGATTTTTTTTCCATTCGGAAATTGTTCGAATTTATGTTACGTTTGCGTTGCGCGTTCATGCTAGGGCTTCAGATTCATAGATTCATTCACTATGACTTTTAGAATAACCATCCATTTATTTCATCCAGAACTCGGACGACAAAAACGAGACCGTATCGTTTCTCCGCTGGACGCCCCGCATGGATCAAGATGGCGGCACGCTCACTTGCCGAGCAGCCCACGTCAAACTCGAACACACCACAATAGAAACCAGTGTCACGCTCAATTTGCACTGTAAGTCCCTTTTCTTTTCTTTTTTTTGAATAGGTGGAAGCCAATCTTTTTTGAGGATTTATAGCCGGTAAGGCTCTGAATACCTATTTGTGTCTGTGTTACTTACCTATTTGATTTTATATAACAAACACACGAGCATCACCAACATGACTAAATATTAATGTACTCTTGTATAATGCAATGTTTTTCAAGAAAGTGTATAAATTTTGGTGAAAATAGCATAAAAATCTATAATGCAGTAAAGGTGGTACATACTGACCGAATACACAGACAAAAGATTTGTTTTATACTACTTAGGTATAAGAAGATTCTAGAAGAGCTGCTGGGAAAATCAGTGATGTGTCTGTGTTACAATACGTTTCTATGGCAAAATTACTGGATCGATTTTGATGAAACATCCCAGAAAGATATTTTGATATCTAGAGAAACATTTCATATAGAATCTACAACTAATAAAGCTGAAGGTGTCGATTGTCTTAATATTCTATTTTTATTTTTTTTTGGGTCTCGCAAAAATATTCAATTTCCCATATCATTCATTTCCGTTTGTCATTTAGGAACATTTTATTTTCAGTGCAGAGATTTTTATCTGGTAAAAATTTGGTATACGGTTACCAATTTGCAGCAGAAACTCGCTGGCGATGTTGCCTGTCGAAGACTAATAATATACGTAGCTGACATTTTTATTTTCAAATCCGTACTGAGCTAAATTATTTAATTGAAAAGCTAATGGATTGCTTATTTAAAAAAACTTATTTCATTAGAAATAAGTTTTTTTAGCTGATTACAGCTAAAAATATTTTGTTAATAACTTAATTATCTACATTAGTAATGTTTGTCTTTCTTTCTTTCTTTCTTTGTTTGTTATCTTTTTCTATTAAGAATTCAATACATTGATGGAGATAAAATAATATTCCAAGAGATTTCGTAATATCATTGTACGAAAAAAAAAACAAACTGCAATACTTTTGAATAACAAGATTGTCTGAATGAAAATAATAAAACATTTTGGCAAAGGAATTCTTAGGCCTGAAACTGCGTTAAGCGGGCGCCCGTAACGTGCACCCGTTGTGTGTCTATGCGCGTGGACACGCTGGTGGGGTCCGTGGGAAGAATAAAAAAGACAAGGTGGTGGGGACATTATTATTATTATTTTCATTATTTAATATATATATACATATAAATTATATTTTTAAATATTAGAATATAAAAATATATAAAAATATTTAAAAATATAAAAAATAGTGGCCCAACGGTATCGGGAACAGGGTCCAAGCTACCGGCGGTCAGGGCTCCAGAGAGAGAAACCTCCTAACAATGCGGGCCGTGTCCAGAAGTACCGCCTTCTGAAACAAGCTCTTGATCCAGCTGCCCAACGAGAGCCTCCTCAGGTGTTGGTCGACGCTCTTGGCTATTAAGCCATTGGCTGTCACGACTATCGGTACAATGATCGCTGAGTCCACATCCCACATGTCGACAACCTCGCGAGCCAAGTCAAGATATTTGATTATTTATATTAGGTTATTATTATTATTATTATTATTAAAGCCCCGCGCGTGCCCCCGCGATGGATTTCATCACACGCAGTCGGGCCCTGTTGCGCTGGCGCGGGGCGCCGCGACTGAGCACTTTTGTATGGAACCGCGCGGGCGTCCGCTTAACACAGTTTCAGGCCTTAGTAAACTTGCAACAATCGATATTTTCTTTCACAGATATGCCAATAGTGACGCTGCAACTTGGCTCCAAGATGAATCCCAATGACATTGAAGAAGGCGATGACGTATACTTCGAGTGCATGGTCCGATCGAACCCTCCAGCTTATAAAGTTGTTTGGGAGCATAACGTAAGTACCTATAAAAAAACCGCATCGCAAAATAACATTAATAAAAAACTAACTTTAACTTTATCACACATATTCGGAACATTATCGTGGCTTCATAAAAATATTATTATAAATGCGAAAGAGGCATGTCTTGGGAGGCCTAAAACCTAAGAAAATTGGGACTCGTTCCTTATCCATTGGCCGTAGAAGGTAAAAGATAAAGAAAATTGAAAAAGAGTAGCTTAGAAAAAATGCAAAAGTAACTCTGTCTATTTGTCTGTTTGTTACTTCATCACGACTAAACCTCAACCACAAACCCGACCTTTAAGAAATTTGACAAAGAGGTAGTCTGGGACCTGAAAGATGACATAGGCTACTTTCATGCTTAATATTTATTTTAAACTACGAATGCATGCAGATAAATCCGCGGGCAACAGCTAGTCTTGCATTAAAATAATAGGGTTTGTGACTGATCACAGTGATCACTAAGCCTCCACGAAAAGCCTAATTCTCCCGAGAAAATTTACAGGCCGTTCAATTTTGTTATTGAGCTGTCTCTCTCATCAACAAAATCTTCATTTTGTGGCTCAATTTTCAAGGCAAGAAAAGTAGGTTCGTCACAAGATAGTTTCACGTGCCGTACTTTTCTATTTGCCAGTTAGTTATTCACAAAGTATTCCGTTACTTCTTCTTACTCTTTCTTTCCAAAACAAACTTCAACGACGTCACATCGTTGTCTTATTAAAAAGTTTACGTAAACACGTGTAGCTGGAAGTTTTTATTTTCCTGCAATATTTAATAACTCCTGTAAAACTTTTGCATGTACGTGCATGTAGCTTTCAGTGGAAACAAGAATACAGTACAACTAATTTCTTAATGCCCCTCGGGAATCATCGCATTTCTACAAACGAATACTAATTTCCATGTCCATCAATTATTAGATTTATCGTGTATAATAATTTGAATTCAGAACTAAGTATTCTAATGTGTAGTTACGTCAAAACAAAACAACAATAAAGTACTTAGTTCTGTATTCAAATTATTATACACGATAAATCTAATAATTGATGGACATGGAAATTAGCATTCGTTTGTATTCGGAAATGCGATGATTCCCGAGGGACAATAAGAAAGTAGTTGTAGTGTACCTATTTATTTTTAGAAAAAAAGTATTCAACAGGAAAAAACAAATTGCTTAACATTTTCAATCAAAGTTATTTATGATCGAGTCTGTAAACACATAACATAACATCACGCCTGTATACCGCGAAAGGTTAGGTAGATGTGTACCCATAGTATCAGTTATCATTCTAAGTTTTCAAGAGAATATGAGTTAGTTTCCAAGAAATTGAACTGGAATTCGTTAAAAGTATTAATTACTGGGTTGGCTCATTACATAAGAATAATAAAATTATATACAGACTAGCTGCGCCCCGCGGTTTCCCCGCATAAGTCTCGATCCCGATGAAATATCGAGATAGTAAGTATCCTATGTTTTATTCCAAGTCATGGTCTACCTATGTGCCAAATTTCCGTTCAGCCGTTTTTGCGTGATTGAGTAACAAACATCCAAACATCCACACTTTTACATTTATAATATTACTAGCTGCGCCCCCCGGGTTCACCCGCATAAGTCTCGATCCCGATAAAATATCGGGATAATAAGTATCCTATGTTTTAATCCAAGTCATGGTCTACCTATGTGCCAAATTTCATCCAAATCCGTTCAGCCGTTTCTGCGTGACTGAGTAACAAACATTCAAACATCCACACTTTCACATTTATAATATTAGTAGGATTAGTAGGATAGTAGGATAGTTAGCCACACGATATCTAGAATATTAACCAGATCGAACAATTTCAGGGTCAAATCATGACGCACAATCAGCGAGCTGGAGTCATAGCTGGCTCAGCCAATCTAGCTCTACAAGGTGTAAATAGAAGTCAAGCAGGGAAGTACGCGTGTACAGCATCCAATGTAGAAGGCGATGGGAAGTCCCTTCCAGTCAATCTGCAAGTTATTTGTGAGTATTACTTTAGTAAATAAAGATTATTTGGTGCACGATGAAAATATATTTGGGTCTTGATGGACCTAGCACAGTTCCTTGTTAATACCGTAATCTGAATGAATAATGTCCGGCTGCAGGGGTATTCTTAACTAGAGTTCTGTCGATATGACATTTGGTTCGATATCTTGACGCATAATAATGTTTCTGTTCAAATTCATAGGTCATCGTCATAGTTAAGGTCACACAGTGAAATTCTGTAAGTTGGCTTTGTCGAATCAATAGCTACTAATGTCAGAGGACCCCAGAAAACGGGCTTGATGTATTTTGTTGAGTCAGTTACATTTAAGATTTCAGTCTGCCTTTAAATACATTCAGATGCGGTTATTGGGATTCCTTTAGTATTCAGATATCAACGTATACCTATAACTTGACATGTACATTCTACTGTGTTAAATTTTAGCTTCATCTTCGTGGGTACCAACCGTATAGACTATTGAATTGAATATTGGAATACTACAATGTCCCCACAGATATACATCAACGAACAATTCACTTTGTAAATAAATAGTTTAAACCCACATACGGGTTTAAACCACAGGCCGCAGTAACATGACCGATTCACACCCGTTGATTGAATTTTTCAAATAGTACTGCAATGTTCCAGTGAAAATAGTAGTCGTTCGATTCGATTGTGAAACATTGGGCCAAGTGACTTTAGGCTTTGTTTTCTACTACAATAGGTTGTAGTTTTAATGACGACATTAGATTGATTATATCAGTTACCAATAAGTATATCATCTGCGAGTACAGTATAATAACGCGTTCAGGATACTGTTCGGGCTGCCGCGCCATTGCAGCGCTTCAGCAATGTTTGCGATGAAAAGCGTGGATGGTTTTCATGCCATCATGCGGAAGCGTTGTGCGTCGCTTATGAAGCACATGCGGGCCAGCTCGAACGGCCTTCTGAGCGTGTTCATGGGCCGCTGGGACTCGCCGATGTGGCGGCACTAGATGCGACTACACACTGCGGGTGGAAGCGTCCAGGGCTTGGCATAAACTGGCACTCCTGTGCGGTGCCACTTTGTGATTTTTATTTATTATTTTGATTTCTTCCTATTTACTAACAATAGCTTTGTAAGTTTTTTGTGTTACTAACAGTATTTGGACTTCGTCTGAAATAAATTTCTTATTATTATTATTAGTGAACTGGTTGTTAGTTTACTCACCTTCTTCTTGTTTTCACTTACAAATGACAAAGACTACTGTAATTTAGGAAGGAAGTAAGTTTCCCACTACCTTTATAAAATTATTTTTGTTTGTCAAACATTATATTTGCTTACCATATTGTATTGTGCTTTTTGTTAATCGACGACACGTGGACACTTTCACCCTTTGTAGCCTCGAATTTCGCAATTCATCCTCCATAAAAAGGGTGAGCCCCAAAAAATGGCCGGCACTATTCAAACCCACTTGTTGCGGTGTTTATAAGTGTCAATGGGAAGACCCTAAGTGTCAATGGGACCAAAGCCTTAAGAAATGCCTACCTGTAGATGTGACAGCGACTCGACAACCTATGAAAAATATGACCCTCTTCAAAGTAGATTGAGCGTAAATAATGAAATATCGTGTGAAATATTGAAATATAACATCCGGTATTAGGGGCTAGAGGGGCGGAAAAATAGCGCCATTTACTAGGCAAGCAAGAAAATGTAGAGATAGATGTATTTTGCACTTTTTGATGAGTCATTTTGTTAAGACTTTGGTCACATACCATAGAATAGAATAGAATACTCTTTATTAGGTACACCATAAAAATTATTGATATAAATGTAGAACCATCACCATTCTTCTTCTTTTATCGTGTACATTTAACATTAAACTGATAATTATAAGGTACGTTGACTTGAACAAAACAAATCAACATATTTGATGATTTGTCCTGCTTAAATTCTTGGTCTCTTTCCACGCTATCTATACCTATTTGCTCAATCAAATCTGTCAGCCAACTAGACGTATCTACTACAGTAATTTTAGTTATTAAATTACCCATACGTTAACGCCATGAACGTAGCCATGTCCAAGCTCTGACGTGAAAGTTTACGTGTTGATTCAATAGCTGCCCGAGTGCTCTTCATTTCCTATTTTAACTTTGAGTTGGTTTTCTCTAAATATTATGGGGGCTTTTCATGGGATAATTTTTACCTTGCGGCACTCTATAGACTACACAGTGTGTGCAGTCAATTGAGTAAACAGTAAACTGTACAAATCTAATTTTTAAATTAAAAATATCGATTTGAATAGTTCAAAATTCTTTTATGGAAAAGACTGATGTTCTGATTCTTTCATGTGGCGAGCGATTGCCTATGACTGACCATTTACACGGTCAGTTTTAGTGACCCGCCGTTCGATGAAAAGCAGACTAGCGGTCTGCTTCGACGCTAGTGATTTTATTCACTTTTCACTTGTTCGATTTTTATAGTACAGCTAAAATCGCCCGTGTAACATAACTTGAAGGCATTTCTTGTTACGCCTACACAAAATCAAAATACATGAATGGCATGTTCATAGCCGAAGGCTTCCTATTCAATCGAATTGGGTTCACAATAATAATTATTACCCGAAATTCCTTATACTCAGTTATTTGGAAGTAGGTACGATAAACGGTCGGATCTCCGGCACTCGTAATCACATTATTTGCCTTTACTTATTAAATTATGTTCCAACGTACAATAGAGTATTCGAGGCTCATGATATTTCATTGAGGATAAAATATTACATTTTTCTATTTTTCGTGGAAAATTCTACCAATATTATGAACACTTAATAAAATCTTCATATTACAGCACATTATTATATAAATACTTCGCTTCAAAAATAAATATTATGATCTGTATTTTTACGAAAACTTCTTTTCGTAGATATTTCAATAAAATGTACGCTGGCCTTTCGAAGTTCCCCAAAATATTGTATTAAGTCTGCGAATTGTTGACATGAATGAAAGAAAAAATACTTTTTCTCTATAGTTCTTCAGTTTATTTATGACCTTTTAAAACGTAATAAAAACCAATTTGCAAAAGTAGACCCTTGCAAACGGACAACCGTTATCGATCATATTTATCGTAATGTTTTTTTTTTTAAATTAACAACAATAAATATGTGTGTAAAACATTCTGGCATTCAATGATACGCAGTTTATTGGCAACACTGGCCAATATATCACGGGAAGACCCATTCCATTTATGTTTCAGATACTGACAGTCATGAATTAAGCGTTGATTTTTATTCGCGTATTTAAAAGCAATTTTACAACATTTTGAACTGAAAAACGTTTTGATTTTTTTCTGTTGCTACGTTAAATGCATTTTGTATGTAGGCTGCAAAACTTTGAAATAGATTTTTTAGTTTTGTTTCCGTCAATACTTCGTTTTTTGCTATTGAAAAATTCCAATAGATCAATTAGGTTTGGTTTAGGGTAGGTAGTTCAAATGTGGGTACGTAGGTACCCTATTTATACTAAGCTGAGGCCGCTTTGGCATTATAATCATTGTTTTCCGTTTTATAGTTTTAAGGTGTATTTTTGTTGCCGTAATGGCAACAAACGCATTTCTTTTTTCTTTCTATGAACCAGTTCATCACACACCTTCCGCAATACAGCGGTGATGTAAAGTAATGCCACCTTCTAATAAAACAGTCATAGGATTGTCTGTGTATCCGATGCTGTGTTAATTTGACAGACTTCCATCACCTCAACTTCAGATTAACAAACCTAACTTCCCTTCATTTGCATCCGAATGTGTAATATATCAACTCAACCACGTCGCACACACCATAGACAGAGCAAATTGAATTTGCACCTAGCGTGTAACGCATAACTTGCAAATTCATTGAATAACACCGGTTTGATTTGATTTTACATGCAAAGCTTTGTAGGCCAGTGTTTATGATTCAAAGCTGGATGCTAAACAGTGTACGAATCGGTTGAATAGTACAAATGTTTCATCAGCTGGTTTGAAATTATGCATGAAGTGGTTATAGTTTAAATATGCATTCTTTTGTATGACGAGTTAAGTACGTTGCCGTTTCTAACATCAAAAAATTCTAATGGCTGTACTTATTAAATAAATCCAACTTACAAATCTTGCAAACAGCTCAAAATAAAATTAAGTTCTTTTTAAATACAACTACCGAAAACCTACAGTAAAACTTTACAATGACACAAAGCTCATGAATATTTCACAGATGTATAGGTAAGACAATTTTTTAAACAAAAATATACACACACAAATAACTCTTACAAAACAATCATTAAAAAAAAACAGATACAGAACTAGACAAGCAAATGACGTAGCGTTGCGGGCGCCTAGAACAACCTACGGCAGGAGTACTATTCTGTATGAAGGAGCACAGTTTTTATTTTTTATTTTTTTTTAATTTTTTTTTTTTGGATGGGAAATCATCAAATGACGTCTCCCGCTCTGGGCGGAGCGGAAGGGCGTGTCAGACTCTTACTGACTAAAACCCACCCGTGTTCCTTCAGTTGCCTGTGCGCCAGGGCCACGGTAACTCTTTCGAACAATCCGCGACCCCGGCAGGCATCGGTCCTATCGGACTCCGTCAATGGTGCTGACATCTCTTTGAGGCGCGCGTGAAACACGACGCGCCGTCGACCCGGGCCTGGTCCTTACCGGACGGCGAGCTGCCCATTGCTCGCCGTCCGCAAGCCCGCGCCTACGGTGGCCGGGAGTCGCCAATCGACTCCCGACGCCCAGGGTGTCTCCTCCTCCTGCGGCGGCTAGGGGCGCGAGGGCGTAGAGATTGCCTCTCCCTCTCGCGCTCCGCCTCCTCCTTCGCGAGCATTACTGCTTCGCAGAAGGAGGTGACGGCTTCCCATTCCCTCTCGCTCCGTACCATGGCCTGAACCAGGGCCGGACGCGAGAGGTCGCCGCCGCCGATCGCCGCCACAAGGACACGGCGGTGCTCCGCCCAAGCCGGGCAGACCTCCACCGTATGCTCCACCGTGTCCTCCGGTCGATCCACACAATGGTAACACCCGGGCGTTTCCTCCCGCCTTATCCGAAACAGGAACCTCCCGAAACAGCCATGTCCGGTGAGGACCTGCGTCAGGCGGAAGGTGAGGACGCCGTGGCGCCTCTCAAGCCACTCCTCAAAGAGGGGTCTTACCGCCGCAATTGTGGCGTGCCCTGCGCTGGGTTGCGACAGTCGCACTCTCCATGCCGCCATGAGATCCCGCCGGAGCTCTGTCCGCTGTGCCGTGATTTCTCGCGGCAGCGGAGTTACGCCCCGGCGTTTCGCCTCCTCGCGCCACTCCCAAACGTGCGCGAGGACCTTTGCCTCCAGATCCCACGGCGGCAATCCGGCAAGGAGGCTCGCCGCCTCGCAGGGGACCGTGCGGTATCCCCGTACCATCCGGATGGCCATGACCCTTTGGGACGCTTTCAACTGGCGGGCTGGCCGGAGCCTTAGCGAACGCGCCCACACCGGTGCCCCGTAAAGGGCCATGGACCGCACGACCCCCGCGTAGAGCCTCCGGCAGGAGGCGTTTGGCCCCCCCAGATTGGGCAAGAGCCGCTTCAAAGCAGCCCCGGCCCGCTGCAGTCTGGGAGCCAAACGTCGGAAGTGCTCGACGAAGTTCCACCGGCTGTCGAGGACGAGTCCCAGGTACTTCATCGTCGACTCGACGCCGATGTGAACCCCTCCTACCGTTATTTGGGAACCCGACAGTGGCGCGTTCCGAGGACCATGAAAACACATGGCCTCGGACTAAAACACATGGCCTCGGACTAGCACAGCTTTACAACAAATTGCCTCGGAATGTAAAAGATCAAAAATCCATGTATAATTTTTTTTTAATCTCAGGCGAAACATATTTCAGCGGATTTAAAATTTTAAGCTATCTTCTAGTACTGTACTAATCTAACCTATTTTTGTTGTGTCGTCGCCAAATGTATTTTCGTTAAAAATAAGGCTTTTCTCATATAAGTGAATGTAATTCTTTTTGAGAAATAAATTCTTAAACCATTTTTTACTATAAAAATCTATAGGGACTATTTCTGCACTAATATTTGCGTTTCATAGAAAAGCGGTGGCCGTCATAAAACGGCCGCAGTGACCGCTGTTATGAAAATGATGGCAGCGGGAATTGACTTAAAGGTGTCAAAAATGCTCTCTAGGAAAACACACCAACTTAATTTTAGCCAGCGGGCCATAATATCTAAGTAGATATGTAGCGGCATCTACAACGCCACATGCGAGCTACGGGTCACACTGACGTCACGCAAAGTTCTGCATCGCGCAAGCAGAGTTTACTGCGCCACTAGGATATACACAACGTCCTGACACTCGTCGTCGGGCAATTGCCCACCAGACACGACACCCGTCTGGTCGAAGATCCTCCCTTTTCTATGGAAGTATGAGTGAAGAACCTTTACACCCCATACCTCTATAGATATTTAGTTAATAAAACAGAGTTATACAAAAGGAGGTATGAGTAAACTTTTACACCTCATACCTCTATAGATATTTAGATAGTAAAACAGAGTTATACTAAGCCAAAAACTACTCGCACTTTCAAAAAACAAATTGAAAACTTTGTGCCCAGAATAAAAAAGTTGCTCCCATAACGACTTTATTCAAAACAAAAATAAAAACGTAACCAGCTTTGGTATGTAGTTACGAACTCAAACTCGGACGGGCCCGTTTCTGCTTGAAAATAAATACGAAACATCTTTTTTGTATGTTTTTCGCGGGAGTAAACGGATGAAGCCGGTTTGGTTCGGTTTGGCTAGAAAATATTAACAACTTCGATACTGACTTTGTTGTGGATTAAATAAATGGAGCTTGTTTAAAAAAGTAAGTTTTCCTTAGCCCTAAAATATCCTGTATCGTAGATGTATTTACAGTTCCACATAGACATGAACAAAATTTGCACGAATTTTAGGACACATAGGCTCAAGAATATAATAATTATTTACGTAAAGCTTCTTTTTGGGCACTTATTATTTTGTGGAAATAACAGATTTAAAAAAAACTGTCCCTTTATTCAGTAAACCAAACTTAGATTACGCTAAATTCCAGAGGTGGAATTTTTCTAGACCATAAACAAGCGCCATTTTTATAAACCAATCAACCGAGCTAAAAAATTTGCACTCTACGACAAACTCAATTAAACTTTTCACATTGTAGACCATCACTCAAACCGTTGTTCGTTGACCAAAAATCAACCGGGAGCTCTAAACGTGAGTAATGACTCGAATGAATGATATGCAGGCGACGATAGGCCGCGATCGGGTAGATTACTCCGCCTTCTACATATGATGGAGTGCAAATGTATTAGTCACCCATGCAACTGGTATCCAAATCGAATGATTGAGCATCTATTGATGAGGATAAGTATTGATAGTGGTGGGCAGTTCCTTTTACTTGGCTTTTGGTAATAGCTTGTTAGATATATATATCAAACACTCTGTTATAGTCTGTCGGTGGAAACAGGCCTACTAACTGGGTCTTATTTAACATAATTGAAACGTAATTTTTAAAAACATAGGTGCTTGTAACATTTCCATTGTCAGGTGCTGTTTCATAAAGCAGAAAATTATTAAAATAACTTACAAAATTGTCGGATTATCCTGTGTCACCTATTGCTTTTTGGGTTTATTATAATATAAGCCCTTGGATAACTTATAGGTAATAGATAGCAAGCTACGTAATACTTTCACAGACGATTGCCCCTAAACTTAATGGAGATCTGACACAAGTTTTATACAAAGAGTATAATTATTATTATACGGAAAGACTTACGTGAATTTTATCGAGGTCGGCTGATTAGTTCCGACTGAAGTAGTTACTTCGGCCCGCAACTTAGCCGCGCCGGGACCAACTCCTGATTATAGGCTTCGATTGAGTAAAAATCTAGTTAAGAAACCCCGATAAATCCTCATGACTAAAGCCGTCCATTTTCTTAAATTAAATGTCACTCACGAAGGCAGATTTATTGTGTGAAAGAAGGGTCGTAGGACACTCGCATAAAAAGTTTCTATTCAAAAAATTTCCTTTATTTGCTGATGTATCAATCGTCGAGTCATCATCTGCCTAGCTTTTTCCAAACTATGTTTGGGTCAGCTTTCAGTCTAACCGGATGCACCTGAATATCTTTATCTTACATGGAGCGACTGCCTATCTGACCACCACAACCTGGTTACTGGGCAATACGATACCCCTTGGTATAACTGGCCATCAGACCTTAGGGTTTTTGACTACCCATAACAACTTTCAAAGATCTACAAATGAGAGCCGAGACCAACGGTTTAACGTGCTTTCTGAGGCACTAAACGGTCTCGATATGTATTGAATGGTCATCCATCCACAGACCGGCCTCGGCAAGCGTAGCTTAACCTTCGATCGACCAGTGCAGCTGTTATTATTTAGCTACGAGTCCCTCCCCTCTCAATCTCCTCTTTATCAATCGTCGAGTACCTAACATAAAACTCGAGGACATTAAAATTTCATAAATTTAACTAAGTTTTCATAAATCCTGGAGATTCAAATATCCTGAAAGCTGTAGCGGCAGACACTTCCTCTGCAATAATATGGCAATTTGTGAGAAGACTTATACCCTAGTGTCCAGATCTCGTTGTCTAGTTGATGGGTGGTCTTCTCATGAATTCATCTTTAGTTTAAGTTACTAACAATAGTGTTTTAAGTCGAAACCTGTTACTAACAATTTATGGATCTTTTTAGTTGTCCGAAATAAAATGATTTATTATTATATTATTATTATTACTATAAAGTCAATTCTTTACAGATAAGCCAGTATGTCTGGCAAATGCAGTAGCAATAGTAGGCGCTGCTATCAATGAACCAACCAAAGTAACCTGCGAGGTGGATGCCTTCCCACCACCCGAGAACTTCCAATGGACTCTCAATAATTCCATGGGAACTTCTGAAATTGAGCCGGTGAGTACAGCAAAGTTTATTATGGACGTCAATGTGCATTGTACAGCAGGCGGCACATCAGTAGTAACAGAACCGGTCTAAGCTGGCCTCGTTATTCCGTACAACGCTAGGCTAGCTCAAGGTTAAAGTATTACCACCGACGTGGGGTCAACTGTACACTAAACGGAATAATTGATGTTTCGGTACTCGAAATTATGTAAGCGTTTTATAGTTTGAGAAGTTAAGGTCTCAACCGGAATGGTAATATTAGCATGAACTAACTTGTGCAGCGAAGTAATGTATTGCAAGTTATAAATAGATTAAATTAGTTTTGCAGTGGCAGTACCTACTGCAACAAAGTCTGTATGTTTTAAGTCGTCTCGTGTGTTTTTTATGTAAAACAATGGCCTGGCTAACACTTCTAAAACTTTTGGAGTCATTTTATAAAACATTGAGTTAGAAATAATAGAACTTACTTCTAAGTAGGTACTACCTATTGCAATCTATCAGATTTAATGACATAAAGATATTAATTAAAAGTTTTTAAGCTATTGCATAGCTTTTATCGCGGGCTTTGAGCGCGGCCACCGAATCAAGAAATTCCGTAACGAAAATAAAAACAACACCCCCCACTCCGCCTACCATGTAGCTCGGCCGAGCGTTCGCTTAACGTGTATGTATATGGTAGGACTGTACTTGAATTAATATCAAAGAAAAAAAAACTGCATAAATAAAAAATAAATAAATAATTATAATTGCATAAGTTGATAAAAACTGCTATGCAATAGCTTTACCGCGGCAGTCCCCGAGTGCCACACGTGTTTTTTTTTAGTATCTATAGTAAGATGCACCTCACAGAATAGACTCAATATTGAATAAAGGTCTCCATTTTACAGTTACAGTTACTGTACACGATTCCATTTTGTTTCTCCCGTTGTTCTGTCGTTACAAACATCCCCTTTTATAAATACACGTACGATCCTTGTCATTCTCTTTTATGGACATGCCAACAACGCTCGTCATGAATAATCCTTTGGTTTATGGAAACATTTTTTTCAAATATTTTCCACGGGTTTCGCCTTTTTGCGGGATTACAGAACGGGTCATAAGTGTTCCTAAGGGAGTTAAACGAATTCATGTGTTGGCAACTTATAATTTCGATTTGAATGGCAGTTTTATTACATTAGCATTTTTATTTATAAGAGTACTAGCTTTTGCCCGCGGCTTCGCTCGCGTTAATTTAGAATTTGACAATCAATTCGGGTTGTTCAGGGAATTATAGTTAGGAGGATGAAAAACCGGTCTATCGACACTCTAGACTCACAAAATGTATTAAGTACTTAAATAAAAATAAAACTCTTAACACACTACTAAAGTTTCTACAATAATATATATTCAATCATGATTCGAAAGACACGTGGCGCCATCTATTATCATAAAAACGTTATTGTTGTTTTCCTCGGGAACAGTACTTTTTTTCGGGATGAAAGATGCCCTATGTCCGTTTCTGTACACCTGACAACGTGTATGCAAAATTTCAGGATAATCGGTTCAGTGATTTAAACGTGAAAAGGTAACAAACAAACTTACTTTCACATTTATAATATTAGTTAGGAAGGATAGGAAGTTAGGATTACTTTTTGGGAATTAAAACTACATTTTTGTCATTGAAGATAGTGTCGTCGTGAGGGTTCTGAGTATTAATGCGGATAGCTATAAGAGTAGGGGAAGACCAAAAAAACGATGGATGGACTGTGTGAAAGATGATATGGTTAGAAAGAGGGTGACTATTCAGATAATTAATCTGTTATTAATTATCTGAATAGTCGTGTAGTAGTGTTAGTCTGAATAGTAGTAGTTCTCTGTTAGAAGAATTAAGAAATAAGAAATGCTGCACCCACCCCAAATAAATTGGGAATAAGAGACAGCTGATGATGAGCAAAATTTTTGTCCAACAGGAGAAATTCATTTTGAATGGAGTTGGGAAATCGGTGTTGTTTTACACTCCAGCATCAGAGAAAGACTACGGGTCTTTAGCGTGCCGAGCTACCAACCTCGCTGGTCAGCAGGTGGAACCCTGTCGGTACTCCTTACTACCAGCTGTGAGGCCGGATCCATTGGCCAACTGTTCAGCTGTTAATCTTACTGATGATTCGGTGGCAATAAGATGTGATTCTGGTAAGTTCCTTTAAAAATAATATGAAGACCTAGTAGCTGGTTTAAAAACAACCATGCCGGTTGTTTCAATCTTCCAGTAAACATAACGTTTTTGCGTTTTTCTGAAGAGCCATAAGATTTAATGGAAGAGGAAATCGAGTTATTCGAATCATCTGAGCTACAAATTGGCGAGAAAATAAAGAGTCTATGTTATCTGTTTCATTTCCAGTTTTATTGTGACTTCGTTATAATGTTCTTTACAATGTAGTAATACAATAACCAGCATCTTTTTTTTTCTTATTTCTAGACACGATAATCCAAGCGAGATTTACAGGGCGAATTTACGAATGGAATTGTACATGATCAGCACCATTTAAACCGCATTCGGGAGCTGTCACTATCCACAACAATGATTACTCTAACAGCTCTAAAATGTAGTGATTACGTATGGTTTCAAAGGGCACAGCTTTTAGTCAACCCTGCAAGCCAACAAGCGCAAAATATGCCAATATTCATACCAAAAGTACAAGTTTAAAAAGTATCGTTATTTTCGAACCTTTGGGTTTAAACTGGCCATAAGCTGTCAGACAGCTTTTAACAAGTCAACGCGGAAAATTCTCGCTATGAGCATACAGCACCATTCGTTGGTTCCCAATGAAAAAATCGATATCTCTATATTTTTGCGAAAATTATAGCTAGATTATTTTTGTGGCTCGTTTTATTTACGTGTGTCGATTAATACTAATTGCAATAGTGATCCCTGGATAAACTTGTTAGAGCCCTCATTACTTCGATGCGAAAAAGAGATGGTGTTATTCGTGCTGTATAGCTTCATCTCCCTCTCGTACTAATGAATATAATCCATTTTTAAGGTTACGACGGTGGTCTTCAAACATCATACTTCGTTGAAGTATGGGAATCTAAGAATTTAGTAGCAAATGTGTCCACTGCACTACCAGCATGGATACTGCGAAGTCTTGGCTCAGGGAAGAGTCTAAAACTGGTGTTCTTTGCGGCTAATGCCAGGGGAAGATCGGAGACTGTTGTCATGAGGATTAATACCTTGACACGACTTGCTTTACATACAGGTATGTACCGAGTTCCTTCGTTTTATATTACGAAGAGGGTGAAAACAAAAAGTTTGCAGTTTCATGTAAATATCGGCCTTATTCTTAGCTTAGACTATTTAGTGTACGTAGATAAGACTTGTTGATTTAAAAATGACGTAGCTACAGATTTTTGCCAAATGTGTTTTCATACTCAAAATTGTTTACAGACCTACTAGTAGAAAATACAATCATGATTTAACTGCAAAGCAAAATCCATCATTTTAACACTGAATCGTGCAATGTTATGGACTTTCTTGAAACAAACGAAAAGCGTTAATTAAGTTGTTAGGAGTTACATCCTCAATTATTCATTTCTGAATACAAAACCATTGTTTTCGTTCTATTTCCTTTTGAGTTTCAGTTCCTTTCGATTAGAAAACCGAATATTCACAATCGTATAAAGAATCGCATAGTGCTGGTGTTCAATACTAAATTGGCTGACGACCTAGATTTTTTCTAAATTCTATCAACCGTCAAATTCGATTGACAACTAGGCGTAATTGGTAGATCTCATTTTAAACTTTGAAGTTTGAAACTTTAACATTGTCATGTTAATTGAATTTATTAATCCTGTATCCTAACTAACTTACCTAAAAAATATATTCTGTAAGCCTTTTTCCAATAGAATGAATAAAAACTGACTAAAAAAGAATAAGTTTTAACGCTTAGTTCTTAATACAATTTCATTTGATGTTTTTGATGGAAATAGGCACCCCATGTTTTATCTCAATAATTGAATTTAAACCGCTTGCGGACTTATCAAATTATTTTCTATAGACAAATAAAATCGATTTTCTTTTTATGTTTTTATACATTTGTACAACGGTACATGGATCTTTTGGCGCGTGGCCAAAATTGGAACTCACGGCGCCATCTTGTTTTTCAATACAATTTATGTGACAATTTCACAAATGTTAACCAACAAAGCCCCCATGTCAATGTCATAAATAGGCCAAAAGATCCTTGAAGCACTCAGAAATGAAAAGCTATGTAGTCTAGTTCTAACGATATTTTTTTATCAACAGAAGCTAAATCCGGCAAAGCAGTGGGTGTAGATGCCAGTTGGGCTTTAGGAGTGATTGCTGGTATCTCCGGGACCCTGGTTGCAATCGTGGTGATTGCTCTTCTGGCTAGAAGAAGACAGCATCCTCCTATGCAGTATGAAGGTAAAGAATCTGACACATTTATTAGTAAGCTGGGAGACAATACAGCAATGGAGTATTTGACTACTATCAAAAATATACATTAATTAATACTTGTTTTAACGATGTTACTAAAAAAATAGATATGCAAAAAAATTAGAATAACATTGGTGGAAAAATGGAGAAGTTACCCACTTTTGAAATTATTCTTCTATCCTAGTCACGCAAAACGATCCTTGTACTGAATGGGGCAAAGTTACTATGGCGTTCCTGTGTTGTGACGTCAGATGCTAATAATGCTGTCTCTGTCTAGCATAGACTTTAAAATGCATAGAATTTCGCCATTTTTTGAGACATATTTTAACTTTTTTTTACCGTTGCTTATTATTTTTCTAGGTTTCGAACCATTAAATAAAAAAATATAGTCGAATAGTTTATTGTTAAAATATTACTACTTTTATTAGAAGGTTGCTTAGCTTGCGATAAACAACTTTTCCCTCGATTGCATGGATAAATTAAATGCCATAATGACCCTAGGAAATTGCTGCAATTAGTAACTATTGGTGCAAAAATGGAAACGAAATGGGCAAAACCACAATTACTTAATTACACAAAGTTATTGTATTTGAATTTTTGTGCTCAGTGAACTTCCACGAAAAAGAAAAATCTCATTATTCTAGCCTTTTTCTCTGAGTAGTAGCCTACATTTTACTAGGTAGTACAAAACGTAACGAAATATCTCGGAAAGAAATGAGAGAAAATATTAAAGCTTATGCGCTGAAACTCAAACAGTGAAAATTGAAATGCAGCGAGGCATAAAAAATATTTTACATAAAGTATGATTACTCAAATTGACAAAGGCCGATGAATCATTTATGTGTACATGATCGTAGCGTGTCCAATTTTGATAGATGCTATGAATCTACCAAATAGCAGTATTTAACCGTGCTATGGCGTGTGCAACGCCTATAACTTAGAATATAAACGACACAAGTTTGAATTTTACGGTGAAATTGTCGCCAGATAGTGCCAAAGTAATTTTCTTTAGCCATTCTCACGTAATGTGACCATAATTTAATACGTAACACCTTAAAGTAACACGTTGTGAAACCTACCAATTATAACTTGAAAGTTCCAAACAATTTTTTGTTTTTAAAGTTGGCAATTCTGGTTTATGTTATAGTGACGTGCGTAATACCTTTTTATTATCGATGTCTCGGATAAGTAATTATTTTGAGGGTAATATAAAAGCAATATAGAGGTTCGTACCTTCGGTCACAAATAAATCGAAATTGCTTCGCTGGGCAGGTTTACTGGCGAATAGCGGTGGATTCTGTCGCGTGACTGGAATTTTTGAACGCCTCGGACGGCCCGGCTGTGGGCTTCAGTGCATTTGAAATGTGATTTATGTCCTTTTGCATTTGGAATGAAATTGCAGATGTTCCATCTGTCGATGGACGGCGACGGCAACGTCTTTATTAAGTTTCCATATTATTAAATAAATTGTCTTTTAGACGTTTGGCTGTTTGCGCCACTTAATCAAACTTTTACGTAATATTTTCAAAATGGCTGTTTTGAATTTAGGATGACAGTTAATGAATTCGGTGGGCATAGTTTCCGTAAAATAAAAATGTAAAGCATTTTTGGCAATCTATGGTTGCCAGTTTTTGGTCAACTGGCGTTCATTAGAGTAATTATAATGTCAGCCACATACACATAATTATACGTGCTTAAGGGCACGTCAAACCGATCGCTGCCGTGAAGATTGTCGTACCAATAAACAAGAAATTGGTATCCAATGAGCCTGATAGTCTATTTAACTGAAGGATATTGGTATACTTTAATAATTTGGTTTAGATATTGATCTTCGGAAAATACTGATAGTCAGCCGGAATTGATTAAACTTAAAGATTCTTCTAGAGGCTTCCAAGTTAAGAAAAAGGCTTTTAAGTCAGATCAACTTTCGAAGTTTGTTAAAGTTTGTAGAAAAACCCTTATCTGGATAAAAAAGAGATAAGCTTTAGTTAAAAAATTGCTGTAAAATACAGACAATAACCCGTGTGTTACCTTAAGTAATACAAAACACACTACCCGGTACTTCAACAGAATATCCTATCATACAAAATTGAAACGCTGACACTACTTCGGAGTATAAACTCAGCATATCCCCTTTACAAACACGCGTAGAATGGCAACCTTGACTATGGCAACACAGAGCGGCAACGTGTTATGTGAACAAATATTCTAACCGCTCCGTCAACAGTCGCGCAGTGACGAACAGACGGTTCTAAGATGGTTAGAATGTCATGCAACCACTTCGTTCATACCGTTAGTAATATTATTAATGGAGACAAACACGAGACAAGGAAGGTTTGCCGGTAAATAACATTGACATGACGCGTAATGTCATTTTCATAAAGTGAATCTTAGTGACGTGTTTGGTTTTGAATGTTTCTGTTCAGATAACGGAAACAGGGTTGGAGTTTGAATAACAGTTGCTAGGAAAGGAAAAATAAATCCTAGAGCTATTCTGTAAAAAACAACTATAAGTCCATTTGTTTATATAGTGAATCTGAGAAAAAAAATCGTATCTAGAGTGTAAGCGACAGTGAGGATGTTCTGAATCATATCCTACTCCTATCCTGACCTATATAAAGATAAATCTTCAATGAATTTTATTGTCAACACAGGTTGGCTAAGGTTTTATTCGTAAAAATAGACTTGACGATCACAATAGGCTTTCAGAGGATAATAACGGGTGTAAAAAGACACTTAACGAAGCCGAGAGTCACTTGTATTCCTCGTCATTGTGATATTTTTTATTGTACTGGACTATACCTGTGAACTTTCTGGTTACGGAGTATTGAAGGTCAAATTTCCAACTTTTACTGACGGTTTTTTTAATGTTATAACACAACTTTAAATATCCCCACGACTCCTGTACCGTTGCATGCACCCCTGAGCACAATATTTTGCGTGTATTACATTGCGCTATACCACAAACTGCAACTTACCACACCAAAAATAAAAGTCGTTTCCCAGCAATTATTTTCGTGCAATATTACTTAGTTTAATGTACAGAATGCGTAGATGACGGCTATGTGATGGGGCTTTTGACACCCTGTATGGAACTGCTGCCGTACCATCATTGTATTATTATCAGTAGTCAAAACTACTAAAAATGTTCTCAAAAAACTTATTCCACTTATAGAATTAACGTCCTCATAAATCGATACGCACAGAATAGGTACCCACTTATTAACATTCGATTTTCACAACCTACTTTTGCAATAATCAGAATGATTTATTCTTTTCCTTGCCTCTGGCCATTAAGATTTAGTACAGCTGCTATTGTTAGAATTCGCAAGCATGAAAAGTTATGTTCCAAAAACTTTGTAAGCAACAAACGTTTTCACAGAAATAATAGCCTTTTAGAAATATGGTGCAATAAAAACATTTACTTATATCGAGAAAAACATTCGTTGTGCCAGCCCAGTGCCAGGTAAATTTAGGACCTGAGTTGTAAATGTCGTGTCAGACAATCGTATCGCTATATCGACACTGAAATCATCGATATCGATTCAACTTTTGTTGTTCACTATACTACATTAAAAATGAATGAAAATGAGCCCTAATTTAGGCAGCCTACCTAACTACTAAACTACTTTAAGGTTATTTACCAGTAAAGTTATTCAAAATCAAAATATTTTATTTCACATAAACCTACTTGGGCACTTATGAAACGTCAGAAGCTAAGTGCACGGTTCCAATTGGTTGTTTCCTATGGAAAAGAGCCGGCAAGAAACTCCACGGTTATTCCTTTAAACATAAGGGGCTTTTAGCACGGTTGGCGCAGTGGTTAAGCGATTGACTGCTGCGCTGCGTGTCGCGGGTTCGATTCCCGCACGGAACAAATATTTGTATGACCTACAAGTAGTTGTTCCGGGTCTGGCTGTTTGTGAATGTGAGTTTAAATGTTTGTAAACGCACCCACAATACAGGAGAAATTCCTAGTGTGGAGCAATGTTTTAAAAAAAAAAAAAAAAAAACATTGTTTCAAATTACAGTGTTGATAGGTATGGGAGGACAGTGTAGGCCTATCAACCAGTAACAGGCACTCAACAAAATATAAAAAGGTCTACAAATCTACAGTCTACAAGTTAGGCCTACAACGTTGTCACATTCACAAAATATAGAAGAATCTATATAAAAATGAAAGCCTATTTAAACCAAATGACATGATTGCAATTACAACTGTAACAAATCTGAACGAAAGTCCTGTTTACAAAAGCCATAAGTAAAGAGTTGAAATAAGAATTGGAGGTATATAATGTCAAATAATGAGAAGATTATGTCAAAGAAGAAAGTAAAAAAGAAAAAATAAGAAAATAATATCATATAGCAGTATAACATGCTATGCCTTTATAGTGCTGTCCCAATCTTCCTTATTTTGCTCCAAATGGGTAGATCTCAAGCGCTTGCAATTCGTACACGTCAAAAGATTCTATCCAGCTTTGAGTTGATAGACTTGCAATCTATCCTATGAACTCCGTACCGTATTACCGCTTGACCCCAACTTTACCTCACCCTCTATGCTCAAACATCACAAAAGACGAAGCAAACTAAAACCCCTACACTACCAAGTCTTCACATAATAAAGAATGATGGATGTTTGCTTCAAATTCAATATTTTTAAACAAATTTCACGTTCACAGTTCACCTTTGGACGTGCGATGTATACTGTATAATTTATTTTACCTTATTTTTAGCTCCTATGCAGACGGTGAAGGCTTACAAAGGCGCTATACAAAGCACCAACCATTCTCCGGTTCAACCTGACGATAAAAATCCTGATGTGGTGCCTCTGGGTAAAGGTAATATTGGTAGTTTGATTTTTATTTATCACAGAATGTTTTGTTCAGTGCAAGTCTTTGCTTTATGCTTGGCATGTTACTAAACAAACGCAGTCACTGTTCAGAATTATGTTTCTTCATTTTATTATTTCATCGATGTTTACTTTCAAGTGTACGCAGCTACATCAAAAGAAAAGTTTTAATGAAATTTTTAAGTTAAGATTGATCGCTGACCAGTTAACTAAATAAATTATTTCTTTTCATATTCTTTTTCTTCTAATGTTACTCACTTAAAGTGCATTTTAAAACTTTTGTAATTTGGATTGATCAATCTTTTTTTTCTCGCTAGATTTCAACAGTGCAAGGGATTTAGAGCGGCCCCCGGAGCCACCACCTTATGGGGCAGTCATGTCGCCTCCTGTGGGGTCATCAAGGAGCTCTAATAGTCTCCATCATCAAGACGTGAGGCCTGTCACACCGCACACACCGATCACTCCTGCTTCTGATGGCCATGTAAGTTTATAATGATTGAAAGATTAACTCAGGGTGGCAGGGACATCCTGTTACCATGGATTCAGTACATGGGTCAGGACCCACATGCGTTGAAATTTTTCGTCGATTATTAGTAGTGTTTTATCCAAATATATATTAAAGCCAACTTGCACCACTAATCACTAAACACACATACATGCTATCAGACTGACGATGGATGTATTCCTGAAACAGATTTGAATGTACTCGAATTGCAACGCTTATGTGATTTAACTAGCCAAATCGGATCACAAGCACCCACGAATCTGTGTTCAGCGTTGAAGTTAATAAATGTTTCATTGAGTTTGGGTTCTGTAAGGGTTCACCAACGTGAATTTTAGTATCTAATACATGTAGGTAAACCTTTACTAAAAGAGTATTAATTTCATTTCATTTAATATAAAGTCTGTTAGCTATTTTTGTTTCTACTTATTAATGAGTAATCTCTGCCTTTGGAAGTTTAAAACCCTAATTAGTGGCAAGTTGTTATACATATAAAATATAAAATGAGTATAATTTTCAATTTTCTGTTGATCCAGCTAAGTTGGTAGAACGTAAAGATTGTTGTGTCAGCGAATTATTATTGGGGTTTGTTAGAAAATCCCTTGCTTTTCCATGACGTCACTTTTTTCGTTATTATTATTGTAGTCTTCTATGAATGTATATGGGTTGCATATACAAGGTCTGGCCGTACGACCCGTCAAGCTGCTTGCTATGAAAATATACTGATATGGTCTGTTTGTCACTGCATCTAAAAATTAATATCCTGTGGGGTTAACCCTGTCGCTAGATGTCACTCAAAATCTTTGATAGGAGATTCGAATCCAGTCTTTGATGTGCGGCCTGCGGCGTACTGCAAGATTTATGATGACCAGATATCGGATATTCGAATGCATATTTACCGAAAGTTATTTTTTTCGTTATGAAAATATAGAAGCGGCTTCTTAAAATATTTTTCTTTTTGTAAGAAAATTAGAGGCGTAATATTTATTTAAAATTAATATTTAACCCCCGATGCAAATATGTATATGTAGGGTGTAAGAGGAGGGTGGTGTGTGTTAGTTACAGCAAAAAGAAAAACATTATTTAAAATATATATTTTTTATCTAATTAAACCTGACTGAATCAATACCTTTCGATCGCTATGATTTGGTCCGGTTTTGTCACTGAAATCTGACACTAGCGGATTTCTTTCTATACAAAATCGCATTCCATATTTGCCAACATCTCATCTTTAGGTAAATATGCATCCGAATATCCGATCTCTGATGATGACGTTTAAGGAAGACTTCACACAATTTCATTTTTCGTAGTCTAAGCTAAAATTATATCCTTATAACCCAGAGCATCGGAACCTTGGCAGAAGATCGTCGAAGCGTGACGAGTGGTACATTCTCTAGGCGGAGAGAGGTGGTGACGACCAGAACGCCACTATTAGCGAATGCGAGAGAAAGTTGTGTCTAGTCTAAAACTACTATTTTAGTACGAATTTGAGCCAAAGGGATCATGTTACACGTTTTTTTTTCTAGAATATTTTTTTACTATCTAGGATTAGGTCTGTGATACGGCTTAACGTGTGTTTTGGAGGGTTGTTGACAAAAATTTTGTATTCCGATTTTTGTGTTTAAAATGTTTTTTGGTTAGGAAATCTTAACTTTGAATAATTTTACCAATAACTTTGACATTATTCAATGGATTTTTATGGAAATATACTAATCACTTCTATAATTTAAGTATTTTTTCAAGACTTTTTCTCAAAGATATGACGATCGATATTTTTGTATATATACATCGAAGTAAATCGTGAAAGACTGTTAACACATAATCCCTTTGACTCAAACACAAATGTAAATTAGGTAAAATGTTTGTTTTATAGTCAATATTCACTTTCAAAAAGAGATATATCAATCTAAGTAAATAAAAATGTAATTAATGTTCTGGAAACTGGCACTATTCTTTAATAGGCTATACATACTAATGATCAGATG
Organism: Dryobotodes eremita; assembly: GCA_917490735.1. Classification (NCBI taxonomy): domain Eukaryota; kingdom Metazoa; phylum Arthropoda; class Insecta; order Lepidoptera; family Noctuidae; genus Dryobotodes; species Dryobotodes eremita. Next base: position 2,024,187 of record OU823252.1, on the reverse strand, counting down.
GTATACATTATAAATTATGTACATATACTTCACTCAGGATATGTTTTATTCCTTCGTAATAGATTCTTAAACCTATTGAATGTCTATGGTTATGTAAGTTTATCTACCTACACCTATGATTGCTTGTTCGTTATTTTGACCTATCAGGTCTTAGCCTCTGAAAGCCTGATTAAGATGTAAGAGGAACTAAAGGCTAACAACGTGATTGACCTGTCAACGACAACGATGATGGAACAGTCAAAAGTGTATTTGATTGTCACAAGCTACCGAAAAGTTGATGACAATTTCTGTTGAAAGTCGTTGTAGAAATACGAAACGCTTTGAAAGCGATTGCTACTTGTCTAGACCCTCTGGACATAATATCTACCTTCATAATTATCTGCATGTTTAAATATGGTTAGTATGTGTCCAAAACATTGGCGTCAACTGAATTTAGACTCACTAAAAGCTTTTAAACTGATGAAGATCTATAAATAAATAGTTATTGGGGTTTCTTCTCAATCAATTAACTCAGCCTCAATAGGCCTCTCCCAGGCTACGCCACAACTATCTGTCCTTTACCTTCAACATCCAGTCTGTCCTAGCCATCTTTCTAGGGTTGTCGGTCCATCTAGCTGTGGGGCGTCCCACACTACGCTTGCCGATACGCGGTCGCCACTCCAGTATTCGAGGATTCTTGTGTCAATTTAAATTTATTTCAACGTCCTAATTGTTGTCTAACTCAAACGAGATTATCTTTAGGGAACTTACAGTATTGTACATACGTAGTGGAAAGCGCGTAGGACGATAGAACGCGATGTGATTCAACTGATAAGGTTAAAGCCCCGCATTAAGCAGTTAAGCATTCATTGGAAACAACGTTAACTCATTAAGCATCGCTAATGAGTCAATTGATTTTGTATTGTTATGGCCCTCTGGCGGGCCACCTGGGGAACTTACCATTTTAAATTTAAATTTAATTTTTTTATTAAAATTTGAAATATAAATTTAAAAATTTGAAATTTAAATTATTACTGTTATTTAAAAATATATATAATAATTTATAATATTAAAAACTTAATAAATTAATTTAAAAATAAGAAAGAAATGAATCAATTAACTGGAAACCATTGTACAACATTGTTTCCCACTTAACATTAAATGAAGCTGACAACAATGTTGGCAAATATATGTTTACAGTTATTATAGCGTGTCGCTCTTCTCATGCCCAAGGTTGTGGGTCCAAATTCGGGCAATTACCAATGCCACTATTTCAATTCAAATGTACTTTCGAGTTTATCTTGGACATTGCTGAAATCGGTGAAGGAAAACATCGTGGGAGAACTTCGACTAATAATTTATATACGTCTGAAATCGCAAACATGCCATAAGCAAGCGTAGTGATCAATGCTCATGCTTTCTTTTTCTGAGAAGCGGCTTCTGCCCTGCAGTGGGCTAAAAATAGGCTGGTATTCGAACATATTACCAGCAACATTTTCTCACAATATAAAAACATGTTGCTCAAATATTGTTGCACAACTGTAACGTTTCCCAATGATTACGTGGCGTAACTAAGTGCAAACCAAAGCTGACAGCATAACCCTAATAAAAACTGTCGTAATTTTAGTCCCTAAACGTAAGGCAGCTGTGCCAACTGTATTAAAGCCGAAGCGGCACAAGCAAACCTATCATCATTAATTTATTGGGCACGGTTCCAATTTCCGCTCATAATTTTTTAGGAAGTAATCCGATCACAGACTGTGCATCAAATTATCATGCATATTAGAATTGAAGACGGTTTCATCAGAACACACTTGCATATATTAACACTTTGAAAACTATGCATCAATTAGAAGATAAAGTCGATTCATACTAGCGCAGTGTCGAAGCGTAACGAAGCGTCAAACGTAATGCACATATTTCTATCGAGATACAAAAAGACGCGCAAACTCGCGCGCATTCCCGATTAGTGCTCATTGGCTACTGAGAAAAATAATGAAAACTCAACCAGTTTTGATACTACATTATCATATCAACATTGAACTGCTTTTAATTTTAGCCAACTAAGTATATCCAAGAGGAAGGGTTATTAAAATGCATGTAATTATTACCTACTATACCTGCTACAGCTATAGTTAAAAGTGAAAAATTAATAACAATTTGTTTTATTTTTATTTATAGTAACGCCTTAATGGTTTTAATTATTTTTTTGAATTATAAATAGAATAATAGATATTATAAAATAGTGTTTTACGAAGGAATAAAAGACATCTGAGGTGACTAGTCATATTATTATAAGAAAACTCTACATACCTACATAGTACACGTGTTCATTATTTCCGTTTTCCCTAAAACTAAGTGTCCTTCTTAAAATATGAGTAGTTTCAATTTTATTTTATTTTACGGACATTTACTTAAATGTCCCATAAAGTTCTTATATTGTTTTGTTTGACAGATATAAGAATATATATATAATTACTATTATAAGTATAAAAATTAGATTTATTTTTAGCAAATAATTGTTATTTTATAAAGAAAAATAACTCTTATTAAACATTTACTTCTGTGATTTAAACGACTGTTTACCTTACTGTTTACTTTTTTGTTATAAGTATAATTTATAATTATTTTATTGGTTTTTTTATAAATCGAAGATTTTGTACATTAAAAGTTTCAAATTGTAAATATATTTATACTTTCTGAAACTGGCTCAATAATGTTATTATAAAAAATATCATTATAAACTTTAAAATGTTGGTGAAAAGGTATACTTGTTTACGAATATGAGGTTTGTATTTATTTGTATGGAATACCCCTGTTATTGGATTTAAAACAGTTTGAATGGAAAGTAGACAATAAATTAAAAACACGCTACCGTTTTGTTTTTCATTGATTTTTAAAAGCTTTTAAGTGAACTGGGCTTTCGTCGATAGATTTCGAGGAAATATACATTGGTACACAACAGGTGGTTTTATATATTTATTTATTTAATTAACCATTCATGTACACATATATGTAAACAGACAAGAAGAAAGGAACAAAAAAATACGTACAGAGGTTAAAAAAGGCAAGGTCAAAGGTTCCGTAAAATCTAGAATTTAAATAAAACCAAAAGCACTACGTGAAATTGTTTTCTCTTTATTTAAAAAACGTTTATGTTTTTTTGGCAATTGGCAAATAAATAACAAACAAAAAAAATACTATGCTAGTAACATACTTCGCATTGAAAAAAAAATGATATTTAAAAGTTCGACACTACTTTGGTTTGTTAACGAAAAGGAAAATACTAGAATCACGTACGATCAAGAAAGTAGAATCCAAGTAAATATAACCAACTTATGAGCTGTTCGACCTTCCTAAGGATCTCAACTATATTTTCTAACGGAAGTTATTCTGCCTCAGTAAATGTCACGATACAAAATGTAAATATGTTGGGACATATGAAGAAAAAATATTTCCTCGTATCTACGTGACCAGTCACAGTTTACTTTTCAGACTATCTATGGGATAAGAGAATGATGATAATGACTGTATTTAAAATATTTTATATTTTTTTTTAATATTTGTAGTCCTCTAAATATATAATATCACAATGTTAGCGAAAACGGTAATTCCACTCAAGTTTTGTAACAAAAGTATTTTTTCGTAGCTATTGTCGTATCCTGATGATATTTTAAAAGATTACCAGGACATTTCGAGAAGATATTTAATTATTAAATTTATTAAATTGTCGAATTTATTTTGTATTTTTAATATTCATTATTTTGAATCATTTCTAAGATGTTTTTTATAACAATTATATTTTTACGAGTTTATTTTTAATATTCTAACTACATCTTGTAACTTAAATGTAATACAGTGCTTATAATATTTTTTATGTTTCTGGAATGTGTTACATTTGCTCTACGTAAAAAATTGGTTATACTTTTTTATGCAAAATATGAAATATACAGCTTTTCCTTCAAGTATGTATAAATCACACTTGAAAGTAGCTTATAAGTAAATAATTATAATTGACTTTGAATTTCTATAATAAAAATTAAATAAAAATGAATACACTGTGATGCTATAAAATTTATAACTCTCTAAATTATGAATTACATTCATAATATTTATATAAGTGTAAATAATAATAATATTAATATGAAGGTGTTGTCGGTTCTAGGGTATTATGAAAATGACCCTAATAAAATACTTTAGAAATTTTGTGTATTGTAAATAGTATTAACTTATATGTGAAGGAATATTATAAATAAAAACAATTGAATGTTAATCAAATCCGCTAGTTTATTTGCGATATTATTCTGTTTTAAAGTCGAAAGGTCATTTCTACTTTTAAATTACTTACTGTTATTTATTTATAACAAAATAACTATTAAGTTGAATGTGCAATCAGAGACAAAAGTCAATAAAATAATAATAATAAATAAGTAAAGTTTTCTGAAAAAATACAACTATTTTTTAAATAAATACTACGAATTACTAAGCTAGTTGATCCTGTGAAGTAAAAATGAAACTCATTTTACCTACCAAATTGATTTTATTATATTTTTGTCTCTGTTAGTACCAATATTTATGTATTACTAGTTAGTTAACATATCAAAAGTTTTCTATAATTCTACCCTATTTTAATGGTCTACAATATTTCAAAATGCATTTATGTTAGTAGATAGGACCCCTAGTATAACAAAGTTGTTTGATAAAATAATCAGAATTTCATAGATTCAATTTTAATAATACCTGATAAAATCATTCATGTAATGTTTTAAAACATGATAACTTGAAAACACTACTCGCAGGAAACACTGAAAATTTTAAACAATTCTGAAAGTAAAACGTGTCCACATATCAAATAAAAGTTTCATATTAAAAATTGTAATAGCTTTTTCGTTTCCTGACAACATAATGTGGTTACCAGCCACATCACTTACAGGTCGACGATATAAAGTACATTCTACTTATAAATAGGTAGGAGCTCCGCATGAATACTTGCCTCGTTTTATTCGAGTAATAAAATTCACGGCAACGCGCAATGGCCCAAAAACACAAAATATTGTGGACTATTAAAACGACATGTTGTGTCAATATATATTATTAAATATTATAAATATTAATGTTTTTATAAGTATGTTTGGTGGTACCTACAATTCTCTACAAAATAGTTAAGTTTGTATAAATGCGTATAATTTCGGTGATTTTTCAAAGACTTCTTGACATATCGTAATTATTAAGATATGTGTAATAAATACTTCTTGGAATAAATTTGCTTATCGGCAAATCAATTTTGTGTTTATATTTACCATCTCACCTCTTTCAGGAACATTAAATTGATAAGTGTTGTTAATAAACGTATTTTCTTTATTTTTTCTTTAAAGTGAAAAAAAGTGGAACAACTCACGAAAAACAAGCAAGATTATTTTCATAATACGATAAGCTACACTACTACACGATACGATTACACGGTTTTTTGCAGGTTTTCAGCTTTACATCTCTGCTGCTAAAAGTCAAAATGAATGACACCCTCTGAAGTGTAACATTATTGTTTGCTTTCACGGCCTTTTCAAAGCCCTTTGAGTTTCATGTCGCATACACGCTCACACACGTGGTATGCACCCAACGTCCTTGGAGAGTGACAAATGTGATGGGATGTGATGCGACGCTACAGCACAAAGTTTCTATTCATATCAGATAAAATCAGACTAGGTCGCATTTCAATTTATTTCACCTGATGTTAAACTATGATAGATAGAAGAAAGAAAGAAAATACGTCTATTTGCGGTAAACATAACGCAAAGAAAAAACACACAAACACAAAAAGAACGAGTTGGGTGAAAATATGCGTTGTGACGCATATGGTTGGGAAATCATCAAATGACCTCTCCCACTCTGGACGGAGCGGAAGGGCGTGTCAGACTCTTACTGACTAAAACCCACCCGTGTTCCTTCAGTTGCCTGTGCGCCAGGGCCACGGTAACTCTTTCGAACAATCCGCGACCCCGGCAGGCATCGGCCCTATCGGACCCCGTCAGTTATGCTGACATCTCTTTGAGGCGTGCGTCGAACACGACGCGCCGTCGACCCGGGCTTGGTTCTTACCGGACGGCGAGCTGCCCATTGCTCGCCGTCCGCAACCCGCGCCTACGGTGGCCGGGAGTCGGCAATCGACTCTCGACGCCCCGGGTGTCTGCGGCGACTGGGGGTGTGAGGGTGTGCAACGATTGCCTCTCCCTCACGGTGCACGCTTGCCTGACTTATACATAATGTCAGCGCTCCACATACGCGCGTGATTGACGGCGGCATGGCGCGCGGTGTCGGGGTACCGAACCGGTACGCGACGGCCGCTGCTCGCCCTCCACACCACTCAGCTCACAGACGCGCTTCACTACAGGCATTTTTTGTACTATCTTCGATATACGTTGGTCATGTTCTTTATGATGTTACACCTATTTAAATACAGTCCACTGCTTTTATTCATTATCCAAACCCAAGCTTTAATTTTTACTAGATTGATGATATGTTGTAAATTCTATTTTTTCTATTACACGGCCAAAAGGACATTGATTTGATTTGAAAAACAAATCATGAATTGGCCATGTCTTGGAATTGTTACGATGTTGCTAACAAAAGAGTCATGGAGCATGTCTTTTTTTGAAATTATTACGTAGCCTACCTACTTCAACACTGGCACTGTCAAGGCCTAACTTAAAAAGTTTTAAATCTCGACAGCCAAAATGGTCATAAGCGGTTCGTGATGACTTAAAAAATATAGATTTTAAGTACAACAGTCATCAGGGATATACCTAATTTAACATCTGTAGCGTACTAATAGTTAGTTTTCACCCAGACACAGACGCCTGTAGACATCTGCCATACCAGAAGTATCACAGGACATATTTCTTTTGCTAAGAGGTGAGGTCAAAAACAATATTAACATCACAAAACAGTTTCTCGAAATACCTTTAACCCAAGAACTAATTCCAAACAATATTTGAGGTGTATAAATTGCTCAGTTGCTCCATTCAAGCCGGTCAGCTGAGGTCATTTAGTGGATCATTTGATTTGTTCGAAGCTGTCAAGTGCGGTTAGGACGTACTGCAAGCAGGCACTCCGGCACTACGGCTCTACGGCATACTACGGCACTCTGGCAGTTATGCACTCAACGGCAACGCTTCAAGCCGTCCAATTAATCTTGCTTTAAATGACTCATTGGCTACGAATGTACTAAAGTGTACTACTGTTTCCGGTTAAGTGTCGGTTGTGTACAAAGTAAGATCTGTTGGTGTACTGGGAGTTGATTGGTCGTTACGGGATCGTCAACTGTAGGACAGTCTGTACGTAGAGTTAGATCATAATGTACCTTGCATGACCTTGATCTACGTAACGTTTTTAAGCTATTGCATAGCTTTTATCGCGGGCTTTGAGCGCGGCGCCCGAATCAAGAAATTCCGTAACGAAAATAAAACCTAACACCCCCCACTCCGCCTACCATGTAGCTCGGCCGAGCGTTCGCTTAACGTGTATGTATATGGTACCTACGACTGTACTTGATTAATATCAAATAAAAAAAATACTGCATAAATAAAAAATTATAATTGCATAAGTTGATAAAAAATGCTATGCAATAGCTTTACCGGGGCAGTCCCCAAGTGCCACACGTCTTTTTTTTTTCGTTTTTGGGTGGGAAATCATCAAATGACGTCTCCCGCTCTGGGCGGAGCGGAAGGGCGTGTCAGACTCCTGACTTACTGACTAAAACCCACCCGTGTTCCTTCAGTTGCCTGTGCGCCTGGGCTATGGTATCTCTTTCAAACAATCCGCAACATTCATTTCCGGCAGGCATTGGCCCTATCGGACCCCGTCAATGGTGCTGACATCTCTTGACATTTAGTAACAAGATTATTGTTCTTGATGCATCTACGAACAATATCATATAACAGTGGAGAGTCGTACCTCTCTACTATAGTCTTCAAGATGGAGTTGCAGCTGGCCCGCACTCTGCAGAGCAGCGAGGCAGATTTCTGTCTGATGATGGCATGGTAGCCATCAACGTGTGCATGGGTGAACATACCAGATGCACTGCAGAAACGGGGCAGCCCCATCAACATTCTGAATCCATTACTATATTGGACCCGCAGGGCGCTGATAGTCCGCTGAGTATAATTGGTCCATAGGCTGCACGTGTAGAACACCTGACAATTAGCTTTGAAAAGCGTTATCTGAACTTTCTCGCTACAACGTGCAAACCTTCGTGCAAACATGTTACATCGGACTGCCAGCGCCCTACGTTCCCGCTCGATATCCACCTGCTCCCTAAGGTCGTCGGGCACACAATGCCCCAGGTACTCGAACAGATAGACCAGCTTTAGTTTATTACCGTATAGCATTTTGGTTTACATTGTTGCGATAAGCACTATTAGTATTACCCAGAGATATGAATAAACTCTTAAAATCATGTAAATAAAATGTACAAAACGAATATTTTCAATTTTAAAGTCGTTTATGTTACGATTACTTCGCGCGTTTATGCTAAACGTTTTACCATCTACCGTATCTCCCAGCTATCATCCTACCTATGAATGTGGTAACTTTAGCATAGCGAAGCATAATCAGCCTATAATTAAAGTTGACCCTGACACCAAGGACATGTTGAAGATGCTCGACTGCAATAACATCAATGGTCTGCAATTGACGCAGCCTGCCACACAAGGCGTCTATGGTGGCAGACTTATAAAGGAAATTAATGTTCCCACAGCTGCGAAACAGGCCTCCTGTCTTGGTAAATTTATTATTTATACAAAGCGTTTGATGAAGAGTTTTATAAACTGAACAGAATGTATAAAAAACGGAAACAAAAACACAAAAAAGAACTAATAATTCAAACAAATGTCTAAATACAGCACACATAGGCAAAAGACGCTCCCTCGAGCACTCATAAACACGCAACTCCGTAGAAGTTCTTTGAGTGGTAATAAAATAAATTCGCCTAAACAAGGTCATCGCTAAACGGCAGATATATTAGACGTATGGTGTAATTGTAGGCTATTTAGGAATTCCACGAAAAGGTAGCGGATAATGAGACATTATTGGTTACGTCATGATCGACGACGTAAACGTGGAAATAGATCGGCTATTTATATCTATAATAAAGATTCTGGTCTAGTTTAGAGATCAGTATCAGTTCAGATAGGCACTTAATTAAACTGTAGCGCTAGTTCGCCGAGAGCAGTGGTTACCCAGTGATAACGGCCCCGACTTACGAGTTGTAGATCGTGGGTTCGAACCCAAGCAGGCGTTTAACTTCGTGTTGTAGCGGCATCTGCAACGCCACATGCAAGCTACGCGTCACACTGACGTCACGCAAAATCCTGCATCGCGCAAACAAAGTTTACCGCGCAACTAGCATATATACAACGTCCCGACATGAAACGTCGGGCAGTTGCCCACCAGAAACGATACCCGTCTGGTCGGAAGATTCTCCCTTTTCTATAGAGTATGAGTGAACTTTACACCCTGTTCCTCATACCTCTATAGTGTAAATAATTCCATCATCACTGCTATCAAATCGGTGAAGGAAAACATCTTGAGGAAACCGGCATGTCTTGGGACCAGAAATTTGAAGACATTGTGACATCTAACAATTAGCACTGGGCCCGCATGGTAAATAACAGCCCACTCCCTATCAAAGAGAGGAGGCCTGTGTCGCAGCAGTGGGAACATTAAAGGCTTATTATGCTAGTTCTTCCTGAGTTAGATCCCCATATTTGGTAACGTTATTGTGTTTTCCAATAGGAAATTCTCAGCAGCAGCCTGGAGTCTGAATTAGTGACCGGTTAATAGCATTACCGCATTGAACCCGCGTGGTGGATTATGGCCCATTCCTTCACAGACAGAAGGCCAGTATCTCAGCAATGGGTAACTGATTATACTTATAGCAATCAATTCGTCCCTGTCGTAACAAAACATAATCAAACAAACAATTTTCACATAGCTGCATAGATTGTATAATGTTTTTGTGTGTAATTAAAGTTAAATTAAAATTGTCAAATCGATCACAAAATGAATCGATCATTCCTCACTCGGTTTGGTTCGTTATCGAAAAAGTTCTGAATCGAGAGGAGCAGCTAACTGACAAAGCCCGAAGCAATTCTAGTTTCAAATCCATAGCTAAGTTCCAACCGACTTTTTAACCCAAACACCAATGAGAGGGCTCAATTATAACTCCACACAATTTCAAATATTCGAAAACCAAAAATGGTTTCACATTTAGGTGCTTGAATTTTAAAAAAATTATCGAAGTTGAACTTCTTCCAACATTCGAGCTATTCGAAAAGATTGCCTACTCGACGTGATTGTCTCTGTGATAAGAATTTTTATTCGAAGCTTGCTTTTGTTTGAAACAAAGGTGGTGTGTAAAAAGCATCTACTTCATAGTACAATTTTGCTGTTTATGTCTAGTAAGGGGGCGATCCCATTAGAGATTGTGGCATGTGGATCAGTTTTACTGCTTTAGTTTTTTATGGTATGGAAAAATATAATAGGTTTTCTATGTTGCTTATAAGATTGTATGTAAAAGTGGAAAAACGTATGTATGGATATTTCTGATATTTTATATAGCTTTGTTAAACAGCGAGTTCTAACTACGAAAATTTTTGACGTCACTTACAAGTAAATGATAATTTTTTTTTTTTCTGTAAGTAGGTTTGTACAAACACTTTTACACGTCAATTATATTTTAAAAACTAGATGAGGTCGGCGTTTCCTATCTGACTACTCTGAGAAGAAAGGCCGAAACAAACTCATAAGTCACAGTCTCTTTTAAAGTCCAGACATAATCTTGGAAAGATCATGTCAAGACTATGTAGATTTGGGTCCGAAATGGTCTTTTGAGGAAAAACCACACAGATTGAGTGGACCTGTCCAGTCAATGCACGCATTTGTCAGTAATCGTGCAGCTCAACTCAGAACTTAAGGAGCTCAACGATTCGACGAACAATACCAAAGAAAGGACATTTGGGTAGACCGCAAAAATTTATCAAACTGCCAAACCATGATTAAAACTAACAAAGAAGGAAAAATAAAAGCATCAATGACCCACAGTCTACGCATTCACAATATTAAAAGTATCAGGCTTCCTAAATGATGAGTTAAGACTCAAGATGATTTCGGAGATATTAAACTTCTACATACGCGCTTATTCAGATTAATGGTTCCTAAGGCCTTTAAAAAATGCTAGGTAGTACAAAAAGTAATTTAGCTAAGTTGGCAGCTTCTTTACATAACTCCAGCCCCTAACAGAGGCGACTGAAATGCGTAATCTTTGTAACAATGACTACAGCTTTAGCGGCAGGATCTTTCTGTTTTTATTTGTTTGTGAAAACAATGGGAAGCCGTTAATAACGGTGTTTAGATATGATTACCAACAGCTTTGTGCTTTTTTTACAAGAGCTCTCATTTCAAGAGTTTGTTATCGTGTGGTGGCGAATGATGAAAATTCTTTAGGATTTAGTACCTACAAAGTTGGTTGAAATCCTTTTTTTTTATTAAAAGTCGGCATTTTTTGTGCATGATGCGAATTTCTAGAAATATTGTCTTTAATTAAATTAATGGAAAAGTCAATATTTACTGACAGGTATTTCAGCAGCATCAGTGGTGAAAAAAAAAATTACAAGTTACTTTGAAATACATAAGTAAAGCTTAAGGATTTTAAGTAGCTTAGTATCTTCAGCGGCTTCATGCCAGTGAGAGACTTACCTACATCGGGTTTTTAATTAACTATTCTTTCAATAAAAACGTTGTAGGTAGTGTATCAAAAAGTCCAAACCCTCCAATTTACTACACTTAACTTAAGAGGCTGACAACAGCTACAGCGCGGTCACTGTCGGACTGCATAGAAAAGAAAGAGAAGCACGATGACACAACGCTGGTAATTTATTGCAAAATATGAAGCAATTATCAATTTACATAAAATCTATTAATTGGACTGAAAAATTAAAACACTATTACGTTATATATGTTGCAAAAACAAAACTGAAACAAAATCAGAATACTTGCATGTCTATTAATACCTATGGTTTTTAATCTTTAAAAGAAATCTTTGGAAGTATCTTCGCGATTTTGCCTTACGTATCGAATTAGGTGTATTATGTTTTCAACACACTATCTACCTAGTATATATCCTGAAGAATCCTATCTCCTTCTTATATATATATATATATATATATATAATATTATAAATGTGAAAGTTTGTGAGGATGGATGGATATTTGTTACTCTTTACGCAAAAACTACTGATCGGATTTGGATGAAATTTGGAACACACATAGTTTATAATCTGGATTAACTTGTAGGATACTTTTTATCCCGGTAGTACGTTTCCGTGGGATAATTTCCAACCTCCACGCGGGCGAAGCTGCGGGCAAAAGCTAGTACCATATATTTTTCTAATTTTGTTTACTGCAGTGGATCATATACTTTTAGGCATTATAAAACTTGCGTTTAGGTCATGTAGTCGCCTTAACCGATAGCACGAAAAGGAAAAATCCTCAACATCCGTTGTAAGGCGAAAACTATTCGCAATGAGATCCCGACCGGCGGCGACCGCTCACACATATTATTATGGTAAATGCACCCGTAACTGTTCATCGTTAAATTGACGGGACGTACATAGCCCTAAGTTAGGTTTATTTTTAAGATAATTCTTCAGTTTTTTATTTACCGACTACGATTAGTTTAATATTGTTCTGACAAAAACGGACAGTTTATATTGCAAGTCCCAACCTACCAATTTACTCACACTTAACCGGTAACAAGAAAAGGAAAACTCCCCCACATTCATTGCAAACCGAAAACTATGGGCAATTAGTTCCCGATCGCTCGCACGTAAGGTAAATGCACCCGTAACAGTCCATCGTTAAATTGACGGGGCGTATGTATCAATTACCTAAATGAATCTCACGGGTCCACGGCACGGGGTCGACCAATCGGAATCGAGATCGGTATTCAGATGCGGCCAATTATATTTCTGAATCGTTGTTCGGACTTTGGCTTTGTTCTTGTTAATATTTTACACACACATGAATAACTTTTGTTGGATATTATGTACATACATGAAAAAAACTCTTTGAAAGATGAGTATTAGAATATTTTTGTTATTTTGTGATGTGATTTTGGGGAATTTACTATAGATTTCTAATTCTAACTAACTTTTCCAACTAATCCAATGATAATCATAAAAATAACCATTTATTTGTCAGAATATGGTACATTATATTATGGCCACCAATTTAAGATTAGTCAATTGTATCACCACATTCTGCCATGTGTGGCGTAGAAATATTAGGTACATACATTTATGACAGGACAGAGATTATTAAGTTAGTATTAACATTATTGATTGCATAATTACGAATTAAAATTAAAATTTTATTTATTTATGATGTTAAAGTATCACAAAATGTCAAAGTATCGAAGAGTAAGATGTCAATGTACAAAATATTACAATTCCATTAGGATGCAAAAGTATCATTCGAATAGTCGTTTAAATTATAATAACATTATTATAATAAATAATATACTTGTTATTATAATTGTATTCACTATTCCTGATAGAGCAACGAGCAGAGTTCGAATTTGATCAGTAGAATACTCGGCGGCACTCTTTGGCTGCGGAACTCTAAAAAATACACCCTAATATCCATACCTCTATGAAGTTATTCTGAAAAGAACCGGGCTACCGACATAGCTTGCAGAGTTACCAAGCTGAACCAGCAGTGGGCTGGCCATGTTTTTCCAAAGACCGATGACTTGTGGAGCAAACGTGTCCTGGAGTGGAGACCGCGTATTAGCAAGCGTAGTGTAGGACGCCCTCCAGCTAGATGGACCAACCACCTTAAAAAGGTGACTAGGACAGACAGGATTCGGAAGACGGAAGACAGGATGTTGTGGCGCACCCTGGGAGAGACCTATGTCCAGAAGTGTACTGCGATAGGCTGAGTTGATTGATTGTTTGACCTATACCTATGACAGTGGTGTGGGATTTTGTTATCTGAGAAAAGTTCCTTTACCGACAAGCTTAGTCAACAGACAGCTGCCCTTGAGAGGCAGCCTCTGTGGGCAGTTCCTATCTGATATGAACTTACAGCAATCGATGGCGATATACATAGAGACTGGAAGCTAACTAAGTGGCGCCAAATAATAATAATAATAATAATAAATTTATTCACAAACTTTTTTACAAGAATCCTATGAAAACCCTGACTTCTGAGCTAGGTAAAAACCTGTATTACAGAAGTCAGTGCCCTCTCCCACTTTCTACTTGATACAAATTGTGAATTAAAAATATAAAAGGAAAAAAAAAATAATAATAAGATGAAATAAATCAAATAAGTGATGGTTTAGGTTTACTCATGTTGTGTTTATGCATGTAGATAACGTGTTTGTGTGTACGTGTGTGTGCGTGTGTGTGGGTGTGTGTGTGTGATGGATGTTAGATGTAGGTGAGGTATATGATAGAAGGGAATATTAATCTGTGAGCAATAACATTTCAGTTTGGTCGTAGTTTAATTGAAGTAACCAGTTCTTAATTTTCATTTTTGTTTCTCGAACAGTGAATGGATGAAAATTTATTATTTTATTTATTTTATTGTATAAGTAGGATGACCTATAAGATTGCTGTCGTCTAGCCGCAGCTGTCCGACATCTGACAGGTAAGCATACGTTAGTAATAACCCGTTTTCTCTTATACACATTTACATCACAGGGAGTTTGCTTGTGTTTTTTTAATATAATTTGGGATATATATAATTGTCTAATTGTTAACAATTCGCAATTTTCATACAACTGTTTAGTCGGATATCTGAAGGGTTTAAAAGTCATTACTTTCAATAATGATCTTTGAGCCCTTTCTAATTGCATAATGTGGGTTTTACAGGCACCACCCCAGACCCCTACACAATATCCAAGTATGGATAGAGCTAAAGCATAATATATATTACGAAGAAGAGGAAATTCCGCGGCGTGCCTAAGTTTTTTGAAAACCCAGATTAGCTTCCTAGTGCGACCCGTAATAAGACTTATATGGGGTTCCCAACTTAGCCTCTCATCTAAGATAACACCTAAGTATTTGACCTGTGTAACTTTATTAATAGAAAGACAAGAACAGCTATTACTTTTAGGATAATTACAAGAATGAACTTTAATATTAACGTTTTTAAGGTTAGTTTTGGAAAATGAAAATTGTATGAATGAAGTTTTAGATATATTGAGAGTAAGACTCTGTCCAGTGTCCGTATATATATGTCGGAAATACGTTAAATCAATCGTTTGACTTTGACAAATCAGGACGCCAGCGCCACCAGGTGGCGCTCGACAGATTCTATAACGCTAACGCTTGACCAGATAAAGCGAGAGTTTGTTGTTGGCGCTTCAGCAGTGGATACATTTAGAAACTGTCGCGCGTTCCGTATAATTGAGTCGTGTACCTACAGTGTGTGACTCGCTAGTGTGATTAATTTGTTCCTAATTTATAATTTGATTTGAACTGCAAACGGTTTTTCTATTGCGCAATAACCAACATTACCCATAGTACGCCCACAGTAGTTAAAATATGGCTGATAATAACGAGAGAGACGTACCTTCTCCGTCATATATAAATAATATAGTTAAAATTCTAAAATTCTGTTAAAATATCAGCGTATGCTGAAGCAAATATTATTAATAATATAGAACCCGTAGGATGTAATACACAAACAAGAGTTTTGTTTTGTTAGTTTTAGTTTCTTTTGTGCTTTCAATTGTTTTTGCCCTGACTACATTTACGTGTGCCATCAGTTTATAAATATCTAAGTGTTAATCTGTGGAAAATGTAGTGAGTATATATTTGTTAAGTTAAATGTTTAGTTATTACTGTAAATTTTTAATATACTACTCTTTGTGTACTCTCTTCTTATGAAATAAAATAAAATAAAACAACATTACGCCTTGTATGCCCAGACGGGTTAGACAGAAGCATATTATAGTGGGTACATTCACATTTTGCATGTCATTTTTATGTCCCAAACCAGGAACAAATCTAGAATCAGAGCTGCTGCATTAAGAAATTCCTATTTGAAAATCCTAATAACACTTTGTCCGACATGGGCATCTAACCGCACGCTCTCAGACCAACTATGCAGCAGTTTGTTATTTAACATATTAGTTTGAGACGGTAGGTACTTACTTACTTATATTTTAAATAAGAAATAAGAAAATAATATGATCAACTGGTTAATTATTTCTAGACCTATCTCCGTAGATTACTAAAATGAAATAATATCGCAAAATAATCGAGATTAAAACAGTATTCCTAGGCTTCTGGAAAACATCCCACTTGGGGACTTTAAACCAATTATAATGTATTAAGGGTGGAAGTTGAAGCTGAAGTTGGTGTTATTTCAGATTGTCATTACACTATTTCGGCTTTATTCTATAACTACAGTAATGTCAAATTATTTATTAATTAACTATTGGCTCATTTATCCATAGAAAAAAAGAAGAAAGAAAGAAAAATAGTAGTAGTATTAGTAGTAGCGATTTTTTGCAGTCGACATTTTCTCAGTTCGTCAGCCGCAACCACATCAGTCTTGTCTAGGCAGGGCTGCTCCATCGTCGAAGCCGAATAACTTGGCTATTTGTTTAAATGTATGCCTTGTGTCGCGAATGCACAAACTCAAACACAAACTCAAAGTATTTATTTCAAATAAACCAATTACAGGCACTTTTAAATTATCAAGGGGTGGTCGGTTAGAAACATGAAACTAGTTGCCCATTCCAAAGCGTAGTAGGTACCTATAGAGAAGAACGGGCAAGAAACTCCAGGGACACTCTTTTAATTCAAATAGTTACAAAATATTAGTTACATAATTCATGTTGAAATTATGCAAGTGAGAACGATGCAGAACGTTAAAAGCGTCCGTAATAAAGAGACAAAAGCAATTCAAATATTAAATTAGAGTAAGCCGCGGCAGCAAAGAGATGATCAGTCCCTACTGACGGCGCCCGTTCACGAACATGACGCATGGATTAGCACCATTCAGCTCAACCTAACCTAACCTTGGAATTTAGTGAGGGCAGTGTAGGCATCTTGGGGTCTGTCTTTACAGATAAGTGAAAGTTTTTCTATTGTGGATAACCAGTTTTTAATTTTCATGATTACAAAGTTTTCTTTTCGTTCGCCAATATGATTGATGGTTATCTTGATGCCCTTAAAAATCTTGAGCTGTTTGTTTGCCGTTCTCGGAAATGATTAGGTACGATTTTTTGTCTTGAGGAAAGTAACCATATTCTGGGCCTATTTTACTCATTTTATCCCACCATTGACTTTGGCTTTTGAGCTTGCCTCGGCCAGAAGATTCGTCTGCATATCAGCATTGGATAGTTGCTTGTTCTCTTTTTAGTTTGTTTATTATGGGTAGTGTTGCAAGGGCATACAATGGCATGGCACATGTATTTTTTTTTTTTTTAGTTGTAAGTCATCAAATTACCTCTCTCGCTTTGGGCGGAGCGGAAGGTCGTGTCAGACTCTTACTGATTAAAACCCACCCGTGTTCCTTCAGTGGGCCACCGGTAACTCTTTCGAACAATCCGCGACCCCGGCAGAAGTAGATCGCCTTGGATTACTCCTTCTTTGCTATATAATCTCATATCAGAATCACGTATTACAAGTTTTGTGGGACCATTATATGTAATAAGAAACCAGAGCAATGTGGCTAATATATTCTCGCTTGCCAGAGAGCTAACTGTCTGTTCATAGAATTAAAAGCATTATTTGCATCGACGAGTAGCATTATTTGCATCGACGAGTAGCATTATTTGCATCGACGAGTAGCATTCCCCAGTTAGAGCCAGGTTGGCATTATTTTAGGAAAAGGTCGTTCATTGCATGTATAGCAACTTCGATATCGCTGCTTAGTCCATTGCAGAGTTACGATTGAGCACAGGCTTCAGTGACCTCAGACCCGGTGAGTAAAATCATGCATTTGTGTAGGATCCTGCGTAGGCATTCGCCAATGCTAATCGGTCTCACACCGGGGTATTTGTCTAGGGCTTTGAGTCGACTTCACATAAGGACTTGTATTTGGCTCCATGGTACAATATTGTTATTTATATGCATTGTTAATTATGAAACTGCAATCCTTAAATGCAGGCTTGCTTCTCCAAATCGTAACAATTAATCTTTCCAGTTTTCTGATGTGATGCCTGTTAGGCCTACACCGCCGTGTAATATCCTCGCAACTAATTCCACATGTTCACTAGAGTTATGTCTAAATAATGAATGGTTTTATTTCAGTAAGTAGATTTGTACAAACAGTTTTGTATGTCAATCATATTTTAAAATTAGATGAGGTTGGCGTTTCCTATCTGACTATTCTGAGAAAAAAAGCCGAAACAAAATCAGAGGTCAGTCTCTTTTAAAATCCAGACAATCTTGGTCAGATCATGTGAAGACCATGTAGATTTGTATCTGAAATGCTCTTTTGAGGAAAATTCACACAGATTGAGTGGACCTGTCCAGTCAGTGCACGCATTTGTCAGTAATCGTACAGCTCAACTCAGAACTTAAGGAGCTCAACGAGAAGCTCTACTTCTAGTGGAGTCAATTCGGGGAAGCCGTCAGGTAGTGTAAATAAACTTGAATCTGCTTTTCATGCAATACATCCATAACCGTTTTTCCGTTACCTCAATTTCGTCTTCAGGTTTAAGGATCTTGCTTGTATCTTTTATCAATAACCAATGGGGTTCTCATGTTTTTCCTCGCGGTCTGCTTTGATAGCCTCCGTTATTAATATATCGAAATGTTATTTTCTTCAGCCCATAAATTTTGGCATCGGTCAACTAATCTTATTATATCTTTTGCTTGTGAAATATTCTTTTCTTTTTGTAACATGACGGCAACATAAATCAAAAGGCGTTCAGAAGGATAGCCTGATTTAACAAGATGTTTTATTTCTTCGGATAATTTGTGAACAAATCTTCTACTTACAGTGTTGGAGAGAAGATCATAGAGTTTTTCATGAAAAGTGCACTCTTTTGGCCG
This sequence comes from Dryobotodes eremita, assembly GCA_917490735.1. Lineage (NCBI taxonomy): Eukaryota > Metazoa > Arthropoda > Insecta > Lepidoptera > Noctuidae > Dryobotodes > Dryobotodes eremita. The sequence continues at coordinate 2,005,136 of OU823252.1, read as the reverse complement.
TCGTTTTTGCCAATGTCTGTCTTCCTTCGATCCTATTTCATTAAAAAACGGGGATCCAAAAGCATCTTCTAGGCATGTTATGGGTATGGTCTGGGTAATTGCTGGAGGTGGATTCTCACTATGGGCGGCGCGCATACGCCATTGTATTTTATTTCGTTTAAAAGTTCTAAGACAATGAGGACATTGCACGGTATTTGATGAGATTTGCTTTGAATTGTTGAATTTTGGTCTTTTGTATTCATTTTTGATTAACTTACACGGTTAATTTAATATAACAATATTATTTAGAAAATTGACAGGATTTTTTTTTTGTTGTTGATGTCTTGTAGCTAGGCAACCGACCATTATTATTTCAGATTAATATGTTCAATATTAAATTCCTCTACGTATTTCTTATTAGAAAGCGTTGTTTATCTACGATTCTCATTATAAAAGCTTCCAATAAAATTAACTGAATGCTTGTTTGTACACCAAACAATATTTCTGCAATAAACAGTAATATCCGTTGATATTTCTATCAATAATCAAATTATTCACGTAGGTATTTTTTCACTCAAACGAATAAAAGTGAGCGCTAAACCAATGGTGAAATACGTTTAGTGCTACGCTTACGTGCGGCGTTAAATTGAAGGGAAAAGCACATCAATTACATATGCACACAGGCCCAGAGGTCGGAGCACGCAACGCTGCCACCCGGACCGTTGGCTAATTCGAGCAAAACTGGTTGAAGCGAGATATTACCGGTCGGAACCGGTTTGCATCGGTTATTACAAGATCGCGCCGGACGGAACGGAGACCCCGGGCGTTTTTGCGCTTGAACGACTACCGTTTGAGAAACGCGGCTGATTGCTTTCGAATTTTGAATTGGATCGGTTCGATCGCTTAGATAAAGAGAGGGATTAGCAGGTTTTCGTCTGTTGTTTTACATTTCTGTACTGTTTTATTTGTTCCCTTGCATTTTGGTATTAATATCTTACTTCCATAATACTGAAACGGGATAATACTCATAGATAGAAGGAGAAAGTGAATAATTTTCTCTCACTCAACTACAAGGCATCATCTATACAGAGCATTTTTCCGAAATTCAGGATTTCCAGAAGTAAACCTCACCCGTAAGCACTCAGTGCACCCTGTTCCTGAACAATATGGCGAACATCCAAAAAAAAATCCTGTAAACCTTGGCCGTACAGCAACGAGATAATTTCAATTCAAATGTGAGAATTTCAGTCGAATATTTAAAAAATATGTATATCGTTAAAAAAACGTTAACTGCTAGAGCATTGGTTAGGTGCTTCGTTAAATTCAAAATACATATTTCAGGAGTATCCACCTTATCAATTTACACAGGATATTTCTTGCGACTATCGACTGTGTTCTTGGCCTATTTAACCTAAATGGCGTATGACTCTATCAAATCAAATCAAATCAAATCAAAATATTTTATTTCACATAAACCAACATGGGCACTTATGAAACGTCAGAAGCTAGGAGCACGGTTCCAATTGGTTGTTTCCTATGAAGATGAGCCGGCAAGAAACTCCACGGTTACTCTTTTAAAAATAAGGGGCTTTTACAATGTTTCAAATTACAGTGTTGATAATGGGAGGACAGTGTAGGCCTGACAACAAGTAACCGGCACTCAACAAAATATTTAAAAAAAAAAATATATATATATACAGCCTGACTTTGAAAACATGCGACAAAATTTAAGGTGGTGTTCTACCCATCAATATGAACAACTTTTACTAAGGGACCAACTTAGAATTCACAAAAAAAAAAAACGATTTTCCTGTATAAAGGTACATACCCGATTGGACCATTTTGTTTAAGTAGGTCGAATTCTTTTTTGAGAATTCTAATTTGGTCCCATAGTAAAAGTTGTTCATATTGATGGGTAGAACACCACCTTAAATTTTGTCGCATGTTTTCAAAGTCAACCTGTATAAAGGTCTACTAATCTACAGTCTACAAGTTAGGCCTACAACGGTCTCACATTCACAAAATATAGAAGAATCTATATAAAATAAAAGCCTATTTAAAACAAATGACATGATTGCCATTACAACTGTAACAAATCTGAATTAAAATCCTGTTTACAAAAGCCATAAGTAAAGAGTTGAAATAAGAATTAGAGGTATATAATGTCAAATAATGTGAAGATTATGTCAAAGAAGAAAGTAAAAACCAAAAACAAAAACTTTTTTTTTTCAAATGAATTTCGTAATTTGGGAGCAGTTAATAGACCCTTACATAGTGGTGCCGTTAATGAAGTACCAGGGAAGCCACATGTGCAGAAGGAATTATTGCCAAACTTCCTTGTCTTCAACGTAGTCTTTAGTCTTATAATATGCATTTTTGATAAGGATACGTTTGATGTGGGTTTTGAACTTTCCATCGCTAAGTTCTGTAACTGACTTTGGCAACTTTTTATAAAAGCGGATAATGTTTATAAGAAATGACTTGCTTGTTTTAGTTAATCTAAATTTGGGTATCACAATTTCATTTTTACTACGTGTATTTATATTATGGAAATCGCTTCTTATTTTAAAAAGTCCTAAGTTTTTGCGAACATACAAAATACTTTCTAAGATATAGAGAGAAGGTAAAAATAAGGTTAGTACATCAATTTCTTTGAATTTGTTTCTAAGAGACTCGCGAGGACCCATATCGCGCGGATCGCCCTCTTTTGCAAAATGAAAATTGAATCTACGTCAGCTGCCGATCCCCACAACAGAACGCCATAAGACAATACTGTGGAAATAAGCAAAATATACTAACCTAGCAATGGCTATATCAGTCAACTGCCTTATTTTTCTTACTGCATATGCAGCTGAACTTTATCTACCTGAAAGCGCTCTAATGTATCGACCAAAGTGCCCTTACTGCTCCTGTGCTGTCACTCACATTATTATCATAGACATGCTGTTGACCTATAATCTTTACTTTACCTAATATAAGCATTGATAGAAGTCTATATAAAACAAATTACATCAATTTTAAATATTAAGATCCAAGCCACGTGACCCGCTGCTCGCGAGATTAATAATTAGGAAGTAAAGTACCTGTGAGCGTGCGATTCGCTATTAAAATGTCCTGTGGTGGGTTCATAACTGATTCATAGTCTTGTCTGAATTCAAGAATATGGAAATAAGCAATATAATATAAATAAAATAAAATAAATCTTTTTATTTCAGACACATTTGGCCCATAATGGTGTTAGTAGACAGAAGACTTACAAACTATTTTAAAAATTTACAAACTATTTAAAAAAATACATTTTTTTTTTAAAGTAAAAAAAAAAAAAAAAAAAATTAAAATTCAATTTAATTTAGGTAGTTGCCTCCCACTGGGGCGCCGGGTACACGCACTTGTGCTTGAACCCAGTGCCCCAGAAGGGGGCTGTCCAGCTTGTGGCTGAGCACGCTCAGGATGGTGTTGGCGCTCCCACGCGTACGGAACATTAGCGATGCGGTGCAGCGCCGCAGGACAGTGTGAAAGCCGTAATATACCTAATCTATTTCAATTTGACGCAAGAAAGTTATAATTATAGTACAGAACTATCACATAATTCAAATTGACAGCTCCCTGAGAAATATCAACATTAAAATGATCAACTCAATAATTTCCATTGATCGTTTTCTATTGCATGGGCATCGTGTTGTCTCATACAGAGCCAGTGAATTCTTCCTCCCTGTCAATTCAGGCTTTTTCACTTACCTTATTGTTAGCGTCGAACAATAGCTTTTGCTCCTCTCTTGTTTTTGTCTCCTGGCCTATTGTGATTTGTGACAGAGCCTTATCGACAGGCTGCGTGAAAGACTTATTGTGGACCTTTTAATTATTATTTCGTACGTAAATCATTGTGTTTAGTTACAGCCTGGCTGTGACGGCACGTTAGGTAATTAGAGTTCAGTTGTAATTGTATACTAATTAAGGAATACGGTTGGAAAATGATTTACCATTCTGTGTTTAGTTTTCCACATATGTAGTGTAAAGGTTGTCTGCAAAAGTCGACCTTATGCTGTGAAGGCTGGCAGTAAAATAACTCTGGTTGCATTCGAACAGGCAAGCGAATATAAAATGAGGTTTCAAATTATTAAAATTAGGTGTTTGTTTGAAAAAACTCGTGATAAAAATAGACGCGTTGATGTAAACAGGAACGCTTGGAATAAACGCAATAATTATAACGTATCATTCGACAACCCCCGTTTTCATTGGAGTACCTTGTTCCTTTATAACGATGAATGAATACCGTTGGTTTCACTGTATTTTGTTAACCACAGTTACACAACATGCAAAATTGTAGATCCCCAGACTTCTATTGAAAATGACGACTTCATGTTCGTTTATATTATTCAACAATAGCCATAAGGGCAATAAACAAGTACCCACTCTTTCTCCGCTCGAATTAATCTTAATTTGACTCTGTATTAAAAAGCTTTTAAGACATCTAAAATTGTATAAGAGTTGGTTTGAAGATAACATAACGCCTGTATTCCCCTAAGGGTTGGGCAGAGGTGTGCCTTTAGTACACCCACGTTTCGCCAGTTATGTTTAAGTCCCATGTAGCAGGAGGTGAGCTGGTCTAAAAGAGGTACATATAGACGATGATAAAGATATACTTTTTTTTTTTTTTTTTTGTTCCGGGGTGGAAAATCCTCATGGATGTCCCCCGCCCCGGGGGGGCGGAGGGGTCTGTCAGACTCTTACTGACTAAAAACCACCCCGGTGTTCCGTCTCACACCTACGCCGGGGGTTGCGGGAACGTACAAATCTTCCGCAACCCCCGGCCGGTGCCGGCCCGCCTCTGCGGGCCCCGTCCGGTCCAGCGGGGGAAGTGAGGTGTTTGACTCCCCCCGCGACGTCTAAGAGGGGCGCGCGTGGAACACTACGCGCCGCCACCTCGGGTCCTGATGTATGCGGGGGCGACGGACGTCCCCGAGTCCGTCGCCCCTGGACCCATTTAGGGGGGCTGGAAGAGGGCGTTGTCCGCCCTCCGCCGACACCCGGTGCGCCTGCTGCGGGCCGGGTGAGAGGATGAGATCTCTCGCTCCCTTTCCGCAGCCTCCTTCTGCGAGATGACTGTTTCGCAGAAGGATACCACCGCGTCCCAGGACTCCTCGCCGCCGACCATCGCATTCACAACGGCCGGCAGCGAGAGGTCACTGCCTACTCCTGAGATGAGGGCACGGCGCGGCTCCTCCCAAGCGGCACACTCTGCCAGCGTATGCCGCGCCGTGTCCTCCCGGCAGTCGACGCAGTGGTGACACCGGGCTTCCGGCTCCCTGTTTATGCGACACAGGTACTTCCCGAAGCAACCGTGCCCCGAGAGCACCTGCGTCACCCGAAACGACAGGGAGCCGTGCCTCCTCCCGAGCCAGTGGTCGAGCACCGGCCGGACCGCCTCGATGGTGACGAGGCCGGTGGTAGGGCGTGAGAGCCTGTCCCGCCATTCCGCCACCAGGACCTCGTGGAGCTGCGACCGACGCTGCTCCATTTGTCGCTGCATCGGTCGCTCGCCCCGCGCCCGCGCTTCCTCGCGCCACCGATACAGTGACGCGAGCACCTTCGCCTCCAGGTCCCAGGGCGGGGATCCGGCCAGTGCACAAGCCGCCTCGTAGGAGATCGTGCGGTATCCCCTTATGACTCTGACGGCCATTGCTCTCTGCGGCTTTCGCAATACAGCAATGCTGCCGGCCGTCAGGTCAGCCGCCCAGATCGGGGCCCCGTAAGATAAAGATATACCTACATCAAGTAGGAAATCAGAAAGATACTTAATTCGTGGTTTCGTTTCCTCAACGTTTGTTTGATTTACTTTTCCTTGTTTATTTTTATGTAAGTAACAGAAACGTGTCAAAACACGGGGTTCGGAGATTCCTAAGAGTGACAGGTATTTTCCACACCATGTGAAAATAAATACTATTTTAGCAGTCTATGTTTTTATTTGATTTCCAATTAAGTTGAAATGAATAAGTTGGTCAACGTCACTAAGCAAATTTTATACCACTACTTTATTTCACGATGGCTGCGCTGAAATATTCCCTTTCATCGGGTTCTTAAACAACTTTTATAAGTTACGATTGCAATAAATTGGTAAGTAAAGCGATCGGTATCCTAAGTACTCAGACATTAAAAACGAAGATAAGAATATTAATCGATTTGCATCATTATTAAATGATTTTAACTCATAACTTGATAAGAATTTCAGCGACTGAACATTTCTACGCTACGATATGATTGGTTTCCCAAATAGCCCATACAATGCAAGTTTCAGCAAGATGACCATAACCACAACGTTTAGTAAAGGGACTGGTGATTTATTCATCTATAATTATGTCGAAGGCAGATTGTATAATTCGTCATTATACATATGGCGCCGTCCGTTTGCACACTGTCTCTAATATGTATAATGCCTAAGGCCAAATTTATATTGCCTAGGTATTATGTAAAAGTCCTTGAAAAGAAATTGATGATTCGACCGCCTTATACATAATGCCTAGGCGAATTGATACGAAAAGTTCTATTTTCTACCACCCGAGGCGCTGCTCAACAAAAAAACTAAAATGACTTCGAGTAGTGCAAGTGTTTCCTAAAATATAGATGAAAACAAGTGCGTGCCGCAAGTGATTTTAAAGACGTATACTGTAAACAATTGAACAATTGTTACGAATCTCAAACGGGATTATTAAAAAAGTTTTGGAGGTTATCCGACTCGTGAAACACGCTCAAGTGTCCATACAATCTGGCATTCGGCGGACTCCTGCTAATAAATAAAGGGTAGTATTTTTTATAACTGTTATTTAAACATTAGAGAGGTATTATTATGATCAGTTGAAAAAATTAACGAGCAGTCATTTTATGTTTCGGCGGTTAGTAAATTAGTGTGACATTAAAACATTAAGAGTAATAAAAAGAAAATTGTTCAGTTTTTTATTATACAATGGCAGTACCAAAAAGACTCAAGTAGTAATTTAAGGGGCAGTAAATATCTTGGCATTGTCTGTTACGTAAATAGTTCGGCAGTTCATAAGTTTGGTTGGACCTGTGACCAACCACACGCGAAACCAAATTGGTCGCAGTAACTAAATGAGGGCACCCCAACCAAATGGGTTAGGTTAGTTTGGAACTGTGACAAACCGCGCGCAAGCCGAGCGAGCGAAGCGAGCAGTGCCGCGGGAGCAGTCGGTGAGCGCTACTTCCAAGTTAGATTTCTTCGCGTATAATTTAGATTTTGTAACTGCCCGTTATGCCATTTTACTGTTCTAGTATTTATTGAATTACCCAATTAAACATTTGCTATCACTCATTTTTATTTAGCTTACTGCTCAGTTTTTACTGCCGAACGTGTTAATAATCATAGTAATCCTAATATTATTATATTAGGATTACTATGATTATTAAGAGTCATATTTGATTCTTGACGAAATGGATGCAATCAGAAGCGTCATCAATTTGCCTTAGGCATTATACATAAAGACGACAGTATGCAAACGGACGGCGCCGTATGTATAATGATGATTAATACAATCTGCCTGCGACATTTATACATAGTAATAAAATGGTACCGAAGTCACAACTGTTTATTGAATTATTATTTTAAAAGTTATTGCTTCGAGATGTGGGGACGACCCTGTAGCGGCATCTACAACACGCCACATGCGAGCTACACGTATCACTGACGTCACGCAAAATCCTGCATCGCGCAAGCAAAGTTTACCGCGCAACTAGCATATATACAACATCCCGACATCAATCGTCGGGCAGTTGCCCACCAGACACGACACCCGTCTGGTCGGAGGATCCTCCCTTTTCTATGGAGGTTTGAGTGAACCTTACACCCTGTTTCTCATACCTCTATAACCCTGATGCCGAAAATATAGTTATTAGAATTTTTGTCCGTTTGTCTGTTTGTTTGGATGTACGTATGTTTCAGATTAACGCAAAAACTAATGCATAGATTGTCGATAAACTAATGAATTGATGTTAAAAATTTTAATGCTGTAGAATAACAAATAAAAATAATAAATTATTTAACATCGATTACATTTCCTATTTTGAATCGCAAGCACAGTTTTTTTAGTATATTGTGACGTTTTACGACTTCCACGCGAACAAAGTCGCGAGCAGAGGTCAGTTTATTAATAAAGGTCGGGTTCGGGTCTGGCTGTTTGTGTATGTGAGTTTAAATGTTTGTAAACGCACCCACAATACAGGAAAAATTCCTAGTGTGGGGAAAGGTTTAAAAAAAAAAGGTTTAGCAACAGCTTCTTTATGCCATATAATCATTTTTATAGCCTTAGACTTACACAGTGGCCAATTACAGGTTAACCAAGATTCTCAAAACCACAACTTAATTTTTTTTGTTATTATACATGTAGACTCAGAAATCACTTCATTTACCAATCTCTTACCCTACAGCTACACATACCAACAAAGCTATTCTAAATTTCCTTATCACCAAGGTCTTTGCTCAGGTATTCGATTCTGGTCAAAGCCCTCACAACTAAGCTACAAGCTGGTTCAAAAAGGCTGTTTGCACTAGGGCGCCGAGTACAGCGTCCGATTGCGTCCAATCACTGGGACGGTCACCCTGATTGAAGCGTTCGTTGTGTCTACCGTGTTTTGTTTTGAAGGTGTACATACCGTCGTTTGTTTTTTTTTCTATTAGATACATATAAGGGTGAATACAGGAGTATTACGGGCCATAACAGGTACTTATTTGACGTCTCTTATAAGGCTGATTTAAAAGGGAGTTTAGTTGAAAAAGCAAGAGTTGTGTCCAAGAGTTAGTCCATGAGAGATTTTTCATTGTGAAGTGTCACGTTGAGATAGGTATTTAACTTGCTACTTAACTAATGCTTGAGCTCCTTAAGTTTTGAGTTGAGCTGCACGATTCTAGACAAATGCGTGCACTGACTGGACAGGTGAGGTCATTCTGTGTGGTTTTTTTCCTCAAAAGACCATTTCAGACTCAAATCTACATGGTCTTCACATGATCTGACCAAGATTATGTCTGGACTTTAAAAGAGACTGTGACCTCTGAGTTTGTTTCGGCCTTTCTTCTCAGAGTAGTCAGATAGGAAATGCCGACCTCATCTAGTTTTAAAATATGATTGACGTGTAAAAGTGTTTATACAAAGCTACCTACAGAAAACAAAAAAATGCAAATGTACATCACCCTGTACGGTGAAAAAAAAAAAAACAAAATCAACAGTAGGTATGAAGACGCATGTAAAATCTAGAAAATTTGCCCTTAGATGTGCAACAGTAAGACACCTAGGTATACATCAGTTAATCCCCACAAGCCCTCTAAATTTACCTTGAGGACATTTAAATTTACCTTGAGGAGATTTAAATTTACCTTGAGGAGATTCATATTTACCTTGAGGAAATTTAAATATACCTTGAGGAGATTTAAAACTGCGTCTAGTTTTCAAATCTGCTCACCAATTCCACCAACAAACTTTCAAACTCAGCTAAAACCAATAATCGACCGTTTTATAAGAACGCTTTTGCAAACAAATCAGATTATTACAACCGGCCATTACACTGGCTTCACCGTGGAATCATTCCGACAAATGAATGTTGACCATCGGCACTATGCAACTGTGTGCGCTTAATACGACACCGGCAAATATTTGCGGGCTGCGATCCGTTTGCGATAATTGCTCAATGTTATTTGATCAGACTTTCTAATCGATTTATTCTGAAGTTGGAGATAATCTTTTGTGGCGATTTTGGGTTTTGGTGCAAGTTGATTGTGAGTGAGCTATTTGTAATTTTGTGATCAGTTTAATCACGAAAATCAGATAGCAAATACATTATATTTGATGGACGTTCGAGCGGCTGAGACATCACGTGTTGCTGCTGATCCGTTATCTCTTGGTCCTTCATCATTGGCGTGTACGTGCCGGTGTTTGGAAAATAATACTCGCAAAATAACACACTTAATTTACTACCAAATACCGCAACAAAAGTTAACTATAAAATATAATGATTATCACTGATTAAGTTAAATCACAATAATTGTTAAACTTGCATTTAGAGCCAATGGATTTGTGTGTGTGCACCGCGTGAAAGTGATCGCAACCGCCGCTATGACACTCACAACCCCATTCGGTGCTACCCGTTCTAAATTAAAAATACCACTAAACAAATAAATTCTAAGCAACTAAGTAAAAAAAAATAACTATAATTATATAAAACTTTTACAATATATCGACTAAATCATCGCGCGCCATCATATTTATTATTTTTGTCGGTCTATGTAAAATACTGTAATTGCAGTTTCAATCCAGAACATTAATATGTAATAAAAACAAAGATGACCTTGGCCATATTTTTTCTAAAACATAATATCGCCTTAGAACAATGAACACATCCTTAATATCAGTCTTTAAGCTCCTTACTTAAGAAGGATGCGCTAAGGTAGCCCGCGAAATTCAAATTATACAAATACAAATATTCTTACGTTTTTTGCAGTTTGCAGGTCAGTTTCAGGCTGTATGTTGATTAAAATATGACTCACGGCCGTAACAAATATGGCTTTACAAAATTATAATCATTAGAATCAGCAATACAACTCCTTAGGTTAGAATTGGCCTCAAATGTCAAGATTACATAAAATAGCCGTTCAATAGGGTAATATGTACTTATAGAGATGTATGGATGATTTTTGTGATTATAATTCTATAAATACGTATTTGTTACGGCCGCAAATCATATTTAGATCATTATACAACCTGATACTGACCTGCAAATTGCAAAAAACGTAAGAAAATTTGAATTTCGCGGGATACCCTGGCGCTTCCCCCTTAAACGACACGCAAGTATCATGCACACAGTCAAACTCACTCCCTGCTCTCACGACATAACTGGCTGAAAATAAGTAGCCTCACCTCTGACGTTGTACTCATGCAAAATTTCCGAACGGCATACAAATGAGGCGTTCAGACGATCACAGCATCCCGTCTAATCCAGCATCTTGAATATTCAAGTGGCAATTACATTAATGGCAGATACCCCTAAGGTGGGTTGCAGACAGCCGACAATCAGTTGCTTATTTAGCAAGATACGCTGCCATAAATCCATCTCATGACAAGTCCTTTGAAAAATAAATGCAAATTCTAACAAACCAAGACCCACTTGCATCAACAATGTCCAAACACGTTTAGTGCTAAACGAGTTTTAAACATCATTCTGTCTCTGTCATCTTCAAACATTTGACAGAAACAAAATTATGTTTGAAACTCGTTTAGCGCTAAACGTGTTTAGTGATTGGCGGTGCAAGTGGGCCTAAGTAGCTTATACTAGTGGTAAAAAAAAAACTACTCTAGTAAAATAGTAAAAGTTGAGAGAAGAAGAGGAGACCTGTGCCCAGCAGTGGGGCACATCATAAGCTAATAAGAAAAAAAGAAACACCACTAATCCGGTTTGTTTATTCAATTTTATGCAGTAACAGTAACATATTGACGTGATTTTTTGCACAAAGCTAAGTTTACCAACCGGAGAGTGACTTGATTCCAAAACAATCCCCTGGACAGTGCAAAGCCGCGAGCAAAAGTTTAGCTGCGCTACAAAATGTTGCGACTGAATCAAGGGAAGATAGTCGCAAGCTCAAAAAGTCTGTCGTCTCCAGCCACCCTAAAGCAACGGTGCATGTCATTTCATACGGATCACCTTTGGATAAGGATTAGTTAGTGAAACAACGGTTTCGTGTTGAAGCGTGAGCTTATTGTAATATGTTTTGCTTTTAATATTCAGAAAGATGGTGTGGGAAATGTGTTTGCGATGTGTGGGAATTTTAAATTTAAGTGTTCTGGGATCTGCTACTTGGGAATGTTATTGTTATTTATTAATCTACTAGCGAACCGCCCCCGCTTTGCAAGAACTCAAACTTCAAGCATTTATTTCAATTAAACCATTTACAGGCACTTTTGAATTGTGAAAGAGTGTCAGTTAGTCAGAAAGTTGAAGCTACGGTGCCCATTCTAAAACGTAGATCTCTATTTTTATTTTATTTTTATTTTCTTTTATTGGCCAACCAACAATTTGTTTACACTGTAAATATTTGAAGTAATATCTACCATAATCTAAGGTTAGTGGAACAATTTCTTACAGGTTACCACCGCATGCCCCATAAACATATTAGGTGTGCCATAAGCCCTGCTGGGGTCGCGGATTGTTGCAAAGAGTTACCGTGGCCCTGGCGCACAGGCAACTGAAGGAACACGGGTGGGTTTTAGTCAGTAAGAGACTGACACGCCCTTCCGCTCCGCCCAGAGCGGGAGAGGTCATTTGATGATTTCAAAAAACGTGTGCCACAAGCACTAAACCATAAAATTAATACTTAATAACTAAAATTAGCAAGTTTAAATTAAAATTACGAGATGGAGTATAAAACTAATATGTATTATCAGCAAAAGTAAAATTCAATAGGACAAAACAAACAGAGAAAAACAAAATAGAGAAAAAATAAAATTAAACATTACTAGTAATTGTTCTATGAAACTTGGCATACTCGTATGAGTCAAAACGCACGTCAACAAGAGCGGGAACTATTTAACAATTTACTAAGACGAGGAACGACAGAGTTTGCACTAAGTGTTGTTCTGCGGTGTGGAGGGTATAAAGGAGTAACAGGAACAAGAGGGAGTCTAGCAGGGGCCCGTAACTGAAACTCGGATATATGGGACAATCAATTTTGCATCGGAATAGCTTATATAGGAATAAGGAATTAATGATTATTCTACGTTTCTCCAATGAGACCATCTTAAAATAAGATGTCGGGCTTCAGATGATCGTTTACTTTTTTCATTTCCGCTGGCATAGGCCAGATGCCAGAGGAATCTCTTCTGTATTCGCTCCAGTCGAAGGAAGTTCTTGGAGCAATGAGGTCTCCAAATTGTACTGCAGTATTCTAAGATATTATGGAAAAGAACGAGCAAGAAAGTTCAAGGACACTCTCACTCAAGTCAAAATATTACAAAATCCAGGATATATTATTCTTGTTGCTTCTATATGTGTAAACAACGTAAATAATAAAAATAAGAAGCAGTTATAAATATAAGATTAAAAATAAAAATAAGCCGTGGCAGTTAGAGATGACCAGTCTCAGGGTTTTGGGACTTAGCAAAACATATTATTTATTATACTATTTATTTCTTATATGTAAGGTTAATATTAATGTATTTATACACAAACCTTTCGGAATATATCATCAAAATCCGTTGCCTACTTTGCAAACAACGCGGTTATACAGGCAGACACGAAAATACACTTTAATTAAGTATATATAGAAATTAAAATACAGTACACAAAATATCAAGATGGTAGTAGGTAACAATAATCTTACTTTATATAACTCATTTCAAAATATTCTTGTTGAAGAAACAAATTAGATTTCACAGAAATTCCAGCTGTAAACCTGTGATTTGTGATTTAAACTCAAACTTAAAATGTTTGTAATAAATATCTCTAAAATTTAGACGCAAACTTTATTAACAACCTACAAAGGTGAGAAACTTAAAATAATCTAAACTTTTCACGCGTCGAAAGTTTCTCTAGAAGTGTAAAACATCTTGAATCGCAACACGACGACAACGAACAAATTCCTAGTAATGTGCTTAGAAGGAGAATTAGCAAAACATCCAAATTCTCTTCGAAAGGATGCTTAATAAATAATTGTTGAGCGTCTGAAGAACTAAGATAACAAGTCTAAGCGGCAAACTAAGTTAGGGACTTAATTGAAGCAACGCCTCCTTAACTCGGGAATATTAATATTTGTCAAGGATGAAGACAGAACAAATACATTTTGCCTTAATAACGTTCCTTTCCACGCTCAACGTCCAAGTACAGAACTTAGTAAGTTCGTTACGACTTCATTAGAACTTTATCAAAATTCAAATTAAAGAAACACTCGACGTTTTATTGACGTCGAAAGGAACCCAAATTGTTATTGCCCATTTTGCTTACTGCTTATAGTTGAGGAGATTCGGATTAGGGATGTCATTGATCTCGGTAGCTTAGGATTTAAATACGAAATTATGATTTTTAACTATAGTGGGGCTTATGGCTAAGTAATAACAGACGCACTGGTCTATTGATCAGGTTAAGCTACGCTTGCCGCGGTTGGTCCGTGGATGGGTGACTATCTTTACATACAAAGACCCCTCCGTGCCTCAGAAAGCACGTTTTAAGCCGTTGGTTCCGGCGGTCATTCGTGGATCTTTGACAGTCATTACGGGTCGTCAGAAGCCCTCAAATCTGATAACCAGTCTTACCAAGGGGAATCGTATTACCCTGTAACTAGGTTGTGGAGGTCAGATAGGCAGTCGCTTCATGTAAAATACTGGTAGTCAGCTGCATCCGTTAAGACTGGGAACAGACCCCAACATAGTTGAGAAAAGGCAGATATAATATATCTGCCTTTTCTCAACATCATATTATGATGATTGTGATTTTTAACTAGTCTCACACCTACCAAGTTCAATTTATTTCTTGTAATACTTCGTCGTTTCCTCCATTTGGAGTTTAACGACTTTTTAACCAACTTATTTTTATTGTGTAGTGCAAGCCGTAAAAAACAACCCCATTACTTTGTCTCTATGGAATAAACTTAGATTAGTCTATGTAATGAGTTGAGTTTCGAAACAAAAAATACGTAGAGACACAGCTGTTTTCAGATATTTAAAAAACACATTAGTATTAAAACACATTGTATTCACACAAACACATATTTTTAGTTAAAACACATTTTGGTCTCGTTTATACTTAATTGATAAAGGAACTTGATAATTTTCACACGAAAATGTTTAGTAATTAAAAAATAACATCATGATTTAACTATCAAATAACACGCGCCAAAAAAGGTTCCTGTGTAGTAAATAAAACGCGCAGCATTTACGTGTGTATGTAACTACTCGTCATAAACGGGATATTATATCTGCAACCCAACAAAACCCTCTATTTCTATCCTTATCTCTCATCCCCTAAACACGCACACAATAAACTACTTCATTCAAAAAGTATAAAAGCAAGTATAAAAGCTCGAGTAACGATCGCATGCAGACGTAATGTTTCATCGTCGTAACGTAACAGTATGAATTTCTTTATATTCCCGAGTATTACTATGTATGATCTGTCACTATCAGGGGAAATCCCGGCAACTTTACAAGAGAACACCCACCTTGTTGGTAACAAGGAAAAATGATGATATTCAGCGAAGCCGTAACGTAACACAGGCTCCTTTGAACCGCGCGAGTGAGCGGTGGGGCTGTTTATACCAAACTGGATGGATGTAAAAAGAATTACGAAGTTGAGCTGAATTATCTACATAAATTAATGCTCCTACAAGACTTTAATTAAGAATATAAGAATAAGAATATTTTTATTGTATAAGAAATTACAATCGAATGCGTTGATTCCTGAAACTCACACTAGGATTCCCTGTGTCGTGAGATCCAGGCTCCTTCGTTCCGTTTACATTTATAAGTTTAATAGTTATGCATTACAGTGAATTTCAATTTCATACACATACAATAAAAACTAATAGACAAAAGAAAAATAATTAAGACTAATGCTAATCACAACCAAGTATGTATGTATGTTGTGTGTGATTGTGATAATGTGTGTGTATGTGTGATATGGTGTATTTGTGTGGGTTAATGATTTAAAATCGTTGTGTTGGTGATAAGAGTGTGTCTGAATGAGATATCTGAGGATGTATATAATAATTAAATCAAAATATTTCCAGAAGTATTAACGAATAATAAAAGGGGGTCAACTTTTTAGTCTTCAACTGTAACGGATTTTTTTAAAGTAAATAGGTACCTACTTAAATATCTTATAAGTCAATTGAAATATTTTTTAATATATATAACATCACGCCTATATTCCTCAAAGGACTAGGCAGAGGTGTACCTATTGCACCCACATTTTGACAGTGTTATTTAAGTAAATATAGAAATAAAGATAAAATAGATCAACTATTTTACATAGAATCTCAAGTACAAATATCTTTTATGGGCTACTGTGTTAATTGTAACAACAAAATACCTGGTGATAAATTGCAATTAAATGAACTTATGTGTCAATGCTTAATTTTTAATTATTTTTACCTATTGTGGAATCTAAGTAATTTTATTCTAGGTGCATCGTCTTCACGTATAATTATATAATTAATGTATACAAAATATTGTAAAATATTTTAAAATAGTATCGGTGGAATATCTTGCCCATTCTTCTTCATACGAAACTACCTTTTGAAAGGGGAAACTAGAACCAATTCTTTTTCTTGTAAATTTTGTCGTTGAAAAGTACCTTTTAGGTGCCTATTTGAAATAAATGATTTGACTTTTTGAATTTGAGTCCAATGTAATAGCGGGCAAGCCTATTACCAACAACTGGGCACAATTCCAGACTCCGGGCTGCTACTGAGAAAATCCTGATAGAAAATCCCAAAAATATTTTGCCTTTTTTGGTATATTTTCCTTTAAAATTTATTTTCACACTCTGTAACTCCAAAGACGAATCCAAAATACTCCAATCCAATTTGGCCCCTCCACGGCCTCTACCAGTCTTACAACATCCACAGACTAACTACAGCAATAGAACTGAGACCGCATTTCACGCAGCGTAGTCGTATCGTGGCACGTAAATATCTTACTCTGTGGGAACAAATGGCCATGTCAACCGCAATGCGTGCCGCGTCACGGTCTTCAGTCCATCATGTTCACTACAGTTTTTGATTTTCCACTCGAATTGTTATGTTATCGATTACCTTTGTAAACTCGTATTGATGCAGCTAGAGATGTGATTACGATCAGCTTATTGTTATTTTTTGCGCAAGAAGATATTTTGTAAAATAGAAGATAATACAATAATGGTAACTTACTAATAGTCTATTCTACAGAAATTAATTAAATTGAATTATCTGTTTGTAATGTCAAAATAACAGCTTTTTACTAAATGCATATGTAAGTTTTAACGGTAAATATAACAAAAAAACTATTTTTAATTTTTTTGTCTGTATGTCTGTTTGTTCCGGCTTATCTCTGAAACGGCTGGACCAATTCTGACGGGACTTTAACGGGATTTTGACAGAATTTTTTGAATTGTACATAATATAAGCTGACAATCTACATTTTAAAGTAAAATTCTACAACATCAACCCAATCATTTAATTATTATTTCAGAACTTCCCGTTTCCCGACTAATAACAGGAAAAAAAAGAGCGGTAGGATCCACTGAGATAATTGGGATGATATTTCAGCCTGATTAATTGCATTTATAAATCAGAGAGGAATCGGGGTTTTTTAAATAAAAAGGTGAAACAAAAAAGGCGCAATGTTCCTGTTGTTGCGTAGTTCAATGTAATAATTTAATTTGTAGTTTCTTTTTGGGTCGCTATCGGAAATTAAACGCTGACGTTTTAGGGTTTGTCTTTTCGTGTCCGAAACCTGCACCCTAATTAGGTACGTAACACACTATCTATCACAATCTGAATCATTTTGAAGCCTATTGCTAATCCATTGCTTCATAATGTTCGAGAAATTGGTCTGCTCAACGACGTAAATAACGCATTGAATGTTGTTGAACTGTCAAAATGAAACCCATTCCTACTGTTAGTGTGGTACGTAATTACCCCGCTGGTCGTCTTTGCGATTCAAAGTTTATTTCGGTTTCAGTTGCCCCCTGGCAGTTAAAATTAATTTTTAAAAATGATACTGTACCTACATCATGATAATATGATACGTAATTAGTGTTATATCCTGAAAAAAAATCCTAATAATTATATCAAGTATGAAAATTAAGGACAGCATCAAGCATTAACGTCTTTTTGACTATACTCGTACAGGATGTCCCGTCAATAATGGATCAAACGTAACGGGTAGGTAGCTTACCTGATTTTCAACAACTAATATGAATGATTTAAAAAAACCGTTACGGTAACCAAGATTTTCTTTTTTCGAATTTATAATTTTTTGTAACAGAATATAATTTTTTATTAATGCTGTCGCTGCAAATCATAACATTTTTAGGTAAGATTTTTGTTAAAATTTTTTGAATAGCTTACTAATGTTATAATACGTTATTAAGATATAATTTTGTAGCTCACGCAACAAATCGAAATAGGGGTGTCTTTAGTACTGCACGGAAATAACGCTTTACGTATAATTACTATGTTCAATAACTCGACATAGGCCGCAGCGAATATAATGCACTCACGTACCTTGGACTGCGCCGGCGCTCGTTGAGCCTCCACCATCGATTGTACATAAGCTAGCTTCAGGGTTTCAAGCTTAAAGGGTTAATCACACGCGAATTAGGGGATGATTCTTCGATTTCCCTTAGGATTTCGACCGATTTAGACGATGCGCACGCGTCTTGCTTTCACTCATACTACGTCTACCTTCGCTTCGAAAAAAGAACAAGTATTGGAGTGCAATGACAGCTGAAAAAATGGCTGCTTTCGGTGCTGCCATCTTGCGAAAAATTTAAAACATCGATACGTTTAGAAATTGATCTTTAGCATTAGATAAACGTTACGGTGACGGAACACATTTTTTTTAATAACGTTTTATTCGCCTTAGAAATCAAATGTTGGATTGAAACGTTTTATTTTACGACGAAAAATAATATCTTGGTTACCATAGCGGTTTCTTTTTTAATTATTCAAATTATTTGTTGGAAATTAGGTGAGCAACCTACCTGTTACTTTTGATCTATTATTCACGTGTATAGCTTTCATGGCCAACGCCCAACAACAGGTACAGAGAGGAAGTCAATACATACCTATGGGCTATCTTAAATCATACGGGAAAACTCCACTACAATTATAAGAAACCAGAACAAATTGGGACAAGAAAACGAGGAGCGTAACGTTATAGCTTTTTATTGTACACGGAACTAACTTTGAATTTTTTTTTAGGAATGGCAACTCGTAGTTTTGACCACCGAGGTCTTGGCTACTTAAGCGAACTGTCCTGTGGGTGCCTTAAGATTTTACTCGAAAAGCCTCCAGCCAGGAGCGAGATTTAATACTAAACTTATTTTTAAATGACCGCACGCTAAGTGTTAGCATAGACAATAATCGACTATTTATTTAATATTATTTTTAGGTTGCAACATTGTTATGTTCAAATATTTTATCCTTTTTTTTAGTTGTGGCAACATAAAGATAATTTTTGTAATAAAACGGCGCGGTACAGTTACCCCAATATATTACACATGAGCGTGCGGGACCGTCGCACGCTCAAAATTTCTACAGGCCGACAATAGGCCAACCCAATGAGAGGCCCGTGTTTACGGGTCGCCGCATCGCATCCGCGGCCGAGGGGCGAAGCCCCGGTTCCGCTCGCCGCGCCCCCTTGCGGGGGCGTCGCGACTACTACAACGTCCCCAATATATTCCATTCCTAGCGACAGACGACAAAAGTGGTCTCGAGTTACATTATTTAAGGTGTTGACTACCAATAAAGTGATTAGTACAAGTATTCGAGTGTATAATTCTTTCAAGTCAGAAGTGTGCTAAAGTTTATCTACGTGCCTGATGCTGTGGTTTCCTGAACCAAGGACATTTTAAGGTCAGATCTGAACGTATTACTTCGTTTCTCTGTGATTTTGCGACAAACTTGTTGTTGTTATAACACGTGCATAAGTACGCACGTGCGTGCGTGCGTGCAAGCGTGTGCTAAGAAACAAGTTTCAAACATTTGGAGCAATAACATCGTTGGGAAATACCTTGTGAAAGTGATACCAGTTTTTGTTGTTTATTTACATGTAGGTAATCAAAGACAAATTTGGAGTGAACACTTATTATAATGGATTTGGATAGTCCATAATTGCGATGGAGTTATTATTTTAGTATTACCGACCGTTTGAAAATATCTAGTTGCTGGTTGAAGCGGTTATATTATTATTTGAATAACTTGAGTTACAAACGAATTTCAGTTGAATTTATTATTTTGTTTTGTTAGTTATTAAGATTATTAATTATTAAGTAAATATTAATTATTATTATCTAGTATTCTAATTTTGTATTGTTGTATTTAAATAATTTTGATTTTATTTTGAATCACTAAAAACCTTTTACCGTGATAATGGGCAATTCTAAGCGAAGGCGACGTGACTCAAGTAGCCATAGTTCGTCTGCAAATAGTAATGATAGTGATGGTAACCATCGTCGGTCCCGGCATAGTAAAAAGAAACGTAGTGATAAAAAGCATAGCAGTAGCCACATACAGCATAGTAAGAGAAGTAGGAAACAAAGGCGCCCTAAACGTCGTAATCGTGAATCAACTAAAACTCCTCCGTTAACTTCTTTAACACCATTATGTGCAGTTACTAATCAAACTACTCCTGATTTATTGAATAATAGTAGTATGAACAATATTCCATTAAATGTAAATAACCCCATCGGTAACTCTGCGTCACTACAAGCTTCCAATTTTTGGGCTCAAAATAATTTTCCTGTTGCTTTCAGTGTTCTACCCGAATTTGACCCAAATGATAATAGTCAAACAATAGAAAATTGGATTAACAAGGTCAGTGAATGTGCGCAGATTTACTCTTGGAATGACCGTCAAATATGTCACTATGCCCTTCCCAAATTAAGTGGTTTAGCCAGGAAATGGTACCAAGGTTTACCCTCGGTACTATTTAATTGGAATGAGTGGGTTCAAAAATTAAAACAGGCTTTTCCTTCTAACGAAAATTATGGAGATCTGTTAACATCAATGCTAAGGCTTAGATGTAAATTTGGTCAGTCTTTAGAACATTATTATTATGACAAAATGGCACTTATAAATAAATGTGAGATAGCTGGCAATAAAGCAGTTGGCTGTCTTATACATGGCATTGACGACAAATTTGTACGAATGGGAGCAGGAGCCTGCATGTTTAATGAACCGGAACAAATCCTTAATTACTTGCGTACCGTGTCCCAACACGACAATAACATACCTACTTCCAATTTTCGTAACCGGAATAATGCCCCACCTAAGAACTCCAATAAGTTGTCTAATGAGCAAACAAAAACCAGTACAAATGATAACATTCGATGTTATAATTGCAATGAGCTAGGGCACATAAGTTTAAAGTGTAACAAACCTATTAAACGATGTAACTTTTGTTTTAAATTGGGACATGATACTAAAGACTGTCGTAGAAGAAACGCAAATAACAGTGACGATTTAATTAAAACAAATACCGCTACAGACCAAAATAAAACTATATTGTGCATCACTAATAGTGAATCCGCAAATTTAAAATATTACAAAGACGTCAAAATAAACAACGTTATTCTGCAAGGATACGTCGACCTCGGTAGTAAATGTACTCTTGTAAGAGAATCAAATGCAAAGTTAATAGTCCATGATTGGGATATCGAAAATTTACCCATTTTACAGGGGTTCGGAAATTCCGCTGTGAAGCCATTAGGAAAGTTTATAGCAATTTTAGAAATTGGCTCAGTTAAAGCTGAAACGGAAGTTCTAGTCGTAGATGATCATTATTTACAGACATCAATTCTAGTAGGGCAGTCTTTTACCGAAAAACCAAACGTTATTATCTTTAAAACAACAGATGAATTAGTATTTATGCATACACCGGATGTTGATGATAATGTGTTTAAGACTAAAGTATACGCAGATGGTGACAAAGTTATTAAACCCAAAACTGTGATGCCAATAGGTGCTATTACCAATGACACTTATAGTGGCGGCTTGTGGGTACAACACAGTCTTCGGATTTTACCGGACAATGAATATGCTGTTTTGTCTGGGGTTTTTGAGTTTAAAGCAGGTAAAGGATATTTAATGCTAGCAAATTTATCATCTAACGATTTAAATATTAATAAAGGAGCTTTATTAGTTCGGGGTCAACAATACCAAGAAGTTAATAAGGAATATATAGGTTTAACAACGGAAACAAAAAATTATGAAGCGTTGCCCATATCAGACATAAAAATTAGTACGGAAGTAACAGAACCACAAAAACTAAAGTTATTTGATTTGTTAAAAAAGTATAGGGATTGTTTTGCAATGAACTTAGGAGAGTTAGGAAAAACTAATTTAGCAAAAATGGATATTACGCTGACAGACAATAGACCAGTAGTATATAATCCCTATAGAATATCACACAGTGAACGTGACCACCTAAATAAAATTATTGAAGAATTATTATTGAACGGTGTAATACGCGAAAGCACTTCGGATTATGCGAGCCCAGTTGTACTAGTGAGTAAAAAGAATGGGGATAAACGGCTATGTATCGATTATAGGGCCCTAAATAGAAAAAAGTTAAAAGACAAATATCCGTTGCCTCGCATCGAAGACCAACTAGACAGATTAGGGGGCAACAAATTCTTCACAAGCCTGGACCTCACCTCGGGGTACTATCAGGTTCCGATGAGTGAGGCCAGTAAACGATTTACTGCATTTGTAACACCGGATGGTTTGTATGAGTTTGAAAGAATGCCCTTTGGACTTGCCAATGCACCTAGTGTTTTTCAAAGGACGATTAATTGTATGCTTAGGGGTAAGCAAAACTTGGCGTTGGCTTATATGGATGACTTATTGGTGACGTCATGTTCAATTGAAGATGGTTTAGATAAACTGGAAAAGGTTTTTCAATTATTAAGGTCTGCTCGTCTAACATTAAATCTTAAAAAGTGCGATTTCTTTCAGACTCGTATAAATTATTTGGGCTACGAGATTAGTTCGTATGGAATTCGCCCCGGGGCAGTCAAAATTCAAGCTGCAGTAGATTTCCCATTACCTAAAAATGTTCACGAGGTTCGGAAGTTTGTTGGCCTTACAAGTTATTTCCGACGTTTTATTCAAAATTATTCTGTGATAGCAAAACCTCTAACGATTCTAACAAAGAAAAATGTTCCCTGGTGTTTTAACGAACCCCAACTAAAAGCGTTTAATGAATTAAAAAATAAATTGATCAGCCGACCTGTTTTAGCACTATATGATCCTGAGGCTGAATTAGAAATTCACACTGACGCTAGTAAAATAGGGATAGGAGCAATTTTGCTGCAACGGGTGAATTCAGATAAACTATTCCATCCTATAGCTTATTATAGCCGTCAAACGACAATAGACGAAAGCAAACTACACTCGTACGAGTTAGAAACTTTGGCGGTAGTTTGTGCTTTGAATAGATTTAGAGTTTACGTTTTGGGTAAATTGTTTAAAGTTGTCACTGATTGTGCTGCTATACGCAGCACAATGACAAAAAAAGATTTAATACCGAGAGTAGCGCGATGGTATATATTAATGCAGGAATACGATTTTACTGTTGAACATCGCGATGGTACCAAGATGAGTCATGTCGATGCGCTGTCACGCAATCCAAGTGACTCTGAATCCCATGACGAAGTGAAGGTGGTTGATGTTTTCACAATTGATGATGATGCGTGGTTGCACACAGTGCAGGTACAGGATTCAGAAATACAAAGGATAATTAACATTTTGAATGATTCAGAAACTAAAGACATTGTCGAGATTCATAAGAACTATACTGTTAAAAATTGCCGTTTGTACAGGATTACTAATGATAAAAATGGTGTAACTAATTTAAAGTGGGTAGTTCCAAAATTAGTAAGATGGCAAATAGTTCGTATGAATCACGACGATGTCGGTCATTTCGGTTTTGATAAGACTTACAGTAGGATAAATCAGATTTACTGGTTTAAAAAGATGAGACGTTTTATTAAAAAATATTGTAATTCTTGCTTAAATTGTGCCCACAATAAGTTGCCAGCTGGAGCTAAAGAAGGGGAGCTTCATCCAATTCCAAAACTTAATAAACCGTTTGATACACTTCATACCGATCACTGCGGTCCCTTCCCCATTAGCAAGAAGAAGAATTGTCATATTTTAGCGATCATTGATGCCTTCACAAAATTTATTTATATAAAGCCAGTAAAAAATGTTAAAAGTAGTACTAGTGTTCAGGTGTTCACGGAATATTTCTCACTATTTGGAGTGCCACGTCGTCTGATATCTGATCGCGGCACTAGTTTTACGAGCAAGGAGTTTTCAGATTTTATTAATAAAAGGGGCGTTAAACACATCTTAAATGCGGTTGCCTCTCCTAGGGCCAATGGTCAGATTGAGAGGTATAATCGGACTATTGTTGATGCAATAACAGCGGCTAATCACAATAAACAAGAAAATGATTGGGACTTGTGTTTACCCCAGATACAGTGGTCTTTGAATAATACTATAAACAAATCCACTGGTCGTACTCCTGCTGAAATGTTGTTTGGAGTTCAAACCACCGGCGTTTCGGATGGTTTCATGAATCCACTTGTCGCGGAATCTCATACCCCGTTAGATCGTGCTCAAATTAGATCGGATGCAGACTCGCGAATTCAAATGAGCCAACAAGTACAAAAGGAACGTTTTGATAAATTGCATAAAAAACCAACTGAGTATAAAGTAGGAGATTTAGTTCGTGTAGAAAAAGATATTCGTACAGACCCTGGACACAGTCGTAAACTAATACCAAAATGTGTAGGACCGTACAGAATTTCTAAAATAATAGGCAATGATCGTTATGAAATAGAGGACACTCCTATTACTAGGAAAGATGGTTGCAAACCATATAGGTCAGTTTATGCCGTCGATAGGTTGCACCCTTGGCTTGTATTTGATCATGATGCGATGTCCAGTGATTCAGAGTAAAAGTCAGTAATAATTATTGTTGTAGTAATAGAATTGAGATTTTGTCAGATGAACAGTGAACGTAAGAATCGTGATTTGGCAATATTGCTTAGAGTATGGTCATGAGATATAATTAATTTGATAATGAGGTCCTACTTAGACAACGTTTAATTTTAAGAGATTTATAGAAAGAAAAACATATTACTTTATGTTTACTTAGAGAATTGTACACGGTTAGGTAATTATTTATTAAAGCAATATCTAATGAGTTGTATTTAATGAATAAGAGAATAGTATTAATGATTAAATGCAAAAGATTTGAGAAAAATGTTTGTTATTTCTTATTATAATATTGATTTGCGAATGGAATTAAAGTTAAGTAACTTTTTACAATATATATATATATAAATAAAATATGTGAGATGTAGTGATGATGATTATGATAGTGATGATGATGATGTTATATGATTATAGCGATGATTAGTGAGTCTTTACGGGTGTGCATGTCCGTAAACGGTAAATAGAGATAAAAGTGAGTCACTACAAGTGAGAGTACTTGTAGTAGATGTTTAGTTATAAGAGTGAGTCACTACAAGTGAGAGTACTTGTAGTCGATGTTTAGTTATAAGAGTGAGTCACTACAAGTGAGAGTGCTTGTAGTTGATGTTTAGTTATAAGAGTGAGTCGCTACAAGTGAGAGTGCTTGTAGTCGATCTTTAGTTATAAGAGTGAGTCACTACAAGTGAGAGTGCTTGTAGTTGATGTTTAGTTATAAGAGTGAGTCGCTACAAGTGAGAGTGCTTGTAGTCGATGTTTAGTTATAAGAGTGAGTCACTACAAGTGAGAGTGCTTGTAGTTGATGTTTAGTTATAAGAGTGAGTCGCTACAAGTGAGAGTGCTTGTAGTCGATGTTTAGTTATAAGAGTGAGTCACTACAAGTGAGAGTGCTTGTAGTTGATGTTTAGTTATAAGAGTGAGTCGCTACAAGTGAGAGTGCTTGTAGTCGATGTTTAGTTATAAGAGTGAGTCACTACAAGTGAGAGTGCTTGTAGTTGATGTTTAGTTATAAGAGTGAGTCACTACAAGTGAGAGTGCTTGTAGTCGATGTTTAGTTATAAGAGTGAGTCACTACAAGTGAGAGTGCTTGTAGTTGATGTTTAGTTATAAGAGTGAGTCGCTACAAGTGAGAGTGCTTGTAGTCGATGTTTAGTTATAAGAGTGAGTCACTACAAGTGAGAGTACTTGTAGTTGATGTTTAGTTATAAGAGTGAGTCGCTACAAGTGAGAGTGCTTGTAGTCGATGTTTAGTTATAAGAGTGAGTCACTACAGGTAAGAGTACTTGTAGTCAATGTTATCGGTAAGGGTGAGTCGCTACAGGCAAGAAGGAAGTCTGTAGACGAAGTTAAGAATTTAAGAGTGCATGAGTTCCTAATTAATCTTGTAAAGTTTGTTTTCATATGATGTACTTTTTGTTTTTCTTATTTTTGCTCTCTTGTTATTTTTAATTTTGTTAAACGCGAGGCCGCGTTTGTCGTCAGGATTAGCCGAATGTTAGCATAGACAATAATCGACTATTTATTTAATGTTATTTTTAGGTTGCAACATTGTTATGTTCAAATATTTTATCCTTTTTTTTAGTTGTGGCAACATAAAGATAATTTTTGTAATAAAACGGCGCGGTACAGTTACCCCAATATATTCCATTCCTAGCGACAGACGACAAAAGTGGTCTCGAGTTACATTATTTAAGGTGTTGACTACCAATAAAGTGATTAGTACAAGTATTCGAGTGTATAATTCTTTCATAAGGCACCCCCTGTGGGGTACGGACCTCGGCTTAGGGCGTCACTGAGAGAGGGCAACAAGTGGGGACAGGCTGGATCGAAAGGTTTATAATATGATTATTATTGGGGGAATTTAAGGCTACAGGCCCAGCTACGACGCGGGCTGGGGCCTCATCGGACAAGGAACTTTTAAAATGCACTGCCATGTGCTTTTATACCCTTTTACAAAAAAAAAAAACGGCCTCCAGGTGGCGTGCTAAGCAAAAAATATTAAATATTATTTTAATCCAGTTTGCAACGACTTCCGTTTACTAATCGGAGAAGCACGCAGTAGTTTTGAGCACCGGAAGTCAGTTTAAAAAAGTCTCAATTAATTTACACAAACATTTACGAAATAATCTGCACCCAGTAACATTTAATTACATTATAAAACCAAAAGCTAACACAATACTATACAATATACTTATTTTCAATCTCGGTCGTAATTTTCTGTCCAAAAAGTAAAATAAACCACATTTTTATGAAATATTTCCAATTTTTTATACGAGTATTCACCAATTAGTTTACTTCACACACCGTCAAATATTAATGTAATTTGTAAATTAAATTCTGATGCCGCGATATTCAAGTAAAAGCGGAAATGTAAGCGAAACAATTCCAATTTGTCATGGTTCGATAGTGAATCAGCGGTGCGGTGGTTCCAATACGATGTGGAAATTAATTTAACATTCAAGTTTAATGTCTATAAATTACTTTTATTACTCGTAATTTTATGCTGGTTTTGTGGAATTGCACTAAATATGTAATTAGCTACTGCCCGCTCATTATTTTGCTTTATATCCATGACCCACTGAGAGATCGAAAGCTTTGTAAAGTTATGCATATAATTATGTATGCCTGACCTCTTAGGGAACATTATGTGGGTACCTAGTGTAGAATCCTGTTGATAAGTTGAATATATCACTTCACTGGCTCACCACCACACCAAGATCTATCGTACAGAGACCCTGCTTCACTTTCTCTGTTTCCCGCCATTCCTCGTGACTGACAGATGACATTAGTGACAGCAGCGACCCCTCTTGTGTGAATGAGACAGTGTTTACGCTTGTGGCGCTGATGATTTTCATCCGCCACAATAATATAAAGTTATGATGTTTCCCCAAATATTCTGTATATTATGGATGTGGTATATGTATATTTATATTTAATGTCCTAACAATTATAATCTATAATATGTAATTTTATCTTTTTGTTTGTTTCAGTCCAGCACTAACCCTACAAGATCTACATTAAGTTTAACTGTATCATCGTAGTTTATCGATTTTATTTTTTAATTTATAATATTGCACATTTGCTTTTCCAATTCACTTTAGACATTGGCAGAATAGTCGACATCGGCTTTGCTTGCCATAATAAAAAATATAATAGAATAGACAGTGTTTACATATCTATTAAATAGATACACTGCATCTAGGTACATATTTTACAAATTGTTATTGTTTTCTGCGGTTTACCTAAGTAGATATAGTGTGCTTTCTGTCAGTCAATCTGTCACGGAATCGATTTACAGATTTCTTTGCTAGGAATATTAGGTCAAACGCTTTTTTCTAGCACGAAAAGTAACATACTTCAGCATAATGCAGCGAGAATCAAACAAAAAACAAAGACTGTAACATTTCTTCGATTGACACATTATGTCACGCTAGAATTGAAGCGAAATATTCAAAGATAACCTATATTCGTTAAATTCCGTTAAATTCTGCTTTCCAACAACACATTTTTAAGTCTAAAAACATTATAAAACAATAACTTGTGTAATTTATCAAAAGTTTCTGTTCCCCTTTAGCGGACCTCCATACATTACAGTGTAGGACATAAATGAAACAACATTACCTATTTCTGTTTTCAAAGTATTTACATAAAATACGGGTAGTCTAGTATAACGCAGTCGTATATTAAAACAACATAAAACATTTCACCACTAATTCTATTGTTGTTTTAACGAGGTATACCTGAAACAGGAATGTTAATACCTCCGTGTTACTTGTAATTTATTACTTTTTTATTCTGTATCCTTTTCTAAAGTAAATAGATATTTCAACCTGGATAAAAGTTGTTTATTTCTTTGATATCTCGTAATAATCTTATTCTTTAAACACCAATAAACAGTAATTTGTTCACATGAATATGTAATGTACTAAGGTGAGCTCAATTCAAAATTGAGTTTTCTATCAGCAAACTTTAATGACCGTTGACTTTGATGACAGAAATAGGTGCACAATAGAGGGAGTACCTAAATTAGGTGCGCAATAAAGGGAGCACCTAAATTAGGTGCACAATAGAGAGAGTACCTAAATTGGGTGCACAATAGAGGGAGTACCTAAATTAGGTGTACAATAGAGGGAGTACCTAAATTAGGTGCACAATAGATTGAGAACCTAAATTAGGTGCGCAATAAAGGGAGTACCTAAATTAGGTGTACAATAGAGGGAGTACCTAAATTAGGTGCACAATAGAGGGAGTACCTAAATTAGGTGCACAGTAGAGGGAGTACCTAAATTAGGTGCACAATAGAGGGAGTATCTAAATAAGGTGCACAATAGAGGGACTACCTAAATTAGGTGCACAATAGAGGGAGTACTTAAATTAGGTGCACAATGGAGGGAGTACCTAAATTAACGCAATGGCTGAGTGATTAATTGAGTTCTGGGCTACATTATTATTATCAACAAACTTAGTCAATCCTGTTTCCTATTAGATTGGAAACCTACCAGAACCCTACCTGAATACCTTAACAAAATAACAATATCATCTCACAAAAAAGCAAAACTAAAACTACAACTCGCTCTAAATTCTAAAGTAACAGAACTCGAATAATATTAATACTTAGTTTCAAGTATCGACTACGACTCCGCACCGCTAAGTTCAGCAATTAAAATTAATCACCAAACGGGTTCATGTTTTTGCCTATACACTGCAGTTTCGAGGTTCAGAAGTTGTTCAGGAACGCTGATTGCTATCTGACTACAGACTGCAGAGTTTGGTGATTTACAGAATGCTATGCGTCCTCCATTACTTGTTTAGAACTCTTTGGTGAGATGTTTGTCTGAAAGAGTAATACGTATCTCATCAGGGTTGTTTGTTAACTTTTGGATCTGTTTTTGGTACAAGTGTGGATATATGTAATTAAGGTTTTTAATGGCAACAGAAACTAAACTTGTCTATGTTTTCAACTATTGGGTTTAATCTAATTAGTGACAAATGCGTCCACTGACTGGACAGGTCCACTCAAATCTGTATGGTTTTTTCCTCGGAAGACCATTTCAGACGCTAATCTACATGGTCCTCAAATGATTTGATCAAGATTATTTCCGGATTTTTATATACCGGCACATTGACATTTATGAATTTTATATATACATTTACATGAATATTTACTTTTATAAAAATATTATATTATTTTAATATTGTGAATGTGAAGACAATGTGGGCCACTGTTTTCTTTTTTGTTTTTTTTCTTCTCATTTAGTTTTAATCATGGTCGGTCAGTTTGAGTAATTTATGCGGTCTACCTAAATGTTCTTTTAATTGTTCGTCGAATAGTTGAGCTCCTTAAATTTCGAGTTGAGCTGCACGATTACTGACAAATGTGTGCACTGACTGGACAGGTCCACTCAATCTGTATGGTTTTTCCTCAAAAGACCATTTCAGGCATAAATCTACATGGTCTTCACATGATCTGACTAAGATTATGTCTGGACTTTAAAAGAAACTGTGACCTCTGAGTTTGTTTCGGCCTTACTTCTCAGAGTACTCAGATAGGAAACGCCGACTTCATCTAGTTTTTTAAATATGATTGGCGTGTAAAAGTGTTTGTACAAACCTACTTACAGAAATAAAATCATTTATCATTAAATAAAAAAGTATAGAATAGAATATTTTTTATAGTGTAATATTTTTTTATAATTTAAACTGCAGATAGTATACCTAATACACCAATGTTTATGAAACGTATGCATACAAGCGAGCGATTTAATTATTAGGAACAGTTTTATATAACATGTTTCTATTTGTTGTAAACTCAACTTCTTCAACAAAAATTAGACGAGGATATGTATTTATTCGGAAATAAATTGTCGTTCAGGACGTACCTCCTTGCGTACTCCACGTATCTACCAGACTAAATAAATTACAAGTCAAAATAATAAGTGTCCCATCCTCCACCTGTGAGTATCGCACTTAGTGCTATTTCTTAAGCTCCAGAAAAAAAAATGACCAACAGAAAAATAGACCTACGTTCGGATCTAGCCTATTAGCCATCAGTAGGTAAGTTATGTCCGCATCCTTATCCCGGGTCTCTCGCGTGTGTCGTAACCCTTACATTAGAGCTAAAACTTATCTTTTTGCTGTGAGGTCGTGACGTCAATGTAATCGAAACGGGTACCGGGAGCAGCGAATGGCTGTCAGGGGACGCGGGCGTGGAGTTAGAGAGACTAGATGTGGCTTAGGATAAGGAAATGAGATGTACTTATTGCACTAGGTACAAAAATCTTTGTTTGTTTAACAATCATTTCGATTGAAGTCAATACAACAAAAAAAAAATACCACAAAATCAATTAATTGTAATCAAGAGTGACGTCACTTTAATCATACCTAGGTTTTAAGTCGGAAGCTAGCTTGCCATCATCATTCGAGTTCATTGCCTAATTAAATGGTACCATTTTTTGCTTCTAATTTGACTGAAAAGTTTGTCATTTTAACCAAATCCAACAAACAGTTGTTATTTGCTACGTTTAAGACAATACACCTAAAACTAAAAGTTTCTGTTACTATCATAATAACATGCAATAAGCTACCTCTCCTCATCGCTGTCACTGTGGCGAAGTTGTCAACAACCTCGGATACCGGTCTGTCTTGCAGCCGTAGTTGCTGGTCGCATACCGTGGCACGCGAACATTAATGACATCATCCGACGAGCTCTTGTCACCGTCGGCGTTCCAGCTGTATTAGAACCTAATGGCTTGACACGCGACGATGGCAAGAGACCGGACGGCGTGTCTTTATTTCCTTGGAAGGTGGGTAGGCCTTTAGTGTGGGACGCAACATGTGTCGATACTCTTGCGCCATCCCATCTTCCTGTCTCGGCGTGCTGTGCTGGCGCCGCTGCTGCAGCTGCAGAAAACCTCAAGCGGCGTAAGTATAACAACCTTGTCGGTTATTATATTTTCGAGCCATTTGGGGTTGAAACCCTCGGGCCGTGGGGTCCGAGTGCCCATGCTTTGTTCAAGGAAATCTCCAAACGCTTATTTGACACTTCCCGTGACCCAAGGGCTGGCTTTTACCTTGGCCCGAGGCTAAGCATTGCCATACAACGTGGCAATGCCGCCAGTCTATTGGGTACATTACCAGTCGACAGCGATGCGGAGGAATTTTTTGACGCCATATTTTAGTTTGTTAATAGTTTTAGTTAGGTTTGGTTATTACATTTTAATTGTAAATACTATTGTAATTTAAAACGTAAACTAAATATATATATTATAAGCTACCTACTTGATATCAATATCAATTCTTAGATACCTACTTAACACCACGGACAATGGCGGTTGACCACTTTTTACGCTTATGTCCTTAGCGATAAGGTTGAAAAGTGGTCCACCTCCAGTGTCCGCGATAGTAAGTATTGTCGAAATCTTTTTACGATTATCTTCGCACCTTTCAAGAGCTTTTCAGTTAAATTGTGACTACGCACGCAGTGCTGCAGTCTTATAACAGTAGTGTCATAAGCTGCCTATTCCAGAAACACTACATCCCAAACCGAACAAGGATACAGAGAGGCATCGGGCTCGAGCAAATAAATTCCACAAATCCGGAGCACGGCCACCGTTGATCTACATCGGCCTAACTGCACCAAATACGTCGTTGAGGATTACTTGTCACTGTTATGGGCTCCGGCGCGATTAACGCGTTGCAAACGCTAGCGTTAAGTTACGTTATTTAGAGCCAGTAATTTTGGGCCGACCAGGACATTTGTTGAACACCGAGTAATGCAATGGAAACTATGTGCAACATTTCTAATGAGGTTGGGACTGCCTCGTTGGTATGGTGGTTGCAAGAGCTACTACTGAGCAGGAGGTCCTAGGTTTAATTCCTAGATCGGACAAAATCTTATTGGGTTTTTCCATCATGTTTTTTTCAGTAGCAGCCCGGAATATGGATTTGTGGCCGGTTGATGGTAATAGGCTCCCCCCAGTTACTTGGGACTTAAACGTAATTGGCGAAATGTGGGTGTACCTATAGGTACACCTCTGCCCTAACCCTTCTGGGATTGCAGGCGTGATGTTATGTTATATATAATAACAAGCTTTTGCCCGCGGCTTCGCTCGCGGTAATTTAGACTTTGACTAACAATTCGGGTTATATAATTCAATCATGATTCGAAAGACACGTGGCGCCATCTATTATCATAAGAACGTTATTGTTGTTTTCCTCGGGAACAGTACTTTCTTGCGGGATGAATGGTACCTTATGTCCGTTTCTGTACACCTGACAACGTATGTAAAAAAATTCAGGATGATCTGTTCAGTGGTTTAGGCGTGAAAAAGTAACAAACAAACAAACTTACTTTCGCATTTATAATATTATAAGGAAGGATTAGGATAAAGGATAATAAACATTTATTTCAGAATGACTTCCATATTTTTTAGTAACAATTTAAACTTATGAAACTGGTGTTAGTAGTAATTATTCTAAACTGCATGAGGCGCGCCGATCCTGGGGAATGTCTACTTGACTGCGTGCAGTCGTATCCATCGCCCCAACATCGGAGATTCCCACCTATCAGCCAACGTTCTAAGAATGGTGTTGGGGCTCGCCCCATCAGTACCCGGAACGTGTTGTTATATTGTACGCGCAGACCACTGTATGCCCTTTGCGTAAAGGTTGCAATCAACTCATTTTTTTGGGTCTCAGGTGGTAACTTAAAATTATATGTGCTCATTATGGACCCCGTCGAGCACAGCAAAATAGTAGCTCAGCTCATAAAATACAAGGTTTCAGCTTTAAATAAGACGCCAGGAAAATTTGTTCTCAGATAATATCAAAGTCGAAAAACAAACAAGTATTAGAAACGGAGACAAATTAAAACTGACGACTGTTGAAAAACACCAATTATTATTTGTGCTTATTTTTTTCAGTACTTGGTAGGTAGGTATGTCAATTTGTTGAAATAGAAAACGATGTCTTTTGAGTCAACTGTGTATCATTTCTAAGGCTTTTTGATCTTGCGACGTTGAATTTTACTGCGAGCGAAGAATTCTAATTATTTTTTTAACGATAAAAGAAAATATTACTTAGTTTTTTCTTTGTTTTTTGTTTCAGTGTCAAACAGATGAGCAGTAGCTAAAATTAATGTTACGTCTGTTTTCATTTCCCAAATTCATGTTTTATTATCTTCTTTTATTTTTGTGAAAGGTATTACATTTTTAGGTCATACTTATTTATAAATTTAAGTATAGATCTAAACTCTCATATGTATAACTACTTTCTGAGTTTCTCTCGGACATTACTGATATCAGTGAAGGAAAACACCCTGCTGTAGTCGCCAACCTGTCCTGAGTAAGCGTGGTGATTAATCCTTCTCCGTATTTGAGAAAAGGCGTTTGCCTAGTGGGACAATTGTAGGCTGGTATTATTATGTCTATAAGCCCTGCTTGGTGATTATGTTAATAATTAGCACGTCACCTTTGAAGTGCCAGCCTAGCCCCTTCGTCGTGTATTTTTATGTATTTTCCTATCTATATGGGGTAGGCGCTACATAAAAAAAAAAATTGAAAACCTATAGTGCGATTTTCTGTATATGTTTTTGGGAAATAAAGATTTATTATTAATATTATTATTATAAGAAAAAAGATGCAATACTGAATTTGCTATTTCTTATAAGAGGACGTGTTCACTTTTACACGCCTACACCAAATCTATTTATTTTATGAAAACAATCGCCACATATTCATTTTTGAAACAACTTCTAAATTTGCTTGAGTGATCGAATGCATCGACCACTCTAATTACATAACACCCTTTCAATCACAACTGAATGATTTTGAAGGATATTGTTACTCCAATGCTTCATACGTTCGAAAAATTTGTCTGCTCAAGAACGTATATACAGCAATGAATGTTGTTGAACTGTCAAAATGAAAGCCATTGCTACTGATAGTGTTTTACGCAATTACCCCGCAGTGTCATTTCTCTACAAGCCTGCATAATGTGAGGTTCCCTTTTGCAGACAACCTTTACAGTACGAGTAAATGAGATTTTTATATGACTACAGGCCATAAAAGTGCAAAAAGAAAGAATTTTTCAAAACCCTACCAGCGTACTTAACGGAGCTTAAAGTTCATACGCGATCCAAAAGCCGAGCGACAACTAGCCAAAAAAATAAAACCCAATTAATAGGAGACAGTAATTAAAATGTCTTCTCAAAGAGACTATAGAATAATGTTAATATTGATTTAACAAAATTAAATGGTAATCAAGTAACAGTGCCTGGCCGTTTAATTACAACTTAAAGTAGAGAGAGGTGTAATTATTTATATATTTTATTTTAGTAAGTCGTCTAATATCAGCTGTAGATAAAAAAAACAGAATACCTACCTAGGTACATATTTAAGACACCAAATAGGTATCGGAAATAAAAAAAAAAGCTAGTTTTGTTTGTTTTATAACATAAGCGAAAAAATATAGATTTGTTTGTCCAAAACAGTCGCTTTTCTGTAAAGCTCAGGCCAACTGAGGCGAAGGTCGCGCGGGAAGCGGGACGAAATTCGCTCGCACCGATTGTGTCAACTAGAAAGAAAATACGTTTATTTGCGGTAAACATGACGCAAAGAAAAACACAAATACAAAAAGAATAAGTTGGGGGAAAATATGCGTCACATCCACGCATACCGGCAATCGCTCAGCATAATGCTACGACCCTATGCGAGACAGAGCCTGGTTTTCAGTGACAGCCGGCGTAGACGTGATGACGTCAACCAGTGCAGGATGAGAAAATTAAAAATACCAAAAAACATAAGAAATAAAACTAATAACTAACTAATTTGTATGGAAATGTTCAAACTGGCACGAATAAAATCAAAATTAAAATCAAAACTTTTTATTCACAAAACCTACATAGGCACTTATGAAACGTCATAAGCTATGTGCACGGTTCCAATTGGTTGTTTTCTATGGAGAAGAGCCGGCAAGAAACTCCACAAATAGTCGGGTGACTTCCTATTCCTTCCTATTCCTAAAGATGTCCGTAGGTGTACCCGTGGCATCACAGCGGGCCCTATCAGAATACCAGCCCTGCGGTACTTATTTTTTTAAATATCGCATCATCATGCTGAGATAGGAGCCTTTTTGGACTCGCACAGGTTTTTTACTTGTTTATTGTCGTTTTTATTTTTATTATTGTTAATTTTGTTAGTTTTAAATGCTCCTTTCTTATTTTTTTAAATTTTTACTCTTTGTATTTCCTGTGCGTGTCCCAAATAAAATATTTTTCTTTTCTTTCTTTCTTTCTTATTCCGCGCAGTCGCATCCCGCATTCCACGCGGTATTCGCCTCAGTGTGGCCTGAGCTAAAAACAACAACTTTAATTGAGTACTAACACGAACTTGTGGCTATTTAATAACAACGGTGAAAAAAATCTAAAAATACTTTTGATCCTAATGGCTTCAGGGTTGATGGAAACAAAAAAAAATAAAACAATTTCGACGTATCAGAAAGAAAGGTCACCGCGTGGGTGGCAAATGAAAGGCCTTTAATTAAAACACAATTTCGTATATAATTATAATCATGTAACGTAGCTTAACATATTTTTTTTCAGAAAAACTGTTCATTGTGTACGTATTTAATTAATTATTTACTTATCTAATGTATGTATTTA
This sequence comes from Dryobotodes eremita, assembly GCA_917490735.1. NCBI lineage: Eukaryota > Metazoa > Arthropoda > Insecta > Lepidoptera > Noctuidae > Dryobotodes > Dryobotodes eremita. The sequence goes on along the minus strand of OU823252.1, from coordinate 1,968,744 downwards.
ATTTTCATAAAAAAAAATATCGCTAGTGGCACGTTTATGTGGATCTCAATTGGATTTAATAGTTTGTCAAACGATGGATAGATTATGTGAAAAATTATTAGTATAGGCAGAAACTTGCGAATTCTCAGAGGACTACGGAGGTACATACTTAGGTATGGATGTAGAAGCCATGATACGACCCTAAATAATTTGGGGATAAGATCAGGAGAATGATAAGTGATCACTATCGATTCGTGCATGTAATAGAGATGATAGTCAAGTTGTCAGAAACGACTCTTACAAGTGAATTGTCACACAAGATTAATTATTTCATACAAGTCATGTTTCGGTTAATACTCACAATATTCCAGTTCCACCTCCAAAACCTGTAACAAAGAGTAATTAGACAATTAAATAGTTAATTAAAACACTGTAGGACTGTTGGTGTGATGAGAATTACGAGGCTTCAAATGCTATTCCTGTGTTACATTTAAACAAAGTTTGGAGCAGCCATAAAGCATGAACTAATTTGTCAAAGTTCTCAGTAGCAGTGCCGAGAGCAGATGATTACGTTTGTTATTGTAGCCGCGTTTGGTGCTCGTTATTTAAAGTGACGTCATTTGAAACTAATATAATAAAATCGTAGTGAAGTCAAAACTGTAGACTGCTTTTTTTTTAAAGTAATTTTTGCGAGGTCTAGGAACGATATTAATGCAGAAAAAATATTTTTAAAATTTTTGTCTGTTTATCTGTTTATCTGTTTGTCGGAATATATGTTCCACGCAAAAACTAACAGATAGAATTTGTTAAAATTTTGCATAGATATTCCCTTTAAGTCAGGTCAGTGTGTATGCTATATATTAACTCGATATTTGCTATGGGGGATGAGCAATATTGCAATTTATTTGAAACAAAAAGAACTGAAAGCATTTATTTCAATCATTTACAGAACCGTACCACCATTCCACTATTTTACCATTTTGACTTTTGAATTGTCAAGGAGTTGGTCAGTCAGAAAGATGAAGCTAGTTACATATTAGATTAAAGCGTGAAGCATAGTAGGTTTCTATGGTGAAGAACGGGCAAGAAACTCCATGGACCGTCTTTTAAATCAAAATATCGGTAACATAATCCATGTTGAAATAATAGGTCATATTATGAGAATGATGTAAAAAGCCGTGCACATTAAAAGCGTCCAGAGCAAAAACAGTTAAAAGGTGTGTGCAAAAATGTGCGTAGATGCATGATTTCCTCGTTGAAATTGAATACTATTCGTTGGTGGGTATAAATATCAATTACTTAGTAAACATAGTTCGTTTTCTCTTCTACAATAATAATAAAGCGATAAAAAAAATATGTTACTAGAAATAATCGTTCTCCTGATGCATGTTTAGGCAAAAACTCATGGAGAGCTGATTTGAGACCTCTACTTTGCAGATTCTGTTGAATATATCCATCAAAACTATTTTATAATAATACAATTAATTTTTGTTATATGCCTTTTATATAAAAGCAAAACGATTGGACCTAATTCAATTTTCTACTGAAAATGTTTGGAAACAACTCTGAATATTTCCGAAGTTCCACATCATTTTGACGTAGTATTTACACCAAAATAATCTCCAACATTTGCTTAAATAATAGCATTAATTTTTTTGTTTCTTTTATTATTTTATGAAGAAAATAAAAGTATATATATATTTCACCGCGCCGAAGATATGCGCTCAGTATAGCACAATTTTTTTTTGAGGACGAACCTATGTCAGTTGATTTCGCGGTCTTTGTCGTGCCGATACTATGGTTGTGTGCGTCGCTATTCTTGTCATTGCTGCTATCGTATGCGTGTAAGAACATCGAAAACAACGACCGCTGTGTTTGATCGTTGTAGACTTTGTGATACGTGATTTGATAACCGAGAAGAACGCGGCCATTCGCGCCTACGACTCCTTTCACTGTAACGCGAACAAAGCTCACATGCGCCAATTATAGCGTGCTGTAAAGAAACGCACAGTGGAGATACGTTCCGTGAGCTCGAACAAGATGTTCAGTGAACTCGAGCCTACTCACCAAGCATTCTGGCATCTACAGAGGAAATTACGTTCCTCTGAAGAAGTCTTCATGTCTCCTCTCATCCGCCCCGACAAAAGCGTCGCTTTTGATAGCCCCAATAAGGCCGAATGTCTTACCAATAGCCTAGAATCCCAATGTTCTCCCAGCTCTCAACCAGTAGACCAAGCGCACCTGGACAAGGTAGACACAGATATCGAGAGTAGAGCTTCCGTCCCACCCGTTGAAGACCCCGATGATCGTCTGCCTCCCATCACTCCAGACGAAGTGCACGATATCATTAAAGGGCTCCATGCTTAAAAAGCCCCCGATTCTGACGGTATCACCAATAACGTGTACAAACTCCTCCCCGCCTCTCTCATAATACTTATGACCACCATATTCAATGGCGTCTTGAGCAACAATATCATTCCACAAGCGTGGAAAGAGGCCACCGTTATCGGTATCCCCAAGCCAGGCAAGCCCACGTCTGAGCCTACGAGCTGCCGTCCCATTAGTCTACGCAATGTTCCCGACAAAATCTACGAGAGGCTTATTCATATGCGTCTCAAAGACTGCCGAAGTTAAAGAGCCTCATCTCCAATGAGCAGTATGGTTTTCAAACCCAACACTCGTGCATCCAACAGATCCACCGCATCGTAGGGCATTTAAGCGCCGGTCTCTAGCGAAACGCTATGACGGGTGTGTTATTCTTCGACATAGCGGAAGCATTTGACAAAGTCCCGCACAACGGCTTATTATACAGGTTGACTTGTAATTTGACGTATTCCTTCCAGGACCTGATTGAGTGACCCATTTGCAACAAATAAGCAACCCATAAAGCCAGGCAAAAATTCATGGAATTCGAGAAAACCCAATTTTCTTGTATTTTGGAAATTTTCCCTGAATTCGTCACTAAATATAATTTACTCTAAACTCTCACATTGAATGACCTTCATTGCTATTCCACTAGGTACCTAATACTTTAACAGACCTTTCTATGTAACCAGATTTTCTAAAATATTAAACAGTTAAAATTTAGAGGAAGAAGTTTATTAACCATTTTCAAAAATCATATACGTACATGAACTTTGACACCAGTTATATCAAAATTTTACTGATGCATTAAACGTACAAATTGTGGTGAAGATATCTTCATTTAATTCGCTATCTAAAGAGTTACAAATAATCAAAAATATATTTATCGTTGCCCATGAAACAGTCGATAATGCTGGCAAAGGTAGAATTTCCAAATTGTTAAAATATTTGAAAATGGCGTGACTTTCAAATTAATTATCTGCTTTACGTCATCTTACCACCTTTTACCACCCAACAATCTTTCTTGCGTTAGGTTGCCAGGTTGATGCGTCCAGGTCCCTTGTTGAGACGCCGCTTTTGAGAGGTTAGTATCATTTGCAGTCGACGCGCTGATTAGGTACTGATCACTTGTCAGTTAGTTCGCGTGTCCTTAAACTACTGTGCACGTAGAAACTCTTAATTTAAATAACTTAAAATTTTGAAGCTTTTGTGAATGAAGCAACTTTTTGTTAAAACGTGCACTGGCTGTACCAGACGAGTTAAGATGCTCTAAGCAACCAACAGCAACCACGTTCATATTTTCTTAAAGGGCTTGTGTAGCACATCATTTTATATCATGCAAGTAGCTCGGGAGAAGTCCAGGTCCAGCTGAGAATTACGATAGACGGAGTTAATTGATTGGTGGGTTGAACCATTACTAATCGATGTCGTAAAAAGTGGTCATAGTTACAAAGTTGGCAGCAGCAATCTTTTTTCTTCTATTAACAACAATCACCAATCCGTTATCAAAGATTACGGCCTTAATCTTTCTCTTAAACATCAAAAATATGATGTAAAGAGTCGACATTGCAGACTAATAGCATGATAAATAAAAGATTCTTTATCAAAAGCTTAAAAAACCGAAGTATAAAAATTTTTGATTCTGTACGTACGGGATAGTATAAAAACACGCGAACTAAAAGACAAGTGATCAGTGATTAGCTCATCGACTAGAATCACTCGAAAGTGGCATCTCAACTTAAGACCTGGTTACGACGACGTGACTACATAACGTAGGAAGGATTGTTGGATGGTTAAAGGGATAATACATAAACCAGTTAATTAATTCCATTATCACACAATTTTTAAATATTTCAACAGTTTGCTAACTTGACCTTTGCCAGCATCATAGACTGTTTCATGGGCAAACCTATATATATATTTTTATGTTTGTACCTCTTTAGATAGCTGATAAAATGAAGATGTGTTTCCCTTAATTTGTACGCATAATGCGTTGGTAAAATGTTGACATAACTGGCGTCGAATTTCATGTACTTAAGTAGATAATTTTTGAAAATTGTTATTACCTAAACTGCTTCCTTTAACTTTTAACTGTTTGATGTTTTAGAAAATTTGGTTACATCAAATGGTTGGTTAAAGTATAAGGTACCGAATGAAGTAGCACAAGACACCACTCTTATTCTGCCCAATTTGTGTTCACAAGCCCATTGTAAACGGGCTCTGCGATTGCGGGGCTCAATAGATGATACGCGAAGCGGACTTTGGAAACGGAGATTGACTTCATGCAAGCAATTTCTTATGGTCTGATCGCTTATTAAAATCTCTGAAGAGGTATGAAGCCTCGTAACCAACAGCATTTCGGTCATTGTACGATTTCGTCAAGCAGTAATTTCTATGTAACGATCTGGTTTACGTGTGGTGATGCGAGCTAGTCCTCTATGTCGCTCTGCCTCGCTGCCAGTGATGCGGTAACGTGTGTTCAAAGTCGACTTATAACACTTTGCGTAGTGCCCAGAGCGATTGCCAGCACGTTGCCGAGAACCAGCTTCCAAAATTCCCACGGCTCTGATCATTTCTTCTCGGCTCAAATGACGTCTTCTCTTCATAATAACGTTCTTTTGTATTGATTCCACTCAGAAGAATGGCAGAAATTTTAATGATTTGGCGACTGGAATACGACTTGACCGAAGATTTTCATCTATTTACCGAAATTCCAAAACTATTCCATTTTCAAATGACTAAATTTACTAAAAAAGTATACAAATTTATAAAAAATCTGTTTTTTGTTATTATATTTTTTGTAACTCTTATGTTACAAAAAATATAATAAAAAAAACAGATTTTTTGTAACTAGCAAAGACCCGCTTGATACCTAGACTCTTTTAATGTGTGGAGTATATAAAATGATCTGTGTAAGTAGATAATGAAAAGTAGGAAACATCTAGAAACATCTACTTTTTCCAGTCATGTCACAGTTGTGTAAAATCATTTGTATTCATTGTATCTGTATTAAGGCTCGTACACACTGGCACGACGCGACGCTCGACACAAAGGCGACGCGTGTCGCGCGGCGAGCGGCGCCTTTGTGTAGCGCCGTCGCGTCGCGCCTGTCTGTGGGAGCCTTTAATGTATTTTTGGTAGGTAGGTAATAGGGGCCGAGCTAAAATTTAAGTAAATTTTCCATATAATGTTACAAACTCTTCGTAATTAATTTAGAATAAAATTAATCTTGGTTCTAGCACAGGTACAATACGGAAAATTTAAAAATGAAGGAAAATGAAGAGATTCTTCGCAATTTTAATTAGTTTTGGATTAGGGGCACGCTCACGGGGGATTTGCTTTTCCAGTAGTCACTTATTTCAAAATCCATTTTTCTTAATACCCAAGTATAAAATATTTCTAAAATTCGTTCGTACGTTCAACCTTCTAAGTGTTGAGGAGTTTCAACATCAGTAGCATCAACATTAGATGCATTGACTTTATAATTATTATGTGGTCAATATTTTGGCATGTTTTATCCAACATAAAACACATAATTTTATTGAAGTAAAATGTTATACCATCGACCCCGAGTCGGTAATATTAAATATTATCCTAATAATTTTCATTTAAAAAGTAAACGTTATTCTTTCTTTTTTAGGGTTCCGTACCAAAAGGGTAAAACGGGACCCTATTACTAAGACTCCGCTGTCCGTCCATCTGTCTGTCCGTCTGTCACCAGGCTATATCTCATGAACCGTGATAGTTAGACAGTTGAAATTTTCACAGATGATGTATTTCTCTTGCCACTATAAAAAAAAATACTTAAAAATAGAATAAAATAAATATTTAAGGGGGCTCCCATACAACAGACATGATTTTTTTGCCGTTTTTATAGATAATGGTACGGAATACTTTTTGCACTTATTTGACAACGAATATGAATATGAACCCTTCGCGCGCGAGTCTGACTCGCACTTGGCCGATTCTTTTTTTATTCCTTAGGGGGGCTCATGGCTACACAATAACAGCCGCACGATGGTTAAGCTACGCTTGCCATAGTCGGTTCGTAGATGGGTGACCTTCCATTACATATAGAGACCACGAACGAAACCATCTTAAACCGTTGGTCCCGGCTGTCATTCGTAGATCTTTGGCAGTTGTTACGGCTAGTCAGAAGCCCAGAAGTCTGACAACCAGTCTTACCAAGGGGTATCGCGTTACCCAGTAACTGGATTGTTGAGTTCAGATAGGCAGTTGCAAACTCAAACTCAAACTCAAAACTCAAAGCATTTATTTCAAATAAACCAATTACAGCACTTTTGAATTGTCAAGGGGTCGGTCAGTCAGACCGAGGTTTGCTCCATGTAAAATATTTTTTCAGCTGCATCCAGTTAGACTGGAAGCCAACCCCTAGTTGGCAAAAAGCTAGGAATCATTTTCATTCCTTAAACGTCTCAAAAACCAATGTAAGAACTAAATAATCTTCGCCAATACTGAGTGTAGTACCACACCCAGTTTCATTACAGCGAGTCTTCCCGCCCGCGTCCACGATAGTGCGAAGTAGCAAATAGCACAAACTTATGCAATTGGAACTCCAATATTATAATTTGGGTTGCAACAGCGTTGTTTTTGCCACAACGGTCCATTAAACGGCTGTATCTCGGTCGAACACTCACTGGTTAGGCGTTTATTACCGTTGAACTCTTGGCTTTCATTAAGAAGGTGCTAAGGGCGTTTGGCCTTTTCTCTTTGTAAATAGATCGGCATCTGACTTTTGAGTAACTTTACCCATAGAGTTACTAACCTTATGGCTCTTTGGTAAGCCTTCAAGGCAATGCTGAATGAATAGAATTGTCCTTCTTCCTTCTTAACTCTATCTCCCTTTTAAACCACCCAATCAGTTGTCTTTGCATAATTAATAATCAGCCTATAATGTTCCCACTGCTGGGACACAGGCCTCTTCTCTTCAAGAGGGAGTGGACCGTAATCCACCAGTGCGGGTTGGTACGTAGATGTCACGTGTCTTCGATTTTTTGGTTCTAGGACATGCAGGTTTCCTCACGATGTTTTTCTTCACCATTTTGAGAGCAGTGGTGATGAAATAATTTACACAATGTAAAGCGCTGGTTTGGCTTCGAACCTATGACCTACAACAACTCATAAGTCGGGGCCGATAACACTGGGCAACCAATGCTCGCACCAATACTTAAACTAGGCCAAAAGAACGTGCAAAGCTATTTCTGTTCTGTTCACAAGAGAGGGGGGGTCGATAATTATATCGAACCCCCCCTCTTGTGAGCGACAAAATTTTAATTCTCGACTATGAAGTCGAGAATTAAAATTTTGTCGCTCACGCTCTTGTCGTACACACTGTAATTATACATGAGAAACTGGTTCTATTTTTGTGGCTACAAGACCAAGTTTTAAGAAAAGTGTTTAATGAAAGAAAAACTAATTAAACACGAAGACAAAAATTAATTTGTATTGTTTTCTGATATAACTCAGGAGTCGCGGCCCTCGCTCATACTGCAGTTACGTTAAATTTTTCATGGACCAGAAACCACATTTATTTTCTTTCCATTGTCTTTAAAAGATCGCTTTTAGCATTAGGACCGCCCATTGTGTCACCCTATGTAAAATTTCTACATTTATATCTGCTTTTCATTAAAAAAAAACAAACCAAAATACCAAACCAAAACCAAAATATAAACCAGCCAAACTTATTCAAAAGAGAATTTAAGAAGTTACTTACGGAAAAATGTTACTAACATGTTAAAGATTTTTTAAATGATAGTTTCTAATCTATTTGTGTTATATTTTAACTTTGTTATGCTATTTTTCTTTCTTAATTGTGTTATATTTCAAGTGTCTATAATTTATTTTGTACGCCAATGGTAGCAAAACATGTTGAAACTCTCAGATTTTCACTTTTACATCCACATTTGCATGTATACGTATAATTTTACACGTGTTTACAAACAAACAAATAAATATATCTTTATCTTTATATTTTATTTTATTCTGTATTTAAAAAATAATTAGGATAATGTATTGTAATTTATCAATGACGTCTACGTCACGTACTGTTAATAGTGTCTTTATTAAAATTAGAAAACTGACAGTGTATTTTGGTTGCAAAAACTATACTAACAAGACCTATGTTGTATTAACATACTTTTAAAAGATTGCATTGTGTAGGTACAATAATAATTTTACATAGTATCCACCAAACAGCACCCTAATTGCGTTTCACACTACCAATCACAATCTGAATCATTTTGAAGGACATTGCTAATCCATTGCTTCGTATGTTCGAAAAATTTGTCTGCTCAGCAACGTAAATAACGCAATGAATGTTGTTGAACTGTCAAAATGAAAACCACTCGCAACTGTTAGTACGTTACGCAATTACCCCGCTGATCCTCAATTTAAATAATTCAATAATAAAACTAAAACAAATCTCATTCATAAACTACAACTCTTCAGTGAAATTGCAATTGTATAAAATGCAAAATTTTCTCAGATATTATAGCGACGTGCTACGGAATATCTTGGTCGGTCACAGTTGAAATAAAGCTCTTTGAAATAGATTGAATAAGATTGGCATTGGAAAACTGCAGGATTGGTAGGGGACTGTATTGGACTTTGAATAAAACATACAACTTGTATGAGATACAAAAATAAACGTTTAGGACATTTTGTGGTAGACTGTCTCTTTGGTCAAGTGGTCGCAAGTGTAATTGCGGAGCATGAGGTCCTGGGATTAATTCCCAGGTCGGGCAAAGTGTTATTTGGTTTGTCCTTCAGGAATTTCTCAGTAGCAGCCTGGAGTCTGGATTTGTGCCCGGTTGATGGCAGGCTCGCCCCCCCCTCCTAATTGCCCGGAGGACACGGAGGAGCATACGGTGGAGATCTGCCCGGCTTGAGTGGAGCACCACCGTGTCCCCGTGGCAGCGATCGGCGGCAGCGATCTCGCGCGTCCGGCCCTGGTCCAGGCCATGGTACGGAGCGAGAGGGCATGGGAAGCCGTCGCCTCCTTCTGCAAAGCAGTAATGCTCGCGAAGGAGGAGGCGGAGCGCGTACGGGTGAGGCAATTGTTGCGCCCTCACGCACCTAGTCACCGCAGGAGGAGACACTCTGGGCGTGTCGGGAGTCGATAGTTGATTCCCGGCCACCGTAGGCGCGGGCTTGCGGACGGCAAGCAATGGGTAGCTCGCCGTCCGGTAAGGACCAGGTCGGGGTCGACAGCGCGTTGTGTTACACGCGCGCCTCAAAGAGATGTCAGCACACATTGACGCGGTGCGTTCGGGCCGATGCCTGCCGGGGTCGCGGGTTTGTCCGATAGAGATACCGTGGATCTAGCCTAAAGCATTATTTTATGAAGTCTTGCCTTTTAGATTGAAATATGATCTGTTTCGTGGTTGCTACGTTACACATGGTACTTTATGTATCTTTGATATTCTACATCGCACGCAATATATCTATCTATATGACGGAGAAGGTACGTCTCCCTTGTTATCATCAGCCATATTTGAACTACTGTGGGCGTACTATGGGAAGTGTTGGTTATTGCGCAAAAGAAAAACCTTTTGCAGTTCAAATCAAATTATAATTTACGATCAAATTAATCACACTAGCGAATCACATACTGTAGGTACACGACACAACTATACGGAACGCGCAACATTTTCTAAACGTGTTCACTGCTTAACCGCCAACAACAAACTCTGCTTTAACTCTGGTCAAGCGTTATGTTGCAGACTCATCGAGCGCCCCCTGGTGGCGCGATAGTCAAACGATTGATTTAAATCGTTTGATTTGACTAATCGGGACGCCAGCGCCACCAGGGGGCGCTCGACAGATTCTATAACATAACGCTAACGTATTTCCGACACAGCCATCATGTTTGCACACGTCCTCGTGTGTTAACCTGCAACCAAAAACTCAACAACAGTGCATGTTCGATTCGGCCAATTCTGACCATTTATGGTTTCCAACTTTGAAATCACAAAACTTTATCGTCAATCATTTTGTTTTAGTTAAAAAAAATCTTTTAAATAAATTAACTAAACAGACTTTGATTAATCACAGCAAAAATCATCAACCAGAGCCGTGTACCATCGTTATCCACATTAACAATCGCCTTTTTCACTAAGAGCCTTAGACACCTGGAAACCCACACACGAGTAAACCAAATAAACAAGAGATCAATGCTAGTTCCAGTTTCAAGGTAAGTTTATTTGCTAGGAGATAAAAGAGCAGTGTGGCCCAGTGGCAAAGTCCCCGACTTACGAGTTGTATGGCGTAGGTTCAAACCCAGGCAGACGTTATGCTTTGTGTAAATATTTTCATCACCACTGCTCTCAAAACGGTAAAGGAAATCATCGTGAAAAACCGGCATAACCTGGGACCAAAAATTCGAAGACATGTGACATTTACCAACCCGCACTATACCCGCGTGGTAGATTACAGCCCACACCCTCTCAAAGCAAAGTGTCCCAGCAGTGGAAACAATAAAGGCTGATTATGCTATGAGAAAATCAAGTATTCGGAAAACATCCAAGTCTATTAGCGACATTCCTAAGTAATGTATCAATAGACGTCAAAACATTGACGAGACTAAAAACTTTGAACTTCCCAAGTTTGTAATTTTTAATTTAAGTGTTTTTAACTTAAGTTCAGAGGCCGATTAGATGTTTAAGAGCTGAAAACTTATATCTTTAATGTTACTCGTATTAGGTAGATATTTTAGCTAAATGATGGCATCAAAAATTATTATTTGACAAGCCATGTGCCCGAACAGCAAACATGACGAACTTTATGGGATTAATTTTTAAATACCCTTCCTTCCTTCGTTATATAAGGAAATCTCATACAAAATTTCACGATTGTAGACCCAGCAATTCAGTCTGTGCGTTGTCAGTCTGTGAATCAAGATTTGAGAAAGTTTTACCTTCTAGTTTACCCATTCGTCTGTACAAGACTTGTCTCAAGGAGAGATGCTACCTAAGAAATATACATTTACTTTACATACCCTGCCAATATTATCAGGTATCCCACAATATCACAATTCGATCTTCAAGTATTACCAAAAACAGAGCCCCCATCTTTCCATAAACACACAAATAGAAGCTGTAACGGGCTGCGAGTCAGATTTATATCGGCGTTACATAGAGCCTTAAGGAAAATTGGCCAGAAAAAAGGTCGCGAGAAATATTTCAATATGCCATTCACATTTTTTACGATCGTCATGTGTTCCTCCTTACGATTGTGCAGAACCGCAATATCGGTCTATACTTTCGTTTCGATTCCTTTTTTGTTAGTTTATGGAGCGTTTGAACTGTTAAACAAATTATGAGGGGTTTAGAGTTAGCATTTTCGGTGATTTGTACGTACTTAAATATGATTGGATTCGTTTATTTCAGGAAATATCTAAATAACCCCATTGTTATTTCAAATATTTCTTTTTAAAACCTTTCAAAATATTTTAACAGTTTTCTCGCAGTTTTTCCCAGATTGATCCAAATAAAGTCAGAAAAAAATAATCAAATGAAACCCCACTCTGCTCTCAGTTAAAATCACAAAAAAATCTATCTTTCAACTGATCATCCATCATTAATAAATGTTTCGATTCGTGAGGGAAGCGTTAACGACGCCCCTCATTAATTTCAACAGGTTCGTTTTTCTTTGGGCTCTATAAATATGAAAAAAAAAACGTAATTCGAAATATAACACCTGCAAAATTTGACAGACTTGAAACATTAAAGCAAAAATTAAACAGTATTAAAGTCGGAATTAAAGGATTCCGACTTTACTACTGTTAATTTTTGTGAATCGCCAAAAGAAGGTTGACATTAGTACTTCCTTTTTCAGACGAATTATAAAGGTCAAGAAAAAGAATTGAATTTTTTATAACTTTTAATCGTTTTTATTTTTTTGTGTAATGTTTAGTAGGTAGGTATCTCTTTGAATCTGCTTAACAGTATTTGGGATAAGCAGGTGGTAGATCCATTGAGAATTTGTAGGTATATTTGTCTTTTAAGAGGTACCAGGACCTATATAGGTGCTGATGGTGATCACCGGGGTGGTTTTAGTGAGATAAAAATCCCACACTCCCCGACCTCCCTTCCCGGAGGTCGGGTACCTATGGAAGGATGGTCCGAAAAAAAATAGGTCCATTGAGAAGGAATTTCCCACAGAATGATTTTTTCTATACCGTAGGTGTGTTTACAAACATATATATCATATATAAGGTGTATCTATTCATACACGAAATATCTGAAAGGGGTCATGGTACTCATTATTATGAACAACTATTACTATAGGACTAAACGTGAAATCGCAAAACAAAAATCTGCTGTTCCATACATTTTGACGAGTTCTGCGAACATAAATGTAGGGAGCAGCAGATTTTTTTTCGAGATTTCAGGTTTGGTCCCATAGTAAAAGTTGTTTGTAATGATGAATACAATTACCCCTTAAGAGATTTCGTGTATGAATAGATATACCTTATATATATAGATATATGCACTAAACCTACGGTTTCCCAGAGCAGTGGTCGCCCACACAGCGTCCGCAATTTACCGGCGAATGACGTCACTGATACGTTATATTTGAAAATAAGATGGTGTGTTTCCTAGGCACTGTTTTTGACAACGTAAAGACAAATCCTGCTGCCATCATTTTCATCACAGCCGTCACTGTGGCAATTATGTGGCTACTCGTACCACTGCTTTTCTAGACGGTAACTTAAGGGGACTACAGGACCTAAATGTAAGTTTTATAATGCCTAAAAGTATATGATCCACTGCACTAAACAAAATCAGAAAAATATATGTTATTCTTCAGGATATTTTCTAATTAGATAGTGTGTTGAAAACATAACACAACTAATTTGATACGATAGAAAAAAATCACGAAGATACCTCTAAAAATTTCTTATAACTATTAAAAACCATACTACTATGCATTAAATCATTCTGATTTTTGGCAGATTATTCTATAAGCAACATACTAACGTAATAGTGTTTTAATTTTTTAATCCAATCAATAGTTTTTTTTGTAAATAGATAATTGCTTCATATTTTGCAATAAATTACTAGCGTTGTGTCATCGCGCATCTCGTTCTTTTCGATGCAGTCCGACAGTGACCGCGCTTTAGCTGTTGTAAGCCTCTTAACCATTCAAACATTTGTTCCGAGTGGGAACTCGTTGACGTTTTGCTTATTGGGCTATATTGCGTAGGTCTAGAGTAAACTGTTGGGTTGTTCCCAAGTAAATAATAAGACAAATAACTGACTTTTGTAGTTTAGAAGTCGCATAGAAATCTCCGGTCAAACAATCCTTGTAGACACATTCCATTTAAACAAAATCTCGTGCGAAAGTAAAATTCAAAATGAGATTGTTTAAAAAAAGTTAATGGGGTAATTTCGGCAACGCAATCTCATAAAATTATTTAAACGTTCCGTAATAAAAAAGGCCATACGACTGCCTATAAAAGCCTCTTAATTGCGTATAGAAGTGCTGTGGACCAGATTTCTTTTCGCACGGTACGGTTTGCTAAAATATATCTAAAATTGTGTGAAGGTCTCGGATTTACCTACAAAATGTTTAAGTTATGTAAACGTATGTAGTTATAGTACGTCTAATTTAAAACTGCACGCCCCTCCACTAAAATCTCTATACAAACATTTGAAATGTGTATGCAACAAGCAGAGGAGGTACGTGCAATTTTAAACTGGACGATCTCTACATGAATAGTCGAGACACAGGGTGCTTACAGCCAAACAAAAGCCAAGCAAGTACTGCAGTCAGTTGCGAAAAACACAGCAAGCGTTGCGCTAGACTTTTCATTTTCCATCAGTTACCACAGAAAATCAACAGTTAAATGAAAGAAAGAAAATACATTTATTTGCGGTAAACATGACGCAAAGAAAAAACACACAAACACAAAAATAACGATTTGGGGGAAAATATGCGTCACATTCACGCAAAACGTCAATCGCTCAGCATAATGCTATGACCCTATGCGAGACAGAGTCCCAACGCTGGTTTTCAGCGATAGCCGGCGCTGACGTGAAGACGTCAACCAGTGCAGCATACGAAAACTAAAAATAAACATTAAAATAAAATAAATACACTATAACGCAGTTAAAAATGTATATAAACATAATATTTATAAAGTGGTAACATTCCGGGCAACGACTCATGCGCCGCCGGGCTTTAATGATCTGTGCGCGCAGCTGTCATAAAACTGTACGTTTGACATTTTGACAAAATGTTGTTTTCCTTCGTAAAATATCTCATTACTGATTGATTTGAAGCCATTGGGTATTATACATCAGATACAAACCCCCTTCTTTTACCTACATGAAAAACATTACTTAGCCCGTAAAATCATAGACAAACCTGTTTTAATGCTACAACAGTTGGTCATCGACCTCTTCAAAACAAACAAGTCCATTTATCAAAGTAGCTCCAGCAGTATAATACCATAACTTTACAGTATTTCGGTGTGTTATTTCCCTCTGCGGGCTCTTTTAATTACTGTTGGCCCCTAACATGTATCATAAATTCTAATGGAGTTCAGACCTCACACACTCGGCCCTCTCCTGGCACAAATTGCATTTTAGAATTTAAACGTACGACCTACATTATACGCGTGATCGAAAATTTAAATTTTGATAATCGTATGCTTCAATATTTTCATTTTGGGTATGATAAAGTATGGGAGCGAATGTTAAATTGTGAGTCAACATGTTTTCATAACGCAGCACACCGTTCCAAATGTTATTCGCAATGCTGTTAACTATGTTTGTTATTTTTCTGTACACTTTGTTTTTCAGGCATATTTTCAGGTCACACTATTATGTAGCAACAGTTTGGTAAAAGGTTATAAATACAAACTTCAGCGGTTTGCCTAAACTACTGACTAAAATAATAACGAGTCTGTTGGCGTAACAAAATAGTTTAGTTGATTTTGAGCTTAGCCCTGATGCATATTCAATGTTTTTAGCCTATGTTCGTAACATTTTGTAAAATGCCTGTGGCTTCGAAGACAAAATACTCTTGTTTTTAGGGTTCCGTAGTCAACAAACCCTTATAGTTTCGCTATGTCCGCCTGTCCGTCCGCAACTTAGGTCAGAGACTCTTAGTACTAGAAACCTATAATTTGGCATGGATATACATATTTATCACGCCGACAAAGTAGTAAAGTAAAATCATAAATAAAATATATTGTAGGGTACCTCCTGTACATGTAAAGTGGGGATGATTTTTTTTCTTGTCTATCCTGTGGTGTGGTATATCGTTGGATAGACCATTCAAAAATATTACGGGTCTGTGAAAACCATTTTTCGATTCAGGGATCCGTTTGGGTAACATTAAGCTTTGCATTAGAGTCAAGTGTGTGTCCCGCGCCAGCTAAATGGTTGCTTTTGAATATGTGAAAAAAATCACGGCAGTAGTATATATAACGAAATTAAAAGGAAAACTATCACAGCTAAGTAGGCTTTACAAGTTTACGAGTAATAGTCGACCTTACATTTGCAGTTGGAACGTAAGGGACAACATGTTTTTCAACTACAATGTTAAGCTTGTTCTTGGGATAATTTCATCCAAACTACGGAACCCTTTCTTGTACGTGGTCCGATACGCACTTGACCGGTTTTTTATATACTATTATTTCCTTTACTTACATTTGTTTATAACAAGCAAAGGATACTTATATCTCTTAACACAAGCTTATGCGTCTAAAAGGAGGTTCGAATCACTAGTTGTTAAGGTTTACTTATTCAAATAATAAACCTTTTTTTTTCATTTAAAATACTGAAATTTCAAGTAATTATAAAAGATGTGTTTTTCCATAATACATAGATACGTACTTACTAGAAAATCATACTACAGTACAATATAATTTTTAACTTATATTTAACGTTAGCAAATAAATGAGGTTATTTGCACTCCTTTTGCAATGCTTACATGGTCGCTAATGGATTACGGGAATGCAATGGAACATTACGAAACATTGGTAGCAGATATTACCATGGGAATCGATGAACCGGGCAAATGTGGCTTTAATACTGAGATGTAGTCTGTTTTCAACAGGGTTGTGAACTTCTTTAGTTTTTTTTTAAGGTATTTAATTACC
Organism: Dryobotodes eremita; assembly: GCA_917490735.1. Taxonomy (NCBI): domain Eukaryota; kingdom Metazoa; phylum Arthropoda; class Insecta; order Lepidoptera; family Noctuidae; genus Dryobotodes; species Dryobotodes eremita. The sequence continues at coordinate 1,952,270 of OU823252.1, read as the reverse complement.
TTAAAGAACAGTTCAACTTCTTGCCGGGGCAGTAATTTGTAATTTCATTTTATATCTGAAAAAAAAAAACCTGTCTTTGTATATTTTCTTTCAAATTTTTCATCTAATAATAAGCTTCAATAAGTATTGATTTTTCTGTAGAAGAAATTCTCGGAAGTATTGCAATATAAGCAGAATATTATCAGAAAAATATACTTCAAGAAATACCGGTAACATTTCTCTACTTCAATTCAAAATCTAGATGGAACTCAATCTGCCGATACTTCGCTATAAAAAAAAAGCTAACAAAAGCTTTTTACGCGACGTCTTTTATGACAAGCGTGAGACTAATAAAGGGAGAGTCGTTACATTCCTCCTAAAGTTGCATCGGAATAATTCAATGGATTTTGATAAAGCCGTAAAAGGGACACGTGATGGTGTCGTCAACCCTAGGTCGGACGTAATAAGCAGTAAGTAGGAATGCTTTCGAGTTTCTGCTGAGTTTTGTTTCTTTGAGACCAGGCAAGCGACACTGCGCATTGGTGATTGGTAGTTTTACTTGTATGATCGAAAGTCACGTACAATATAATGAAAAAATACCACTAACATCCGTAGGTAGCCCCTAAATGGTTAGGCAGACTTGTATTGTACTACATTTAGTTATATTGTTATTAGTCTCGTTTATGAAGTCCTATTGCAAGCAATTAACAAAATTGTCAAACTTTTATTGCTTGAATACGTGACTTTCGGCTTTTTGCATGTGTGTATTTTATATATTTTCTGTAATGTGTGTTTCGTTTTCGCAGAATAAACAAATTTTCTTTCTTTATTTCTCTTTCTATTGGAATAAATCGTGCTCAAATTAAAACAAGGCTGTTGCTAATCGAATCCTAATAGATAAACCCAAAATCACTTTGCCTGACTCGGAGATCGAACCCACACACCCACACTCAGCAGTAGCATCAGCAACCACCAAGGTAGCCAGGCAGACCTAAGTCATACCTGAACGAATCACTTTTAAGCGTCATATAAAAAAAATAAGCTAGATGTAGTCGACAGTCCCTATCCGACTACCGCTGAAAAGAAATGACGAAACAGACTCATTTTTCAATAATGCAGGAAAATCACAGGTATTTTTGACAGACTGAGACTGAAATTATAATAATAATAATAATAGGTTCCTCTATCTAGAGCCCTGACCACCACCGGCAGCTTGGGGGTTTCTGATACCGATGGGCTACTATTTTTTATATTTTCAAATGATTTTGTATGTTTTGTAAAAATCTTTTAAAATGTATTTAATATGTAATAAGCTAAATAAACGAAATGATAATAATAGTTTATTGGGAACAAAAAACAAATACTTTCAAAGACAAATAATTTATTTTAAATGACGATAGCTGCAATAGTTAAAACTGTGGCGCAGCTAGCAACGCCTGACCCCTAGTGAGAGGGTAGGTTATTCCAAGACTAACACCAAGGGATAACAAATTTTTAAAGAAAAGAAAATTATATACTAATATAATATGAATGCGAACGTTCATAAAAATACAGGAATTGCCCCTCTCATAAAAGTCTCCAGTCTGCAATGGGCCTTAAAGGTGTGCGTGCTACGATTTTATAGTTTACCGTTCCTGTATTTTGGTGCAAGATATTTGCGAAATAACTTTCGCATGTCGAAGAAGGTCTGCGTGATCAAACAAACATTGTTTTCAAATTCGTTTGCACATTATCTGGCTTAGTTTAAACGGTGTGGTAGCAGGCGAAGATCTTTACGTAATGTAAATTTTATTCTGATATAATCGAGTGTTACCTTCTACTACCTTGTACATAATAAAGAGAATTCTATTCTGTTCTACCTTCTAAACAAAAAAACGTACATCAGATACACCACAAGTTTTTTATAATATTCAAACAGAGAAGTTACTGCTAGCACGCAAACAGTATCGGATCGTTTAAATAAAATGTTATATTTAGAATTAAACTCGTAATTATTAGAATGCAATCAAATGACGCACTCTGTCAGCTCTTCAAGGTGACTCTCTGATATTTTCTAATCTTCTAATTATAAATCAACTTATAAACTACTCTGTCTATGTCTTTACAGTACCCACAGATTTGCACAGCTAAAATTTCGTCTCCTTCGGTAAACATGCTTAGCTTTATTTTACAACTAAATCCTAACCCCTAATACCTCCAGGAACCGTAAACGCGATATTCCTGTGAAACTACTTATCTCATACCAGCGACAAACTATTTCTTGCTATTTCGTGAGCTCACAGCTTAACTTATGTAACGTCCTTTACACCAGCTATGGCCAGATTCGCCGAGAAATGTCTAGCGCATCATAAATATTGATAGACCGCAGGAATCCGCTGGATCCGAGAAGCGGTGCAAGTGGCGGTGCTTGGGGGAAGCCTATGCCCAGCAGTGGACGTCTTTCGGCTGAAATGATTATGATGACACATTGACAGATAAAGGAGAATGTACAAAATATATGGAAGCTGGTATGTCTGCGGCACAGACAACTTAGCCCCGTAGACACCTCATTAAGAACATTTTGTTCGAATATACTATCGTCAAAAGTCAGGGGGGGCCGAGGTGCAAAGAGAGCTGTGATTGGCTATTTCAATGTCACATGTCATACGTCAAATGACTCATAGGACGGCTTAGGGTTGGTATGAGACTCGATATTTTTTATCGATAAGCAACATTTGTAAGTACTTAGATTTATTTATCTATTGAAAAAGGTACACCGATCAAATACTAATCTCACATTATAGCACAGAGTATACCGTACCGTAATTCGTTATACCTAGTACTTAATTCAGGAAATATTTTTGCATCAAACAGAAAATAGTTTTGGAGAAGCACGTGCCACATTTGCGCCAAATTCCATGCACTGAGTGTATTAATTAGTGCCAAAATATTTCGGGAATTAGAAAATAGAAGTCGATAATATCTGACAATATTGACAAGTGACCCACCAAAGTTGGTAACAAAAGCGTTGGTACAGCAGTAATAAATAAAATTTGTCGTTTCTTTTTGAGTTCAAAGCAATCCGTCGTAAAATGACGGGAACATATAACACTATTTGTAGTGGGACACCAATTTCCATCTCGTTTTGTAGCACTTAAACAGATTTTCTTTAATTCTAGGCATTTAGGAAACCTTTAAAATAAAATAATGATTATTTATTTATTTTATATTTGTGGTAACATATCGATATTTTATTTGTAGATTTGTTATCGATTCATCATCACTAGTAAACTGTTACCGATGATAGAGCGAGATAGTCATATATAAATTAAAACGTGAAAGAAAGAGATTTTTCAAAAGACATCAACGAGCGCTACTGTACCTTTGCATTTGTTTCGTATTCAAATATTGTCGTTAAATTATTTTTTTAAATTATTTTATGCTTCTAGATAACTTATCGGTGAAATGTAATGCCGTCTTTGTGTAACCTCGAAGTTCTGCTACATTTTCCGCACCAATTCACTGCACAAATACGGCATTTTGAATATTCTTTTCGATTTTTAAAACCTCAGAACAATAACTAAAACACGTCAACATTCAGTAACGGACTGACTGGCGCTTCCTAGACGAGTTGGGGGCGTGGCCATCACATATGAGGCCGTAGAGCTAATGCTTGGCGAGCGCGGTTGCCCTCCTATGCGGTGTCTACGGGGCTAAGTTGTCTGTGGTCTGCGGCTACAATTTTTTTTTTTTTGTTATTCTCTATGATGACTTTTACAGCTACAAAACACAGAGGAGAAATATTTTTACTAAGATCGAATTTTAAACGCGATTTTACGCATATTTAGCTTTCTCTAAATCAAAATTTTTGTTTAAAAATATGTTGTCACTATACTCGGTTCACGTGTTGGTTTAATAACGAAAACAAAAACAACAACAATTTATTGCCCTACCTGCAGTGTAATTCGCATGGTTTATATAATCTACAAATAATATAACAAAATAGTAACGAAGTTAAAACTGTACATTGAATATTTTTAAGCTATTGCATAGCTTTTATCGCGGGCTTTGAGCGCGGCGACCGAATCAAGAAATTCCGTAACGAAAATAAAACCTAACACCCCCACTCCGCCTACCATGTAGCTCGGCCGAGCGTTCGCTTAACGTGTACGTATATGGTACGACTGTACTTGAATTAATATCAAAGAAAAAAAAATACTGCATAAATAAATAATTATAATTGCATAAATTGATAAAAAATGCTATGCAATAGCTTTACCGCGGCAGTCCCCGAGTGCCACAAGTATATTTTTTTTATTTTTTTTTTGTCTATTTGTCTGTTTCCGGATTAGCGCAAAAACGGCTGAACGGATTTGCATGAAATTTGGCACACAAATAGTTGACCTGGATTAACACATACGGTACTTTTAATCCCGCTGCACCAGCAGGATTAAAAGTACCATAAAAAGTGTTCCCGTGGGATATTTTGCGACATCAACGTGGGCGAAGCCGCGGATAAAATCAGTCAGCAAATTCAGGAATTAGTAGAATTGACCTTCAGATGTCATATATTTTTTTTTTGTTGTTTTAAATTATCAAATGACCTCTTCCACTCTGGGCGGAGCGGAAGGGCGTGTCAGACTCTTACTGACTAAAACCCACCCGTGTTCCTTCAGTTGCCTGTGCGCCAGGGCCACGGTAACTCTTTCGAACAATCCGTGAAGATGTCATCATCTGAAGATCAATTCTACTAATTAACGTGCAAAGTGAAAAACAGGGATTCTGCTAATCTTAAAATTTGTTTTGTCCACATTCCGATCGCAATATCATCGCAGTCTAGTCTCATGGCGGTCAACTTTGTTCTCGTTTACGAAAATAAACATATTTTCATGTTGGTTCAATGTATGCAGATGATGTTGTGATACTTTAATTTTTAATAACCTTATTTTATGTTTTTTTTTAAGTCTTAATTAGTTTGCTTGGTTAAGTACATAGTTATAGTATTTTCATTCACCGTTTGTTATTTTAAATCTTTAAGAATAAAAAAATCATTACAATAAAAATATGTCATGCTTACGTCAGTTTTGACGTTCTTATATTTACGGGAATACAATTGTTTTTTTCTATTTGAAGTCGAAACTTTAGCGGAATACTGCTATGGTACATTTCTTATTTTCGGTCTAGTCCTAATCTCATTGCAGAAAATGTGATATTTGACTTTGTTTTTTGGTTTTGCAGAATACCTTTTGTGTCATTTTGAAACTTTTGCGGCATTGCGACTTGAATTGAAAAGGTTTTTATGTACGAAAATTGGCCTTCTGTTACAACTATAAACATATAGAATCTTATTAGCTAAATAAGTGGACTGGTGGAAATTATGTTTTTTCAATTTCGACTACTACTATAGTTTTTAACGCACCTAACACATTCAAAGAATGTAACTACATACATGCTAAGACATGACTTGAATTGTCTACTTCGATTAAATAAGGGTTGTACACCACTTTGCACAACTCTATACAAAAATATTACCATTTGTTAGTCGCGTAGGGCCCTGAGCTCCCTTCTGGGGTTTGGCTCGTATTGTGCGTAAAGTACAAGTCTGCGCTCCAACTATATCAGACTTGGTAACGAAACCATAGCGCAATTTAGAAACAGCACGTCACCTAACAACGCCATCTATCGAGCTATGAGTCAAACTTTTCACCATTGAGTTAAACTCAGTTTTAATTTAATAGTAATAATAATAACCCCACCGCCGTATCTTTACGTTGACGTCGTGGTGGGGCTTGCGCGCGCAGAACTCTAGGTCTGTGCCGGTAGAGTTTGCCGGAATAGGTCTTAAGTGAGGAACCAGACCAAGAAAGAAACAGAAGAAACCCGCAGCGCAGCATGTGGTGAGCTGTTGGGCAGTAGCGACCCCACGGACCCTATCTCCCCGGAGTAGTCATGTTCCTCACCTCTTGCTTGCCTTTATTAGCTGGCTGGAGTAAACACTGACGAGGAACAGAGCTCCCACCTATTTCTAGCCTTTATTGGCCGGCTTGAGTCGACTTTAGCAAGAACAAACATGCTCGGAGGAAAAAAGTATTCTAGTAAGTGCTAGTAGAGGTTTTGACCATCATTCGGGCTCTGGGATTGTTCTGATAGCCGTGGAATACCTCTCCAGTCCTCAAGCACCTCAAGACATGTTGCTCCCTTGTCGCTACGTCACTATGCGTTAGCGACATTTCCCGCGTGGCCATTATTGAGTGTGCAAGTCACCCCCTGCCATTTTATCTGTGTATTTTATATAAAACTTTGGTCAGTGAGGGGTCTTCCCATAGTCCTAGATAACCAGTTCACTTTAGCCACCCAAACCCTAATTCAATATATTTGTTTCAATATCCTGCAATAGTCCTACACCAACCGGGGGTTGTCCTTGGGTGCACTTGCATCACGGCATACGCTGGCAGAGTGTGCCGCTTGGGAGGAGCCGCGCCGTGCCCTCATCTCAGGACTAGGCAGTGACCTCTCGCTGCCGGCCGTTGTGAATGCGATGGTCGGCGGCGAGGAGTCCTGGGACGCGGTGGTATCCTTCTGCGAAACAGTCATCTCGCAGAAGGAAGCTGCGGAAAGGGAGCGAGAGATCTCATCCTCTCACCCGGCCCGCAGCAGGCGCACCGGGCGTCGGCGGAGGGCGGACAACGCCCTCTTCCAGCCCCCCTAAAGGGGTCCAGGGGCAACGGACTCGGGGACGTCCGTCGCCCCCCATACATCAGGACCCGAGGTGGCGGCGCGTAGTGTTCCACGCGCGCCCCTCTTAGACGTCGCGGGGGGAGTCAAACACCTCACTCCCCCCGCTCGACCGGACGGGGCCCGCAGAGGCGGGCCAGCACCAGCCGGGGGTTGCGGAAGATTTGTACGTTCCCGCGACCCCCGGCGTAGGTGTGAGACGGAACACCGGGGTGGTTTTTAGTCAGTAAGAGTCTGACAGACCCCTCCGCCCCCCCAGGGCGGGGGACATCCATGAGGATTTTCCACCCCGGAACAAAAAAAAAAAAAAAAAAATGGGTGCACTTGCATAGTGCGTACAGGGATAATCGTCGGTTGGTTCCTCATTTCGTTTAAAGCGTTTAACAGGCCTCTGCTAGTTGGCTTCTGCCCCCCGTACGCCTTCCAAAGGTCTGGGACCCCATGGACCTGAAATATGTTGCACTAAAAATAAATAAAGTAATACTTATAATAAAATAATAGAGGGGCTCGTGGCTAAATAATAACAGCCACAAGGGTCGATCTTTCAGGTTAAGCTACGCTTGCTGCGGCCAGTTCCTCGATGGGTGACCATCCATCACATAATAATATCATGACCCCGCCATGCCTCGGAAAGCATGCTAAACCGTTGGTCCCGACTGTCATGCGTAGATCTTTGACAGTCGTTACGAGTAGTCAGAAGCTCAAAAGTCTAACAATCAGTTTTAGCAAGGGGTATCGTGTTACTCAATAACTGGGTTGTGGAGGTAAGAACGGCAGTCACTCCATGTAAAATACAGGTATTCAGCTACACCCGGTTAGACTGGAACCCGACCCCAACATAGTCCGGAAAAAGGCTAGGCAGATTGATTGAATAGTAGGTAATAAATAAAATTGGACTTAGAAAGTGGGTCGAACCAAATCTACTTCAAACAATCACGTGTAAAACAATTATTTTGGTAACCATTAAATCGGTTCTTGAGCATAACTAGCTGTTCTCTAGTGCGGCGTTGTCCGGGTATGTCCGGCGGTGTCCGGTGGCCGCAAACCGAACTAATTCAACTTGCTCTGTGTTATGCGTTGGTCCGAGGTTTGCGAGCTCTGTTGATCAAGTTTTCGCGTTGTTCGCGATTCTTAGTCAATTAATAAACAGTGGTGATATTTTGATATATTCGAGTTAGAGTTTCCGTTCGGAGTTTCGTTCTATAAGGGGTAGAGACTTGAATAGATGGACATGACTAATATTGTAGGTATTATTTTGTGAAATTTTGCATAGAAACTGAAGAATATTAGTCGCCTAAGAAAGATTTAGAAATTACTCAAGCTCCTAAGGGGCGAATAGGATGTAAAATAATTAACTTCACTTTATTTAATCTATGGTGAACTATATAATTATAATGTATCTACCTATATTATAATTAAATACTGCAACAGAAATAAAAAATGTACCTACATAATTATATTTCTACTAGGTACCCAGATGAAAAAAAAAATTGTTTTTCAATTATCTTCTATAACGTTCACGTAAATATTTTAACGAAAGCTAAAGCTTAAGCCCGTAAACCTTGCGAACAAAGTCGCGAATAAATAATAAAACAGTCGACTTGAAAGTAACGGATCATGAAACTTCCATTTAGCTGAAGCCATTATGATCGTGTTTATTAAACATTGTTACTGTTTAGTAGCTGCATAACCTGACCTAGACACTTCGCGGGTACTTGAGGGGAGGCAATGAGGCCTGCCAAAAAAAAGGTGCCTACGTAACTTTTTTATTTCCTGAAATAAAAAACACGTGTGGCACTCGGGAACTGCCGCGGTAAAGCTATTGCATAGCATTTTTTATCAAATTATGCAATTATAATTATTTATGTTATTTATTTATTATTATTATTTATTATTTAATTATAATAATATATATATATATATTTATTTATTTATTATTTATGCAGTATTTTTTTTTTCTTTGATATTAATTCAAGTTACACTTTTTGAGCGTGGTGACCGATACGAAAACAATGTTTTTTTCTTTTATTGAATAAATGAGAAGTTAATATCGTTTAAAATATGTTTATTTTATTTTTTATGCGGTGAGTGTGGCATTACAAAGATATGATAGATACCTATACACCTATATACTTTCTCACAATCAGCTGCTTACGTATTCGTCCGATTTCGGAGCAGCTCGTCTCGATCCGTGCGAGCTTTGTACAGTCGTACCATATACATACACGTTAAGCGAACGCTCGGCCAAGCTACATGATAGGCTGAGTGGGGGGTGTTAGGTTTTATTTACGTTACGGAATTTCTTGATTCGGTCGCCGCGCTCAAAGCCCGCGATAAAAGCTATGCAATAGCTTAAAAAGAAAAGAAAGCAAATACGTTTATTTGCGGTGAACATGACGTAAAGAAAAAACACACAAACACAAAAAATAACGAGTTGGGGGAAAATATGCGTCACATTCACGCAAAACGGCAATCGCTCAGCATAATGCTAAACATCTAGATAATTTCACAGTGCTAATTTACACAAGAGCTCTGCTATTTTGGGGGTAGTAACTCTGTTAATAGTTATGATTTTATAGAAAAAACAAATCTATAGATATCTTACGTAACGCGAAACATTGAACAACGTTTCAAAACTCAATAATATTTAAACTGGGCCGGCAGTCTCGATAAGCGATAAGATTAGATAGCGACAAAAATCTGTCGCTAAGTCGTATCGATGTCAAATTCATTTAATAGATTTTCAACTTTATTTCGAAAGTATAAGGTTGAAAATCTATGAAAGAAATTTGACATTGATTGGACTTAACGACCGATTTTTGTCGGTATCTATGTCGAGACTGCCGGCCCTGGGCAAAACAAGCAAACTACTTTTTCAATTTCCTCCCACACCTCATTGCTTGCCCCTTAACTATGCTATTTTGTCTCCTTACGTAGGTAAGTGCTCCTCTGTTGTCTAATGTTTTAACTCCGTTAAACGGCTCATAATACTATGAGTTTTGTCGACCGTTTCTGGGAATTAAACGAGCTTAGGAAGTTCGCGAATCTGAGCATTTCCTTCTTCTGAGAAAACGTATTGTGTATCTAATAATTGCGTTCCAGGAATGGTTAAAGAGGCGAATATAGTTTCTGTTGAATTTAGCCCTGGAACATTTCAATTTCACAGATTTCCATTAACTTCTAACTGGCTGGGCATTTATGATATTCTAATTGAATACTAACTGGTCATCGCTAGACCAATATTTCCTAATTGTTAAAAAAAGTTGATTCGTTTAAAATTTATGTCTTGTCGACTGTCTGAAAAAAGGAATGAGAGACTGCGCCAAAGGTGACCTAGTAAGTAAAATTAGACGCAGTTGAGTTGGGATCAAAGGAAGGCGGCCGGAGGCGGCGCTGCGCCCGCATCTCAACACAGGCCCATCATCAAAGAATAACAGGTCAAAACCTCTATGCACGTCCACAGTCAAAACCAAACAAAGATCTGTGAGTTTAGACAATTGGTTAAACTCTGATAATTGTGTAAATGTGCTCTTTATAGGCTGATTCACATTCGCATTATTTAAGTTCCTCGTTAATACTTCTTGTTCACAATGAAAACTGTTCTTATGGACTGACGTTTTGATACAACTCGTCCTACTTAAACATATTCACTACCTAAAACTAATGTAAATCAGCCATTAGCTTTAGATTCTTTAAACAATGAAGTCGAGTTCAAGGTCACGCAACTTTTTTGACTCATTGGTAAAGAACATTTTTATTTATTTATTTATATTTTACTTTTTTTTATTTTTTTTTCTGGTCAGTCAGTGACTTATCTTCTCTTGAACCCAAACACCTGCACCACAGAAGACTCTAATCATACCCCCAACAACACAATTGGTGTGACCAACTTTTGAATTAAGGTCAATCAAGGCCATAAAGATATTTTAAGTTCAGTGGTGTTTGCCCTGTAAATTTGGTGCTGACTTGGACAAACTTTGACCTCCGGAGGTAGCTCTGTCCATGGTTTAAAATAAAGATCCATGTGATGCCGTCGCATCCTTTTAGCCAAATACGCGACAGCAAAGTCAAGGATCCTCGAACCAACCCAATGGCTGGATGGATTTTAATCAACGAGGTATTTATCGATTTGTTTTTATAAAACCAGAATGGCGGCCGTAGAGACGAAAAAAAAAAACATTCGTACCATATTGAGTGTTATGTCACTTGATAGGTCTTTCAAAAGCAATATGATGTTTCCTACACCATTTAACAGCCATAGGCTCCATTTAAGAATTACACAACCTGAAAGTTTTGTAGGAAGATCCCTATATATTCTGCTTGTGTTTTTAAATCTACTTTGCTTAACACAAAGGTTGGTTTTTCAGGTATGTAGGTATTATTCATATTAATATCCTATATGTGTTAACTGTGTATATACTTTATTCTAAAGCCTCTCTATAAATTTTTTGCTGTCTTTATTTTCATTTCTCTTTCATACACCGTAGAAGGCGCCAGAGAACAGTCGACAATTAAGGACTATTTAGAAGACAAATCAATAGAATCTGTAATTTGTAAGTTAGATTAATTGACATCGCTGATTGTGAATACATTTGCACGCCATGTTGTGGCTAATTTACTATAACACCTTATGTACCATATTCTAGCAAATAAATATTTTTAATTTCAATTTGATTTGACGTTATTCCATTAAAATTGACTTCCGGACAACACACTTGGGGCAGCCCGACGCCCCATCGAACACCAGACTTACATGGGGTGACGAGGACCTCTTGAACAAGTAGCAGGTCAAGGTTATATTAAATTAGGGAGAGCTGTGAACATAATTGAGAAAATACAGCGTCACTAACATTCAATATTGGATGGAATGCCATTACCTTTCCTTGGACAAAAATATTCATACTGATTGAATTACTTAAAGACAGACATCGCTAAGCGGTTGGTCGACTCTTCACGTGACCAGAGGGCTGGCCTATTTTTTGGCCAAAGAATCAGTATCGCCATACAACGTGGCAATGCTGCCAGCCTTTTGGGCACTTTTCCTGTCGACAGCGATGCGGATGAATTTTTTGATGCCCTATGATTCTTGTCCTTCTTTCTTTTTTATTTTTATTTATTGTTATTTAGTTGTACATACTATTAATATTATTTGTAGATTATGTAAGATATAATTTAAGTGAAAATAATAATTATTTGAATAAAACCCTTTACATCTTAAAAAAAAAAAATTACTTAAATACTCGTTAACTTCCTTTTGACGCGGTTGGGTAAAAATTATGTCAAACAAGCACAAGATGACCAATATTAAACGACAATATTATAAAATTATCTACTTCTACAACACCACGTTTATTGAAGCAAAATAAAATCAATCGACAATACTAATTTAATTTATACGGGCTATATAATTTTTTTTAATGTTACTGGCAGCGGTTGCAAGTTATTTCCGAATTCTTTTGAACGAACACGATAGTGTAACAACGAATATTCCTAGAACATTCATTTTCAATTCCTGGTTGCTATGTCAGAGCGCACGTGTCTTTCTAAATGGGCTATGCTATCTTATGTACCTATGCTAGTTTTTTCTGTGAAAGAGATTGCTAATTTTTTTTATTTTGTGGGTTGTTATTTATCTGCTCTGTTTATTTTTAATTCTGGAGCTGAACGAAGATCTCGTCTATAGAAAACTTTGGGCAGTGCTGTTTCACCACTGCTGAATGATTTCACAACCAGTTTTTTGGATACGGGTATCCAAAAAGAAAATACTGGTTTTACAATCATCCAGCAGAATACTACCGAATTTTTACTCTTTCCACAAACATCGTAAATCACGAGAGCGAAACCGCAGGAAGAGCCAGTTATAATCCATAACGAAAAACACAATACTGGGGTGTTTCACGGTTTTGTAGTTGAGATTTTTATTTCATTAGGGAATGCCGCTCAAGTGGTTTTTTGTAGAAAAGTGGGCGCTAACAATGAATCTACCTCGCCGTTAACTGAGTGGAACAGTGAGTGGGCTAAAATAGAAAATAAAAGCATCGCGAACGTGTTTTCTAATGACTTTTCTTGAGATCTTGTTAGGGATTTGAAATGTACAAAGAGCAGGGGCTAGACAATTAATGTTAAGAGGACAGTTTCAGGTGATTTTCTACGGATTAAAACAACCTTTGTTTAACCTTGATAAATTGCGTAACGTTTATATTTACAATTTGAATAATAAAAGGAAATTACTCTCAAACCAGCAGAACACGCAGCTCAAGTAGTCTTCTGCTGGACACAGTTCGAGTCTGTCATGTTATTGAAGTCCATATTATTTACATAATGTTTTTTTATAGTGCCTTAAACTTTCCAACCACCACTATATGCTGGCACCATTGCTTGCTAAGTACACGTTTATGTCAAGTTGATTTCACTTTGATCTATGTACCTAGGGTGTATCTATTCATACACGAAATATTTTAAAATATACACCTATAGCTGGTAAAGAACCCATCCTGTGTACGCTTGTTACCGAGACCTCTCGAAAGCGTTCGACTTAGTAAATTATGACATGCTGTGGCACAAGCTGCACAGTGAGACACAGGTGCCGAGTGAGATAGTGGCGATATTTAGTTTGCGGTCAGGGGGGGTTACCATCACCCCGCTTGTTCAACTTGTACATGAACCAGCTGATTGGGGACCTCAGCAGTGCTAATGCGAGTTGCTCAATAGGCGGAATGCCTATTAATAACATCAGCTACGCGGATGATATGGTGCCGCTGAGTCCGTCGGTTGGCGGGTTGCGAAAACTCCTGCGCATTTGTGAGACATATTTTATTATGCTGTGACTCGTGTGCTCAGGTACAACCCTAAGAAGATTGAGTACGTGATTTTCAAAGCTGGTACCATATATTTCTTTTTATACCTCCGATCATTCTTTGCGGTGCTAGTCTGAATAGGGTTAACCATTTTAAGTACCTGGGCCACTGGGTCACAGATAACTTGTCTGACAATGAGGACATCGAGCGGGAACGTAGGGCGCTGTCGGTTCGCTGTAACATGTTAGCACGTAGGTTTGCACGCTGTACTGAACAAGTAAAGGTTATCTTATTTAAAGCCTATTGTCAGTCTTTTTATACGTGCAGCCTATGGGCCAACTATGGGCAGCGAGCATACAGTCCATGCACGTACAGTACAACAATTCGTTTAGCGTGCTGCTAGGGCTGCCACGGTTTTGCAGCGCTTCTACGATGTTCGCGCAGGCGCAAACCGATGACTTTTATGCTATTATTAGGAAGCGGAGCGCCTCGCTACTAAATCGCTTCCGACGCAGCACTAGCAGTATCCTGAGCGTATTGTCCGAGCGGTGGGACTCGGTGGTGTTGGAGAGGTGGATGCACCTGCAAGCCATTTCGTCACCATTTACTAAGTGATGATTGTTTTATCATTATAATTAAATGTAATCGAATGAATTTTAATCTAATAACTATAATTGTACTTTAACTTAAATAATTTTTAATGCAATGGTTTTAATGTGTCATGTTTTAATTTACGAGTATAATAAATCCTTCTGTATATTTCTATGTAATTTTTAGTGCTTATTATGGGAATAATTTCCTGAAATAAATGGTTATTAATTTTAATTAAATTTTAATAAACACGAAAACATTTTTTTATCGAAGTATATTTTTATTTTACGTAATTATTATAATTTTAAAACTGCTTAAGACATTTTGCATAAAAACTTTGCTCCCTATTCTATGAATGACCCGGCCGACGTGGCGAGGTGCCCGCGCCTCAACCGCGCCGCCCGCCGCTTCGCCATCGGAGCGTCGGTGTCGTCTCGTCTATTCTGTGACTGTGTCGAGCAGCGTGTTGGTGAGGTTGTGTTCGCATGCATGTCTCCGCGCGACCGCCCAAGCATGGTAGTCATTTCGCTTCCAGTTACCGTACTCCACAGTCTGTGTGCTGCCGGACGCAAACACCTGCCCTCACTTCCTATTACATGGGACCGAACAATATTACTGGTGAACTGTAGTTACCGTACGAAAATACACGTCTGCCTGTCTCTACGGCGAATCCAGGCGTGATGATGTAATAAATAAACCAACGTAGGTAGACTTCGTAATCCGATCTAGTCTTATTTTAATATCTTATCGCTTACAATAATAATAAATTTGAATTTACAAAACCACCTAAACCTAAGTAGGTATATTATTAAATTTCCTTCTTAATTATTAAAATCTCTCCTTAAAGTTTTACGAAAAGAACGATTTAAACAAATTTTAATCCTAATCTACAGTACATCTGTAAACTAGGTAAATACTAATAAACAGCTGATAGGTGCAACTCTAATTCGCGTAAGTTAATGACCTCTGTGAGGTTATGAGTGCATCGAGTCAAGTGATTCAAAAATCAAAATTCTTACCAGAGAAAGGCAATTGTGTTCGTACCTACTATTGTAGGTACACGCTATTTTTGAGAATTACCTTACCTACAGAAAACTCAATGTCGTTGCCCAACCGAACCGGAGGAATTACATCACGATCAGCACTCGCGAGGTCGGTACTTAGTGCCTCCCTATGATACTTGTTATTGTAGCACACCACCATGTTCTGGTACTCCTGGTTGGTATACCTATAGTTTGTTATTGTTGTGTTTGTTTCCCAATGCCCGACGCGCGTTAGTAAAGGCGCGTGCGGTGCATCACGCGGTCACGCGGATCGTACGGGACTGAAGAGGCGCGGGGCCCCGCGGGGGAGGGAGGCGCGCTCGCGTTCTACCCTTTGATCATTCATAAAAACCGCACGCCGTCTCTTGCCGCCGCCCGCTTCAATGACAGTAAATACGACGTAGAAACTTACGTAATGGATGTTATGAAATAAGAAGGAAACATATTTATTATGTGTGTCAAGTAGTTTTATATTTTTTATACAACATAATAAAATGTTTAGATTAAATCTCGACTGTAGATAATTATATTATTTTATAGTTTTAGCACATTATTATTAATTTTCAAAATGTTACAAGATGAGAACAACTGCCGACAAACTGTTATGCAGCTTGGAAGACACGAAAAGAAAAAAGAATGTTTCTCTGGCTACTAGATATACCAGCTATAAGTGTACCTGTTAAAATATTTCGTGTAATAATAGATACACCCTATATATAACTCGAATACAAAGAATTTATGTATACCTACTAGATTATTTTACCTAATAACAGACAACACAAAAACTACGCCTACACAAAAAAAAAATGTCAAAGAAAATATTTACGTAAAAGTAAAAAAATTCAGCGTCCACTGCTTTCCAACGAGGAAACTTGTAGGTACATTTACATACTTAATCAAGTTCCTAATGAAACTCTCAACTTTTTGCTCGCGACCCTTCGTTGCGAACTGTTACAACTGACTTCGCGTTTAGCAGTAAACAACTCATTCTTGAATGATCATGTTCTTCAAAGAACTTGACGTGGAATTACTTTTATGTAGCTTCATTATTACTTCAGGTAGGCATATTCTCTAGATAGATTTGGAGGTTATGGGTGTAATTTTATACAGGATGGCAGGACATCAACACACAACCTGTTACCATGGATTTAGAACATGATTCTTAACCCCCCTGCGTTGAAATTTTTCGTCCGTTATTAAAAAAAAAAAACACGTGTGGCACTCGGGGACTGCCGCGGTAAGGCTATTGCATAGCATTTTTTATCAACTTATGCAATTATAATTATTTATTTTTTTCATTGATATTAATTCAAGTACAGTCGTACCATATACATACACGTTAATCGAACGCTCGGCCGAGCTACATGGTAGGCGGAGTGGGGGGTGTTAAGTTTTATTTTCGTTACGGAATTTCTTGATTCGGTCGCCGCGCTCAAAGCCCACGATAAAAGCTATGCAATAGCTTAAAAAAATTGCTGCTCAGTACATTTCGACCGCGTAGGTATTGCACTTTTCTATGAAACACCTATTTTTTTTGATAACCAGTGATATATTTCTACGCTAGGGGGTCTAGAATCACGTGCTGAATTCAAGGTAACAGTCTGCACGTTGATGTCCCTGCCACCCTGTATGGCCAATAAATGGCCCATTCCGTCATCATTGACTTTAATGGTACGAGAGTTAGTAAGTTAGTAAGAGTGGTAAGTTTTGAGTTGAGCTGCACGATTACTGACAAATGCGTGCACTGACTGGACAGGTCCACTCATTCTGTGTGGTATTTTTTCCTCAAAAGACCATTTCAGACTTAAACCTACATGGTCTTCACATGATCTGACCAAGATTATGTCTGGACTTTAAAAGAGACTGTGACATCTGAGTTTGTTTCGGCCTTTCTTCTCAGAGTAGTCAGATAGGAAACGCCGACCTCACCTAGTTTTAAAATATGATTGACGTGTAAAAGTGTTTGTACAAACCTACTTACAGAAATAAAATCATTTATCATTTATCATTTATGATTATTGGAAGCAGAACTATACCAAAATAGCCTAGAGTTTTTTTTTTATTTTTTTTTTTATCGCTGGCTAGACCCGCAATTTTGTATTTAAAAGACTACTACATAGGTTAGACCCGTTCACAGTTATGAAGTTTCGAAATATACCTTTCTTAGTTAATTTCTACATAAGAAACTAAGTTACAAATTATGTTATTTTCTAAAAAAGTTCAGGTCTTACGTCACCTGTCAGTCATAAAGCTGCCTGCTACATATCCATAGGATAGCCAGTGTCGTGCCATCCATGTTTGTGTTCTAATATTTTTCGGACACGTAGGCCAGCTCCCTAATTGTATAATACACTATCTATCACAATCTTAATAATTTTGAAGCCTATTACTAATCCATTACTTCATATGTTCGAAAAAAAAACAACAACGTAAATAACGCAATTAATGTTGTAGAACTGTCAAAATGAAAGCCATTCCTACTGTTAGTGTGTTACGCAATTACCCCGCAGTACATCTAAGATCATCAGCTATATTAAATGTTAAGTTCGCATTCTTTAATGATGTGTCTCTTAAAAACCCGAACCCAAGAAACGGTATCAGTATCACTTTCTTCGAGCTTCTTCAGTATCGTATTTCAAACAAAACTTTGTTCTTTGTGTCATTAATATAATTATTCTGATCTTTAAACTCGGAACGGTATGGCTTCAAGTGTTTCAAGATCACTTTTCTTGTGATTATTTTCTATAAATAATTTACTTTGTTAAATGAAACTAGGTTTATATGAAAATTGTGCAAAATATATATTTTGAGTTTTGTCTACCCTCTAGTTACTTGTTGTGAATTTGTGTATCAACCCAAATGTCCTTTCTTTGATATTGTTCGTTGAATCATTGAGCTCCTTAAGTTTTGAGTTGAGCTGCACGATTACTGACAAATGAGTGCACTGACTGGACAGGTCCACTCATTCTGTGTGGTTTTTCCTCAAAATACCATTTCAGACACAAATCTACATGGTCTTCACATGATCTGACCAAGATTATGTCTGGACTTTAAAAGAGACTGTGACCTCTGACTTTCTTTCGGCCTTTCTTCTCAGAGTAGTCAGATAGGAAACGCCGACCTCGTCTAGTTTTAAAATATGATTGACGTGTAAAAGTGTTTGTACAAACCTACTTACAGAAATAAAATCATTTATCATTTAACGCGAACTCATTTCACCCACTACTTGCATACTATTTAGTCAGCCTATAATGTTTCCGCTGCTGAGACACAGGTCTGCTCTCTTCGAGAGGGAGTGGGCTGTAATCTACCACGCGAGCCCAGTGCGGGTTGGTAGATGTCACATATTATCTTCGAATTTTTGTTTCATGGAGATGCCGGTTTCCTCGCGATGTTTTCCTTCACCGTTTTAAGAGCAGTGGTGATGAATTATTTGCCCAAAGTAAAGCGTCTGCCTGAGCGGCTGTCTGTCAACCCAACTCGTAAGTCGGGGGCATTAGCACTGAGCCACCACTGCTCTCGCTCATAGTGCACTTACGTTCAATTTTGCATGGATGAGAAACCACATTTATTTTCTTTCGCGACATCTGGTAAGAAACAATTTTATTACTAAAAGACTCTTATTCAAGGAACTAACACGACCATCTTCTTTGAATAATATGTTATTCATAAAAGAATTCTAAATCTGCGGGTAACGTGGCACGCGTGTGAGATACAAAATGATATCAAAATGTCTGACACCGATCTGGCAATACGCAGTCCGATTCGTTTTCGAACAAATGTATTTCCAATTTTTTCGACGTACGGTGCGTTGTAATAGAGAGTATTTTGCGGGGTTCTTTTCTTATTTTTTACGAGCAAATGCCGGTTGGTATTAGGACGACATGTGGCCAGGGTTTTGGTTATTATTTTTGGGGGCTGGTTTGGCAACGTCCTACTTTATTTGTCTCATCTCGGGTTAGGACGTGAGCGACTAGTTATAAGAATTAGTTTTTTCTGTCGTCTAACAGAATATTGCGAGGATAAAGGTTTTCATAAGGATGTAACGTGTGGCGACGTTTTGGGACAAAATCACAGGGCTGTGTTTCTTGTTAATTGTCGCTTTCTACTATGTAAACATTTTGATACCTTCATGTTTACATACTGTCTGTAATTAAAATCATACACTATCATAATATTTGTATATCTACCTACAAATTATTATACTGTGCCCTGACTCAAAACTTTCTTTTGTCATTATTTTATTGTCCTTATTAATATCCTGACTTGTAAAAAAAAAACACGTGTGGCACTCGGGGACTGCCGCGGTAAAGCTATTGCATAGCATTTTTTATCAACTTATGCAATTATATATTTTTTATTTTTTTTATTTATGCAGTATTTCTTTTTTCTTTAATATTAATTCAAGTACAGTCGTACCATATACATACACGTTAAGCGAACGCTCGGCCCAGCTACATGGTAAGCGGAGTGGGGGGTGTTAGGTTTTATTTTCGTTACGGAATTTCTAGATTCGGTCGCCGCGCTCAAAGCCCGCGATAAAAGCTATGCAATAGCTTAAAAACTCTGCTATCACAAAACTCTTAAAAATATCTTATAATGATTCTTATAACATCAGTCGTCTCTATACGAACTATCATGGCAATACGAATACTAGGCAGACTGAAGTGTAGTACTAACGGACTAGTAACACTGGCATCGAGACTTTACTGTGCCTTTATAACTGTCGTGTACGGTATTTTTATCTTACTAAGGGCTATTTTTTCAATCGTCAGATAAGTTTTATCTGAGGAATAAATATGACAGTGTGACAGTTTTTGCATAGAAAATATGTGAAACCGCCATTTTTATTCTTCAGATAAAAGTTATCTGGCGATTGAAAAATCTGCCCTAAGAGATGCGCGCTTTACTTGTGGTAACTAAGTGTACAAACACGCTGTTAATGTGTGCGTGTAGACGCGTAGCGTCAGCACATAACACACACACGCACGCGCACACTTCTGACTTCACCATTGTTTTGGACGGTAGCGAGAGCTCCTGCGCTTACACACTCATTCACAACGTGTTTGTACTCTTGGTAACCACATGTCAAGTGTTAGCGCGGGGAGGATATAAAAATTGGACTGTATAAATAGGCAATGGTTTAATGACGTCTGTTCTTTACAACAATTACGAATTATGGTTTAAAATTAAGAGAGGCGTATCGTCCGTCGCGGTGGAGTCCGAGGAAGCGAGTGGTCGTCGGGCCGAGCCGTGTCGCAGCCGCGCCGCGCCTCAGCCGCGCCGCGCCTCATCTTACCGGTGACGCGTTGATCACGCCGCCTGCTCATGCAGACCGCGCGCAAGGTATTGGGGTCGATTCCTAACATCAAGTAAAGCGCACATCGCTTCGTGAGGTAAAAATACTATACTAATTTGGGGCATATTTGATCACACTGACAATAATTGTCAGTGTTGTAGCTCTGTTATTCTCAGTGTTTCATTTCATCCATTATATCACAGGTCTTGTGACATAATCAATTTTCTGACAAACGGAGAATATTTCTTAAGCTTTTTGACCGCATTACAGAAAATATACTTGTTATTGAGATCAATTTCTGACGAATCTTGCCTTGGTTTAAGGGCCAGATACTAGAATTACACGGTATTGGACGACCCCTGGACGCCAAAAACGTTAAAAATCCTGCCAGGAAGTTCATGCATACAATGGTGGTACAATCATGATATGAGCGGGTATTTGGATCGGCGGAAGAACCGAACTGATTTGGATCAGAGTCAATCTCAATGCACAGATTAACGCTGAAACAATTGTATCAGATGTTGTCATTCCTTTGCGGACCCAATTTAGTGCTTTAATTCTGCTTATGCATGATAATGCACGTCTACACAGTGCTAGAGTCTTTGCAAACACCTACTGCAACGTCCTACCATGGCTTGCTCAATCGCCAGACTTGAATCATATTGAGCACGCATGGGCACATATGCTACACACCAGAAAATCTTTCTCGCCTGTTACAACGAACGTGGGCGGCCATTCCGCAACGTGATTTGGATGAACTCATGTTCAGTATGCCGAATTGCTGCGATTGTGTTATACGCGTTAACGGCGGAAATTCAGACTACTAATTGTTTATTTTACGCAATAAAAACCTTTCAAAACTTTTATTTTTATGTTTTTATCACATTGTGAAAAATCCAGCATAAGCAAAAATCACGAAAAATCTTTATTAATGCAAAAGCAGAGAGTACTTCGTCGATCTACACATATGAAATCATTTTATTTAATCAATCTAAATAGACATTTTTATTTAATTTCAACAGGGCAATAAAATATTTTTTTAAGTACCTTGATCCCAAGACACCTTTGATGTGTGTATTTCAAATGTTTTTAACTGAATAATTTTCCAATATTTTCTTTTCTCATCTCTTTGAAATGCCCGAAATGTTTAAAGCCACTGATATGGGAAGAAAAAATACAAACGCCTGAAACCAAAATCTCCTTATTTCAAGTCGATTAAATTATTATTCATAAAATTATATTTTTATGATCTTAATGTGATTTTAGGGTTCCGTACCCAAAGGGTGCCAACGGAACCTTATTACTAAGCCTCCGCTGTCCGTTTGTCTGTCTGCGGGCTGTATCTCATGAACCGTAATAAAAAGACAGTTGAAATTTTCAAAGAGTGTGTATTACGATTGCCGCTATAACAACAAAAAATTAAAAATTACGTAAAGTTAAAAATTTAAACGGGTCTACATACAATGTATTTTTCGGAGTTTTTTGCCTTGTGGTACGGAACCCGTCGTCCGACTCGCACTTGGCCGATTTTTTACAGCTCGACGTCATAAGTGCCGTTCAATCCATTTTCCAGCCTTTGTTTTAAGACCGGTCGATGTGGCGACTCGTGGGAACCAATGTCCAGCAGTGGACGTTTCAACATCAGGTATAATGGCGATGATAATGTTTACCAGGTACCTATGAATATCCAAGATTTTCTTTTCTTTCTTTCAGATACAAAATCCTGCAACTCAATAGAAGATGCAGTGATACCTACAACAACGTCACTTCAGATACATAATATGGCGCTTGTACACAGTAAGTAGACTTAACTTTTATACTCATTGTATTTCGTATGTAATGTAATGTATCCCGACATACAGGGTTGCTTTGATTTAGTTAGCTAATTTTTATGATTAGTTACTTGATGGCGAATAAAAATCAATGAATTATTCTCATTCAGTTATAACTATTGTGACTGTACCCGGCGGACCCAAGCCTGATAAAATTTTCGTTTTTCCTAATTATGCTAATATTTGTATTTAGGTCGGTTTCCCCCTTAGGGGAAAAGGCCGCACTCCACCTCCGTACGGCCCTGTAGAGCTCGTCTCCAGACTGGACACTCTCCCACCGATTGAGATTAAATGAATTCCCAAATAGAAAGAAGTCCGATGCCTTGTCCCATTAATAAGGCAAGGAAAGGATTGAAACTAATAGTAAATAAGACTTAGGAATTCATAATTATGAAAATACATTGAATGTGGTTTTAGAACTGTAAATAATAGAGGGATGCTAAGTATATTGTTATTTTAATGTGTAAGTAACCCATACGCTAGCGTAACAGGTATTTGGTCAGTCGTAACTCACACGATACCTCACATCTACACTCGGTGTACTCAGAGCAACAATTCCATAAAGTGACGCAAGTAGCTTTTCAGCGACATTGCGTCAGCATCATGCTCTTATGGAGACATGGTCCCTAGCAGTTCTTTCGAACTGATAATCGTGACGAAGCGGCTTTCCCTGCGGTAACCGTGCGACCGTCCTTGTCTAGCAACGGGGCGGCCAGTTCCAGCGGCATTCGTCGGCATCATGCTCTTTTGGAGACATGGTCCCTAGCAGTCCTTAGACTGGATATGAAATAGATGTGGTCCCCCAATCCCCTGGAATGTCACTTTTTGCACAACAAGCATATCTGCAAGACACGGGTTCATGTCAGTCTGACCGAAATTATTGGTCTGAGATAAAGAATACAACATTCTAGAATTACTAGATAATAGAGTTGAGAATCGAAACTCAAGAATCATTTAATAGAGTTTTGGATAATCTCTTTTAAAGCCCTGATTATTGGTCGGAGCCAAAGAATACAAAATTCAAGAGTTAGGTACAAGATAAGGTTAGAGAATCAAAACTCAAGAATTGTTAATTAATAGAGTTGTAGATCAACTCTCTTGAAGGTCTATAGACAGTCCCAAGGCGCCCACCCTTCATCACTTCCTAGTGTTTGAGCTGGGGAGAAGAAGTGGTGCAACAAACTCCCCAGCAACAGTCTCTGTCTGATAAGTTATAAGAACCAATTAACTACTAACTTCATCAGCCCAGGATAATTATCATAATGAAAGACTCACCCAGTCGCACCAACAAACACACACACACACACACACACACTGCTAAAATACTAGATTAGGTTAATCTGGGCTCAACCCAATCATATTTAACTTTTTTGATATTAATCGCTCTCACGAGAGGCCACTCAGGCATCGCCTTTTCACATTCACCAAATCTCCTAACTGAACTAGCCTAGCCTATCGTGTCTATCACTTATCGGGGTCCTAAGTCGACTCCTAGAGTATCGTGTCTATCACTTCCCGCGGTGCTAAGTCGACTGACTATCCCATTCGTTTCTTTTCATCTTCTAACATCCCCATCACTACACCGGCCTCCTGTTTTTTGTAACATAAACCCAAATTCTCGCAAGTTCGCAGAATACGTTTCTGTAGAATTCCTCCTTTGTTTCAAGGGTTCGTTTGGTATCAAGTTTTGGCGGCCAGATGTCAATAATCGCTTTCTTTCTTTAGAAATAGTTGAATTATTGCATCCTAACTGACGTCAAATATTGCCCTTCGACTAATGGCTGGCATAAGTGCCACCCATTATACAATTTTAAGTAAATAAGTGTTTTGTTATTAATTAGGGTAACATGTCAAACTGACAGATCATAAAATAGAGATTTAATGTGTCTCTAAGAGTCCCGAAATCGTGGGAAAGTTTTAAAACAAATATAATATTTTGTTATTAATTAGGAATAGGTGACAGACAGTCACATTCCCCCCTCTGAAAATCAGACGCGTGACGTAGTACAGCGGATGAGCTTTCACAATACGTGGAGCAATGCCTTTATATGAAAGTGTTATAGAATATATACCCATAGCTACGCTATGTTCATCTAATCAAAGAATTATATTCGTTCCAGTTGGAACTTGAATCCAATAAGATTATAGTAAGATGCAATCTCTGCTATAATTTAGTTCCGTTTGGCAGAAGCATCTTCAATCAATGCGTTATAATTGCTCTATGATATTTGAACTTAATCTTCTTAAAAAGTACTCTTGTCATATCATTCAGGTGAAACTACCTCGCTTCAAATAAGATCCGAGAACCTGTGCATGCTTATAATGTAGTTTTACATACCAGGGTCTCTTTAAAGAGTATTTGTGCTATTGAGCCACGCTACCTGCGGTGCTACCTCGTTCTAAACTCAGCCTATAGCAGTTGCCGCTGGACAGAGGCCTGTCCTTATGCACCTCAACGCTGAGTCAGCTTAATCAGCTGCCCGCAATCATATCCAATAGCAGCTGAAATAGTCGGCACATGAACATATTAGAGTTTATTCCAATAAGATATTATAGTTTACGCCGCCCTCTTCTGATTCTAAGAGGTTAGAGCAGTTTTGAAATCCTATAAGAATTGGGAAGTTATACTGTTTAGAAAATATAGGTATCCTAGACTGTGATAACAATTATTGCCTCAGTGTGACAAAAGGTTGTCATTTCTCCCTCCGTTTATAAAATGGAGTTGTCAGCACATAAACATATTAGAGTTTATCCCCTCTGATTCTAAGAGGTTAGAGCAGTTTTGTTATCCAATAAGAATTGGGACGTTACATGCTGATTAGAAAATATGGATAGGTATCCTGTACTATATAAACAATTATTGCCTTAGTGTGACAAAAGATTGTCAATTTCTCCCTCCGATTATAAAATATTTATAGGAAAATTCCCTAGCATATCTGAACTGATAACTATAGTGCCATAGCGCAAAACATATTGATATTAAGTGGGATAACAAAAATCATACCGCGTAATAACGGGTAACTGAAGTGCCTAATAAAAGTAAAACTTAGCTTCGTAACAGGAGTCACGCTACAGCCACTGCTGTTGGAGGCAGCCGATGTCAGCTGATTTCGAAGAAACTCCAAACTAAGCGCAATGCACAAACCAAAGGTTTAGGCATAGCGTACCCAGTAGCAGCCAAGTGAAGATTTAAATATCCTGGAATTTGAAATAAGGCCAAACGAGTATCTATTCAATTATACGACATACGTCTCCGAATGCGGAGTGGAAAAGAATTATATTTACTCCTTATGATGATAGTTAATGTAGCATCTTGGTAAATTAATTGTCATTTTACAAGCTTCACGCTTCGTAGGTCTTACTTACTAATATTATTGGGTTTACCCATAATAAGGGTATGTCTTATACCTAAGTTCATTCCACACAAACATATACCTAAATCTCAAACGCACTTGACACATTTCACATTCACAAGCTGTCAGATACAAAACTCACGTTTGCAGGGAGTCGAACCCATTATTGCAGTAGCACAAGAACCAAAAGCCCTACTATGAATACTATCCATGCGGGGATTGAACCCACAAGCCGTGACAAAGGAATCCAAATACTCAGCAACCAATACATCATGCTGGAAACGATCCCGAGATTCATCACAATTGAATCTAAGCACATCAACAAATAAATCATACGATCATTCAACCCGCTACCAGCTGTTGAAGAATTCAACCAACATTATCAAGCCATTACCTAATTAAAACATAAGTTATTGTAGCCGTTGTAACTCTTGTCGTCTCTAACAATATATAGTTCCTTAAAATTACGTTGTGTTATCGTTTACGTTGTGTTATTGTAGTAGTAACCCATATGTAGTTCTTTCTCGTTGCACTGAAATGAATCAGTACATTTAATGACGAGAATCCTGGTCGCGGTGCCACATGTGACTGTACCCGGCGGACCCAAGCCTGATAAAATTTTCGTTTTTCCTAATTATGCTAATATTTGTATTTAGGTCGGTTTCCCCCTTAGGGGAAAAGGCCGCACTCCACCTCCGTACGGCCCTGTAGAGCTCGTCTCCAGACTGGACACTCTCCCACCGATTGAGATTAAATGAATTCCCAAATAGAAAGAAGTCCGATGCCTTGTCCCATTAATAAGGCAAGGAAAGGATTGAAACTAATAGTAAATAAGACTTAGGAATTCATAATTATGAAAATACATTGAATGTGGTTTTAGAACTGTAAATAATAGAGGGATGCTAAGTATATTGTTATTTTAATGTGTAAGTAACCCATACGCTAGCGTAACAGGTATTTGGTCAGTCGTAACTCACACGATACCTCACATCTACACTCGGTGTACTCAGAGCAACAATTCCATAAAGTGACGCAAGTAGCTTTTCAGCGACATTGCGTCAGCATCATGCTCTTATGGAGACATGGTCCCTAGCAGTTCTTTCGAACTGATAATCGTGACGAAGCGGCTTTCCCTGCGGTAACCGTGCGACCGTCCTTGTCTAGCAACGGGGCGGCCAGTTCCAGCGGCATTCGTCGGCATCATGCTCTTTTGGAGACATGGTCCCTAGCAGTCCTTAGACTGGATATGAAATAGATGTGGTCCCCCAATCCCCTGGAATGTCACTTTTTGCACAACAAGCATATCTGCAAGACACGGGTTCATGTCAGTCTGACCGAAATTATTGGTCTGAGATAAAGAATACAACATTCTAGAATTACTAGATAATAGAGTTGAGAATCGAAACTCAAGAATCATTTAATAGAGTTTTGGATAATCTCTTTTAAAGCCCTGATTATTGGTCGGAGCCAAAGAATACAAAATTCAAGAGTTAGGTACAAGATAAGGTTAGAGAATCAAAACTCAAGAATTGTTAATTAATAGAGTTGTAGATCAACTCTCTTGAAGGTCTATAGACAGTCCCAAGGCGCCCACCCTTCATCACTTCCTAGTGTTTGAGCTGGGGAGAAGAAGTGGTGCAACAAACTCCCCAGCAACAGTCTCTGTCTGATAAGTTATAAGAACCAATTAACTACTAACTTCATCAGCCCAGGATAATTATCATAATGAAAGACTCACCCAGTCGCACCAACAAACACACACACACACACACACTGCTAAAATACTAGATTAGGTTAATCTGGGCTCAACCCAATCATATTTAACTTTTTTGATATTAATCGCTCTCACGAGAGGCCACTCAGGCATCGCCTTTTCACATTCACCAAATCTCCTAACTGAACTAGCCTAGCCTATCGTGTCTATCACTTATCGGGGTCCTAAGTCGACTCCTAGAGTATCGTGTCTATCACTTCCCGCGGTGCTAAGTCGACTGACTATCCCATTCGTTTCTTTTCATCTTCTAACATCCCCATCACTACACCGGCCTCCTGTTTTTTGTAACATAAACCCAAATTCTCGCAAGTTCGCAGAATACGTTTCTGTAGAATTCCTCCTTTGTTTCAAGGGTTCGTTTGGTATCAAGTTTTGGCGGCCAGATGTCAATAATCGCTTTCTTTCTTTAGACATAGTTGAATTATTGCATCCTAACTGACGTCAAATATTGCCCTTCGACTAATGGCTGGCATAAGTGCCACCCATTATACAATTTTAAGTAAATAAGTGTTTTGTTATTAATTAGGGTAACATGTCAAACTGACAGATCATAAAATAGAGATTTAATGTGTCTCTAAGAGTCCCGAAATCGTGGGAAAGTTTTAAAACAAATATAATATTTTGTTATTAATTAGGAATAGGTGACAGACAGTCACACTATCAATGCTCGCGGAGTGGATGCACCAGTACCTACCTAGAGTTGGTAGATTTTTTTGTATATGTACCTTTGTACTCAATACTAATATGCTATCTGTATCTATTTTACTGTGTGTACATAAATAATAAAATAAATATATTTCAAAATAATTGTTCCAGCTTAATAATAAAAGTTTGATGTATGGAAGCTACATGTATTATTTTTTAAATCTTTTGGTAGAAAATTTGCTGACATAATGTTAGAGTCGTGCTTATTTTAATAATACCTACAGACTCGTTGTACTCTGTACATACAATATTTGTCTCTTCTTATCATTTCTCTCTTCGAATATTTGTGTTATTAGTGGAATTAAAAGTACGTACTAAAACGTAATTACAATAAAATACGAAAATGCACTACGTACATAACTAAATCGTCCCTGTCTAAGAAGAATTCGTCCATTAGGTAAATTATCATAACAACGTTTATCTAAAAGACTAACTTGTAATTTTAATCCTATTTCTGTGTGTTTCATCTATTAATGAAAATATTTTTAATCTACTCACTTATAGCCTGTTACAAAAATAATCCTAATTTATTAGAATGGATACATACTTTTATGCCTTAAAAGTCTACACCATAATTATAGCGACGTGGTACACGGCACTTACAGTTAATCAAAGTAATTGTTTTTTTATTTAGATACTACTCAATTAGATTCACATAAATACACATAACATCACGCTTGTAATCCCCAAAGTGTTAGGCAGAGGTGTACCTATATAGTACACCCACATTTCGCCAGTTATGTTTAAGTCCCATGTAATCGGGGGCCAGCCTATTATAACAAATTAAATTCCTTCCAAAAAACCTTCAACAACGTCGCTTCAGATTTATACAATTATTATAATGCTTGTACTCAGTGGACTACGTTGATATTCAATGTATTTGGTATGATCACGACATACACGGTTTCTAGGATTCAGTTCGCACATTTCTTTGATTAGTTCCTTTATCGTAAGATTGAGAGAAAAATGCCTTATAAATGTACCGTGACCAGAAATTATGTTTTCTTTTTTTATATATTTTGTCTATCTAGAATCTAGATATATACGTTACATCGCACATGTGTATGTGTACATTGTTGTATTTAACGTTTGAATATAAAAATACAACATATTAAAAATAAATGTTTTTACACATCTAGATTCTAGATACGTTACGTTGATGTAGCTTACGTAATTTATTACGTATATACATACATCTAGAATCTAGATAGATCAATATATCAAAAAGAAAACATAATTTCTCGTAACGGTACATAAGGCATGTTTCTCTCAATTTTATATCTTGTTTAGCTTTGTATCTTCAATGTTTTCTAATTCAATGGCTTTTGAGAAATGGTTGATGAATAATGTTACTTGGAAAATTAATGGTTGATGAACAATGTCACTAGGAAAATTAATGGTTGATGAACAATGTCACTTTGAAAATTAATGGTTGGTGAACAATGTCACTTGGAAAATTAATGGTTGATGAACAATGTCACTTTGAAAATTAATGGTTGGTGAACAATGTCAGTTGGAAAATTAATGTAACTTAATTATGAATTCAGATTACTTGACTTTTCCCGAAGCGATGGTGAAATGTAGTCACCCGCCCGTACGCTGGTTCTTCAAAATGAGCTTTGGTGCCTTTTAATAATGGAAACGATACCCATGACCATGCTAAGTAGGTAGCAATCAAGGCACGTATAAGTACCTATTTATGCCTCCGTGTGAGGCATAAATAGTTAAGCATAGGCAAGCAAGTTTTTTAAGAATGCACATTTTTTTTTTTTACTCAATTGAATTTTCTATTAATCAATAGCATTTTAAATAAATAATAGTCACTCACATTACTATAATCTCACAATTAACGAATCATGATTTCCGTGAGTTTTCAATAAAAATTCAGCGTGTAACCCAGCGAGATGGATATACGGTTAACTGATAAATAACCCCAGCTCGGTCCCTTTCATTGGTAATTCAAACACGGGCGGTACTACGATTTATGTACAAATGCGTCCAGTCAAGTCGGCCATATTTATTTTCCCATGTCCTAATGCCACTCCTGAAATATTCATGCGTTGACCGCCCCATCTGTCTTCTTGATGTCTCTAACAATAATATTATAATGTTGCTTATCTCTGTTTTTGAATAATTCGTTGCGGATGGCTGCCTGTCAGTTGTTGTTGATCTTATTTGCATGTCATCCAAAAATCGACGAGTTGGAACCTCCTCGAGTTGACGATTGACCTAGATTCGAATTTTCATAGAGATATATTACACAACATATTGTAGATGTTTGTGCGTACGACGTATTCGAAATTCGTGATTTGAGTGACTGCTTTTTTTGGATCCTTCTCAGAATTATGAAAGACTGAAAGTAGCCTATTTAAAATAATAGTCACCTCATATAAAGACGTCATTGTGCAATTAAGAATTAATATGTATTTTAGTAGTTGCTAATCCCGTAATTAATTCATAGGCGCTTCATAAAATATATTCCGATGAAAAGATTTCCACGCTGCTAAAAGCACTTGAAGAAACGCATTCAACTTTGAGAGCGCTAGCTTAATTAGTAAGCCGCGGTGATGACTTGCATATCGGCTGGAATTAGTTCACTGTTGTTCAACGCTAATGAGATGATGATATTTAAGTAGTTAGAATGTATTTATGTGCCCTACTTTCTTGGTGGTGGACGCGACTGTACGGCAAAAGTTCCTGATTTTTTTTAAGCAAATTATGTTGTTCCTGATTATACTTGTCATTGTTTTGCCGTCGTATTGTAAACTGGGTTAATATTCAGCATCCGTGCGAAGCACAAATCGAATTAAAAATCAAGGGTCCACAAAACTTACGGAGGAGCCCAATTCATTCCGAATACCAATTTCATTTCAACCACGGACCTCATTCCGCGAAATTTGGTTGCGAAACGACTGAGACAACAAAGAGAATTAGACCGCGAAGAAAAATAAATGCGGTGAAACAACAGAGCATACAAAATTAGAGAGCGGCGGAGGGAACGCGACGTGGTTCAGTGCGGTTGAAGTCAGGAGCGTATTGCGGGGCAGGTGGAATGAACTCGAAGACATTTTCAAGAATTTATATGCGAGTTTCATAATTACTATTTTTTTTTTGTTTGATATACCAACTAGGCGAACTTTGACGTTTTTCTTCAAAGAACTTTACACTTTTTCTCACTCGTCAAAAATTAAGTGACCAAGCTGGACCAAAAATAGGACCCTGAGGGACACCTAAAGTGACCGCTTACTCCGAGCTTTTCTTACTGTAAACATCACCACAAACACAGATTGTTTAAACTTAAACAACTAAGCAACATCATCTGATATCTCATTACTACATATAACCATAGCCATGATGTTTGTTTCATACGACCGATGAATAGTGAGTGAAGTCGTAGGCCTTAGACAAGTTATTTAGAAAATGCATCATCAATTTATTCGTGGCAGCTTCTTTATTTTATTAGCTTTGTATCTAAAATGATTCCCACTATTATCTATGTTCCTAGTATTAAATAGAAACCTACTTCCTTTTATTGAACTGTAATTTGTGAGTTTATAATGAGTTTTTATTTCTGAATAAAATTCTTATCGCTTCCCGTTTTTAAATTACGTTCCACAAGATTTTCTGTGTTGATGGAGCGATGTTTAGGTTATAGTAGTTATACCATTTATAACGCAGATTACCAGAATACGGAGGCAACTGAACTCCAAGCAAATGTTCTTGAATTTTAACGTACTGATGTAAATTTTATATTTTTAAGCATGACAATGTGAGTACATAAAGCTAGGGGGAAATATATATAATTTCTTTGACTGTAAAAAGGTGTTTCTTTTCTATAAACACCATACCTCTGTATGAAACCCATCCAAGGAAACTAAACGTAATCTATATTTCTATGTATTGTATTATAAAATTAAAATGGCTTTTCGAGACCGTTTGTGTGACCGCGTTGTTCTTATAAAATACACAACAGATTTATATGCGGTTTTCACCATCATTCAGCTAATTTATTCCGGAAGATTTATATGTAGAATAAATTGATATTAAACTTACATTATAATGACAAAAGCCCGATGTTTTGTCAAACCCTGCGAGGCAGGAGCGGATCGCTAGTAACGTAATAATTTAAGAAGGCTTAAGACAGTCGGGAAGAAATCGATTTCCAATTTTTATCTATTATAGAAAAAATCGTGGGGCTATAATTTTAAGTGAATTAACTAAGAATAGAATATTTTCCAGGTACTTTTAGTTCCAAATAAGGAGATTAATTTTCTTGACCTCTTTTCAAAACAAAATACTTTCACCAAAGAATTTGTTGTAGGCTCTTGCAAGGTTCATAATGGGGCCAGCTCAGAAAGCAACATAAACGATAAATGATTGCATGTATCTCTTTTCCTTGTTTTTCTTAACGCGTTTTTTATGAAGGCCTAATGAAAAGGATCCCTTTACAGAGGTCTAGTCGGTAATTCGATTCCGGTCTTAACGAATATATTATGCACATTAATTCATTGCTGAATTGAAACGGTGGAGAGAAAATATTGTTTTTTGTGTTGTTGCTTGGGTCAAACGACCATTAGGTAATGTTAACACAGGTTGAGTTCATGCTGTTTTGATGAATAATCCAACCACTGGATTGCTTTGCCGACCTAGTAGTAGCTTTGTTGTATGAACAGGTTTATAAGGTAAAATTAATTACACTAAACTACACTATACCACCGCCATCAATAGACACCCACAAAGCCAAGAGTGTTGGAAAGCCTCATGCCTAATTTCAATTCGGACTAAAATTAAGCGCGTCAACAGAAATAAGTGAGAGAGGTTAGTAATTCATAAATATCTTAGACCCGAAATAAACAGCAGAACATTATAAAAATTGACCCAACAATCCGCCTTTAGTGTTTCAGAAACTATTCTTAGTGGACAGCAAAAGCTCCCACGTTCCTTAGTTCGCAATGTACGGGGAATACTGCCCAAGTTCAGCTTCTGCGCAGAATATTCCCAAAGAATGTTTATAGCGAACAATCTAGACATTGTTGATTCCAGGAACGGAAATATTATGAGAATATTTGAGACTAGCAAAATAAATCCCGATTTAAAACAAAGATGCTTTTGGCTGCAAAATTACGGAATTAAATTTTCCATTTTCAAGGATTGTTGAATGATTTTTTAAAAGTTTCCGCCGACTGTTGACCTATGGAGTTTGGACTGCATTTTTTGTGGTTCAAAATTAAATTGGAAAACTTAAAAGTGATTTTAATTTGTTTCTCAAGTCGTTTGTCTGGTCACTATTTGAAATCATGAGAATAATCAAAAATATGGTAATATTTCATTTTATTTATTTATTTATTCTCAACAAATTTGGTTGGGTATTGTCGACTTTTGGACACCAAAATAGTACCTAGGGTAGCTATTTATAGTTTTATTTTTTTACCTCATCCACAATACGATTGCCATAATAGTTGAGAGTTGTGGATTAAAATGAAAGTATAATAGTGTGTACTTCTTTACTGTTGAAAAATACTCATATAATTAAACGGTAGATATAGCCACATAAAAACCTACACATTGTAGGCCCCAAGATACTGTAAACCAATAATAAAGTTCACTTCACGTCATAAACATCGATATGATTCAAAAAGCCATTACGAAAACCAATACGCGGATACGTCTCACAAAAAGAGAACGTTAAAGGGGCCAACTTTTTCCACTCGAAGCAAATTGATACAAATAACTCGTGAAATATTCTCGTCTGACAAAACGCTTGGACGTAAAAGAATACGGGTCGCAGTCGTCGGTGATAGACGACAATAATAGTCCGGAAACCTGGGTCCTCATTATTTATGTTCGCACTTCAGCGCCCTGAGCAATGAGTATTTTTCATGCAAATATTAGAGCGGGGCGTAATGCAGGCGATTGGCCAGCGATCGAGCGAACAACGAGATTATTAAAGTCATTTGCTTTTTTTATTTTGGAGGGGAGATTGGCACCGTTGAGTTAATTGGGGTTGTCGATAAGTAAATGGAAGAATAATTTGAAATTGGTGAATGATAAAGGATAAATGAATTTATTTCTGTAAGTAGGTTTGTACAAACACTTTTACACGTCAATCATATTTTTTAAACTAGATGAGGTCGGTGTTTCCTATCTAACTACTCTGAGAAGAAAGGCCGAAACAAACTCAGAGGTCACAGTCTCTTTTAAAGTCCAGACATAATCTTGGTCAGATCATGTAAAGACCATGTAGATTGGTATCTGAAATAGTCTTTTGAGTCGGTTTAATGGTTTTTTAATGACTTACCGATGCTGTGTTGCAAATTGCAAGCAAAGAAGTCCCACATTTCTGTTTCTGAAAAGTAAAAAAATAGTCGATTAATATTTTATTGAATTCTCATTTAGATTATGTTCCATCAACTTTACTTACAAAGAATACTGCGTACAAAACCGGCGTAGATAACAACATGGTTCCAAATATTGTATTGCGTAAAGTCGACAAGGAACTCCATAGCAGCAAAGTACCTATACAATATGTGTAGGTATAGCTGTACCTTATATGTTGTTTAGCACAAAGTTAACTTCAGTCTAAAATATTAACAACGCTTTGGGAGCGCTAACAACAAGCAACTTTCCTGTACAGGAACAGTTTCTTGCCGATACATAGAATCAAAGTTGATTCTCGTATGCGTGTATCGATTAATATAACTTGCAAGACTTTGCCGGTAAAACGAACAACATGTATGAACACTACAAGGAATACAAATACATTTACCAAAAAAGGGTGTTTCAACAAGAAAGACAGAAAATACGTTTATTTGTGCTAAACATGACGCAAAGAATAAAGACACAAATACAAAAAACAAGAACAAGAACGTTGTTTTTTAAAACAACGAATTTAGATGAAAATAATTCTTTTTAGTGTATTAGAATGACTAAGGTTTGGCAACTATGAATGAAAAATGATATACCTAGGACAGTTAATGATATAGGACAATTCTTTCATCAAAATTTTCAATCACTTTTTGGAAAAATGGCGGGTCTATTTCATTAATCACATCACGGATTTTGAGTTTTAAGGCTGCAATCGATTCGAGTAGCTAGCTCCGTATTGACTCTGTCTTTAACATAGCCCCACAAAAAATAATCCCGTGGTGTCAATCGCAACTCGAATCGATTGCAGCCTTAAAATTCAAAATCTGTGACGCGATTAACGAAATAGACCCGACATTTTGACAAAAAGTGATTGAAAATTTTGATGAAAGAATCGACATGTTTGAGCGTGTCCGTGGTGGACATTAATTGTCCGATATCATTTTTTTGTCATAATTGCTATACCTTACTTTTTCTAATACAATAAAATTTTTAATAATTTTCATCTAACTTCTTTGTTTTATTTTGTTTTAAAAAACAAAGTTCTTGTTGAAAAACCCTTTAGGTGCAAGAATCCAAAAAACTATTACATTGTATCGTATAACCCCTTATGCATAAATAATAGTTTCTTTTTGTTTGTAATGACAGTCAAAATCAATGGTTCAATGGGAAATCTTTCAGCTGGGCAAGCCTAACCCACTTAGCTGAGTACATTCCTAACATCGTGACTATATTCATCGAAAGCGTAGGTAGATGTATAGTACGTACACTTTTAAGGTTTCAACAGTTAAAATTCCGTATAATAGTGACAGTCCCATGTAAGGAAATCTATTGTCATTTATGGTGATTATTTCAATATAACCCGCGAAATTCAAAATTTCTTACGTGTTTTGTCAATTGCAGCGGTGTACTACTTTGTAGGTTGATTAAAATTCAATACGCGGCAATTATAATGAAATAATTACTAAATAAGAATAATTTAAAACTGGAAACCCAAATTGACTGATATAACCGGGCACAAATCCATTATTCAGTCCAGCCTGATTTAAACAAGTTCCCAAAAAACAAAAACAACACTTCAGGGATTGAACCGAATACATCGCACTTAGCTATCACGCTTGCGATTACTAAACCACCAAGACAGCTGATTCTATCTTATTATAGAACATGTGTACTTTGTGAAGTGTGGAGTTGTTGAAGACTTATATTATTGGTGGACTGTGTTCGATATGAGTCTGATAGAAATAGACTTGATTTAGTCATAATCCATAAAATTCTGTCACAACCAAATGATGAAGATCCGAATAGTCTGTTCAGGTTCATGGCTCAAATATAATCCGTAGCATAATCAGCCTATAATGTTCCCACTGCTGGGACACAGGCCTCCTCTCGGTGAGAAGGAGTGGGCCGTAATCCACCACGCGGACCCAGTGCGGGTTGGTGGATGTCACATGTCTTCGAATTTTTGGTCCTAAAACATGGCGGTTTCCTCACGATGTTTTCCTTCACCGTTTTGGGAGCAGTGGTGATGTTATTATTATAATACATTAAGTAAAGCGCCTGTCTGGATTCGAATCTACGACCTGACTTGTAAGTTGCGGCCGTTACCACTGGGCCACCACTGCTACCCAATATAATCTATCAGTGTGTATTTAGGGTATGATGGGGACTATCATACGCATTGCTATAATTAAACTCCATAATGAAAAATTAAAAAAAAAACATCTGTACTTTCTGTTTTACCTTTCCCCGAGTCAATTTTAAAACAGTGCAGAATTCCAAATGATTAACTGAGCGTAAAACTAAGGAATAGTCTGCAACTAAAATATTAAAGTCTCCCCGGTCGAATAAAAGGAGGCTGCTCCAACTGGGTCAGAGAAACTTAATAACGTGTAATATGCTGCTAAGTAGATTTTAATAAATACTGTTTACTGAAAATTTGCAGTCGCTTGGGGCAATTATTTACAGAATTTTCAACGACCTTAGGAAGGTCTCGGTTCTCTTATATTGGCACAAAATATTACATGAGTATAGTTCATTTTGTGCTGTGCTCGTGTGCCCAGGGGCCATACTGTGACGTTCAATGTTCCGTTGTGAAACAGGGATAGCTATTCGTCCTTTATAGCCATCGCTCTCACACTGGAGTAATGTTGGCTTTATAAAGGTATGAGGAACAGGGTGTAAAGCTCACTCATACTCTATGGAAAAGGAGGATCCTCCGACCAGACGGGTGTTTTGTCTGGTGGGCAACTACCCTACGCTTGATGTCGGGACGGTGTATATATGCTAGTTGCGCAGTAAACTCTGCTTGCGCGATGCAGAATTTTGCGTGACGTCAGTGTGATGCGTAGCTCGCATGTGGCGTTGTATATGCCACTACCGCTCGTCATAGTACGGCCCCTGATAAATAGTAGAGGCTAAAGCTACGTTTCCTAAAAGAGCGGTGGCCGTCCAAATAACTTCCGGAATTTAACGGCAAATGACGTCACTGAAACGTTATTAATGAAAGTAAGTTGGTGTTTTTCTAGAGAGCGTTTTTGACACCGTAAAGTCAAACCCCGCTGTCATCATTTTCATGACGGCCGGCACTGCGGCCGTTATGTGGCGGCCAGAGCTTTTCTAAGAAACCGTAGGTTTAGCGCAGCGGCCTGCATTCCTCCTGCGCAGATGTAGGTCGCGCGTACTAATATATATTGTTTTCTATATAGCACCACACTGCGACGCTGACGTCAGCGGCGCGTACGTAGCTACGCGCTACGTATCGCGCGTGTCGCTCTCGCTCGTCAGCGCCGCGTACGTCGTTCGGCTGATGAGCAAGGAATTGTGCGAGCGCCCTCAGTTTGTTACCGACTGTTAATGCAGCGCCATCTTTGACCACCGGACTACACTACCACAGCTAACCGCGACGATAGTTTGACCGCCAAATTAAACCCGCTTGTCAGGCGTCATTCTAATTAAATACATCCCGGTTAGATGGCACCACTTTCCGTACAAGAAATCAATAATTATGTTTTGTCTGTGACACTTTTCTCTATATTGTCAATGTCAATGTACTTAACCTTAATTTTTACACAGTGATTATACGCCGCCTAAAAAACGAGTTTCGCCTTTTATTACTACTCCTCAAAACTGGAAAAAGGGTCTCCGCTCTGCTAGCCAACACAATCCAAGTCATTAACATTGGTCCTACGAGCCATATCTAAAGCGATCACCAGCGACCAGCCTGGAAAATATCCTGGAGAAATACGACTACTAGCGGCCGACCCAAGAAGAGTGGCGGCATTCAGGGGCGTAAGACTTTCCAAATCCTTACCCCACATACACCTTTGTCCTATTTGTACTAAAATCGCCTTATATCTTTATAGAAACAACGGGTGTGGTGCGCATTATTCACCACAGTGCTTGCAGGATAACCGTAAGTACTCCTTTTTTCCATAAATCGTCAATATGGGTGAGGCGTTTAAGGAATTGGTGAGAAAACGGGGTCCCATTAAGGGTAGTATGACTCTGTTTGTGAAAAATGTAGATTCCTTTTCAAATAACGATGAGTTAACTGCCAAACAAATAAACGAATTAAAGCTACGTCAGCTATCGGCAGCTAACTTATTTCAAAACTTTAGTACTATCCAATATGCTATTGAGGAATTAGTAGACGAAAAGGAATATGCTAAACAGTTGTTAGAACGTGAAATGTTTGAAAATTCTTATTACAACGCTATGTCTACTATTGAGTGTCTGTTAGAAAATCAAAAAGTTGGAGGTACTAGTAGTGATAATTCTCATAACTGCAAAAACAAGTTACTGGTTAAGTTGCCCACTATATCTTTGCCCTCATTCGATGGTTCTTATGAAAATTGGCTAGAATTTAGAGACACATACTTGTCAATGATTCACAACTCTGAAGAGCTAGATGATATACAGAGATTCCATTATTTAAGGTCTGCTCTTACTGGCAATGCCCTTCAGGTCATTAAATCTCTAGAATTTTCTGCCAGTAATTACAAAATAGCTTGGGAACTGATCGAGGGTAGGTATGATAATAAAAATTTGCTAGTACATAATCATGTTAGATCTATATTTTCTGTACAACCCCTTACAAAAGAATCAGCAGCTTATATTCGTAAGATGGTTGATTCAATTTTAAAAAATCTACGCGCTCTAAAAATGTTAGGGGAACCCATTGAGCATTGGGATACTTTGCTAATTTATATCATTGTGTCTAAGTTTGATGCGGCCATAGATAAGGACTGGCAGCAGTATAAAATCAATTTCATGAAAACTTCCAACGAATCTATAAAATTTGACACATTGATTACCTTTTTAAAGGAAAAGGCTGAAGTCTTAGACTTGGTTAAAGCAAATCATTCCAATTATTCGAATGGAAAGGTATCTCAAGATAACAATAGAAAACAGACATCAAAGGTTCAAACTTTTGTGTCTACACAAAGTAACCAGTCTTCGAACAACAAAAGAAAAAATAGATCTAAGCGTGTGTGTGCTAAGTGTGAGGGTAATCATCCTGTTTATGCTTGTAGTCAATTCTTAAGTTTATCCCCGCAAGATAAACTAAACCTAGTTCAGTGTAAAAATCTGTGCTTAAACTGTTTGCGTATGGGTCATTCCAATGAAGACTGTTTTTTCGGACCTTGTAGACAGTGTAATGAAAAACACAACTCATTGTTGCATGAGGTTCTCAACAATGGAGACTTAGTGTCTGCCGTATCTCATGCTGCCTCTGATATTCAGTCGCAACCCGCAGGTTGTAATTCTTCAGCTAGTTTGCACTCTAGTACAATACACACAACTTTAGAACCGGTTTTGCTGTCGACCGCTGTGGTAGAAATTGCTGCTGATGATAATAACCAGTATATCAGAGCTCGTGCTTTACTGGACAGCGGTAGCCAGCACTGCCTCATATCAAGTTCATTATGTAAAAAAATTCGCGCCAAAACTTTACAGTCCACTTATAAAATCAGTGGTATAGGGCAAACAGTTACAAAAACGAACGAAACTTGTTACATAACATTACGTTCTTTAAAGAATAATCATACAATACGCATGCATTGTTTGACCATACCGCAAATAACTTCCACATTACCCACTTCTAGATTAACTAGTAATTTAAATATACCCGAAAATATCGATCTCGCTGATCCGTTGTTTTGCACACCTTCTCAAATAGATATTTTAATTGGTGCAAACTATTTTTGGGATCTATTACCTACTTGAAGGTCGAATTCGGTTACCCAGTGGTCCGTATTTGAATAATACGAAGCTGGGATGGATAGTTTCAGGTCCGGTACACACTGAGAGCTTGCGCATAAATCAGGTGCAGTGTAATTTCGGTCAAATTTCAGAATTAGAAGTTAACGATCAGTTAAAAAGGTTTTGGGAAATTGAAGAAATTTCACCATGTATAAAGTCACTTTGTTCTGAAGATCGTTTATGTGAACAATTATTTAATGATACTACTAAGCGAGATGACAACGGTCGTTTCTCGGTTAGAATACCGCTTAAGGACTCACCAAATAATCTTGGTGATAGCTATAATGTAGCTAAAAATAGATTTTTTTCCCTCGAAAGTAAATTACAACGTCAACCGCATTATAGGTCCATGTACGTTGATTTTATGCGAGAGTACGAGAGACTTGGACATATGACTCGTGTTGAGGATTACCCTATGCCGTGTTACTTTCTGCCTCATCATGGAGTCTTCCGTGAGCACAGCATTACGACCAAATTGAGGGTGGTCTTCAATGCGAGCCAAAAAACGTCGTCCGGAAAATCACTCAATGATATCCAATGGACAGGTCCTCCTCTTCAAAATGATTTGTTTGTTATTCTTTTAAAATTCAGGCAATATCGATATGTTGCATGTGCCGATATAGAAAAAATGTTTCGTCAGATTTCCATACATGAGGATCAACGTAAGTTACAGTTGGTTTTGTGGCGTGAGAATAATTCCGATCCTCTCAGTGTGTATCGCCTTAACACCGTTACTTATGGAACGGCCTCCGCGCCCTACTTAAGTATACGTTGTATCCGTCAGCTGGCACTAGATTGTGATGATCCTGAAATCTCGAGAATAATATTAGAAAATATGTACGTCGACGATTTATTAATGGGCGACGACAATAAATCGCATTTATCTCACCTTTGTAAACAGGTTTCTGATGTGTTGAACTCTGGTTGTTTTCCGCTGCGTAAGTGGGTTTTCAATTCACCTGAAGTGGCTTCAGATTCCATACAAAGTGAAAATTCTAAAGAATTAATGTTAGACGAGAACCAATCTAACAAAACGTTAGGATTGGGCTGGTTAAACTATAGTGATCAACTTCATTTCACTACAAAAATTAAATCTGACACATTCAAAATAACTAAACGTTTTATCTTATCAGTTGTGTCTCAAATATACGACCCGTTAGGTTTGTTAAGCCCTATTGTGATAGTAGCAAAGACGCTATTGCAAAAACTCTGGCTATGCAAAACAGGTTGGGATGACTCATTACCACCAGATGTTTTGATATGCTGGCATAAATTTGTTCATTCATTAATCGATTTGCATAAAGTTCGGATCCCTCGTCACGTGATAGGAAATTCCCCAAATCGTATTGAATTACACGTATTTTCTGATGCCAGTCAAACGGCCTACGGTGCATGCGCTTTCATACGTTCAGTGAATAGCAATGATGACGTAACAGTCCGGCTGTTATGTTCTAAGACTCGCGTCGCTCCAATCAAACCGGTTACCATTCCACGTTTGGAATTGTGCGGTGCGCTAATAGGTGCTAGATTACAATCTAAGATAATAAAATCTATGCACATTAACTTTGACAAGATCATAATGTGGACTGATTCAACAATAGTCTTAGGTTGGCTAAGGATGTCACCGCATTCCTTAAAGGTTTTCGTCCAAAACCGAATAATAGAAATAAATGACCTGATGGCAGGTAAAGGCATTTGGTGTCATGTTGATGGCAAGTCCAATCCTGCGGATGTGTTATCGCGTGGAACGACCTTGGCTGAACTCGGTAGGTCAAATCTGTGGTGGCACGGACCAGATTTTTTATTGAATGCGGTCGCCAACTGGGATAAACAAGGTGATGGTCCACTTTGTGATAACTTGCCAGAACTTAAATCGAACACAGTTTGTATGTTTAATAATAATCCTACTAATAATATTATTAATTTTAATCAATATTCTTCATTTATAAAAATACAACGCGTCTATGCATACGTGTTTCGATTTGTAAACAATCTACGTAAAAATAGTAATTCGGAGCGTAGCATGAGCACGTTATCAGTCACGGAATTAAATAGGTCACTAATGTTTCTAACTAGACTTGCGCAACTAGAAGCCTTTCCAAATGAATATTATG
Organism: Dryobotodes eremita; assembly: GCA_917490735.1. Taxonomy (NCBI): domain Eukaryota; kingdom Metazoa; phylum Arthropoda; class Insecta; order Lepidoptera; family Noctuidae; genus Dryobotodes; species Dryobotodes eremita. The sequence continues at coordinate 1,909,940 of OU823252.1, read as the reverse complement.
CCTTAATTAATAAACATAAAATTAAATCCTCTAGTAAACTATGTTCATTAAATATTTTTTTGGATGAAAATAGTATAATGAGAGTGGGGGGCAGGTTATGCAATTCAGACTTACCCTTCGATCAAAAACATCCCATGCTGTTATGTAGCAAACATTCGTTTACTATACTGTTATTTAGGCATAATCATGATGATATGCTACATGCCGGTCCACAACTTTTGTTATCACATATAAGACAAATGTGGTGGATAATAGGTGGTAGGAATCTGGCTAAGAAGGTTGTGCATCAGTGTGTCAGGTGTTGTCGAATGAAGGCTAAGTCCATACAACCTATAATGGGTAATCTACCCAGTGAACGTTTCCAATCAGGTTTTCCATTCATTAAATGTGGCGTTGATTACGCAGGGCCTATGTATGTTTTAAACAAAAAAGGCAGAGGTTCTAGGTTAGAGAAATGCTACTTATGTTTATTTGTTTGTTTATCAACACGAGCATTACACTTAGAACTTGTGACGTCACTGTCATCAGAAGGTTATATATTAGCTCTTAAAAGATTTATTTCCCGTAGAGGGAAACCTTCCCTTATTTACTCTGATCATGGTAGAAATTTTGTGGGTGCTGCTAGGGAATTTAAAGATTTTTTACAAAACAGCTGTCAAGGTATTATTGATTACGCATCAAATAATCAAATTGAATTCAAATTCATACCTCCTTACGCACCTCACTTTGGCGGTTTGTGGGAAGCTGGAGTCAAATCCTGCAAGCACCATATAACGCGCGTGATAGGGAAGGCGCATTTAACTTATGAGGAGTTCAACACGGTTTTGGTACAAATAGAGGCCGTCCTGAACTCCCGTCCTATGCACCCAATGTCCGTAGATCCTGATGACCTTGCGCCCCTGACGCCAGGTCACTTCCTCATCGGCCGGCCTCTGACGGCTCCTGCAGGCGCAGACATCACGGCGAAGCCTCCAGACGCCTTATCCCGCTACCTACGTGTCGAGCAGCTCAGGCAGCACTTTTGGAAGCGCTGGGCCACGGATTACATCTCCGAGCTTCAGAGACGTATCAAATGGAAGGAGAATCAGGGTGCACTCACTCCCGGTTCCTTGGTGCTCATCAAAGAGGACAACCTACCGCCCCTCAAATGGCGGTTAGGTCGCATACTACTGACATACCCAGGACGAGACAAAGTTTCCAGAGTCGCTCGTATCAAGACAGCAACTGGCGTCGTGGAGAGGGCGTTTTCGAAGATCTGCCCTCTTCCAGTCACATCATCGTCGCAAGAAGATGAAGACAAAGTAGTCAAGGTTGACAGCTATGGCTCTCAAGGGGGGCCAGTATGTTAATGCAGCGCCATCTTTGACCACCGGACTACACTACCACAGCTAACCGCGACGATAGTTTGACCGCCAAATTAAACCCGCTTGTCAGGCGTCATTCTAATTAAATACATCCCGGTTAGATGGCACCACTTTCCGTACAAGAAATCAATAATTATGTTTTGTCTGTGACACTTTTCTCTATATTGTCAATGTCAATGTACTTAACCTTAATTTTTACACAGTGATTATACGCCGCCTAAAAAACGAGTTTCGCCTTTTATTACTACTCCTCAAAACTGGAAAAAGGGTCTCCGCTCTGCTAGCCAACACAATCCAAGTCATTAACACCGACGATCAACTGAATGCCACGATTGGTAGACGACTGTACCGTAGAGCGGTTGGTAAAACAGTACGGTATATTATTATTTATTTCTCGCTGACGCGTGACGTACGCGACCGACCGTACGCGACCGACATCAGGGTAGAAGGAATTCAGACTCGGGTCCAATTTCAACGTAGAACAAATAATTGTATCACAAGGTACGGAGACCTTTTTATAATGGAGTCTAAAGTCTGCATAATTAAACGGTCTCATTCAAGAGGTTGTTTTATTATCTATGTAGGTGTCTAAATATTGTTTAAAATTAAAGGAGGTTATTTTAATGTTGCCATATGTTTTCAAAACCCGTTGAAGAGATTTGCATTTTGACAGCATTTTTTAATTTAACCTTATTAGTCAAACAACGCTTGTAACAATTAAATATTGTAATCTTAAATATTGGAATAGCAGAGCATTGGAGATTGTGTGAACTTGAAGTGTGGAGTTGCCATGGAAAGGTAAGTAGATGCGCTTCAGAGGACTTGTAATCTATAGAAATAATCAAATTCAATTAATAAGAAACATTTCTATAGAATACACACATTATATTAATAATAATAATAATTTAATTAAAAAATTTAAACACATTAATAATTTGATAACAAGTAATTATAGAGGTATAGCAAAGTTGCCAGCTGAGAGAAAGACGATAGGTCAGCGTCCCTTTTGCTAATTGATTTTCGAAAGACAACGAGTGATATATTTTGGGAACATTATTTTAACTATAAAAACCCACTTAATATGATGTAGCCCTAGAATGAAATATTAAATTTGCTGCGAGTATTAATTAATTAATTTAAAATACACATTGTCATATAAGATGTGGTAATGAATTTCATAACCACAAATATTTCAACATGACTTTCATTTGTTGACACGGTTTTTCTTTTTCTGTTTCTTTTAACATAAGTTAAGGATAAATAAATATATTTAAACAGAAGTAAATGATCTTCTTATGAGCGGTGGATGCCTATTATTCTGCATACACATGGCATAAAGTATTGTTAACTCAGCTCTGGAAGGCATTTGGTTCCGTATACAACCTAACCGGATTTGGAGTTAAACCTCCACTTATCACACAGAAGCGATACTGCATGTGGATGGCAAATCTGTAAAGATTTATGTGAACGGGTAATGTCAAATCGAACTTAAGTAAGTCTATCTACTAACTATTTTGCATAAGGAAGAACAAGCCATCCTGAACCTTAAATTAAAGTTTAATGAGGAGATCAATTATGAGTATACTTATTTGAGTCTTAAACCTCATGCGAATTAACCCTTTAGTCTCAAGCAAACAGCTACCATGTGTTAGTCGGTGAGTAGTGAGAAACCATCACTACACCTTTAAGGATCAAGCTCTTGAATCCTAAATTGCCATCCAATGGCATTAAAATACCGGATAACGGTGGATAAAACTCCGCTGAAGAAAACAACATCAAGAAAACCATTAAGATATTCTCATAACAACCTTATTAAAACTTTATGAAGATGTCTCGATCTTTTCTAAAGAGCTTACGAGTATCTATACGCCCGTATTTCCGATCACAGCGCTACGTCTCCATTAAATACACTTACTGAACTCAATAAGGTACGTTACCAATAGCTGGCCATTTCTTTGCAAGTCGCGTACCCACTTAAGGTAAGCGGACCAATAGTCAGCCGGTTCCATTATTTCCATTAGAGAGGGCGAACATTGGCCACGATTTGTTTCAGCTGTTGCAGACTCTTAGAAACGTTTTAAAGTACATTTCACTTTATTTCATAATTTTGAGTTATTTCCGAGCTGAGTGCAATGCGAGGTGCAGGAATAGAACGTAAAAATGGTAAATGTAATTTTCACTCCGGCCATAAAACTTTTAGACGCTGTAGGTACGGTCGAATGCTATTTTTCTATTCTCTGTATATTCTCTGTGTTTTGTTTTGAGTGAGGTGTTTTTATTTTCCATTTTATTTCAATTGTGTTTCAAACCTTACAAAGGTAATCTGAGAAGCAAAGCTGACCTTACTTTTCTTCTGTGCAAGTCATTAAAGTTTATCAAAGGAACATGTTTATTTAACATTATAGAGTGCGTGTTTTATGCAAATGAGACTAACTTGTTAGTTTATAAAACTTTAAGTAACGATAGCAGTCCCTAAAAACAACCCAACGCAGTCTCGACATTAGACAGCGACAAAAATCGGTCACTAAGTCGTATTGTTGTCAAATTCCTTTAATAGATTTTCAACTTAATTTCGAAAGCATATGGTTGAAAATCTATTAAAGTAATTTCACATCGATTAGACTTAACGACCGATTTTTGTGGCTATCTATGTCGAGACTGTCGGCACAGAGGGCCTAGGCAAATAGCATTCGTTTCGGAGCGATTTTATTTCTACAATCGCTATCACTTTCGCTAATACTTCCATCATACGAATCGAAAACTAGCGACAATGCTTGTCAAAAAGTTCCACTTGGCTACCGACTCTATGAAAGAAAGAAAAGAAGAAAAATATTTTATTTGGTACACGCACAGGAAATCCAAACAAAAACTTAAAATAAAAGTTTAAAAAAAGGGCATTTAAAACTAAAAAAAGCTAACATAAAAACAACAGTAAACAAGTAAAAAATATAAGACCTTCGCGAGGCCACAAAGGCTCCTATCTCAGCATAATGCTGCGATGTTTAGGAAAATAAATAATCGTTCGACGTTGTCGATTCGATTCATAGAATCGAATGATGTTAACATTGTCTAGCTAATTTCTATTCGTTGACCTATGATCACGTGACATTTCGATAGCTTATGTCACCTCATACATTTTTTGGCTTTTCTACTAGCGTCATCGCTAATCGAATGTTACTTTGTTTAGGCCTTCTGTACCACTCACTCACCAATGTCGTTTCGACAGGGTTATGTCAGTTTTCAGTGTCTCTGGGATGGCAAGACCTTTGCGATGCGATGGTCACCACTTACCAACAGTTCTTAACCGACTACAAAAAGGAGGACGGTTTTTTTTTTGTATGTTTGTTAAACAATATCCTCGACAATTCTTGTGGATGGATTACGAAAATTATTTTTTAAATAAATAGGGCATGCCCCAGGGGTAGTCTCATATAAATTTTATAAACTTTGCTTGTGTAGTTTTTCAGTTAACTTCAATAATACGTATTTTTTCCACTTAGTGTATATTGATGATGTTATAATAACTTCCTGTCACAGTTATTTACATAGTAAGTAGTGGTATATGAATTCGCGCTAGGTAGGTACCACAACTGAAAAGTTAAAAATAAAAACATTTTTACAAAAAAAAACTGAACATAAAAAAAAACACTACATAGTGAAAAATCACTTTAATTTCGGAAGTCGGTAGCAAAAAACGAAAATACAAAACTAAAGACACCGACTTCCGACATTAAAGTTATTTTTCACTGTGTAGTGTTTTTTTGGAAGTCGTTCGATTGGTTTATCATACAAAAAAAAATTTTGGATTTAACCATTGTCTATTGTTACAACAATAATTATATAACTACGGGTTGTCACTTATAGGGTGGAAATAAAGCAAATCTTTTAATACAAGAACGTATCTTTGCTTCGGTTCAATCAAAAGCTAGTTGCTAATAAACTTTAAAGTCGAACAAGCCCAATAATTCCAACATCCTATGTGCCCATATCAATTAACAACTCAAAAAATACTTTATCTACCCTTTCAATCGACGACTACCCGATAACATCACGGCTACTAACAATCACCACCGCAAGATACAACTGACGACCCTCACTAACAACTGAATTATCCATCCCGTGGCGTTTAGCAATCTATTCTATTATGGAAGCGTAAAGCTGCCCCCGGGCTCGATTTGCATTATAAATTATTCGTATTGGGATAATGTAATCTACTCCTGTGAGTTTGGATTAAAAATATAATGTTGTTACGGTTTTTTTGAATGGTTGCTTTTTGTTTATCCGCATTGGAAAGAAAGAATGGAAGAAAATACGTTTATTTGCATTATTATCTAATGATCTTTGGAACTACCTCATATGTCTTATGCTCGCAAGTGCCACTCTTGAGCATGAGGTCCTTGGTTCGATTCTCAGGTCGGGTAAAGTTTTATTGGGTTTTTCTATCAGGAATTTCTCAGTAGCAGTCCGGAGTCTGGAATTATGCCCGGTTGATGGCAATAGGCTCGCCCCCTATCACATAGGACCTAAAAACATAACTGGTGAAATGTGGGTGTTGCTAAGGTACAGCTCTGTCTACCCTTTCCGAGAATTACAGGCGTGATGTTATGTTATGTGATCTTTGGTTACACCTTACACAACTATCTAAATACCTAGTTTCGAGCAGTTAATTTTATTAGCAGAAATAACGTCTATGAGTGGCGTAGGTAATAAGTCCGTTAGCAACTTGGTAATTGGTATATACCTACAGGCTGTATCCTTCAATATTGTGCGTAAAAACTTACAATTTATTACACTTGGAATGTATGGGAGAACATGTTTTACAACTACAATGTCTAGTTTGTTCTTGGGATCTGGGAGCACGGTAGTACCCCCGCCAAGACGGGCCAAAAACAAAAAGTAGGAGCACTACCTACCTTTTCTCGAAGCGTTTCATCGTATATTCATACCCTCATAGCTTCGGCCTGGATAATGCTAGAGAGCCCAAATTCTCAGGATAAAATGTTGTTAGCAAGCTAATAAAACACTAAGTTGCACACTAAGTATCATGTGTCTAGCTTTGGTTTTTATTAATACCTAAAATACGTCGTTTTCGTCTCTGACTGACTCATTCACTCGCTCTTCAAAACCTCTAGGACACAAAGCAAAGCTGAAATTTGGTATGCAGACTAGTATTTATTCACAAACAAGAAAAAAATAAGAAATTTGTAACTTTCACCTTCTAAGTCAAGCAAGGGAGGTATAATTCTGTATTTCTAACGGATAAACGGTATACCTATTTCCATTTATTATAAAATCTAGATAAGCATGTATATAGACAACAAACAAGAAGCCCTTTTTCGGTGGCTATGAAGAAAATAACTGCTAGCGTGCAAGAAATACCTTTTTTACCTGACTCTGGTAAAAATAAGGGTTATAATTGTAACATTTCTACGTAATATTAGTACAATATCAACGCTAAAATAAAAAGAAATAAAGCACCCTACAAAAAGAAATGAAATCTCACGAAAAACATTTCATGTAAAGTAGGTTGCCAAAACTTACATAACGGTTTCACTGTTAAAAAGTTATCAGATCTAATGTAGAGCCAAGCCCCTAACTCGACGAAGCCTAACTCTACAAATCTTACATCTTGGTCAAAATGTATGACTTGGCCGTTTCACAAACGTAAACGTATTTTCTTTATATTTCTTTTCTTTCTATTAAAGATCAGTGACTTAATTTCTTACATTATTGCTATAGAAGTGGCTGTGCGATGGCCGCGGTTTCACGCGCAAAGTCTCGATCTCGCGAGAATATCGGGATAAAAATAAACTACTTTCATAGTGCGCGGAAACTTAAAAATATCAAAATGGCGGTGGGTGGATATGCCAGCTTCCATAGAAAAATGTTCGACCCCCTTTCATTCAAATCCGTTCAGTCGTTTTAGCGTGAAAGCATAACAAATGAACAAACTCACCTTAGCATTTATAATATTAGTTAGGATTAGTAGGCTGAATCTTTTCGCTCTATAATGGTCTCATTTTGCACGACATAAAAGTGCACTCTCTTTTGTGCAAGGTAAGAAAATAAGATAGAACGCATACGGCGAGCTGTGATCGCTGGACGATTATCTTCATTATTTTCTAGGTATTGTTTTTTATTCTACCCTTGTGCAAAGCTTTGCAATTAGAACGAAAAACATAAACGTTTTACTAAACGGATTGATTAAAATTATTTTAAAACTAAATCAAAATGTCTTCAATGCACAGAAATAATAACAAAAAATGATGTTCTAGAACTTTAGCGAACAATTCTGGTGGGTTACAAAGTATCTCTTTCGAATAATCACAAAAAAAAACCCAGTCTTCGTAGCCCTTTGACAAAAGAAAATCCGGTTTTTCATCATAATTCGGCCTCCTTGTACTTGTAGACATCTGTAAAGAGATTTATTACAAACGGTTTCAACGATAAGACACAAACAAAGCTCACGAAAATCGTTCAACGTCTTAAATAGCAATACAAGGGGCTCTTTCAAATGGTAATTTGATTGTACCCAGTTTGCAGCTTCAAAAGAGTGAAATATTCTTTTCAGGGGTCCCGGATGCCGCGGGAGAATTATTAATGGCCAAAGAAACTTTCTCAAAGTTTACATCAGTGTGCAAGTCAGGGAAGATGGCGGTGAGCTAGTAATACAATTTTAATTTTGCATTGCACTATAGGGAAATGCAGTTCAGATATGACTCCGTCTGAATGTACGGGGGAGATTTTTATCTGGAACGTTAAGATCATTCTAAATTGGAGATAGAGGATTGTTGTATGATGTTGGCTTTTTTATTGGATTTAGAACGAACACGAACTGATGCAAACATGAAATCTACCAAAGACACCATTTAAAAATTCTACGTATTCTTAATTTTAAATTCTTGTGGAGCATATACGACCAACTATCGTTATCACATCAATGCAAGTTAGCTCTTAGATATCTCAAAAGCAAATTGTGAGGGCAAGCTTGACGTAAGTATAAATACGTGTTCTGCATCTAATCTAGATAGCTTCGATCTAAGTCTTGATATCACGTCAAAGGCTCTGAAGCTTTTAGCGCTGTGTTCTACGAGTATTCATGTTGGTACTGCTACCTCTATTTCGTAAACGAACTGTTTAATCATGATTCTATCGTTCTGTGACTTTAGAAATTGGGTATGGTCCATTTTAAATTACTTATAGGGGCATCCCTTAGAATGTATTTGCTTTATTTGTAAAGAAAACAAAAATATATTGAAAAAATGATAGTTATGTTTTTCCAAAAAGAGTTTAGTTTGTAAAAGTTTTCATATTCTCAACTAAACCGTCAAATACCTCTATGATCTCTAAAATTAATTTTGCGCGCCTTTTATACACACTTCTAAAAAAAGGTTTTACGTCTCTATTTAAAAAATGCTTTTACCAACAAACAAACCCAATTAATGGCACCGCCTTCAATCTACAACAAGATTTTATAAACACACATAGCTTAGAATATCACATAACATGTCCAAAGACAGCCTTACTGCTTCCAAGAGACAGGCTGTTCAAAGAACGTGACAAGACTTGCAGAAGCGCACTCGCCATTCATACCACAAATTGTGTGTTCCTACCTACCTACATGTTTCATTATGAAGTTCTAGATCATCTCCAGTTATTTACACCACCATCTACGGGGTCGAATGTATAAAGCATAAAATATATAGCTACAGAAGGTGGACTTCATACAACGAGTGAAAACAGGCGCACGCACAAATAGACACGTACATACTTATACTGTTCCAAAACTATCTGATGAAAGTGTACCTCAACTTTATATCTCACTAGCTTTTGCCCGCGGCTTCGCTCGCGTTAATTTAGAATTTGACAATCAATTCGGGTTGTTCGGGGAATTATAGTTAGGAGGATGGAAAACCGGTCTATCGACACTCTAAGACTTACAAAATGTATTAGGTATTTAAAAAAAAAATAAAAAAAAACCCTAAACACACTACTGAAGTTTCTATAATAATATAATTCAAGCATGATTCGAAAGACACGTGGCGCCATCTGTTATCATAAAAACGTTATTGTTGTTTTCCTCGGGAACAGAACTTTCTTTCGGGATGAAAGGTACCCTATGTCCGTTTCTGTACACCTTACAACGTATATGGTGATATATGCAAAATTTCAGGATGATCGGTTCAGTGGTTTAGGCGTGAAAGGGTAACAAACAAACAAACAAAATTACTTTCGCATTTATAATATTAATTAGGAAGTTAGGATTACTTTGTCCAACTATTTGAATAACATTATAAAATTATAATAGAAAAAATCTTGGCGTAAATTTTGGTAAGCTTAGGTTAGGTTAAAACTAACCTCAATTATCAAAAAAACATCTTTAAAGTGATTTAATTTAATATTATTTCGAGTTCAGGTATTCAAATAATCAAAATTATATCAAAGCACTCAATTTGTAAGGGCACTACAATATAGCATCTGAGGTACGTTTCCTGATCCATTTGCTTACATTTTTTGTTTTGGAACAGATCGTATCTCGATCGAAAACCAGTCACATTAAGTGCGCTTGCACTCGCTGTACGCAAAGCGAGTCTATGTATGCGTGCGTTTTCGGTCGATGCTTGGAGTCAACCTTCGGCACCTACTTATTTTGTGTTAAAAAGTTCGTCACAAGACGGAGTGACGACGTGAGAACAGCGACAGCGAGTTTCCGAATTTCTCGTGGTTCCTCGCGCAATGTACTTTTTACGACCAACAATAAATTTCTTCTCATCGACTAAAGGAAGGCATTACGCGGAACATTTTTATGAGAAAAATTTACTGAACGACACCTCGGTGTCTGGCATAGATGTTATGTTGAAATTATGCTGTTTGTGTATGTTTTCATCGGATGGCTGAACAACATTGTGATACATAGGTCTGTACTCGTATGTGAGAGTTGGCAGTAGTTCAACTATAACTTGTTGCTTGGGTTTTTCTCAAGCTTACGTCAGATGTCTTTTTAATCTACCACACATGATCTTAATATAAGTCGCTATATAGGACTAAACTTTGTTTCCTTACCTACTCCTTTCGCGTCATTTTATAATACTCTTTTACAATAATGCTTTCCCACATTAACTTTTTAAAAATCCAATTGAACTTTTGCATTATTTAAACGTCCCTTTTAACCGGAAAAGGAAACTCGAGTCCCCCTCCCTTTTACGAAATGAATCTATACGAAACTGATCATCGCACGAATACTGCCCGAAGCGTAGTCTACTTCCGTAATACTCGCACTAGAATGAAGTACAACTTTATTTTATTTTAATAATGTTATTTTTTACTGCTGTCATTGTAAATTACATTTGAAAACGAGGTCTAAATAATTATTGAGCCCGTGGTACTATATTCAAGTGACTGTACCCATCGCGGAGTCACACCTCAATACCGTTAGAATTTCAAGGATTCACATGTAGTATCAGATTCACTGTAATAATCCCAAAGCAGAGCCAAGTCATGTTCTTTTAAAAAAATGGTTTTCATTTTCATATAACTGCTGATCGTTAAATAACCTGACCTTATAAATGTTGTCTATTAAGCAGTGCCTTCTTCATCAAATAACAGTCAATGCACTAATATGTGCTAAAATGCAGTACCAATTATTAAGCTTAATGATAGAATTTAAATAAACTCACTATCTCAATCTAAACAACCGTCTCAAGTTAGTGTTCTTAATTAAATATTTAACTCTGTTCTAAAATTAAGACCGAGCGTCTTATTCTGAAAAGCACTTGGAATCGCACGAAACGTTCCGTACGTTCGTTGACTAACAATACTTACTTACAGATGGCTGTTGGTAAGGTAGGATAGTCATTTGTAGTCTTTACGTCGCTCAGCTTATTGCAAAGACGAAGATATGAATTCACATGCACGTACAACGGACGCGCTGTGACAGTATCGAGATGTAAGGTAAAACAAATAAAATTGTAGTTTTGTATTTTTCCTTCTCGATGAAGTGTGAACTTGTTGAGTGGATTATTTTTGCTGTGTGGTGTATTTTCGGGCAAAATACATACTTGGAACTAAAAATAGACTAAACAAATTATTTGTTATATCTATACGGAAATCCAATCTGCAAGCCGTGTGAGTTTTTCGTATTCTGGAGTAAAAGTTAGTCTGAGCATTATTCCATTTATAAATAAAGTATATCCAGCAGTTGCTGCGGTGAACAAGAAAACCATTAACAGAGTTTTTTTATAATATCGGAAAAGATGTATAAAAGGGTCGTTATAAAAAAGGGGTAACAGTAAATATGGCCAGCTATACTTCGAAATCAAAAGAGAATAATAACGTTGCGGTCAATCTCCGGTCTTCCCTTTCAACATTTTTCTCGGAACTACTTTTCCAAGATGTCGCAATCTGCGGTTAGTCTGCATTTGATATTTTTAAATTAAATGTCACAATCCAACCATTACCTAATTGTTGTTTCACGTTGTTTTATCACTCAACAATTTTAATTGAACAGCTGAAGTATTTTTAGCAAAAAATATTTGTAACAAGTTGTCAGTTACAGGCCTTGAACTTGTCCATTTTTGTTGACAACCAAAAATAAACACGAAAGAGTTGTTTAAAATCATCTTTATTATATTAGTTATGTAGTAAGATTGGCAAAAGTAATTATCAGTGCAGTAAGCAGTAATTTATTCGAAATCAAGATGGCTGAAATATTTTTTAAACTCCTTTCCATGACTTTTAAGTTTTACCTTTTAGGCCATAGGTATCTTATAAAGTAAGAAATAACAATATTGTAGATTTTTTATGACATTACAAAATTCATAATATTGTAATTGCCAACTGTATTTAAATTCTCAACTTCATGCTTCAGAAGCCTTATAAAACATCTGGGTCACCACAACATTTTTACGCAAAATAAATAACACAAAAATCTCAATTCCCGCTGGAAATAAATCTCTTTTAGGGTGTCACCACGTAAAAATTCGTTAAAGATTAAAGGGCAGAAAAATAAACAAGTACGATTCACGGAATCTAAATTATTTTTACTTCAAAAATTTTCGATGGTGTAGCAAAGAGATAACGATGTTATTTAGTCCTATACCATGAAATAAAAATGATAAAAGACCCACTTTGTGAGAAAAGGATTCCCGGAAAATGTAAAAGATTTTATATATTAACTACTTGTTTTAAATTTTTCAAATATCCAGGATGAAAAGTAGCCTATGTTGTCCAAGTTCCAGGTTACATATCTGTTAAATTTCATAACGATCTGTTCAGTGGTTTAGGCGTGAAAGGTTACAGACAGAGTTACTTTTTCATTTACCCCGCAGTTTCTCGCCGGCTCTTCTCCATAGGAAACGACCAATTGGAACCGTGCACATAACTTCTGACGTTTCATAAGTGCCCATGTAGGTTTATGTGAAATAAAATATTTTGATTTTGATTGATTTATAATATTAGTATGGTTAAGGATGAACATAATACCAAAGTGAAATCTATAGTCTTCAGATTCTATTCTTTAGTTTGGAAAAAAATGTTGTTTGAAAAGACTTTGACAAACCACTAAAAGCAGATTAGCTGTTCGAAGAACGAGATAAAGTGCATTATTAATCGGGTATTGTTTAGTTAATACAGAACAGTAGGCCTAGACAAAAACTTTTCTGACAGCGTTAACGCCAGACGCTAACGTCAAAATGTATGGCAATGACATTACCTGCGGAAAAGATACGTAAAGTCACGTGGTAAGCAAATGTCAAATCCATACAATTTGATTTTTCCGTTGGCGTTAACGCTTATAGAAAAGGAATTTTGTCTAGGCCCACTGTTCGGACAGATCCTATTTTTTTAGGAAAAAAAAAATATTTATCTGAACAGAACAACTAGCACTGACTTATTGCGTACGCACTTCTGCATTCAGAATTTAGTCTTTCTATCTCCCTCTCCGTCCCCAATTACACGTCATAAAAGTTGACTCTCTCTACTCCTCAACTATATATGGACTGACCACCCCAAAAAGGTGGCTGGGACAGACTGGAGGCTGAAGGAGGTAAAGCATGTATTGTGGCACAACTTGGGACTGGTCTGTGTTCAGCAGTGGACTGCTATACGCGGAGTTAATTTACTTTGACTGTCGCAGTCAGGCGGTCTGATGATAATGAAACTGATGACTCATTTCATAAATTGTCACCATTGAAGGCCAAGCCTTCTTAACCCACCGTCCCTAAATAGGTATCGTTCATATCTGGTATGAACGGCCTCTCTATGTAAGCAATTCGTTATTAGAATATATTATTGAATCGCGACGGGATCCAATTTGAATACTAAATGACGGATACCTTCGAGGGTGAGCGTCTACCGGTTTTTTTTAGGAATCTGTCGCAAGTGTCCGATTTCTTCTTCTTCGTCGTATGGACGATTCAAAATTATACGAGTTTTGACCAGAATTCAGCCATTCTTTCGGCATTAATAAGCCATTTTAGCATGACGATTTCGTCTTTGGCAGAATGCACAAAAAGTGCTACGCCATTTTGAATGACAACATGTCCTACCTAGATATGTTTTATTAAAAGAGGCATCGATGAAATGGGATCTGTCACAGCTTTTTATTAATGCTACTACTGAACAAGTTTAAACTTACATATAAGTAATCAAAGTCAGGAGATCGCGAAAAAGATACTAACATTTCGCTTTTGTTGGTTTTCTTGTTTAATTTATTAGTAGGTATTCTACCAATCAACGTCTTAAAAACAGTTTTAAATAGTAAAATACACACTACTTTATCTACCTAAGCTTCTCCTCCACGTAATATATATTTCACTTATACCAAGAGACCATTAAAAAGAGAACACAGTTGTTAATAATTCAACCCCTAAAAACCGAATTATCTCGCTCGATTAGTCCAACGTTATCCTCGGAATAGGTCTTTCAGACCGGCCCGGCCGGCGAGTGTTTGCCAACTACGGAACTCTGCACTAATTTGTCAACCCTCATTACGCTATCTTACTCGCGTTTCGTGCGATTTTAGTTCCTATTGTCTCACTCCGCCTGTTCCCCCACATTTTAGTTCCAGAAAGGTTTTTCATGTTCCTCCGTTATGATCTAGTTTAGTTTATTTGCGTGACTATAATGGAGCGTGTATGGGGTTATACGTTATGGAATTTCATGTCTGTATTGTTGTATTTTGGACTTCAATATACTCGCAGAGAGATAGATATAATACTCTTTATTCATCATCCTTAAGCCCAACCTCCTGAGCCAAGCTGCACGATTACTGACAAATGCGTGCACTGACTGGACAGGTCCACTCAATCTGTGTGGTTCTTTCCTCAAAAGACCATTTCAGATACCAATCTACATTGTCTTCGCATGATCTGACCAAGATTATGTCTGGACTTTAAAAGAGACTGTGACCTCTGAGTATGTTTCGGCCTTTCTTCTCGGAGTAGTCAGATAGGAAACGCCGACCTCATCTAGTTAAAAAATATGATTGACGTGTAAAAGTGTTTGTACAAACCTACTCACAGAAATAAAATCATTTATCATTTATCATAATTGTTTTAAACTAGCAATGTAATTACATTTAGTTGGTAAAATTTAGTTTTCGTGTGTATATGCAATACTGTTTTCCCTGTTGCTAACTAAATTCCCAAGCGTGTACGAAATAATAAACTTTTTGGCTATATTATTATTATCAGCATCTTTTATTTAATCGCTACAATAATGAATCACCATCTGTCTGCCTTTTCCCAAATATGTTAGGGTCGACTTCCAGTCTCACCGGATGCAGCTGAATACCAGTATTTTACATGGAGCGACTGCCTATCTGACCTCCACAACCCAGGTAATACTGGTTGTCAGACTTTCGACCTTCTGACGACCCGTAACGACTGTCAAAGATCCACGAATGGCAGCCGGGACCAACAGCTTAACGTGCTTTCCGAGACTCGGATGGTTCTCGATATGTAAAGATGGTCCCATCCACGGACCGACCGCGGCAAGCGTAGCTTAACCTGATCGATGGACCCGTGCGGCTGTTATTACATAACCACAAGCCCATAAAAACTACAGATATAAATGTAGAAATTTTACATCTAATTCTACAATGGTCGGACTTATCGCTTCAAGCGATCTTTTTCAAAGACAACTTTTGGATGAATTTAGGGCGAAGGAGGAACATTGACGCAGTTAGTCTGTGGTGTACCATTTACATATACAATACATACACAAAACATATACTTATCTATACAATAATAATCGTGAAACAAGAGCAAAGAAAATAAACTGATATTTAGGGAGTGAGCTAGAATAAGAGATAGTATATTATTATCTTTTCTCATGAATCTTGCGATTTAATCGGTGTTTTTTACCAAAATCACTTGAGTCAAACAAGTTGTATTTGCTATGTACAGAACAGTTTTGTGTGAAACAACTTTTTCAGTAGCAGCATTTTTAACAACTTTGATTATGAGACTGATCGTCCGAGCATGATCGTTATCATGTTTTATATGCACGTGTTTCTGTGACAAATAAACCTATTTTTCTTTCTTTATCATTGTTTTCATGGAGCAATAGTTCAACTCAACATAGTCTTGACTTAGATCGGGGCAGACTTATACATTATATAAGCAAGTTGATTGTAGTAATATTATGTACCTACACAAAGACTGTTAAAGGTATTTTAAACATCATATTTTATGCAGCAGTGATGCCGACGATGTGATGCATTAAATATTATGTTTGCATGTCTGCCCGGCTGTTAGGATAATGATCGTGCTTTTATTTGATTTTGTTTCGTGTTACTGATACCCGTGTTACCTCAATTATAACAGCAGGCGATAATTGTTTATTTGCCGTTTTGCTATTGTATTTAATGTAGGTAATTCTGTGTATAGATACAATTTCATAGATTGTTACATCGACAAACGTGGTAACAACAATCCATGGTTTATTAAAGTTAAATAAATTACGTATTTAGGCTCGTACACACTGGCGCGACGCGATGCCCGACACAAAGGCACCGCGTGTCGTGCGACGAGCGGCGCCTTTGTCTAGCGCGTCGCGTCGCGCCTGTCTGTGGGAGCCTTGAATGTTGTCGGACAACGAAAAAACAAAAACCATTATTTTATTTTGATTCATCTTCAATTATACCTATGTATAACTTCAATTGTATCTCATTTGCATCTCCATCAGGTTTTATAAGCAAAAACCGATCATTTTCGTTACATTGACAAGTAATTTATTGTGACTCTTTAGTAAATAACCAAAATTGTTCTTTTAGCTGTAATGTTAAAATTATACTAAGCTATGACAATGCTTTCACAAAGGCGAATTTGAGAGAGTTATATTTATTCAATCGCCTACACCCACGGGAAAAAGGCGTGAGTTTATACATGTATGTATATTTCATCAGAAACGGCTAAACCCAGAAAACAGTCGTATAATTATAATTCTATGATTTTGTGATGACTTAGGTAAAGCAGGATAATAATAATAATAATAATAATAATAATAATAATAATAATAATTTATTGGCATAAAAACAGGTTACAGAAAAATGTGAGACCCTGGCTCCAGAGCTAGGTTAGAATACCTGTATTTCAGGAACCAGTGACTTCTTCCATTTAAGTTACAATTGGGCAAGTTTAATGCAGCAAAAGGTGATAAAATTAAATTACTTAAAATTAAGTTCAATAGTTATTATTTTACATTCAGGTAATTACTTATGCTCTAAAATTAGAATTAGAGTAAAATCAGGATTAAAAATTTTGATTAATAATTGAATTAAAAACAATGATAAAAAATAAAAAATAAATAGGATGGCATCTACAACCCTTTAATTAGCACAGCTTCCGAGAACCCGAAAACGTTGTGCATGCATTCTCATCAAGCATCGTTAATGAGACACAATTATTGATTATCTATTGTTTTGGCCCTCTAGCGGGCCACCTCGGGCTTGACTAGCTAATCAAAGACTATCAGTATCTAATTATTTAATCTACAAAACATGTCACGATAATTTCGTAGAATCAGCATCATAGGAAGATGGTAATGCTATTAGGACATTGACAAATACATAGAATATTGTAAAAATCCAAGATTACATGTACTTAATTTTGACATTGATATTAAAGTAACGATTACCAAATTATAAAAATATTAATTCATATTGGATTATTGTAAATCACGAATCTTAAAATTAATTGTACTAAGTTATTTAAGAATGACATTTGAATATTTGCACACCTTATGTTGTGGTAGAATGTATAGAACTTAAAAAAATATTAACACTTATGTAAAACTACATTCTTACAAATAAATAAATTCTAAATTCTAAAGATTGTTTTGTAAGTACGGTCAGTAAAAAAGCCGATTAACACACTTTTACACATCATAAATTGACACAACATTATTCGATATAATTGTATTTCAGCATTACATAATTATGCTCTGAGAGTTTATTCTTTAGATTTCACTTCTGTTCCATTTTTAATTAAATATATATTTTATTAATTCATATTGAAAAAACTGAAATGCTAATCTACTTTTCTCGCTGACTGAACAAATATATGTAGTTCTCCCTCACTATTTCTTACTTTCTCTATCTTTGCTACATAACAAACATAAAGACTGTAGTGTGAAGTCCAAAGGAGTAAGCAAAAGGTGTACGGTCAGCAAAGGTGATAAGTAACCAGGGTCCTCGGATATAGTTGAAGTTTAGTAAGAAACCGATGGATGTTTTCGAATAAAATTTTATTTAATTAATAGAAAACAAACAGTTCATTTATCAAATTAAATTTCATTCGAAAAAATCCATCGGTTTCATATTAAACTTCAACTATATCAATCGATCCTGGTTACTTATCTCTTTTAGTGACTGTACATATAGTTTACCGATATTTCACCAATTATTATTTAGTCCCATGTAAAAGGCCGAGCCAATTTCCATAAACCATCCACATATGCAGCCTGCAGGTTGCATGTGACCACAAGATGAGTGAGACAGTTTATCTCTGTCTTACTTTCTTATAAAGCATGATAGAAATATACCTCATACCTCAAGAGTTAATTACTACAATGTAAAGCTTCGAGATACACAAAATACTCGTCGACTTGAGCTGTTACCTCCACAATTCTATACTAACCAATTAGGTCTTAGGTTCAAACTAAACTTCGCGGATTGTTCGAAAGAGTTATCGTGGCCCTGGCGCACAGGCAACTGAAGGAACACGGGTGGTTTTTAGTCAGTAAGAGTCTGACACGCCCTTCAGCTCCGCCCAGAGCGGGAGAGGTCATTTGATGATTTCCAATCCATACAAAAAAAAAAGATTCAAACTGTAACCTAGATGTAAGTTTAGCTTACGAGTTAGCGATACACCTCTGCTAAGCTCTGTAGTTTTAGCCTGCTTTTTATTATTCGTATACCAGCCATATGCCACGCTGCTTATTTGCTCCCGGGATTTTGTAAAGAGGTTTTAAGACCGCTTGCCATATGATGACGTTTCTAAGTGTGTTGTTTTAGTTTTATTATGTTTTCTAGCTTTGGAAAGGAAATCTTTTGGGTTGAGTTTTGTTCTGTTTTTATTTTGATGTAGAAATATAAATTCCGCCAGTCTTTTGTAGTTTTTTTTTAATTTTGTCTGACCCACTACCTCGGGTCTTGATATATAATAATGCATTTAGAACGAATAGGGCCATACAAAAGTAATTTCATTTGTGAGCTTGAAATTAATTGAGTGTCACGCTGGTTGCTTCAAGTGCTTATAACAAAATATGCATATGTCGGAAAAGCGTTAAATCAATCGTTTGACTTTGACTAATCAGGACGCCAGCGCCACCAGGTGTCGCTCGACATAACGCTTGACCAGACTCAAAGCAGAGTTTTTGTTGGCAGTTAAGTATTGAACACGTTAAGAAACTGTCGCGCATTCTGTATATGTGTCGTGTACCTACAGTGTATGATTCGCTAGTGTGATTAATTTGTTTGTAAATTATAATTTGATTTGAACTGCAAACTGTTTTTCTATTGAGCAATAACCAACATTACCCATAGTACGCCCAAAGTAGTTAAAATATGGCTGAATATAACGAGAGAGACGTACCTTCTCCGTCACATATATTATGACGTGATACTTTAAAAATCTTAATATTACAATACCTATCTATCACTTTGGCAGAAGAACCTGAATTCACCATAACCATTCACCATGAAACCTTAATATTGAAACTTGAGCATTACGGACTTGGAAAACTTGCGCTCAGTTTAGTAAAATCTTATTTAAATGATAGACAACAGCAAGTTCAAATAAATGGTGTCCATTCACTCGGTTTAAAAGTAAAAATGGGTGTACCACAAGGCTCGATATTGGGGCCTTTCCTCTTTTTAGTATATATTAATGATCTACCCCATTTGTTGAAAAACCAACCACAAATGGTGTTATTTGCTGACGATACTTCTTTAATTTTTAAAATTAATAGACGTGCATCAAATTTTGACGACATAAATAACGTCCTACTGCAGATCGAAAATTGGTTCACAGCTAATAATTTAGTATTAAATGGGAAAAACACTAAATGTATAAGATTTTCCTTACCAAATGTCAAAAGTACTAATTCAGAGATAGGAATAAATCAAGAGAAATTAGAATTCGTCGATAAAACTGTTTTCCTGGGGATCACGCTCGACTCAAGGCTTCAATGGGGTCCTCATTTAACATCCCTTGCAGGACGGCTCAGTTCAGCGGCATACGCTGTGAGAAAAATCCGTCAGTTTACTGATGTAGGTACCGCGAGGCTAGTCTATTTTAGTTACTTTCATAGTATTATGTCGTTCGGTATTTTACTATGGGGACGGGCTGCAGACGTTGAGTCTATTTTTATTCTGCAGAAAAGAGCCATCAGAGCCATATATGGCCTCCGCAGGCGCGACTCTCTAAGGGAACGGTTTAAAGATATTAACATCATGACGGTACCTTGTCAATATATTTATGAAAACATCATGTACGTAAGGAAAAATATACATAGTTTTAGTAAAAGAGGTGAAAGACACAATTATATCACTAGAAATAGGGACCAATTAGTTCAACCAGGTTTCAGGCTGGCTAAAGTAGATTCATCTTTCATGGGGTACTGTTTAAAATGTTACAACAAAATACCTCCCCATATACTTCAATTGAATGAACGAAATTTAAATACTGTATAAAACGCACACTATGCAGTCAAGCATATTATAAGTTGGGGGATTACATCGCTCATAAAAATGCTTGGCTCAACGCTGGTCCTGCTCCACAAGGGCGCATTAACTAATTGATTAGCATTTGGAACTACTGAAGATTGTAAAAACTGTCTTTACATTGTATAAATTCAATCTTGTAGTATTGTATAATCGCATAGCACATGTGTGAGTTCTATGTACCTACTATAAAGCTACCATTTTCTAGGTTTGTCTTTCATTGACTTGAATGTGCCCTGGCGGCTGAGAGTATGTCATGCTCACTCAAATGTCTCGCTGGTGGTGGCGTGTGTGTTGGATCATTAAGTTCCCTTCAAAATGGTTGAGCTAAATGGTGCTGATCCATACGTCATGTTCGTGAACGGGCGCCGTCAGTGGGGACTGGTCATGTCTTGGCTGCCACGGCTTATTTTAATTTAATATTGGAATTGTTGTCGTCTCTTTATTACGGACGCTTTTAACGTTCTGCATCGTTCTCACATGCATAATTTCAACATGAATGATGTAACCAATAATTTGTAACCATATTTTGATTTAAAAGAGTGTACATGGAGTTTCCTGCCCGTTCTTCTCCATAGGTACCTACTACGCTTTGGAATGGGCAACTAGCTTCATCTTTCTGACTGACCGACCCCTTGACAATTCAAGTGCCTGTAATTGGTTTATTTGAAATAAATGCTTTGAGTTTGAGTTTGAGTTTCACCGTGATAAAGTTAAAGTCGAATAATGTATTTCAAATAGGCACATAAAAGGCACTTTTTTGACGTCGAACAATTCGGAAGTGATCTCAAATTGCATTTGAGAAATTGTTTTTTCAAGTTATGTTTAAACACACCACAAACCCTGTATCAGAAGACACCCTTACATTGCAGCGGAACAATTCAACCCAATTTACATCTCATTACAACAAAGATCAACCCACAATTACTTAACACCACTTACCCGCTCTCGTTACTTAGAAACTAAACCCAGAAACGTGTTTTCTAAGAAGTACGCCGACATCAGCCAACATGTCTTAATGTCTGAAGCCAAGTGACACGAATGGAAGCCGAAAGGCTTACCGTGCTCTCGAGTCCGAGATGGGGATTGCTTGTAAGCCGACC
Source organism: Dryobotodes eremita (assembly GCA_917490735.1). Lineage (NCBI taxonomy): Eukaryota > Metazoa > Arthropoda > Insecta > Lepidoptera > Noctuidae > Dryobotodes > Dryobotodes eremita. The sequence goes on along the minus strand of OU823252.1, from coordinate 1,888,248 downwards.
ACCTATCTTGGTAACCGGACTCCGCTGGCGTGTTGATTGAACGACTGACGAGAATGCTAGCGGTGTTGTGAATGAAATGCGGATGTGTGGATGTTAGTTGATTAGGTTTTCGGTTGGCATAATTTAGTCGTAAGTGTTACTACTCAACAAATGAGTTTTTAAATGAAAAATTTGATTCAAATTTTAAATTAGACGACGACTTGCCTTTATGTTCCTAATGATTGAATAGAATTTAATATCTATGACATTGTATTGAATAATTCCTTACATTATATTTAATAATCCTTGATATTGTATTTAATAATAGTTAGCAGTTTCCTTATCCTTGACATTTTATGGTTTATACAACTAGTTTTGATATACAGGATGTTAAAGAAATTGCGTGCCATAGCTTAGGGATAGGTTCAGTATCGATAAAGGAATCCAGGAAAAATAAAATAAACAAATAAAAACAATTTAAAAAAAAAGCATACAATTTTTTTGCAACATCAACCTAATTTTGTACCTACTAACTTAATATAGCAATCGTTTAGAATTAAATTATTGTATTTGTTTAAATGCTTTAATTACTTACCTACTATCGAACGCGTTGTCATTTTGTCCTTCACTTCTCGAGTCCGAATACTAAGGGTTTGCGCATTATTTGCTACTGAAAACGGCTCGCGACAAATAGCGCAAGCGTATGAAAATTACAATTCCAACTACATTAGGTTCATCTTATGATAATTTTCGTTTTATTTTTTACTTTTTTTTTATAGGTTTTTTTTTTACGAATTCCTTTATCGATACTGAACTCACCCTGAAGCTATGGCACGCAATTTCTTTAACAGCCTGTATTGTTCTAATGCATTTAATTATAATTCTTAGAAATATTTGTACGCTGGAAACAGCAGAATATTATGGACGTCTTATTATGTATAACGCCTTTGTAACAACAATATTCTAACAAATAAATTGATTCGATTTGATTTAAAATCTCACTGTGAAAACTTAGGTGAAGTGAGGCTGGTGTAAGCTGTACAGTAGTGTCAATCTCTAGCACAAGGTAGAATGGCAGCTCACTTTAGCTCACTTCACTTAAGTTTTCACGGTGCGATTAATACAGAATAGATCCACCGTTCTGTAAGATTGGGTTCGACTCTATGCATAAAATAAAACTAAGTCGCTTTTCGGGGCTGTCTGTATGACCTCTTAGATGTTCTTAACTTCACTGGATTTTGATGCGGTTTTCACCATTATTCAGAGTATAAAAAGAAATCTTTCTTTCTTTTTCCTGAAGTCTAGTACATTAATTGACCGAACGAGCGTGAAGCGCGAGTGAAGCGTCTCCGTTTCAGCTTGGGCAAAAATTTCGTACGTCCGGATGTCCGGCTGTTCTCCTCTACAGGACGCATTTCTCAACCGATTCTCGTGAAATTTTGTAAGCAGGTTCGATAACCATATGGAATAATTATGAAATTTTTCAAAATGACGGGGAAATGGCGCTTGAAACCTTAAAAAACTCATATTTCACCTATTTCGCGCTCTTTGCGCGCGATTTTTGTTTTAAAGATAAATATTGATTTGTGCGCGGTAACCATTTATTCAGTTTTAAGCTATGCAAAAACAGACTCGCGAGGTCTACAGCTCACAGGGCCATTAGTATTTAATTAAGGTGTAGCACAGAAATCTCGATGTTTTGACGTATGACATCAGTACACTGCACTCGTTCGAAACAGCAGGCGCTAGTTATTATGGGGTTTATTTATAAACGTTGCTTAAAGTTAAGAGGCGTTTAAACATCAACAATGTATGGTTAAAAATTCGCTAATCACTACTTAACTTTAAGCAACATTTATAAATAAAGGGGTATATAAATAAGTCGCCATATTTCGAATTTTGAAGTGATGTTTAGAGCATATCATTATGATTGTTGCAATTTGATTCCTTAGTTTCTTGGCTCATTTAAAACTTTACTTCTATTATATTGTTTAAGATTTTTTTCTGAGTATTTTGTCTAAAACAATTGTTTTAGTTTAAGTTTAATGTTTACTAACAATTGTGGATTTTCTGAAATAAAATGATTATTATTATAATAGTAAGGTAGGTATGAATATTAATTAAGAAAACATTAGTGTTAATGAAAGCAGCGCATTTTGCGAGACCTTATTATTGATCTTTACGTTAATAATTAACATTCGCGTGCTGTTAATAGTCTTGTTTTAACACGTTGCATGCAAACAACCTCTCTAAAATGCTATAAAAATTTGTGTTTTTTTTTCTTTGACACTATTTGTTATAAAGGCCTTTGAGAAGTTATTTAACTTACACATCTTAAAAAAGCATCACAATTTTGTTTCATCTTTTTATGGAAATTACCATTATTTAGATGTTATCAACAGTTAAAATTTGTTAGGAAGACAAAGAAACCGGGAATTAATCACTAATGCCTGCTTATTCCTACCAGCAACAGTGCCATTTTAATTATTGTATTTAAGACTATAAGAAAAACGATCAAACGAAATGAATTTAATTAATTTCTCATCGCTTGGCGCTCATTAAATATTCTCCATAACTTCAAACGGAAATTATTTTGAGCGACAGTGACCCAAATTTTGACATTCATGACATTTGTCGATATTTATGTGCCTTAAGGTCATTTAACTGAAAATATTTATTATTTCAGCCAACATTGTATCCATAATTTATGTGTTGGGCACTTATCGGTGTTGCAATCGCCATATTTTCAACACGCGATGAAAATAGACAGGACTTTAATGTGAAATCTTTATCTGTCTGCTTATCTTTGAAATAATAGCTTTTAAATGAATGAAATCATTAAGGTATCTTCTGTTCGAAAACAGAATAAAATATAATTGCGAGTCCTCAAAGAAATTACAGTACAACTATTTTCGTAATGTCCCTCGGGAATCATCGCATTACCGAATACAAACGAATGCTAATTTCCATGTCCATCAATTATTAGATTTTCGTGTATAATAATTAGAATTCAGAACTAAGTACTTTATTGTGTGTTACGTCAAAACAAAACAACAGTAAAGTACTTAGTTCTGAATTCAAATTAACGATAAATCTAATAATTGATGGACATGCAAATTGGCATTCGTTTGTATTCGGAAATGCGACGATTCTCGAGGGACATTAAGAAAATAGTTGTACTGTAACTGATTAGAACTGTTTTTTTTTAATTATTGACCCACAAACATGTTTACGGGTGGCGGTAAAAAATATGCGGTGATATGCTTTGCGATATTTGTAAGGTAAACCTTGCACTTTCATCCCACAATGCACTAGCTGTCTAGTCACAGAGTGTCTTCAAAAAGTAAATTAGTAACGTCCTCTAATTGCATTCGCTTAAAACATCATAAAGTAGCCCGGCTCCGACGAAATTCTCGCTTAAAACGTCTTGTTTGAATTACGTCTCAAACTATTTATCTAGCGACGCATCCCTAGTTAGAAAACGTCTTAATGAGCTCCAAGCCAACTAGTGGGTCTTGGCAAACAACACCTTCCCCTTAATCTCTCACTTAATGCACTCCACTTTGTAAAAACTTGCCAAGTTCCACTCTAATTACGTCCTTATTTAATAATTATGAGTTAATTCGTCGAGAAAACTTTTTGATGATGCGTCAGGAGTTGTGAAAGGTAAACAGGACTAAATACTTTAAAGTGGTTACAAATGTTGAGTAGCTCTGGAAGTTTTATAGTGAGTATATATTTGTACGATGTTTTTAATTGCTTGGTGAAGTAATAAAGAGTTTTGAGAGGTCAGGAAATTATTTAGGAGATTTTTCAAGGTCTACTGTTTCTTTTACTCAGAAGAGTCTTAAAATGGATTTATTAATTCATATTCGCCATAATTACTTCACTTAGGAAAACGATTAAGACTATTCGTGGCCACAAATCTTATTAAAATCCATACAGCTTAATATGATTAGTTACAGAATGTACATTTACCCACAACTCCAAAACTTTCTTACAACCAAAACTTCGCCATATTTAGAGCAAGTTGAACCTGACTCAATTTAAATCAACAGAACACATAAAGCGGAGGGTACAGAGATAGTTGTACCAAATATAGTACTGACTTCGTCGGTCTTATCGACCCTGGCCGATGTCGGTTATGTTTATGATAATTCCCGCGAACAGTGCGAACTGTCGGTCGGAATTACCGCGGAGGCGTTTACGGGTTTATCCCGGTTCTGGCGCTACATTACGCGAAGTTGTCGGCGAAGTTACCGTGTAGATGGATGGAGAAGACCCACAGATCTTGTCTCTGTTTTCATGTTATTGGATGCCAAAAAGAAAACCAGTTGTATCAAATGATATCGTATAACCCCGTTGGGGTTACTGAGGTCAGATAGGCAGGCGCTTCATGTAAAATACTGATATTCGGCTGCATCCGGTTAGATTGGAAGCTGACACCAAATTTTTAGGGAAAAAGCAAGCAGATAATAATGGTAGAAGCCAAGAAGTACACTATTAGTTATATGATGGTCAGTCGTCACTGACGCTATGAAAATCTCACGTCTATTCTGTAAAATATCACCATGAAAATTTTGGTGAGCTTGAAGTGATTGTCAATAATGTCAATCTCTAACTTCAGGTTGAATAACAGTTCACTATAAGATCACTTCACCTAAGTATTCACGGAGATACTTTTAAACAAAAAGAAAAGAAAAAGGAAAAAACACGTTTATTTGCGGTAAACAAGACGCAGAGAAAAACACACAAATACAAAAAAGAACGAGTTGGGGGAAAATATGCGTCACATCCACGCAAAGCGACAATCGCTCAGCATAATGCTACGACCCTATGCGAGACAGAGCCCCAGCGCTGGTTTTCAGCGATAGCCGGCGTTGACGTGATGACGGTAACCAGTGCAGCATCGTAACTATCCTAACTTTATTTTTTATTAATATTATAAATGCGAAAGTAAGTTTGTTTGTTTGTTTGTTACCTTTTCACGCCTAAACCACTGAACCGATCATCCTGAAATTTTGCATATACGTTGTCAGGTGTACAGAAACGGACATAGGGTACCTTTTATCCCGCAAAAAAGTACTGTACCCGAGGAAAACAACAATAACGTTCTTATAATAATAGATGGCGCCACGTGTCTTTCAATCATGATTGAATTATAACCCGAATTGATAGTCAAAGTCTAAATTAACGCGAGCGAAGCCGCGGGCAAAAGCTAGTACGAAAATATAAAAATAACAAAAAATTAACAAACACAACAAATAAACTATACCTAACGTGCATTGCCATCATACAGCCAAAGATGTAAAAAAACTTATTTCTCGTGTATTATGACGAAACACGACTAATAACAGAATAGCTTATCTACTTTATAAAAATCTTAAATTCGTTCATTCAGTGACAGAGAACGCTTAGTCTTATCTGAAATTTACCACAGAAGACAAAAAAAATCCTATTATAGCGAAAATTTGCACTAAGGAAGTATTTTTGAAAATTCACCCCCTAAATGCATAGGGGATGGAAGTTCGTCCTTTTTGCCCTTGGGTAACATCGGGCACACGGCTTGTGCTGTGATACTCGTAAAATCAGTAAACCAGTTAGGAAGATGATAAAAAGTATTGATTGAACAAACACAAAGAGATCCACAAATAAATTGAGGGTAGTTTGAGCATCGTATGTTGGAAATAGCAACAGTAGAGATTTGTCTAAAAATAATTGGTTACCGGTCCGATGTTGTAGGTATTCAAGTAATTGCTGATAGATTTCACCTGTGCCCGTGTACCCGTATCGTACATAGTACCTTCCTTTGGTATATTCGGTTCCAAAAAGAGCTATATTTCCTAAATTGCCAGAATCTTTCGTTTTAATTTCTACACAGAACAATTAGTATTTGGATGACCTACATTGAGGGTATTCTTTCTTCAGTTTGTGCCCATTAGCTGTGTCAATTGTATCAACGTAACTACGTGCTAATTGTAATTGTTTGGCGATTTTATGCAGCATGATAACATGCAGTCGGAGGCAGAGAATTTAATGATAAGTTAAATCATTTAATGTCACTACAAGTATGCCTTCGATTGTGTGTTATCATGCTGCATTAAAGTTTGAAGGACTACCACCGATAATTATGTTTTAAATTTGCCGTTAATGTTTGATTTTGTTTGGATTTCTTTCGTTGGCTGTTTATTATTACTGATTTTTTGATCTTGTTTCGGTCCTTTTAGTTGATTTTACATTGATTGTCTTTTTATGCAGGCGGTTTTTTTTTTTTGTTCTTTTAATTAATAGTTTTTTTTAAATATTATTTCTTTGATAAACCAAAACAATTTTGGATTGTTATTGAAATTCTTGAAAATTTTAACTACGCAAGTGTGATTTCCTGGGAAACCTCTCAAAATATGAAATATATTTTAAATATTTCCATCAGACCTTATTATGTATTAAGTAAGCCTTCTGCAGTTTCTTTCGGTGTTGGTACTGCACGGTATACATAGAAATAGGTACGTGCTGTGTAATTAATAGGTAGAGTTTGGCTGCGGTGAATGCTCGTTATTAATTTTGTGTTAGTTTTCAGTCACCGGCGTTGGTGATTGATGTCGTATTGCTTTTCACTTTGAGAATGTGTGACTTTGCGCCATAGTTTACTTGTGAACGTTTTAGGTAGAAAGTGTCCCTGGGTTAAATAATAATGTATCAATAGCACGTCTCTGTTTTAAGAAGTGTTTGGTAGATTGTAGTAACCGTTTGTGTACATTGCTGTCTCTCGTTCTTTAAATAAATTATTCAATTTGTTTATAGTCAAAGTTAGTATTTATTTGTATTTTTATTTGTTGTTGTTCTAATAAATAGTTTTTTATTTTTGTTATTATTTATTTAAACTTCTCGCACATAATAAGGTACAAAGGTGGACTTAATGCCTTAGGGATTCTCTACCAGTCAACCAAGGGTGGTTTAGAAATAAGATGGCAGGTCCTCAGTTTAACAGGAGTTAATAATAACAAAAATAATAAAAAAAGATAGCATAATAAAATAAACGCAATTCTCTCTCTTTCTCTTTAAATCGTGGTGAATTGATTAGTAAATCAACAATATTAATAACGGAGCTTTTAGTGCTAAATCATCATCACACATAGGTACTCTTTCGATGCACCCTGTTCTACGCTTGATGATATTTTAACGCATAACCTGTATTTACTCTGTTCGGTTTCAAAATTAATCTCAGCACCTCACGCTTGACAGCAAGTACTAACACACCCACTAGAGTTACAGGTACCCAGGTAGTTAAGTCACTTGGATATCTACTTAAATCGAGGAACCGGGGCGTCCGTCCCATACCTTAGGCAATTTATAGACTCGTGGAAACTCCGTGAGAAGCTGGAGATTACGTGAGATTCCTCCCTGTATTATGTAATTTAAATATTCTTTCGTAGAAAAGAAAGTTATTAGGTGGCTAAATTTAGCATAATGAAGTTAACAATGTTTGCTCGATTTTATAATAGATCTATAATCAACGATAGAAATTTTTCTGAAGCAATTTTTTGTACTAACGAAAATAATTCAACTTAAATCTTTTGTATTAATAAAAAGTAACTAATTCTCTTCTTTTGTGATTGTTTTTAAGAAACATTAAACATAACTCGTTTTATTTTTAAGCTATTGCTAACTCGTTTTATTTTTAAGCTTTTATCGCGGGCTTTGAGCGCGGCGACCGAATCAAGAAATTCCGTAACGAAAATAAAACCTAACACCCCCACTCCGCCTACCATGTAGCTCGGCCGAGCGTTCGCTTAACGTGTATGTATATGGTACGACTGTACTTGAATAAAAAAAAAAAAAAATTATAATTGCATAAGTTGATAAAAAATGCTATGCAATAGCTTTACCGCGGCAGTCCCCGAGTGCCACACGTGTTTTTTTATATATAAATATTTCTTTAAATATAAATTATTGATTTTACAACTAATCTTGTTTTCTATTATCATTGAGGACGAGGCAATAACGAGTATTGAATAGTCAAACGACTTACCTGTAAGTGAAATTCGACGTTAACTATACGAAGTTATAGTAGTTTTTGCTAAGTATTGTTCAACAGATAAAGACTATGTATATGTAGGTATTGTTTTAAAGTCTAAAAGTCAAAAAAGAAGACATAAACATAACATACATCACGCCTATATTCCCCAAAGGGTTAGGCAGAGGGTTACCTATAGTACACTCACATTTCGAAAGTTATTTTTAAGTCCCAGTCAACCGGGCACAAATCCAGATTTCGGGCTGCTACTGAGAAATTCCAAATTGAAAAACCCAATAACACTTTTGCCCGACCTGGGAACTGAACCCAGGATCTCATGGAGTCATGGTCTGCAGTAGTACTTGCCACAAGACGAACGAGGCAGTCAGGTAGAATACCTGCCATGACATTGCAAAAAATGGCCATACTTGTCTATGTTAACCCCTTAGACGTACCTTCTCGCAGATAAAACATTGTTGAAAGTATAGACGTATAAGGAACACGGTGTAAAGCTCACTCATACTTTATGGAAAACGGAGGATCCTCCGATCAGTCGGGTGTCGTGTCTGGTGAGTAACTGCCCGACGATTGATATCGGGACGTTGTATATATGCTAGTTGTGCGGTAAACTCTGCTTGCGCGATGCAGGATTTTGCGTGACGTCAGTGTGTTGCATAGCGTCGCATCTGGCGATGTAGATGTCGCTACAAAAGTACCCGGATACAATAGTATTGTACATAACAACAAAAATATCACACATCGGAGATACGGCACCTATGGCGTGTTCCCAAAACCCTTACAGTCGGGGCCGAACCTTAGGACCCAATCCTTTTTACGCGTTTACTTAATGTGATTAGAGTAAATCAAGCAATTTCAATAAGTGCTTCACTGTACCCTGTACTAAATCTACATATTTTATTCCTTTCCTTTTCGACAATAAATTCGGAGTACGGGCGAAGAAAGGCATAATATTGATGTAAATAACTTTATTGGAATCCTGTTCATGTTTTTGGCGTTTTATTGCGAATAGTAAATTTCGATCACTTAGAGAATGCAGCTTGCTTTTGCAACGTAGTGCTTTCTACGGATGCTATGCGATGTAGTAAAGTTTGGAATTAAACTGTAGGTGATTTTATTGAGAACGCTGTTTGTTCTAATAGACTTTGGATTTGACGACGTTCTTCTTTCAGGATAAGCAGAGATTCATGTACAGGGTCAACCATTTTAAGTTCCTCGCGCACGTTTGGGAGCGGCGCGAGGAGGCGAAACGCCGGGGCGTAACTCCGCTGCCGCGAGAAATCGCGGCACAGCGGACAGAGCTCCGGCGGGATCTCATGGCGGCATGGAGAGTGCGACTGTCGCAACCCAGCGCAGGGCACGCCACAATTGCGGCGGTAAGACCCCTCTTTGAGGAGTGGCTTGAGAGGCGCCACGGCGTCCTCACCTTCCGCCTGACGCAGGTCCTCACCGGACATGGCTGTTTCGGAAGGTTCCTGTTTCGAATAAGGCGGGAGGAAACGCCCGGGTGTTACTATTGTGTGGATCGACCGGAGGACACGGTGGAGCATACGGTGGAGGTCTGCCCGGCTTGGGCGGAGCACCGCCGTGTCCTCGTGGCGGCGATCGGCGGCGGCGACCTCTCGCGTCCGGCCCTGGTTCAGGCCATGGTACGGAGCGACAGGGAATGGGAAGCCGTCACCTCCTTCTGCGAAGCAGTAATGCTCGCGAAGGAGGAGGCGGAGCGCGAGAAGGAGAGGCAATCACTGCGCCCTCGCGCCCCTAGTCGCCGCAGTAGGAGACACCCTGGGCGTCGGGAGTCGATTGCCGACTCCCGGCCACCGTAGGCGCGGGCTTGCGGACGGTGGGCAATGGGCAGCTCGCCGTCCGGTAAGGACCAGGCCCGGGTCGACGGCGCGTCGTATTCCACGCGCGCCTCAAAGAGATGTCAGCACCATTGACGGGGTCCGATAGGACCGATGCCTGCCGGGGTCGCGGATTGTTCGAAAGAGTTACCGTGGCTCTGGCGCACAGGCAACTGAAGGAACACGGGTGGGTTTTAGTCAATAAGAGTCTGACACGCCCTTCCGCTCCGCCCAGAGCGGGAGACGTCATTTGATGATTTCCCACCAAAAAAAAAAAAAAAGAAAAAAAAAAAAGAAGGGTCAACCATTTTCGAGTAATTTCACATTTTATACGTTTTTAAAGATATCTGGTATCTTATTGTATCTTGTTGGATAGCTGAGAAGTTGTACATGTTTTTGGAATGTTCTGCCGATAAAGTACTTCCGTGTTTTTTTGCAGAAATCGACTATTTTATTCAAATAATCTGCTCAAAATGATAAAAAATTGTAACGATTTGTAAAACTATAAAAGATAATTGTCATTTAATGGTTGATTATTATGTATTGAAGCAGAAGCAGATAACAATAATTTTAAAAAATCATGAATTGTTTTTTTTTTTAATTCGAAGTTGTGTAGCGCTAAAAAATATAAAATGACAAATTACTCGAAAATGCTTGACATTCGTAAAGAGGTCATCAGGGGTCATTTAGTTGCTGCGGATTGTTCGAAAGAGTTACCGTGGCCCTGGCGCACAGGTAACTGAAGGAACACGGGTGGGTTTTAGTCAGTAAGAGTCTGACACGCCCTTCCGCTCCGCCAGAGCGCCAGAGGTCATTTGATGATTTCCCAAACAAAAAAAAAAAAAAAGGGGTCATTTGACATCTCCTACATTCCCTCAATGGTTTGCCGACATATAACTAATAACCCTGTATATTGATATAAATACTTCATCTATACAAACGATAAATTATTTTATTTCTGTAAGTAGGTTTGTATAAACACTTTTGCACGTCAGTCATATTTTTTTTAACTAGATGTGGTCGGCGTTTCCTATCTGACTACTCTGAGAAGAAAGGCCGAAACAAACTCAAAGTTCACAGTTTTAAAGTCCAGACATAATCTTGGTCAGATCATGTGAAGCCCATGTAAATTTGTGCCTGAAATAGTCTTTTGAGGAAAGAACAACACCGATTGAGTGCACCTGTCCAGTCAGTGCACGCATTTGTCAGTAATCGTGCAGCTCAACTCAGAACTTAAGGAGCTCAACGATTCGACGAATAGTACCAAAAAAAGGACATTACAAGTTTGTTTTCGGTATTTATGCTACCAAAGTTTAGGTTTGGTTCTAGTTTTTTACGCCCATACTTTTTAAATAATTTTACTAAAAATATTTTAAATCGATTGACTAATATAACTTAAAATAGTAATATTCTCTAAAAGGCAGCTTATTTTCAGAAATAAACCGTTTACAGAATGAAATGTTTAGTTTAAAAGTACTTCAGCAATTTAAAATAGCCGCTCCTATTTTCAGATAGATAAAGCAATACAATGTAATAAATAACCTGACAGGAAATAAACCGGGAGTTCTAAATAAGGTGCTTACTTTGAATTCTTTTGGAATTTTCAGACCTTTCCAATTCGTTGTTTTAGAAGAATTTCTTGGCAATGTATCAGAAATTGCCGTTTCTATACTGACTATGTTTGAAAATGGAGAAGCTAGCATTTTAACTTTGATGTCGTTGCGAGCACGTTTTCAGGGGAACCGAACTGTACAAACTGAGGAAATGTGTGGGTACTAGCTAGTGTTCTTGAAAAATGTACCGGAATTTTTCTTTGTAGCGAATTTTTGTTCATTTAAGTACAATGTTAGTTGGCGCTTTTTGTTGATTTCGTTACGGCAGACATGTTGGAGACTCGGGTTTCCTCTTTTGTACTTTCTGTTTAAGCCGGGACTTCCTGCGTTTATTTAAGAGTGCTGTACTTATGTTAAGATTTTTTAGTAACTGTGAAACGACTGTCCGTGTTATTAAAAAAAATACACGTGTAGCACTCGGGGACTGCCGCGGTAAAGCTATTGAAGAGCATTTTTTATCAACTTATGCAATTATAATTATTTATTTATGCAGTATTTTTTTTTCTTTGATATTAATTCAAGTACAGTCGTACCATATACATACACGTTAAGCGAACGCTCGGCCGAGCTACATGGTAGGCGGAGTGGGGGGTGTTAGGTTTTATTTTCGTTACGGAATTTCTTGATTCGGTCGCCGCGCTCAAAGCCCGCGATAAAAGCTATGCAACAGCTTAAAAGATTGCCATGTTTCTTTCAAATTATGACAATATTTAAATCGCGTTGGTCGTCTGTCAGATTACAAGAGCTGTTGTCAGACAATTCTCTAAAACCCATCGTATTCTGATCAGCCCTACACCCCCTCTTATCTTAAAGAACGTTTCAAGTTTCTTTATGACACACATAATAGATATCTGAGGTCATCGGAAAACTTAAGACTAGAGATGCCGATGCATTCCAACAGTTTTTATGACAAGTCTTTTACAGTTCAAGCAGTACGGTTATGGAAAGCCTTGCTCGTGTCGATAAGGCGTGCTCAATCATTGTCCACTTTTAAAATTCTGGTTAAAAACACTTCCTCTCTCCTTAAACATCATCATTACATTTAGTTTCCTTGCTCTCGTTTCATGTTTGTTATTGTATATATTATATGTATATAAGTATATATTTTATGTATGTATATATTGGTTTTATATGTAAATGGCACACCACTGACTACCTGCATTATTGTCTCTCCTTCTCCCATGAATCCATCCAAAGTTTGTCTGTAAAAGATCGCTTTTAGCGATAAGACCGCCCATTGTGTCACCCTATGTAAAATGTCTACATTTATATCTGTAATTTTATGGTGTATATAATAAAGAGTAATTCTAGTCTATTATATTCTATTCTATGTAACGTTATTTCACCCGTATTAATTTTAACCTGTCCAAAAATAACTTTAGCCCCACGCCCCAAAAGTGGCATCACTACAAAAGCGTAGTTTTATTTGCCCTAGTAACGCTGTAATTAGTGCCGCGGCTACATTGCTGCAATTTAAACCCCACTGATGAGTACTAGGTAGTTAAAAGTATAGCAATGATTAATTAGCTCACATGGGATTAAAAGTGACTGATTATGTCCAGCACTTTTAATTTATTTTTATTTCTTTTAGAAGTTTTATGGCATGCAAGTTTTTGTTCCTAATATTTTCACGTTACAATTTATGTTCTTGTATGTTCCTGCATTTTTTCTTTATGTTCTGAAAGTATAATATATATATAATAGAATATATAATATATGTATAGTTACAATAACTTAATATACCTGGGGCTTGCAAATCAAAACCCGCGGCAGTGGTTCAGACAAAATTTAAAAGAAAAAGAACAAAAAACAAAAGACTATTGTAATTTATAATTTTTTTACCAAACATCTTTGAAAAATAAACATTTAAAACATGTTTCTTAAACAAATTTGATTGTGTTTTCCAGACCTATAAATGTATTTGTGTACTTTTTGTACAATATTTTGTTATTAAATAGACTCGCGTGCAAATCACACACTGCCTGAACACCGCTTGATGTCGAAAAGCGTACGTGTTTCGGTAATTGAAACTTTTAATGAATCCTCAACAGAGCCCTTTCTCGTAATTTGATATTTGTTTTAGCTCACCTTCAAACTTCAAATGGATATAATAAGTTAACATATAGGTACCTACATAAATGGGAGATGTTATACGCATATAAAATTTTTTTTTATTATATAGTACCTACCCCATTTACATAGCCTGCTTAACTTGAATTGAGGTAATTTCAAGCCTTCAATTATTTTTTTGGTATTTTAACTGAACTATCAAGAAGTCATGTTATTGAAACATTGTGTTATTTTCAGGGAAATTTAATTTTAATTTTAATTCTGATGTTCTATAACTATCCAATTTCTTAACTGTAACTCTTTTATGTAAGCCAAATACACTCCCGCACTCCTAAATTGAACCATCGTGCATTTTCATGTAAGGTTTAAAAGCCTAAATTATCAAAACAGTGATGAGTCAAAGAAAAAGTTGTGATGCAGTTTTGAAACTGACTATCATTTTGGTGTCATCACTCTTCCGAATTTGAATTCACGGCCATTTAAAAAGTTTAATACCTTAAAACAAAAAGTGCAGGTTGGAAAGAGTTACCGTGGCCCTGGCGCACAGGCAATTGAAGGAACACGGGTGGGTTTTAGTCAGTAAGAGTCTGACACGCCCCTTCCGCTCAGCCCAGAGCAGGCGAGGTCATTTGATGATTTCCCAACCAAAAAAAAAACGGTAGCTGGATTTAGGAGTCCGGAAAAATCTTAAACGTCACAAGTATGGTTGACTTTTTCAGAACATTTATTGTTAATATTAGCATGAAAGCCTTTTCAGGCGATATTTGTCTTTGTTAACGGCCGCAAAACTTATTACAATCAAGTGGAAACAGCATCTTTGCATAAACTCCAAAACAATTACCACATGCACGTCCCTCTTCACGCTACCAACTGTTAAACTCAGTAATCATAAAATAATGCGCGTATAATTAGGGGGACGTACTCTCAGGGTAAAGCCATGCTCATGTCCTCATTATAACACCATGAAGGATTTGTATTCATCGTCAACTCACACTTAACGAGCTTGCCTTCCATAAATTCAGCAAATCCCGCTGAATCCCAAAAGCGCTGCGAGAAAGCGCGTCCTCAGACGTTTCGTCACTCGACCGTGATTGTGACTACAATTTGATGAATTGCTTCACTTTTCACTCCTTTTCTTCATATAAATTACCACAAACAAACACCAACTCTAAAACCTCACACCCAAAGTTGATATTCAACTGTCTTGTTTCGTCCTTTAAGGTTGTCTCCTACAGTGTCTCGAGACATTCCTATAACCCGGCGGTTTTGAGGACGTCGCTTTTGCAACAGTGTCTACACTAATTAAATGTCGCACAGTCCTTTACAAGATCATACGGTGGATTTCTTGGCGTTCAAACGATTCGCACAGAAGGAGTTGAGAGAAAGTTTTCAGATTTAATGTAACCCCACTTAGGAGGCTTGTTGGCCTGTAATGGTAGCTTTATTAGTGTTACTAGTTCATAACAATGAGTGGCTGAAGTCTGTCTTAAGTTGGGCCACTTTTGCTTGTTACTTAAAAAAAAACGATGGGTTATAAAGATCTCTAACGATAAGTATGTTCGATAAATATGTGTATGATATACCTACCAACACAAGGTATAAGGAAAATTTTGATACGGTAAGGTTGGCAACAAATAAGCGAACAGGACAGCTAACAGAAAATAAGTAATTATTGTCTACAGAAGTTCACAAGATTCACAGAAGACATATTTGAAAGGTTTTATAAGTAAATTGTATACAAGTCAAGGTTGAGAAGGTATTAAACAAAAAAAGATAATATTTTTTTTGTTATTTGGGACAAAAAACAGTTATACATTACAGAATTTACAAATAGTAGTTATATTACAGTCGAAAAAACGTATAACCCACACGAATTGACATCGGAGTTTATAAACGAACGAGAGATAAATAAAAAAAAGGTACGTATTTAGAAGTAAGGAACACATCACTAGCACAAGAATTTAATTAAAACATAAAATTATATATTTAGATTTCCAAAAAGTTCACGTAAAGGATTTAATCTGCAAACTCGTGCGTAAGTGCCTTTCAAGTACACAGACCTTCTTACTGCCATTATTATAAATATTTATAACACTCTATTCAAGCATAACTTCATAGAATTTTTTTTTGGACAACGATAGTCTTTCAACGGCTCGATAAATTTATCCGATGAATAAAGTAGGTATTATATCTATCCAAGTCTGAAATTATATTCAAAACTATACTTAAGCAGGTTATATATAAAGCTCTTAACGTAAAACGAAGTTTAATGATACGTCAGAAGTTTGAAGATTCTGAAATGAATTGATGAATATTTATAAGAGGCAATAGCACATAGTCGAATCTTAAAGTATAACTGAAATGAACAACGCAACTGACAACAATGTGTGCCGTTTTTATCGTAATTTCATAAACTAGCGAGCCGCCCCTGCTTCGCACGGTTTTTATGACTCTGCAAAACAGAGATTTTTATAATACACAGAGTGGTTGGGACAACGACGCGCAAACATAATTCTAGAACCCCAGCGTAGTATTTTTTTTTTAATCTGCTGTTTAATAAAAAAGTGCAATACCTACGTGGTCAAAATGTATGGAACACAAACTTTTTTTTTTTAACATCTGATGAAAAATTTTAACACCCCTAGTGTTCAGAATCATGTGCTGAATTCATTGTTTCAATTTGCGCGTCGAAGTCCCGGCCACCCTGTATGTAAGTTTAATACAAAAAGATTATACACTTTAACCTTTCGAAATTTTGCGTGTTTAGTCGGGTTAAATGAATAAATGTAGAGTTTGTAAACTCGGAGTTAAGTAATTAACATTTTAACTCTTATTACGCGTTGCTCAACTAAAAAGTAGGACCGGGTAAGTTAATCAGACATTCGTGTTATTTGAGTTGAGAACATTGCAGTTCAATCGACGAAATATAAAATAGAATTGCAATGTCTATGCCCTGATACGTAATTCGACCATATGAATGAACTAACAAAGAACGGAAATTGTATACCGATCTCTTTTACACTACTTTACGATACGTAATACTTTCTTGTCTTTAAATTTTGTATGTGGTTTCCATGGAGATTTGTTTATAGATTGACGAAAACGTCAGATAAAGAAAAATATGTTTTAAGTTTTTTTTTTGTAATTTGTATATATTTTTATATGAGTTCATGAATATATATAATGCCTGTTGATAGAGTACCGAATTTTCACTTACTACAACTTCAAACAATAATAATATACAAAATAAGTTATCAGCCTCAGTTATCAGTTACCTCTTAACGTCAATTTATTTTGACATTACTAACAGTAACCCAGAGTTTAGGGATATAACTCTCCCACATCAATGTTATTAACATTTAAAAGTTTAACTCTAGCTTTACCTCTAACTCTTGGTAGCGCAAGATGAATTATTTGATTAACCCTGAGTTATCTGTTAACTCCGAGTTATTGAGGATAACTCATGAACGCGGAAGTGGGCCAAGTGATGGTGAAAACCGTCTCAAAATCCGTTGCGTAGTTTAGAAGAACAACGTGGTCACACAGACAGACATAAAAAGCGACGTTGATTTAAATATGTATAGATATATACATTATTACTGAATATACAATAAGTAAATTATTAAAATGTTATCTACTGTATCCGTAAATGGTTTCTAATTGTGATACACATAAAACTGATCTCTTTATTAATAATTAATTTGTAATCACAAAAAACAAAATATGATCTGTTATTAAATAATTGTTTGCAATAATTACCTAAATATAACTTTATCTAAATGTAAAAATAGTAAGTATTTTATGAAAATAGCTGACCAATTATATTATTGTGTATGTTGTTTGAAATGAATTGCTCAGTTTATGTATAATTTTAATTTTTTTATTTTAGTTACTACCATTTAGATTTTTAACTTTAAGAAATATGTTAGTCATGTATCAAACAATACCTTTCTTTGTGCCCTAACAGTGTCTACAACGACTCTTAGCGCTAAGCCTTTTGTTAACATCTTGTTTTACTTTGTGGAACGCAAATAAACGAATATGATATGAAGTTCCTCGTTGTTCTGGTGGTTGTAAGCGCGACTGCTGAGTGCGTAGTCCTGGGTTTGATCCTCCAGTCGATAAAAGTGATATTGGGTTTCTAAATAAGGAATTTAGTATCCACCCTGAATCTGGATTTGTTCTTTTTTAAAGGCTCGACTCTTATTATATGAGACTGAAACTGAACTATGACTGTACTTTGCCTGCCGCTATGGGTAATACAGGAATTATGTAAGACTAGCTGTTTCCCGCGACTTCGTCTACGATCCAGGATAAAAGTAGCCTATATTCTTACTCAGGTAATAGTCTATCTGTGTGCCAAATTTCATCCAAATCCAGTTAGTAGTTTTTGCGCGACAGGGTAACAAACATTTTTCCATCCATCCATCCATTCTCACAAACTTTCACATTTATAATATTAGTAAGATTTGTTTGATGATTATTTACACAGGCGATCAAAGAAAAAATGTCTCCCTTGAGTAAAATTACAATCATTATTTACCGTGCTTTTCCCAGGATTACAAACAAGTGTATACTATACAATACACGTGCCTATCAATATCATTTCAAGATAATAAATTATATAATGAAAATATTAATAATAAACTGTACAAATGTAGGTTTGTGCATTGTTCGATAACTGTAGACTTATCGACTAAACGCGTTTAGAGGGGCTCGTGACAAAATGATAACAGCCGCACGGATCGATCAAAGGTTAAGCGATGCTTTCTGCGGTTGGTTCGTGGATGGGTGACCATCCATAACATATCGAGACCCCTCCGTCCCTTGGAAGGCTCGTAAGCCATTGGTTCCTGTACTAGTACTAGTAACTACTACTACTACTACTACTAATTACTACTAGCCATTGGTTCCTGTACTAGTAACTGGGTTGTGGAGGTCAGATAGACAATTGCTCTATGTAAAATCCTGGTCATCAGCTGCATCCAGTAAGCCTGGAAGCCGACCCCAACATAGTTGGAAAAGTCTAGGCAGATTAGAACCTTGTCAGCGAAAACTCTGCATTTAATGTTAAGCTGTTAATGACTATATGTATAGAGGTAGGAGGAACAGGGTGTAAAGTTCGCTCGTACCTCCAAAGAAAAGGGAGGATCCTCCGACCAGACGGGTGTCGGTGTCTGGTGGGCAACTGCCCGACGATTGATGTCGGGATGTTGTATATATGCTAGTTGCGGGGTAAACTCTGCTTGCGCGATGCAGGATTTTGCGTGACGTCATTGTGACGTGTAGCTCGCATGTGGCGATTGTAGATGCCACTACAACTACTTTTACTCTTTTTAATCGCAATTTTAATTCTCACTTATGTGTTTATCCTCATATTTATTCTTGTGTTTTCTTTAACTGTCTAGGTTCTAGACATAAACAAAAGAAAAGCCCTGCTCTCAGCAAGCAAAAAAACTTTACAAAATGGCTTACAGCTACTTACTATCAATCGTTTCACTCTTCATTAATCAAATTCTTTTCGACACCTTCAAGTTTCAGAGAAAAAAAGAACGTAAAAACACTGTTCTAAAAAGTTTCCCACTCTACCCCTTGGGAATAAAGTCCAGAGTTGCTTAATTAGAACCTAGTTTCAGACCGCTGCTTAAGTTTTGAAGCTGTATGCTTAAATAAACATGTGAAACTAAGATGAAACACTTAGTTGGGTCTTAGTTACAGTATCATAATTAATATAATTTTAATGGTTATTACCTTTACAAAGGTTACGTAATAAGCATGTCTGGAAAGTTAACGACGGGAGAAAATTGTGACACCGCGTCATTTGCCACCTTGTTATCATCTAATAATGTACACCCATCAAAAGTGTCTAGGGATCAAGCACATTTTTGCTACTTACAAAAAATCTCGTTTTTTAATTATATTTTTGTAACTCCTATGGATACTCTTTAGTAAATTTTGTCATTTGAAATAAGAATAGTTTTTGAATTTCGGTCAAGAGATGAAAATTTGTCAAGTCGTAGTCGTTTGCGGCCAAATCAGTAAATTTCTGACATACTTCTGAGTGGAATTAATACAAAAGAACGTTATTATGGAGAAAATAAATAATCAGCGCCGTGAGAATGTTGGAAGCTGGTTCTAGGCAACGTGCTGTTTCAATCGCTCTGGGCACTATGCAGTGTTACAAGTCGACTTTGGATACGTTACCACATCACAGGCAGCGTGGCAGAGCGATATGGAGGACGAGCTCGCAGCACCACACGCAGACAAGATCGTTACATACAAATTACTGCTCGACGAAATCGTACAATGACCGCGATGATGTTGGTTACGAGGCCTCATAGCTCTTCAGGGATATTACTAAGCGATCAAACCATAAGAAATTGCTTGCATGAAGTCAATTTCCTTTCCCGAAGGCCACTACGTGTACCACTTATTGAGCACGGAGAATATTTCTTGAGTTTTTTGACCACATTACAGAATATATATTTATTATAGGGATCAATTTCTGACGAATCTCGCTTTGGTATGAGACCACATACTAGACGTACACGGTATAGGAGGACCCCTGGATGCCAAGAATGTTTAAAATCATGCCAAGAAGTCCATGCATACACTGGTGGAACAATCATGACATGGGCGGGTATTTGGATCAGTCGAAGAACCGAACTGATTTGGATCAGAGGCAATGTCAATGCATAGGTTTACGCTGAAAAGATTGTATCAGATGTTGTCATTCTTTTGCGGACCCAATTTGGTGCTTCATTTCTACTTATGCATGATAATGCATGTCCACACACTGTCGAGAGTCGTTGCAAACACACTTACCGCAGCTAATATCAACGTTCTAGCATGGCTTGATCAATCGCCAGACTTGAATTCCATTAAGCACGCATGGGATGTACTTCAAAGAAAAGTTCTGCCAAATATTGATGCCGTACAGACACCAGAAAATCTTTTTCGCCTGTTACAACGGACGTGGGCGGCCATTCCGCAACGTGATTTGGATGAACTCATATTGAGTATGCCGAATCGCTGCGATCGCGGTATACGCGTTAACGGCGGGAAAACAGATTGCTAATTGTTTATTTTATGCAATAAAAACCTTTAAAAACTTTAATTTTTATCTTTTTATGTAATTTTAATATCATCGTTAACTAAGGTGAAAAATCAAGCATAAGCAAAAATCGCGAAATGTCTTTATTAACGCAAAAGTTTTAAAAATGTTTTCTTTTGTGTAGATTGACGAAGTACACTCTACGTCGTCGATCTACAAAAACGAAAACAATTTATTTAATCAATCTAAATAGACATTTTTATTTAATTTCAACAGGGCAATAAAATATATTTTTTATACCTTGATCCCTAGAGTTTTGATGTGTGTATTAAGACAACGTACCAGCAGAAAAAACAACGAATTCAAAAGATAAAAGTCGCAGTATTCTCTTGTCTTTTGTCCACTTAAAACAATACTAAATTCTCTACTCTTTTGGCTATCATGACGATTATTGCTACTGAGTTAGTGAAACACTGTACATTGAGATGTTCAGCGTAGGTTTCATTTAAAACAAAAGGCAGTCTATACAACTACGAGTATGCTAACAAAAAAAAACTAAAGAACAATATTCAAAACGTCCCCTCCCTTGTAGCACTTTAAAGCCTATGTTAATCGAAGGGCCATAGTCATCTTATCATTTTATTGTATGACAGCGAAACTGAAATGTCCACCTGAAAAAAGTTATATCGACATCGTCATGAAGAAACCACAGTTACACACAGAACACACAGAATAAATAAGTCACAATTATGTTGCCGTTTAATGTTCTTTGTTATTAAAAATATGGTAAATATAATCGAAGATGCGTATTTCAACTATGTCACAACCTATACATTACCTACACATTATCACTGCCGAAGCTTTGACACCCTCATACCAACAACTGAGTCTTATTCACCACGCGGATACAACATAGATTGTTGACTTCACATAGGTCTATTAATAACATATGAGATGTCTGCATGCTTCATGTCCGCCACGCAAAGAACCTTTGGTAGTCGTAAGATCTTATATCATTTTCTTCGAGTCGGACTCGCGCATGAAGGGTTCCGTACTATTACCTATAAAAACGGCAAAAAAATCATGTCTGTTGTATGGGAGCCCCCTTAAATATTTATTTTATTTTGTTTTTAGTATTTTTTGTTATAGCGGCAACAGAAATACATAATTTGTGAAAATTTCAACTGTCTAGCTATCGCGGTTCTTGAAATACAGTCTGGTGACAGACGGACGGACGGACAGACAGCGAAGTCTTAGTAATAGGGTCCCGTTTTTACCCTTTGGGTACGGAACCCTAAAAACAGAATTCCTCACGATGCTTTTCTTCTTTTTAACCGGCTTCAAAAAAAAGGAGGAGGTTCTCAATACGACAGTATTTTTTTTTTGTGTTTGCTGAGAACTGTTTTCTGGGTGAACCGATTTGGATGTTTCTTTTTTTATTTGAAAGCTGGTGCTTCACATGTGGTCCCATTTAAATTTGATCAAGTTCTAGTCAGTAGTTTTTGAGTTATCCTTAATACTGCGGATTTTTTCTACTTAGTTTATATTGATGATGTTTTAATAATTTCCTGTCACGGTTATTTACATATCAAGTAGTGGTATACGAATTTTAGTGGGGTAAGTACCACAACCAAAAAGTGAAAAATAATAACTTTTTTACAAAAAAACAACCGACTTCCAAAACAACACTAAAACACGTGAAAAATAACTTTAATTTTGAAAGTCGGTGTCTTTGGTTGTGTATTTTCGTTTTTGGCCACCGACTTCCGAAATTAAAGTAATTTTTCATGTTTTTTTGTGTTTTTTGGAAGTCGGTTGTTTTTTTTGTAAATAGTTTTTATTTTTCACTTTATAAAAAAGTTTTTACTGAGAAACATATTACTGTGAGATGATTAAATACCTTCGTTTTGAGTTTCCAAAAAAATCTTTGAAATCAAGATGGTGACTCCCGCACGGGATGCAACTCCCGGACAGCTAGAAAAAAGTTTAATGAAGAATTCAGTTCAATATCGTAAAAATACCTTCTTAATTACAAATAAAAACCTTTTAATTTTATTGAAAAAAATATATTTCTTGCTGTTTTCAGTGTCTATTACAACAGTGGCTATCCAATATTGTCCTAGGCACTGACTGGCCCAAGGAAATTCTCAAAACCCCTTCCAACCCCACAGTACTACGTTATACTGAGGAAATGCCCGCAGGCACCAACCGTCCTCATACCCGTCAAACATGAGCAGTAATATGCCTGAATAGCGTTTATGCCCTGTGCGTTATTCAGTAGTAAATACGTGTATTAGGTCGCATTTGAACTATTTCTTGATAAAATTCGACCAATCAGAGGAGTACAATCTTCCGTGTCTATAACCGTATTGATTCATATTTGGGTTGTAATTGTAATTGGTAATTCATAATTGGTTTGTAATTATAATTGGTAATTCATAGTTGCACAAACCTCTTAGTTAAAGATGCCACGTAAATGGTCGCTGACATAGGAAGTTGCCAGTTTTAGATGATATGCCCCAAGCTAAACAAAATAATATCATCATTTGACAATTCATGGAACGGCCATATTTATGGACTCGTCAGTCAGTGTCCTGAACGCAGCAGGGCAACTACGTTGTTACATAAAATGGTAACAGGTAACGCTGTTACCATTTTATGTAACAACGTAGTTGCCCAAGTTATTTTTGGTATGAATTAGAACTATGTCACAACCTATACGGCTGTGACATAGTTGGAACACACACCTTCGATTACTTTTTGCCATATTTTTAATAACAAAGAACATTAAACGGCAACATAATTGTGACCGATTCCGGTTTCTTCATGTCGATGTCGATATAACTTCTTTCAGATGGACGTTTCAGTTTCGCTGTCATACGATAAAATGATAAAATGGCTATGGTCCTTCGGTTAACATAGGTTTTAAAGTGCTACATGGGTGGGGAGGGTGTCCATACATTTTTGAGCGTTGTTCTTTGTAGTTCTCCATTTAAAAATATATTAAGCACTCTTATACGAGTACGTATCTAGTCTTCGACATTCTAATACCTCTGAAAATCGTATTTCAAGTACGTCGCGTCGTAACTCGAAATCCGAGGATGTAACAGACATCTGCATTCACAGTCACGACCACGGAACGTTTGAGATCCGTATTTGCATCCGCATTGAAGTTTCCACATCTGAAACGGATGTTTTAAGTTGCAATTTGAATTAATATATTTCTGTTAGTGCTTGTTAGATAGTTTATTACTCGTGTACCTAGATTGTAGCTGAGAAGTTACACCAAACATGGAGAAGCGGTGAATGGATGAACAGTTTGTGATGATGTTGTTAATCATTAAAAATACCTATTATTTATTTATTTAAACTTCTCGCACACAATTACATACAAAGGCGCACTTAATGCCTTAGGCATTCTCTACCAGTCAACCAAGGGTGGTGTAGAGATAAGATGGCAGGTGCTCTGCTTAACACCCAACAAGCAAAGTAAACTTATAAAAAAATATGATAAGTGTATTAACACTTATAAGATTCTTATAAGTGCATTGGTGTAGACTATTTTACTTATAGTAGCATTTCACCAGCCTTAATTTACTCAGGAGCATTTGCTTCTATAACTTAGTCTTATAGTAAATAGAAGTTTAAGTAGCATTTCACAAGACTAAATATATTCAAGAGCATTGTTTGCTATAACTAAGTCTTATAGCTACTACAAGGTTAACTTATAGGACAGTTATAGGATACATTTACTTTTAACATACTTATCAGAGATCCTTATAAGTATTGGCATCATCATCTTGTTGAAGTCTCTTATATGATTGTTAGCATGTTACGAATACGCTATGAGAGCAAACATGCTTACAAACTACTGGACCAAGTACTTTGTAAGTAAACGTCAGCCATTTTGTCAACTTATAGTTTGTCATCTCATAGTCAAGTGCAACAGATTATGTAATGGAGGGTTCCTTCGAAAATAATGTTGTACATGTTGAGTGCTATTCTAATCATGAAGAACAGGAAGAAAAGGCCAGGAGGAAGAATATGAATCAGAAATAAAAGAAAGCGCAGAGTCTGAAAAAAATCATGAATTACTTCAAGATATACAAAGCTGGGCTATAAAATTGAATATAATGTATTTGGCACCAAATGGACTATCAATAATATTATACAAAAGAATTAAAAACATTCTACCCAAAGATGCACGAACTTTGTTAAAAACAAATAAAAGTCTTGTAACCTTGCTTAAATAGTTGACGGGCGAAAAAATAATCAAAGCTTAGTCGCCCATATCAAGCCAGATTTAACGGGTGAGGTTGATAAACAATTCATGAGGAATCCTAACTTGTTTTAAAATGGAGGAGAAGTGATTGTTACCAAAACTGTAATAAGTAATAATTTGCTTATAGTTATTCTATAAAGTACTCAATGCAGAGCATTTTTAAAACATGGCGAATATTCACAAGAATCATTGAAATTAAATTTGAACAACAACTTCACAATGTTCAATTTTGCTCTAGGCGGTAAAAAAAAATACAATATGCGGTACATATTCACAGTAAATTTGACTTCCCCACCAGTTTCCACACTATATTCACAAAGTAACTAGCTGTATTAAAAACGAATGAATACTAATGGAATTATTTATATTAGTAAGGAATATAAAAAAAAACAAATTTCTCAAACACAAAACACGTGCACGTTACAGTTTATACCTATATAATGTACTTATAACAAATAACCAAGTACGTTACAAGGGCATTATAAAATTGATAGGTTTCATAAGATACTGGAGTCAGAGCTTTATAGAAGCACTAGTGCCTGTAACTGCATAGGCTAAGATTGTTATAGAAACCATTGTTTTTCGTCAAGTATATTACATGAGTTAATGACTTTATCCAAGTTCACTGTAAGATCGTTACAGAAATATATGCTCCTATACTTGCGCCCAAATCCTTGTTTGTAGCATACTTCAAGTATCTTATAAGTGCATGAAAAAATAGTCTTGAGACCGTTATAAGTACTGATTTTGCTAGTTGGGCAGGCGTTAATAATAATAAAAAGTATCAAAAAGATTAAAAGATAAAGATAAATGAAATAGGTATACAAGTACCTAAATCCTAACTCCTAACTAATATTATAAATGCGAAAGTAAGTTTGTTTGTTTGTTTGTTACCTTTTCACGCCTAAACCACTGAACCGATCATCCTGAAATTTTGCATATACGTTATCAGGTGTACAGAAACGGACATAGGGTACCCTTCATCCCCCAAAAAAGTACTGTTCCAGAGGAAAACAACAATAACGTTCTTATGATAATAGATGGCGCCACGTGTTTTTCGAATCATGATTGAATTATAACCCGAATTGATAGTCGTCAAAGTCTAAATTAACGCGAGCGAAGCCGCGGGCAAAAGCTAGTAGGTTATAAACTTATAATACACATACATACATATTTACTATAATATATACCTATTGATACTTTTAAGCGCTTTCTGCTGTACCCTTAAATATGCATTTTTGGTTATTAACAAGGCCACCTACAAGTTCTATCGTTTACTTAAATCAAACTGATATAGACACTTATACCGAGAAAATAGAAAATTATCCTAATAAATACATCTAAACATTTATAATTACATCTAATAGAAAAGCTATAAACTTTCTTGCTTATCACGTTGTCTTGATTTCATGAATAAGTGGCAGAAAGGTCAGCTGTTGTCAAAGGGTTGTCTAATACACAAAATCTCACTGAACCAACCACTAAGGTAGTCCTAAAGACTAGACCGAAGGGTCCCGAGGTCCCTATTAACGTCTCGCTGATTTACGAAGTCGAATCTTGAACATTACCTGCTGAAAACACATATAAGAGTCTCCTGGTGATTCTAAATAAAATAGTTAGTGTTTACACTTAAAATAACCTTGTAAAATGTATAAAAATCTTCAGGCATTGCCCGTTAAATGTCTACACGGCCATATTATCCTACCTAAGCGAAGTTTTTAATGACCTCCCCAGGGTGGCATAGGGTAACCGCACGACGTGGCTACGAGACAAAACTCATTAATGTTCAACCCTTTTTTATGGACACAAAGGATATTAATACATATTTGAGAACAAGTACTATGTACAAAAGATTTTAAAGGCAGTGGTCGTGTCACGAGGGAGTTGGACTTTCTTTTTTTCTTGTTTTTGTGTAGTCTTGTGGACTGTTTACACCTGATGAGTTTCGACGGAGCGTACTCAGTTTTTAATGAAATGGAGGACATTGACGTTAGTGTGTTTAAAAACAAATTGAGAACATCATTATTGGTGTAGTATACAACAGGCCTTCGGAGAAATCTGGCGTGGTGTTATGTTGTGTTTTTCTATCAATATTTTAGCCAACCCTAATGATTAGCCGGAGTCTTTCAACGCACTACACTTGATTAATGACCCCGATGGGTTTACAGTAATATGGTCGTAATAATAGACGCAATGCTTACTGTTACTTAAGTCCAACATACAAACACAAGAACAACAAATACAATTAAAACAAAACACTACACACAGAACTTGAATTTATTTACCAACACCAACAATAAACAAAGATATTAAATTAAGCGGCAACCCAGCTGCAAGTTGTACGTAAACTATACAAATGTACGCAATACATAATAACTGAACGTACAAAAGACGAGCGAAACAATAAGAAACTTGCTAGGAATTGCCAAGAATTGCCTTCGAACCGTACGGCGAAATTCAAACCCAGAAATGGAATACAAATATTGAAATCGGTAGCAATGCTGCAAAAGCTTTTTATGCGGTAGCACGTTCAACTAAAATAGGTGCTTGTTTAATACTGGAAGTATAGCTTACTAAGCTCATTATTGTAAAGTACTTTCAATGGGGTTTTTAGCTGTTATTTATGATGTGCTTAGCTGTAAGCCTATATGGGATGATATGGGCGTGCCTTAGGCGTATAATTATATTTGCATATGTATGTATTTAAAAAAAAATCCAATTGAAATTAAATAAAAATGTCTATTCGGATTGATTAAATTTAATGTTTACGTATGTGTAGATCGACGAAGTACTCTCTGCTTTTGCATTAATAAAGACTGTTCGCGATTTTTGCTTAAGCTGGATTTTTCATCGTAGTTAATCCTAACATTAAAATATGATAAAAAGATAAACATAAAAGTTTTTTAAAAGGTTTTTATTACGTAAACTAACAATCAGTATTCTGTATTTCCGTAGCGATTCGGCATACTCAATATGAGTTCATCCAAATCACGTTGCGGAATGGCCGCCCACGTCCGTTATAACAGGCGAAAAAGATTTCCTGGTGTGTGTATGGCATCAATATTTGGCAGACCTCTTCTTTGAAGCGTATCCCATGCGTGGTCAAAGGGATTCAACTCTGGCGATTGAACAGGCCATGGTAGGAAGTTTATATTAGCTGCGGCAAGTGTGTTTGCAACGACTGGCAGTTTGTGGACATGTATTATCATGCATAAGCAGAAATGAAGCACTAAATTGGGTCCGCAAAGGAATGACAACATCTGATACAATCGTTTCAGCGTAAATCTGTGCATTGAGATTGTCTCTGATCCAAATCAGTTCAGACTTCCACCGATCCAAATACCCGCCCATATCATGACTGTTCCACCACTGTCTGAATGAAGTTCCTGGCATGATTTTAAACGTTTTTTGCGTCCAGGGATCCTCCAATACCGTGTACGTCTAGTATCTGGCTTCATACCATAGAGAGATTCGTCAGAAAAACACACAAAACGCCACTCTTCTTCTGCCCAATTTCTGTGTTCACGAGCCCATTGTAAACGGGCTCTGCGGTTGTGGGGCTCAATAGCTGGTACACGTAGCGGCCTTCGGGAACAGAGATGGACTTCATGCAAGCGATTTCTTATGGTTTCATCGCTTATTAACATCCCTGAAGAGCTATGAAACCTCGTAACCAACATCATCGCGTTCATTATACGATTTCGTTGAGCAGTAATTTTTATGGAAAGATCTTGTCTGCATGTGGTGATGCGAGCTCGTCCGCCATGTCGCTCTGCCGCGCTGTCAGTGATGCGGTAACGTGTCCAAAATTTACTTATAACACTATGCGTAGTGCCCAGAGCGATTGCGATAGCAAGTTGCTGAGAGCCAGATTCCAACATTCCCATGGCTCTGATCATTTCTTCTCGGTTCAAATTACATTTTCTCTCCATAATCATTTTTTTTAACGTTAATCATAATCATAATCATAATCATTTATTTGTCAGAATATGGTACATTATAATGGTCTTAGGATAAGTCAATAGTATCATTACATTCTGCCAAGTGTGGCGTGCAAATATTAAGTACATACATTTGTTACAGGATAGAGATTATTAGGTTAGTATTAACATTATTGATTGCCCATTACGAATTAAAATTACAATTTGAGGTATGTCCGTCAAAAATAATATCATAAACACACAATTTATTTAGGATGTCAAAGTATCATTAAATGTCAGAATATCAAAGAGTAAGATGTCAAAGTATAAAAGATTACAAT
Source organism: Dryobotodes eremita (assembly GCA_917490735.1). Taxonomy (NCBI): domain Eukaryota; kingdom Metazoa; phylum Arthropoda; class Insecta; order Lepidoptera; family Noctuidae; genus Dryobotodes; species Dryobotodes eremita. Next base: position 1,859,113 of record OU823252.1, on the reverse strand, counting down.
TAGGATGTCAAAGTATCATTCAAATAGTAGTTTAAATTATAATAACATTTATTACATAGCAAGTCTTTAAGTTTATTTTTAAATCCATTTAAATTTAATTCTTTGATTGATTTAGGAATTTTGTTATAACTTGCGGAGCTATGCAGAAAATGCGTTTCCACATTAGGGCTGTTTTGGCTCTCCGTCCGCGTAACATATCATTCCGCCTGTTACATTTAACAGTATCTGACAGTTGAGGAAACGAATGTGCATTTAACTTAACAAATAGGGCAGTTTCATAAATATACAAATAAGGTTGTGTCAGGATTTTGTATTTTTTTTAAATATGATTTACAACTGTCCGTTACTTGTAGTCCAAACATGGCTCTGATGGATCGCTTTTGCGCTTTAAAAGCGGCTTCTCTGTTTGTCGATCGTTATAATTAATAAAGTTTTTTTTATATTCATTCCACTCAGAAGTATGGCAGAAAATTTACTGATTTGACCTCAAACCCATTGCAGGATTATATAGGCATACGACTTGACAGAATATGTTCATCTTTTGACTGAAATTTAAAAACTATTCCCTTGTCAAATGACGAAATTTACTAAAAAAGTATCCATAGAAGTTACAAAAGATATAAGTAAAAAACTAGATTTTTTGTAATTAGCATAAGCGTGCTTGATCCCTAGACACGTTTTTTTTTTAGACTTTTTATATTAATATGTTAGGAATTGCACTGTTTTCTAACGCTAGTATTACCGATAGCTAAAAAAAAAACAAAATAAAGAGAAAGGAGGGCGTTTTGGCGGACTATCTTATGTAATTTTGACTTTCAAAAAGTGCTGACTCATAGCCTAGTTTGAATAAATGACTTTCGATTTTGATTTTTGACTTTGAGCTATTATAAGTTGTATATTGGCCTCGTCCTTGTGACAGTTTTTGATAGAGATCTACATGTAACAGGGTAGGCAAAGAGACGAGAAATTATAGATTGATTAAGAGAAAGATGAAATATGTCTAGAAAAGGAGTGAATACTCAGACACCCGACAGATGCTTGGAAAAAGACATGCTGCGCTATCCGCAAACCAATTGGGATTAGGGCAACAGAATTATGCAGTGATGATTCCGTATAGATTATGAAAGCTAGAACCACAGTTGCCAATATTGACCAGTTTAAATAATTAAAAAAACATAAATGGAGAATACATATAAAATATACTCAAATAAGCCAGGAAATTAATGAATATGTTCAAACGCGCTGTGTAGGAACAGGTCAGCCTCTAAAAGATTATTGCAAATTGGATACTTAATTCTAGCTACATATTGATACAGTATTATAGAACAGAAATTATTACAGTCTAATGAATTCTTGTCGATGTGTACATCTTTTTCAGGCTGACTGTACCTGTATCAAAACAGACACGAGATATGTGCCTGTTTTGATACAAGTACAGTCAGCCTGAAAAATACAAGCATAGTAATATTTATTACACGGTTCAGTCAAATTCACTTTAATTGAAAGGCGCAGAAATTAAAGGTATAATCGATATTGAATAATTAATTTTTATGTTTAGCCTGAAAAGGGATCATTGTACTAAAAAAAAACAACAAAAACACACAAACTAAAAAAATATTCCTAGAATGCTAGTCTGTTTAGGATAAAAGTAAATTATTATGACAATAAGTATATAAATAAAATTATAAAATAACTCGAAAACAAAGAGCTGGTCATTGTAGTGTCGGCTTTAATATATTTCAATACAGTATAAGCAGCCCAGATGTCAAATACATAAGCTTTCTCGAGAAGCCATTTCTTTAAATGACTGACGACTTGCGCTGGTAAGTGAGCCGGTTGTATTTCATTTTATTCTTTTATATCCTGTGGCAGCTACAGTATCAAGTGTAACAAAAGTGAACTTTTAATGGCCAAGTATTGTCTATGTTTTTTTAACGGGAATAAAATCCGTGATAAGAATATGCTTAAGTATCAAAAACCAATCAGGAAATTAAAAAAAAATGAGTTAGTAATTTGAATTGTCTAAACCTTTTTTTGAAATAATAATGATTTGAACAATAATTATAATATTATGCGTTGCTTGAAACCGCGCGTCTGGCGACGCTACGCTGCGCGCCATGCTACGCCGCATACTGAGTTACACCGCATACCGTGCTACGCTACGAGTGCTACGCCGTAGCAAGTGACTACGTCGCCGCGTCGTTCTACGATCGTTTTGTGTTCACACTCCTATGATGATTTCTTTGTATGACCTTTTAGATCAGTTTTTTTTTTGAAATTTTTCAATACTTGTGCTAATTTTAATGATATGTACACCTACAATTTGTGTTTACATTAGCAGTAACATCTTTGCTTAATACTTTTGTGAACCAATGTTGAATGTATATGCTGTTGGTGTTCTTAAATCAAGAAATAAACTTTGTTTTCTTTAATCACCAACTATAAGGTTATTTATACACACTGACTGATCCATTATGACTATTTTCCTTAATATCATCATTGTATACTTAATTAATAAATAAATAAGTTAATAAACATGATAGCAAAACCAGAAAATGCCTGTTCCCAACTATGTCGGGGTCAGCTGGCAGTCTAACCAGATGCAGCTGAGTACTAGACAACTAAACCAAACGAGTGAATAATACAAATATCCCCTTACAAAGTTGAGTAAAAAAGTACGCACACCATTTAACTCTTAAAGGACATCCTCCCTTATTTTTGAAAAAGTGATCGAAGATTAAGTCAGCATATTTTTATAGGTCCTCAATAGAGTAAATCATCAATAAAAGAAAATATAAATACCAACAGTTTGAGAAAAATTACAAAATGTGGTGTCCAGAATAAAGCCCACTGACTGTTACGGCAGACTATTGTCTACACTTATGTACAGTGACCATCATGCAGGCCCTTTTTAATTGCCTGTTTTTTAAAATATCAATCAACTCAGCCTATCGCAGTCCACTGCTGGACATAGGCTTCTCCCATGCTGCGTCACAACACCCTGTCCTCCGTCTTCCGCATCTAGTCTGTCCCAGCCACTTTTTTGAGGTCGTCAGTCCATCTATCTGAGGGGCGTCCCACACTACGCTTGCCGATACGTAGGGCGTGGCAGCGCGGTTTTTAAAATATATAAAATAATATTTAGATTTATATATATAGTAAGAAAAAACCAATACCTTGTTTATTAATTATTTATTGCTTAGCCATGAGAAATGAAAAAGAAAAAGTTTACGAAAATAAATTTATGTAACAATATTTTTTTCCCACCTTGTAAATGATAGGGTTTATCACACTCTACAAATAAAACGACTAAATGTATCCCTTTACTTTGTCTCAATTAATTGTTTAAACAGCAATATTTAAGTGAATGGTTTCATTTATCTTCAAGTTAAGTCGTTCAGTAACAATGATTCTTATTCATAGCCTTGTATTTCTCTAAAACCACTTTTCTGCTTATAAAGCTGAAATATAATGGTTAAATAAACCATCTGTTTACGTAATTCCTTCGCTTCTCTATAACAGCTGATCGCTCGACGACGTAGGTACTTGTTACCTTCGCATCAGCTGTTCCTTTATTCGCACCGTCGACTCATTCATAACTCATTAGCAAGTAACATTTGTTATTGCTTTTTAATAAAACTGGTTTGTTATCTCATTAGCTTATTTACAAGTTTTCTGCTGGTGTATAGATCCCTATGGCTGACGAAAAGGTTGAAAAAATCTTTACAAAACGCAGCTGCATGAAATCTAAACTCACAATTTTTTGCAACTAGCTTCACAAGCTTAAAAGTTGCACCGAACTTAGCAACTTACAATTTTTAGACTTAGAGACCAGATTTAATAAATTCGATAGCTTATATGTGGATTTCGACAAATTACAGTGCGACATCGAGAAGTTATTGGACAATCCCGAGGAACGTGAGCAGTTCGAGAACCAGTATTATAAGCTGGTGGCAACGCGCGGAGTCAGATCGATGCATCTTATCTGCAATTTAACACAAGCCTATGACATCGAACTCATTGCTGTGCTATCTAGTGAAGATTACTTATCCGCTCTTCAACCATTTGTCGGATTCACTATACGCTTCTTAACTTCTAATCCTTTATTCTCCTATTCATACTTATCATTTCTAGTTCTAGTTATGTGAAATGGCTACCTGCCTCACTCAAATAAAAGCTGGTTTTTACTCCCATCCTCTTATTCCTCTTCCCTCAGAACCTCTCAACTCTTCCACTGTCACTTCTTCTGTTACCATTGGACATCCACTTAATTCTACTCTCATCCACAGGTATCTGATGGCAACGTGACACACCTGCAGTGCTTTGGCAGCAGCATATTTGGAAGAGTCTTGAGTGTTTACCCTCGCGGTGAATACAACAAGGGGCATCATTTAGAGGGCATACATTAATATTTGCCCCCTTTCAGATTTTTGAAGACTCCACTTCAACCCGGGCAGCATCTTGGGAATCGACCCCAATACCTTGCGCGCGGTCTGCATGAGCAGGCGGCCTGATCAACACGTCATTGGCAAGCTGAGGCGCGGCGCGGCTGCGATACCGCTCGGCCCGATGACCTCTCGCTTCAACGGATTCCACTGCGACGGAGGATATTCCACTTACTCTAATTTAATTATTAATTGTTTATCCGGGAAAGTTTATCTTTGCAAGATAAGTCGGCCATAAACCATTGCCTAAAATACAGTTAATTCTTTCATTGCTCCCTGCGCTAATAGAGGCATTGCATGTTTTAAATTCATAAATGCTTCTCTTTATTGACATTGATGAATTTTATAAATACATTGACATGAATATTTTCTTTGTTAAATAGTATATTATTTTAATTATTCTGAATGTAAAGACTATGTGGGACATTGTTTTTTTTTTCTTCTCAATTAGTTTTAATCATGATCTGGCAGTTTGAGTAATATATGCGGCCTATCCAAACGTCCTTTCTTTGGTATTGTTCGTCGAATCGTTGAACTCCTTAAGTTCTGAGTTGAGCTGCACGATTACTGACAAATGCGTGCGCGGGCTGGACAGATCCACTCGTTTTGTATGGTTTTTCCTCAAAAGACCATTTCAGACACAAATCCACATAGTCTTCACATGATGTGACCAAGATTATGTCTGGACTTTAAAAGAGACTGTGACCTCTGAGTTTGTTTCGGCATTTCTTCTCAGAGTAATCAGATAGGAAACACCGACCTCATCTAGTTTTAAAATATGATTGACGTGTAAAAGTATTTATACAAACCTACTTACAGAAATAAAATCATTTACCTTAGTTTTTGTGCTGCAATACCTACAGCGACATGAGTTAAAGCGACCTAAATGAACTAATTCATGACCATCGACCAAGAGGTTCTCTTGATATTTTTGGTTAGATTTTTGGCCATAGTTCCCTATCAATTCATCTGCAAGTTGACTTCTATATATCAACTGTATCCTAGGTTTGGCGCCACTAGAATCTGCTTTCATCCATGTATCCTTCAGTATGATATAAGAATTAACAGTTGCTGCCTCCAGTAAGTACAATAAAGTTCTCATTCAACAGCATCTGGACTTCCAAGAAATATTATAAGAAGACATTAATTGGTCGAACCTATCGACGCAGCGACGCCTCCCATAAACTTGTTGTAATCAACAATTGAGCTGGGGCAAGTTACTCTATCTTTTTCGCCAACAACATTCGTTCGTGACACTGTGCCCTCTATATAAGGCTTGTGCATATTTGATGCAACACAAATAGCCTTTTTACCACGGTTCATCCATTTCGCTACAGATATTGTAGATTTGAATATCAAGCAGTCACTATCTCCTAGGTTCATACTGCGATCAGTAACTAATTTGCTCGATGGAAAAAAAATTGTGAAGGCATTCTAGTGCCTAAAGCAAATAGTGTTTTTGAGAGCAACTTGATAAGTAGTGGCAAAGATGTAAAAAACCTGTCAAAGAAGAGACAATAACCTAAATGTTCAAATATTCTTTGTTTTTAGCACGACCCTTTCACCCAGCCTATTTTACGTTTGTGCTGATAGATACTTCTCTTCATAAACTTCAAAATTTACGATGTACCCTGTTACTGCATAACATAACAGCTATACTTTGAAACCTCTTTTGGTCGGTTTCATTGACATGTATTGCTTTAATGTTGAGAGCTCCTTGAAAGCACTCATGCTCTCATCTATAGAAAGTTGTCGATGCGGACTGAAAACTGATTTAAAAACTTGGGCAAAATGCGTAAGTAATGGCCTAACTTTATGAGACGATCATGTCCTGGTGAGCCACGAGCAATCATCTTTGTCTTATCGTTTACATGAAAGTATCTAAAAAACATGCTTACTCATAACATTGCTTATTCTAGATTTATGTCAATTTTTATTTTAAGACCAATAATGTCTCATCGATGGCAGAGTATAAAACCCCATAATTATTAAAATTCCTATGAAAGTTTTTAGTTTCTCAATGTTTATTTATTTATTCACAAGGCAGCTACAACAGGTGACAATCACAGTTTATCACTAGGTACAGATTATGGGTTTTGACCTGATTATTACCCAAAGCGTAATCGCACAAAATGACTAGCAACAACAATAGTAATGATGCCAATTACAGTAAAACTTATTTCACAAAATTATAGCTACAAGGTTTGTGCGTCTGCCCTCCGTCCGACACTCCTGCTTAGGCACGGAATGTGTAGGAAACCAAACACGCCAGGTAAAGTACATAATTGACACAAGGTTACATTATTTAAAGAAAACAGTATTTAAACCATTACAATATTAAAAAGAAAGAGTACATACATGCCTTTTGACAACAGCGGCACAAGAATCGAAGATGTCAATACTGTTACTGTCTTTTGAAATTTAATTGTAAAGTCGACACATTCTAACGATAGTGTTGTAATATGAGGTGTAGTTTGTAAAGACCAGAAATGCAAAAGTTTTCGGTAGCCGGGTGTTATACCTTGTATCGATATTTATGAGGGACAGCAGAGCTGAAGAGTCCAGGGTCCAGGTCCAATATTAAGGTTAAGATTCTGGTTACACTGCAAGTCATATCTATTACTCTCTGTTACTATAAGTTCCAAAATAGTTGAGGTAAGGAAAACAGAAAACACATTCAATGGTGAGATTACATCAACTTCTGTGTTGATACCTACGTCACTATCAAATTTACAAGTCTTGTATTCCCTGGGTCCTTGAAATCTTCCATTGGTCCATTTTGATAAATCAATAAATGATGTATCAACATCACGAGGAGGAGCATTGGCTTGAGAGCTGTCCTGGCTTGTAGGTTCAATTGGTATTTCTGGTTGAGACACAACTGGTGTTGGATGGGCAGCAGAGACTGAACTTGAACTTGGTTTATGTAAAGGGTGGTCATCAGTGAAAGTTTCAAACTGCCCTATGGTTCTATTACCTTGTCTTACGATAAGTTGTTGCTGGTCTTCAAATTCGTCACCTACGTCAGAGTCTCCACCAACATCGGAATTGTATGCCTGGTTGTAAGTTATACCCAGCAATAGTTTTAACTCTTCATTATCCAATTTCTCCATTTCCCGTAGATTCCATGAGGCCCTGGGCCAGGAAGTAAACCACATGTGATCAATATTGTAATATTCATACCCCAAATTGGCACAACATCCGTAGCTATATACATTTATTTACATTTTGACTACAATTACAAAAACATTCAAAGAAACTAATTGCATGGTGAACACAAATTTCTCAATAACTCACCGGCTCGTGCTTTTGCGGTAAAGTTTGCACTTGATCATCAAAATAGATTTGGTTTTCAATAAAAAAATATTACAATTTTAGTATAGAAATAATATTATGGTAAGCTAAATCACTCTCGAGATACCGGCTTGAAAATTTCAAGTTTAAAATATATTTACGACATGGTTTGCAAAATACTCTGATTTTTACAAATAAATCACACATCAGCAGTTAACGTTTCATAATAATTATAATTAAGTATGTAACGTGATTTACTTAGATTTTTCTCGATAAATTCAATATTTGCGTGATTAATATTGAAATTATCGAGAAAAATGTAAGCACATAAACAAACTTCACAGATCACCGCAAACCACAGATCATATATATATATACCCCTACTGTCAAAGTTTAAAGTCCGTACCGCATTGTGGACGTTTTAGTGGGTGGACTGCAGTATTTGTCGCGTAATGTTGGTATGCCGTGTCAAATAGACTACTTGGTTGGTTTACAGGCCACCATGCGTTATCGCGCGCTTATTATACGCATAAGGTTCATCGTTAGTACATTTTAAAATGAAATATAGACCTTAATGCAAGTGGCCCTTTTCGTGGCCACTTTGTATGGGCCGTCCTATAAAGGTCACAAATTCTATAACTATTCCCATTACGTGCATATAAGGACCTTGTTAATATACCTATTTGATTATTCGGAAACTCAATCATGCCGAAAGGAATATGACCCATTTCAAATATTTTGCTGAATACATGAATAGTTCAGTCGAATGAGGTTTTATTCCGTTATTGAAATAGTGTTTTTTTTATGTTGGCAAAAGGTCATTGAACTTCATGATAGAAAATGATTACCGTTGCGTGATTAAATCACTGTCACGAATAGGACGTGAAAAAGAACACGTTTGGGAACTATACAATATTTAAATTATAATCATGGATCATAGTTATTTCTCAAAAAAGTAATAAATTCATTCCGCTCTTAGCTTACAATAAAATAATTGTTAATAATTATGATACAAATACTCGTTGACAATCAAACCCACTAATCGCACCATCAAAGATAATTACATTAAAACTAGAAATGTCTCCAATGCGGTACGAGCCTCGAGGGACGTATCGCAGTACGCGATACGCGATACGGAGCCTCCGGCAATAAACACTTTATTAACTACCCCTCTTTATGTTTCCTTGAGAACTTTACGTTGTTTACTTGAGAAAAGCTAATTTTAAGTTTAATTTAATTTCTTTCAAGAAATTGTAAACTACGTTTGCTGTCTCATTTTGTTTTGAATATCAGCGGCGTTTTCTCGGAACATCCCTTCGAAATTCGAGCAGTGTCGAATGTGATCCGCCATGATTTTAAAAACAAATGAGTTCACTTTCGATTTTCGTGCGGTCACTTGAATGCTTAGACCATTTCTTGAGTGTAGTTTGAATCCATTTGAAGTGAACTTAATGGTGGGTACACATACATGAAAAGTAACGTACATTTCATGTGACGTCTCACACAAGTGCACCTTTTTTTTTGCGTTGGAAGTCATCAAATAACCTCTCCCGTTCTGGGCGGAGCGGAAGGGCGTGTCAGACTCTTACTGACTAAAACCCACCCGTGTTCCTTCAGTTGCCTGTGCGACAGGGCCACGGTAACTCTTTCGAACAATCCGCGACCCCGGCAGGCAGCGGCCCTTTCGGACCCCGTCAATGATGCTGACATCACTTTGAGGCGCGCGTGGAACACGACGCGCCGTCGACCCGGGCCTGGTCCTTACCGGACGGCGAGCTGCCCATTGCTCGTCGTCCGCAAGCCCGCGCCTACGATGGCGGAGAGTCGGCTATCGACTCCCGACGTTCAGGGTATCTCCTCCTGCGGCGACTAGTGGCGCGAGGGCGCAACGATTGTCTCTCCCTCACGCGCTCCGCCTCCTCCTTCGCGAGCATTACTGTTCCGCAGAAGGAGGTGACACATGTGCAACATTACATAACGCAATATTCACACAGATTGTTTTCATTGCCACTACAATTATTTTAAATTACCTATATTAAGTTTTTAAAGAAGCAAGAGGTGTATGTAAAGATCGTAGCAGGTGGCGTTCTATAGCTTCTGCCTACCCCCATGGGAAGAAGACGTGAGTTTTTGTATATATGTAAAATTATTTTATGCAATTGCAACAAACTTCTATCAGAAATGTTTATACTACGTATGTAGATATGTTCTCAATTTTGTATTCGATCGAACTCAATCCTATTCTATAATTGTGTAAATATACATCGAATTGTGTTTATCCGAAAAGGTGAAACGAGCGTGAACACAAAGAAATAAGTGCCCAATACCAACATCAGCGAAAACATATTCCACCAATTAATTTCTCGGTCCATTTAAAATACGGTACCCGAAACCGTGAAACGGTATGAGCTACAAATTCAGACCCATGTCTGCAAACCCGGCACATGTCTACAGGATTTATACATAGCGTCTAAAAGAAAATGTCTTTTGCGACGAACGCTTTTATTGAAATTGGCCGTATTACCATAATAATATTAGAGGGATTGGCAGCTATCGGCGAAGTGTAAAATCTCAGTATAGCGTCCAATGTTCTCGCATCCGAATACCGTAATCTACATATATTTCTCTACCCATGCCATTATGGGGATTCAATTACCCAGTCTTTTATTTTTCGAGCTTCTTTATTCTTATTGGGGTTACTACTGAATGGTAATGGATATCGTCAGCGTCTTCAGGGTTAAAACCTTCTCCCGGAATAGCATTAGGTCCATTCTAAGATAAACTTTTTATTACACGTTTTTATTTAATTCGTTCTCTGTTGTATTAGGGCCGGATCCTAATCAATGTGTAGTGCGCATTATTGGAACAAGACCGGATTTTGGAACAAGGCCGGATTTCGGGCAATGTGTTCACAGTTCGGCTCCAATTTTTCCAATACCTAGTTCAAATAATTTTTCTGACTTATTTTACTGGCAGCTTTCTCAACACTTTCTATACCACGTTCTGATTTTTTGGCGCAATATACCACGTTCTGATTTTTTGGCGCAACGTTGCCAATTTTTAATCAAAAATAACTAAAATAAACCTGTCTATCCAGTATTAAACATTTTAACGAGTGAACTCTATCTGTTGGAACAGAACGCGATATCAACATGACATATTTATTTTTATTCACAATCTGTTGTCGGAAATAGAAATCCAGCATCTGATGCGAAGGCGAGAACATGTTTTTGTCATATTCAAGCTTCTACTGAATGTTTTCGTTTAGAGATATGAAAATAAAACTAGGAATTTCTAAAAATATCACCTAAAAATTAAATCCGGAATGCGAGCCATGCCTAAGCAAGCTGGCGCGCTAAAACATACATACAACGCGGATGGTACAAAAATCGTTACTATTTTTTGAATGTCAAAATCAACTGCTATAAATGGATGTTACTTTTAAATATAACAGAACGACTGTTATTGACTAGCTAGTTTTTTTAATAGATCAGAACTTTTTTAAATGTGTTTTAAAACCCTACAAAACACGCCTATTAAATGCTATTGGTTTACAACACGTGTTTTTATAGGAGTGCGTGATATAATACAGTCTGTTTCTCTTCAACGCACACCACGCACAAAAGCAGAAAATAACACAATTAAGAGATCATATAATGTATAATGGAACGTGTGTAACGTCCCTAAAGAGAAATCTTACAATAGAGTGCAACAATCCCTGTCGCACTGTGAGCGTATTTCACGTCAAGGGCCACCGTTCACGTCACTCGCCCTCTAACCCCCCATTACTCATAACCAACCGAAAAGGATACGGAAGAGAAAAAGAATAAACACAACTTACAAGTGAACAAATGGCAACACTTTACGTGTCCCACAACTTAAACGTCCTCCGAGGAATGGTATACTGCGTAATGTTGCCATCTGTCTCTTGTTAATGCAATATTATATCTTCCCTTTCGGAAAAACTGAGACGAGTCGTACGTTACTTAGCAAACGGGGACGTGTGCGGAACGGTAAGATTAATGTCCGAGGCACGGACTGGCCCCTGTCTAGGATTTTCTAGCTCTCCGAGCCGCTTTTATTTTAGGAATTTTTCAATTTGCCCCTTGAGAGAATAAGAGTTACGAATGGGTTTTTCGTTGTTGTTCTATCAACGTTTATTTTTAAACGGTTGGTGTACGTATGTGGAATAGAATGACCTTATTCCATTTAACTGAGATTCGTCTAGTCGGATGGTCAAAGCCAGCAGCTTTGATAAATTATTTTATTCAGTCAAAAGTCCGGATTTAGATTGAAAATTCGTATCTGGTTTTCTTTACTTGGGTTTATCTTTCAAGCATTTTTGAATAAATGAGTAAGTCGATTGTATTTATCTCATTTATGAGCATGGAGCGAAAAGTATGGAGACAATTCTTGCAATAAATTAAGGACAAAGCTGCCAACGGGTGAGCAATTGAATATTATAAAATATTTATAGAATATAGAATAGAATAGAACAACTGCTGCTGAATATATTAATTGTTATGGTGATTTGATGCCACCCACAAACTATAGTAAGCAAGTTTGACTCAATTTACTTTATTCAAAAATAGCTTATCACAAAATAGATAAACAAACTGACTTTTAACGAAACAAAAGACTAATTCCACGTCAATTTAAATAAAACATGTGCCTTTATAGGTTAAGTAATACAATAATTATGTAGGAGTATCATTCACTTCTGTTCCACAAAGAGTTAATGTAAAAGTAAACTTAATTACCTTTCGTGAAGCCTGCTAGTACTAGCGTGTTGTAACACGCGAACTTAAGTATAAAGGTCAATTGTTGTATAAATAAATAAAATAACCTAACAAAACCTTCTTTGTTTTCGGAACACTCGATAATCGAATAACAACAAATATTTTATCTGCTTTGATCAAAATATTGGTGACTTCTGATACTGATAAAAGTATAAGTGATGAAATAACATTGAGTTTTTGTTTCATTACAACGTAATAGAGACTAGAATCATGTGCACAAAGCAATTTCAGGCAACGTCTGGAACGGTATTTTGAGAAAATAGCTTTGAGTTGACCTCCGCCGACAGACTCCAAGCGCTTGCACCAGCCATCGTGTAACCCTATTTTGGAGAGCTCAACGACCCGACACAAGACTGCTGGAAAAGCATGCACTTAATTCCCAAGTTTGGTGCAGACTATGGCCACTATCTCCGTTTATTATATAGATGACCAAAGTAACAAGCTTTGGTCAAACCGGATTTGTAAGAAGGCTTACGTTTAAGGAATTATGATATCATCAGATATTGGATGCAACCGCAATCGAATACGACTCAGTTTAAGAGCCACTTTTAGCGGACACTCCCCAGAAATGTGGGCCGGTATGGCAAAACGATCGTAATAGCAGACGCAAGGCTTTGAAATAAACATTATCATTGGAATAGTTTTTTTTTAAAGGTTGTTATCGGACATACGCAAAATATTAGGTTCTTATGAGCTATATACACTTGTGATAGGGTCCATAATGATAATATATAATTTTAAGTTACCACCTAAGTATAGATTGTGGAATGCAATTGAAGTACTGAGTATTGAATTTGTTCTTCGACAAAAACTTTTTTCCAAAAAAGAAACAAACTACAACCAAAAAAAAACACTACACAGTGAAAAATAACTTTAATTTCGGAAGTCGGAGTCTTTGGTTTTGTATTTTTTAGTTTTTTGCCACCGACTTCCGAAATTAAAGTTATTTTTCACTTTGTAATGTTTCATTTGGAAGTCTGTTTTTTTTTTTTTTTTTTTGTAAAAGATTTTTATTTTTTCATTTTAGTTATAGTACCGATCCCACACAAATTCGTATACCACTAGTTGCTATGTAAAAAACAGTGACAGGAAGTTATTATAACATCATCAATATACACTAAGTGGAAAAAATACGTACTATTGAAGCTAACTGAAAAACTAACGAAGCAAATTTAACCTATCTATAAAAAAAAAAACGAAATCGATCCACAATTGCCAGAGACATCGCGTAACAAACATACCAAAAAATAATACAGACGAATTGAGAACCTCCTCCTTTTTGAAGTCGGTAAAAAAAATGTAACCGCTGCCCATGCACTTAAAACTATTAATCAAAGTAAGAAGCCTACCGCTAAACAATTATTTAAGGCCATCGTTTCAACTTTTAATAAACAGTAAGGCGCGAATCCATCAAGAAGATTACTCATTCCTGGTCAATACTTTACCAGGTCCAAGAGAGCAACAAACGAAAAACAGGAGAGAATTCTACCGAAGCGAACGTCAGATATCTTTTGTGCTTCTTTGCAATTGAATGGTGCAGTCAGAACAGTGGAGTTTGACTGTTTCAACAGTGCACTACAGCCTGCACTGAATGCAAAGTTAAGTTTGTCTGAAGACTGTCCGGCGCGGTGACAAAGGAACAATGGCTGACCCGGATATTTGAAGGAAAGAAGGGAACTCGAATTTTTTGGGAGGCTCACTTGTTTCGGTTCTGGGTTTTGCGTTTAGTAGGTTTTTGGGGCTTATTTGTTTATTTTAATGTTAAAATGCAAAGCAGAAGTATTTTGGTAGTTATGGTTATGTCCAAAGATTAATTGCTAATGTGAGCATTTTGAAAAATATTATATGTGGGTATAACTACATAGGACTTTTTATTAATCCCAGCAAAAAAAACCATAAGCCAAAAGACTTTTCACGCAACGAAAAGCAAAGACTACATATACCTATTGAATATTTCAGGCAAAAAACAAGAAGAGAGAAAAAAGTAAATCCTGCAAAGAACTATCTCCGAGCTCCACGACACACCGATAAATAGTAAACACTAATAACGCTTACAGCACTAAAGTAAGATGTAACAATTCGCAGTAACGAGCTCGTCCCTAAAGAGCGTGACGTAATCGCCACACAATATACTATCGTGTCCCACCGTCCCCGACACTGTATTAGATGATTCTTTAGAAGAAGGGCGCAAGTCACAAATATAAGCGATATAATGGCTGAATAAAATGATGATTACGAAATAATAACTAACAATTTAGAAGTTGATGGAACTGTAATAGATGATACAGGACAAAGAACGAAATTGATAGGGTTAATTTTCATCATTTCATTTAATGATGTCGGAAAGCAAAGACGTGTTCAAATCGAAAAAATCGATTTCCAACTAAGCTCTATTCTAGGATCACCGTACATAGAAAACTTCTTGATTGGGAGCTCACAACTACTGAATCTTTTAGCGTAAGTGCGACAAAACCTCCCGAGACCGGAACCCTTCGTGAGGAAAATAGCAAAGTTTTAAGACTTAAGAGTCATTCCTGTCATCATTTCGGATTTTCGGATACTTAGTTGATAAAAGTAGGGAAAGGTGTAGTACCTAAGTGGAACAAAAATCTTTTGTATTTCTCATCGGTTTTGGAGAGAAACTAAAGTAGAACATGCAAACTAACATAAATATGAAACAGACAATTTGAACTGACTTTATGGACTATAGTCAGTGCATATTCCATTAATTAAGGCACGAAATGACGTTATAAACGCTTCGTTTGGCAAGTTTACGAGACTTTAATTAGATGAATAATTCCCTTGAAGTTACGACAAGAAAATAGCAAGTACGGTACTGCAGCTTAGAATAATAACGCGCGAAGCACTTCACTTGCTAAAGAGCGATAAACAATTCTTCAAAGATAAGTCGAAATGCAAAGTTTTTCCGTATTAATTCCCTGACGCCATTTAGTACTCAAGATTCTCCAAGGAAATTAACGATCAACGCTAAACTTGGCATATTTAAGGAGCCATCAGTGTTTCATTTACTTTCATATCCCTGGGGGGAGGCAGTTTGTTTTACAGACATTCAGAAAATTAAAAGCTGAGCAGATGCTTGGGATCCACTTTAATGACGGGCAAAGCGGGATGGGAACTACAAAGGACATTCTGCTAACAGCTGTAATGTCAAAATTCCTTGTTATCTCATTGAATGGTGTTCAGAATGTTAAAAACTGGCTAGGTCACGTGCCGACTGTTGAGCGTACAGTTTTAAAATATTAAATATTTGCAAGCTAAATGGATCTGAGGATTCTTGAACTTGTTTGAATTTTTTGATCAGCTGATTGTGTGTTTAGAATTCTTTGCATTATCTTGTACCTTTTTAGTGTATATTTAAAAGTGATAAAAGAATAAATTATTTACATTTTTTTTATTAATTATACAATTTCGTAATTATATAAAAGGTGGATAAATAATTTACAAAACCAGCCTCGCATTCAATTGAAACTCCATACTCCGCTAGGACAGTTCAAGGACAAAGTGTTGCCACTGACGTGCGGTCTACACTAGACATGCTACTACTTACTAGACAGGGTATGTTTATTAGGATAAGATATTAATTCAGATTTGTTACAGTTGTAATGGCAATCGTCATTTGATTTAAATGGTCTTTTATTTTATTTATCTGACAAATGCGTGCACTGACTGGACAGGTCCACTTATTCTGTGTGGTATTTTTTCCTCAAAATTACCATTTCAGACTCAAATCTACATGGTCTTCACATGATCTGACCAAGATTATGTCTGGACTTTAAAAGAGACTGTGACCTCTGAGTTTGTTTCGGCCTTTCTTCTCAGAGTAGTCAGATAGGAAACGCCGACCTCATCTAGTTTTAAAATATGATTGACGTGTAAAAGTGTTTGTACAAACCTACTTACAGAAATAAAATCATTTATCATTTATCATTATCTTTTATATTTTGTGAATGTGAGAACGTTGTAGGCCTAACTTATGGACTGTAGATTTGTAGACCATTTTCTTTTTCGTTAAGTACCTGGTACTTCTTGACAGGCCTACACTGTCCTCCCAATTATTTTTTAAAGAGTAACTGCGGAGTTTCTTGTCGGCTCTTCTCCATAGGAAACGACCAATTGGAACCGTGCTTCTGACGTTTCTTAATTACACATGTAGGTTTATGTGAAATAAAATATTTTGATTTGATTTGATTTGTACATGCTAAAATAGAACTTCATATACTTGAATTTCGTTGGCAGATTAGACACATTCTGCTAGCGGTTTCTATGCGAAAAAAAAAACAGAAAAATAAATATTTGACCTTCTATTGTGTGGATTTTCAGAATGTGAAGAATTTCAAACAGCTTTAAAATTACCATCATGATCATCATGATGTATTGGGTCTTACTTATATTAGTCAACTTTACTCTTTTACGTTAATCATGAAATAAATATTTAATTAGATTCATTCTGTTAACAATTTACAAAATGAGAATAAAATTATGTGAGTTTGTTGTGTGTGGTGTGAGTGTCAGTTGTGTGTAAGTTGTGTGAGGTGTGTGTGTGTGTGTGTTTTTTGAAGTTGGGTGTGTGTTTTGTGTGTTGTGTGAGTTGTGTTATGTGTTATTAATTTCATCGGTTTTCAGCATGCGTTCATGACCTATTTCAAATCATTCCAAGAACGTAACAGTAAATACCCTTTCACAAAGCACTTTTCACTGCAAAACTCGTTCGACATAAAATAATTTCGTAGCTTAGTACGTTCGGAGTGTAACTTTAGTGTGTCGTTTAAGTAGAGTCAAATACTCGTCGTTAGTACGGGCTGGAACTAAAATGTCACGTCCCGAACATTTTAAGCTCTCGCTTTTCCCAAGTGTGTGCTATAATTTTGCCATAATGTTTTAATACAAAATCCCTCTACGAGTTCGCAGTGTGTGAACATCTTTATAGGCTGGTACGCAGATTGTTCGGGCAATAACAGACTTTATGTACATGTACATAGATTTGAATTAAATGAGTTGGGTGGTATGTGTTAATACGGGAGTACCGATGTGGGTAGCTATCAGCTATTAGACAGTCGCAATAAGCTTTTTGGTGTGCTTGTATCAAAATTTTATTAGAATTGCCAACTAGAAACATTTAAACATAGAAATTTTCAGTATCGTTTGTGAGAAAACTAATTAACAATCATACGTTTTGAGTCAACTACGAGTATATTCCGAAAACTCATCTCTGTTTATTCAATAAAGTTCATCCAATACGGCGGCCGCAACTCGTGAAATGAATGCGTCTGAACAAAAACACGAACAAAACAGACGCTCATTATTGACAAACGTTTTTTAAAGATAAAAGATGTCTCTAAATTAACCTTCAGGAACGGATAACTGGGTCGGCTGGAGCCAAGCAATAGGATAAAAGGGATTCGGCCTAAGGAACTGGATTAGTAACAAAGTCTTGTTAATCCAATATTATTCACGGAGATTACAAAGAGATATCTCACTTTGATAGCGAAAAAGATTTTAAACGAAGATCGGTTTTCAAGTATAAATAGGGTAGAATGGCCTTACTAGCTGACATTTATACTGAAATAATGGGTTTGGTAAACGTCTTGTGTTCATAAAGTAACATAAAATAATGCAAGTTTTCCGCAAAGGTGTAGGCAGATGTATATTTACTTATTTATTTATTTATGTATACTTTATTGTACATCAGAAAAATACATAACAAAATATTAATCCTTTTCTGGTTTCAATAATATGGGTTTCTGCGATCTCTTCCAGGCAACCTTGGAATGGACAGAGATTGCGTGGGCATACAATGGGGTTCTCCAGGGCCGTATTTAAGCGTGTGGAGGCCCTGGGGCAACCAAAAAGTGTAGGCCCCGAAAATTTTGTGGAACAGACGAAAAAATGTTTTTCACAGTTTTCAATCATTTTTAAACAGGGTGGATTTTCTAAATGGGGCATTAAGGGTAGCTACCTTAACCTACACATATACAGTAGTAATGGCTTTTATTTTGACTGTTTAACAACATTCATTGCGCTATTGACGTTGTTGAGCAGTTACATTTTTCAAACAAATGAAGCAAGGGAATATCCTTCAAAATCATTCAGATTGCGATTGAAGGTATGTTACGTGATTAGGGTGCTGTTTCCTATAAGTATAAAAATACTGTCGGACCAACTGAAGTATGAGTACTACAAAAGTCAGAATTCGCAAAAACCCTTTTCCCATACATTTCGTAGGAATTAGACTCAAACTTACTTTTTCATGATAGATAAACTGGGCACTAGATAAACACTATACAGTAAACGTCTCAGATTTAGGGGATTCCCTGATAAAGCGCGCTACGACACGTAGACACCCTTCAACGTCAACGCAAAAGTGTAAAACGATCCCGATCCTTCAAGTACTTACTATGGGAGCGCACACACCGGATGCGAATTATTCGTACGTAGGTATACGTGCGTACTGTACCGACGACATCCAAAGTAGATCCCAACTTGTTGGAATATTTCGTTGCCGTCAGCGTCGCCGTCGTGCGTTTGAAATATAAAATGGACATCGAAAAATATCTTTAATTCGGTTTTTGAGATCAGAGTAATTCAACGATCATGAAAATAAAATAAAAAAGGGTACTTTGTGCATGTGAACTTTTTTCTCGTTGATGAAAATCAAATTGTGGAGGCCCCTTTCCTGTGGAGGCCCGGGGCTAGTACCCCTGTTGCAATGCCTTAAATCCGGCCCTGGGGTTGTCATTAGTTCAAATAACAAGTATATCTACTCCTCCTCTACCTACGCCTTTAGCGTATGTGCGTGTGCGTGTATCCACAGAACAACATAGCCACAGTAAGGTAACCTTTGTTATGATTCACATGCGAGCCCGGGCACAAATTCAGATTCCGTTCTGCCTCTGAGAATTTCCTGATGAAGGTCCTCACGCTCAACAGTTGAGCTTGCGAACACTTACCCAAAGAGGCAATCTTCGAACTTGCATAGTTTATAAGTTCTAACACATGTCCATTCCGGTTTCGCTCCGTGTGTCCGTTCCGTTGCTGTTGAAAATACGGGGAGAAAAGAGGTGCTTCTAAAATTGTACCACATACATAACCTTGTATATACCTGCGGTTGTTAAAGTCATTGTACCAAACTTATTGCGGAGATACCCCGGGCAAGCCGAAAGTAAATATTAGACGCACAAAGATACAGGATGTATTTTGTAGATGTTATTTTACCCAGGAGTGTTAACAAGTATCTGTGAATATTATTTTGAAGTGAAACAGTATGATTTGTTGGTTTGTAGCTTGCAGCTGCTTCCTCTCTGCAGCATTTGATGGTATTATGTATTTTGATTTTGTTATATTATAAACTACACGCAAACGCGTGCGTAGTGTTGTACGCCCCCCAGCTAGATGGACCAACGACTTTAAAAGGATGGCTGGGGCAGACTGCATGTGCCTATTGAAGACTTCGATAGGCTGAGTTGATTGATTGATTGATAACCTACACCATTTCATTCCTAACCAGTTCTTTCTAAAGATTTTCAATAAAATATTTTAATTTCTATTTGGATTATATTAAAATTTATTTCTTCAATGAACAAAAAAGTTTGTCTAAATGAGAGACAAAGATAAAACACAAAATAATTTTTTATTATTTCAAAATTGTGGATAACTTAGACATCTGAAAGTTAGTAGAGACATTTCTGTGGAATCCTATCCTACTAATATTATATATGTGAAAGTTTGTGAGGATGCATGGATGGATGGATGGATGGATGGATGGATGTTTGTTACTCTTTCACGCAATAACTACTGAACGGATTTGGATGGAATTTGGAACACAGATAGTTTATAACCTGGATTAACATGTAGGATACTTTTTATCTTGGTAGTACGTTTCCGTGGGATAATTTCCGACATCGATGTGGGCGAAGCCGCGGGCAAAAGATAGTAATCTATATCATTATTAGTAGTTGCTGAGTCAATTCGATTAGTAGGCAATATCAAACTAATAGCTTCAAGCGGTATTAAGATTGATTAGCAGTAACTAAGGAACGGTTCACTTGCCCTAAAATTAACTTCATTACAATACAACTTTCTCAACCTAATTATTAATTAGTTTTCGTTCCATTTTCGCAAAATAAATGATAACAATATTAACAATATACCAAATATTTTATATCCAAAGTTACCTATATTATATATATATTCAATAACATTTCACAAAGAGGCTTTCATTTAGTTTACATGTAAAATCCAAACTAAGTGGAGGTGATATAAGGGGAGCGGACAGGCTACTGTTCCTGCGTGCATAGTACAACGATGCTCTGAGGGCAGTGTTGAAAAAGTCCCAGTACTGCAGTGTTTTCGCAATGATTTCTTCGCCGTCATTAGGAAAAGAACTGCATCGATGATGAATAGGGTCTGTGGTAGCACAACACTGTTCTCAGAACGTTAGCTTGCAAAATTTATGGTCAATTTACTGTGTACTAGGCAGGTGTATACCTGCACAGGAATAGGAAATAGACTCTATGTAATTAATATAGTGAAACTTGTTTTGTTTACAAAAAAAAAACTAATACATTTTTATTTTTTGTGAGTACTACTAACAACCCTACTAACGCTTTCTTTGTAATAATTATATGGACTGTATGTCTGAAAAAAAGATAAATTAATTAAAATAATATATTTTATGAAATAGGAACAACAAGCAGCTACATTATGCAATATTACAAACAGATAAACATAATAAAATGATTGAAGGCACACACCCTGATATACGCAATGCAAGTAAGGGATGCTACACAAACAAATTCTCGGCTTGGCCTGATTCGGTGCAGTGGGACGGCAAAATTGTATTAATATAGAAATATGTTCGGCAAACAGCCGCTCGGCTCAGCTCGAATTGTACCCAGCCGATCCAAACATGACTAAGCGAGGGTAGATGCCGATCGAAGTTTGCCGATCGGCGCGAGTAGAATGAAAGTCGAATATTTATAAGTAGTAATTACTTCGGGTCGGCTCTGTTGTTTAGCAAATACTGCCGAACCGAAATGTATGTAGCCCTGACTTTGCATTGCGTTTATCAAGAAGTTGAGCAGTCTACATTTTCGAATAAACGAAGCAATGTGTTTTGTGCTATTGTCACAATGAAAGCGCTTTTGATTACGCAATTAGGGTGCTGAGGTCATTAACCTGTAATTTTGACTCCACGGCAGCTAACCAGCAAAATAATATAATTACCACATTTATAAAAAAAATGTGGCGACTGTTGTTTATGGCAAACAATTAAAATACAAAATGGTGTTGAGGCAGATTTTCGTACTGTTCCAAAACTGATGACGATTCTTTATCTTTACGTTTCATCTTTTGATGAAATACTTCAGATTTATATATCTAAACTAATAAGAGAAAAGATTTGATTTTTGTATGTTTGTGGGCTGGTCCATAAATCCAAGGTCGCTCAGCGTGCTATGAAGCGAGCTATGCTCGGAGTTTCTTCA
The DNA here is from genome assembly GCA_917490735.1 of Dryobotodes eremita. Taxonomy (NCBI): domain Eukaryota; kingdom Metazoa; phylum Arthropoda; class Insecta; order Lepidoptera; family Noctuidae; genus Dryobotodes; species Dryobotodes eremita. The sequence continues at coordinate 1,837,072 of OU823252.1, read as the reverse complement.
AAGGATAAAATCAGAAATGAAATTATCCGGAAAAGAACCGGAGTTACCTAAGTAGCTTTCAGAGTAAGCAAACTGAAGTGGCAGTGGGCTGGCCATGTTTGTAGAAGGACCGATGGCCGGTGGAACAGATGAATCCTGGACTGGAGAACACGTATCGGCAAGAGTAGCGTGGGTCACCCTCCAGCTAGATGAAGACAGACCGAACGCAGAAGACGGAGGACAGGGTGTTGTGGCGCAGCCTGGGAGAGGCCTATGTCCAGCAGTGGACTGCAATAGACTGAGTTGATTGATGTTTGTTGGTTACGCTTTCACGCTAAATTTAGCACATGAGTAGACCATAACCTGGATTAGGACATAGAATACTTTTTGTCCTGATAATTCCACGAGATCGAGACCTATGCGGGTGAAACTACGAGGTGCAGCTAGTTCTTATAATATTGCTAAATTAAGTAGTGTCTAAGGTTAACTTTAAAATTACATAAATGCAAAAAACACAGGTTTTAAACCAACGACATCGTAGGTACTACCATACAGCATGTATCGATAAATGATAAATGATTTTATTTCTGTAAGGAGGTTTGTACAAACACTTTTACACGTCAATCATATTTTAAAACTAGATGAGGTCGGCGTTTCCTATCTGACTACTCTGAGAAGATAGGCCGAAACAAACTCAGAGGTCACAGTCTCTTTTAAAGTCCAGACATAATCTTGGTCAGATCATGTGAAGACCATGTAGATTTGTGTCTGAAATGGTCTTTTGAGGAAAAACCACACAGAATGAGTAGACCTGTCCAGTCAGTGCACGCATTTGTCAGTAATCGTGCACCTCAACTCAGAATATAAGGTTATAGTTGTAGCGGCATCTACAAAAACGCCACATGCGAGCTACACGCCACACTGACGTCACGCAAAATCCTGCATCGCGCAAGCAGAGTTTATGGCGCAACTAGCATATATACAACGTCCCGACATCAATCGTCGGGCAGCTGCCCACCAGACACAACACCCGTCTGCTCGGAGGATCCTCCCTTGGAACCTTGGAACCAATATTATTATCGCGAAAAAATTATAATCAGCCGTCCAATACATTTGGGCCGAGTAGGTTTTGAGTTTTTGTATGAGACAGTTGATATTTTTTGCGCGATTCCGATGTTTTGTAATGGTGTGTGTCCTTAAATATGACCACACCTTTCTGATACATGCTGTAGAAGCTTAAGACATTCAAAATAACTCAAAAAAACACACATAGCGGTTGGCAGCCGAACGCACTACAACTACAAACCCAAGACTTCAGGTCAAGGGTACAAAACCAATTTACTGAATGTCTATAGGTACGTTTACCAACACTCTACTTAAACCACTTAAATTTCTTCCGGGTAGGTACATGAAATAGCTTGGAAAATGTTTGGCGGCGTCACAATTCGGCTTTTAGTTTAAGCACCGCCATATGAATACCCATTAAATGTAGTGGGTATCTTTTTGTCCGAGACCCACATTGTTTACAATATAATGCAAACATTTTGGCGTACCAGTGTAAAGCTTTGTGCACACTGCGGCAGAAGTTGAGATACATGTCAGTTGCTTGCCCGACATGTTTCGGGCACATGTTTGTCGCAAAAGATTTTTGTATTTGTTGATGATTTTGGATTGATTCGTCATCCCAAAAGTGCACTATGCGACCACAAAACATTTCAAAGCATATTACGAAACTTATACGGATTCGTAGTCACATTCGTTAGTAAAACTTAAGGGTGGCTGGTTTCTTTGTAATATGCATGGTCTAAAAAAACAAGGTCTGGCATTCCAGGAGTGACACATGCTTACGTCACTATCCAGTTGCCACTTTATTGCAACAAAACACGAATTGTGGAAACATTTTCAGTCATCATTCTGTTAAAAAATATATTTATAGCATTTAAATTGTCGTTTCGTTTTTCTAATAAAGTGAAACTATTCAATTTAAACATTACCAACGTAATTGTTAGTTAAAACCTCATTATTTTATCGGATTCGCACATGTAATAATGGTGGTCGGGGAGTTATTATTACACACTACTGGTAACACAGCGGTGATGACGTAGGCTTGTGTCACCCTGTGTGTGGGAATGCTATACCTGGCGAAGTATATCATTATACCATGGTAACATACATTCCCTGTTCCATGATTAAATAGTCTTTTTTTTTCTTTAAATCTATTCTCTATTCTCATTCTTTTATTGTACACATAAATTACAAAAATCAATGATATTACATTGTAAGGAAAGCTTAAGTACAAAGGCGAGCTTAACCCAGAATTGGGGTTTTCATACATCAAACCTCAGTGCGATAGATATTTGACATTACAAAGCTTTGACATCCGTAGTATCAAGAAAGTGGCATTGAATATGTGACGAAACAAGTTGCAAAACATGTGACAAACTAAGTGTGAACAAGGTTGTAGGTGTAAATCGCGCGGTACATTTCAGTCGCCTGGTTACAGTGTCATCTAATTTAACTGTGTCATATTATTCATGCTGTAAGAGATCACTACCACGATTACTGTAGGGCTTATTGCGGGTCTAACTGTTTCTATTATTTAGGTTCACGCCACGAGTGACGTTGAGTTGTTATTTCTCATCGTTGGACGTAAATGTGTTGGATGGGGCTATTCTTTGGCACAGCGAAATCTATGATATTACGGTAATTACGGCAATTTTTGAAAAATTATGTATAGTTTCCGCATAATCAAAAAACGTTTTTATAAAAACCAACCGATTTCCAAAATAAAGTGAAAAATAACTTGTATTTCGGAACTCGGTGTCCTTGGTTTTATATTTACGTTTTATGCCACCGACTTCCGAAATTAAAGTTATTTTTCACTTTTTTGTAAAAAAGTTTTTATTTTTCACTTATTAGTTGTGGTACCTACCCCAAACAAATTCGTATACCACTACTTGATATGTAAATAACAGTGTCAGGAAATGATTAAAACATCATCAATATAAACTAAGTAAAAAAATACGCAGTATTAAGGATGACTCAAAAACTACTGGTCAGAAAATGATCAAATTTTTTACATGAAAAGCACCAGATTTAAAATAAAAAAAGAATCATCTAAATCGGTTCACCTAGAAAAAAGTTCTTCGAATTGAGAACCTCCTCCTTTTTTTGAAGTCGGTTACAAAGATGTATACCAACTATGTATTGCCATAAGATGCCATTTTCCTACTAACTCATTTTTGCCTCAACATGAAAGTCTAAAGGCTTTAAACTTAATTACTTTCCGCAAGAGACCTAAAACTGAACACTCTTTTAATAATAATTTCCCCAAATAAATGAACAACATTCCTACATTAAACCGTCGGACCCCTGAACTCCCAACTTTAAAACACATTTAACTGCAAACACACCTTAATTTATTTGTGTTTACTCGAAGGTATTTCGGTACAAATAATGCAAAAGTTTAAAAAGAGGACAAATTTAATTGGGCGAGTTACAAATAATGAGTCGGTCCGCAGCGTAGGTGGAATCCGCGTCGCCGGCCATGCGGGCAGCTAGACCTCCCGTTAATTACCACCGCGGTATAACAAAGGCCCTGTGAGCAACCCAGCGGCTTTTGTCGTCAGTTTTATCTTAATTGCTTCAAGAAACTCGATATCGTTTGGCGACAAGATGCTTTTTATTCCTTCACTCCGCTCCCCGACGGCAAACAATGACAGAACTTTGAATTAGTTTTCGGTTTGATAACGCCGCCAATGGCTTTTTTCTTTCTCTGTTTTAACGACAGTGCTGTTATTACGACCGATATTTCGGCCCGATCGTTGAGGTTTTATAGCTCTTTCGATTTATTTTCTGCTGTCCGTTTATGTTCGCGGAATGAGGCCAACTTTATGATATCACTATTGTGTAACTCTTTTTATCTAAGATTGTAAGCCATCGCTCATCGTCGTAAAACTATGTGTTCACTTTCGGATTTTGCTCTGAATAAAATATAAGACAAGTGGGATATTCTGAATTATGATTGGCTGTTTTATGGAGATATTTCAAATATGAAACTTGTTTTGATTCAATGGACCAAATTCTACTGGGATGGAACTTTAATCTCATTTTTCTTAGCCTTTTTAGAGGGCGCATTATGTAATTTTTATTTATTTATGAGTCTTTCATACCTACCCTTATTAATTTGCTCTCACATAATTCTTATAATCATGTTGTCATTTGAATTAAGCCGTGAATATCACAACCCTTCATACAGACTGGTTAGAAATCCCCTGACATCTATCTCTAAGCTTATCCACGTGTTAAGATACAAATTCTCGGATTAACCTTCAGTTGCCATGTAAATTAATAAGTTACCTCCGTCACGGGGTAGTAACCGGGTTCATATTTAACTTTTTAACCCCTCACCCCCTAATGTTGAACTCTGGAAACAAAATTTACGTGGACTGCCCTGGCCCAGTTCCAAATCGCTAACGGAGGTCGTAGGTCACCTTACTTAATGTGCGGACATACTTTTGGCACGATCCTAACACGGCGTCACATGCAAATTTTATTCAATATGAAACACTTCGCATACTGTATGAGTTTGTCTTGTCGACTATGCAAAAAATTCCGCGTGTGGCACAGGGTTGTCGAATTATGCGCATACAGTTATTAAGTTGGTTTCTGTCGTGGTCTCTTTAACCTTTGGGAGCTGGATAAGGAAGACCAGTTTTATTACCATGTTACTTAGATTTTAGAATGTTGTATATGCTTTGGTGATTTATTTAATTTCGCCGACTGGTCAACACTTCACGTGACCAGAGGGCTACATCGTTCTTTGGCCAAAGAATAGCATTGCCATTCAACGTGACAACGCTGCCAATCTTCTGGGCACTTCTCCGGATGACAGCGATGTGGAGGAGTACTTCGACGTCTAAAGTGTCCGTTTGTTTTTATATTGTTTTTATTAGTTAATCATTTAATTTAGTATATAGTTTAAATAGTTAATAACATTTATTTGGACTCAATAAAATATATTCTAATACAGTTATACATACATACATACACATAAACTCATGCCTTCTTCACATGGGGGTAGGCAGAAAATACAAAACGCCACCTGCTACGATCCTTACATACTCGTTTTGCCTCGTTTACGTTCATACATCTGGTCATACACGCACGCCAGTTGCGAGTATGAATACTTATTACTAAGAACTAGGATATAAATAATGTAAATGAGTAGTCGGCTAAAACTATATGAACTCCTGAATTCCAAACTAGGTAAAAACCTGTATCTTGGAAATCAGTCTGTGCTCTTCGGTATAAAACTTACAAATCACATACATGACAATTCCGGAATGAAATGACTTAATGACTATGAAAGTACTTAAGTGTAAAACTTGACGGGTGAGTGATGTAAGTGAATGTGTGTGGTGTGTGTAGTGTCGATGTAGGGTGTAAATGTGTGTGGTGTGTGAAGTGTAGGTATAGGGTGTGAATATGTGTGGTGTGTGTAGTGTAGGTATAGAGTGTGAGTGTCTACGCGAACATATAGGTGTGCTTTCAGTATGTTAATTCTATTTTAAATATCCAAGTGTTTTTTCCGCATACCTCTTGATATAATCAAGACTTAGGAGCAATTTGGTGACCCCTATTTCACATTGTTGTTTAGTTAAAGGATATATTTTTTGGATAATGATCGATTTTGTTGTACAAATCTATGAAGTTGAAAAATCTCTGTGCAAAAGGAGTGTGGCAAGCTTTACATACGGAGACAGTATTTTTTCTACGTTTCTGTTGAAAAGCTGTAGGGCCATAGGTCAGTAAACCATGCATTTTGAGAATAGTGTGAAGTATGAATAGCAGTCTTTCTGTTAATACTTCGCAGTTTTTGTAAAGGTCGGTAAAAGGGTGAAAGAACGGGAGGAATGCACTTACTTTAAGTAGCGCTTTTTGAGCACCCTCAAGTTTCAAAATTATTGTTTTAAACGCACCGCCCCGCATATGCCGCAGCAGTGACGCCGCAGTGACCGTCATAAGTCGGATTTTTAATACCAAGTGACTAGATATCGCTTGAGATTTAAAAAAAATGGACACATATTAATTCCCGAACCCTCGAAGAAACCAGGTCTATGTGGGGAGCAAGATTAAGTCTGCTATCTAGGACTCCAAGGTACTTAATAGTGCTCGCTTGATCAAGCGAAGAACAGTTAAAGGGTGCTAGACGACTAACAAAGATGAGAGTGGGCCAAAATGGATTCTGAATAACTAGCAATCAATTGTGGGACATTTCAGAGAAAAAACTTATTATTTTTGTTTCAACATTTCATGTCAAGAGATTACATCTCAGCCTCTGGTTAATGGCATCATAACCACAATAAGCATGTGAAAACGTGCTGCCCCACGAGCTATCTCTGAAACAAGGGCTGTGTCGTCTGCAAAGGCAACTATCTTCCCATTTTGGAGTTCAAGGTCACAATTCAAGTAAATGAAAAATAGAGTAAGTCCAAGGATACTACCACGAGGAACTCCGTAGGTATTGGTTAGGTCGTTAATTATCCAATCGCCAACTCTGACATATTTAAATCTGTTACTAACGTAGTCTGTGTAGAGTTTAAGCTGTAACCCCCAAACGCCTATAAGACCAAGTATAACCAACAACCTGGGGACAGAGACTGCGTCAAAGGCCTTTGCCGAATCGAAAAAAATTGCCAGAACTTTATTTTTACTATCAATATTATTGACCACAAAGTCAGTGACTTCATAAACTGCATCACTAGTAATTTTAATAAATCTAAACCTGTATTGAGAAGCAGAAAGTAGCTTGTTTTTTGCTAAGTACTTAATCAGTCTTTTATTCATAAGATTTTCCAAAACCTTTGAAAAAGTAGGTAATATTGAAATTGGTCTATAATTATTAACAAATCCCTGTAACCAGGCTTAAGTACAGGCTGCGCGTCGATGTCCCTGCCACCCTGTATAAGCGTAAGACATTATTGGAACAGAATTTTTGGTAGTTACTTTAAGAGAGCGTCAACGTGACTGGAACTAAGAGTGCGTCCAACACGAGAGGTCAGCCTTGTTACCAAACGCATGACTGCTTAATCTTTTTACCACGGCATGACCTATTTATGGTTCTTGTATAACGAGAAAAGAATTATAACAGTCTAATTATTTCGCTGCATGACCACCAGATACGTAATTACAAAACTGACATAACCATGTCATTGATTGACATCATCCGAATCTCTTTGAGTTTGTACATTTGGCTAATCACAACCGTCGGTATCCTAATAATTTGGCTCCAATGAGCAATCAGATATATGCATCGCATATATATAAACTTTTACCCTTTGAAGAGTGAGCATTATTGTCAGATAACTTTCATATTCGGGTGGTGCAATCGTCGGGTTATAACTATACGATGTGCGCGTATGTACATTTTCGACAATACGATTCGTGGTGTGGAAATTGCGTTAGTATCCACCATTATATTCGAGCCCATGGCTTGTGTGGGTAACCGTTTTCCAAATGGCTTTATCAGAATGATACTTAAATTGCTTTATGTATCATTATATTTCGTTGGAGTCAATAAGCTCATTTAGCAAGTGGAATGTAACGCGTACCACAATATTGCATGACGTAATTTCAGCGATTCACTTTGAGCAGCGTAAATATCGCCACCCTGAACGTCTTTTATAATAGTAAAAATTCATGGTGATTAAAAAGTGGCTCTGTGTAACTTAAAACCTGTAATCATATTAAAAATAAGTCCTGACCATACCTAAGTATCATAGCAATTCAACGCTAAAGCAATTAATTTTAATTGATAGTTACGATTTGGAATATAATAAGTAGTGTTAACGAATTTCTTGTCTACATTTTAGGAATATTTGTTTGATTTTCTTGTAAAGTTTAAGTGTTCTTTTTTAATAAAGAGTCTTCGGGCTATAGTTACATTATTTTGGACTTGATTCGATAAAACTACAGACAACAGCACTAATTTTAATAAAACGCATGTATTTAATCGAAACTCTGATAATTCCGATTTTGCGCTCCTAAAAATATTATTTAACTCTCTAATATAATGATTGCGCCTCTTTTTGTGAAATCACTAATAATTCCTATTTTTGGGTCCTAAAAATACTAAATAGCCGTGTGACTGTAACCAATGTGGCGCTCGCCGGCCGCTGCCACATCAGAGTTTTACCCTAACCCATTTGGTCGGGGTGCCCTAGCTAAGCTACTGCTGCTAATTCGGCTCGCGCGTGGTTGTTTACACTTCCAATCTAACCTAACCCGTCGGTCGGGGTACCTTAGCTTAGATACTGCTACCAACTGTGACAAAAGGCCACAAAACTAAAAAGAGGCTTAATTATTTAGGAAAAAACCGGCCAAGCGCAAGTCGGACTCGTGCACGAAGGGTTCTGTACTATTATCTATAAAAACGGCAAAAAAGTCATGGCTGTATATGAGAGCCCCCTTAAATATTTATTTTATTCTGTTTTTTTGTATTTGTTGTTATAGCGGCAACATAAACACATCATCTGTGAAAATTTCAACTGTCTATCACGGTTCATGAGATACAGCCTGGTGACAGACGAACACACAGACGGACGGACAGCGGAGTCTTAATAATAGGATCCCGTTTTACTCTTTGGGTACGGAAAGTGTGCATCACTAGTAGGTCAATAAGTGTTTAGAGGATCAGTTAAACATTTCCCTTATAATAATATTTGCATAATAGATTTTTTGTCTATTTATTTAGATACTTTGTTAACACAGCACTCCACATTCATTCGTTTGTGAAATTACTGTGAAACATAACTAAATAAAACTTGACACGGCGATAAAAAAGCGGATGTTTTTACAGCGGCCCTGAAATATGACTTAAATAAAATAAAAGAATATAATTGTAACAATACTCGTTTACAGCTGTTCAGCTTAATGGGGACGAAAGATATGGAATACTACGTCTGGCCGTGGCTTTGTCTGAGTGAAAAGTTTTAAGTTTTTTGCTAAGAAAAGTACTTTAATTTCCGGTTAAAATATTATAATATAATCCCAGCCTATAACTCTCCCACTAAAGGACAAAGACCTCTTCTCATACCGAGAAGGCACGAGCATTGATCACCACGCTTGCTCAAGACGGGTTGGCGATTTCAGACTTATATTAATTAAAGTGCAAAAAAGAAAAAAAAAAAAAAAGATTTCCTCACGATGTTACAACTAAGATAGATACCAAGTTTTTGTATGTTTTATCAAATTGTTGATACCATTTTATTATTTCTATTCTATAAAAACGAGAAACATATTTTTTTTTTAAATTTGGCAGCCATTATTCCCGTACAACTTAAATAACTGATAACAAATAAATGAAAAACCTGACTCAACATTAAAAACTAAAAACCATACACAAATTATAATTCCCTAACCCACTAAACATCACACGGTCTAATAATGTAAACAAACAAACTTATCTATTTGTGGTAATAGAGTGCTATGACCGAGCAAAAACCGATTCCGCTCCCAAATTGCGGTACATAATACTTCATCAAAATTAAAGTTCATTCGTTCCGTTCATTCAATAGAGTTTGCAAAATGTTTTAAGGGTGTATATTCATTACAGCGGAGACGCTTGGGGAGAAAAGTTTTGCGTCAGTTCACTTGTTCGGCGAATTATTCATGATCCCTCCAGAAATTTTCGATTGATTATACTGTTTAGAGCAAATTAACTTGACAATAAGATGGCGGAGTTTACAGTTGAGGGACGCTATTATGTGAGTGGATTTGTGATGTTGATAATTGTTATTGTAATGATTTAAGTGTAAGAAGCTCGAAATGGAACACAGAGTGGCTAACGGAGGGCACGCCACAATTGCGGCGGTAAGACCCCTCTTTGAGGAGTGGCTTGAGAGGCGCCACGGCGTCCTCACCTTCCGCCTGACGCAGGTCCTCACCGGACATGGCTGTTTCGGGAGGTTCCTGTTTCGTATAAGGCGGGAGGAAACGCCCGGGTGTTATCATTGCGTGGATCGACCGGAGGACACGGTGGAGCATACGGTGGAGGTCTGCCCGGCTTGGGCGGAGCACCGCCGTGTCCTCGTGGCGGTGATCGGCGGCGGCGACCTCTCGCGTCCGGCCCTGGTTCAGGCCATGGTACGGAGCGAGAGGGAATGGGAACCCGTCACCTCCTTCTGCGAAGCAGTAATGCTCGCGAAGGAGGAGGCGGAGCGCGAAAGGGAGAGGCAATCTCTGCGCCCTCGCGCCCCTAGCCGCCGCAGGAGGAGGAGACACCCTGGGCGTCGGGAGTCGATTGCCGACTCCCGGCCACCGTAGGCGCGGGCTTGCGGACGACGAGCAATGGGCAGCTCGCCGTCCGGTAAGGACCAGGCCCGGGTCGACGGCGCGTCATGTTCCACGCGCGCCTCAAAGAAATGTCAGCAAAATTGACGGGGTCCGACAGGACCGATGCCTGCCGGGGCTGCGGATTGTTCGAAAGAGTTACCGTGGCCCTGGCGCACAGGCAACTGAAGGAACACGGGTGGGTTTTAGTCAGTTAGAGTCTGACACGCCCTTCCGCTCCGCCCAGAGCGGGAGAGGTCATTTGATGATTTCCCATCCAAAAAAAAAAAAAAAAAAGAGTGGCTAACGGAGTAGCCAGTCTGAATTCAAACAAAGAAGAGAGAGGTTGCAGAGGAAATAAGACATAACACACAGACAATGGGGTGACATAAATCAAAGATATAAAAAAGCCTATATGATAAATCATTTTATCTCTGTAAGTAGGTTTGTACAAACACTTTTACACGTCAATCATATTTTCTAAAACTAGATGAGGTCAGTGTTTCCTATCTGACTACTCTGAGAAGAAAGGCCGAAACAAACTCACAGGTTTTCAAAGTCTTTTAAAGTCCAAACATAATCTTGGTCAGGTCATGTGAAGACCATGTAGATTTGTGTCTGAATTGGTCTTTTGAGGAAAAACCACACAGAATGAGTGGACCTGTCCAGTCAGTGCACGCATTTGTCAGTAATTGTGCAGCTCAACTCAAAACTTACATATCAAACAGTCAAAAGTAATATAAAAAATAGACCATGAAAATCCACCTTTGGTCTATTTATTTTGTTAATTCTCACGAGACTCCCTCAATTTTACGATCAAAAAACATCTGTGCCCGAAGTCTGACTGTAAATAAATAAATACACATCGTGTTTTGAAATAAATGAACATGAATCATTATAAAACCGTTTGTTTATTTGGTGATTGATTTTGTTTCCAATGCCTAATAAAATGCAAATATTACTATTTATTTAAGTTAAACATATTTATTGAAACGTTTTTTGGTTTGAATGAAGAATTAATCATGTATGTTTGAACATACGATTTTATTTTGAAGCCCGATTTCAAATTTTAATTTAGCATTTCCAAATAATTACAGAAGCCCAGTTAGGCGTTTCCCAGAGATTTGTATGATTATCAAAAATAAATTGTTGGCAAACTGAAGAGACCTGTACAAATAAATCCCATAGATACAATGATGAATTACCAATTAAATCATCATCATTCTCCTATCCTTGTCCCGATTGATTTGGGAGTGATGCAGCGTGTCTGTTTCTTCCATACTTCCATCTCGGTAGTCCCCCCCTTTCTAGCCATATCATCTTTCACACAGTCCATCCATCCTTTCTTTGATCAGTTGCCAATTAAAAATATACTAAAAATTACGTATAGAGGTATGAGGAACAGGGTGTAAAGTTCACTCATACTCTATAGAAAAGGGAGGATCCTCCGACCAGACGGGTGTCGTGTCTGGTGGGCAACTGCCCGACGATTGATGTCGGGATGTTGTATATATGCTAGTTGCGCGGTAAACTCTGCTTGCGCGATGCAGGATTTTTGCGTGACGTCAGTCTGACGCGTAGCTCGCATGTGGCGTTGTAGATGACGCTACATACGTTTGAGAAAAAGTTTTACAACAATTTATATTAACACAATATTTTACATTAATTCGAACAAAAAATAAAAACTTTTAAAGCAGTCAATTATGAACGAAGTATACAAGATAGTATTTTGGTTGTAACGGTTCAATAAATTCGTAGTTATTCGTAGTTTTATTGTAAAAACAAGTGTGAATTTTACGCGATTGTGGGGAAACTGTAACATCGGAAGAGCGCGATTAAAATAGGGATGTCACTCTCTAAAGTAAAAAGGTAGAAATACAACTTTCAGTGCAATAACAATTTATGTAGGTATTAATTATGAAGAAATTATTATAAGATCTGCGACTGCCTCGTTGGTCGACTGCGTCCTTTTTTTTTTCTTTTTTGGGTCATCATCAATCATCAAATGACCTCTCCCGCTCAGGGCGGAGCGGAAGGGCGTGTCAGACTCTTACTGACTAAAATCCACCCGTGTTCCTTCAGTTGCCTGTGCGCCAGGGCCACGGTAACTCTTTCGAACAATCCGCGACCCTGGCAGGCATCGGCCCTATCGGACCCCTTCAATGGTGCTGACATCTCTTGGAGGCGCGTGGAACACGACGCGCCGTCGACCGCCGTCTTACCGGACGGCGAGCTGCCCATTGCTCGCTGTCCGCAAGCCCGCGCCTACGGTGGCCAGGAGTCGGCAATCGACTCCCGACGCCCAGGGTGTCTCCTCCTGCGACGGCTAGGGGCGCGAGGGCGCAGAGATTGCCTCTCCCTTTCGCGCTCCGCCTCCTCCTTCGCGAGCATTACTGCTTCGCAGAAGGAGGTGACGGATACCCATTCCCTCTCGCTCCGTACCATGGCCTGAACCAGGGCCGAACGCGAGAGGTCGCCGCCGCCGATCGCCGCCACGAGGACACGGCGGTGCTCCGCCCAAGCCGTCCTGGGTTCGATTCCCGGGTCGTGTTATTGGGTTTTTCCATCTGGAATTTCTCAATAGCAGCCCGGAGTCTGGGTTTGTGCCCGGTTGATAGCAATAGGTTAGCCCCCTATTACATGGGACTTAAACATAACTGGCGAAATGCGGGTGTACTATAGGCATACCTCTGCTTAAGCCTTCGGGGATACAGGCGTCGTTTTATATTATGATGTAATATGAGATAAAAAACAATAATTATAATGACAAAAAATTAAGTAGGTAGACGATAATAGGTACTATCTCATGTTATGCTGCAATGGTGCTGTTAATTCTACAATACTCTATATTGTCTCAATCAGAATACAAAATAAACTTAAGGCCACAAAATCTAAGTCGTAAGTAAAATAACTTCGAAGGATCTTAATGAAAATTAATGCAGTAGGAGTTGAATGTTATTTATTTGAATAAACGCCGCTTCAGACTTCAGACCACAATGTTCACCAAAAGAAACAAGCAATATTTAATTTTAAAATTAGTTTTACAAATATATCCCACATCACACGTCCGCGCATTAGAACCGTCAGAACTCAACAGCCCTACACAAAAGGCAGTTAATTTAAACATTGGCTGTAGGAACCAGCTGTTCGCCAATTAACGGGTCAACTCATTAAATTACTCCGCACTGGCTCTGCGGGCCTGGTACTCGCGTCGTTATGTTGCCATGTTGATTTTAAGTATTATAAACAGTATAATATATAAGTACGCAGTTTATTTGCCTACTGTTGATAGGAATAGGTGACCCTTATGTCTTGTAGGAGTCAAAAGAGTTGACTCAGCGATTGCAAAAAGGGGCCTTTATTTAGTTTCACCCCTGTAGACTTCAGCAGTAATTTTATATATGTATGTATTTATGGTATGGGCGTGTGATGCGGAGGAATGAGGAACATGTCGTGAGGACAGTTTTGTGGATGAATGTAGATGGCTATAAGAGTAGGGGAAGACGAAAGAAACGATGGATGGACTGTGGGAAAGATGATATGACAAGAAAGGGGGTGACTACCTAGATGACGACTGATAGAGAAGTAAGGAAAAAAAAAAGTTGCACCGACCACAAACAAATAATTGAGATAAAGGTAGGAGAATGATGATGATGAGATTTCAGCAGTAATTTCATATAAAATCATGTCTGTATTTTGTCCACATGGGTCGAAATTCCGATGGAAAATGTTTCCATTCTGAAACTCCGACAACTTCGTTGCTGTCAAAAAATGTCAGACAAATCGGAATTTTTCAAACTCGCGTAGCGTGAGTTCATTAAACTTTTTTCCTCGACTCCCCAATTTACTTTCTATCGAATCCAATCTAAATTCGTTCAATTTTTTAACATAATCACCGATCGGATAACGCTGATATTCGCGAGACAAGAACGGTAGGGAGGGGAAAAAACGGGAATTGTAATAAACGATTTATCGAAGAAATCAGAGGGAGTCCCGGGAGACACGGGAATTAAGAACTCCGCTAATGAGATGTTGATTGCATCCAGTCCCGTTTGTCGTCTGCCTGTTTTGCATTAAATCTCCTTTTTAATATTTTCTCTCGTCCGTTAAAATGCGGAATGCATCTTGTGATGTTTTGTTGCTCCGCTTTGTATTTTTTATTCGTTTTTGTGTTCTTTGATGGAGAAATTAAACTGAAATAAGTCCGTGCTTTGAATTCTTGCAATTTCTCACGCTAGTATGCACTCTAGAGAAATATCTAGAACATCAGATCTTGTAAAGTGCTTTCTACTCAGAAGCTGTGGTTATGTAGGTATTCATTTGTTTTGTTTAGTCAGCTGTTAAGAAGGAGTACTTAGCGAAATAAAACAAGTGCGGGTCATACCTAGTCTTTACTAAGGGTTTCGTGCCACACTTTTTACTTTCTAGGGTATTTATTTAAAAGGGATAACTTTGGCAGTAACAGCATTTTGGCCTTGATAGCGGACAGACTGGAAGTTTCAACCTGGTGTTTATAAAGCAGGTTCATAAATCCTTAGTCGACTACGTTGTCCACACAAGATTAATCGGAAAATTCTAAAGTATCAATTCAAAAGACTGTTAAAGTATGAACTACACAATGCTATGGAGTATTTCCAAACACAACCGTCCACTGAATTTCCAAGGCAATATTCAAAAGAACAATTTTCCGTTCACACTAACAAACGCCGTATCAAGATTGGTTGTATACACGAGGACGTTGCCTGTTTCCCCCCCAGTTCCGTGTTTCGCATGACGAGGCGCGATAAACTCAGCAATGTACGTGAAAATGTTTCGATAATGTGAAAATTTGCAGTGTGACATTATTACCATAACGTTGCAAGGTGAATTAATCGTTGGCTGTAGCTTTTCGCGCGAATGGAGGTTACTGTTTGTTTGCATTAATTTGGGTTCGAGTTCAATATATGTCTTGAATAAACTTTACCCAGAATATAGCTAAAGATGAGTTTCATGACTTATTCCAGGCACATTTTTCTTAAATATTTACACTTGCACATCATAACCAGTTCAACACGTAAGACATTTTCATAAAAAAGTAAAGTTCAACGTTTAAAAGATAGCAAAAGTCGGTAGCCTACATACTCCTAAGAATGCCCAGCGGTTGACAACTGTGCAACCCGTACCGGAGACGGACAGTAAAAAATCTAATCATTTCAAAACACCAAAAAATATTTAACAGCCTCCACATAAAACAAAAAATGAAACAACCCAACCGGCCGTTAAATTGAATGAAAGAAAAATCGCTTACGTCGAAATTCATAACACTCCTACACAGTTATGTTTCTCGTCACACTCCAAGAATACGGGCTAATCTAAAACCGTTAAGGGTTAAACCCGGACAGTCGGACAGCCGGACAGAATGCCGGACACGTACGCCGAGCATCTTCCTTGCGAAAACACGCTCGCCGGACGTACGAAACGACCCTTTTGAGCAAAGCAAACTGATGTTGCGTCTTCGGACGTGTGTTTTATGTTAGTTTTTATTGCCAGCTCCGAATTAGAGACAGCAATTGGATAGATAATTCAGTAATTTAAATTTAAACATTTAGGATATTATAATAACTGTTTTGCGGCGTCAACTATGTAATAATATTGATTATAAAAACGATTGATATTATTGACGTAGAGAATTCATACGAGGAGAGACTACCAATAGAATGCCGTAATGAACGAGGGTCCACTTATAGAACACCGCAATGAACGACGAGTAAAATTTATTGATACAATCACCAAGCTTTGCAAACCGATTGGTGATCACTTTTAAGTGGTAATTGTAAATACCTACTCATTACTATTTTTTTATTACTCTTTAACACGACTCAGTTAACTTTACTCTCAATTGATTCCTTCTTATAAAAGATTTCATTTGAGAAATTAGTACATCTACACTAGGCACAAAAATTTCGCCATAAAGTACAATTTTATGCTCAAATATTTCGGTGATATTACTACAACGTGTAGCCTTGTCACGAAGTTCGGCACCTTGTATCTTTAGCAGCAGGTGTCTAAAGGCGGTGGTAATCACTTTCCATCAGGTAAGCCGTTAGAAAAATTTTCAATCCAGGAAAGAGACCTTTTTTTTTTGGTTATTCTGACTAACTGAGCTCACCAGGATCCGCTTGCGTGGAGGAATGGGTACTAAAATAAGGTCAGAAAAAAGCACTTAAATTGATTCTCGAAGTGTAATAAAGGACAGAGTGATTTTGCGTTTTAAAATAATGTAAGGACAAGAATTAAGTAAGTTATGAAAAGTAGATAACCTAACTAATACTAAGTCAACACAAAAGTAATATTCCTAGAGCCCGCTCCACAAAATGAGCACGACTAAAAGTAAGCCTCCGCAAACAAAATAAAAAAAATAGCAACGAAAAAATTTCATAGTAAACTCTTAACTTTCTCCGCGCCCATAATATCCCATTTCGTGAGTTTAATATTCAATAACCGGTTTTATACACAACTATTGGGGACGCGAATGTTCACGGTGGTCCCATTCCGATCACGTACGCCGCTTCCTTAACATCTGGATTGTTTTGCAACATACTGTAGCGTCTTGAACTTTGTTTTTAAACTGACATCTGTCAGGTCGCAGTTTTTGAAAGTTATTCGGTGGTATTTACGTGGCCAAGACTTGCACAACTTTGAACTACGGTACTTTAAAATGTTGGAGCTGATGGCGCTGCATTTTAAGCTCTATTTGCGATGTTTTGAAGTTGTGTACATTTTTGGTGGTTAGCAGTTGGGAAAAGTTACATAGGTAAAGATACATTTTTATGGTGTACATAATAAAGAGTATTCTATTCTATTCTACATTTTCATTTAAGTAATTACGCATCGTATGGTTTCCGTAGAATAGAGCTTTAGGAAAAGTATTTACAAATATTTATTGACCTGTTTCGTATGTAGAATGACAGAATTATTTGTCAGTCAGACGATCAGTGTTGCTGTCAGTCGTTAAAGTCAGCATCAACATTATATTAGGTAGGAAATTATATGTACAAGATAAAATAAAAGTGTAAGTTATAAATAAAAGTTCAGCTTCAATACCTGCGAGATGCTGCTTCATGCACTTTATGACCTAATCACAAAGGATTCCACCAATATCGCAGATATTCGGCATCCCGAAGACGACCATCAAATTTTAATATCGCCTTGCTCTTTTAATCCGTATAAAGTTGTAGTAAACCAGGCATCACATACGCGAACGGGACTAAAACTAGTTGGCACACTTTTTGCATCCTGATCTCTCGTTGAAAAGGCTGAAAATTGCCGTGAGTGAAGTACGTAACAAAGTGAGGATGAAAGTTAGGCCGGTTACAGGCCCCATCCAGTCACCGAAGCTATTCGAGCGTTGGCTCTGTAGAGTTTTTAATTTCGTTCCGCAGCCACTCGCGGGAAACCTCGTTACAAGTTTAAATTGGCATTTCTCGGAGTAATGGTTAGACGCCAGTAGATAACTTCCCGCGGTGTCTCCCTCACTTGGTCGGGTAATTCTTATTTAAAATGTATGAAAGGTTTCTTACAAGGTATTTGCGAGTCAAGTGTTTAGTGCATGGTGATATTGTGTGCCGCTTGCCGGTGCGCCGGGTAAGCTTTCCGTAAATGAGTTTTTGTTTATCGCAGAGGTTGGTTAGATATATAATTTAGCCTCTGTTATTCAATTAATTTACGCTGGAAGTCAGAAGTTTTGGTCTACTCAAAAATGCTGATTGAATGCAATAGGCTATTTTGATTATACTTTGTAAAAAGCATACAAACCTCTGTTGATTAAAAACTGCAAACCGTTCGTCTTAGTAAATCCCTTTACTCGTATCCTACCACTCGCGGTTATCGAATAGATGGTGTAATTTTGTTGGTGGCACCACATGACCTTGTAGACATTTAATTGTCGTCCTTTATAAGAGGAGCTCCAAGTCATAAGAATTATACGTTTTCAACTGTTTTAAATTCTTTATATTTCCCAGACATATGAGTTAAAAAACAACTTAATGTTATTTCTTCTGAAAGAATATGAGAAAGAATAATAGGTTTATTTTTTAATTTAATTTAATTTAATAATGTTATGAACATTATTTAACATTTATTCATGAACTATCTTATGCCATTATAAAATTATTCCACAAGAATATGCTACCGAGATAAATAGTACTCGTATCCTATCATCCAAATCCATTCTGCCGTTAAAGCGTGAAAAGGTAACAGTCAGACAGATAATAAATGCAAATAATCATTTTTATTAGGGTTCCGTACCCAAAGGGTAAAACGGGGCCCTATTACTAAGACTCCGCTGTCCGTCCGTCTGTCTGTACGTCTATCACCAGGCTGTATCTCATGAACCGTGACAGTTAGACAGTTGAAATGTTCACAGATGATGCATTTCTGTTGCCGCTATAACAACAAATACTAAAAAACAGAATAAAATAAATATTTAAGGGGGCTTCCATACAACAAAAATGATATTTTTGCCGTTTTTATAGATAATGGTACGGAACCCTTCGTGCGCGAGTCCGACTCGCACTTGGCCGTTTTTTTTTTATTAAACTGGTTTTTATGATTCTAAATGAATAACTTAAAAATAATAATAATTAATTTTACTATAAACATCCTTATTTTGAAATACCTACTCTAACGCCGCCATTGACCACGTATATCTACATATTAGCTAAGTTATTTTATAATTTAAAATTGTAATAACTTTTAAGCGGGTGTACTAATTTCAATGAAATAAATACTAAACTATAAATAATACCTCAAGATACGGGTTCTGACTATATTACCAATTCCTTAAATTTCTTAAAAAGAGTTACACAATTTTTTTAATAATCATGTGAATTTTAAAATCATCCACTATTTTTCCCCCTTGAGGGATGATTTTACAAAAACGCTGAAACAAATAATTTTTATTTTCTTACCAAAAGCATAAATTAAAATTTTCATATCCCTAACTGAAGAAATGCTGTTTCCCATACAAACTTTCATCCCCTATATCACCTCTTTTTAGGATTATTTTAGAGACAAAAAGTAGCCTATGTCCTTCCTCACGATGCCATCTATCTCCTTGCCAAATTTTATCGAAATCCGTTTAGTGGTTTAGGTATAAACAGGTATCATAGAGGCAACAGACAGAGTTACTTTCGAATTTATAATATTAGTATGGATAATAGCCAGGAATTGCTTGAGAATGACGACTCGGAACGTTTGCTCAGAAGACATCTCCAGAATTTGGTTAATAACAGAGACCCATCTCACTGGCTCCGGTACGTGCGCTGTGTTTCTACTAACGTTTGGATACAAACAGACGGATATTTAAATATATTTTGTATTTGCTCAGGTGCTGTACATTTTGATGGCGTTACTTCTACTACAAATTATTAAAAGGTAGGTAGGTATGTGCTGTTAGCGCTATCCTCAGCATATTTTTGAAACCATTCCAAACATGTTTATTTTAACACATTTGATTGATTATTTAATTAATGAAAACTTCATAGAAATTGTTCTATCAGAGTCGCGTCGCGCCTGTCTGCGTGAGCCTTAATAGTCAACTCTGATTCCCTTTCTCTCTCTTTTACATACAAAACTCCGCCTTCATTTTATATCGGAATAACCTTTATATAAATATAAAACCTACATCCAAACACACGTCGATAACATCGCTCCCAATAATTCAATACGCTAAGACATTAAACACGATCAGTTTATGACGAAAAATAACTTTTACGAAGCAAATGTATTCTGTCGACGTCCGTATACTCGGCGCACGGTATTAATGTTCGAGAAAGAGCTCTAAGAAACCACATAGTCTCGATATTGCCTTCACTTTGGTAATAAAACATATTCGAATGGAATTCTGGGGTGGTAGCCGCTAATGTTCGTTCTATGATCGGATGAATAGACTTTTGCTTGGGTTATTTTTGAGCTTTCCCATTTTCAACACGTGGTAAAATTTTGTTTTTAAAAGGTATTGTTCCTTTACCTACCCAATTTTTTGTTTCTAAAATTGTTTGCTTGCAAGTTAACTCATTTAAAACTAGATACATTGATTGATGAACAATAGCTGTATTTGAAACTTTTATAAGTGGCTTGCACAGCTCAGTTTGTGCAAATTATAAATACCTAGGCTTAGTCACGTAACTAGAGAAGTTCAGTTGCAGTGCTGTTTTAGCTAAGTTTCGATCAAAACAACGCCTTTTGTATTCTCTACCATTGCCAGACACACTCTCGTCAAGTTCACGTCAAGCGTGCACAATAGAGCGCATTCTACTATAACGCGCTGTTCAAATATTCCAAGAATACGGTTTAACACTCAAACTTGAACTTAACTGCTATTGCACCACAACTTAATCAGCGCGTCATAAAATAGCGTGAATTAGTCTACAGTGTGAGTGTGCGCAGGAGCTCCATGGCCTGATCCCACCATCTCCCTTTCACTAAGTTATGTTCAGTCATGTTCGTGAACGGGCGCCGTCAGTTGAGACTGGTCATCTCTTAACTGCCACGGCTTATTTTTATTATTAATCTTATATTTTGAATCGTTTCTTTATATTTTTTTTTTCATTGCTCTCGCATATAGAAGCAACAAGAATAATGTACCCAGGATTTTGTAATATCTTGATTTAAAAAGAGTGTCCTTGGAGTTTCTTCCCCGTTCTTCTCCATAGAGATCTACGTTTTGAAATGGGCAACTAGCTTCAACTTTCTGACTAACTGACCGACTCTTTGACAATTCAAAAGTGCCTGTAAATGATTTAATTGAAATAAATGCTTTGAGTTTTGAGTTTTTTTTTTTTGAGACTACCTGCAGAGTACCATCCGCACTTGGTTGATAACCCGACCAGTCGTACTCAGCGCTTCTCCTCCACATTTATTATGCGCACAGTCAAAGTGTAGAACTCTCTGCCAGCGCCTTTTCTCCCTTCCAAGCCAGAGTGAACAGGCATCTTCTGGATATGCTCATTCCATCGTCTACCTCATCCATCGCTTTCCATCAGGCATGATCCAGGTCAAGAGCAATAAAAAAGGCGCAATACATCGGACACAACCTCACATCGTTCATTTCCATAGTAATTCATTCACCTCACATTCTCTCCTCGTGCATACAGCACCTCATTATATATACCCATAAATACTTGAGAACATACCTTAAACACCAGTATTGTTGGTACACGCAGTGCCTGGTACATTTTTATAAAACGGGTCGCTCTGTAGTAGCAGCGTGTGGCCCTAATGTGTGTCGTTTATTCTTATGAGCCACCCCACTTACCCTCTTTATAAATAGTTACTTACATTATATTTATAGAACGTGCATGTGATAGTGGCTTCAGGATATGGTTGGTATTTTTTAAGGGATTTTTGTGTATATTTTTGAGGTTTTTTTGTTCCACACATGCCTTGGCCCATGGGTTTTGGGGAAAACTACAGAATCCCACTCCAGATCTTCTCCAAACTACTATTACTTCCTGCACTTTCATACAAAATTTTAATAATACATGCGCGCCATTTGTAAAAAATATGGTACAGTACGTAGGTACCTGATCTTGTTGAAGGACATGACTAATAAGAATCATGTATGACATCTGTCGCTACTACCTAAGCGGCTGCTGGGAAGGAAGCATTTTCTCGATCACAATTGTGTAATTTCTGAACATTACCAAACCATGCAACTCTTCAAAATAAAATAAACGTGATATAAACACCGAAACCCGTACTGCTACCACAATGGCATTCGGTTTTATCAGTATCATTCGATTATCCATGTATTAAACGTAATATTATGGGTCAAAAATATAAATATCACTATAAAATGTCGGTGCTCTTAAAGCTTCTAATACCAAATTCCATTATAATTTAATATTAAACCGGGATCATTAAGCTCATAATCCCGAAGTCCGCAAGTTATTTCATCGTAAAACAAATTAATGCATTGACAAATTTCCTACTAAAGTTTTCAAAGTTACGGCCCCCGGCAGCTACAAATTGTTACTAATTTCTTTAAGTGCAAACTCGAAATCAACCGGCCGATTTAACGAGCTCGATACTGTTACTGAAAATGGAAATACCAATTTATTTTCAGCTACTCAAGTAGCTTAGCTCAAGGGTTCTTGGATAAACGGCTAGCGTGGAATCGATCGTTCTGTGTGGTGAGGTTAAGCCGTTGTAATGGAGATCTTGTCTAAGATGGGTGGGCATTCTTCAAATATTGATAGTCAGAGACGTGTTGCTAGGAAGCATGATTTGAAGAGAAAATAACGTAAAAAAAAATATTTAGTAAATTCCTATATTTTAGACTATAAATTAAATACATATATATAATGTTTATATACATTTTGAACTAGGTATAGTGTATTTAGATTATTTCTTATTTTTCACACTGGTTGACGTCATCACATCTACGCCGGCTGCCACTGAAAACCAACGCTGGGGCTCTGTCTCGCATAGGGTCGTAGCATTATGCTGAGCGATTGCCGTTTTGCGTGAATATGACGCATATTCTACCCCAACTCGTTATTTTTTTGTGTTTGTGTGTTTTTTCTTTTCGTCATGTTTACCGCAAATAAACGTATTTTCTTTCTTCTCTATTACCACTTGGGTTGTGGAGGTCTGATGATCCCAGTATCTACTGGGTAACACGAAACCCATTGGCAGAATTTCGAGCTTCTGAAATGCCGTATTGACGAGAGCAGCACCTACAGATTTTTAAAGATCATTAAGTGATAACCGAAAAAACTTGACAGAATAGTGTTAGCGCGGGGAGCAATGAAAGAGTGGACTGTATTTTAGGCAATGGTTTAATGCCGTCGTTGTTACAAATTATAAACTTTCCCGGACAAATAATTAATAAATTAAGTTAGGAGTAAGTATCGTCCGTCGCGATGGAGTCCGTTGAGGTGAGAGGTCGTCGGGCCGAGCCGTGTCGCAGCCGCGCCGCGCCTCAGCTTGCTGGTGACGCGTTGATCACGCCGCCTGCTCATGCAGACCATGCGCATGGTGTTGGGGTTAATTCCCAACAATAGCCAGAGGTAACAGTGAAATACGTTTCCCACTTTAACTAATTAGACTTTTCCATCCCAGATGGAAAAAATCACTCATCAAGATCAATTATTAAACGGAACACAGATTTGGTGCAGGTGCTAACAACTCCGAAACGTACCATGACCTACTGGGCAATGCTGATATTTTTTATTATCATTTACTTGACAGAATAGCATTGCGTAAATTGCGGCAATTATGATAGTGTAAAACTAATTCGCTTTTTCCATCTCTGTAATCACTTATCAAGTGATCAACTATTAAACGGAACATGCTGTAGATACATAATTGGTTCAGGTGGTAACAACTCCGGAACGTACCGCCAAAGCCGAGGGAATTTAATGCGCCATTATTTATGGTCTCCAACGCATTATGTTTACAATCGGCCGGTTTTACGCCTATAAAATAAAAGTGGGCAAGTGCGAGCCGGGTCGCGATTTATGTCCTGTAGTGCAAACAGAGAAATAGGTCCTCTAGATTTTCGGTAAACACTGTTGTTATTTATAAAAATATTTTTTTTTGGCATTTAAGGGTCCGGTTTTAGGCAAGGAAATACATGCTTAAGGTAATAAAATGTATTTCGATAAAACAAAACTTCAAACTCTTATGAGATCCTTCATTTTTAATAGGCGTTCCAAATAACCTAACATGTAACATAACATTACGCCTGTAATCCCTGAAAGGCTAGGCAGAATATATTAACAAAAAAACCACCAAATCAATACCAAATACTTCAACAAAAACTACGTTTGATCATTAAATTCCAATTTATTAAGTGTATTAACTACTGAATACTTGCTAATTAAGTTAAAGTTCAATTAAATAATATTCACAAGATTGCATTAACTAGCATTTCATCCCTATCTGCTATTTAATCACCTGACTATCTATGCTTGTGGTCGACGAAGCAACGTTACCTCTCTGAGACATTTCGAGTATTTCCACTCTATTTTCGTTTGTGACAGTGTAGGACTCGCCTTAGTCGTCTTACATAAGCTTTAATGTTTAGGGCGTTTTTCCACACGTTAATTAAAATTCTTGACTGCAGCTTTGGTCCAGTGATCACAACCGTGACTGCTGAGAATATCCTGCGTTCAATTTTTTTCCACTGGGAAATTCTTAGGCATTTTTGACCGGTTAGTGACAATAAATAGGCTTGTCAGCTATAACATTGGTCTATGAATAGGTATAAAAGCTTATAAAAGTTTCTTTTTTAACTGCCGAAAAGTAGGTAAACTCTGCATCTCTACCTACCTCTTCGGAGGTTATGTTGATAGAGATCTAAAACTTGCTCTGAAATGTCTAAATAGACAGAAATCGAATTCGTTATAACTATGCAGTAAATACTTCACATTTATAACAAATTTCCATTACTTTTTTTCACGAAAAACTCGAAGATTATTAAGAACCCTGAATATAATCTAGATTGCAACCTAGGCAGATAATAATAACTAGAAATGATCTGGAATGTTAGACGACGAGGTGGTAATCCAGAGTGATCCGGACTTGGATCCAATGCAGAGGAAATGAGATGACTGCAGTGTTTAGTTATTATACACTGGCGTGCAAAAAAATCGGCCCACCACTTTTTTTTTCTTTTTTGGGTGGGAAATCATCAAATGACCTCTCCCGCTCTGGGCGGAGCGGAAGGGCGTGTCAGACTCTTACTGACTAAAACCCACCCGTGTTCCTTCAGTTGCCTGTGCGCCAGGGCCACGGTAACTCTTTCGAACAATCCGCGACCGAGCTTTCAATTTGAGACACGATATCTCATAAATCTTAATTAATATAATTTATTCATTTAAATTGTGTGAAGGTAGGTAAGGTACAGTCTATTTGCACATACACTATATTTGGATAGAAGCAATATTCTTAACAAGATCGACTCAATTCTTCAAATGTCCTCATCGCTCACTTTTGCTCGAATAAAGTGCGTGACTTTTTTTTGCCAATAAAATTGACAAAAGAATAATTTTGTTTATTTCTGTTCGTTTACTAAAAAATTAACTTGATTTTTTAACGAACTTCAAAAAAAGGAGGTTCTTATTCGAACCCTCATGTTTGTAAGTTCGTGATTTTTTCATAAACTTATAAGTAAGTTTTGATAATTCTTTAACTAACGTAATCTACATACTTTCAGGAAGGTAGTCCACAATATATTAGGTTATTGTTAGTAAACCTTGTTGAATTATATTGTTTCAAATCAAAGTCCACGGGGTGGGTCGATTTTATTGCACGCCAGTGTAGTTGAAGTCTAGTGGAAAATAGATGAAGCTATAATAGCGATAAGGGTGGAAAGTAATCATTAGGTGTTATTTTATGTTATGATTGTTATATTTTTAGTAGATAACATTTATTTTGTGTCTTAGCAGCCATGCTCTCAGACTTTTAATTAAAAATAAAATAATTTACCAGAATCTAGTGCAATTCTTCCCATCTGAGGAATATGAATCGTCTTAGTTATAATAAGTTTATAAATTGTGTACCTCGTGTTGCAGTCAGCACCCTAATTACGTAACACACTATCTATCACAATCTGAATCATTTTGAAGCCTATTGCTAATCCATTGCGTCATGTGTTCAAAAAGCTGGACGGCTCAACAACGTAAATAACGCAATGAATGTTGTTGAACTGTCAAAATGAAACGCATTCCTACTGTTAGTGTGTTACGTAATTACCCCGCAGGTCATTCACTTAGTTTCCTTCAATGCATTCAAATAGGCCAATACCTTGCAGTGAAAAAATATTACAGTGGGTCCATTAATAGTGCTCTATCTCACAACAAAATTACTCGTACGATTCATTAGCGAGTAACTTTTCAAATTCCATCTTAAAGCCACTGAGTATATTAAGAAACAATTTTCCTACAAATTTCCTTTTCAAAGCCATAACGGAAAAATAGACTCCCATTGATCCACAAAACAACTAAATCATAAACCATAAAAATATACCATAAACGAGATCCATAACACTAAAATTTTAACCATGACTTAGTAGGACCTATTAAACCTGCACTATCGGACATTTATAGTCGCAAACTAAGAATCGACTTTATATGAACGTAATAAAGATACCGAGTAATGGTTCCTATTCACGTTATGACCGTCTCACGTCGTAAGATCTGTTGACGATTGGAGCGCACCTGCGATACGTCTGCGGTTGAATGGGCTGCCTTAGTAGTGCATTCACCGTGTAATGCCGTGTAGTTAGTAGATCAATTTGGATGTAGGTATACGCAAATATATACCTATGTTAGACTAGAAGCTGACCCAAATATGGAAAGGGATTGCATACCTATGTAAGTACATTTTAATGCTAAATAAGATAGTTTGACTTTTACATTTTTCGGGCTTGACTTTGTCTAGTTTTTATTGTTAGGTTTGGATCCACAAAAAAAGCGAGAAATAAAAATGAAGAAATTCAATTACATTTTATTACATAGCAAGTAGTGGTTTAGGAATTTGTGTGGGGTAGGTACCACAACTAAAAAGTGAAAAATAATTATTTTTTCAAAAAAAAAAAACCTACTTCCAAAAAAACACTACAAAGTGAAAAATAACTTTAATTTCGGAAGTCGGTGGTAAAAAAAGAAAATACAAAACCAAAGACACCGACTTCCGAAATTAAAGTTATTTTTACCTTTGTAGTGGTTTTTTAGAAGTTAGTTGTTTTCACAGTTGTTTTTACAGTGATATCCACAATATAAATACTAGGAACAAACACAAATTTCTTGTTCCTACAACCAGGCTCAAGAAAATTGGTGGCTCCTTTAGATGCCAATGTATACGTTTTTATAATAAACTTCCTAGCCACATTCAAGATCTAAGCTTTAATAAATTCAAATCTTTTATAAAGCGGAAATTATGCCAGAAAGCCTACTATACTGTGAAAGACTATATTGAAGACAAAAAGGCTTGGGATTGAGCTGCTCCAATAAATTTACACTGAATGTTGATTTTAGTTTGCTAACTCTTTTTAGACATGAATATTTACTATAAAAAGTATTATGTTATTTTCATTATTGTGAATATGAGGACTATGTGGGTCATTTTTTTTTTCAGTTTTATTCTTGGTCTGGCAGTTTAAGTAGTTTATGCGGCCTACCCAAATGTCCTTTCTTTGGTATTGTTCGTCGAATCGTTGAGCTCCTTAAGTTCTGAGTTGAGCTGCACGGTTACTGACAAATGCGTGCACTGACTGGACAGGTCGACTTAATCTGTGTGGTTCTTTCCTCAAAAGACCATTTCAGACACCGATCTACATGATCTTCAAACATTATTACCGAATTTATATATACACATTGACATTGATAAATTTTATATATACAATGACATGAGTATTTACTTGTAAAGTATTATATTATTTTAATTTTGTGAATGTGAAGACTATGTGGGTAATTGCTTTTTTTTTTTCTAATTTAATTTTAATTATGATCTGGCAGTTTGAGTAATTTATGCGGCCTACCCAAATGTCCTTTCTTTGGTATTGTTCGTCGAATCGTTGAGCTCCTTAAGTCCTGACTTCCTGAGTCGAGCTGCACGATTACTGACAAATGCGTGCACTGACTGGACAGGTCCACTCAAACAGTGTGGTTCTTTCCTCAAAAGACCATTTCAGATACCAATCTGCATGGTCTTCGCATGACCTGACCAAGATTATGTCTGGACTTTAAAAGAGACTGTGACGTCTGAGTTTGTTTCGGCCTTTCTTCTCAGAGTAGTCAGATAGGAAACGCAACTCATCTAGTTTAAAAAACATGATTGACGTGTAAAAGTGTTTGTACAAACCTACTTACAGAAATAAAATCATTTATCATTTATCATTTATCATTCTTTTTGCAAAAAGTTATTTTTCATCCCTGGTCAATAATAATCAAACACTTTTATCTATCAATCAAATAAGACTCGTCTATTATTGGGTACTGTAAGGGGAAGCTTTGTAAGTTCTAAGTTGATAAAGTTCGTAGCAAAAGCGTAGCGGTTACGTAGCAGTTTCGTAGACGTTTCGTAGCAAAAGTCGTTGCCGTAGGTCAACGACAGGAGCTGATTTGACTGCGTCTGTAAATAAAACAGCTAAGAAGATATTCATTTTATCAAAGACTTTCATATATTATAATAAACATGGTAATAAAATAAAATAAAAGCTCTCTTTGAACATACACTTCACATGTTTGAATATTCATATTTATTTAATGAAACACTGTAGAAGGAGGCACCTCACTCAACCCACACAACTTGAAATGTCGATTGCCAACAGATTTTTTATAAGATAAATGTTTTACAAAGAATCTAAGCCCTCTACAAGCACTCTTATAAACAGGTCAAAATAATATTATAATTTAGGGTCTACCTACAAGTGTAAAATAAATATGTTAGAGGCTCAAAATCGAAAAGATGCAAGTATATAAAACAAACACTATTTTTGTTTTTGAAAATTAAGATTCATTTTGGTCCCATTGTAAAAGTTCTTCATGTTCATGACCTCTTACAGTATTTAACACCACTATAACTATGCATTTTATAACACAAAGTTTGTAACCGACTTCGCATAACAGAATTTACATTTTCGCTGTGAGAAAAAAAAATAAGAACATTATTGTACATTTGGTTGGTGTTTCGCGAAAAATATTACATTATGTAGATGAGGAATGTATTAAGCATGCGCCGCTTACACGTGAATATTTAAAACTCCTACAAATTGTGGCGGACGAAGCACGCGTGAATGTCGAAATAAATTTCACCGACACGATGCATAACGAAAGATCATAATTTTCGTAAAGGCCCTTTAGGTTGGTACTCGTGGCAACAAA
This sequence comes from Dryobotodes eremita, assembly GCA_917490735.1. NCBI lineage: Eukaryota > Metazoa > Arthropoda > Insecta > Lepidoptera > Noctuidae > Dryobotodes > Dryobotodes eremita. The sequence goes on along the minus strand of OU823252.1, from coordinate 1,807,889 downwards.
TGCAAGCATCGTAAAAATCCGAACGTTAATAACTGGACGTAAGTTTATAAATAAGGTCGTGATATTTCATCCATCTATATATTTAGGTAAAAGTTCTGTGAATGATGGAGAGACTTCACGCGGGCTACTGCTGAAAGTACTGTAGCGGTATCTACATCGCCACATGTGACCTACGCGTCACATTGACGTCACGCAAAATCCTACATCGCGCAAGCAGATTTTACCGCGCAACTAGCATATGTACAACGTCCTGACATCAATTATCAGGCAGTTGCCCACCAGACACGACACCCTTCTGGTCGGAGGATCCTCCCTTTTCTATGAAGGTATGAGTGAATTTTACACCCTGTTCCTTATACTTCTATAGTACAAACATGTTTAGAAGATAATATGGAAAGGATGGTGGACAGTCGGCTTATGAAAACTTTAACCGTACTAATTATCGTCCATATGTACTAATCTTATAATCTATCCATATCATACCTACTAATATTATAAATTCGAAAGAAAATAACTCTATCAGAGTCTCTGTCTGTTACTTTTTGACACCTAAACCAATGAACTGGTTGCTATGAAATTTGACGGAATTAGGTAGCTTGGGATCAGGAAAAGACTGCTACTTTGGATCGCAGACGTCGCTGGCAACAGCTAGTGTCAAATATGACGGCGCGTGATGATTTAGTCAATTTATTGTAAAACGTTTTTAATCAGGCCCGAGGTGGCCCGCTAGAGGGCCAAAACAAAGTTGTAATCGATTATTTTTACCCTGTGGTTTAGAATTTATTTCTTTAGTGGTATTTTTAACTTAGAGCGAGTAACACCGAATGGGGTTGTGAGTGTCATGGCGGCGATGGCGAGCACTTTGTGATGCGATCGTCACGCGGTGCATACACGGATATCCATTGGCTTTAAATACAAGTTTAACAATTGTTGTGATTAGACTTAATCAGTGATAATCATTGTAATCATCAAATTTTATAGTTAAGTCTCGTTGCGATATTTGAAAGTGAATTAAGTGCGTTATTTTGCGAGTATTACACTTCGTCGCTGCATCCTCGAGATTTACATGATTCACTAGGTAGTACACTCCTCAATGTACTAGGCATCGCACAATTTTTAGATAAAAAACTAAAAAATAAAAATAAAATTAGACATTAAACGACTACCGTAGTACCTGCAGTGGTGGGGCGTCCGCCGCACCCGGCCATCTACGATCGTTCACTTCTCATTCGCTTCTTTTGTGCTGGCATCGCAACATTAATTGTTGGTGTTAAAAACATTCCATCCATTTTTATCCAATTCGCGTGTTTTTTCTTGTGACCATGGGACGAAGACGTCATGAAGATGATCCAGGGGACATCAGACGAAAAATAAGGCGAATGGAAAAGCGCTTACAAAGACAACGCGAACACACATCCAGTGATGAAGGTTAGTCAGATTTTTTCGTAATACTTACGGTGTTATTTTTAATCCTTTCTAACCTGTTACTTATTAGTCACCGCGTTCAATAATTATGATTAAAGTGTCTTGTAGTTCGCACGCGTGCGGTATGACTCATGACTTTCTATTGTTGTTGTTCCATTACAATGATACATTTTATAAAAGGAATTCTTTTGCATCGATGCTACTTTGTTTCTACCTTCAAGTTGTTGAATTTATTGGACGATGTGTACTGCGACGAGATTGCAGTCGTTCTAGTTTTATTTTTTTCTTTAAGGAATGTGTGGGCACAAGTACCTACCTTCTTATGCATATTCTGCAAGTACCGTGATGAGATCCCGGTCAAGTTAATTCATCTATTGTATATATAGCTAAGTGTCGTAACGCGATTACGACCGTCTATAAGTGACTATTATTCTCAAGTGGTTTGATGCGATCAAATCTTTTTGTCATTGTTTGAAGCCAAATTTGAGCCAATGCTATAGTAGATCGAAATGTCGTTCCAGATGTTGAGTCTGGCCACTCAAGACCTGCCTCCTTACCTCCCGACTACGAATCCTCTGAGCATTACCAATCAGACGGAACTCAGTCGAACTTACGATCTGCGGTATCAGTTCCACAACACACTACCTTTGATACCGTTACTGGTGGCGCTAGTACTAGCGCTGCACCAGAAATTGTGGAGCCCCTCCCGCCTGATATATTAGAGGTTCTTGGAGAATCTAAGGAAAAAGATGAGGTGTTCGGGCCAAAAATCAGAGAAGAGATCTCCAAACGTTGGGGAAAGATTATTATGGAAGGTCTAGGTAAAGAACAAAAACAAAAGCTGTTTAATAATATTTTGATCCCGGAGAATTTTCAACTTATTAAAGCACCAAAACTTAATCGAGAAATATCCTCTGTCTTAACGGAATCCTCAAGAAACAGGGATAAGCGTCTTGAATGGACACAAAACCATCTAGGCATTGGTATAGCGGGTATCACTAACCTACTGTCATCCGTAATCGACGGCAATTTAGAAAAAGCTGAGATTATAAAAAAGCTATCGGAGACAGCCCAAATATTGTTAGATTTACATTGCCAAAATACTGCTAATCGAAGGAAGTTAGTTACATTCAGCTTAGATAAAACATTTTTGTATATTGTTCAAGGAGTTAAGAGAGATACCTTTCTTTTCGGAGAGAATTTGGGCGAAAAAATTAAGGCATCTAAGATGGCTGAAAAGTCTGGATTACAGATAAGGAGGACCGAACCTCAACCATCTACCTCTTACAGATCGATACGCTCTAATAATTATCGTCAGGGAAACTCGAGGCGCCCACTTCGTCACCAGAACTACAGAGGCAGGTCGAGTGGGCCCAGGACCCAAGCCTCCAACCGGAACACCGGGCGATATCCAACGTCAACAGAACGGTACAACTCTGTGAAGACAGCCCCGAAGGCACCTCCGAAGCCCGAATAGAGGTAATTAAACATGCTGGTCGGTTACGACACTTTGTAACAGCTTGGAAAAGCATAACTAAAGATCCTGTCATCTTACAGTGTATATATCATGGTCACAAAATACGTTTTAATCGACCCGTTATTCAGTATGCAGATCCAGTTAATAAATCGTTTTCTTTCCAACAGACTAATAGTCTTAATATTGAAATTTCAAAGCTTTTACTATCAGGTGCTATAGTAAAATGTGAAGACATTCATGATCAGTTTATTTCGAATATTTTTTTGATACCTAAAAGCGACGGTACTCTTAGATTTATTCTTAATCTTAAAAAATTGAACAATTATATTGATCCACAACATTTTAAAATGGAAGATGTTAGAACGGCTTCTAAATTATTATCAAAGTCATATTACATGGCTCATATTGACCTTAAGGAGGCGTATTTTTTAATCCCAATTTATGAAAATAGTAAAAAATATCTGCGGTTTAGGTTTTTCAATCAAACTTATGAATTTCAGTGTTTACCCTTTGGTTTATGTTCTGCACCGTTGATTTTTACTAAATTAATGAAACCAGTGATTACATACCTTAGAAAAAAAGGAATTATGCTGGTTATTTATTTAGACGATTTGTTATGTATTAATAAAACATTTGAGAGCTGCTCTCATGATGTAAAAATAATCACCGACCTGTTAGAAAAGCTCGGATTTGTGATAAACATTAATAAAAGTGATTTAGTTCCCGCCAACTCAAAACTTTTTTAGGGTTGAGTTAAACTCAACGGACATGACTTTAAAATTGCCACTAAATAAACGATTGAAGGTTTTAGAAATAGTCGATAGATACTCCAACAAACGTTTTTTATCTATCAGAGACTTTGCAAAGTTTTTGGGATTGCTTACGTCATCCTGCCCAGCTGTTAGTTATGGGTGGGTTTATACCAAGCGATTTGAAAGAACTAAGTATCTCGCGCTTCAGAAATCAAATGGAGATTATGATGTTAATATGATCATTCCTAATAACCTAGAACCTGATTTTTCGTGGTGGAAGACAAACATCATGAATGCGTTTTGTCCAATCCGTCAAAACAAATATTACTTAGAGATTTTTTCTGATGCTTCTCTAACGGGCTGGGGTATCGCCTGTAACGGAGAAACCAGCGGTGGATTTTGGAGCACACCTGAGGCCAATAACCATATAAACTTATTAGAATTAAAAGCAGCTTTCATTGGTTTAAAATGTTTTGCCAAGGACCTTGTAGACAAAGAGATTCTTTTAAGAATAGATAACACTACTGCAATCTCATATATTAATAGGATGGGTGGTGTTCAATATCCACACCTTAATGATATAGCACGTGAGATTTGGCAGTGGTGTGAAGAGCGTCGTCTCTTCATTTTTGCTTCCTACATTAAGTCAAAAGACAACACGGAAGCTGACCAAGAATCAAGGCACACCAATGTCGACACCGAGTGGGAATTATCTCGTGCAGCGTTCCATGACGTAGTGCTTCATTATGGTAGTCCAGAGATTGATTTATTCGCAACTTGTTTGAATGCGAAATGTCATAAATATGTGTCTTGGAAACGAGACCCACACGCTTTCGATATTGATGCATTTACTTTAGATTGGGGCAACTTAAACTTTTACTCGTTCCCACCTTTTTCGTTGATTCTCAAGTGCTTACGAAAAATAATTGCTGATAAAGCTACAGGAGTGCTCATAGTCCCATATTGGCCTAGTCAGCCATGGTATCCACTGTTTACATCTTTACAGATAAGGGAACCTGTTTATCATGGACCAAGTAGTGATCTTCTTTTATCTCCTTTCAGAACGCAGCACCCCCCTTTGGATGAAACTTACCCTGGTATCATGTCTGTTATCAGGGAAGCATTTTCTCGAAAGTCATTGACTCCAGTAACTATAAAAATTATCACTGCTTCTTTATCTAACAATACATTAAAACAATATAATATCGCTTACAGAAAATGGTGGCAGTTTTGTCAAACCCATAAGGTAGACTGTTACACCGCATCTATACAACCGGTACTGCAATTTTTGTCCAGAGAATTTGAAACAGGAGCCAGGTATACTACATTGAACACTTATCGTTCAGCGCTCGGTTTAATTATAGGTAGACAATTAAGTACAAATGATATTGTTAGCAGATTTATGAAAGGTGTTTTTAGACTAAAACCAGTTTTCCCTCGATATCAGTCTAGTTGGGACACTAATGCAGTTTTAGATTTTTTGTTCAATTATTTTCCAAATGAAAATCTGTGTTTAAATAAATTAACAAAAAAAACTGGTAACTCTGCTCGCGTTGTCGACTGCACAACGCGTGCAGACGTTATCCTTTATTCGTCTATCTAATATAAATATATGTGATTCAAACATTATAATAACAATTGATGATTTGTTAAAAACCTCTGCACCTGGCAGATAAACACCCCGTTTGATTATCCCATTCTTTCCTAATAAAAAAGAGATATGTCCAGGAAGGACTTTATGTTCATATATTAATATTACAGATACATTTAGGACTGAACCTAATACCGAAAGATTATTATTAACTACTAAGAGACCAGTACACAACGCCAGCGCCTCTACGATTAGCCGCTGGATTAAACAGACGCTAGCAGATAGTGGTATAGACACCACAATATTTACGTCTCATAGCACGCGCCATGCGGCTACGTCAGCGGCTGGTCGTAAAGGTATTTCTATAGATTTAATTAAAAAAACTGCCGGTTGGTCTGGTAATTCTCTAGTATTTGGCAAATTTTATAACAGACCTCTACTTACAGAGGAATCTGATGATTTTGCTCGCGCTGTTTATGAAAATAACGTTTAAATATTGTTAAAATTAAGATTTATATACGAGTATATTCTTTTGTATAATCACTTTTTTGATATAATTTAATTTTACTGTGCTCAGAATAAAACAATATCATTAGATGCATTTATTTTATTCACCACTAATGTATTGGCTATTTATCTAAAAACTCTGAACATCTACCTAGTGAATCATGTAAATCTCGAGGATGCAGCGACGAAGTGTAATTAATGGTTAAACAAACTTACCTGAAGTGAAGTTTGACCGCAATTACACTAGTCGCTGCATCCGAAGAGATTTACAAACCCGCCCAACCCTTCTTTGCAAGAAATCCCGATGTTAAATATAGTTTAAGATAAATAGCCCTCTTAAATGAATGAGAAGTGAACGATCGTAGATGGCCGGGTGCGGCGGACGCCCCACCACTGCAGGTACTACGGTAGTCGTTTAATGTCTAATTTTATTTTTATTTTTTAGTTTTTTATCTAAAAATTGTGCGATGCCTAGTACATTGAGGAGTGTACTACCTAGTGAATCATGTAAATCTCTTCGGATGCAGCGACTAGTGTAATTGCGGTCAAACTTCACTTCAGGTAAGTTTGTTTAACCATTAATTATTTTCCAAACACTTGCACGTACTTGCCCATGATGAAGGACTAACAGATGACGGATCAAAGAAAGAAATCGGACCGGATTATAAGAAACATCCATGTACCAATTACCCATGTTTTCAATAATAAATGATTTGATTTTATTTTGATTTGAACGACACGTGGTGTCTCAGCCGCTCGAACATTCCGCCATATATATTATTTTTCTTGCCAAAATGGTAAACAAGAGACAGTTATGATGTAAGTTCGTCCGACTGTTCTTCTGTATCTCCCAGCCTCTCCCAGCCGTTTGTTTCATCAAGTCATAATGCTATGGAGTTGTATAATACTTAATTTTATTCATCATGTTCGTGAAAAGGCGCCGTCAGTTGGGACAGCTCATCTCTTAGCAGCCACGGCTTATTTTAATTATTACATTTTTGATTGTTTTTTTTTTTATTTCGGTTGCTGTACTCTGGAGGCTTTTAACGTGTACGACTTTTTTACATCGTTCTCACACATAGTTATCAGTTCAACATTAATGATGTAACTAATATTTTTGTAACAATATTCTTTAAAAGAGTGTCCATGGAGTTTATTGCCCGTTCTTCTACATAGGTACCTACTACGCTTTGGAATGGGCAACTAGCTTCATATTTCTGACGGGCCGGCTCCTTGACAATTCAAAAGTGCCTGTAAATTGTTTAACTGAAATAAATGCAAGTTGCATTCAAGTTTAAGTTTTACAGGACGCTTGATATTATGTAGTATTCATTCATCAATAATATTCAACCTACAAGTTTCATTATTATGTTCTGATTGGTGTACGATATTATGTTAGTTTGGTGTATAACCAGTTAAAAAGGGATGAAGGGATGAAGGAGTTTTTATCGGGATAACTTAGGTTCATCTTTATAAGATAATACTCATTTGAAAGTTTACGTAATTTAGTGATCACGAACCAAAAGCCGATTGCAATCGATTCCCTAGTTCGGAAAACAAAATTACGTAACAACGATTTACCATCCGGTGTACGTTAAGTTTCTCTTATTCCCGTTTCATTTAAGCCAAATTATGTGTAACACAACAATAAAAATAAAAAAACACCTGTGGCACTCGGGGACAAACGCCGACCTCATCTAGTTTTTAAAATATGATTGACGTGTAAAAGTGTTTGTACAAACCTACTTACAGAAATAAAATCATTTATCATTTTTCAAGTGAAGAAAGTCTTAAAAATACAAAACTAGGATACCTAGGGCTCAATATTGTGCCCAAAGTTTAAGCCCTTAACTTTCCCATCTGGATTGTGTAATGGCTTGTTTATTCAGAAGACGAACAAGTATTCTTAATCAAAACATCGTGTTATTTAGTACATGAAATGTGCCATGTTTGTGTATAAAATGTAAAAAAAAAATTGTTTAGTTTGGACTATTATTATTCCTTTGTTTTGTAAAATGCTAGTATTTAAGAACTCTAATCTAATGTAACTCGATGGGATTGGTGCTGTTAGCCGAAATACAGGTTCCTCCTAGTTGGGCTCCAGATACTAAAACTTTTGTGTGTTTCTGTTTTATCTTAGCACTTAACTGGATTGTAATCTATATTTTGCCTAAACTGACAAGAAAAAGTTTCACATTGATTTAAACATTTTGTTACCTAAACAGAAAACCCACAACGTACAAACACAAAGTACAAATGCTAGATTTGGTTTACAATTAACGATTGTACATTTTATTTTTATGTGGTAATACATTTCTATTCTGTTTTGTAGATAAAGTTCACTTTGGTCTGCAGGGAGTTATAATAAAAAATACGAGGTGATGATGAGACTAAGGATTTATTGCTAGTGATGCGTACAAACAGTTTTAAGCTATTAATACTAAAGAGAACACACACATGCAAAATCATCACTTATTTAAACTTAGACACACAAAAATTCATTCTTTTGTCTCAATATCTTAAGGATGGACCTACCAAACAATCGCCCTGTTCCAATAATCGCCTCAGCCCACAAAATCACCCTGTATAACAAACAACGCGATCAATCAACACTTTGACACCTCATGAATAACACCTATCCTGAGGAAAGTTTTACAAAAGATTTATTTTCTTGCTTGAAGGCCCGCGGAGTATCCAGCAAAGATTGATTTATCTCAAATAAATATGAATAAACAAAATATAATGGAGTGGACGGATCGTCCTATTTAAATTGTAGAATAATATTTTTCTTTTTATCTTGAGGTAGAAAAATGTAGGTCAAATGATGACCAGTCACTGAAGATGGTAGTGTAGCTGTGTGCCCAGGGTGTGCCGAAGTTTTACACCGCTAATGTTAAGGTCATGTTAGATTCTGATTATTAGATGCTATCTGCGCCCCCCGGTTTTACCCGCATAGGTCTCGATTCTATGACAATATCGGGACCAAAAGTATCCTACGTCCTAATAAAGGTCATGGTCTACCCATGTGTTAAATTTTATCCATATCCGTTCAGCCATTTTAGTGTGAAAGCGTAACAAACAAACATACAAAGAATCAAATCTTTTCTCTTTATAATATTAGTTTTAATAACGGCGCAGGATAACCTTTACCAGAACTGGTCATCATATTAATTGTTCAGCAACTTCAATATCATCAGGATTGATAAATGATAAATGATTTTATTTCTGTAAGTAGGTTTGTAAAAACACTTTTACACGTCAATCATATTTTTTAAACTAGATGAGGTCGGTTTTCCTATCTGACTACTCTGAGAAGAAAGGCCGACACAAACTCAAAGGTCACAGTCTCTTTTAAAGTCCAGATATAATCTTGGTCAGATCATGTGAAGACCATGTAGATTGGTATCTGAAATGGTCTTTTGAGGAAAGAACCACACAGATTGAGTGGACCTGTCCAGTCAGTGCAGGCATTTGTCAGTAATCGTGCAGCTCGACTCAGGAAGTCAGGACTTAAGGAGCTCAACGATTCGACGAACAATACCAAAGAAAGGACATTTGGGTTTGGACATTTGGGGATTGTGCCGAAATGTAGCAGTTCGTCATGGACGTGGTACGACAGCGGCTCTCCTGACATCATCTTCTGTCATCTGAAGACAGCCACCACGCAACCATCGACGCGTTGCTCTGCTAGAGTGACGGTCACCAGCCAGTGTCACTATTATGCGATCTTATCGGTGATACCTGTAACTTCGTCACGAAACTAGATGGCGCCACTCGCTGCACCATCAGATTATTAACCTTGAACCCTAGTACTTCTCTTGATAAACAATGAAAACATTCTCCTCTATTTGAGCTATATAAAGTCAGGAAAATACATTGTTTATCAAGTTCACTAACAATTTAAATTGTCCGTATATTACAATCACAGCTGTCGTTCTTTCATAGTTTTATGAAATGGCTTTAACACGGCGAATTGACGTAGTATGTCAATTTGATAATCAATTAATTCCACTGGCTGTACTACGTGTTGGAGCACCCCTTCCTGAATGATATTTATTTCTGGAAATTGTTTCAAAAAAACACTTTGACACGGCAGAATTAAATTATGTTTTAAAACCAGATGAGTTTGGTTTTTCCTATCCAACTACTCTAAGAAGAAATACCGATTCCTTTGATTTTTGTATCTTTCTCCCATACATACTGAGAATAAATTAATATTCTAGCTTGTCCAAGTAAAAGTTATAATTCTACATCAATGTAGACAGAGCAATCTACATTGTAAGTGCAAAAGCCAATGTTAAATAGTTGCTAGTCACAGGCAGCTTCTGAAGAATAAAACTCGCGCTGGTTCGTCAAAGCGTCGGAAAACCAATTTAAAGTTGTTGCTGTGTTTATTAAAACTCTTTTAGTGTACCGTAGAGCACTTGATTGAAAAAAAATGGCGGGTTTCTTGCTGTCTGTATGTCAGTATCAAGATGTTTTCTTGAGAACATGACATGTAGGTACGCCTGCATTTGGTTACCTTCTTTGGTAAAATTAAGCGTGACGGTTTCCCAAAAAATTAGGTTTCCTAGCCTAACTTGAAAATACAAGAAGCGATTATCGTCGAAGAAGAAAAATACTGCAGCGACCTCAATAAATAATGGATTTTCACACCATGAAAAATGCTTTTCTACGAGTATATAATAAAAATTAAATGCTATTCGTTGGTAAGCGCCTCACTTCAGAATGGCAGAACCGATTTGGCAAATTTTAATTTTAAAATGTTCGTAATAGTCCGATCCCCTGATCCGATAGCCAGATCACTCTCCGGTTGTATAGAATTGCCGTTTCATCGGACTATGAAAGTGAGGGAAGAGAGAGTGCACCTGTGTCTGCGCACACACTTGTGCACTATAACATATCCCGCGCCGAAGGCTAGTCTCCGTTCAGGTTGGCCGCCATGGCCGAAATACGGTATGCAAGACTATATAATAGTCCGAATTAGGTTTTTATAGAAAGCAAAATTGGAAAAAATCCCTGGAAAAATTTCAAATTCGAAAAAAACTGAGCGTTCTTTTTTCTTTGGGATTTTTGTATAAATTATTGAAAGGACAGGAGAACGTCCGCCAGGTCAGTAAGGTAGTTTAAAACAAAAAAAAAACGTACGAAAACATCACCGTCCCCAAATTAAATAATCGTAAACACTCGTCCCAACTCGATTAAACCTAACACGTCTACAAAAACGAAGTTTAAGTAGACGTCTAATTACCAAAGTTTCGAGCTAAATCATTATAAAGTATTGAAAAATGAGCGCTGATATTCGATCTTTGCTTAAGAACAAAGTAATTTTAACTCGGATAGCGTTTGCCCGGGGATTAAAAATAAAAGATGCGAGACTGGTTTTAAACTATAGTTAAGATAAGCCAAGTTTCTGTTGCGGCCACTAAGGCCAGTTTATAGAAAGTTCTATCACGGTTTTTTCCTTTGAAAATAAGTTTATGTACGAGCTATGAATGTGAAATAAGTAATATTTTAAGTTGGAAACAAAGTAGCTGCTTTGTGGTTTGTGTTCTGTTATTATAAGTCTATGGTTTTTTGCACGCTAAACTGTAAAAGAGCATACTTATGTAATATTATGTTTAACCATGTTGCAGTTCCTAATGCCAAATATGTTAATTTGTTCCGTAGGTAAACATGCATAAATATGACGGCGCAGCAAGTGGCGCCGCCTAGTTTTGTTACGAATTTACTGGAATCACCGAAAGGTCTCATACGAAGAATACTGGCTGGTTGCGTAACGGCTGTCTTCTGATGACAGTGGATGATGTCAGCGGAGCCGCTGACGTACCATGTCCACGACGAACTGCTATATTCCGGCACAATCCTGATGATATTGAAGCTGCTGAACCTTGCCTCCCGCGAATACGATGACCACTTTTTCTCTTCTAAAGATGATCCTGCACCGTTAAGTATTTTCGATTCGATGCATCAGGTAGGTGTTTGGCCTCATCAAACTGCATTTGAGAACCAAATCGATCACCATAAACGCAATAGACTTATAAAACCGATTCAAAGGCAACGTGATCGAAACGCAAACCATTACCTTCCAAGTACGTACGTTACGTGTTCTTTCAATAACAAAACAAGCGTTGTAACACGTGATAAAGTCGTTTTCACGAAAACAGACAAAAGTGGAACGGCAGAAAAGAATGAAGTCACGAGACACGAATCGCAATCCGTGTTAAGTCTCCCTTTTGCGATTCGGGGTTGTTAGTGCGTAAAGGTGTGTTCACACGAGCTATTTTTCAGCAATTTTTACCCGCAACAGTTGCAAATTACTAATTAATGAAGCGTATCTGTAGACTCGTCTCTTTTTGCTAGCATCATAGTAATTATTCAAACTCAAAATCAAAGCATTTATTTCAAATAAACCAATTACAGGCACTTTTGAATTCTCATGGGGTCGGTCGGTCAGAAAGATGAAGCTAGTTGCCAATTCCAAAGCGTAATAGGAACCTATGGAGAAGAACGGGCTAGAAATTCCACGGACACTTATAAATCAAAATATTGTTACAAAAAATTTGTTACTTACTTTCATGTTGAAATTAATTATTTGTTTCTTACTAACACTAGAATATGTAAGTTGTTAACTAGTTGTTGCTGCTGTTGTTTGTGTTTGTATAGTCTTGTAACTTTAACTAAATAAATAACATGATATAATCATTACCAAGAGATTGGAAAGATTTAAATGCTTTGCTGTTGAAAAATAGATTACGTACATTTTTGATAGATAAAACGTATTACAGTGTGACTGAGTTCCTAGCTGAGAAAAAGATTAGTTGACTTTTTCTAATATTCGTTATATATTACTCTAATTTAATTAAATAATAATTAGTTTAATAGTATATGATTTAATAATAATTGATCTGATGTTAGATAATAATTTGATGTAAATAACGACGTACGACGACGACGTACGTACGTGACGTAAATATTTGCATGCTGAATGGCAAAATATAGCTGATCTTTGTACTATACTAACACCTATTGATGTATCATCAACCCATATTTGCAAAAATAAAATTATTCTATTCTATTGCAGTGATTTTCGGATTTCGTCGCTTTTCGAAAACTCGATCTAATGACTGACAGAAAAGCAACCGAAATAAAACGCGCTTTTGTCATACCGCAGCGCGCTCAATCACATTGACTCGCCAAGACGTGATACAGCATTGAAGCAATTCCTGAAACATGCTATTTTGCTATCCAATTACAAAAAGTCGCAAAAACGCCGATGCTAAAAGTAGCATGTCTGTTGAAGCTCTAACAGTAGGGGAGGGAAACAAAGACACACACGTTCAAAGGCACGCGAGTTACAGACGCCTTATTGACTAGTTTTAGTGCAAAGCTTGTGCTTAATTAAGACTTGTACGCTTGACACATTTACAAAATTAAGGTTTTGCTATGAGGGAGAATTTACTTGGCGAATGATTCCATTGTTACAAGGGCTAATGCTAAATGCTAATGTACGCTATGTATATTTTTAATACATACACCTTTTTTACTTATGACAGCAATTTAGGCAGTGCTTAGTTGTAGTTTTGAAACGAAGTTCTTTATCGCTCGTTTTATTCCGCACACCTGGCGAATGAGGTAGACTGAAAAAGTTGTAACATTTTGACCGTCACGACACTTTTGTTTTTCATTTAATTACTCTTAAACGTTGTTAATTTATTTAATTAATAAATAATATACAGCGAAAGGAACTTCGTTCCGGGTATCCCGCGATATCTCTCGAATTTTTATCTGCATAGAGTTTAATAATAAATTGTGAAGCTATAAGAGAGTACGAGTATCCGCCTTTTATATTACCGCAAATCAGAAGCGAACCTAACGGAATTTGGCTTAATAATTTAATAATTTCTGTATGTAACTCTGTAATTGATTATTTAATGTGACTGAGTATGTATAAATATTTAAAATTATGAGTCTCTGAAACTCGAAATAAAATGATTATTATTATTTGGACTGTGTAAACGAAATCGCATTATTAAAATTACATAATGTGCGATCATTTCAACGCAGTAGGTAATATCTTCTTTAAGTATATATATGATAAAATTGTAGAGAAACCAAACTTTACATTGACTTTTTTTTTAAAGTATTTTTTAGGAGGTCGGGAAAGATTCTAAGGCTGAAAATATAATATTTAGAATTTTTGCCTGTTTGTCAGAATGTATGAACATTTTTAGTATGGTTTTTAAATTTGCGTTATTTTAAGTCACGTCGCCGTTATAAATAATACTTAAATAAGGAAAATTATTACGTACCTTTATTTACCATAGCAATCAACTATGTAAAATACAAAAGAATAGAAATATCTATTTTAATATTTAAAATTATAAAAGCCTAAGCAACTAGGAAGTCCCGCGTAGAAGCGGATATATGGTAGTTGACTAATTAGTTTACTTTTTTATACGAAGTAGATAAAGACAACCACTTACCGTATTTTGGAAAAAAAAACAGGAATTGGCCTTAACCATTTCTTTGGCTCTATTAGCTAAATGTTGTAAAACAAAAGCAGATAGCTTTGTTCTTTTATTAATTATCACAGTTTTGCGTTCAAAACGGTCTCCAGTAAAATCATAATTTTGTAGATAACCGTATATTCATACTTTGCAGCCGTCAATATGATAGTTCGCAGAACGTCAGATCAACATTGAGTTTAGGTCTCTTCTGTCATCTTTTACTTTAACAATAATAAATGTCTATGCTTAGGTGACTGTTAATGAGAAATCCCGTGTGTTTACAATCTACTGTTATATTATTTTAGTGATAGCTAGAAATAAATAAAGAAAAATAAATGATAAATGATTTTATTTCTGTAAGTAGGTTAGAACAAACACTTTTACACGTCAATCTTATTTTAAAAACTAGATAAGGTCGGCCGAATAGGTTTACTTGTCACAGAAACATGTGCATGCTGACTGGGAGCTGTTCGTCAGGAATGAAACACATATGTCTATGTAATACATATGGAATGCAATAAAGAATTGAGTATTGAGTAATGATCCGTAAGAATACAAATGTCAGTGTATCAGTGCTGTGCCATTATATAGTATAATATGCAAGAACGCAGGTGTTCATTAATTTACTAAAAACTTCGCAAATAATGGGGACTTACGATTGAAGGCTGCGGGTGTCGACCTCAAGATGAGCTGCTTTTCACACGGACAGCTGTACGTCGCTTACTCCCGCGTCACCAATCCTGACTCTCTTCATATTTTGACTGCTAAAACCATAACTACAAACATAGTATACAAGAAAGTTTTCTAAAAATGAGGCTGTTACATTGCGGTGTCTTATGACTTCCACGCGAACCAAGTCGCGGGCGAAGCTAGTTATAAATAAAAGAAAAACTGATATATTATTATTTAGCTATACACAGTAAAACAAATTGAGACACGACGTACCGTCAAACGGGGTGAAATAAATAGGGATGCAGCCGAAAGAAAGTTTAAAAGGGATTTTAACATTGAAATAATATAATTTGTTGCGAACAAGGGCACTTAATCGTTAATTATAACACAGTAAACACATTAGAGTCCTTTTTGGCAACAAACTATATTATTTCAATGTTAAAATCCCTTGTTAAAGTTTCATCTCTATTCATCCCTGCATTCTTATTCACCCCGTTTGACTGTACATTACTTTTGAATAAAAGGTACTTACCTACTTACTCCTTTTTTCATGGGAAAATTCCTCCAACAGATCTGCGAAAGGAAAAAAATGGAAACAGTAGGTTATAAGAATGTTTTATTACATAATTTTTTTTAATAAGATTCTATCAACGCAAAACCCTCAAATTGGACGACTACTGTGGTTATACTAAACGTTATAATAACTCAAACTCAAAGCATTTATTTCAAATAAATCAATTACAGGCACTTTTGAATTATGAAGGGGTCGGTCAGCCAGAAAGATGAAGATAGTTGCCCATTCCAAACCGTAGTAGGCACCTATGGAGAAGAACGGGCAAGAAACTCCATGGACACTCTTTTAAATCAATTTATGTATATATATATTTACTATTAATTATAAGCTTTGCAATTATATATTTCAATTATTGCAGATACTCGGGATTAGGGATGAGTGTATTTCCGGGGATGGTCAGTTTCACTGGAGATATAAGAGCCTCCCCCCCACACGCGCCATGAAATCCAATGGTATGAAATGATTTACTTTGTAACTAGGGAAGCATGAGGAATACTTCGCGTTTTTACGACACGACAAAACATCAAGATTTCTTTATTATAATGTAAGTTTAATATTAATGTGTTATCCGCATCAAAATCCGTTGCGCAGTTCAGAAGAACAACGAGGTCATACAGGCAGACACGAAATGCGATTTTAATTTATAATATGTATATAGATTAGAATTAGAATTAGAACATTAGAACCAGCACCCTATTTACGTAACACACTATCTATCATAATCTGAATTATTATGAAGGATATTGCAAATCCATAGTTTCATATGTTCGAAAAATTTGTCTGCTCAACAACGTAAATAACGCAATGAATGTTATTGAACTGTCAAAATGAAAGCGATTCCGACCCCACTGTTCCGAACATTTTTGTTTTTTTTCTTTTTTCTTGGTTCCGAACATTTTGAGCCTGTTCTATATTCAAACACAATGTGCTGTTCTATTGTTTTAGTGTTCGGAAACAAAAATTAAAAAGAAATAAATCTACTGACGGAATAATGGAATAATTTCGGTGACTATTTCTGCCATGTTTACAGAAGCGTTTTAACACCGAAGTTAGCTGATTCCATAAATAGGTTTTGAATTATTTATTTACTATCTAATAGTAACAAAGCAAAAAACCACAAATCTACATTTTTAAATGTTACCAGCTGAATAAATTAATAACGAATTAATATTTTCTTTTAATTTGCACAAACTGAAAGTTTTACTTTGCTATCATAATTGCAGTTTCAAGTTGCCCCGCCCGATTTTCAGAAAGCTGAAATGGGCAATTAGTGACCGCGAGTATTTTTCAGATTAAGCTGAAGTATTATTTTGCTGCGTTGTAAGCCAACCATACTTTAAATATTTGAATAAAAATTAATATTGCACTAACGTTGTTGTTATTTATTTACAGCAGCACCAGCAGGAGTACTAGAAAATAACTGATTTATTAATTTACCAGAGAATGCACTAAGCGTTAGCCTTACAAAAGTGACCACTTTCAAGAAAGAGGCAAAGCGACTATGCTGCCAATACCTACTTGTATTTTTTCTGCAAGCTTGTAAAAGAAAATTCAATTTTGTGAAATTGTCAAATTTCACAAAATTGAAGTCTATTCAAATTCAGAATTCTAGAAAGAGACAACTGCTGGACGCACATTCGCTTTGTCTCTCTCGTACTTTTCGGTCTGTATTCACTGCATCATGCAATATGGAACGCTCGGTCCATTCCTTATGTCCATGATTTACTCTCATAACAAGCACTGAATTGACACAGATACCCAACAAGTATAGGTTTATTTTCTCTTTGGAAACTGAGCCGATGTCAACTATTCTGCCAGCGTCATGTAGTGAAATATTAGTGAAATGTAGGTAAGAAACAAATAACGAATCCTAGAAGATGAAATAACTATCAATTCGAAATTCAAACGGTGCACGGACTAACGTTTCTAAGGCACTTTGAAATTCGAACGGTGTCGTGGTTTGAAGCTGCAATATTGTGATTTACTAACTGCGCGCCGCGGTTTCACCCGCATAAGTCTCGATCCCGTAAGAATATCGGGATAAAAGTATCTTGTGTCCTAATTCAGGTCATGGTCTACCCATGTGCCAAATTTAATCCAAATCCGTTCAGTCGTTTTAATGTAAAAGCGTAACAAACAAACATACAAAAATCTAATCTTTTCTATTTAAAATATTAGTTAAACAAATGAACTCGACAAGCTAGTACTATAGCATCGAAATCGATCACAATCTCGGTATTACCGGAAAATCATAAACATTTAATCCGTCCACATGCGTCTGGCGACTTAACCAATTCAATAGTCACTCAACCATCGTTCGCCCGACGGACCGGTATGCAATTTCACACACCGACACTTCCTGATATTGCTAACTGTACGTTCTTAGTAACACGTATGACAAAAATTTCTGGCAGACGGACGCCATGATTCCAATGCGTAGCAAATATCGCGCATCGATGAGCTTGTGAGCGATGCTTTGTTTATTTGGTAGGCTGTCATGCGAGATTGGTTTAGTGCGATTTGGTATGGTTAATGGGAGTATGTTTTAAAGATAATTATGTTGATGTCTTGAATGTGGTTTTTTTTAATAATGTGCAGTACGTTTTAATTTGGAGAATCCGAGTTCGTCTAGCATTAGGATAACAGATCAGATCACTATGCCAATTTGTTAGTTTGGGCACAACTTAATTCAAAACAATAAAATGAAATTCAAACTACGGGAATAAATAAAATACCAAAGACACGCACCACGTAGAGTCAAAACATAAAAACGTGCTGGCCCACATACCAAGAAAGCGAAAGTAAGTCCCAAAAACATCTCCAGTAATCCTTAAAACGAACTCCAACAGAGACTAATCTACGAGTACTTCAAAAAGCACTAATTGAATTACTCGACAGAACTAAATCAAAATACGGTCGACGTCAGAATAATTCAGTGCTTAGCTCCGAATCCAGTGTAACAGCGGCACCGTGAAAATACGGGCAGGTGCATCCACCAAATTACGTGGCTTTAGACTTAATAGCTGTACGTATATGTCACTTGACGTAAGACCTCAGCGCTATGTGTCGACGTTCGCACCAAGTGGAATTTGGAATTACGCCGCAATGGCAATGGGCCTTCGTTTTAATCTGACTGTAGGTACAACGTTCTTGTTTACCAGCCCTTGGTACAATGGAACACGTAAAACCGTGTAATTAATCAACTATGTGAGGGCTGTCTCGAAAGTTGTAGGCTGAAGACATGTTTTGGTATCAAAATTATGTCGACTTTGTAATGTATTTGTAGGAGGATTTCATTGGTCTTCAGTATTCATATTTTCCCCCAACTCGTTCTTTTTTGTTTGTATGTTTTTACTTTACGGTAAAAAAAATACCGCAAATAAACGTATTTTTTTCTTTCTTTCATTCCAGTTGAGTAGTTTAATTTAATGATAAGTCAAAATATTTTTACGTTGATTTTAGCAATTTTACGTTATATTTTTTTCGTAATACGATTAAACCTACTCGATAGTTTTCAACTCGAGATAAGCCGTTCCATAATATTCTAGATATAAATAATTTACTTCTTAATGATTGAACTAAGTATTAATTTTATTGTTTTGACAAGATTCGTGAATCATTAATACACGCTGTATGCGATCCTTATCAACATGACTATTTCACTGATATTCAATGATCTAGGGACGTACCTCTAAAAACAAACAAAATTCCATTTATTCCCAGTCGCGTTTAAATGTTTAGGTAAGTTCACGGAGGGTTCGGTTAAAAGTGACGGGATAGTGAATATTCCCAGCAAGTTTCGTGTAGTCGACCCCTCGACATATTGATATTACCTCACCGCCGTCGGAATTCGCAATTGCACAAACGTGTAGCGGGGCGTACCGTACGCCAGAATGACAATTGGAAGCGACAGCTCAAACACAATAAACTACGTGAAATTTACCTATTTGAGAAACTATTCAAATGTTTCTGCCCGGGACAAAACGTACGGAATGCTGTGCTTGGAATATCTCGACTAATTGTCGCCGAGCGCTAGCGTTGTAGTCTTCATAAAAGCTTATCCT
Organism: Dryobotodes eremita; assembly: GCA_917490735.1. Lineage (NCBI taxonomy): Eukaryota > Metazoa > Arthropoda > Insecta > Lepidoptera > Noctuidae > Dryobotodes > Dryobotodes eremita. The sequence goes on along the minus strand of OU823252.1, from coordinate 1,788,317 downwards.
CTGTTTCTGGTACTGCAATTTAAAATAAAGGTAGAATGAAATGTTTTACTTTTCTTTTGCATTTTAGTCTTTACTGAACATCAGAATTAATACCAATTGTACCTATTATTAGTTACTTTGATGGTTTTATTTTCAGATATGCAAATACGTTATTGAAGAACGCATGAAAAAATACAGGTATGATTTATTCCGATTTTTTTAGATTAATGTGTTATTATAAAGTCCTTACATAAAATAATTAATTATTCTATTTTGGTATGCTATATATATGGCATAAAGCCACACTCTCATGGCGTAAAGAGAAAATGAATTAATTTTCTTATCAGGTTATAAAATGCGTTGACGTGCAACGTAAACCATATTTCAAAAGTGTGCATAAATATGGTTGGTTTTAAATGGTGAAACGTTAAAAATTAAATTATTTATTACATTTATATTTACTAGCTCTCTATGCTGAACACCATACCATTTACTTTATTTCTTCGATCATTATTATGCTTTTATCGTAATTAAAATGAAACAAAATCTTTTGCATTTGGTTTTATATTATTGTGCAAAAATATTTAAAACAACAGTTTACAACAGCAACAACAACAGCAACAGCAACAGCTTCTGAAAACATCATATTTTTTGAATTTCATAGAATTTCTGTTGTTTATCAATGCAGTTATTGCATCGATAAACAAAGCCAAGCAGTAGTTAAATTAATACTTTTTAAACAAAACAGACGTCATACTTCATTGGTATAATTTTGCACTGTCTAACTTTTAACAATGAATTCCGACGAAAGCTTACACTCAAGTTTTCCTCGAATATGTATAGAAAGTTCATTACCAAATAATACTTACGATTATATTAATGAAAAACAAATTTCAACTATCCTATACAAAACTTCAATACCTACCTACTCGACGCAAATGTATGGGACGGCTTATTATTTTAATGCGATTACGAAGTCCCATGGGGAAAATTATTTAGTTTTTACACCCTTAAATAATGGTGACCACACCTTTCTGATACATGCTGTATAGGTAGTCATTTCTTGATTTTCTACGACTGACAAAGATTAGAATTCAGATTCTTATAATTTCTTTGAAGAAAGTTTGGACGCACATTTCATAAAAAAACAAAATCTATCTTACTTCCTACTAATATTATATGTGTAGAAAGTAGTGTTCGGCGCTATGGTGACCTAACACACCTTTCTCGTATTGATAGGATAATGTGGTATATGTATTATGGTAAAAGTTAAAGTCTTGAATTATAAAGGAATAACTACATTGTATCACTAACACTTAGTTACAAGAAATGGTAAAAATGGTAAACTATATAACTAACTTATTGGTAAAATATATGGTAAAATGGTTATGGTAATGGTTATGGTCATGTTAATGGTCGTGGTGTCTCTAATGAGATCTAAGCGCGAACTGGCCCACGTTTTGGCGAACGAGCGAATGTGCATACTTGCATTCGATGCAATTATGCATTTTCGCTGAGTGTTCGATTGAAACTCGAACAATATGTAAATGTGAAAGTTTGTATGTTTGAATGTTTGTTACTCAATCACGCAAAAACCAATGAATGGATTTGGATGAAATTCGGCACACAGATAGTTTATAATCTGGATTAACAAATAGGATATTTTCACCCCGGTACTATGTTTCTATAGGATAATTTTCGACCTCCACGCCGATCGAAGCCGCGAAAAACAACTAGTCATGAAATAAAATTATAGGTACAGCAAATCCTTGGATCTCGTGTGCCTCACGTCTGCGTCAAATTAGTCTATTTAACCGACTTCAAAAAGGAGGAGGTTCTTAATTCGTCTGTATGTTTGTTACGCGATATCTCCGGAAATGGAAGATTTATTTCAATTTTTTTTTAATAGTTATGGTATGCCTCAGGGGTGGTCCATATAAATTGTAACAACTTTTCTTCCGTAGTTTTTCAGTTCGCTTCAATAATACGTATTTTTTCCACTTACTGTATATTGATGATGTTATAATAACTTCCTGTCACTGTTATTTACATAGCAAGTAGTGGTATACGAATTTGTGTGGGATAGGTACTACAACTAAAAAGTGAAAAATAAAAACTTTGTAACAGAAAAAAAAACAACCGACTTCCAAAATAACTTGTAACACATTTCGGAAGTCGGTGTCTTTGGGTTGGTATTTTCGTTTTTTGCCATCGACTTCCGAAATTACTTAAAGTAATTTTTCACTTAGTAGTGTTTTTTTTTTGGAAGTCAGTTGTTTCTTTTTTTTTTTTTTGTAGAAACTTTTATTACATATATAATGCCAGACATGAAAGACTAACATGACACGTTTTTACCGAAGACAGATCTGCGGTTTATTATCTCAAATAAACATACATGAACGATAACGTAAACTTTCCACTTTTCAGATGTAAATAAAGATGTTCAAAATAATTATACCAAATCTCATTTTAAGTCATAAAGACCTTTATTACCACGCTTCAGAGAATGGGCTCAAGAAATCACAGATCAACGCTGTAGGTCGGCAAAGTTACTTGGTAAAGGACAAAATGAGTTCTTTGTGTACACAAAATAGCATGATTGCTATCAAACAACATCCTTGGTTCGTTTTTTTGAGAGTTCACCAAGTGGAAACGAAACAGTAAATCAACGACATTGCGTCAGAGGATGGCTTGTGGTACGAGTTGTCCTTTACAAAGGACGTAAATAAAAATTAAATGTGTAATTTTCCATTCTTTGAGCCTTTTACCGGAAAGAATTCAAACCACAATAATGACGACAAACAATTTAAGAATTTTGACCGCGATGAAAATTTCTCGTTTGTCTTATTTAGGTTAATGAAATTACAGTCAAATGTGAAACAAATAGAGTACTAAGAATGAAAACAGCATTTGAGTGATGTTGAAACATCCTGACAGGCTTTGGTTTACAATTTAACAATACTAAATATTGTGAACCGTTATGAGTAAATTTTCAACGCGTACAATAAGATCAGTGTTAATTTAGAGTTGATTTTCTGTTGTGTTTTGATATTTGCATCCGATCCGTATTGGGGAGTTGAACAGTACCGCGAGTTTCCGCGTAAATTTTACGAATATTGTTTCCTTTGTACATTGACAGAGTGCGACAGACAAAAGGCAAATTATCCCCACCCCTATCCCCACCTTTTCTTCGGTTACGTAAACTTTTATATCTTATTCCGTTCCAACATTGCAAATAATTGTGGGAAATCGTTTTCGCACAATAGAAAACAAGTTATTGCGTAGACGATATTTATTTAACCTTTAACGCAGCTGAGAAGAGTCAAACAAACGATATCCAAACACGCGAAACACAGGTATGAATAATTCTAAGTGTGTACCAGGGACACATAAATCTTTACAGATAGTAGCAGCACAGCCAATCTGATGAGTCGCGCGCCGCACCCCTGTCGGTCGACCGCACGGGTAATGAGCTTGTTTGTCTCAGTTAACGTTTCCTAGCACGTTCTGCGCTCCTGGTACAGCGCTCTTTGTGTCACTAGCTTCCTGTCTCTTGTCTCCCTGCTCGGTATAAGGATAATATTGTTTTAGAATAATAACAAGAAGTCGTTCTTAGCCTGGCAGATGCAGCGCTAGATTAAATCTGCAGGATTTTTATTTACTTTTCAGTGGACGTAATGTGAGCAGTTAAACTTTGTGGAATTAACGAATGAAGTGGGTTTACTCGTCCACTGTAGAAGATAAATAAAGAAAGATTGGACCAAGGAATGAAAAGGAAGATTAGTCCGGTCTGCAGATTAGATGTTTGTGTCCGATGAGTCCAAAAACACGTCAAACCAGCATTATTAGACTACTTTTGTTAAGTGGCACTAAATATAAATATCCTAAGTGCGCTATAAAACTACACTCAGCGAAAATAGGTGTTTAAGGATAACTTTGGGCAGCAAAAATGCCTTCCTTGTTGTTATTGCCTTTTTGTACAGATAGATAAGAAAACACGTTGGTCAAGAAATAATAAAAAATACAAACAAATAAAAACCGTTCATTTTATTTTGTAATAAATCAGTTATCTTGATTTTCACTGCATTAACAATTCTGTATGTATCTAACAAGACAGCTCAATCATACATGTAAATTCTGAAAAGAGTAAGTAATGAAAGTAAGTTATCAAGCATCCAGCCTACGTGCAGTTCAACCTCCTTCGTCAGCTCCATATAAAATAATTTTCTGTTTAATCCCCTTTGAAAATGGAAAACGGATTACAGATTTCTGCGGTACGCCATTAAATTTTCCTCTCTCAGTTAACGCTTTTATCCTCATACGTTCGCAGATAAGTGCTAATGCAGTATTTCCATTTGACGTCTGGAATCTGTCGGTATCTTTCGGACATTCGGAACTCCCTTGGTGACTGGAAATTGGAGATAAACGTAAATCAGTCGCTGGAAATGGCTAAGCTTGTTGCATTCTAGTAGATTCCTTTGCAGTGCATTCGTTAGTTGGGATTAAAAATGCAATGTTTGCTAAATGTTCTTTACGGAAGCCGATCAACGGGAAACAGAGTTTGTTACTGGAGGCTGGAAGGCTTAGCGATGTTGTGGACTGTGGTGGTGCGTGGTCGAGATCTGTTCATTGGTAGATTGTGTTCATAATCTGCCTACATAATAACACATTTTTTAAGTTATTGCATAGCTTTTATCGCGGGCTTTGAGCGCGGCGACCGAATCAAGAAATTCCGTAACGAAAATAAAACCTAACACCCCCCACTCCGCCTACCATGTAGCTCGGCCGAGCGTTCGCTTAACGTGTATGTATATGGTACGACTGTACGAAGTTCGCACGGATCGAGACGAGCTGCTCCGAAATCGGACGAATACGTAAGCAGATTGCATAAGTTGATAAAAGTGCTATGCAAAAGCTTTACCGCGGCAGTCCCCGAGTGTTTTTTTTTATTTTAATTTCTTTTAAACACAGATTCCTTAAAAAAAACTTTGCCCAAATTATTTTCTTAAAAACCGGCCAAGTGCGAGTTACGTACCAATAACTATAAAAACGGCAAAACAATCGCGTTAGTTGTATGGGAGCCCCCCATAAATATTTATTTTATTTTGTTTTTATTATTTGTTGTTATAGCGGCAACAGAAATACATAATTTGTGAAAATTAATTTCAACTGTCTAGCTATCGCGGTTCTTGAGATACAGCCTGGTGACAGCCAGACGGACGGACAGACAGCGAAGTCTTAGTAATAGGGTCCCGTTTTTACCCGTTGGGTACGGAACTCTAAAAAAGAGTTATTTCAGCAATGTATCAAAAAATAACTGATTTAATATTTTTATAGGAAGAATGATAGTTTAAACTTATTGTCTACAAGGTTTTCTCACTATCTTCTTCTCGGCTGTACCTATTGCTGACTTGCATCCTCGAATTTTCACAAATAGCTTGTTCTCTCTTATATAATACTAGCTGCGCCCCGCGGTTCCACCAGCAGAAATCTCGATCCCGTGGGAATATTGGGATAAAAAGTATCCTATGTCCTAATCCAGGTCATAGTCTACCCATGTGCCAAATTTTATCCAAATCCGTTCAGCCGCTTTAGCGTGATTGAGTAACAAACATCCAAACATCCACACATTCACATTTATAATATTATATATATATATATATATATTAGTAGGATATATAATATATGTATATATATATATATATATATATATATATATAATATATAAGTAGGATCACAGTAACCCCACAGTACATCAAATGCTGATCGTTACCTCCTCCATTGACAGCAATCATTGTATTGCTATGCTAATGCAATTGAATTAGTGCAGTACCGCCGTCTGTGGATTAGTCACAAATCAATAGACGTACATTCCGGAAATCAAATTAATTATTGCAGATAGAGGTATTCTCTAGACATGGTTTCTATTAGAGGAGCATTGTGAAGCTGAGTCAGGCATCAGGGTTGCATTAAAATGGCTTCTGCTAGTAATACTTAAGGTTGTGCATCCTGAAAGTTGACAACGTCGCAAATAGCTGCGAAATACTTACCTGTTTTGATTTATTAGTCAATATTACTGTGTGGAATTTTTACAAATTTATATTTCCAACCCGCACTGGGCTGGCGTGGTGGATTAAGGGCCTCTCCCTCACAGAGAGAGCCTGTGGGCCTGTGAGCCTGTGGGCCTGTGAGCCTGTGGGCCTGTGTCCCAGCAGCCCACATTATAGGCTGATTATGCTTATGCTAATATTATGTAATTATATGTAAGTATGTATGTATTAGTATTTATGTATTAATATTTATTCTTGTATTTTATAATTATTTCCGAGCTATCTATCCCGTATATTGCACCTGCCATGTTTAGTCTCTGCATCACCCTAAGGTTGACTGGTAGAAAATGCCTCGGGTATTAAGTCCGCCTTTGTACAGTATTTTTTTACTTATGCATGAAGTTTTAATAAATAAATATTAAGAAATTAATAAAAACAAATATACAGGCTGGTCCAAATACTGACGCCATAAAAAAAAATATTCTTCATGTCCCGTATCCCAAAATACTCCATGTATGTTTCGCGAGTTTTCGATATTTTGTTTTTATAATATCTTAAAAATTTTATGGGAACCGCTTTCAAAAAATTCTATCTTTATTTTTACACGGTATTTTCACATTATTTTTTGCAATTTTCGTTGTTATAGAATATTCTTTCAGACATAAAATAATGATCTTCCTATTATTCATTTAATTATTTTCTTTTATTCATTATAATTATTATTTTATTTATCATTATTTGAATGAAAGGCGACTAACAAAAGGTATTTACAAGGCAGATGTGAGTGGAAACGCCGGGAGGGGACGCCCTAAGAAGACATAGTGACCTTTTGGGGATGTTATTCAGAAAGGACAGGTGCGTAATACTCGCAACCGGCGTACGTGTATGACCAGATGTATGAACGTAAACGAGGCAAAAGGAGTATTTAAGGATCGTAGCAGGTGGCGTTCTGTAGTTTCTGCCTAACCCCACGGGAAGAAGGCGTGAGTTTATGTATGTATGTTATGTAATTTAAGATACAAAAATGTTGATCGAAAACGAGGAATTTAACATTAATGGAACATACATGGGCTATTTTCGGATACTTCTGGGGATAAGTTTTTTTTTTTTATGAAGTCACTATTTGGACCATTCTGTATATTTGACAGTTATTTGCAACGTTGCCCACTTTTAGCATGCACGCTCTCGGTAGTTAGCCCTGCTACGACCTTATTGACTGGCTAATATTTTTAAAAAGGCAAGTGCTGTTTTTAATCATTTGTCGTGCCGATATGAGAGTAGAAGTAGAAGTCGGTCTTCCGGGTGCCGCAATGGAGCAGTGGCTTTAAACCTACAATGATATGTTAAGTTAACAATTAATAATATTTTTATTTCTAAACAATTATTATGATAGTTATATAATTAAACATAACTGGCGATAGGTACACTTCTGCCTAACCTTTCGGAGAATATAACAAGCGTGATGATAAGTTTAAAAAAAAAAACACGTGTTGCACTCGGGCACTGCCGCGGTAAAGCTATTGCATAGCATTTTTTATCAACTTATGCAATTATAATTATTTAATTATTTTTTATTTATGCAGTATTTTTTTTTCTTTGATATTAATCAAGTACAGTCGTAGGTACCACATACATACACGTTAAGCGAAAACTCGGCCGAGCTACATGGTAGGCGGAGTGGGGGGTGTTAGGTTTTATTTTCGTTACGGAATTTCTTGATTCGGTCGCCGCGCTCAAAGCCCGCGATAAAAGCTATGCAATAGCTTAAAAATATGGGGAAACAACTTAATGTTTCTTCGTACAGCGACGGAAACAAAGCCATTTCTTTATACTTAGCGCTTTGTCATGTTCTTAGAAAACAGAAAATCCGTGAAAAAGGTCAAAGATAATGTAATTCTTAGTTAAAAAGCGCTCCCTATTGGCCGCTTGGATGACTTAGTGGGTTTCAAGGAAATGCGAACAAAAGGAATGATGTAGGTAATTCAAAAGTGATCATAGTGTAGGTAATAAAAGACGAAAAAATATCACAAAAAAGCTAAAGTGGAAGGAAAAGCGTGGACTAGTACGACATGAAGATTGTTAAAAAAAATATCGTGACATACCAACCATTGTTTAAACTACAAATAAGCCCAAACCTCTCGAATAAGGAATTATGGAAATTTCTTAAATTACAATATTCCAAAGCGAAAAACTTATTACATAAAACCGAAATTGTCTCTTTCGAAGTCACCCAAAGTTCTTTGTGAGGCATGACTCCGGCAATATTTTATACGATTCCAATTTTGCCAGGATCCTGCCATATTGATTGTAAGGAGTTTGTAACTCGAAAGGGAATTGCCCACGAATTTATATGTTGCCAAAGATTCGCACATATTCTTCATAAATTAAACGATATTATATTTTCAGTCACAACCTTTTGTGAAGAAGAAAGTTTCTTCGTTTCTGCTTCAGGGCTTTTTAGTCGGAGTTTGATTGTTGAAGAGCATGAGGAGCAAGAAAATATGAAAATACGAATATATTGCTAGAGGCATCGAGTATTTAGCAAGCGTTGTCTATCTAGATATTTCAACAATAAATTTGTTTAGTATATACTCGTATACCAACAATTCTGCCAACGATTTATTATAGCAACATAAGATCAGTCCTTTCATGCTATCTTTGGCAGTAACTGCGCGGGTTTTACTTTTGCACGGTTTTTTTAACCTTCAAAATAGTCTTAGTGTAAATTATTTGTTTTTGTATATTCCATAAGCTAATCATTCAAGAAAAATAAAAGTCAGAATGACGGTGAGAGGATACATATTATAGATTGAAAATTTTCTATTAATGTTTTAGGATGAGCAGAAACTCGTGATTCCCCCGCTGCAGCAGACATCGTAAAGATAACATGTAAAATCTACCTTTGACTAGATATGAAGCAAAAAGAACAACTTAAACTGCAAAAAACAAAAGCCCTTCCACGGAAGCCAAGAAAAAGACAACTCCGTTTAATTGGAACCTGCAAGTTCACATTCAGTACGCTCAAGAACAACGCAGCGAGAACTCGAGACCCGAGTGCCGCTCGAAGTTCCGCCGACGAATACCTACAGAAGTTAATCGGAGCAAGTTTGATGTGAAAACTATGTTAATCAGCCAACCAACTTTGATTGCTGACAGAACTGACAACTTCTGTCGTCGATATTCCGGGTGAATTGTTCATTTTCACAACCTTAGCATTTGATTAAAGCCCGCGAATTCCATATTGGTCGTTTAGTTATTGAATTTGTCAGAGTGTGCGTCGAGTGAGCATCTTAGGGCTGTGTCACGGATTGAAGTAATTTTGATTAAGAATTTAATCTCGCTGTGACGTGTTTGAATGGTTACATTGATGAAATAACAGGAAATGTATTGCTTTAGAATGAGAGTTGTTTAATTTAATTTGGTTTGAATTTTTGAGGAGGATGTTTTACACTAGGTTAAAAAATAGTTTATGAGGTAACCCTATTACTGATAATCGTTTAGCATAGTAATAGATAGGTTGTAACCAGAGATCGGATATTGGGATGTATATTTACCTAAAGTAAATTTTTAACTATGAAAGTATGGAAGCGGCTTCATAAAATATAATTTTTGTAAAAAGATTGTATCCATATTTATTTAAAACTAATGTTTAACCCCCGACGCAAATATGTTTATGTAGGGTGTAAGAGGAGTGGTGGTGTATGTAAGTAAAACAAAAAAAAACAAATTAAAATAAATATTTTTATTAAATTAAGTACTATATCCTGATTGGGCGTAAATATTACCTCGGATACAACAACTTTCATCACTACCTTTCAATCGCTAAGATTTGGTCCAGTTTGGTCACTGAAATCTGACGTTAGCGAGATTTTTTCGATACAAAAGCGCATTCCATATTAGCCAACATCTCAACTTTAGGTGAATATGCATTCGAATATCCGATCTCCAGTTATATATAACGGAAAGGGTTAAATGCCGATCCAGTAGGATATGACATTGATTATAGTAACTGTTCGAAGTTTAATATCGTTTATTTATACTGAAAATGGGCAAGCCATGTTGCTCGGATGCATTAGGACAGGAGGGCAAAGATTGTCACTCACTGAACGTCTGAGCAAGGACATCCCCGTCGAGGCGGATTGTGGCGTAGATGCAGAGACGATCTAAATCCATCTTCAGGACAAACAAAGACGGAGTAAGCAATAGGTTAGTTTGGATATGGATAAGATATGGTATAATATTCTGGGGCAACTCTGTAGACAAGGAATTTGTATTCAAAGCCCAAAAGAAATGCATCAGAGCAATTTGCCATTTAGATTGTACTACAAGCTGTCAACAAAAGCAACAAGCAACAAGCTGACTACAAGATGTTAACGGAAAACGTTCACCCGGATCTGTAGTAAGAATGGGGGTCCCCCAGGGTTCAATTCTTGGCCCATTTTTATTTCTTATTTATATAAATGACTTGCCTTACCTCATAAAGGATAAACATGATATAGTGTTGTTTGCAGAGGACACTTCACTTTTATTTAAACTCAAACCTCAGCAGCTGGTTACTGACAATGTAAATAGCGCTCTCGCAATAGTAGTTAACTGGCTGAATGATAATAACCTAGTTCTTAACGAGAAAAAACGAAATGTATTAAGTTTACGATACCTCATGTTAGACAAGTAGAAACTAGTGTTCTCATAAAGGGTGAAGTGTTGAAACCCGAAGATACCACAGTATTCTTAGGCATAACTTTGGATGCCAAGCTTCAATGGGGCCCCCATATAGACAAATTGTCGAAAAAGCTTAGCTCTGCAGCATACGCCGTTAGAAAAATTCGTGATTTAACAGATTTAGAGACTGCCCGTTTAGTATACTTTAGTTATTTTCATAGTGTGATGTCGTACGGTATTCTGTTGTGGGGAAATGCCGCCGATATTCAGACAATTTTTGTTTTACAAAAAAGGGCAATTCGTTAAATTTATAAATTAAGTCCCAGACACTCCCTCAGAGATAAATTTAAAGAGATTAATATTGTTACTGTGCCTACTCAGTATATTTATGAAAATCTTTTGTATGCACATAAAAATATTAATCTGTTTAAAAAATACAGTGATATCCACAATATAAATACTAGGAACAAACACAAATTTCTTGTTCCTACAACCAGGCTCAAGAAAATTGGTGGCTCCTTTAGATGCCAATGTATACGTTTTTATAATAAACTTCCTAGCCATATTCAAGATCTAAGCTTTAATAAATTCAAATCTTTTATAAAGCGGAAATTATGCCAGAAAGCCTACTATACTGTGAAAGACTATATTGAGGACAAAAAGGCTTGGGATTGAGCTGCTCCAATAAATTTACACAGTGAATGTTGATTTTAGTTTGCTAACTCTTTTTAGACATGAATATTTACTATAAAAAGTATTATGTTATTTTCATTATTGTGAATATGAGGACTATGTGGGTCATTTTTTTCAGTTTTATTCTTGGTCTGGCAGTTTAAGTAGTTTATGCGGCCTACCCAAATGTCCTTTCTTTGGTACTGTTCGTCGAATCGTTGAGCTCCTTAAGTTCTGAGTTGAGCTGCACGGTTACTGACAAATGCGTGCACTGACTGGAGTGGTCGACTTAATCTGTGTGGTTCTTTCCTCAAAAGACCATTTCAGACACCGATCTACATGATCTTCAAACATGATTACCGAATTTATATATACACATTGACATTGATCAATTTTATATATACAGTGACATGAGTATTTACTTGTAAAGTATTTATTTTAATTTTGTGAATGTGAAGACTATGTGGGTAATTGCTTTTTTTTCTAATTTAATTTTAATTATGATCTGGTAGTTTGAGTAATTTATGCGGCCTACCCAAATGTCCTTTCTTTGGTATTGTTCGTCGAATCGTTGAGCTCCTTAAGTCCTGACTTCCTGAGTCGAGCTGCACGATTACTGACAAATGCGTGCACTGACTGGACAGGTCCACTCAAACTGTGTGGTTCTTTCCTCAAAAGACCATTTCAGATACCTATCTGCATGGTCTTCGCATGACATGACTAAGATTATGTCTGGACTTTCAAAGAGACTGTGACCTCTAAGTTTGTTTCGGCCTTTCTCCTCAGAGTAGTCAGATAGGAAACGCCGACCTCATCTAGTTTAAAAAACATGATTGACGTGTAAAAGTGTTTGTACAAACCTACTTACAGAAATAAAATCATTTATCATTTAACATTACTTTACAAATTTAAAAATTCTTACATTACCTTCCTTGTACAAATACGAATTAAATCTTTTTGTAAAATAAATCCAAGCTATTATGAGACTGCTTTTAAAAGCTATTATAGACAATTGCGTGATAAAAAAAGACTAGATGTAGAAATACCGTATGGAAAAACGGCATTACTCAACAAAAGTATTATTTGTATGGCATCACTGATTTATAATAAATTGCCCGATGACCTTAGAAAGTTACCTACTCATGTATTTAAGAAGAAATTATATAAATTCCTAATTAAAAAGTGTTATTATAATGTAAAAGACTACTTCGACGATAAAGATATTGTATTTGTACTATAGCAAATATTTGTAAATTAATTCAATATGACAATAATTACAATCACTATGACATTATTAATTTGCTTGACATTACTGTTATAATTTATCAGTTCAAATTTAATTTAATGTGTACGAAATTTACTATCTATTTATATTTTCAATGACTGTCTCAATAAGAAAACCGATTCAGAATTATTGTGTCATAATGTTCCTAATATATTTGCACACCTCACATGGTTATAATACAGTGTACCTTATGAACCGTTTGTAACATCCTTTGAACCTGTGTTATGCAAATAAATGATTTGATTTGATAAAGGGGAGGTATATACCCACCTCGGCTAACTAGACTGCTACAGAGATCTTTTGGCACCCGAGTGTCATTGACAGGGGGCGTTGTTGGTAAACATTTGTGAAATTGTCACAGAAATTGTATTAACAAAACAAGATGGCGGCGTTAGTTCCGATTTTTGCCACGCGCCAAAAGAACTTTGTAGCGTTGTACAATGTAATGATGTTTTACTAAGATGATAAAAGACAAAAAACACATTACATACTTGTGATGTTATCTTTTTTTTGGTTTTTCAGTACCTTTTATTTGTAGTTGGCTGTAAAAAAATGTGGTTACAATATTATATGAAGTTTAAGTAATCAAAGAACTATCTCATTTGCTTTAGGGTAGAAATAAAATATTGGTAAACACGGCTACAAATCAACCTATACATTTCTAGTATAAGCTGATCTCGCATTGTTTAAGAATTCCGTACAATGAGAGGTCAGCTTTTACTGGAAAAGTATAGCTTAAAACGTAGCCGTGTGTACTATAAATAAATAAAACTTTATTGAAAGATTCTACACTTCTCATAACAAATCAACAATCACTGTGTATTTACAATTCAAAATAAACCCTAACGTTTTAAATAGGACCTTACATAACACACTAACAGTAGCAATGAGTTTCATTTTGACAGTTCAACAACATTCATTGCGTTATTTACGTTGTTGAGCTGTTAAATTTTCCGAACATATGAAGCAATGGATTAGCAATAAGCTTCAAAATTATTCAGATTGCGATAGATAGTGTATTGCGTCATTAGGGTTCAGCCTTAGACGAAAATACTATAAGTACCTACTTCAGGAGTAGCGACTACCTATACATTACTTATTTCACATCCTTAAATAAAAAGTAAACGATATTGATATTCTACCTGTTAACGTTTCAAAATTCAATAGTAGTAGAAAAAGTTAAAACTAATATTGTGGTCAATATCGTAATCATTTTAAAAAATGGCCGTCATCTGACGGTAAATTTATTGTTCGAGCGTCGTGACGCTGACGACAGACTACTTACATAGAGATACTACGTATATAATATGGTCGTGACGACAAAAACTTAACGAACGGTTGTCTCGTTCATGTGCATCATCATCATGATCATGTGATCAATGTGATCATGTGCACAATCATTTATAATAATTAAAAAAAAAAAAAAAACAGCACAAACAAAACGCACCTTACAAATGAAGGACATTAATTTAATAGACACATACAAAATAGCCTCGCATTCAAGCTATAAAAGTTTGACAATTTTGTCTATTGCTTGAAATAAGTCTGTTCTAAAACCTTTCTATTGGTTTTTCTTTTAAAAATTCAGAAGTGGTATTTAATCGCATCAACCGCACGGTCTATGCTAAAACTGATTGCAGATTAGGGGTGAGTTGTTCTAATTGTTTTTACTAGCTTGATCAACTTATTAACGCTGACCAACGATGACACTTATTGTTATTGCCATATTATGTCTATTATATCTTAAGGCGCTACCCGGAGCAAAACCTTGCAATAGTGCGTTATGCAGAGGCTATTAACTCATTAATTATCAGTGATAAACTACATCTAAAAGCACATTATTAATGTTCGATATTCTATCATCACATTGCACGTTCTTATTTGTTTTTATGTGTTATAAATACATCTAAAATCTCCTTGTAAAAAAGTGACTAAAATTCTTGATTGCATGCATCTTTTACTAAAGGTGACGTTCTAATAATTTGAGGATTACACTAATGGATAGATCATTTAAAAATCTCAATAGTTCACGTTTTATTTTATTTCAAAAGATCGCTTGGCATTTTTTATTAAAATAATTCATATTTTTTTGTGAATTCTTTGATAAATGGGCGTGCGCAGGGAGCAGGACAGAGCGAGACTCAGCGACGGGACAGAGAAGGACCGAACCTTCAAGGTCGTTTGGTCGGGGAAGCGCCTTAATGCCAAGCGACCGATTTAATAACACAGATTATTGAGTAACATCGTTATTTCTTCCAATTTTGTAATTAATTTAGTTGAGCAATTTTGTCCTTGAAATAATCCGTTCGCTTGGAATTATATGTGTTCATTATGTATGTAGCTTGTTCTCATTTTACACCAACAATCGTTTTACCACAATAGATAGGTGCTAAACTATAATTATGTTCATGGATTTGTCGTCGTACCATCTTACCCTCACGGCAGGCTGCGGTAAACGGGTACATGCCGGCGATTAACTTACTTTTTAATCCTTGAGCTCCTAAGTTTTGAGTTGAGCTGTACGATTACTGACAAATGCGTGCACTGACTGGACAGGTCCACTCATTCTGTGTTGTTTTTCCTCAAAAGACCATTTCAGACACAAGTCTACATGGTCTTCACATGATCTGACCTTGATAATGTCTGGACTTTAAAAGAGGCTGTGACCTCTGAGTTTGTTTCGGCCTTTCTTGTCAGAGTAGTCAGATAGGAAACGCCGACCTCATCTAGTTTTAAAATATGATTGACGTGTACCTACAAGTGTTTGTACAAACCTACTTACAGAATAAAATCATTTATCATTTATCATTTAATCGAAATCTAACTAGGCTAGTGCGGCCTACCTATTAGATATTCCATTTTTAACTTAGCTGAGAAAAGTTTAGTTGAATAACTATTGACATTGACAAACAAAAAAAGTCAGACGGAACTCCGCTAAGACAAAACTGAGTCCCGTTTATGTGTGAGTGTTTCCGTTTGCGCACTGCGCGTTGGCCGACTTATGTGTGAATATGTGCGTACAGCGGCATGTACGTACAGCGAGCTGGTCGACTTGAGTGGCACAGTTTTTTGTTAGCGAGAACCTGTCCGATGTTTTTTGTTCGTCCATGCTCTTGACATATCAACAGTTGATTTATAAACGCTACTTTTGAGTAAATACCCACATTTCATTTTAATTTTGGATGTTTGTTAAACTTAATAGTTTTGATATTCCCCGTTTCCGTTAATTAAGTTGTCAAATTCTGCTTATTTTATTATACTAGTACAATGTTGGACTTTGATTGATACAAAAAACATAATTTTTCCTTTTTACCGATTTAACTACAGGAGTATATTCTGAACCTGTTTCTTAAATGCAATAACTAGGTAAACATTGCACTAATGTTAAATATCATTTACAGTGATTGAATATTGTCTTCCCTTTTCTTTTGTCTCTACTACCCGCACATCCTCTTTGATCCAAAATGGGTACCCCTTCTCCAGCTAGATCAAGATCACGGTCACAGTCTCGTAGTAAATAAAATAAAAATAAAATCCATTTATTTCAGGTTCTCCCATATTACAATCACAAGTATTACAATTACAAACACGAGATAAATACAAATCACAATATAAAAATAAATACAATGTCATCAAATCATAAATACAATGTCAAATAAAAATAAGCAACTCAATGTCAAATGAAAAAAAAAAAAAATTAAAGCAATAAAAAAAAAAAAAAACCGGCAATTAATAATATAAAATACAAATAAAAATAAAAGTTTAGGGCAAATTTTTAGATAAAAATAATAACATATATTAATAAAAACAGCAAATCTCACGTCAGTCATTAACATAAAAATAGCAGTAAACATAGAAATTCGTCTGTGCAGTGCAGGTACTCTTGTTTCAACGATAATAGACGTAGGTCTCGTAAACAAACCCGCAACACAAGTAAAACACATAGGGTTCGAAAATTCGATTCGAGTAACTCTTCGACTACGTCATCGAGCTCCAGTGACTCATCTTTGACTAGATTAAAACGTCAAAAATGTGAACGAAAACAAAGCGAATGTTTAGATAACCGTTCTGAAACGTCTGTCTTAGAAGTTCGTAGTTGCTCTTAAAAATCACCAATACCAAGAGACCTGGTTTTATTGCGATTGTCAAGAGCAACTCTTAACAATCGCAATAAAACCAGGTCTCTTGGTGCATCTGGTCTCCATGCCTCTCAAAACATAATTATCTGAATTTGACTCACAGGCTAACACATAGACAATGAAACATTGGTTAACGAAGGTCAATGAAACGCCGGAAGGGGACGTCCTAAGAAGACATATAGTGACCTTATTGGTGATGTTCTTCAGAAGGGTCAGGTGCGTAGTACTCGCAACCGGCGTGCGTGTATGACTAGATGTGTGAACGTAAACGAGGCGAAAGGAGTATGTAAGGATCGTAGCAGGTGGCGTTCTGTAGTTTCTGCCTACCTCCATGGGAAGAAGGCGTGAGTTTATGTATGTATGTAATGAATCAGCGGAGGTGTATGGCTGGTCGAAAAGACAAACTACAGGGTTTAAAAAGACCCATCACATAGCCTTCAACTACGCATTATGTACATCGATCTAAATAACATTGCACAAAAATAATTGCTGGGAAACGACTTTTATTTTTAGTGTGAAAAAACGCTGTTTGCGGTAGTGCGCAGCGCAACGCACGCAAAACATTGTGTTTATGGGTGCATGCAACGGTACAGGAGTCGTGAGGGTATTTAAAGTTGTGTTATATAAACATTAAAAACTGGTTTCCGTAAAAAAAGTCAGTAAATTGACATTTAATATCTCCGTAACCAGAAGTTTCCCAGGCGTGGTCCAGTACAAAAAATGTAAGTGCTTAGTATACTCGAATTTCAGAATAGAAACCCGACAGACGATAGCTGAGGAGCAGCATTTCCACTCTTATGAGTTGGACCCTCGCTGTCGTGGCGTCACTTAATCGCTTTAAGCTATATATTCTTGGAATTGAGTTCAAGGTCGTTATTGATTGTAATCCGCATCGAATGACGACGACTAAAAGGGACTTAATTCCAAGAATAGCTAGGTGGTGGTTTTCTATACAAGAATACTCATTTCCAATCGAGTATCGGCCAGGAACTCGTTTAGCTCATGCAGACGTATTGAGTCGTAACTCGATAGGACCTCTTGATGGTTAATCGTTATCAGTAATGCTTCTAAGTGACGTTCACGGGCTACAATCCATGCAAATGAGTGAGTGACTCCCAGCTGTACCACGTAAAAGCTGTTTTGAACACAAATTCAGTCGAAGCCAAAGATGAGTTGAAAGACGGTAAAGTATTTAGGAAAATATGGAGCGAATTACGTTGGGCCGTACTTAAAGATGCTAGATGGAAATTTTGCCAACTATGTCATGACGATGTTGGCCACTTTTCGTATGAGAAGACTATAGAAAAGGTCAATCGCGATTATTGGTTTCCACGAATGACACAATTTTTTAACAAATATGTGAGAGCATGCATCCCATGTGCTTATTCCAAGCAATCTGGTGGTAAGAAACCAAGATTGCTTCATCCGATTCCAAAGCCTGACATCCCTTTCCATAGTCCTCACATAGATCATTTAGGACCTTTTCTGAAAAGCACGAGAGGAAATACATACATTTTTGGAATAATATATAGTTTTATGTAGTTTATAATCCTTCATACGGTTAAAAATACAAAAGTAAAACATCTATAAATGTAACAAAATATGTGTTTTCTCTCTTCGGTACGCCTAAAATGCTAATTTCTGATAGAGGCACCAGTTTTACCTCTAAAGAATTCCAAAAATTTGTTAAGGAAAACGGAATTATGCATACATTAAATGCCGTTACTACGCCTAGAGAAAATGGCCAAATCGAAAGATACAATCGGTGAATCTTGTCTTCTTTGATTGCGTTGAGTCACGATAACGATGATAGAAATTGGGATAACCACGTGGTAAAGGTTCAGTGGAGCCTAAGTAATCCAATTAATCAAACCATGGGTACAACACCCACCGAATTAATTTTCGGAAAACCAATCGTTAAAGTCACCGAAGGCCTTACACGAGTTAAATGCGAATGATTCTATACCAAATGATACCCTACAAAAAATTGGCGACGATGCTAATGTTAAGATAAGGAAACAACAAGATGACATGAAACAAAGATATGATCGTAAGAGGTGTAAGGCTAGGTCATCTAAGTTGGAAATTTGGTGAAGGTCCAGAAAGTCGCTAGGACCCCCGGTGAGAGTAATAAACTTTTACCCGCGTTTAGTGGTGCGGTGGTGGTGTTGGTGGCACGCCTTGATGGGCAAACCCAACACTATCAAAAATAGCTTAAACAAGCTATTTGCGATAGTGTTGGGTTTGCACACGCGGTAGTAGTTCTTAACTTCTTAATACGGGATCGAGATAAGTCAAACTCCAACGCCGGTTAGAAACACAGTTTATTCAATATGGCGTCGGCGCAACCGGCGCGTCACTTGGCAAAGGTATTTGTGCATACAGCCTATGCCCAACACATCAGACAGCCACGTTGATGATGATACTGCTCGTTTGAGTGCCTTACTGATGGCCACAACAAGTTAACCACCTTGCAGTGAATTTTCAACAAAATAATTCAGCTTAGCACCATATGATCGCGCATCCGTATTGTTCAAACATGGCACGCCAACGGTCACTTGCAGGGTTTTTATGTTGCGCCTGAACAAACACGTGTCACAGTTCTGATGACGGAGAAAGTACGTCTCTGTCGTTATTATCAGCCATATTTTTACTGTAGGCGTACTATGTAGTGTTGATTATTGCGGATTGAAAAGCCGTTTGCAGTTCAAATCAAGTTATAATTTACGAACAAGTTAATCACACTAGCGAATCACACACTGTAGGTACACGACACAACTATACGGAACGCGCGACAGTTTCTAAACGTGTTCACTGCTTAACCGTCAACAACAAACTCTGCTTAACTCTGGTCAAGCGTTATGTTATAAACTCTGTCGAGCACCACCTGGTGGCGCTGGCGTCCCGATTATTCAACGACAAACGATTGATTTAACGTATTTCCGACATATTATATAATATCATAATTATATAAAACAGTTTCAAAATTCAATACTAGTAGAAAAACTTAAATTGTTATCGATTTAATTATTCGACTAATATTGTGTTCTCTATGGTAATCCTAATCATAATCCTAATCCTAACTAATATTATAAATGCGAAAGTAAGTTTGTTTGTTAGGATTCACGCTAAAACGGCTAAACGGATTTGGATGAAATTTGGCACACTGGTAGATCATAACCTGGAGAAGAACATAGGCTACTTTTCATCCTGGATCGCAGACGAAGCCGCGGGGAAGTTAGTCATTTTTATAAATCGCTGGCAAACGACGGTAAACTGACTTTCTGTTCGAGCGTCGTTTGTATGCTACCTTACTATCCTACTAACCAGTTTGTGAACTCACCCTGGAACTGCACGCAGTTGCTATTGGTGACCTGGCAGCAAGATTGACCTCAATCGCTTTGTTTTGCTCGGTGATTGAATATTTTTCTTCCGACTTTCACAACACAGCACAGTCAGTCATACACACCACTATACTTCACATTATTTATCTGCACCACTTTCTTGCCTTATTTAATAGTCACTCATTGTTTTATTTGTATAATTACTTTATTTTCTTAGAATTAAACGCATTCACAGAGTATCTTTTAGATTGACAGCCGGTCGCTGCGCCCGCGTCTCATCGCTTGACATAGACTATAAACAACAGTGTACAACATAGACAAATGATGTTGGAGCGTCGGGCGTGGGTCGATCTTCTAATCAATAACATAAATAATCATGGTTTTTATTTATTTATTTGTGTATTTTTTTTTTTCTAAATATTTTTTTATTGTTTTAGTTTCTTTTATTTGTTATTAACAAAATAAAAAATCCCCTAGTGGGATTTATGGATGTCCGTAGGTGTGTTCGTGGTATTACAGCGGGCCCTATCAGAATACCAGAGTTGCGGTATTTTCTTATTTTTTATTCGCAGCATTATAAGATAGGAGTCTTTTTGACCTCTCACAGGTCTTTTATTTTTACTTTTAATTTTATTGTTATGTTGTATGTTTTATTGTTAGTTTTAGATGTTCCTTTTTATATTTTTTTATTATTAATTTATTTTTTTGTTTGGAGTTTCTGTGCGTGTCCCAAATAAAATTATTAATTTCTTTCTACTAAAATTATAAATGTGAAAGAATGTGACCAAGGATGAATGGTTGGATGGATGGATGTTTGTTACTCTTTCACGCAAAAACTACTGAACGGATTTGGATGGAATTTGGAACACGGATAGTTTATAACCTGGATTAACACGTAGGATATTTTAACCCGGTAGTACGTTCCCGTGGGATAATTACCGACATCCACGCGGGCGAAGGCGCGAGCAAAAGCTTGTAATTTATAATTTGTAATAATTCACTTTAAAATAAATCTGTTTTAAAACTTTCTATTGCTTTTTCTTTTAAAATACCTATTTCTTTTTCCAAAAATAATTATCGTTGCAGAAACCATGTTCCGAAATACAAAGTAAATGTTCCATGTTCCACCTATTGGCAATCCCTTAATAATACCGTGCCACATAGTGGGTGGGGCACATGTTATGACCTAAAATTGAATTTTCAGCTGGCTCGTCGTTTTCACAGCAGCCCTGTATAAACGTGCTGTATTGAAATAATTCGTAGGAAGCTAAAATTAAGCTAAAGCTTGAATTAAGTAAGTCTTGTAAGTTGAAAGATTATTTTACGAAAGGTTTAAAAATCTTAAGTAACTTATTCAAGACCCAGGACAACAAATTTTAGGTCATAGGTATAAATATTTAGTCTGTGTGAGAATCAAACCCACGATGTTTAGTACAACCCCTTTTAATTGAATTGTCAAACATTGGTTGTAAGTACTTAAGTACTTTTATTTTTTTATTTAAGTTGCATTTCTGGCAACCCAGTTTCTAAAGTGAATCTAACTTAAAATAGTTAATAGTTTCTAAAGTGAATCTTAATAAAAATATTACAAAAATGCAATAAAAGTGTTTTTTTTAAGTCGGTTCTTTATTTATTTTTTTACCCCACACAAATTCGTATATCACTACTTGCAATGTAAAAAAAATTGACTAGAAGTTTTATAACAACACATACACAAAGTGGAATTAATAACGCATTATTGAAGTTCACTCAAAGCTACCCAAGCAACTTAAATAAAATTTATATGGGACCACCGCGTAAATATCCATTACCAGTTGAAAAACTAATCACGTAAATCGATGAACATACATTAAAAAAAACACAAACGAACATAGAACCGCCTCCTTTTTTAAGTCGGATAAAAAAAACAATCCATGTCTAATTAATAACACACGAAGAAAAGTAAAAATAATCCTTCATTAGACAAATTCCCGCATACAGTCTAATTAAGTCAATAGCTACATTTTCCGATGAAGTAGCCAATTAAAACTGAAACTCCCAGATCAACATATTGCAAGGAGACGTCTGATACACGAGGATTGGAAGTGGAGCATTATTTTTTTGTTCTGTTTGTCATCAGTCTCACGTCAACTTCAAACTAATCAGGTCCATGATTTTACGATTCTGAACATCACGATAATTTCGCGATTTGATTATTTTTATTCGCAACTTGCTATTGCCAGCAACTTCGTCTGCGACCCAGGATGAAAAATGGCCTATGTCCTTCTCCATATCCCAGGCTACCTATCCGTCAAGTTTTATAAAAGGTAACAGACTCACGTGCCGACAGACAGACAGGCAGAGTCACTTTTGAGTTAATAATATTAGTATAGACGTATGGATACTAACACTGAAGGGTGTAGTAATGTACAACGTAGTCACCGTTTTATCAGTAAGTAAAAATATTTGTGAAGAAACTCGTCGGGGTTAGTACTATCACCGTGAGTTACTTTTGTTCACAAGAGCTCTTCACATGGTTCGTGCCGGAACGAATGAGGAAGTATCACAACCATAATTAAAATACGATACAGAAGAAAACTGAAACAAATAAGAAAATAATTTAAGTATAGTCGAACCAAAAAAAAGTAATTAATTTTCCATTTGTAAAACTCCTACGATGTGCGAGTAATTATGCAGATGAGTTTACTGAACTCAACCTTTCACAAATATACAGGGTGTACCGTAAATAATGGATCAAACGTAGGTAGTTCACCTGATTACCAACAACTAATTTGAATAGTTTTAAAAAAACCGTTACGGTAACCACGATATTTTTTTTCATCGTAAAAAAAACACTTTTCTATTCAAGATTTTTTTTCTACACAAATAAATCGTTATGTAAAAAAAATATCTTATAAAATTAGTAAGCTATTCAGAAATGTTTAACAAAAATCATGCTTAATAACGTCATCATTTGCAGCGACCGCATTAAAAAAACGGAATTCTGGTAGAGACAAAGGTAAAATTCGAGAAAAAAAAAGTCTTGGTTACCGTAACGGTTTTTTTTTTACTATTAAAATAAGTTGTTGAAAATCAGGTAAGCTACCTACCCGTTACGTTTGATCAATTATTTACGGGACACCCTGTATAGTATACGTGCTACTCGAAACGTTCCAATTTAATTGATTCGTTCGTAAAAGCCTTGTAAAAAAGGTAATTTAAACCTATGATCCGTGGAGAGATATGAGTATGATCGGCAGTCCGTCACATCCCTTTGCTGACGAACGTATTATTTTCGATATATAACTACCCCGAACTCCATAATAAAAAATGCTCTGTGGACACGACCTTCAGTATAAGAGAGAGACAAATATAGTTTGTCTATATTGTGTTGGTGGTCTATACAACTGGACAAGGAATTGTTTTTCGTGTGCACGATCCAGGGTTTGAAATACCGGCATTTATGGGAACCGGTACCAATAGTCTTGGTGTCATACCGGTACCAGATTAGTACCTGTACTATTGGTACCAGTACCGCACGTATTTCTTGTACAATTGGATTTCTAATCAGTATCGGTGCTGTACCGGTACCAAACAAATATGTCCGTAAGTTAGAGTGAGAAAACAGAGTGTGACTGTCTGTCACCTATTCCTAGTTAATAACAAAATATTATATTTGTTTTAAAACTTTCCCACGATTTCGGGACTCTTAGAGACACATTAAATCTCTATTTTATGATCTGTCAGTTTGACATGTTACCCTAATTAATAACAAAACACTTATATCCTTGAAATTGTATAATGGGTGGCACTTATGCCAGCCATTAGTCGAAGGGCAATATTTGACGTCAGTTAGGATGCAATAATTCAACTATTTCTAAAGAAAGAAGGCGATTATTGTCATCTGGCCGCCAAAACTTGATACCAAACGAACCCTTAAAACAAAGGAGGAATTCTACAGAAACGTATTCTGCGAACTTGCGAGAATTTGGGTTTATGTTACAAAAAACAGGAGGCCGGTGTAGTGATGGGGATGTTAGAAGATGAAAAGAAACGAATGGTATGGCAGTCGACTTAGCACCGCGGGAAGTGATAGACACGATACTCTAGGAGTTGACTTAGGACCCCGGGAAGTGATAGACACGATACTCTAGGAGTCGACTTAGCACCGCGGGAAGTGATAGACACGATAGTCTAGGAGTTTTGAATCAGGATCGCGAGAGGCGACAGACACTAGAGTCCAGGGTAGTTAAGTTAGGAGACTTAAGGAATGCCAGTCCATTACGACAGTAAGGGACCGAGCATTACTTATTAAGTTGATAGTGGGTTAAAGACCACGTTAGGTAGCGAACGACCGTAGTGTACGCTAGACAATTGAGTTCAGTGAGTTGTGCCCGAGGTGAAACTGGTAATACGTGCAGTATTCCGTAAGTATAATTCCCTCCAAGGAGATATTTGGTAAGTGTCAACTTTAATATTTAGTATCGTAGTTTATAATTAATGCTGTTTTCTCTTGTATTAAGTGACCACCTCCTAATCCGTACCTTGACAGATTTTGTCACTTGCGTTTAGTTATAGGGAAACGGAGAAGGCCTACCGCTAAACTTGACAATGAGCACCAACGCTCCTGACTCTTGACAATTGTTGACCCTTAACCGACGCACCACATATGGAAGGCAGAACCGTAAATACAGTTCATCTAAACCAAACTAGGCTATAAAGCCGATCTCTAATTACATTATGAATTAATCAAATGTTAGTGATGATTACTGCTTCCAAAAAGGTCTGGCCACAGAACACTTTGCGTGAGGCTTCGTACATGCACATATCCAGGGAGCGGGTTAGGCCTCACATAGAATCACAACCTGAATTGGTAGTCGTTCTAAGAACGCTAGGGACCGTATCTCGATAAAAAAATCTACAACCGGCTATGGTATGCCATTTACTAAATCGACACTATTTATCGAGACACGTCAATATGGATGCTTTTGCGGTGAAAACCGCACTGCATTCTCTCAATGGGGAAGATTAAGGAAATGTGAAGTGACGAAATACCACTTCGGTGTGCACCAAGTACGATCGCATTGAGTTTTGCTACAGACTGAGTCTACGGTACGCTTGTACTAGTTTTCTATTATCTTAGTAAAAAGGGGGCTAGGCCGCCGTAAGGGTGTCAATAACATTAGTACGCGTTTAGTACTAATCAACACTTGTCTCACTCAATGGCAGTTGAACTTCGCAGTACTCTGTCTTTAGGATTGAGTAAGACATTTATTTAGTGCATAGGAAACGTGTTCTATTAGAATCGTACTAGTGTCCGCAGAGGTTCTATGCGTTAGGTCTAGCAGGACACGTATAATGAGGCAGACGTTGTAAAACGGTTCCCGGTCTCACTAAAGTGGGTACATTGTAAACACATAAATTAACGTAGCTATAAATGATTAATGTAAGTGCAAGCGTAACGATCCCTTTACCCCTTCATATTATCAAAACTATTGCAGATATTTGCGCTCACCTGCGAGAAGGGAGACGACGGCGTTACGACATTTATAATACGAGTACTTAATCATATATTATATACGTTTGTATACCCTCTCGTCTTCTTAGCTTCACATATTTATAATTATAATACTTATATTTCCTAACTGTGAATTCCCAATATTAACATCACCTTGTGTCCCCTCCTTGTCCCCAAGCTTTCTAAGTCGGGACAAGGCAGTCTAGTTTATGGGAATTCATTTCTTATAACGGTGGGAGGGTGTCCAAGTTTGGTGACGAGCCCTACAGGAACACGCGGCTGGGGGGGCGTGTTCCCTTTCCCTCAAAGGAAAGCCGATCTTAATACTAATATTAGCATAATTAGGAAAAACGAAAATCTTATCAGGCTGGGGTCCGCCGGGTACAGTCACATGTGGTGCCGTGACCAGGATTCTCGTCATTAAATGTACTGATTCATTTCAGTGCAACGAGAAAGAACTACATATGGGTTACTACTACAATAACACAACGTAAACGATAACACAACGTAATTTTATGGAACTATATATTGTTAGAGACGACAAGAGTTACAACGGCTACAATAACTTATGTTTTAATTAGGTAATGGCTTGATAATGTTGGTTGAATTCTTCAACAGCTGGTAGCGGGTTGAATGATCGCATGATTTATTTGTTGATGTGCTTAGATTCAATTGTCATGAATCTTGGGATCGTTTCCAGCATGATGTATTGATTGATGAGAACTTGGATTCCTTTGTCACGGCTTGTGGGTTCAATCCCCGCATAGATAGTATTGATAGTAGGGCTTTTGGTTCTTGTGCTACTGCAATAATGGGTTCGACTCCCTGCAAACGTGAGTTTTGCATCTGAAAGCTTGTGAATGTGAAATGTGTCAAGTGCGTTTGAGATTTAGGTATATGTGTGTGTGTGAAATGAACTTAGGTATAAGACATACCCTAATTATGAGTAAAACCAATAATATTAGTAAGTAAAACTTACGAAGCGTGAAGCTTGTAAAATGACAATTAATTTACCAAGATGGTACATTAACTATCATCATAAGGAGTAAATATAATTCTTTTCCAGTCCGCATTCGGAGACGTATGTCGTATAATTGAATAGATACTCGTTTGGCCTTATTTCAAATTCCAGGATATTTAAATCTTCACTTGGCTGCTACTGGGTACGCTATGTCTAAACCTTTGGTTTGTGCATTGCGCTTAGTTTGGAGTTTCTTCGAAATCAGCTGACATCGGCTGCCTCCAACAGCAGTGGCTGTAGCGTGACTCCTGTTACGAAGCTAAGTTTTACTTTTATTAGGCACTTCAGTTACCCGCTATTACGCGGTATGATTTTTGTTATTCCACTTAATACTAATATGTTTTGAGCTATGGCACTATAGTTATCAGTTCAGATATGCTAGTGAATTTTCCTATAAATATTTTATAATCGGAGGGAGAAATTGATAATCTTTTGTCACACTAAGGCAATAATTGTTTATATAGTCCAGGATACCTATTCATATTTTCTAATCAGTGGGTAACGTCCCAATTCTTATTGGATAACAAAACTGCTCTAACCTCTTAGAATCAGAAGGGGGCGGCGTCTTATTGAAATAAACCATAATACGTTTATGTGCTGACTGTTTCAGCTACTCCATTTTATAAACGGAGGGAGAAATGACAACCTTTTGTCACACTGAGGCAATAATTGTTATCACAGTCTAGGATACCTATATTTTCTAAACAGTATAACTTCCCAATTCTTGTTGGATTTCAAAACTGCTCTAACCTCTTAGAATCAGAAGAGGGCGGCGTAAACTATAATATCTTATTGGAATAAACTCTAATATGTTCATGTGCCGACTATTTCAGCTGCTATTGGATATGATTGCGGGCAGCTGATTAAGCTGACTCAGCGTTGAGGTGCATAAGGACAGGCCTCTGTCCAGCGGCAACTGCGTTAGGCTGAGTTTAGAACGAGGTAGCACCGCAGGTAGCGTGGCTCGATAGCACAAATACTCTTTAATGAGACCCTG
The DNA here is from genome assembly GCA_917490735.1 of Dryobotodes eremita. Classification (NCBI taxonomy): domain Eukaryota; kingdom Metazoa; phylum Arthropoda; class Insecta; order Lepidoptera; family Noctuidae; genus Dryobotodes; species Dryobotodes eremita. Next base: position 1,760,671 of record OU823252.1, on the reverse strand, counting down.
GTATGTAAAACTACATTATAAGCATGCACAGGTTCTCGGATCTTATTTGAAGCGAGGTAGTTTCACCTGAATGATATGACAAGAGTACTTTTTAAGAAGATTAAGTTCAAATATCATAGAGCAATTATAACGCATTGATTGAAGATGCTTCTGCGAAACAGTACTAAATTATAGCAGAGATTGCATCTTACTATAATCTTATTGGATTCAAGTTCCAACTGGAACGAGTATAATTCTTTGATTAGGTGAACATAGCGTAGCTATGAGTATATATTCTATAACACTTTCATATAAAGGCACTGCTCCACTTATTGTGAAAGCTCATCCGCTGTACTACGTCACGCGTCTGATTTTCAGAGGGGGGAATGTGACTGTCTGTCACCTATTCCTAGTTAATAACAAAATATTATATTTGTTTTAAAACTTTCCCACGATTTCGGGACTCTTAGAGACACATTAAATCTCTATTTTATGATCTGTCAGTTTGACATGTTACCCTAATTAATAACAAAACACTTATATCCTTGAAATTGTATAATGGGTGGCACTTATGCCAGCCATTAGTCGAAGGGCAATATTTGACGTCAGTTAGGATCCAATAATTCAACTATTTCTAAAGAAAGAAGGCGATTATTGTCATCTGGCCGCCAAAACTTGATACCAAACGAACCCTTAAAACAAAGGAGGAATTCTACAGAAACGTATTCTGCGAACTTGCGAGAATTTGGGTTTATGTTACAAAAAACAGGAGGCCGGTGTAGTGATGGGGATGTTAGAAGATGAAAAGAAACGAATGGTATGGCAGTCGACTTAGCACCGCGGGAAGTGATAGACACGATACTCTAGGAGTTGACTTAGGACCCCGGGAAGTGATAGACACGATACTCTAGGAGTCGACTTAGCACCGCGGGAAGTGATAGACACGATAGTCTAGGAGTTTTGAATCAGGATCGCGAGAGGCGACAGACACTAGAGTCCAGGGTAGTTAAGTTAGGAGACTTAAGGAATGCCAGTCCATTACGACAGTAAGGGACCGAGCATTACTTATTAAGTTGATAGTGGGTTAAAGACCACGTTAGGTAGCGAACGACCGTAGTGTACGCTAGACAATTGAGTTCAGTGAGTTGTGCCCGAGGTGAAACTGGTAATACGTGCAGTATTCCGTAAGTATAATTCCCTCCAAGGAGATATTTGGTAAGTGTCAACTTTAATATTTAGTATCGTAGTTTATAATTAATGCTGTTTTCTCTTGTATTAAGTGACCACCTCCTAATCCGTACCTTGACAGATTTTGTCACTTGCGTTTAGTTATAGGGAAACGGAGAAGGCCTACCGCTAAACTTGACAATGAGCACCAACGCTCCTGACTCTTGACAATTGTTGACCCTTAACCGACGCACCACATATGGAAGGCAGAACCGTAAATACAGTTCATCTAAACCAAACTAGGCTATAAAGCCGATCTCTAATTACATTATGAATTAATCAAATGTTAGTGATGATTACTGCTTCCAAAAAGGTCTGGCCACAGAACACTTTGCGTGAGGCTTCGTACATGCACATATCCAGGGAGCGGGTTAGGCCTCACATAGAATCACAACCTGAATTGGTAGTCGTTCTAAGAACGCTAGGGACCGTATCTCGATAAAAAAATCTACAACCGGCTATGGTATGCCATTTACTAAATCGACACTATTTATCGAGACACGTCAATATGGATGCTTTTGCGGTGAAAACCGCACTGCATTCTCTCAATGGGGAAGATTAAGGAAATGTGAAGTGACGAAATACCACTTCGGTGTGCACCAAGTACGATCGCATTGAGTTTTGCTACAGACTGAGTCTACGGTACGCTTGTACTAGTTTTCTATTATATTAGTAAAAAGGGGGCTAGGCCGCCGTAAGGGTGTCAATAACATTAGTACGCGTTTAGTACTAATCAACACTTGTCTCACTCAATGGCAGTTGAACTTCGCAGTACTCTGTCTTTAGGATTGAGTAAGACATTTATTTAGTGCATAGGAAACGTGTTCTATTAGAATCGTACTAGTGTCCGCAGAGGTTCTATGCGTTAGGTCTAGCAGGACACGTATAATGAGGCAGACGTTGTAAAACGGTTCCCGGTCTCACTAAAGTGGGTACATTGTAAACACATAAATTAACGTAGCTATAAATGATTAATGTAAGTGCAAGCGTAACGATCCCTTTACCCCTTCATATTATCAAAACTATTGCAGATATTTGCGCTCACCTGCGAGAAGGGAGACGACGGCGTTACGACATTTATAATACGAGTACTTAATCATATATTATATACGTTTGTATACCCTCTCGTCTTCTTAGCTTCACATATTTATAATTATAATACTTATATTTCCTAACTGTGAATTCCCAATATTAACATCACCTTGTGTCGCCTCCTTGTCCCCAAGCTTTCTAAGTCGGGACAAGGCAGTCTAGTTTATGGGAATTCATTTCTTATAACGGTGGGAGGGTGTCCAAGTTTGGTGACGAGCCCTACAGGAACACGCGGCTGGGGGGGCGTGTTCCCTTTCCCTCAAAGGAAAGCCGATCTTAATACTAATATTAGCATAATTAGGAAAAACGAAAATCTTATCAGGCTGGGGTCCGCCGGGTACAGTCACAAGAGTAAGTAAAAAGGATAGTTCCTAAGCATTAGAAAAATAACTTCAAGTTTGCCAACCGTACGAGGTTCCTCGTGCATAAATGAGATTTGTGGAACGCGCCGGGTATCTTAATTTGGTAGCGGTACTTGTTAGGTGGAGTACCGGTACCCGTCTGGAACCAATGCCAAATGGCAAAAAACGCTAAGTACCGGTACAGAACCTGTACTTTTGGTACCGGTTCCAAGCCCTACGCACGTCGCAAAACCTACACCGCCATCTTGTTTTTCAATTTATTTCGCAAATATTTACCAACAACGCCATTTTGTCAACGTTATTCAAATGCCAAACGATCCATGTTGCACTCACTCCAACTACTCAATCTTGACAGTAGGTCCGACAAAATATATGTCTTAACTAAAATATTCTGCAGCCTTAAATTCTATTCTTTACGGACCAAGCTATTCTAAAGAACACATTAATTACCTGATTCTATACGCAATTTCAATTTAATTGATTCCACCGTTCAATTAATAGACAGACCGAAGAAAAATCCAATCATCTTTGGCTTCAGCCGTCAAAAGTAAGCTCATGAATGGCAAGTCTGGTGAATATTGATGATGTAAGGTTATTAGCAACCTTGTTAAGAGTTTAATAAAAAATTGCGTTCTTTCCTCGACTCTGTAATGAATAGGAAGAGCTTTTTACGTGTTTATAAGAAAACTCTCTATTTTCCACGGGTTTGTTTATGTTTACTTTTTGCTCTGGTTTGCTGCGGTGTATCTTGTTTTCTTAATTTTCTATATCATTTTGAAAAAAATGCGTGTTTGTGGAAGAAGCAAAACGAGATGGCCATGATCATAGCCTTATTCGTAAGTAGTTCCATTCCATACGAGAAGAGACTCGTATTTACTTATTTTAAACTAGCTGCGCCCCGCGGTTTCACCCGCAGAAATCTCGATCCCGTGGGAATATCGGGATAAAAAGTATCCTTTGTCCTAATCCAGGTCATAGTCTAACCATGTGCCAAATTTTATCCAAATCCGTTCAGCCGTTTTAGCGTGATTGAGTAACAAACATCCAAACATCCAGACTTTCACATTTATAATATTAGTAGGATATACCCGAATTCTTAGTTGCCAATTTACCAAAGGGTATCGTGTTACTGAGTTGTACAAGTCAGATAGGCAGTCGCTCTATGTAAAATACTGGCATTCAGCTGCGTCCGGTTAGACTGGAAGCTGACCCCAACATATTTGGAAAAAAGATAGGCAGATGATAATGATGATGATTATCATTTGACATCCAAGTAATGTTTGAGGTATGAAGTCGATTTCGTAATTGCTTTATCATTTTTGACAATATATATATTTTTTAAGCTATTGCATAGCTTTTATCGCGGGCTTTGAGCGCGGCGACCGAATCAAGAAATTCCGTAATGAAAATAAAACCTAACATCCCCCACTCCGCCTACCTCGGCCGAGCGTTCGCTTAACGTGTATGTATATGGTACGACTGTACTTGAATTAATATCAAAGAAAAAAAAAATACTGCATAAATAAATAATTATAATTGCATAAGTTGATAAAAAATGCTATGCAATAGCTTTACCGCGGCAGTCCCCGAGTGCCACATGTGGTTTTTTTTAATAAATTGAAACTACTAAGGATGAAACTATCTAACTGACACAGAGAAAATGTAGATAGCGATTTTCAATCTTAGAGGGTATTATTTTAGGCACTTTTTTATCATATAGCCTTACTTTAAGACAGTGACACCCAACAGCCGTCTCACCTTTGCTACCCAAAAGATCTAAGCATACAAATTCCAGATGTAAAATACCCCACCCACTTGGACCCCTTTGGCCTTATGCTAATAATCTTCAAAATTTTCGACTAACCCTAGAAACTTTATTAAGAAAAGAAAAAATCTTTTGTTTTCATTCCATTTGTATTAAGCAACGGAAACTTTTTAAATAACCTTATCAGTGTTTTGTACCTACACTGTGACTGAACTCAGTGAAGTCTATTTCGCTTCACAACTTGTAATCCAGGTGATTCCTTTATCTATACATTTAATAAAATCATACCGAAGTCAAAAGTGTCCATAGTTTTTTATTTCTTTTATTTTTTTATTTATTGCGGGGTCTGGGAACGATTCTAATAATGAAAATATAATTTTTTGTTTTTTTTTCTGTTTGTCTGAATGTATGTTCCAGCATCACGCAAAAACTACCGGATAGATTTTGTTCAAATTTTGTATAGATATTCCCTATAAGTCTGGTCAGTCTGTAGGCTATAAAAATATCACGCTATTTGCTATGGGGGATGAGCATTATTGCAATCTGTCAATATTCTTCAATAGTTCACCGCAAATAAACAGACGAGCCTTTATATTGCAGATAGTAACAGATTTAAACTTTTAAACGATTATCATCCCGCTATATCTTTAAGGAACTATATAATCAATCATGACATAATATAAGAACCGCTATTTCAGCAAACATTCCACAAAGCTAATAGTTTAGCGGCTCGACGACTGTTTTGCTAATCTATGTTCGATTCCCAATAATTGATACATTTTGTGTTTCTTTTTTCAACATTTTGTTATACTATTATATTATGATAGTTCATAAAAAGTACATAAAAAACATAAAATTTACGTCTCTTCTTTCATCTTTGGTTTTAATAAAAATAAATATCTATGGTTTGGTGACTGTTAATGAGAAATCCCGTGTGTTTACAAAGTACTGTTCTATTATTTAAATGATAGCTCGTCAGGAATAATCTGTAATAAAGCATCCGTCAGTGTATCGTGTATCAGTGTTGTGCCATAAGGTAGTATATACAGGAACGCAGGTGTTGAACGAACGCCTTTTTTTAAACGCCTCAAAGAGATATCAGCATAATTGACGGGGTCCGATAGGGCCGATGCCTGCTGGGGTCGCGGATTGTTCGAAAGAGTTACCGTGGCCCTGGCGCACAGACAGCCCAGAGCGAGAGAGGTCATTCGATGATATCCCAACCAAAAAACAAAAAAAGGTACGCAGGTGTTCATTCATTCGTTAAAAACTAAAAACTTCGCAAGCAATGGGAAATTAGTACTGAAGGCAGCTCGGACCTCAGGACCAGCTGCTTCTCACACGGATAACCGTACGTCGCTTGCTTCCGCGTCACCAGTCCTGACTCTCTTCATATTTTGGCTGCTGAAATCAAAACTACAAACGTAGTATACAGGAAGTTTTATAAAAATATGGCTGTTATTAAAAATATGATGACTTCCGAGTTCCACGCGAACGAAGTCGCAGGTAGAAGCTAGTCTTATAATAAGAACCAAGAGTCTAAAAAAATATCACGACTAGTTACTTACCTCGTTCGAAAAATACGTTGTAATTTCATATCTCACTGTAAAACCTCTACACAAAGGCAGCTAATGGAGGTTTACCTTTTAAAGGAAGCCTTATTCAGATAATAATCTGTTTACTCAGATTTTGTATAGCTTCCTAGATTTCCTTTTGATAAGAGAAAAGGAAAATGTTGGTTAGTAATTCCACTTTTCTATGGCCTGCTTGAAAATTTCCCTCTGCTTCTTCTTATAGAACGAACGAGTATTTAAATGATCATGCTTGTTAAGTGTGGGTTGGCAATTTCAGAAATTTCATGTATAGGTAGGGGAAATATCGCATGAGATGGTTCCAGTAAACCCGCGGTGCGTCACAAATTTTTGTTCGTTTATTTTTTGTCTGACTATAATTTGGTCTTGATAAGGATGCGTTTTCACTGTGGCAGGCGTAGACGAGTAGAGTGGAGAGGAGACGTGCAGGAATTAACCAATCAATTGGTTCAAATCCACATCTCAAATGTGATTCGTCGATTCGAATGGAAACGCAAGTCCCGGTTTCCTCAAGAATTTTCATTCACAGGTCACAGTGATGTCTCAAATTACTTAGTTCAGAGAAAAACAAATATTTTTCTGATCTGCCAATGTGATCACTTAGTTCATCTTATAGTCTGCCTGATTAGTCTGAGATAGGGTTATCTAATTTGGTTATTTTTCTTGTTTTTAGAGCACCTGATGCCTATGAAACAGTCAATGTACATAAAAATACCGACCACCTGTTAGGGAAATCTTTTCATTTCGTGAGAGGTAAAGCACTCTTAATACCTCGACAGGCTGTAGTCCGTATCTGTCGCGGTGGTTGACAAGCGGTAAATAACGGTATTTTAGCCAAATGGAGTTATTTATAACTTGAGCGTTCGGCTGACGAAGTAGCTGGGCCATTGGCTTCTGCGTTATGAGGTGAGGGTTCGATTTCCGAAATAAGAATAGGCACTATTTTTTAAGCTTGGATATTCTGGGTCAAAGATAAGGTAATGTGCATGTCTACAAACACAGAAGCGATTCTTGTGTTAAACAATAATTATTTAACATCATCATCAATTGGTCAATCTCAAGCTTTCCAGTAACAACTACCAATTAACAATTAATGAAATAGTACCATTTTCACCTCGATTAGCAGGCAAAAGAGGTAGGGGATTGGTGAAAAGCATATTGCTGTTTCTTCCTACAAAAAAATATCTTGTTTGCCTTTTACAGCACACGTATTGTCACTCATATGGATAGATATATAAAATACTCTTTATGATATACACCATATAAATTACAGATATAAATGTTTAGATTACAGATATAAAAGTATACATTTCACAATGGGTGGATACGTCATTGAAAGTGAAAGTCAAAGTCAAAGCCAAATCATTTATTTCAAATAGGCACATTAAAAGCATTTTTTAATGTCAAAATGTACATGAAAATAGAATTGATTCTAGTTGCCCCATTTAAATATTTGTACATAAAAGGTTTGTATTAAACACGTGTCAGCAATACCTAATTACTAAGCGACAAGCCATCACATTAGCACACTCGATTGGAGCTTCCTAACGTTGTCGTTACGTGTCAACGGCTCGATTAGATCAGCCCAACTTCTGCTTCGCTACCCAATTCCTTACTAATTGAATAATTAGTGGTTAAATAGGTATCGAGCGGATAAGCACGTTATTATTTTTTATTTTTTTGTTAGCTTTTGAATTACCCATACTCCCCGACCTCCCTCCCCGGAGGTCGGGTGCCTTTTGAAGGATTCCCGCCGAAAACAAAAAAAAAAAGGTGTTGTGCAGATAGGTTAGGTCGTCTTGTGACGTAATGAGATTCCCAAATGTAATATTATAAATGCGAAAGCAGCTTTGTTAGAAAATTATAGATACACACAGATTGGCCCTCGACCGAAATGGAAGCGGGTGACAAGCCCCTGTGCGGCAAGAAACCGGGTGGTTAGCTACTGATCGGTATAAATAAAGTCAGGAGCTCCAGGGTGGCAAGAAAGCGGGTAAAAAGCCCATGGACAATAAGATAAGAAAGCGGATAAAATTCAAGGACTTGTGACAAAATCGCCTCATCAGAAAAACGTCTCAGATTGTCTCATGTGCTGGGTCTGCCTCCTGTCCTTGCAAAGCTCAACTACTGCGCCAGCTTTATCTTAATAGTAGATATGATAAGTTCATAGTCCACGCAAGTGCATGCTTTAACTAATATTACAACCAGTGCTCCAGATATTGCCATTTAATTACTTACCCAAAACACCATAAATAAAAACTACCCGGCAAATAATAAGTAATGAAACAGGCAGGAAAAAACACTGTACTACTGAATTATATTTAAGATACTGCACATGGCCCGATCAACTCAGATATAGAAATAGCTCATGAATTTGAAAACTTTTTTACTAATGTTCCCCTTAAAACTACTGAAGCTTTAAATTCCTCAACCGCGCTTTCCGTTGCCTTACTTACAAATAATGTAAAAGCATGCCCTTTGGAGTTTAGGTATTAGCATACAAACCCCCAGGCTGTTATAAAAGCTTTTAAAGATCTTAAAATTAAATCCACAGAAGATCTCTGGGGAATGTCTGTAAAATTCTATAGAATTCTTACCGAAACCATTGCGCCCTATTTAGCTTTCATATTTGAATACCAGTGTAGACCAAGGAGTCTTTCCGGATCCTTTGAAACATAGTAAAGTAGTTCCATTGTTCAAAGCCGGTGATATTATATAACCCAACAATTACAGGCCTGTGTCAATTCTGCCAGTTCTCAGTAAGGTGTTTGAAAAATGGATGCTCAATCAAATGTTACATCACTTTAATAAAAATTACATCTTTCTTGAACAACAGTACGGTTTTACCAAAGGTTGTTGTACCACGGACGCCGGTGTCACCCTAATAAAGAACAATTTTGACACTTGCGACATCACATCTGTGACATCTTTTGCGACCTCTCTAAGGCGTTCGATTGCGTAAACCATGAGACACTCCTGTTGAAACTAGAGCACTATGGGATTAGGAATACAGCTCTTGATTTACTAAGATCATACCTGAAAGACAAATAGGTTAAAGTTCAAGTAAACGGCATAAACTCATTAGGGTCTGAAATGACACTGGGCGTTCTTCAAGGTTCGTTTTTGGGTCCATTTCTCTTTTTAGTTTACATTAATGATTTACCCAATTACTTCAGAATCAACCGAAGATGGTGTTATTTGCAGATGACACATAATTGATCTTTATAATAGACCGACGGTCACAAAATCTTGACGAAGTGAATAACTCTATTCTTCAGGTCCAAGATTAGTTTACGGTAAATTAAATACGATAATTTGGTACTAAATTAAAAAAAAACAAATGCATTAGATTTAAATTAGCTAATGTATGATGTGACATCATATTGAATGGAGAAAATCTAGAATTTATTAATCAGACAGTTTTCCTAGGAATCACGCTAGACGAGAAATTACAATGGGGACCCCATATTACATCTCTTTCGGGGTGGCTAAACTCGGCCGCTTATGATAAGACAGACAGTGCAAAAGATAAGACAGTTAACAGATGTAGAAACCGCGCGTTTGCTCTATTTTAGCTACTTCCACAGCATTATGTCATATGGCATTTTACTGTCCGGCTGCTGATATTGAATATATTTTTATTTTGCTAAAGAGAGCTGTCAGCAATGGCTGTGAGAGATATCGCTGTTGTATAAAATCTACGTCACCGCGAATCTCTTAAGAAAATATTTAAAAAGATTAATATTATGACGGTACCTTGCCAATTCATTTATGAAAATATTATGTATGTATATTATGTATGTAAGTGAAAACCTACATCTTTTTAATAAAATAAGTGATAGACTTATTTTTGATACTAGAAATAAAGATAAAATAGATCCACCATTTTTCAGATTATCTAAAGTACATACATCTTTTATGGGGTAGTGTGTTAAATTTTACAACAAAATACCTTGTGATATATTGAAATTAAATGAAATAAAATATAAAACTCATATTAAAAGTACAATTTGATAAACAAGCATATTACAAATTAGAGGATTAAGGATTAACATGCTGGTCCTGCTCCATAGGACAATCTAGAGTCTAGAAAAAAGCAAACTGGTTGCTAATTTAATTGTATAATTTATAATTTTTATGACATTGATTTTACATTCTTTAACTACTTTAACTCATACACTACATTATAACTTGTTAAAATTTTATAAAAAACCTACTTTTAATATATGTATTACACATTAATTATTACAATATTTGTAAATATGTGAACATCAGTATCATACTTAGTATCTATCACATAATTAATTTACCTACCATTGCTTTATATTTAATTATTATTAACTATTGTGGTAAAGTCATTTTATTCTAGGTGCATCGTCTTCACATATAATTATATAATGAATGTATACAAAATATTGTAAAACATTTTAAAAGAGTAATGGTGAAGTTTCTTGCCCATTCTTCTCCATACGAAACTACCTTTTGGACGGGGCAACTAGAAACAATTCTATTTTCTTATAAATTTTGACGTTCAAACGTGCCTTTTTATAAATGATTTGACTTTGACCGTTACATTATACCACAAGCAACACGGGAGACCCAAAATTGGTTCGGCAACATAAATGCACTGAAAATGACGTAGCAAGCCGTCTATGCGCAATATCAAAATTAATACGACAATGAAGGAAGAGGCTGCACCCGACCAGAGCATTATGACCACAAAACTAATCAAGGCAACTAAATTGAATTTAATATTGCAAGCGTCCGCGCGCCGCCATCGTCGTGTCGTCGCCGACCCGCGCCCAGAGAGCTGCGACATGCCAGACTGCCAGTAGATCATGATTTATAGCACCCCTGATATAATGATCGTGTTTCTAATTTGGTCCGTATTTGAATTGACTGTACCTGCGGCTTTTTCCATTAAAATGTCTGCAGGGTGACGTGATTGAATTTTGTATTTAATTTTGAAAGGGCAGGCTGTGATAGCCTTTTGTTATTTGTTGTTGTAATTTTAAACGTGGCCAAGCTTTAGTTGTTTTATTTATCAGAGTAACTTATATGTGTTAAAATAACTACCATATTTGTATTTCCACCTACAGAATTTATATCCAATCATATTTAACCTCACGTAGAAGCTAAAACCACATCAAAGTGCCAATTTACCCATTTTCGACATAACTCTGTTAAAATTGTGGACATATTTTTGCGTCTGACCGAAAATGGCAGCATTGCCAGTCATACTGGCACTTGAGTACTATCGGTTCACTTCGCGTTTCATCATGACACCGGATTACGTCAGAGTGACGGCGATCGTGTATTGTGGCATATCTCATCAACTTTACTACTGTGAAATGAGTGTTTATTCTCTGGGAAAATATAACAGGGAATGTATTGGAAATAAAACGATACTTTTTTTTTTAAACATTAAAGGATTTGTGTTCGTAATAATAATACTTTATTTGCCAAAATGTAGGTGTACAAAGTAATATGATGTTATTATAAATGTGGCCCATTTATATTCTACCATTACATGTGATGTGCAAATATTTAATTTCAGATTACATTAAATTATTAAAAATGTCATAATATTCCTTCATTTACATAAACGTTAAAAATTCTGATTCAATAAATTAATTGCAATATTTAATTTCACAATACATTACATAATTAAAAAATGTCATAACATTACATCAGTTACCAATAAGATTGTTATAAAATGTCAGATTGTGTGTATTAATTGAAATGTTAATGTCCATGAATATTTTTATAATGTCAAAATAAAAATAATAATAGAAAGTAAATGTCAATTTAAAAAATAAATAAAATATATGAAGGGGCAGGAGGGCCTTCATCAGAACTCATCTTGTGTTGTATGTGGGTAGGTAGGTAGGCAGGTGGGCGTGAGCAGAAAAATCACAAGTCCTTGTTACAAATCACAGTTGTTTAATCAGCACAGCGTTTAATAACCAAAATACACAGTTAAATGAGCAATGTACGGTCTAAGGAACACGACACCAACTTAATTAGAATATTAGATCAAACTATCACTCGGATGCAAAGCGATTCGTCACAAGCGTGGTGCGCGGGCGCCGTCTCGAACAACAGTGTCAAGATGGCCGCCCTCACAACCATCGACAATGACGCTTCGCTAGGCTGACTTTGACAGCTAAAAGTCAACCTGACGTCTGACGTTGACGGATGCGCCGTCACGGCCGGACTGACACTCGACCGTCCTCGGGCGATTTTCTGAAACAATGAGTTGCAATCGTACATAGTCCGTTCGGCATCCTGACCGACGACTAATTACAATTATCACAATGCGCTATGATACTTAAGACTTAAGGCGAGTGTCTCGCAACAATTAAGCCGGATGACACAGCCTCGTCACTAAACAGCATGTAGGTTAACTGTTCACAATTGGTACTATTAGACAAGTCAATCCTTTGGTGGATGTGACCCGGACGACACTATTCGTCTTACCATAATCTGCAAAACATCCAGAACGAGTCAGTCAACTTAAAGGGCTCTGACTCGGACGACATATTTCGTCTCATAGAACAAAAGCATAGAGACAAGTCAATCTGATACTGACTCGGACGACATATTTCGTCTGACTTTTTGTTAGGAAAGAGATTCTTAGAGGTCGCTCCACTTACCTACGACTATGAATCGTCTTGTACTGTATGAATTTCAGTTTCGTGCAACATTTCCCAAGTCTCATGATCTGAGCATGTACTGAGAGTGTCCGAGCCTGCTGTGAGTGTCCTTGAATCGGCGGAAACAGTGTTTGAGCATACGGTCAAGGTGTCAGAGTTATCATTGTCATGATTTGAATTAATTATACTTTCTTCATCCTCCGACGCCGTCTCGGCCTCTTCACAATTTAAAAGACTAGTAGCTATTTCGATCAAACCGATATGTCCCTGGGGTACTGCGCGCAAATTCTCGTGAGAGTATTTATAAGTTCTCTGAGAACCACCTGAACTTTTAAGTTCGTAGCGATCGTTTTCAAGTACTTCTACTATAACATATGGACCTCGAAACTTCCTATCCAATTTTGTTTTATTCCGTTCGCAATTTTTAATAAATACGAAGTCTCCTTTAGAGAAAGGTCTTATTGTGGCCCGACCACGATTAAACCGAAGGGTATCAGATTCAGCAGCTTTGCAAATGTTAGCTGATGCATCAGTTCTTATCGAATCTAAATCTAAGCGAACCTCATGATCTATATTATCGGCGTTCAACTTAGACATTCCTAAAGAATTAGAACGAATTCCAAACATTAGTTCTGACGGTGAGTATTTGGTAACGGAAGATTTAGAACTATTGAGAGCAAGTTGGATGTTACTTAATTCGTCACGCCACGCTTTGTTAGGGTCGTTTTCAATAATGGTAAGGAGGCTCTTTAGAGTACGCATCACTCGTTCAACTTGGCCGTTTGCCCTACTCGTACCAGTCGCGATGAAATGGAGGTCTATTTTATACTCTTGGCAAAAGCTCTTAAAATCTGAGCTAATGTAGCAACGGCCCTGATCTGCGATGATTCTTTTCGGGGCTCCAAAAAGACACACAGCTTTTTGTACGGCATATATTGCACTCTTGGAATCGACTGACAAAGTATGTTCGAGTAAAACATACTTGGTAAAGGCATCGATTATTACCGAGCAATACTCCTTTCGGTCACTCTTCCCGCTCAGCTTCCCCGAAAAATCTATGTGAATCGTGTGCCAAGGCACGGATACTTTTGGAATCGAATGGAGCTGAACAGGCTGAGCACCCGATGGACCTTTCGATGCCTTACAAATGATACACGAATCTATAAATTTTCGTACACACTTAGACATATCGGGAAACCAATACTTTTCATACAGCTTGTCTAGAGTTTTGTCCCTGCCTAAATGTTGCAATTCGTTGTGGACATGATTAATTAGTGTCCAAATAAGAGATCGTGGAACTACGGGTAGCCATGAAACCGCTTTGTTACGAGTAATCTTTCTGTAGAGTATGCCATCTCTAACGTCATATGTTTGACCTACTGTTTCGGGAAAGCTATTATTATTATGTTTTGCGATAAGATCCTGAATCTCCGCGTCACGTTTCTGTTCAACTGACAGCCAGCCCTGATGTAGTTCAACATAATTGACAGTTTTAGGCTTAGGCTTTACAGGAGTGATAGGAATAGCAGAATCTGACAGTGGGTTTCGGGACAGGTAGTCAGCATGCTCCATTTTACTTCCTTCGCGGTACATAATATCGAAATCGTAAGCTTGTAAATAAGCCCACCATCGGTAAACGCGGGGTGTTAGGTCTTTCTTCGATTTCGACGCCTTGAGTGAATTGCAGTCGGTAACTACAACAAATCGCCTACCATATAAATAATGGCGAAAATGCTCTACAGCTCTGACGACCGCTAAAGTTTCTAACTCGTATGAATGATAACGAGATTCCGCGTCTGCTGTACGGCGGCTATAATACTCTACAACGTGCATAAGATTATTTTTCTTTTGCAGAAGGATTGCTCCATATCCTTCTGAGCTAGCGTCGGTATGTAGCTCCACCGGAAGTTCTGGGTCGAATATAGTTAGCACCGGTTCGGACGTGAGAATGCCTATAATTTTGCGCCGTATCTTTTCATGTTCGGTAGTCCAATTAATTCGTCCTTTAAGTTTTGTAAGAGGGTATAGGGGACCGACTATTCGTGTGAACTCAGGAATAAATTTCCTAAAGTAGGAGGCTAGACCGAGAAATTGGCGAACATTAGTAGCCGATTTAGGTTCTGGGGCGTCTGCCAATGCTTGAATCTTCCGTGAATTGGGCCTAATCTCACCGGACTGTACAGAATATCCTAGGTAGTCAATTCGTTGTTTCATAAATTTACATTTCTTTGTATTGAATGTAAACCCGGCTTCTGATAACGCACCTAAAACCAAGTCAAGGCGCTTCAGTCCTTCGGAGATGTTAGCAGAATGACATAACACGTCATCCATATAGATGAGTGGTTTATCTTGTAAATGACTAAGAGCCCTTGTGATACATCTCTGAAAGACTGAAGGAGCATTACGCAAACCAAATGGCATGGCGAGATACTCGTATTGCCCTTCGTTTGTCACGAAAGCTGTCTTCTCCACTGACTCAGGGTGGATAGGGATCTGGTGGAAGCCAGAAGCCATATCCAATGAAGAGAAGAAATTAGCACCCGTAAGCTGGTCGATTTGTTCCTCGATTCGAGGCAAGGGATAATGTTCAGGTATGGTATTTGAATTTAACTCCCTAAAATCTACACAAAGTCTATCGGAATTATCCTTCTTTTTCACAAGAACGATAGGGCTAGCAAATGGGGACATACTCTCTCGAATCACCCCTGCGTCTAATAGTTTTTGAACCTGTTCCCTAATTATTTGTTTCTCTATAGGTGCTCTTTTATGGGGACATCGCTGCACAACTTTATGTGGATCTACTAATTTAATTTCGCATACTCCCGTCTTCACACGCTTGGTAGGTATACCCTCGATAAAGTTATTCGCATATTTGCTCAATATGGAAATCAACACATCTTTATCCCGTTCCTGCAAATCCGTGTCAATTTTTGAAAAATCTGGAAGATCTGATGTCGCAACACAAAGATTAGATTGTTGTTTAGAGTATATAACAAGATTATCATTATCAATTTCTACACTTAACCCCTGATCAAATATATCTCTACCAATAATTACAGGCTCAGATATATTATTGTCGGAAACCACGTGAAAGAGTAAACTAATCAAGCGATCACCAATTTTAACATCGGCCTGAATTTGAGTCGTGCACTGTATATCATCGCCTCCAATGCCGCTCAGATAGACGAGACTTTTACACACAGTACCCAAGAGTTTACCACGATGACTTTCTTTCACAAGAGAACAGGACGATCCGCTATCAAATAGAAAAGGTACAGACTCACCGGAAGATGTTGTCAAGATACCCCTTGAAGGACGGTGTTCACAATGGTGGACTTCCTTGGCCGCAGCTTTACCACCGTTCCTTTTATCGGGACAGTTAGTTGTCACATGACCTTTCTGGCCACAAGTGTAGCAAGTTACATCGGTAGTCCTCTCCAATGGACGGGAAGCACTCGGAGTGTCTCGAGGCTTGACTGATCCCAGCGCGTCACGACGTTTTCGGCAATCCGCAAAACGATGTCCCGATATTCC
The DNA here is from genome assembly GCA_917490735.1 of Dryobotodes eremita. Classification (NCBI taxonomy): domain Eukaryota; kingdom Metazoa; phylum Arthropoda; class Insecta; order Lepidoptera; family Noctuidae; genus Dryobotodes; species Dryobotodes eremita. The sequence continues at coordinate 1,744,464 of OU823252.1, read as the reverse complement.
GCAAAAGTTACATCTGCCAGTGAACCTTTCGGTAGCACGAGAACGCTTCGCCTCAGGTTCGTCAGCTTCGACACCGTCTGAACGCCGCTTAAGAGATACTCCTCCCAGGATTCGGAACAATTGAGTGCGAGTTGTGATGTTGTGCGCTATCAACTCGCGTCTTATCAGGCTGTCCTTCTGACAAAGCACAGAAATAACGAATCCAGTCACCACTTCTTCAGGCATCACAGTCTTAGGTATTCGTTCGATTAAGTTCCATAAACGAAGAGCAGCTTCTGAAGCTGTCTCCTTAGCTCCGATTTGGAATCGCAATATTTCGTCGAAATAGTCCTGAAGAAGCTTTGGTTTTGAAAATTTAGCTAACAGTGTCTGTTTGACAACGCTCCAGGACATTTCATCTAAGTTTAGCTTAGTGATACAAGCAGCCGCTCGTCCTTTTAAAGAGGTAGTAAGAGCCATGAGCAAGTCTATTCCTTCTAAGCGCTTATTGTGAACGATAGCTTCGGTAATATTGCACCAACCATCTATGTCACAGTCTGGTTCGTCTGGATTAAACGGTAAGAAATGAGTTGCCTGGTAAGTACTCACAGTTGGCGATGGCTGGGCTTGGAGAACACGAGATAAGAGCATTTCCATGTTATTCAGCAATTTTTCTGCATCCGATTTTGGTGTTTCTCGCTCAATTCTAGCCCCATCCAATCCCACTTCTGATGAAGGGGCAGGAGGGCCTTCATCAGAACTCATCTTGTGTTGTATGTGGGTAGGTAGGTAGGCAGGTGGGCGTGAGCAGAAAAATCACAAGTCCTTGTTACAAATCACAGTTGTTTAATCAGCACAGCGTTTAATAACCAAAATACACAGTTAAATGAGCAATGTACGGTCTAAGGAACACGACACCAACTTAATTAGAATATTAGATCAAACTATCACTCGGATGCAAAGCGATTCGTCACAAGCGTGGTGCGCGGGCGCCGTCTCGAACAACAGTGTCAAGATGGCCGCCCTCACAACCATCGACAATGACGCTTCGCTAGGCTGACTTTGACAGCTAAAAGTCAACCTGACGTCTGACGTTGACGGATGCGCCGTCATATATATAAACCAAATTTATTGACATTACTTTCTTTCTTCGACATGTGACACAAATTCACTAACAGTTTAAAAACATTTTTCTTTAAGCCACTGAATCAGCTTTTTTTCAAACATAAGCAAAGGTAGTTCTTTAAAGGCGTTTGGTAATTTACAACAAAGGTTGCGTACAAAGGTTTTAAAACGAAAATATCTTATTTGCATGTTTTGATTTTTAAAACTTTAATGAAAAGGACACTGGCCAAAGCTATATAGGAAGTGGTACTTTTTTCCAGGCTCCTTTATTTTATTTTTTAAATATATATATATCCATGGGTATGTCCACAGATGAGCCTCATAACTGAACATTACTCACAATAAATCATGGGACCCCATAAATATCCATTACTGAACAGGCGCAGGCAGCTCGATTATGTCTCGGGTATCGTTTGCGTATTTTAGACATAGATTTCCAGGATACAGGATAATAAACATCCTCGTATATACAAGTTTAGTTCATAATATTATGGTAGGTAATGATCTCATCGCCAATAACGTGATGGCTAATTGTAAATAGTGCCACTTAACAAATTGAGTGGTTTAATTTGATTATTTGAATAATTAAACTCTAAGGCCGCGCGCACTTTGGACGCGAATTTGTATCGTTCGTAAACGTATGATTGTGGTCGTACAAATTGAGTGCGCGCACTGAATACGTTTTTCTCCGTCAAATAGGTAGTGTTCCGGTAATATCGAATTCGTGAAGTCCACTTTGGAGCGCGATGAATAATCTGTGTGTGTGTGTGTTCTTTTTTGTGTTTGTGTGTTTTTTCTTTGCGTCATGTTTACTGTAAATAAATGTATTTTCTTTCTTTCTTTTCTTCTTTATCATCAAAATAATCATTCTCTTATAACTCGGAGTCCGCGGCGGCGGCGGCGTCGTCGCTGTCCAAGAACCGAATGGGTGCGTGATATATGTTTAAAAAGACATGAATTCGGTGAATGTCATGATGTAAGTGATAACTTGAATCACTCTGATCCCATAAATATAATATCTATGTCCGTAAACCAAATTAATAAATTTTTCTACATCCATTTTTAATCTTCAACGCACGAAAGTTTTTCAACAAGTTAGGATTATTTTCGGACGTCGGAACTACAAGTAGGTATATGTACGACTAACTCGCACGTGTTCGCACGAGTTAAATTCGTACGAAAACACGTCCAAAGTGCACGCGGCCTAAATTGTAATTTTAAATCTTCTAAACGATGATTTTCATTTGAGAAGTGAGGTTAGTTTTATAACCTCAAATTTCGTCGATAATGTGTCAGTTATAATTTAAAGATATAGCCCTTTATTTATAAACGTTGCTCAAAGTTAAGAGATGTTTGACAGTCAAAAATGTATGGTTAAACAGTCGCTAATCATTACTTAACTTTAAGCAACATTTATGAATAAACCCCAATTATTCAAACAATTGTTGGAAAAAGTGATGAGATATAAAGTTGAAACTTTCAAAATACAAGTGAATGTGATACTAATTCACCTTAGTGAGTAATATCTTTAGAATTTAATCTGAACAGAATAGTTTAAAATTTCAAAAAAGAAATGGAACATGGTATAGACCAGGTACATACCTACTCACAAGATGACCTCCAATTTCGAAATATACAAATTATTGTTTACCTGTCTTAATATTATTAAGAAAAAAATTGTTTAACAAGATTAATGACGCAACTTAGAGTAGATATACGTGCGTAGGTAGGTACAGCTTAAACAAAATGTTAATATCCACAACATGAACAAAAATATTTTTTCACAAACTATAGTCACGTGCAAAGCAGTTAACGCAGGCGTGAAACGTTCGCAATTTTCTAGAACGACCCTGTACGTAAATACTGCTAATTAATTTACATTTGTGTTGCCAACTAATTTAATTTCTGCCCGCCAGAATAAATTTTTAGGTTTCGCTCGTCAAGAATTTGGCAAAATGTCGAGTTCGCGTTTCGGTGAGGTGTTCGTCGGTTTATAGGAGAAAATTGCGTAATTAGTGCCCCCCAATCTGAGTTACTTTTGTGAAATATTAACACATTTCTAACCAACTTAAAAAAAACGAATAAGGTTTTCAGACTTTATTGAAACTATTTTACTGGCGTCTTACTTGAAAAAATGTTTTAACATTATACATGTGAAGTTATTCTTGTCGTCCATAATAACCCCGTAGTTCTAGTAAAAAAAAAACAAAACCTTGAAATGAAAACATAACCGCACTACACCAATGCACTTCAACAATTCTATTAACAAGACAATACACAAACCCGTAATTCGATTTCAAAATTATAAACAAAAGTTTTCGAGCTTAATCAAGTCTTCTCCATTCCGCCAATCGCGAGCTCGCATTTTACCGAAGTGAGACGTTGCTTGCATTCTAAATGCAAGACAGGATCGCAATTAAACTATCTGAATACGGAATGAATGAGCTCGCGAACGGGATGGCGTACTTAGAGCGTATTGTTTTGACTACGCTGCTGTGGTTCGTAGCGCAGGTACATTGCGGATACTCTGGAGAAATTGAGTTTTTTAGAACTGAGCTAGTCAGGGTTGGGTTTTGTGTTTGTGTTTTGGAGAATGGAACAGTTTTGTTTAGAAGATAATTTTTAAGTTTTTTTTTGTTTACTAAGGGATGTTTTTTTATTGATAATAGTTTGGTGAATTAACTAGAGATTTGTTGTTTTATCAATGAGTCTTAACAAATGGTTCAGATGGGTAATTTGTCTAAATAGAAGACATTGCTCATTAAAAATATCGTGGACAATACAAGACACATAAACATAAATCACTTTTAAAAGTGGTATATTCGACGTAACGTACTCCAACATTCACATATTTTTCAGTCGCATATCCCTATTGTGACGCGGCAATAATAAAATGATAAATATCGAAATTGTACAATTTCGAATATTGCTCATCGTCAGGGAATCCGACGGGCGCTCAGAATCAGCATTCAAAACATGCACTTAATTAAAGAATAAACCATTTTTAAAGACCGTACGCATATTTTCAATATCAATTTCGTCGGATGGAAAAATTTAAAATTTAAGTAATGAATTCATATTTTTGTTACACTGGCTTACTTCTCAATTTCACGTGATGTCATCTGGCGATTTATTAATCCTCTTAAAGTCAACACTGCTATATTAATTTGACTCGTCACGATCGGTTTTAATCAAGCAATGTAATTCGTGAGTGAAATTTCTGAACGCTTATTTATTTTAACTTCCAAGTAGGAATGTAGGAATTCTGTGTACTGTGTCCTACTTAGAAAAATCTATAAAATTGTATTTGCTGAGTTTTTCAACTGGGTAAGAGAGCTGTCAACTTTAAAGCAGTACTTTTTAATTCTTAGTGAGATGTGCAAAAAAACACATAGGCAGTCATGGGGACTGCTGATATATTAATTTTAAAAGAAGAAAAAAAATACACCAAAAAGCAAAATATAGGAACATGGCAGTGGTAGATACTTATATTTACATTATATCGAAAATTTTTTTTGGGTGGGAAATCATCAAACAATTTCTCCCGCTCTGGGAAGAGCGGGAGGGCGTATCAGACTTTTACTGACTAAAACCCACCCGTGTTCCTTCAGTTGCCCGTGCGCCAGGGCCACGGTAACTATTTCGAACAATCCGCGACCCTGGCAGACATCAGCCCTGTAGGACCCCGTCAATTAAGGCTGTAATCTCTTTGAGGCGCGCGTGAAACACAACGCGCCGTCGTCGACCCAGGCCTGGTCCTTACCGGACAGCGAGCTACCCATTGCTCGCCGTCCGCAAGCCCGCGCCTACGGTGGCTGGGAATCGGCTATCGACTCCCGACGCCCAAGGTGTCTCCTCCTGCAGTGACTAGGGGCGTGAGGGCGCAACGATTGCCCCACCGTTACGCGATCCGCCTCTTCCTTCGCGAGCATTACTGCTTCGCAGAAGGAGGTGACGGCTTCCCATGCCCTCTCGCTCCATACCATGGCCTGGACCAGGGCCGGACGCGAGAGACCGCCGCCGCCGATCGCCACCACGAGGACACGGCGGTGCTCCGCCCAAGCCGGGCAGACCTCCACCGTATGCTCCGCCGTATCCTCTGGGCAATCTACACAATGGTAACACCCGGGCGTTTCCTCCTGCTTTATCCGGAACAGGAACCTCTCGAAACAGCCATGTCCGGTCATGACCTGCGTCAGATGGAAGGTGAGGACGCCGTGGCGCCTCTCAATCCACTCCTCAAAAAAGGGACTTATCGCTGCAATTGTGGCGTGCCCACAATTGCGTACCTAATAACAAATGGACTAGTATAATTAATCACGGAGTAAACAGAGGAATGCGTTAGTACAGAATGAATGCTAACCCAAACCCATAGGACGCGATGTGACGCGAACCCATAAGATTTTCCCTAACAAAAATCACTCAACGCGCCTACAGAATTCTTCACTTCTGAAAGATTTTATTTTCTACTTCCACATTGTATCCGAACCGAATTGAATATGTATATGTATACGAGTACAATAATATCCAGACAAATTATAATATCTATTAGCTCTTCCCGTATTTACTGCACAATATCGAATATCAAAATCTTGTATACTTTTGTGATGCCAAGGAAACTTCCGAAGTTAACCGAACTCAGTGGAACGTTGCAATATCTCCGTGCTAATATTAACTTATAGGTTTAGTGAGGTGACATCAGCTGTCACGCGGCATTAGCGATGTGCGTTTATATCGATAATTAAATGGTGAGTTACCCTTTAATAAAGTTCGTGTTATGGAATTATACTAACGCTTTGATCTCCACTCAAATACAGAATAACAGTGGACGATTACATACAAATATAATTATATCTAACTACTCAAATCCTGGTTATTCAAGACTAGCTTCTGCTCATGACTTCGTTTGCGTGAAGTTTCTCGTTTTAACCTAAAACATACCCTATGGCACTCAGCAATTATATAGTTGTAGCTTTCAATAAGTGATACAAATTTCGGAATCTGCGGGGTAATTGAGTTACAGTGCGAATAGTTTTCATTTTGACAGTTCAACAACATACATTGTGTTATTTACGTTGCTGACCAGACAAATTTTTCGAACTTATGAAGCAATGGATTAACAATATCGTTCAAAATGATTTAGATTGTAATTGATCAGTAGTTCCGAAGATTAATTAACCCCTACCTCCAAATTCACGAATTTTACCTATTTATAATATTAGTATAGATTGGGCGTTGGAAGATTATCTACCTTCAAATACTTTGACAATGACATAGACAGTTCCAAAAACACTGAGCGTGCGAAAAAGGCAAATAATACAACGCTATCAATGTCCCATTACCCAACAATTATATAATACTCTCTCTAAATAAACGTTAAAGCACGGATAAACAGAAAATAATGCTTTTAATTATCGAAGTCTCGCGTCAACAACACGTTCCTCGCTCCGTTTCTCTCGAAGTCATTTATAAAAGACCAACACAAGCGCTCCGATTACTCCAACAACGAAGTCGAACTTCCTTAATTTGTACTCAAGTGTACTTATAATAAAGTCAAGTGTGAAAGTCGGAAAGAAATTTGATTCAGGACAAGCAATTATGAAGCTTATATGCTAGAGAATTTGGTCTCAATTGTAATTGGCTTAGATGTCGTAGGCCCGTGAGGTGGGCCCCATATTATGGATATACAAAGGAGATTTTGATGCCAGTTAATTAGTACTACACAGGGTGGCGCAAATGTTTGGCTGCTAACGTTCCCTATATTTTTAACAAAAATAAACATTGTTTTTGTGTAGAGAATGAAAGTTCTCGTTCTGTTCATTCAGTGATCAGTCATGTAAAATGTCTCTGTGTTTTGGTTAGTTAATTAAATATGGTGTCGTACTTTATCGTTATTTTTAAGCTAAATTTTATTCTTCTTTTTAACAGCACAATTATCGTTGTTCTTTGTTTTTTCAACTTTCAGTACACCGTAACGTAACTGTCTCGATCCCCTCAGTGTGACGTTATCAGTATTCAGGTGAATACTCCCGTCAATGCAGGTGATATATTGTGATCCCTTAATCTTCTTCGTTTTCCTTATTAAGGTTCCTCAAGAAATAGGTCAACTTCTATATTATTATCAAAAACTGTGTAGAATATTTGAAGGGGTTTTTAAGAGTCGCATATGGTATTAAGGTAATATAAGTTTTTATAAGTAGGTCCTAGATTAATCTCTTTCATTGCATAGCGTTTTCCACAAGTCCAACCACTACAATCAATCAAGTTGCAATGTTTGCCATTCAAAAACTTACGAAGTTCCTATTATAATTATTATGAAGAAATTCAACCGAACCAGTAGGTTCTTTTTCTTTTTTTATATAGCACTAGGTATATACCTTTTTTGGAAGTACATAGTTATACATCATTCCATATTAGTATCCTTATTAGGGATACTTACTGTACATGACGTGGTGTTCCGTCGCTTCCGCGGACAAGTTCCACTAGACAGCACAAAGTCAAGCTGGTGCAAAGTGAAGCGCTACTAACATAGTCTTAAGCCTTTTTACTAACACAAGTTTTGTTATATATAAAAATATGTATGTTTAAGTTAAGGTATGTTTCTATGGGCCTGTGTCGCCTGAAATAAATGGCATTATTATTAGTATTATTCCATATAAGTATCCTTATTAAGGATACTTGCTGAACATAATTTAATATTAGTATCCTTATTAAGGATACTTACTGTACATAATTCCATATTAGTATCCTTATTAAGGATACTTACTGAACATAATTTCATATTAGTATCCTTATTAAGGATACTTACTGTACATAATTCCATATTAGTATCCTTATTAAGGACACTTACTGAACATAATTCCATATTAGTATCCTTATTAAGGAGACTACACATAATTCCATATTAGTAATATCCATTTTCCCAAACAGTAGTGTTCCGGTTTGAACGGTGTCAGTGAAATTACAGGCGCGTGACATATCAACTTTGTCTCCAAGGGTGGCAATACATTGGAAAACTCCTCGGGATCCCAGGTGGTAATAAGCGGCAGTAACTTCTTCCCATAGGGTGTGCTGTCAGCCTCTTTGTCAAGCTATAGGTAGCAAGGAAAACAAACAGTTTTATCAACCTGTGTACCACACTTTTAGACTGATACATTTTATAATATAACATGGCGAAATTCGGGTGTAGGTCTAAGTTCATCATCAATAATCACCATTGGCAGCCTTGTTCTACCCACTATAACTGAGTATAACCTTCCTTCATTTTTTGCCAGCTACATATAGGTTACGGCACGATTGGTGCAGTGGTTAAGCGATTGACTGCTGCGCTGCATGTCGCGGATTCGATTCCTGCATTTTCATTCATGCATTTCACGGAACAAATATTTGTATGACCTACAAGTAGTTGTTCCGGGTCTGGCTGTTTGTGTATGTGCTTTTAATTTTTTGTTAACGCACCCACAATACAGGAGAAACTCCTAGTGTGGGGCAACGTTTTAAAAAAAAGAAATAGTAAGAAAGAATACAGAAACTTTAATCACTTTCGAAGTTTTTCACATTAAACTCGTGATATTTTTAAATAAAACTAGCTTTTCCCGGCCCGGCTTCGCACAGGCAGCACTAAGTATCTAACACATACCCTACCTACCCTACCTACCTACCCTACCTACCTACCCTACCTACCTACCCTACCTACCTACCCTACCTACCTACCCTACCTACCTACCCTACCTACCTACCTACCCTACCTACCAGACGTTGTCCTGTCAAAAATTTTCCTTTGTGTATTTCCAATTTTTTTTTCTTTTAAACCACCCCTGTAAAGAGATGAATAAACCAAAAAAAAAACAAATCGGTCAAGCCGTTTCTGAGTTTTAGCGAGACTAACGAACAGCAATTCATTTCTATATATATATATACATATATAGTTATAACTTGTGTCTTAATCACTTGTGCAGATACATACTTATTACGTTGTCGACCCCTCTTGTTTTTGCATACTCGCATCCATTTCCATTTAATAATAAGAACGACAAAGTTCTAGATAAATATATCAACTCAAGATTTTCAAATTCATATTCATTTATTCACATTTAAATAGAGTAAGTACAATCGGTAGTTTCACATGTTACATTATTTGGTCTTATATTCTATTTAGCCTTAGTATGGAATATGAAGCTTAATCATGCAAGATAATTTATTGTCGCTTTTAGATAATGTAGATGTAGATAATATTAAAAAAAAACACACGTGGCACTCGGGGACTGCCGCGGTAAAGCTATTGCATAGCATTTTTTATCAACTTATGCAATTATAATTATTTATTTATGCAGTATTTTTTTTTCTTTCATATTAATTCAAGTACAGTCGTACCATATACATACACGTTAAGCGAACGCTCGGCCGAGCTACATGGTAGGCGGAGTGGGTGGTGTTAGGTTTTATTTTCGTTACGGAATTTCTTGATTCGGTCGCCGCGCTCAAAGCCCGCGATAAAAGCTATGCAATAGCTTAAAAGGATGGGTATTTAGTCATAATCAATACATGTCTCTGAGATACAAAAAGAAAACCTTCTTAAAACTCTACAATCAGCCCCCAAAAGCCTTGTAAACTATACAGAACCATTTCGACAAGCCAATCATTAGAATTCCGCAGTCGCAAACGAAAGCACCGCCCAATATTAGCACCTACGTATAATACATTTAACCCTTTCTCAGCGACGGGGGTCGGGCGAGCCAAATTAGATTCAGTGAGTTATATACATCCTTATTGGCTCCGACTACCTTGGACCGGGTTGATTAATGCCTTTATAGTTCCGTTATATCGTTATCTCATATAGATATGCGCACTATGATTATTTGAGTCCGATGGTGTTATTAATGTTAAATGGTTTGGGTTTGACATTTTGGTTGTGGCGTGAGATAGTATGTATTTTAAGGGTAGCTTTTTTAACGTCTTTAATCAAATTTTTCGAGATTTTGTAGTTATGTTGTAAAGGAAAACATCGTTAGGAAATCGGCATGTCTTAGAACTAAAAATTCGAAGATATGTGACATCTACTAACCCGCACTGGGCCCGCGTGGTAGATTACGGCCCACTCCCTCTCACAGAGAGGAGGCCTGTGTCCCAGCAGTGGGAACAATAGACTGATTATGAAGTAGTTATGTGATTCCGCCAAAAGTAGTAGGTAATAATAATTGTGTTCATTTCGAAATTAATAAAGTTCCGCATAACATCTTACCAACAGTACCTTCCTAATTTATGATTGATTGAACACAACACGTAACATAACATCTCGCCTGTTATTTCGGAAGGGTTGAGCACAGGTGTATACCCTAAAAACAAAAAACTGGCGAATTCATGTGGGTACATTGATTTGGCAGTTTTTTTTTTTTAACTAATGTAGCTGTTAACGAATACAAAAAAAATGTGAACCTGTTTCTAGTTGCAATAAAATATTTGTTTTGATTTTGATTTGACTATGGGGCGAGCCTGTAGCAGCCAACCCAGCACAAATCTAGACTCCTGGCTGTTACTGAGAAAGATTAATTTACTTTGTAAAATAATATTATTTTTTAATACTGTGAATGTGAAGAATATGTGGGTCATTATTGGTTTATTTTTTCTTCTCAGTTTTAATCATGGTCAGGCAGTTTGAGTAATTTATGCGGCCTACCCAAATGTCTTTTCTTTGGTATTGTTCGTCGAGTCGTTGAGCTCCTTAAGTTCTGAGTTGAGCTGCACTTTTACTGACAAATGCGTGCACTGACTGGACAGGTCCACTCAATCCGTGTGGTTTTTCCTCAAAAGACCATTTCGGCCACCAATGTACATGGTATTCACATGATCTGATCAAGATTATGTCTGGACTTCAAAAGAGACTTTGAACTCTGAGTTTGTTTCGGCCTTTCTTCTCAGAGTAGTCAGATAGGAAACGCCGAGCTCATCTAGTATTTAAAATATAATTGGCATGTAAAAGTGTTTGTACAAAACTACTTACAGAAATAAAATCATTTATCATTTAATGATTGATGCATAAATCGTGAAAAAAATACTTATTAGAAATCCTTGTGGAGTTTAGAATTAGTACTACCCGGGATCAATTCTCTGTACACATAGCCTCTTGTCTTTCTGACCATAAAAATTTAGCAAATATCAGTTGATTAGTAACTTGGCCCAGTTTATAATGAGTAGATTCTAATCTGCGTAGAGTTAATAAGAAGAGATTTTTCCCACAATGGCCAGTTTTGTTTAATTCAAAGATCCTTCAGTTACATTAAAAAAAAATCCATTTGTATAAAACTCGTATCTAAGAATTCAGAATACCAAGAACATTAAAGTTTTTTCCCAAAAAAACTAAGAAAAGAATACGGAATCTGGCAGTCGGGTAGTCGAGTCGTAACTGGGTAGTAAAAATGCGGTTAACATGCAGTTTTCGAGTAGTTAGCTTGACTGCACCCAAAACGTTGGTCGTACAATGCTCCGTTTAATTCAGTTCTTACTGAGGTCTCTTTCTGAATTAGGTAGCAAAAAATCAGCAGGGTCTGAGTTGGCAGTGACTCGCTTCCTACTGGATTTAAATGAAAACGAAATAAATGATAGACTTTTTCGTTTTATTTCTGTTGGCATTTCCTTCATGCCAAAATGCTTTAAACTCTCAAAGCATTTTGGCTTGAAGGAAATGCCAACAGAAAAATAAAGATTCCACTATGCAGTAAAAATTATAGTTCCTATTTTTCGTAGATCATAGGGAATATGCCTTGGACTGATCATAGTCCTGACTCATGACTATGATCGGTCCAAGATAAGAAAAAGAAACGATAAACAGAAAAATTGGCATACAAGAGAAAAGATGAATGGCCACAGATGAAGAATTAATACTTGTAGAAGCTGCAACAGTAAAACGTAGTACCTGCAAATCACAATTACTTGCAACAGTAGATGACAATAACACGCAATAAACCAGCAAATAATTCATGACTAAAACGGAATACAAAAACCTATCAATAAGGAAAAACAATTTACAAGCGAACCCTAAAAAAACGGTTCTCCCATACTTAACACTTACCTAAAGAGCCCACTTTTAAATTTCCGCATTTTCTGCGTTTAAAAACGTACTTTCGAACCGTCAATTTATAACCCTCTCGATAAAGGCGCGATTCATTGCGGGCGCGGCAGCGGAAGCGTGCAGGGGCTACGCGAGCTCGTACATTTTTTTGTACATTCTGGTGATACAAGGTGTTTTTTCTTTTACATGTATGAATTGTGTATGTTAATGGTTGTTTAATCAGCGATGTTCCTTTTAAACGTAAATAACCTCCCGTGATATTATTATTCAGTTTTCTTTATTAGAGCTTTTCTAAAAAAGATGTGATAAGGTATAATATTTCAAAAAAATTATGCCTTCGTATGGCGAAATCTGTTTCTAGAAATCTGTGAAACAAAGTGAATCTCCGCTACGCGCTTTGGCTCGTCTAAGGCAAAATACCCAACAAATGAAAAACGGGAATTTAATAGCACCCTTTTTGTTAAAATCAACAAACGCTAATTTATTTATTTAATTCTTCCGTAGAAACACATCGCTTAAATCAAATGTTTAATTAAACCCAATAATTACCCTGAAAGCGACTGAAGTATTCAACGTAGATCGTTTTCCACAAACAAGGTCTTGACTGTAATCTGACGATGATTAATTAAATTATTTTACAAAATAAGTGCTGTTTAGTAAAAGGAGACGATTTCATTGAATGTCGTGTGATTTGAGTAGAGAGTATTGGATGACAGTATTATTCTATGTTCATTTTGTGTTCTATTTGACATGTAATTTAAATGCTTTTTTAAAACAGTGGCACAACAAATTTTCAATGTATCTTAACATTGAAAATTTGTAGTATGAATATTGATAAAGATACTATGATACAGGTCAAGGTATTTCACTACAAAACAAAAGGGTCACAACTACTTTCAAAACACACACTCATTTGAATAAGCTGATATGAAATATTAGTTTTCTATAATTCTCTTTTGTGTTAATTTTATTTTATTTTATTTTATTTTACTTTCTCAAAATTTTATAAATAGTAAATACTGGCATCATTTTTGTATGCGAATGTACATTACGTAACTTTTAGTTGCGGAAGAGTGGAGTGTCCTAATACAGGCATTTATTTCACTTCTATCACTAGCTACGTAGTACAAACCTTGTAAAGAAAAATAAACTATTTTGTATTTGTATTTGTCTTTTATTCTAAAACCAACACTCAGATCAATTCACTTTTACTCTATTATCGCTTTTATGACAGACTGCAGCAGTCGCAAACTCTTCGCCTATGTTTTGACATTGTGTTTTAATTAACAGAGCACCTACTCAGATCGAAAGCAATAGACAACCAACAATCTTCTTCTTCTTGTCGATGGCACGTCAGTTTATTAAATTTTCTTGGCCAAAACTTCGACATTTCGACGACGTCATCGGTAGTAGCGCAGAGGTCACTTTGGCTCCAATTTTTGGGGCACAGAACCTGCCCATGTAAAATGGAACACAGTTTGTGTCACAGCTCCACATCCGCACCCTACTGCATCGAAAATAAGAATAACACATTTTAAAACATACAAAAGACTCTGAACTTGTGAAGCAAGCCTATAACCATTCGCATAGACAAGGGCTGGTAAATTAATGAAACAAATAAATAAATGTGCCCCACATTTACCCTCTGAAACTTTTGTATTTCGCACATAAATACATCAGAGGCGTCGTAACTTACCCTGGTCACACCCTAAAGGATTCTATTGTCGTTATTAAATGGAACAAATCGAGGGAACACTTTGGTATTTTTATATAGTTTCTATAATAAATATTACCTTTTAACGTTCAATTTATTTGTTTCAACGTCAGTTTATTTGTTTCCAAGAAAGTACGTGCATTGGTTTCTTCATTTTAAAATGTGGAGGGAAAAGTGTTTGTTCGTACTCTTTATTTTCCAATCCAGGTACAGTCACCAAAAGAAATAAGTAACCAGGGTCGTCGGATATAGTTGAAGTTTAGTAATAAACCAATGGACGTTTTCAAATAAAAAAATTGATAAATTAACTGTTTGTTTTATATTAATTAAGTTAAATTTTATTCGAAAATATTCATCGGTTTCTTACTAAACTTCAACTATATCCGACGACCCTGGTTACTTATCACATTTGGTGACCGGACATAACATCACGCCAATACAGGCCCACCTCTGCCTAATCCTTCGGGGAACACTACCCGAAGAGTTAGGCAGAGGTGTACCTATAGTACACCCACATTTCGCCAGTTATATTTAAGTCCTATGTAATAGGGGGCGAGCGTATTGCTATCAACCGGGCTCAACTCCAGACTACGGGCTGCTACTGAGAAATTCCAAATGGAAGAACCCAATAACACTTTGCCCGACCCGGAAAGCGAACCCAGGACCCCAAACAAACCAATCCAATTACTTGAATATCACCTTTATCCTTGTAAATTGTGAATTTAATGTGAAAAAGTTCATTCAGGCAATTACTATCAGCACGCAACTGTTAGGTTAGTGTTGAAAATACGCATTTTGCTAAAAACTATTCAAGCAGCTTCGTTTCTCTTATTAACCGACTTCAAAAAAAGGACGAGGTTCTCAATTCAACTGTATTTTTTTTATGTGTGTTACCTCAGAATTTTTTCTAGGTGAACTTTCAAGAAAAAAATCATATTTTAAATTTGAAAGCTGGTGCAAATTTGATCAAGATCTGACCAGTAGTTTTTTGAGTTATCCTTAATTATGCGTATTTTTTCCACCAAGCATAATATAGATGATGTTTTAATAACTTCCTATCACTGTTATTTACATATCAAGTAGTGGTATACGAATTTGTGTGGGGTAGGTACAAAACTAAAAAGTAAAAAATAAAAACTATTTTACAAAAAAACACAATTGACTTCCAAAAAAAACACCAAAAAGTGAAAAATAACTTTAATTTCGGAAGTTGGTGGCAAAAAACGAAAATACAAAACCAAAGACACAGAAAACTAGTATAAATTGTTTTTAGGGCATAGATTAACGTAGGGCAAATATAAGGTCCAGGATAGATTAACGTAGGGCAAATCTAAGGTCGAGGATAGATTAACGTAGGGCAAATATAAGGTCGAGGATAGATTAACGTAGGGCAAATCTATGGTCGAGGATAGATTAACGTAAGGCATATCTAAGGTCGAGGATAGATTAACGTAGGGCAAATCTATGGTCGAGGATAGATTAACGTAGGGCAAATCTAAGGTCAAGGATAGATTAACGTAAGGCAAATCTAAGGTCGAGGATAGATTAACCTAGGGAAAATATAAGGCCGAGGATAGATTAACGTAGGGCAAATATAAGGTCGAGGATAGATTAACGTAGGGCAAATCTATGGTCGAGGATAGATTAACGTAGGGCAAATCTAACCCTAGGGCCTTTTGTTGTTTCATGAGAAAACATTTAGGCGATTACCAGTTATACCATTTAGTTATAATAATTATGTTGCCCGTAACTAAAAACCGGTCTAAAAAAAGTGCAGGCACCGCACTATGTTAGAATTAATTCAGTAATTACTAAGGCGTGGTCGACATGCTAGTTAAATGGCCTAAATTACCCCGTGCCGGTGTACACGTATGTCTGTTCAGGGGAATCCCTAGAGCACTTAATAATCTGAGTATGGTACGTGTGTATGGGGTAGATAGTAGCTATAATAAGTAACGTTCCTATGAATTTTGGCGCCGCAACAATTGCATAGCATGCATGCATTGCATTTGTTTAGTCATAGCATGTTTTTTTTTTTAAGAGGCGTTTTGTAATATGTTAGTATCTGAATAGCTTTTCTCTTTCCGATCGGGCTGAAAAGCTATTCAAAAAAGCATTTATTTTCGCCGTCGTCGAAACCTATAATCTGTACCTAGTGATAAACTGTGATTGTCACCTGTTTTAGTTGCCTTGTGAATAAATAAATATACATAATTATAAATTAAAGACCCATTTCGTGTCTGCCTGTATGACTTCGTTGTTCTTCTGAACTGCGCAATGGATTTTGATGCGGTTTTCACCAACATTTAGAGAATTTATTCCGAAAGGTTTATGCTTGTAAAATATTAATATTAAACCTACTTTATACTATATAAATCTTGATGTGTTATCATGTCGTAAAAACGCGAAGCATCCCCAATGCTTCGCTAGTTACAAAGTAAATCATTTCAATTCATTTGATTTCATGGCGCGTGTAGGGGGGAGGCTCTAATATCTCCAGTGGAACTGACCATCCCCGGAAATACACTCATCCCTAAAGTCAAAGTCAAAGTCAAAGTCAAATCATTTATTTCAAATAGGCACATAAAAGGCACTTTTGAACGTCAAAATTTACAAAAAAAATAGAATTGATTCTAGTTGCCCCAAATCTCGAGTATCTGTAATAATAGGTAATGGAATATATTTAATGCAAAGCATATAATTAATGATTAATAACTAAATGATGTATAGTATTAGTTGCAGAACGTAACGTTTAAATTAAATCTCACGTTTCGCCGATGGATGTTTGACAAGCCGCTGCTACAATGTTGACATACATACACGAGCTTGTGTATCTACAATGTAAACATACATAATATGGATAGGTAATATTCAAACCTAGCCAGAGAACATAAATCTTCCTATGTAAAGTCAGGGCAATTAATTGTTTACCAAATTGAGTACCAACTTAAATTCCTATTCAAATCCCAACTGTCATTCTATGAGAGCTCTATGAAATTACTATAACGCGGTAAATTAATGGAGTACCTATGTAGAGAGCAGTACTGGCCCAGTGGTAATAGTCGCGACTTAAGAGTTGTAGGTTCGAACCCTGACAGGTGTAAACTATTTCAGCACCACTGCTCTCAAAAAGGTGAAGGAAAACATCGTGAGGAAACCGGCATGTCCTAGAACCAAAATTTCGAAGACATGTGACATCTACCAACCCGCACTGGGCCCGCGTGGTGGATTACGGCCCACTCCCTTTCACAGAGAGGAGGCCTGTGTCCCAGCAGTGGGAACAGTATAGGCTGATTATGCTTATGCTATGTCAATTTGATAAACAATTAACTTCTCTGACGGTATTAAAACAAAAATCACGTAGGTAAATCGGATATAAGTTTCTCGAGTAATAAGCGCGTTCAAGAACAGACAGGATGACTTATGTAAGAATGTGCATAAAATATTATCTATCCTTTTCCGGACTAGGGGTCGGCTTCTAGTGTAACCGGATGCAGATGAATACCAAAGTTTCACATGGAGCTATTACCTATCTGACTTCCATAACCCAGTTACTGGGTAACGCGATACTACTTGGTTAGACTGGTTGTCAGACTTTTGGGCGTCTGACTACCGGTAACGACGGTCAAAGATCTACAAATGACAGCCGTGAACGTGACGACTTATCGTGCTTTCCGAGGTACGAAAAGTAAAATGTGCATAGTATGTGCTTCTCAACATAAAATATAAAGACAAAAAAAACCCTAAACAAAAAATTTGCGCCACTGCTCCAACACGCTCTGTCAATGGAAATGGTACTTACTAAAGCCTTTTATGTCCTGTAAAATGAGACCAAAAAAAAGTAAATAGCAATACTGCAGCGGAAAATGTCGACAGATATGTAGTGCCGAAAAGAAACGTAACGTTGGCAACACGTTTTTTACCTTTTAAGTTTAATGTTCAGAACTTCTGTAGTCATTTTAAAGCTAAAATTGTACGAGCAACGTCCGTCCATTTTCGGCAATATGTTTTGTTGTACATTTTTTAAACATTTCTGTCAGTGTGTCAGGCATTTTACTAGAATTTTCGTTTAGCTTTGTTTTTATGGAAATGTAAAAAGGGAAAAATAACATAACACGCTTGTATTTCGGGAAAGGATACACAGAGGTACCTACAGCTCAGCTCTAATATACACTCGTGGATAAAGAATACGGATCAGTACGAAAACCTAAAATTACTCTTAAAATAATTGAGCTAGCGGTATGAATGAAACTGTATGTTGTAGATAATTGACCAGTTAATAACAACACCAAATTTTGAAAACACTATTAGTTTAATTGTCAAAATTACATTGCATAGTTAGCCTATAGGTAATGTTCCCACTGCTGGGACACAGGCCTCCTCTCATTGAGAGGGAATGGGCTGTAATCTACCACGCGGGCCTAGTGCGAGTTGGTAGATGTCACATGTGTTCAAATTTTTTGGTTCTAGGACATGTCGGTTTCCTCACGATATTTTCCTTCACCGTTTTGAGAGCAGTGGTGATGAAATTATTTACACAAAGTAAAGCGCCTGCCTGGGTTCAAACCCACGACACTACAACTCGTAAGTCGGGGCCGACACCACTGGGCCACCACTGCTCAAAATTACACTACACAAACAAAATACCAATAATTTTTACGTTGAATAAATAATGGTTGGTACCTCATATACAAAACAACTCAAAAACTAACTTTAAAACAAAATTAATACTTCGTATTGCTTCCACGAGCTTTTCTCACCTGCCAGGCGATTGGGTATGCTGTTTATTAAAGTTCACAATTATGCGATGTTGCGGTTAATTTTTCTTTATTTGTTTAGGGGTTTTTATCTAAACAGATACGCCAACCCCATCGTACCTTTTAACATTACATAACAACAACAAAATAAACACCCAACACATTGTATAAAACACTTTGTCACAAAGATGGAAGTCACAGATGAAGGACTGTTATTAAACGACATAACTTTTTGGTAACTTCTGACGTTGGTTGAGATAAAATTGATTGAACTAATCCCATGTTAACTTTGTTTAAGTCAAATTCTCTCAAAAATGACTCCCTCTCGCGCTTGTTTCGGACACAATCCATCAGCAAATGTTGCACATCCTCAATCTGATTACAAACTCTGCAATTCGGCGAATCAGCTATTGGTCCATTCTTCCACTAACGAATGTTTCAGGTCTCGATGTGTAGCTGGGACGGGGTTTCCATTTCTTACGTACCTCCCAAGCTTATCCCAAGCGTGTTCAATTGGATTCAGGTCCAGCCTTCTCACGGGCCAACGTCCTGAAAATACTCGATTTACAATTTGAGCTGTATGTAGCCTGGCGTTGTCATACATGAATATTGAATTTTCAGCCATATTCACTAAATATGCTCATTAAGAATTTCTTTTACATATCTTGCACTAGTTAGCGTACCATTTTCTATCAGCACTAAATCCATGTGACTCTCAGAAGAAATTCTAGCCCAAGCCGTAAGAGATCCACTGCCGAACGGCACTTTTCCCTCACGAAAAGCTGGAATAAAACGTTCCCCTAGCCGTCGGTAGAATCTTCGCCGCCCATCTTGTGCATACAGCATAAATATGGATTCTTCAGCAACATTACTCTTGCAAATTCTTCGTCTCCCCATTGTGCGTGGTCGTGGGCGTAACGTAATCTTGCTACCCGATGCTCTCTTTCAAGTTTTGGACCATTTGCGGGTCTTTGTGGGTCAAATTAGCTTCAAGGAACCACCGCCTTACAGTCCGCTCGCTTATATAGTCCCTCGGGTCTCCCGAAGTTGATTCGACTTGAGTTGAGTTTTTGAGTTGTTGTTTCTTCATTGCCGTGAGGTACCGATTTCGGAGCATGGTCGTAACAATAAATCGATCCTCTTCAGCCGTACTACATCTCGGTCTGCCGGTTCTTGGTATTCTTATGTTCTACGCAATTTCTCGAAAACGTTAGACGACTCGCTGCACTGTAGAAAGTGACACGCCTATTGTTCTGGCTGTACTTCGCTGACTTCTGCCTTCTTCTAACATAGTGACGATACGTGTACATTATTATTGTGTTAGCGACATGAGAGTTATTCAATAATGATGGTGAATAACGAAAATGACCGCCTTTTATCATTTTGATTTGACAGATTGAAAAAAGAGTGAGAAAACAAGCAAAAGTAAAACCACCGCTAATTAAATTTATTTAAAAATTCGTGGTTTTTTTTATTTTTACTTTTTTAATTACATTGTACATCATTTAATGATTTTATTTTATACGGTGTTTAAATCTCTGTAATATAAAGTAAGTTTAATTTGTGTACCATTATTAACTTGCAAGTTACAGGGATTTTCGTCATCGACCCGTATTATATGACCGCGAGTGTACTTATTACACATTTATTGAGAATATTTTGTTCAGTAATGTACCTAATAAAGGGCGAGCCTATTGCCATCAACCGGGCATAATTCCAAAATTCTCGCTGCTACTGAGAATTTCCTGAATTTCTAAACAAAAACACTTTGAATAAGGGATCGAACCCAGGCTCGGCAGTCACGCTCGCGTACACTAGACTTGAGGATAATTTCCACCAAACGGCTCGCATCGCATCAGATCGATACGGATTTTACAATCTTTAAACGATATTAAATCATATACACAATATTTAAAGTCTATATTACCAAGCCGAGCACAGCAGCTTGACCGCGGGCGTATTCCGCGATACGCGATCGTAGCCGAAAGTATGCTGCGACGCGCGATCAGGTCCGTTCGCCCGTCGTCGTATCTTTCTTTTCCTCTTCTGTGTTGTATGATTATTTTCTTCTTCTTCTAATGCAATAGCCAACAATACTACTTCAACATCAACTATTTTCAAAAATTTGAACTTGTTAACACGGTAGGAATTAAACTATTTGACTAGGCGTAGAAACGGATATATTCACAAGCGTTGGTGCGGAACCAATCGTATGCGTCGACATCCTGCCGGACGCGAACGGCTGTCGCCGCATCCGTTCGCATCCCTTCCGATCCGATGCGATGCGAACCCTTTGGTGGAAATTATCCTTTACGAGGCACTCACATCAATCATCACAGAATGAATACAATACCTATCTATAGTTTGCTTAATTCCACTCTAATCTATAGACAATCCTTAACAATGTAGAAACTTGCTTATTACGAAACAATTTATATTAAATCTAACAGGAATTTAAGTTACTACCCCGGCCGCTAGTTTATAGTTTATACCCTTCAAAATATAAGTTTATTAATTTCAGAGTATTGGCACAAGTTAATGCGGTGTAATTACGTAACACACTAACAGTAGGAATGGCTTTCATTTTGACAGTTCAACAACATTCATTGCCTTATTTACGTTGC
Source organism: Dryobotodes eremita (assembly GCA_917490735.1). Classification (NCBI taxonomy): domain Eukaryota; kingdom Metazoa; phylum Arthropoda; class Insecta; order Lepidoptera; family Noctuidae; genus Dryobotodes; species Dryobotodes eremita. Next base: position 1,723,197 of record OU823252.1, on the reverse strand, counting down.
TGAGCGGACAAATTTTTCCTATATCCTTCAAATATAAATTTAATATCCTTCAAAATGATACAGATTGTGATTAATAGTTGGTTACGCAGTTAGGGTGCTGTTTTGAATGCGTTATTGAATAAACATTTATAGAAGTTAGGTTATAAGGTTAAAACGAATGTAGGAATATTTGAAGTTAGCACCTTAGGACAAAAATAGAGTCCTTCTTGTTCCGAAATTGAAAACTTTACATGCGGAGATGCAGTCAGTTATACATTATATTATGATTACGTGTAGTATATATTACGTAGTTACTTACTTAGTTATTACGTAAGTATTTATTACTTTGATGTACACGTTCAAATATTATTTGTTTTATTTTTCGTTTACTGATAATTTATCTTTCTCACTAACTACTGCAGAGTAATTGCGTAACACACTAACATTAGGAATGACTTTCATTTTGATAGTTCAACAACATTCATTGCGTTATTTACGTTGTTGAGCAGAGCAGATCAGCGTTATTGTTGTTGATAGTGAGTTACGCAATTAGTGTGCACCCTAATTGCGTGACACACTATCAATCACAATCTGAATCATTTTGAAGCCTATTGCTAATCCATTGATTAATATGTTCGAAAAATTTGTCTGCTTAACAACGTAAGTAACGCAATGAATGTTGTTGAACTGTCAAAATAAAAGCCATTCCTACTGTTAGTGTATTACGCAATTACCCCGCTGGTCCTAAACTTCCATTTGATCATGTTTAAAACACAATTGCTAAACATTCAACATTCGCGGACAGTCAGCACAAATGGGCCGCTGTAAAACCAAACTTTACCTCCCACTCAGGTCCACGTTTTAATACCAAGAATGCCAGATAATAGCCATATGAAAACAGAACCACGACAGTAGCCGAAGTGGCGCGTTCTCTATACAACACAAAGTTTCCTTTGCAACAGTTCGGCGCGTCTGAGCGGCTGTTTTGCAACGCTGCGTCATTTCAATGCTCTCTTTTCGGTCGTTTGTCTTCCCGTTAAGCTCGCTCGCTCGTCCCCTTCTAAGCTCACACAGCTCAATTTAAAACCGTTCGTTGTAAAGCAATATTTAAAGTTGCTCTCATTTGTGTAACGCAAGTTTAAATGGTTGTGCGAGGATTTTGTTGCGTGTTTATTTTTTTTTCGTTTGTTGCCAAGTTGAATTGTGAAGTTTAATGATTAAGTGTTTAATGGCAATGATGTAATAGACTTTCATTAAATTGACTATTAAAATTTAAATACTGTTCAAGCTGTTTGTTTATGTTTCTGGATAGTTTAATATTGAACAGGAGGAGCTAACCCCTCACGTACCTATGTCGTCTGCAGTGTTTGAATATTTAAATATGAATTTAAATAAAAAAATACATATTATCGATCGATAAAATAACATAAGGGAGATTTTATCGAAAATGAGTTATATATACCGTTCGACTCAAAATTGCTTGCTTTATCGATTGGTATATTTAAAATCCTCTTATCTAATAAACACAATCGAGTACATTTTAACAACACAACACTTAAGTTACTCCATAATTTGTGTATTTTTTAGTTTTGTCACATACGTTACTGTTCCTTGAGCAGCTAAAAATAAAATGCCCATTACGTTATATATTGTGAGGCATTGTGACTTAAATTATCATAGTTATATTGGAATTTTTAGCATCGAAAACAATCATCATAGTAAACTTAAATAAGACACCGCAATTCGCCACATAGACTATATAAAGATACATAGACGGAGGGATCTCGGTATGTAAAGACGGTCACCCATCCAAAAACCGACCGCGGCAAGCGTAGCTTAACCTAATCGATCGACCCATGCGGCTAAGCCACGAGCCCCTCTTATTATTATTCTCTTTGATAACTTGGCGAATCTAAACACTGACTTCGAATTGAAAATAACACTGTGTTGCAATGATACACGAGTCTTAAGCAATGTTTTGTATTAACTAAGAAAGTAATTCGCAATTAAAAGTGGTACTATGGTAAAATTTAACTAACGTTTTAGATTATAAATCAAAAACATGTCACCACTACTAATCGGTAGGCGACTGCAACGCCGTGCTTCGCACATATGTGCGAGTTACCAAGATGCACTCTCGAGTGTTAATAGAGACCCAAAACCTGTACTGCTGATGATTTTTGACAGTTACTCTACCAACTCCTATAGGTAAACAGCCCGTCTGTAGATACTGTAAATTGCCACGTATTAAACAGTTAAAGAAATATGAAAGAGTAAGTGTGATAAGCTAAGATTTATTATAATACTAGCTTCTGCCCGCGGCTTCGCTCGCGTTAATTTAGACTTTGACTATCAATTCGGGTTATAATTGAATCATGATTCGAAAGACACGTGGCGCCATCTATTATCATAAGAACGTAATTGTTGTTTTCCTCGGGAACAGTACTTTTTTGCGGGATGAAAGGTGCCATATGTCCGTTTCTGTACATCTGACAACGTAAATGCAAAATTTCAGGATGATCGGTTCAGTGGTTTAGGCGTGAAAAGGTAACAAACAAACTTACTTTCGCATTTATAATATTAAGTTAGGATTAGTTAGGAAGTTAGGAAGTTAGGATTAGGATGTAAACGCGCCATGGGTCGATCGATAAAAGTGAACTAAACTTGTCGCGGTTGGTTCGTTGATAGGTGACCATCCATTTCAAACCGAGAGCCCTCCGTGGTCCGTGCCTCAGAATGCATGATACAAGAAGATTCATGTGCACAAATACAAGTTTTGATGTATTTTATTTGCTACATCTTTTTATGTCAGCAAGCAATTTTGAACTACATAATATATTGCATGGACATAGTCATACTTAATTATGATAGATTCAATTAAATTTTATTTGTTAACATTAATATACAACAAAGAGTTTTTTTTTTTAACTCTAGTACGCATTAAGATTGAAAAAGAAACCCAAAATATTCGTTACATCAGCGCTGTTAATTTTCACTTAGAATTTCGTTAACTGACATGATATCTTTAAAATTATAAGCTTGATATAATTTTGAGCTTAAAAGACTAAACAAATCTACGAAACTTTGTCGTAGATACTTTTAAATAGAACTTATAGATAAAAAGATACGACCAGTTATGTAAAAAAAAAAGTTTGTACCTTACGTTATTTCATATTTCCACTGTCGATATATTTTATTGCTAACAGGCCCTTCGAGTAACTAGTGATGTCCTGCCCTTAAAACGGATAAAGAGATAAAACCATTAGTTCCCGGCCGCAAACGAGCATTGACTAAATAACAAGCTAGAGCAATATTATATGGGATTACATGTTTGTACGAACGTCCTGTTCTTTTTCCTAAACATAAGTTAAGCTCGGCTTAGGGATGATATACTTTGTCATCCTTAGTTGTCAGTTGCTAGGCAACGAATTACATAAGTAGTGGGCTTATTAGCATGGATAGAGGCAGTTGCCTAGACCTTACCGATCGAGATCGAACCATATAGGTTGTTGGAGTTTCTAGGCTTGACAATTGACTCTAAACTGACTTGGAAACAACATGCTTCAATTCTTATAACAAAATTAAGTAGGTTTGCCTTTGCTTTATATAAACTTAAGAAAATAGTTTATCAGGTAGCTGTTGTAGCTGCGTATTATGGCTATGTAGATTACATATTACGTTACGGAGTAATTTTTTGGGCAAATTCCTGCGAGAAAAATTACATTTTTAAAGCACAGAAGAGGTGCATTAAATCGCTATGTAGTCTTAAACCAACGGTAAGTTGCAAACCGCATTTTAAATCTCTTAAAGTACTAACATTACCATGTCTTTACATATACAAGACCGCATTGTTCGTCAAGAAAAATAATGAACTGTTTACAAAAGCATCAGAGCAACGCTATAGATCGACAAAACAAGAATATCGTCACGAATTATGTCTAAGAGCCTCAAAGACCGCCCTGGTGCACAAAAGCATCCGCTGCATGGCTCCGAAGATATTCAATAAAATACCAAATGACACTAAAGATTTAAACTAGACACAATTTAAACGGAGACTAAAAATTTTTTTTATTGAAAAATTCTACTATACCATTGACGAATTCCTTCTTGACAAAATGTAGTAAACTAAATAATAATTATATGTATTAATGCTTGAAAATTCAAAATCTTGACTTATTATTTGTGTTCTGAATATTTATTATACTAATTAAATGTATTCTAAATGTATCATTAAAAAAAAAAATATTCTAAATATTGAATTTTTTGTTAATTTGTATTTAATATCGATTTTAAATTTTTATATTGTTAAATAGTGTATGCCCTTATGGGTAGTTTTTGAGTTACCATAATCTAACTATAAAACCTACTGTATCACCAAAAATCACACTAATAAATACTTTAACTTTGACTTTTTTTTTACTGATCCGGCTCGAAGGACCACAAAACGACCATGACCAATGACCAATACATCCCTGCATACCTCTGTGATATTTATGTTTTAAAACAGAAGAAGTCATTATAGTTCTATTTCTTACTTTAATTTTACTGTAAAACTATCTACAATAAATTCAGTTGTCGATTCTGAATATACTCCTTTCAGGATTTTCGCTACACCGCTTTCACATGTTGTATAACACGCCTAACTCTTCAACCCACTATTTTATTTTATCGTTGGCACCACCTAAATCAGGGTCGCAATAAAATACTTGATGCCCAGTATTGCCCGCCGTCCGTCTAACTATAACTCTAAAGAAAGTAAGATAAAATATCCAATCCCAATAGGATCATTCTGTAGTCGTTCCGTCTTCGAATTCATAGTATTTATTTAACACCTACCATTTTGTATTCGTGTCTTTGGTTACGATATAGAATTTTAATAAGTAAACTATTACCACGATTATGGAGTATAACTTTGACTGAGTACGGTTTGCCACCGTGAGGGTATTTTTGACCTACAAGATTTCAGTAACATCTCTTTGTTTACTGACTATTACTTGGCGACATGTCGCATGTAAGTTTTAGCTCCATTTCCTATTCATGGGAAAATCCGCCACAAGAAGGCGAATGATTATACCGTACGTTGACCGGGACCACCATCTTCTTTACATGCAGGGAGGCAGATAGGGGCTGAGGCTCACCAGTGGAACACCCAGATACTGCTCCTGAGTTAGCTGAAAGCTCATAACGTAGTCTTTATACCTAGCCCAACCACTACCTAATATTATATTGCGAAAGTAACTCTGTCTATATGTCTTTTGGTTCCCTTTTCACGCCTTAACGTCTGAACGGATTACAATGAAAATTAGCACATAGGTAGAAAATGACCTGGGTTAGTACGATATTCTGGTAGTAAGGCCCCACGCGGCAAAGCTGCGGGCAAAAGCTAGTCTCTAATAAACTGACCCAAAACGTATCTCTCAATTAGTACAACATTTGTTTATGTTTCACTCCAACCTGTTAGTTTGTTACCCAATCCAAGTGACCAAGGTTCTCAATCGGCTGTGAATTGTTACAACCAACGAAAACTACGTTCAAAAATACAATAAAATTCTCCGCGCGTTATAAAAACGTGCGGCCGTCAATTTAGTCAGTTAAAACACTATCAAATACTTGGTTGAGGCGCAATGGAGATAGGTGTAGAAGGTTCAAGCAACAGCCTATAGTGCGATTCTGTAAAGTTCTGCAAATTTAATGTTAATATTTCTGTGATTGGATAACTACAATTATGGAACTTGACATAAAACGCCTTAACGAATAAAGATATTTGAGCCGCATTTGTAATGACAAACTTAGCTCGCATACATCATAATGTACTAAAAATAAAGAAAAATAATACATTTATTTAGTACAGACTAAAAGGCACACAATACATATAATATACTTACCTACAGCTGATAAAAAAATATAAATAAAATTCAAATAAAAAGTGTAAAGTGCGATATAAGAAATTTGCAGGGAAGTGTGCCTCACCTCTGCGCCAAAAAGACCCTGCGGCCGTACTATGACGTGTTAAAGCCATCATTGTTCCAGCGTGAAAGCGAAACGGAGCTATATATGACCTATAGCACTATCCCTTTTTCGCAATGGAACCATAATGGTATTAACACGTCCTAGTACGGCTACTGTTCAGAAAAAATGCCAGACAACTAGCGCCTGACGCTGGTTTACAACTGGACCTGAAGTGTGAGGTGACGGATTTAAATCAGTTTTATGCTGCGACGTGACGTGTGTAAGCATACTTAAATAAAATAAATATGTGTCACATAAAAATAGTAACGAAAATGTACATTAAATAGTGTGATATTGAATAAAATTGCAAAACAAAACAAAAACGATTGATAAATAAAAGTGTTATTGTATACCAAAATTGAAACACAACTCTTATAAGTACGTACAAAAGATCACCATTCCAATGAGGGACCAAACTTCGTCCGCCGCCGTTGTTCCATCAGCCGCACTACCTTACTATCTGCTATTATACGCTATTATAGACATAGTGTCGATACGAGAAAATAAGCTTGGCAGAACTTTCAACAACCGGAGGTTTTAAGCTATTGCATAGCTTTTATCACGGGCTCTGAGCGCGGCGACCGAATCAAGAAATTCCGTAACGAAAATAAAACCTAACACCCCCCCCTCCGCCTACCATGTACCTCGGCCGAGCGTTCGCCTAACGTGTATGTATATGGTACGACTGTACTTGAATTAATATCAAAGAAAAAAAAACTGCATAAATAAAAAAATTATAAATAATTATAATTGCATAAGTTGATAAAAAATGCTATGCAATAGCTTTACCGCGACAGTCCCCGATTGCCACACGTGCCTTTTTTTTCTGTTATGACTAGACTTTCTGAATGTCCTGTACTGTGACTTTAGTGTTGCAACTCGAATATTCCCACAATCTTTTCAAACGCAACGCACACAAAGAGTTTATTGCAATGCGGTTCTGTGTTTGATCCGTTCACTATGCAAAGACAAATGCGGGTTATTGCAGCTATATTGCAACAACTGTACCTGTGCTATGCCGGATATGGACTGACAGTCTATTTACATTAAAGTCAAGTAAAAAGCTTGTAATGTTTGATGCAGGCACCGCAAGGTTAACAATAGTAGGTACAGAATTTTTATCTCACGAAGCGACGCGCGCTTTACTTGTGGTTACCAAGTGCACAAATACGCTGCGAATGTATCTGTAAGCGCAGGAGCTCTCGGTACCGTCCGTGACAATGGCGAAGTCGGAAGTGTGTGTGTGCGTGTGTTATGTGCTGACGCTAGTCGTCTTCACGCACACATTCACAGCGTGTTTGTACACTTGGTGTCGCTTCGTGAGATAAAAATACTATAGGTGTTTTGGTTTCCTAAGAAAGCGGTGTACGGTCACACAATAACGGGTGTCCAAATATAGAATCTTTTTTTGACACTTTAATGAAAAATACAAAAATGAAAAAATATCGCTATAATATGACGGAATCGCTTTTCTAGGAAACTGTAGCTTAAGTACGCGTTCGTTATTTCCGCTCATTTGGAGTACAGACCGCGAAAATGCTTGCCAAGCAAGAAAAGTTCCATAGCGTGTTAAAGCTCTAACTGAATATCTGAAAACAGTGTGGTGACGTATCACCATTCTTCTTCTTTCGTATCAGCACAAATAATGAATATATTAGGTATAAGAATACTTCATCATCATCATCACCCTGCAGCAGTCCACTGCTGGACATACGCCTCTCTAATCGCACGCCATTCAGCTCGATTCTCGGCAACTATCATTCAACTGCCAGCAACCCTGCGTGAGAGATGTCAGCGTCATTGACGGGGTCCGAAAGGGCCGATGCCTGCCGGGGTCGCAGATTGTTCGAAAGAGTTACCGTGGCCCTGGCGCACAGGCAACTGAAGGAACACGGGTGGGTTTTAGTCAGGAAGAGTTTGATACGCCCTTCCGCTCCGCCCAGAGCGGGAGTAGTCATTTGATGAATTACAAATCCAAAAAAAAGAAACACTCAGTGAGGATAGTCGCTCCACTTAGCCTGACGCTAGCTTTATGCTTGCCGATAAGACTACTTACCATTGTTAATAAAAATTGTATGGGAATTGTTAAAATGAACTGTTAGTTACATTATTCTATTAAGAATTGAGATTACGAAGCCTAGTTAGCGAGAAACGATATTATATTACGATACGCAGAGCCATTTATTTGTGCAATAGAATATTGAATAGGGTTTCCAAGATACCTACCCCATCTCCTAGAATTTAGCACCCTATGTTCTGAACTATGACATAAGTGGACCAATTTATACCAAACTTTAGTTAGACCAAGACTTAATTAAGTTCTGGCGACCATTCATATGGATCGGTTAGCACAAACCATTTAAGATAAACAATAAGATGAACCATATTGTTTAACTAACAAAATAGGAGCCATCTTCAAGCAAATAATCTGTTCGTTACAGCAGACTCATCTCAGAAACCTCTGAAAGCACCCTAATGGCATAATACACTATATATCAGAATCTGAATCATTTTGAAGCTAATCCATTGCTTCATATGTTCGAAAAACTACCTTCTCAACAACGTAAATAACGCAATGAATGTTGTTGAACTGTCAAAATGAAAGCCATTCCTACTGTTAGTGTGTTACGCAATAATGATTGGAATGTGCAAAATTGCACGGACGGGTACGGAGCCGTATTCATAGTAGCGAAGTCTTGCACACACACATGAGTGTATTCGAAGTTGCGTAGTTTGAAATTACTATCTTCGTAAGGTATTCTCGTAAGTAGCTTCGTAAACTTATCATTATTTATTTCCATACTAATTATTAGGAGCAGCCGTAAGTATGGCTGTTATATAACCACATTTAGATAACGTACAATTTACCTACATACATATGTATATATTATAGGGCAATATAAATTCTGAAGAGAAAATAATTATAGAATACTGCACAAAAGCGGTACTTGGCAGCAAAATGAATATTGGTTTAAATTTTTTAAATAATTACATTGATTTTTCAGAAGCACCGGATTATTTAACAATTCTCTATTGAACACCTGACAAAAATATAGTAATGTTTATCAGCCAAACATGGCTGACAATAAAATAGGCATTATAGGCAACAAATTCACGCTTCCTACTCCAATATAACAATCACTGAAGTTCTGAAAAACACGGTGATTTGAGCATGAAATTCTTAACAAACTTGAAATGATTTACCCCACTGCAATACAGTATCCAATTAGTATGGAGAGTATTGTAACTGTTACCCTGTGTTGTGGCCCTATATATTGTAATGTCAAAAGTATACATAAGGTAATAAATTGTGCACAAATAAATAAACAAATGAATGGTAAATTACATGACGAAACCTGCTGTATGGTTATCGCTGTTTTATAACACCCTGCGCAAAAACCAGGGTAAAATTTTGAAGCCTTTGTATATTTGTCAGTGATATCGTAGCTCCTAAACAGAAGAACCGCTTCCAATGCTAGCATAGTTTTATAGAAAAAAAAATCACGGACAATGCTAGGCTTCAAATTCATCTGCTGCTGAGAAATTCGTGATAGAAAAACCCAATAACACTTTGCTCGACTTAGGAATCGAACCCAGGGCCACATGCTCAGCAGTAGCACTTTCGACCACTAACTAGATCAACGAGGCAGTTCATCAATTTCAGTCAACTATATAATATATTAGCTTTAGAAAACAACTTTCAGAGTTTCTCTCAGAAGCAAATTAATTGCGACAGAAACCAGAGTTTTAATACAAAACTTTAAATGAACAAACGTTATGCAGCGTGAGATAAACATGGCGTAAAGATAGTTGTCACCATAAAGGACGATCTGTTACCCGGCACATAATACAATGAGGATTCCTTAAATGTAAAACGGTGCCACTCCGAGAGTCGTTGAAACCCCTATAAAAATGTTAGCCCGCCTTTCATTATATTCCGGTACGCGATTTTTTATCTAACACAACTAAAACTACACCTTAGCTCGAGCTAGATAGAGTTGGATTTTGATTGGGTTGTGTAAAATATATTTTGCCGAAATGTCCGATATATTCCTTGTGGATAACCCTCTCTCGGTATTTACTTTGTTTCTGTTACGGCCGTGTTGCGATTTCAATAGTTTTAAGTCTGACATGAGTAGCGGCTTAAAGCAGTCTTATCCTGGTGTCAACATGTAAGATTGATTGGCTCGGCCTACTGTTTTGACAAGTTATTGGTTGGATTTGGAGACCTCGATAATGTTTTATGATTTTAAGTGTGTGAAGGAGGCAGTTATTAATAACACATAGATTCTATAATGCGTCCTAGCTGGCCTAGACAAAGTAGCATTCTATAAGCAAATGGAAAAATAAAATATGTATTGGATCAACATACATAATTATGTTAAAATCAAAATAAAAAGTCATTTATTCAAACTAGGCTGAGAATCAGCACTTTTTGAACGTAAAAATTACATAAGACAGTCCCCCAAAACGCCTGCCCTTTGCTATTTGAACGCGTCAGTCAATTCTGTTTAAAATCGTTATAGAAATATACGAAACTCTTTGAAAGCGATTGCCTTCTTGTCTAGGCCCTCAGGAGCGTACATATATTCGCATACGCATATTTATTCGCATTCGAATTTCTTTTTCGCATTATTTTTCACACAAGAACGTGAGGAGTTATTGCTAATATTCCAATGATTAAAAAAAAGTTGTTGTTGAATAATGTTGTGCATAATAAGTGACGTATTTACACAGTATTGAACACTCGTGATTACTTATTTTTACTAAGTATCCCTGAAAATATGTCGTTGCCTTGCTTAATTAATATGTCGTGGCAAACGATATCGTTTAATTAAATAGTTACTCATTTGATTATTGTAGTATCAAGGAAGTGGTAAACACCGTGACGTCGGTTGTTATTGTAACGGCGGCACGCGGACAGAGTCGTGCTGGAGAGTGGGGTTGGTACAAAGTTCACTTTGAATTCAGACACCAACCGGGTCACTCGTCCAAAACGAAACTGTCGGCTTACCCAGTTAATCTTATGGATTGGAAAGTAATTAAAAGTGATTATTAAAGTAATATTGTTATTCAACTATTGCATTAGAGTTATTATTCTCTATTACCTGCGCATTGAACCCTGTACCACCTAATCAAGATAATGACGATGCTATCGCTCAGCCATCGCTGGCGCCATCATCAGAAGTGGGATCTGAATCTCACTGGCATATGCGAGATGCAGCAAAGGAATATGATGCAGTTGATCGAAGCTATTAGAACACCCGTATCATCACCGAAGATCTCTCTACCGTTAATCAACCCAGAGCAACCAGATTCTGATCCAAGTGTCTGGTGTACTACAGGTGATATTTGCCTTGATGAACGTCCGCTGCAGGGAGGATCACTCATCATAGGTCTCAGTAAAGCACTTAAGGGCAGCGCCTCGTCGTGGCTATCGCAAATTTCACATGTGGGTATGACGTGGAAGCATTCTCGTGATCTGTTCCTAGCGCGTTATAATTCTACAGAAACACTTGCGGGGACGCTAATGAGTATGAATAATGGCAAGCCAAAAGATGGTGAATGTCTCGCAATATATGCAAGCCGTAAGTTTGTCGATGGATGTATAACGTCTAAAGTGTCAAAATCGCTTTCAGGTCTGTGCAGGCTGGCACACGGTACATGTTGATATAACTGGCAAGTTAGTGGCAAAAGTGATTCTAAAGAATATGTCATGGTTTTAATCGATGCTTCTACTAAGTTGGTTCTCATGTACCATACTCTCTGTATCGATGCAACTTGCGCTTTTAAAGCCCTTAAATCTAGTGTGTCGCTATTCGGAGCTCCGACTCGAGTTATTGCAGACCAAGGTCGATGCTTTGCCAGCAAAGACTTTAATTTTTTTTGTGAGTCTCATAATATTTCCTTACACTTGATCGCTACTGGCTCAATTCGTACCAATGGCCAATTAGAAAGGATGATGAGCACATTGAAAGGTATGCTCACTTCCGTGGAAACATCTGATAGGTCTTGGCAAGAAGCCTTAGAAGATGTACAACTTGCATTCAATTGTTCTGTTCACCGTGTTGTTACACAGGGCCCACTTGAGTTTTTGATAGGGCGCGTAGCCCGGCCATTAATTATTTTACCTTTTAATGATACAGAACCGGAAATAGACATTAGCAAGACAAGAGAGCAAGCGGCAATGAATATAAAAGCGAGTGCTAGTTACAAGAAATCTAGATTCGATAAACATAAAGCTAAATTAGTAAAAATTAATATTGGTGACTCAGTTTTGATTCAAAATAAGGAAAGAAATCAGACGAAATTAGACACAAAATAAAAGGGACCGTTCAAAATTGTAGAATGTTTGATGGTGACGGTTATCAGCTAAAATCTTTAAATAGTAATGGGACCTATAAGTAAGCTCACGATCGCTTACGTAAATTTCCCCCAGGTGATGTAGAGCGTGCTGAGTTAGATTTGTCTGAAGATGAAGATGGTGAGGACGGTACCTCCACCAGTAAATAGAGCACATACCATGGCTATATGGTCGCATTGCACGCACTTGTCTGTAGTCGTAACTGCAACTCATTCATGGGTTGTTAAGGGCGCGATGGGCAGCTAGTGGTGTGGGGAGGACCCGGGTCTCAAGGGTGATTAGCCTGGGAGTCGCAGACTCATAACGTGTTGGTCGTGTCGTGGTGACGATATGGGTGGCAATGGTAAAGTTGTCACCAGCTGCTGACGCAGCCGGGCTATGAGCGTTGTATGTGTTATTGTGCGTTATTGTGTTAACTAAAGTTTGATTATTTTGCAGGCTTAGAGGAACCTTTTGTCTTAGAATCGTTAAGATGATTTAGAAATGTAGTTATTTTTGTTTGTTTTTGTCTGTTACGGTCAGGTTGGCCGAGATTGCAATGATACCTCAAATTTGGCTATTATCTTACAGATGTATACGAGGACGTGAACCTCGTCAGGCTGGCCGTGTCGTGGAAAACGATATCGTTTAATTAAATAGTTGCTCATTTGATTATTGTAGTACCAAGGAAGTGGTAAACACCGTGACGTCAGTTGTTATTGTAACGGCGGCACGCGGACAGAGTCGTGCTGGAGAGTGGGGTTGGTGCAAAGTTCACTTTGAATTCAGACACCAACTGGGTCACTCGTCCAAAACGAAACTGTCGGTTTACCTAGTTAATCTTGTGGATGGTAAAATAGTTAAAATGATTATTAAGAAGTCTTTTGTTTTTTACTTTCTTCTTTGACATAATCTTCTCATTATTTGACATTATAAACCTCCAATTCTTATTTCAACTCCTTATTTATGGCTTTTGTAGACAGGATTTTGATTTAGATTTGATAAATTTGTAATGGCAATCATGTCATTGGGTTTAAATAGGCTATTATTTTTATATAGATTCATCTATACACTGTGAATGTGAAAACGTTGTAGGCCTAAATTGTAGACTGTAGATTTAGAGACCTTTTCTGCTTTGTTGAGTACATGTTACTTGTTGACAGGCCTACACTGTTCTCCCATACCTATCAACACTGTAATTCGAAACATTGTAAAAGCCCCTTATTTTTAAAAGAGTAACCGTGGAGTTTCTTGCCGGCTCTTCTCCATAGGAAACAACCAATTGGAACCGTGCACCTAACTTCTGACGTTTCATAAGTGCCCATGTTGGTTTACGTGAAATATTTGTTGTTGTTTTTTTTTTTATATTGCCCATATTGACCAAATATGGCATGTTCATTGAGACTCTCGTTTACTTATCTCACAGCGGTCAGATTGCCATTTTCTATCTTCACTAGCGCCGTGCGACTATGTGATAAAATACCGGCCAACACGTGTACATAACGTCCCCCGTATGGGTATTTTTCTTCGAAACATGCTTGTGTAAAACATTCTCCTAGTCGTCTGTACACTCATGATTATACAACACGAATCTCGATTAATCAGAGAACTTCACTCAACCCCATTCGTCCCCACCCCATTCGATGTGCTCACGGGCATACCTTAATCTTGCAACTTTATGCTGCCGTTCGAGTTTTGCAAGACGTTTCCTGACTGCCCACTCACTGATTGGTTGCTGGATCACAACTCCCATCTGATGTTGATTTCCTAACATCGTTGACTCAAACTCAAAGCATTTATTTCAAATAAACCAATTACAGGCTCTTTTGAATTGCCAAGGGGTCAGTCAGTCAGAAAGATTAAGCTAGTTGCCCTTCCAAAGCGTAGTAGCTACCTATGGAGAAGAACGGGCAAGAAACTCCACGGACACTCTTTTAAATCAAAATATTGTTACCAAAAAATGGTTATATCCATCATGTTGTAATTATACAAGTAAGAACGATGCAGAAAGACGTGCACGTTAAAAGCGTCCGTAATAAAAAAGATAAAAACATTTTTTTTTTCACGCCGCAGCAACTAATAGATAACCAGTGCTTACTGACAGCACCCGTTCATGAACATAACGTATGGATCAGCTCCATTCAGCTCAACCATTTTGAAGGGAACTTAATGATCCAACACACGCCACCACCAGCGAGACATTAGAGTGAGCATGACATACTCCCAGCCTCCAGGGCACATTCAAGTCAATTAAAGACGAACCCAGTAAATGGTAGCTTTATAGTAGGTACATAGTGGTCACACATGTGCTATGCAATTATACAATATTAAGAGATTGAATTTATACAATGCAAAGATAGTTTTTACAATCTTCAGCAGCTCCAGCAATATTTTCGAATGCTAATCAATTAGTTCATGCGCCCCTGTGGAGCAGGACCAGAGTTGAGCCAAGCATCTTTGTCAGTGATGTAATCCTCCAACTTATAATATGCTTGGCTGCATAGTGTGCGTTTTATACAAGATTTAATAATAATAATAATAATTGTGTTTTATTGCAGGCAAAGTACCCATATACAAAAATATAATAATAAGTAAAAGTAGAACAAAAACATGGAGGTATGTATAGGTACCTATAGTCTTCAAAACATACGTTTTTCGTCATTTTTTGTTCTCGCTTAGGTGAACAGAAATCCAGTGCACAAATATGGGGCTTGCTAGGTTGCACGAGACAACTCTCAAAATGCTGTTACTGGAGCGTCTCAAACTTCGCCAAAAAGACGCGACCCTCGACCTCATGATGGCGTAAAAGTCCGGGACCCTCGCTTCGGCAAACATGCTCGAGGCACTGCAGTATCTTGGCAGTTTCATAAGGGTACGGTAAGCATCATTGTACTGAACCCTTAATGAACTGTACATCTTTTTTGTGAAGTTGCACCAAAGTTGGCAGGTGTACATTGACAAGCAATAAGCTCTGAACAGAGTGTTCTTTACGTCTTTGGTGCACTTCACAAATTTGCGTGCGAGCATGTTACGCATGTTACATGTTACTTATTTATGTTTATGTTTGTTTAAATTTCGCTTCATTCATTTGGAGTTTGTAGGGAGGTATTTTATTGTAGAATTTTAAATAGTATCCCATGAAAGATGAGGCTACTTTAGCCAGTCTGGAACCTTTTTAAAAAAATTCAAAATGTATTTCATATAATTTTAATTCTATAATACTGAAGAATCATGTTTAGAATTTCGGAAGATCTTGTTTGAACGTTAGAACTATCGTGTCTTGTCCCAAGAACTCACCTTCTGTATTCTTGGCGACAACCTCGGCCATTCCTTTCTCAAAAGGCCATATAGATGGAATTTTATAGTTGAAAGTCATGTTATTCATACTATGTTCGCCCTGAAACGACAATTAAGTTTAAGGCATAAAAGTACAGTTATTTAGAAATAAATAGTATTGCAAAGAGGGACCCAATTAATGCAGGCCATTTCTCAAGAATTTTTGTATCGCATAAACCGTGGTCACCAATTTAAATTGACAAAAATATTTCCCTTTAAAAAAAAAATTGAAGCACACAATCTTACCGGTTGCATGGGGCAACTCTTGAAGCCACCCATCCTTAGGGATTTACCAATATAAGGATCATCGTTAATGAGATCGCATAGTTTGTAGTGCAGTTCAGGAAATGACCTCCTGAATTCGTTATGAAGATATTCGTAGAAGAAGATATCGACCTATGTAAAAAGTTCACAGAGTTAATAAAATTTCTACCAGCCCAGGCAACAGATGAACAGATTAAACTACGCAGACTCATCTGCCCTGATCGGTCTGACATGAGAGGAAACGAGGTCATGTGGTCGGTGGCGTTCATTCCATACTAACGTGTTTATATATATTTTCTAAAATAATATAATTACGAATTAGATGTTCATTATAACTTAAAAAACTATTTGAACTAGTATCATTAACCTGGGGGAAAACAAAGGAATACGTAAGTATGGAATGAACGCCAACGACCACGTGACCGCGTTTCCTCTTAATACACATACACTAAACCAACAGACTAGTTTCAACTATCTTCCGTAACTAATAGATAAAACCTAATCGTTCTGGTCGTCGAAAAAAGCCTGACACGGTACGAATTTTGGTCAGGTTACACGGAGCTGAAGATAGCACTGACAGTGTACGGGGCCGTAGGGCCTTAACTAACCCATCACCATTTCAGCCAAAAGGCGTCCACTGTTAGACATAGGTCTAGCCCAAACGTCGCCACATCGACCGACCCCGTGCTTCTCGCTACCAGCGGATTCCAGCAACCTTCACCAGGTCATCGGTCCACCTTGTGGGAGGCCTACCAACGCTACTTACCTGATTAAATGAAGTGATCTGTATCTAGATTATTAGGCTTTGAAACTACTGGATCGATTTTGATGCCATTTTCAGCATCATTCAGATCATTTCTCAAGATTATTCTGAAAATTCTGTAATTTTCAGAATAACAGGAACATGGCAGCCTCCCTGTGGAGGCTGCCATGTTCCCTGTTGGTGGTGAAGCGAGCTAAGAATACTTGAACATCTTACCGTTACGTTGTTGCCCAACGGAACCTTGTTGTTAAAAATCAGGTTAGCACAATAATCTCCTTTTCGAGTATAACGTCTCACATTAAATATTGGAGTGTCTTCAAAGTACAATTTATTATAACGTACAATTACAGCACGCTCCGGGATCACTTTGATGCACTAAAAAAGAAGAAATAGTTATAAATATGTTTCAAAAAAATACATAAGTCCTTCAAAAATTGTTCCCGGTAATGTAATATTAATAAATTATTTTTAGAGCTCTCTAATTACAGAGCACCTGAAAATGGCTACTAAGGTTATAAGTTCCTCTATTTTCATTTAAAATTGTAGTTGTTGCTAGCAAACAAGCAATGTTTTTAATGTGTATAATAAATGAAGATTAACACTAAATATAAACAAAGTAATAAAAGTGTGTTAATTAGACGCTATTAATTACATATAATCACACCTGTAATCCCCGAAGGGTTAGGCAGAGGTGGAGACTGTACCTATAGTACACCCACATTTGGCCAGTTGTGTTTAAGTCCCATGTATAAGGGGCGAGTCTGTTGCCATCCTCCGGGCACACATCCAGACTCCGTGCTGCTACTGAGAAACTCCTGGTGGCAAAACCCAATAATACTTTGCCCGACCTGCTAAGAGCTTGCTAGCTAGGTAATAACAGCCGCACGAGTCGATCGATCAGGTTAAGCTACGCTCGCCGTGGTCGGTCCGTGGATGGGTGACCATCTTTACAACCGAGAACCCTCGGATCTTTAACAGTCGTTACGGGTAGTCAGAAGCCTGAAAGTCTGATAACCAGTCTTACCAAGGGCTATCGTGTTACCCAGTATCTGTGTTGTGGAGGTCAGATAGGCAATCGCTCCATGTAAAATATTGGAATTAAGCTGTATCCGGTTAGACTGGAAGCCGACTCCAACATAGTTGGGAAAAGGCTAGGCAGATCACTTGGCCCGACCTGGAATCGAACCTAGAACCTCATGCTCAGCAGTAGCGCTAGCGACCACTAGACCAATGAAGACGTCATAAATTATTTCACCAACATTTGTGTTTTTACTCTAGTTGAGCACTAAAATAAAAAAATGGCTTCTGATCTATTCCCTTAACTAAAACCAAAAAAAGAATATTTTAATAAACTTACTTGATGATTGTTCATTAGAAAGTAAAACAGAAACGCACAGAGACATGCTGTAGAGTAGCTCATTGCTAAAATACTTGTTAATAAATATGCAACAGCACAGTATTTCTAATAACAAATGTAAAATTGTCAGTGTCTGTTCCGCTTTATATATTTTTAGACTGTTTATCTAACATCAAACCAGCGTTATTAACAATGAAATAATCGATTACTTACCGTGATACGGAAATATTCATAATCAAGTAAATTGTTACAGTTTCATCAATGGACCCAGCTTAGCTATAGTTTTTGTGAAATAAAATCACACAAAAAACTTATTTACAAAAAAAAACAACAAAAAAATTAAAAATAACTTTAATTTCGGAAGTCACCGACTTCCGAAATTAAACTTATTTTTCACTTTTTTTGCGTTTTTTTTGGAAGGCGGTGATTTTTTTAAAAAAAAGTTTTTATATTAAACATTTTAGTTATGGTACCTATCCCACACAAATTCGTATACCATTTTGATCAAATTTATATGGGACGACATGAGAAGCACCAGCTTTCAAGTAAAAGAATCATCCAAATCGGTTAACCTAGAAAAAAGTTCTGATCTAACACATAAAAAAGAAAAAAAATACAGTCGAATTGAGAACCTCCTCCCTTTTTTTGAAGTCGGTTAAAATACAACATCTATTTTAACAGAAGGCCAGTTAAGATCATAATCTATCTATACTAATAACAAAGCTAAAGAGTTCGTTTGTTTGTTTGATTGAACTCATTAATCTCTGGAACTACCAGTCGGATTTGAAAAATTCTCATATTTGATAGCCAAATTCTTGAGGAAGGCTATAGGCTATTTAAGACCACACTATGAACAATAGGAGCCGAGCAAAAAAAATTTTTCAGAAGGGACGCTAAGCGAAAATGAAGTATAGCATGGGCGGGCGATGCGACGCGACGCGGTGGATCGGGGGAACCAATAATTGCATGCGGACGAAGTCATGGGCAGAAGCTAGTAATTGAATAGTTGATCTCTTGCAATTGAAACGTATTCTATAAATAGAATTTATGTTTAAATAGAATGACGTTACATGTTTCAGCAGTGATGGCAATATTATTGAATGTATGTTTTGTAAAGTGCTCAATGTACTCACCATTATGAATTACTTTTACTATGAACCAACCTTGAATTCGCGAAAAAAATAATGTTTTTACAATGTTCTCAAAATAGTGCTAAAATCTGTTTATCGTGTTTTAATAGTCGTAAGCCGGTCTCAGAAATACACATATCCCACCAAAACATTTCATGTAAAGTAGATTGCCAAGACTTACATAACGCTTTCATTGTTAAAAAGTTATCATATCGAATGTACCTATAGCCAAGTCCCTAACTCTACAAGGCCTCTCTCTGATTACGATCGACTGACTGACTCTCTCATCAATACCTCTAGGGTACTTCCCGAAGTCCTAGTAAGCTAAAATTTGGTACAGGCTAGGATTTGCAAACAAACAACAAAAATTAAGAAATTTGTAACTTTCACCCTTCAACCCCCTTAAAGGGAGATGGTACAATATCACCACTAAAATAAAATAAAATAGGAAACCCTACTAAAAGAAATGAAATCCCATCAAAAACATTTCATGTAAAGTAGGTTGCCAAGACTTATAGCGCTTACACCGTTAAGAAGTCATCAGATCTACTGAAAAGCCAAGCCCCTAACTCTACAAGGCCTAACTCTAGATAACTTACATCTTGGTCAAAATGTACGGCTTGGCCGTTTCGCGTCAGTCGCACAGACACTCCAATGGGCTTGTGGTATGAATTTAAGTCACTGGTCTTTAATGTTGTGTCATGCACTAGTTCAATGTTTATGGAACAGTCAAGGAACTAGGAGTGCGTAGAGGTACCAAGTTTAAATTAAAATCAAATAATCAAGTCTACAATCCCTAGGAGCTGTGAAAAAATCGAACTTCTAAGTTAACGCAATCAATAGATACGGCCGTTATGCCTCATATTGCCGTATATTTTGACATTCGCAAAGGAACCAAAACGTATAGGGTACTTCCCGTAGACCTAGAATCATGAAGTTTGGCAAGAAGCAAGGTCTCACAGCACAAGTAAGGAAATAAGTCCGAAAATTGTTAATTTGCACTTAGTTTTATCAGATAAAAAAATATTTCTTTGCAATTACAAACTTACATTTGCAGTTGGAGAACTGACCGTGACGTATATCGATGTAAGTGAGAATATGTTTTTCAACCACAATGTTAAATTTGGTTTTGGGATAAATTCATCCCTACTACGGAACCCTTCATTGTGCGTGGTCCGACATGCACTTGACCGATTTTTTTTCAATATTGCTGCGGTCGTGTTACTCTAGTTTTATCAAAAAATAATTGACAAATTATAACTTCCCAAAAAATTTTTTGCATAATTTCATTTGCCAAATTATTACTTAGCAAATAAACTCTTCAAAAATAAATCTCAAACTCAAACTCAAACTCAAAGCATTTATTTCAAATAAACCAATTACAGGCACTTTTGAATTGTCAAGGGGTCGGTCAGTCAGAAAGATGAAGCTAGTTGCCCATTCCAAAGCTTAGTAGGTACCTATGGAGAAGAACGGGCAAGAAATGTAACGCGAACCTAATGTTTGGCAAGTGAACGTTTAAACAATAACTTGCTTACCAACTAGTACTTTTACCAATTTTAATGTAGTCAAATATTTCAGTTTGTATAACATATTTTACGCAAAATAAAATAAGCGAATTATTTAGTATTGTCAGTTTTCAAGGGTGGTTTAAAAAAATAACCACGAAGGGGCTGGCGGCGTCTTTCACACCCCGCCATCCCCTTCTAAGCTAACCTGTCCGAGTCGGGGAACTTCGAGTCCCGAGCTCGCTTCGCTCGCTCTTGCATCCTGTCCCATCCTTCCTTCCTGTCCTATATCCCACCCTTGCATTTTGATGCAATCTTATTTTTTGTCTTAACAAATCATTTGACTACATGTTTACTATCTTAAGATTGTTTGCTGTAATAAATCATTTGATTAAAGACCAAAGGCCTTAATGACATTATCCTTGGTAAAAATTTGACCAAATGAAAATGTGCGTACTAAAATCATTCCAAATATTGAATTGGTATAAAAAAGGTTGCTAAAATTTGTTTGGATTTGGATAATAAAATTTTGTCAAAACGGCAGGATCCTGCTGCGGCCACATTGTCACAATAAGGCGAACTACACTTCACGCGCTCTCTCTAACACATCGCTCGACGTCTCGCTGTAAACAGAGAACACGCGAAGTGTAGTTAGTTCGCTTTATCGCGACAATGTAGCCGTAGCATGAAACCCACAATAATTTCACAACGGTATACCGGCAAGGGCCCCCTGTCAATGACATTCAACCGCCAAAAGATCCTTGTACCACTATATAATAACGCAAGAGGAGACACCCTGGGCGTCGGGAGTCGGGCGAGCAATGGGCAGCTCGCCGTCCGGTAAGGACCAGGCCCGGGTCGATGGCGCTTCGTGTTCCACGCGCGCCTCAAAGAGATGTCAGCGCAATTGACGGGGTCCGATAGGGCCGATGCCTGCCGGGGTCGCGGATTGTTCGAAAGAATTACCGTGGCCCTGGCGCACAGGCAACTGAAGGAACACGGGTGGATTTTAGTCAATAAGAGTCTGACACGCCCTTCCGCTCCGCCCAGAGCGGGAGAGGTCATTTGATGATTTCCCACCCAAAAAATAAAATAAAAAAAGCAGTGTATAATAAGGTCCACTTGCAATTTATAATATTAATAATGTAAATCGTGCAATGTATAATATAAAAATATATACATATGACTTAAAACCAAATATACAAATACTTGAATAAAATATAAAAACCAGAAAAGCAAATTATACTACTTTAATTTAATATATATACAGGGTGATTGGAAGATGGGTGCAAAGCTTTAAGGTGAAGATAGTATAGACAATTTAGAACCATTTAAGCAATGGTTGTCTTAGACGAAGTCTTACCAAATTTTTAAGTTTTTTTTTCGGAAATTCTCAAAATTTAATGTAAACTGCATAATTATGGCCAAATTGAATGATAAATGAATTAATTTTTTATTTATTTAATTAAAGTAATGTGTAAGCAACCAAGAAAAACATGTTTTAGGCTTCTGTGTCTTTAGACATTTTTTTTACAGATATTTAAAGCTCAGAAAAAATAAAAAATTTGTACAATACGTCTTTTAAACCTTATTTAAAAAAAAACGGAGGGTGCCTTTTTTGTTCAAACCTTTTTGAAGACATGCTTGATAATCGCTCTTTCTTTTGAGGTATCATTTATGCGGATATCTTACAAATTATTGAAATTAGGACCTACAAACCAATTCGAGGGAGAAATTTTAAATTTTAGGCAGTCTAACAAAACACAAAATTTTTGCTTAAAAGAATACTTTATGTGCTCGAAATGATAACATTGTTCAATTCTAAGATTTTTTGGCACATGCAGGAACCAATTGAGGGGAACCCATTGAGGGGATTCTCTAAACAATGGCCACCGAGCGCGGTGCGACGGCATTTCCAGGTAGAACGCCCAATGAATAGCAAAATGCGATAAGAGTTGGTTTTTACAGCAAAATGGTCTTAGTTACTGAGGCAACAAAGTCGTTTTTCTTTAGTCAGGGTCAGTCGGTCTGTGATGAAGCCGTTACATCTTTTACTTATTAGTCAAACTACTGCCCTTGTGAGTGGACGTCGTCGTGTTGATTCACAATTTACCGTGTTCAGTTGTAGCCCTTTGCGTTCCTGCACGTGTTGTTTGCGTTAGTTTTGAACTTTTTTGTTTCACAGTGTCCAGTCGTAGCCTCGCGCTCCTGCACGTGTTGATTTTTGACTTAATTGTGTTGAGTTGACATTTAGTGCGCTCCTACGTCGTTTTTCTTAATTGTTAAGTGACTATGGCTACTTTTTCCAATCAAGAATATGCGGATATCGTATTTATGTACGGTAGAGCAGACGGCAATGGATCTTTGGCGCGACGGATGTATCAAGAGCGCTATCCGAATCGCAGGATACCGAATGTCCAAGTGTTTTACAACACGTTTCGTCGTCTTGCCCAAGATGGGTTTCACCGCGTGGAACCTGGAGTCAACCCGGGCAGACACGAAACTGCCGTCGACGAAGACATTTTAGCAGCATTTCAAGCGGATCCTACTACCAGTACCAGAGCAGTAGCTCGAAATTTAAACATTTCTCAATGGAAGGTGTGGCATACAATGCACCAAAATGATAAGTATCCGTTCCATGGCAGGAGTGTGCAAGGTCTAGTAGAGCAAGATCCTCAAAGAAGAATTCAGTTCTGCCGTTTCCTCCTCAACAGAGACATCGAAGATGCGTGGTTTCTGAAATCAATCTTGTGGACGGATGAAAGTAAATTTTCAAGGGAAGGTATTACAAACTTTCACAACATCCATGAATGGGCCGACGCAGACAACAATCCACATTTTAAGAAGCAGGTGTCATTTCAGATGAAATTCTCTGTGAATGTATGGGCTGGAATAATTGGCAGAACATTGATTGGGCCCCACTTTTTGCCTGATCCATTGAATGGCGAAAATTATTTGCAATTTCTGCAAATTGATTTACCACTGCTGGTAGAGGAATCAGGTGTCCCGATCTTCGAAAGAGACCGAACAGTCATCTTTCAGCAAGACGGCTGTCCAGCGCATTGGACTTTAAATGTAAGGGAACACCTCAACAATTGCTTTCCTGATAGCTGGATCGGCAGGGATGGACCCATCCCTTGGCCCGCTCGCTCCCCAGATCTGACCCCGTTGGACTTTTTCGTGTGGGGCCGGGCCAAGGAACTGGTGTATAACAACATAGAAATAAACACTAGAGAAGAATTGATACAAAGAATAAATTCAGCGTTTGAGACAATGAAGCAGGAGATGATGTTGAAAATAACGACTACAGAAGTTAGAAGACGGGGCCGTGCTTGTATTAGGAATCACGGCCGTCATTTTGAACATGAAAAATAAATAATTTTAATTCAAATGTTGTTTTAATTAGTCTGCCTAAAATAAAAAATGTCTCCCTCAAATTGGTTTGTAGGCCCTAATTTCAATAATTTGTAAGATATCCGCATAAATGATACCTCAAAAGAAAGAGCGATTATTAAGCTTGTCTTCAAAAAGGTTTGAACAAAAAAAGCACCCTCCGTTTTTTTTTTAATAAGGTTTAAAAGACGTATTGTACAAATTTTTTATTTTTTCTGAGCTTTAAATGTCTGTAAAAAAAATGTCAAATGACACAGAAGCCTAAAACATGTTTTGCTTGATTGCTTACACATTACTTTAATTAAATAAATAAAAAATTAATTCATGTATCATTCAATTTGGCCATAATTATGCAGTTTACATTAAATTTTGAGAATTTCCGAAAAAAAACTTAAAAATTTGGTTAAAAATATTTGGTAAGACTTCGTCTAAGACAACCATGGCTTAAATGGTTCTAAATTGTCTGTACTATCTTCGCCTTAAAGCTTTGCACCCATCTTCCAATCACCTTGTATATTATTTTATTTTTTCTTATCAAAAAGCGCCTTCATCCTCTCTCCTATTAAAAATTAACTTTGCTGTGCCCGACAGGGTCCATAATTGATTCGATGTTTTATTTAACATACCAACTGTTTTTATGTACACATTATGTAATGCAATAAAGTATTGAGTATTGAGTACCCGGCGTTCATATGACACAACAAGTTATAGAGACTCAATTAATCTGCCTAGCTCTTTCCCAACTATGTCGGGGTCAGCTTCCAGTCTAACCGGATGCAGCTGAATGCCAGTATTTTACAAGGAATGACTGCTTCCGATTTCGTAATGTCGGCAAATCGACGTACTGCTTGCTTTTTGTTTTCGGCTCATCTTGGCGGGGGTACTACCGTGCCCCCAGATTTAAAAAAATATTTACCTACCTAACTTGTACGGTACCATGTTGACACAAAATTATAAGGACTACTGTAATTACAGAATCAGTATCTAACTATTATCTTTAAAGAACACGTGCGACTAAATATTGCGTCGCAAGGAGAGCAGAGTTCAACATAAAATAAAATATATTAGATAATTCGATCGAGAATGTATACGCCTTTCGTTAATTCCCGTACGTGATAAGAGAACCTACCCATTGGTATTGCACGGAGCGAAGTAGACACATCACGTGTCTTAACATCAGTCTTACCAGAAGAATGCTTGGAAACATGCTGGTCCTGCTCCATAGGACAATCTATAGTGTAGACAAAATCAAACTGGTTGCTAATTTAATTGTATAATTTATAATTTGTATGACATTGATGGTTACATTATGTACTTAACTACTTTAACTCACACACTAAATTAATACTTGTTAAATTTTTGGAAACATCATCTACTTTTCAAAATTTGTAAATATGTGAGCACCATGTATCTATCACATAATTAATTTACCTGTCTTTGCATAATATTTAATTCTTTTTACCTATTTTGGTATAGTAATTTCATTCTAGGTGCATCGTCTTCACATATAATTACATAATTAATGTGAACCTACATAATATTGTAAAACATTTTAAGAGAGTAACGGTGGAGTTTCTTGCCCATTCTTCTCCATACGAAACTACCTTTTGGAAGGGGCAACTAGAATCAATTCTATTTTTTTGTAAATTTTGACATTCAAAAGTGCCTTTTATGTGCCTATTTGAAATAAATGATTTAACTTTGACTTTTTGACTTAGATGCCTGAGATGCAGCATCGCAGGTAAGATAACAGGGTTTATTTAGCACACCACATTTACAAGGGCAATGTGTAATTCGAGAGAATATATACGTATTATTATTATGACTGCCTCGTCGGTCCAGCGGTCGCAAACGCTACTATTGAGCATGAGGCCTTGGGTTCGATTCCCAGTTCAGGCAAGTGTTGTTGAGTTTTTCTATCTGGAATTTCTCAGTAGCAGCCCGGAGTCGGGATTTATGCCCGGTGGATGGCAATAGGCTCGCCCCCATTACATGGGACCTGAACATAGCTGGCGAAAAAAGGGCGATACGCGGGTGTGTAATATATGGCATAATAACAGATAGTATAGTGTCACTTTAAATAACGTTCACATTATATAATTTTCATATGCTATAAAAACAAATAACCTAATTTCATGTGATCTAATGTTATATTTCATATAACCTTCGTTTGCTCTAATAACATTTAGTATAACGTTCATTTCACATAATTTTCAATTTGTATAATTCTCTTTTTATACAACGTTCAGTTGACCTAATTTTCATATTTACGAAATTATTTTCAACCAAATTTCTGTAATGAATAAGTTAATATCAGGAAACATCATACTGTTCTGACCTAACCTAACCCAAATGATTCAATAACAGTAGATGGTATCTGACGCAGGTCAGGACCAGTTTTTGCAAAAACACACAAAATAAAGTATGTTTCTAAATTATATTAAACGTTATTATTTATTTATTTATTTATTTAAACTTCTCGCACACAATAACATACAAAGGTGGACTTAATGCCTTAGGCATTCTCTACCAGTCAACCAAGGGTGGTGTAGAGATAAGATGGCAGGTGCTCTGCTTAACAGGCGTTAATAATAATAAAAAAAATATTAAAAAGATAACATAATTAATTATACATGCATACAAACTTATAATACACATACATATATATTTACTATAATATATACCTACATTATATAATACATATATATATACTATATATATACACTAAAAGAGAAGGAGGTAAATGAGATGACTCTACACTATTTATTTTGAAAATAACTCTGCAATTTTCGCTTAAATGCATACCGACTGGTGGCCGTCCTGATATCAAGAGGAAGCGCATTCCAGAGAACAATGGACTGAATATGAAAGGACGAATGAACGAAATCAGAAGTATGAGGAGGGCAGAGTAGGAGAAGATTATTGGAAGAACGCAGATTCTTAGCGTGTGAAGAACATAAATATTGAAAGTGAGACATAAGATAAGAAGGAGGGGTGGGGGAGTTGAGAAAGGAGAAAAGTGTGGTCAAAGCGCGCAAACTATTATATTAAAAAAAACTAAACAAACTATTATTTCTGTCTGTTGATTCTCTTAATTGCATAGCACATGTGTGAGCACTATGTACCTACTATAAAGCTACCATTTACTGGTTTCGTCTTTCATTGACTTGAATGTGCCCTGGCGGCTGAGAGTATGTCATGCTCACTCAAATGTCTCGCTGGTGGTGGCGTGTTTTGGATCATTAAGTTCCCTTCAAAATGGTTGAGCTGAATAGTGCTGATCCATACGTCATGTTCCTGAACGGGCGCCGTCAGTACGGACTGGTCATCTCCTGGCTGCAACGGCTTATTTTAATTTTAATTTCAGGATTGGATTTTTTATTGTATTTAACTTTTTATTACGGACGCTTTTAACGTGCACGTCTTTCTACATTGTTCTTACATGTATAATTACAACATGAATGATGTAACCAATATTTTTTTGTAACTATATATTTATATAAAAGAGTGTCCATGGAGTTTCTTGCCCGTTCGTTTCCATAGGTACCTACTACGATTTGGAATGGGCACTAGCTTCATTTTTCTGACTGACCAACCCCTTGACAATTCAAAAGTGCCTGTAATTGGTTTATTTGAAATAAATGCTTTGAGTTTGAGTCATTTAAGAATTTGAATTTAAAGAAGTTTTCACTCCTCTTGCTCAAAAAGTCCGTCATTGTAGCGTACCAGAGCGGGGATAAAATAGCATATTTTCCTCTAGGGGACACGGTATTTCTTTTTTTTAATTTTTGTCTTTTACCAACGAGCTTACAAAAACGAAAAAGTCTTTATTCAGAAGTAGAATAATCATAAATAAAGACTCGACTTATTACTGTTTCATAAAAAAAGACGCGCGAAATCTTTAGAATTGTTCTCTTATTACAAATTGAATTAGATTATTTTATTTTCTCGCAATCGTAGTGAAAAATAGTGTAACTAACACATGGCGCTAAAAACCCACTATAACTCGGTTTCTATTTACTCCCTCTCTAGAGCTCGGGAGTAAAACTACCTCGTACATAATGTGTCATTTTACGCCCTTGTATAACAATCTACTATTTTTTATAAACAAGGCTACTAAGGCTAAGGTTAAAATACACGTTGTTTTTTAAGTGATGTTGGTTGTAACGGAACGCACGGGAGGGAGGAGTATAGAACCTAATATATATATTGTTTTCGTTGGATAGATAGCCTTTATCGATGACTGTGAGATGACATTCAAGGACAGATAGAATCATACGTCTATCACCGATAGCAATCTGTATTTCACTGAAAATTGGGTATTGGGTTCGACTGTTAGTAATGACCGTATCCTATGCACATTATAAAGAGATATTAAATACATAATATCACAGTTTATGATCTTTATTGTAGCACTAAACTATTTTACAAAATTATGTTGTACAGCAAATTGCGGGTAGCAATGTGGTTATATATAATAGCAAATAGAAATAATTGTGCAGTTCTACTTGTAATGAACTAAAACAATTATTTATTTCAATTGCTTTGTGTTATTATGTAGTAGGTTTGTCCATAGCTCTGTTCGAGTGGACTAATAGAGTAGGTAAAACAAGTAAGTAAATATGGTATTACATGACCGTTTGCCTTTGCCCAGGAATCAGACTGAATACGATAAGGAAAATAATGAATTACCGTTTCTCGAGTTATAAAAGCACTTTTATAATATGTACGGATATTATTAAAATTAGTTTCTTAATAAAAAATTAATTGATATTCTTTCTAAAACTCACGCGACCAGTTTTTACGCAGTTCAAATAGTGCAAGGACGTTTTCTTGACGCGTACAAGTAAAATTACCTCTTTAACTTTACTCCAAAAAAAATGGGACTCTAAATAACCTTTTATTGTCCCTATGCACTGTTTCAAGTGGACCCAAGGTTCCAAAAGACGTTCACAACAGAGCATGGTATCCCCAAGAATTGGCACGACAACGTCCGGTCCTGAGCTACCCACATCCTGCTTTGTCCCACGACCTTCAGTAGGTCGTCCGTCCACCTTGTGGGGGGAAAAGGCTACCCACACTGATGTTTACTTATTTGTCGTAAACTAAGGTTCCTTTTAGTACTTTCGTAACAAAATTTAAAGACAGTATCCAATACATATAAAATGCACCTCCGAATCCGAACATCCCGATTTTATTAAGCACATGTCTCACATTATTTACAGAGGAGTCGGTGATCCCGGCCAACGGTATACGCCTCCGACTCTAGAACGTATTTACCAAAAGCATATTCATATTAGATTTCCGAGCTCCCAATGCCAGCCGGCCGTATCGAGAATGTCACCGATACATTCGATACTTTATTCGAGTGAGCTCGAGAACGCCCGCCGCGACACGGAAGAGTGTCAAATAAATACAGGTTGAAATATATCTCCTGTCGCGTACTGTGATCCTGGTATATACGTGCCATTTAAACGATGAATTTTTGTTTGGTTTTCGTATTGTTCAGCTATTTTTTCACGTGGAGTGCTGGTATGCTGTACCAACGAGACTCCGACAATGTTTTGAAGCCTGGTGGGCACTTCTTTTGTTTTTTTTTTAACTCGCTTGCATATGGTTAGATATTACCCCAGTTCAGCGTTGTCAGTCTAAAAATCAAAATATTTGATTTCACATAAACCTACATGGGCACTTATGAAACGTCAGAAGCTAGGTGGACGGTTCCAATGGTCGTTTCCTATGGAGAAGAGCCGGCAAGAAACTCCACTGTGTTCCTTGATCTTTGCACTTCAAACGAGCCGTTATTAACATTGCTTTTATGAAATAGTTAATTTAATACATTTTGATTTAGTTGCGTATTTCAATGCTCAAAATCCAATTCAACACAACACAACATCCGCAGTTCATCAATACATAAAAAACAATAAGCTATTTGTGATGTTGTCTCTGTTATTTATTGCTAATCCATTGCTTCATATGTTCGAAAAATTTGTCTGCTCAACAACGTGCATACATAACGCATTGAATCTTGTTGAACTGTAAAAATGAAAGCCATTCCTACTGTTAGTGTGTTGCGCAATTACCCCGCTGGTTTAATAAAACGCAATAGAATTACATAAAATGCACGGAAAGAATGTACGTCATAAACGTATGTTACTGGCAATGTTACCCAATTTTTACCTAATAAATTCCTCTTGCCCTTGTAAGTAACTCCTGAAGTGGAAAAAAACATGAGTTCTCTTGGAGACTGGAACTGCGATATATTGCTATTCATAAAACATATTACCCACTACTATTACTATTAGCCTGCATCATCCCACAGCTGGGCAAAGACCTCTCCCCATGAATTCCAGCTCTTTCGATCCAGGGCTAAAGTGGACCACCGGTCGTTTGTTTTCTCAAGCTCGCCCCGCTATCTTCTACAGGATCTGCCGCCACGCTTTCTTGCTGTGTCAGGGCTCCACGTAGTGGTTATTTTGGCCCACAACTCATTGGGCATGCGGCAGACGTGGCCAGCCCAGTCCCACTTCAGGTTAGCGGCGTTTTGAGCAACGTCAGTAATCTGTGTTGTTGAGCGCGTGGTGTTGCGAATATGGTCTGTCAATTTGTCGCCTAGAATACTGCGCTCCATTGCACGTTGGCAAACCCTGAGTTTGGACTTTTGAATGTTTGTCAAATACCAAGTCTGGGATCCATAGATCAAAATGCGAAGGATGCACATATCCACAATTTTTCACGTGAGTGACAAAGGAAGGTTTCCTTTCATAGGCTCTTTCATGGACCAGTAGCTCTTCCAGGCATTTTCAGTACGTCTTAAGACTTCCTAGTCTTATCTGCACTGGAAAGAGACTAACTGGCCCAAGTAGATATATTAATGGACATATTGCAATTCCTCACCATTCACTCTGATCCTATATTTAGTAGTGACATCAGCTTGATCTTCGACGTGTTCACCTACTAATGAATAAACATCTTACCAAATCTTACGTAAACGAGGCGAAAGGAGTATGTAAGGATCGTAGCAGGTAGCGTTCTGTAGTTTCTGCCTACCCCATGGGAAGAAGGCGTGAATTTATGTATGTTTATGCATCTTATCAAATCAATATAGACTACCTAAAAATTCATGAAAAAATAGTAGATACAATTCACAAATAAAATACATTTTGCACACTTAATAAAACTAATCCTAATAAATCACACCAAAAACCAGGAACAAAATCAAAATTAATGTCAAAAGTAGCAGTTTGTACTGTTACGAACTATCTTACGCGGCATATCCCTCGCTCACAAACCTCAGATATTTCCCCTGACAGCCATATTACTGCAACTTTCCACCAATTTACCCTGACCTTCGGGAAACTTCCGAAACACACCCTAAGTTATACTATAGGCAGCTCTGGAGGGCTCATCTGCAATTGGCCAGATCAGAGGGTCCTGCCTCCCTACGGGTTATAGTTTGCACCTGTAGCGACTGATATTATGTGAGAAAATTTGTGTTATTTGATAGTATTCGTGATGTGAAAACTGAACTGTTTGTGTAATACTATACGACTTTGATTTAACTTGTTATGTAGATTCGAGAACGTGAAATAGCCGCTAAAAGAGATGTACAGAACAAAATTATAACATGCTGATAATGGATAATGCTCAGAATCGAGTTTCTCGTAGTTATGGCGACTATTTGGTCAGCGGGGTAATTACGTAACACACTAATAGTAGGAATGGGTTTCATTTTGACATTTCAACAACATTCATTGCGTTATTTACGTTGTTGAGCAGATAAATTTTTCGAACATATGAAGCAATGGATTAGCAATAGGCTTCAAAATGATTCAGATTGTGATAGAATAGTGTGTTACGTAATTAGGGTGCTGGTCAGATTTTAATTAGGTAACCAAAAGCATGGCAGCCTTAAAATATAATAACAAACCATTAAAATTGCATTTAAATCAACGTTAATCAAAAAAACAATACATCATATTATAGAAAATAGTCACCCACATATTCACCTTAATAGCCACAGAGCTGACGGCAATTTCAAAATAATTATGATTTCATTTTCAATGATAGTAATATAGTTAAAAACTAATATTATGAATCAAATAGAGCTACAGGCCTTTTTTCACGATACAGCAAAATGTGGGTGTACTAATAAAGGTACATACTCTGCCTAACGCTTCTGGGAACATAGGCCTGTTTTTTGTTAGATAGAGCAGAGAATGAATGAAAAACTTTTGCCTTATCGACATCTGCCAAACAAAACAATGAAATCACTTCTCAATATTGCTGCCACTAACTCCTAATCTATAAACCCTCATTTGGATTACATATTTAAGGTCTCGTGTCGTCGGTCTAAGTCAAGTATCTTGTTAAACAGTCAAGTCAAGCAACGAACCCTTAAGGCCGCTTGTCCATTGGAGCGAAGATGTGCAGAGCTAGAAAAATATTAACCAATACAATCCCTGTAAAACCACGTCATATCAAAATCAAAAATTATTTATGCATATTAACCTTTTGAACGTCAAAACTACATAAGACATTTCCTCCAATACAAAACGCTCGCCGTTCACCATTTTTTAGTACGTTAGCAGGGAAGAAGAAGTGGTGCAACAAATTCCCCAGCAGCACCGCCATCTGTTAAATTAGAAGAACCAGATTCTATACAATAATATGCAATGTAATTAACATTACTTACATAAAATACAAATTTAAAATTTAAAATCCCCCGACAAAATTAAAACCGCAAAAGACGGCTGAACAGATTTTTTTAAGTTTGTTTTTTGCTAAGTATTCTCGAGACCAAGTCACCATTAAAAAAATAACAAATTCGGTTCTGTCGTTTGGGAGCCACGATGCCGCAGCCAGACATGGATACACACGTTAAACTTAGAACACCCCTCTTTTTCTATCGGGGGTCAAAAACAAAGAAACAAAAGGCATTAAATTAAATTATTTGCCATATTATGTCACCTAGCACACGTCAATACTGCTCCGTACTGCTACAATACAGGTCAACGCATAATAAGCACTGCACGGGATCAGCATCACCTCAGATTCTTCGTCGACCAGGCGTCAACCCAGCGTAAGCTCGGTGACTACTGTTTACTAGCTGGTCCGAGGCCGAGGCGATGCCGTTACGATGCTTATAAGTATGCTGCTGTGTGTTGCTGTGTTAAGTTCCGAACAAGGAATCCTGAACGACTCCAATTCAGGCGATGCTGAAGCAGCGCAGTGCTTATACGTGTGCGTTGAGCCTAATGTTTCCTTTACGTCGCAACCCGCTATTTCGAAGTGTGAGTTTTCTCTACGACGAGCACATGATTCTTCCTCTATCTTCTCCACTTGTTCGTCCCGTTCAAATGTGCAGGCAGCCTAAAACCAAACTATTCATAATTAAGTGGGCACCCCAACGGCGACTCGTTGACGTAGGTCGTCCCCTAATTTGGTACGAGTATTGAGCTACACAAACTTCAAAGACATAATTAGACGATTAGACAGGGGGGACACTTGAATTCTAAATACGTACCAAGAGACTTAATTATACAATGCTAATTATACGTAATACTTATCTGTGCTTCAGTTCCAAATTAGAATTTGTCGGGTGAGTCTGCATGGGAGTTTAAACCTTACATTGTGACAGATAAGATTGAAAATGATGTTGTGATACGTTTGTAAGTCCAGTCTTGGTACCTGAGATCGTTGCAAAACAAAGCAAATTATGATAATTGGTAGATTTCTAACTTGGAACACTGGGTGTTGTTTTCATACAGTTCGAAGAAGTTCCGTCTTTTCATGATCATTGTCTTTATTAATATTACTAACTAGCTTTTTCCCGTGGCTTCACCCACGTGGAGGTCGGAAAAAGAACCTATAAAAACCTAATCCATGAAAAAAAAACTTATTTGCCAACTTTCATGATGATCGGTCAAACAGTGTCGAAGTCTATTAATCTGTAATAGATACACAGTTATACGAAACTTAAGTTTTATAAATATGGATGAGCCAAAATCTTGATTAATTGGAGCATAATGTGACACAAATCTTGATAACCAAAATAACTAATTCCAGTCGTAATAAACAGGCTTTTCTTCAAATGTAATTATTGGAGCATAAACACTGAATTATTTCTAGTTGAATAACACTAAATAAAAATATTTAGCCCATTGTTACTTCTAGAACTAATTAAGAACATTCTTTTACAGTCTAATAAGATTCATAAATGCATATCAAAGTTCTTATCTAGAATATGTTAATCATTTCAACTCTTTACTTACGGCTTTTGTAAACAGGATTTTAATTCAGATTTGTTACAGTTGTAATGGCAATCATGTCATTTGGTTTAAATAGGCTTTTATTTTTATATAGATTCTTCTATATTTTGTGAATGTGAGAACGTTGTAGGCCTAACTTGTAGACTGTAGATTTGTAGACCTTTTTATATTTTGTTGAGTGCCTGTTACTTGCTGACAGGCCTACGCTGTCCTCTCATACCTATCAACACTGTAATTTGAAACATTGTATAAGCCCCTTATTTTAAAAAAACAGTACCCGTGGAGTTTCTTGCCGGCTCTTCTGCATAGGAAACAACCAGTTGAAACCATGCAGGTTTATGTGAAATATAATATTTTGATTTAGATTTTTTGATTTCATTTGATCGACATAATCATTACAATACAACAATTTTCTTAATTTCCCTCTGCAAACTTCGTGTTTCGTCAGTTATCCTATTTCAATCAGTTGCTTTTTGCACTTGGTGCAGACCAGACGCTCTC
Organism: Dryobotodes eremita; assembly: GCA_917490735.1. Taxonomy (NCBI): domain Eukaryota; kingdom Metazoa; phylum Arthropoda; class Insecta; order Lepidoptera; family Noctuidae; genus Dryobotodes; species Dryobotodes eremita. Next base: position 1,688,343 of record OU823252.1, on the reverse strand, counting down.
AATCGACTTGGAAGTATATTCCAAGTAAGATATTATGAAAATAGTTGTACTGTTATATGTTGATTTAAAAGAGTGTCCGTGGAGTTTTGTCCATTCTTCTCCATAGGTACCTACTACGCTTTGGAATGGGCAAATAGCTTCATTTTTCTGACTGACCGACCCCTTGACAATTCAAAAGTGCCTGTAATTGGTTTATTTGAAATAAATGCTTTGAGTTTGAGTTCGACTGTAACCAGCTAGCACTTTGCCAGCGACTTCGTCAGCGCTAAATTCCATATCCAATTGGAATTTCAAAAGTCTTTATTTCTTTTCTACATCATAAAGGTAACCTCTGTACAAAATTTCAGCTTCTAGGTCCAAGGGTTTGGGCTGGATGTTCATGAGCCAGTCAGTGAGCGAGTTAAGATTTTTCTTAAATGTACTAGTTTCTGTCCGTGGCTTCGCCCGCGTGAATATCGGCAATTATCCCACGGGCACATGCTACCGGGATAAAAAGTAACCTATGTCCTTCCTTAGGATAACATCTATCTTCTCGCCAAATTTTATTGAAATCGATTCCGTGTTTTAGGCATGAAAAGGTAACATAGACAGAGTTACTTTCGAATTTGTAATGTTAGTATGGATTGATAACTTTGAAATAATGTGTGGGGTCCACGAGGGTAAAATTCTTCATTAAAAGAGCCTTTACTATCGTTGATACTTCAGTTCGTCTAGGGCACCCTGGACAGTCTATAAACCCTGGGGACTAGCTTTACTGTTTTCTTGTATAGTTTGTGACGACACGAAAAGTGTACTTCATGTACGGCCGGAGAAATTAATTGTTTCTCAAATTGTCACACTACGTCAATTGGCCGTGTTCTAGCCTTTTCATACAACTGTCGAAGAACGACGGTTGTGTTTGGAATATACGAAACATTTAAGTTGGTAGTCAATTTGATAAGCAATTCATTTCCCTGACTACTCAGCTCAGTTGTATTTCAATATGTGGTCAGCTAGTGACCTCGACAATTGATCATTTTATTCTTGCCTGAGCAACCGGCAGCAAGTTCGTCATGGTTCCTTAGATGTCACTGCTTGCGATAGCGTCGTGGGTAGGGTTGCCTCCTTCGCTCATATATGGCGAGGGGGTAATAGCTGATCTTTGTGGTATGCTCGTGAACGGCCGCCGCTTGTGGTGACTGGTCGTCATGCTGACCATAGTTTTGTTATTGTTATTAATAATTGTTCTGTTTATTTATTTCACTTCGATTGTCCTAATTTATCCTTTGTAAGCTGTCACGCCCTTTCTGCCTGGAGCCTTTTATGTAGGTGGTGTCAAATTCCGAAATGTCAATTCTGCTTATCTAAGTATTCGACGTTTTAAAACCCCTACAATGCAACTTTAAATGTAATGTACATAATGTTGTATGTAATGTAGACAGTTTCTTAGTCCATTAAATTAAAAACTGCATTTTGGTATATTTTATATAATTCTAATTAAAAAATACTGAAGAATCATTTTTATAGTTTGCGAAGGTCTTGTTTGAACGTTAGAACTAGCGTAAATTTTGCCAACAACTGATCTTTTGTATTCTTGATGATAAACTCGGCCATTCCTTTCTCAAAAGGCCACACAGATGGAATTCTGTGGTTGAAGGTCATGTTATTCATACTATGTTTGCCCTGAAACGCCAATTAAGTTTAAGGCTTAAAAGTACAGTTCTTTAGAAAAAAAAATAGTATTGCAAAGAGGTACCCAATTAATGCAGGCCATTCCACAAGAATTTTAGAATCGCATAAACCGTGGTCACCAATTTTAATTGACATAGATACAATTTCCTTTTAAAATTTTTTGAGGTATACAATCTTACCGGTTCAATGGGGCAACTCTTGAAGCCACCCATCCTTAGGGTTTTACCAAGATAGGGATCGTTGTTAAAAAGATCGCATAGTTTGAAGTGCAGTTCAGGAAATGACCTCCTGAATTCGTTATGAAGATATTCGTAGAAGAGGACATCAATCTATGTAAAAAGTTCACAGAGTTAATAAAATTTCTACCAGCCCAGGCAACAGATGAACAGATTAAACTACGCAGACTCATCTGCCCTGATTGGTCTGACAAGAGAGGAAATGAGGTCATGTGGTCAGTGGCGTTCATTCCATACTAAGGTGTTTATATGTATATTTATTTTCTAAAATAATATAATTACGCCAAAAAACAAAATATAGAGACATGGTAGTGGTAGATCTTCATTATAAAAAATATTTGAGCTGGTATCATTAACCAGGGAGGAAACAAAGGAATACGTAAGTATGGAATGTCATGTTAATATTGAAAAAACTAAAATAGTTCAATTTCAAACATGTAACTTGTCAGTAATACCAACAGCAATTAGAAATAATAATGCAATTCTGCAACCAGGGCCATCAGCTCAGCTCGCCGTCCGGTAAGGACCAGGCCCGGGTCGACGACGCGTTGTTTTCCACGCGCGCCTCAAAGAGATGTCAGCGTAATTGACGGGGTCCGATAAGGCCGATGCCTGCCGGGGTCGCGGATTGTTCGAAAGAGTTACCGTGGCCCTGGCGCACAGGCAACTGAAGGAACACGGGTGGGTTTTAGTCAGTAAGAGTCTGACACGCCCTTCCGCTCCGCCCAGAGCGGGAGAAGTCATTTGATGACTCACAACCAAAAAAAAAAAAAGAGCCATTAGCTTTATTTTTAGGTATAGTAATTGACAACAAACTGAACTGGAATTAACTTGTAGAAAGAGTATGCAGTAAGCTTGATAAGTTTGTATATGCTCTTCGCAAGTTAGACTAGTGTCCAGTAGAAAAACAGTCCTAAATGCTTATCGTATGTTACATCAGTATTGCTTTACGGCCTAGTGATATGGGGTAATTCAGTGGATGTGGAAAGGGCATTTATAGTGCAAAAATTGTATCAGGGCCATGAGTGGAGCGGAATATTTACACCATTGCAGGCCATTATTTAAGGAATTAAAAATTCTCCCACTCCCATGTCTGCATATATTTGAAGTTTGTCTACTTGTAAAAAAATACCCTCATTTATATCTATTTAATGAACAAATCTCCGAAAGAATGAACAAAAAAGTGCCGGGAAATTACTAGTACCTGCTCAGAGATAGCAATTATACAATAGAAATGTAGAAATGCCAGTTGTATGACAAGTATTTTCTTTATTAAATTACCACCTGTCCTGAGAATGTTACCAATTAATAAGTTTAAATGTAAAATGTTTGCTTGGCTCTTAGGGCCCGTTATTTGATCAGTAGTCAAACATACTAATAGTTAAAATGCGTTAGTTAAACAAACAATTTGTTAAAAATGACAGACATATGTTGTTTGACAAATGGTTAAACTCACTATAGTTAAAAAAAAAAAAACAATTTGCTATAAAAGTTAACCATGCGCAGACAGAGTAGTTAAACTTTGACAGCTATTGATTATTGTCAAATGACTAATTGTTAAATTGACTATTGATCATGTTTAACTATATATCAAACAACGGGCTCTTAGACACGTGTTTTTATTCCGTCAATGAATTTTTAAATTATACTTTTTGATATTGTAATTAAGATCTTAATAATGACATTAGTACTCTGACATTATTATGAATTCTAGGACATTGTAATTTTTATTTTGACATTATGATTTATATTTTGACATTATGATTTATATTTTGACATTATGATATATTTTTTGACATTATTATTTAGTCTTTGACGTTATAATTTATATTTTCGACAACAGGATTTATATATATGACGGCGCGTGATAATTTTGTCAATTTATTGTAACACTTTTGAAAAGTTGTAATCGATTATTTTTACTCTGTGGTTTAGAATTTATTTCTTTAGTGGTATTTTTAACTTAGAGCGGGTAACACCGAATGGGGTTGTGAGTGTCATGTCAGCGAGCACTTTGTGATGCGATCGTCATGCGGTGCGCACTCACAAATCCATTGGCTCTAAATGCAAGTTTAACAATTGTTGTGATTAGATTTAATCAGTGATAATCATTGCAATCATTAAATTTTATAGTTAAGTCTCGTTGCGAGATTTGAAAGTAAATTAAGTGTGGTATTTTGCAAGTATTCTTTTCCAAACACCTGCACGTACACGCCCATGATGAAGGACCAACAGATGACGGAACTTTATGTAATGATCTAATAATGTACCTAGTTCTGATTTGCATGTACCTGGCTTATTAATTAATATTTCTACACAAGCAATGGTAGTATGTGTGAAACAATGTTTAATGTAAGATCTCAATGCACCAATTACTGAGAAATAAATAAATACATTCAATGAACGCCAACGACCACGTGACCGCGTTTCCTCTTAATACACATACACTAAACCAACAGACTAGTTTCAACTATAGTAAGTAATAGATACAACCTAATCGTTCTGGTCGCCGAAAAAAGCCTTACACGGTACGAACTTTGGTCAGGTTAGACGGAGCTGAAGATAGAACTGACAGTGCACGGTAGCCTTACCTAATCTATCACCATTTCAGCCAAAAGGCGTCCACTGTTAGACATAGGTCTGGCCCAAGCGTCGCCACATCGACCGATCCCGTGCTTCGCACTACCAGCGGGTTCCAGCAACCTTCACCAGGTCATCGGTCCACCTACCAACGCTACTAACCTAATTAAATGAAGTGATCTGTATCTAGATTATTAGGCTTTGAAACTACTGTATCGATTTCGATGCTATTTTCAGCATCATTTAGATCATTTTACAATACTATTCCGAAAATTACAGGGAGCCTGTCAGGTTCCCTGTTGGTGGACAAGCGAGCTAAGAATACTTGAACGTCTTACCGTTACGTCGTTGCCCAACGCAATCTTATTGTTAAAAATCAGGTTAGCACAATAATCTCCTTTTCGATTATAACGTCTCACATTATATATTGGAGTATCTTCAATGTACAATCTATTAAAATACACAACTTCAGCACGCTCTGGGATCAGTTTGATACACTAAAATAGAAGAAATAGTGATAAATATGTTGCAAAAAGATACATAAGTTCTTGACAAACTGTTCCCGTTAATGCGATATTAATCAATTATTTTTAAAGCTCTCTAATTACAGAGTACCTGAAAAAGGCTACTATGGTTATAAGTTCCTCTATTTTCATTTTAAATTACAGTCGTCGCTATCAACAAAAAAAATCGCTGCATGTAAAATACTGAAATTCAGCTGTATTAATTCGACTGGACCCCAACATAGTTGCGAAAAGGCTAGGCATGATGATTTTGCCCGACCTGGGAATCGAACCCAGAACCTCATGCTTAGCAGTAGCGCTAGCGACCACTAGACCAATGAAGCAGTTATAAATTATTTAACCAACATTTATGTTTTTCTCTAGTTGAAGCTCTAAAATAAAAACATGGCTTCTTATAAATTCCCTGAACTAAAACCAAAAAAAATAATATTATAATAAACTTACTTGAAATTATTCATTACAAAGTAAAACAGAAACGCACAAAGACATGCTGTAAAGTAGCTCATTGCTAAAAAACTTGTTAATAAAAATATAACACCCTAGTATTTCTAATAACAAAAGTAAAATTGTCAGTGTCTGTTCCGCTTTATATATTTTTAAGAACTATCAGACTGTTTATCTAACATCAAACCAGCCATAATATCAATGAAAAAATTGTTTACTTACCGAGATTCGGAAATGTTCATAATTAAGTAAATGGTTTATAATTTCAACAATGGAACCAGACAGCTTTTGTGAAATAAAATCACACAAAATGCATTATATTTATGCAATTAAAATACAGCATGCATTTTAACAAAAGACCAGTTATGATCATAATCTATCTATACTAATAACAAAGCTAAAGAGTTCGTTTGTTTGTTTGATTGAACTCATTAATCTCTGAAACTACCAGTCGGATTTGAAAAATTCTCACCTTTGATAGCCCAATTCTTGAGGATGGTTATAGGCTATTTAACACCGCACTATGACCCTTAGGAGCCGATAAAAAAGAAAAAGTCAGAAAGAACGCTAAGCGAAAACAAAGTAAAAGCGCGGGCGGGCGATGCGATGCGATGCAACCCGGTGACGCGGAAACAATAAATTTCACGCGGATGAAGTCGCGGGCAAAAGCTAGTAATCGAATATTTTAGCTCCTGGAATTGAAACGCATTCCATAAATAGAATTTATGTTTGAAAAGAATGACGTTACATGTTTCAGCAGTGATGGCAATATTATTGAATGTTTGTTTTGTAAAGCGCTCGTTGAACTCACCATTGTGAATAACTTTGCTATGAACCAACCTTGAATTTGCGAAAATAAATAATGTTTTTACAATGTTCTCAAAAGTTATCTTAGAGAATCGCGCCTGCGGAGGCAATATATTGCTCTGATGGTTCTTTTCTGCAGACTAAAAATAGACTCGATATCTGCAGCCCATCCCCATAGTAAAATACCGTAAGACATGATACTATGAAAGTAACGGAAATAGACTTGCCTCGCGATATCTACATAAGTACATTGACGGGTTTTCCTTACAGCATATGCTGCTAAACTTTGCTGTCCTGCAAGAGATGTTAAATGTGGACCCCATTACAGTCTTGAGTCGAGCATTCCCCCAGGAAAACAGTTTATTGACGAATTCTAGTTTCTTTTTATTCAATACTTTGTCACAATCACTACTTTTAAAATTCGGTAAAGCAAATCTTATGCATTTAGTTTTTTCCCATTTACAAATTTTCCCAACAGTGAACCAATTTTATACCTGCAGTAGGGCGTTATTTACGTCGCAAGATTGGATGCACGTCTAAGTATCTTATAAACACAATGAGTCTATCTTCTCGAGCCGTTTTGCGCCTTGGCTTGCCATTGCTTGGTCTTCTTAGAGCACTTTTATTTTATTTTTTTATTCTACTTTAAAGGGCTTTGTCGCACATGCGACTATAACTGGTTAGCTTAACAAAATCATACTAATCTCTATTTAACTTAACCTTAGCATAGCTAGTTTGTAAAGTATTCTAGCTGCATCAGAAAGTGGCTCAGCTAGGAGACTATTACAGTAACCTATCTCTCTAATCCTACAATCTAATCTATTTCTGAATTCTTCGTAAAAAATTAAATTATTAACAGTGAACCAATTTTGTACCTGCAGTAGAGCGTTATTTAAGTCGTCAAAATTTGATGCACGTCTATTTATCTTATAAACACAATGAGTCGATCTTCTCGAGCCGTTTTACTTGCCATTCCTTGGTCTTCTTAGGTTAAGTCCAGTCTCCCTAAACCTCTGAAGCACTTGTTGGACAGTAGAATGTCAATCACCTATTGTTCTGGCCAATCTCCCCAATTGCACCATAGTGATGATCCTGGTACATTACTCGGGTGTGAGAAGCATGATGATACCTTTATTTGCAAGTCAACGTCTGCCCTAAGTACTTTTAGTTAAAAAAGCGATACGCAAAGGTTAAATAAAACAAAAAAAAATATCAACGTGAGAATACAAGTATTCAAATGTAATCCAAAATTATGAAACGTGACATTTTTTTTTTACATTTTTCTATCCCTGACTTAATACAAAAATACAAATACAAAATAATTCATTGTGACAAATAAAAAATTACATTACATTTAAACGAGTTCGGAGCCTCCTTTTATTCAAACAATAAAACTCAAACTCAAACTCAAAGCATTTATTTCAAATAAACCAATTACAGGCACTTTTGAATTGTCAAGGGGTCGGTCAGTCAGAAAGATGAAGCTAGTTGCCCATTCCAAAGCGTAGTAGGTACCTATGGAGAAGAACGGGCAAGAAACTCCATGGACACTCTTTTAAATCAAAATATGGTTACAAATTATTGGTTACATCATTCATGTTGAAATTATGCATGTGAGAACGATGCAGAACGTTAAAAGCGTCCGTAATAAAGAGACGACAACAATTCCATTATTAAATTAAAATAAGCCATGGCAGCCAAGAGATGACCAATGCATGTATTAGAAGGTTCCGTTCATTTATCTTTGTTGTGCACTTATACTAACTAGTGTTAATATAGTGTACTGTGACCTTAAGAGTAAATATGCAATGCCAGTACATTTTCCTATATTTAGCTTAAATTTACTAATCTTAAGAAGAAAAAAAATACCAAAAAACAAAGTTGCAAATTAAATTATTAAAAGTAATAATAAAACTTATAAAACTTGTTGAAGTTAGTACATTTGTGATGTGGTGTGTAGTGTGGTGTGGTAAGTAGTGCGGTGTTATGTGTGTTATGTGGTGAGGCGAACGATGTGACGTGAAGTTTGGCGTGGTGCGTGGCGTGTTGTGAGGTGATGTAGATTGGTGTGGTGTGATGTGGTGTAGTTTGGTGTGGTGTGGTGTGGTGCGGTGTGTTGTATTATGTTGTGGTGTGGTGTGTTGTGTTGTGTTGTGGTATGGTATATGTGGTGTGGTGTGTGTGAGTGTGTGGTGTGGTATAGTGTGTAGTGTTTTAAGTTATGGTATATATATATATATATATATATATATATATATTTCGGCTACTCGACGTGTCCCAGGAGTGCCTCGGTTTTGTCATAGGTAAGTGGTTTTATCCAGTATATTATACTTTTTTTACCGTCGTGGTAACTTTTATTATATACATAAACATGTTTGTTAATTTTATTAAAGAGCTGAGTAGAGCGTTTATTGAATTGCTTGCATGCAAATCTAGTTTTATTTTGGGGAACTTGGACAACTAAATCTTTTCTCCTTTTAGATTTTTCGTTATCATTATATGGTAGGGTTTTTAGTATGGTTTGAGTTACATACAGTTTCCTTACAGAGAGTAAATCACTTATTTGGTATAAGCTTGCAGTGTAAAATCTTTTATTTTTAAAATACATTTTTTTTATTAATGCACGCTAAGTTCGTTTAATAATACTGTTTAAAGTTTTTTTTTTACTTCATTAAACTAACTTGTGTGGTTCAGGAGATATTTAGATTTCTTTGGACACTTTGCAAGTGGCTTTTTTATATTGCTCGTCATTCAATTGTATTTTATTATGATATGTATACAAATAGATGTAGATTGATAAAACATATTAAAAATAACGTCGAGTTCTAAAATGCAAACTTTCGGTAATAGTATAACGAGCTACTTGTCTGTTGTAGAAAGAGGTTCATAATAAAGTTGTAGTGCAATTTGCTTACAATACTTCCATTTTGTTCAAGGATGCTGTGTTATAGTATCCGTGCATCTATTCGCCATTATTTATCCCAAATAGTTTGTTTGTTTAACTCGGAGAGGTATTTAGAGGTGTATAGACACTGCCAAGACTATTTATTGCCAATAATCGGCCGTAAAACTTGACTCCAAGGTGCTACTGGGAATATTCTAATGAAAAACGCAATAACACTTGAGTGTACTTGGGGATCCAAGCCGCCCCTGCGACCACACAACACCACGGCCGGCTGGCGAAGCAGCAGGGCTATGGGGTTAAATTCCGCTATGTCAATTCTGCTTATCTAGATATTCTACGTTTTAAAACTTACACTACGTTATGTTTTGTTGTTTCAGCCTCAACAATGCAACTTTAAATGTAATGTGTATAATGTTGTATGTAATATAGACACTTGCTTAGTCTATAAAATTAAAAACTGCATTTTAGTACTTTATATAATTCTAATTCTAAAATACTGAAGAATCATGTTTAGGGGTTGGAAAGGTCTTGTTTGAACGTTAGAACTACTGTGCCTTTTCCCAACAACTGATCTTTTGTATTCTTGATGATAAACTCGGCCATTCCTTTCTCAAAAGGCCACACGGATGGAATTCTGCAGTTGAAAGTCATGTTATTCATACTATACTTGCCCTGAAACGCCAATTAAGTTTAATGCACAAAAGTATAGATCTTTAGAAACAAATAGTATTGCAAAGCGGTACCCAATTAATGCAGGCCATTCCTCAAGAATTTTAGTATCTCATAAACCGTGGTCACCAATTTTATAGATATATTTTCCTTTTAAAACATTTTTAGGCATACAATCTTACCGGTTGCATGGGGCAACTCTTGAAGCCACCCATCCTTAGGGATTTACCAAGATAGGGATCATCGTTAATGAGATCGCATAGTTTGTAGTGCAGTTCAGGAAATGACCTCCTGAATTCGTTATGAAGATATTCGTAGAAGTAGACATCGACCTATGTAAAAAGTTCACAGAGTTAATAAAATTTCTACCAGCCCAGGTAACAGATGAACAGATTAAACTACGCAGACTCATCTGCCCTGATCGGTCTGACATGAGAAGAAACGAGGTCACGTGGTCGGTGGCGTTCATTCCATACTAACGTGTTTATATTATTGAGTAATAAGAGTATTGAGTAATTTATGCGGTCTACCCAAATGTCCTTTCTTTGGTATTGTTCGTCGAATCGTTGAGCTCCTTAAGTTTTTAGTTGAGCTACACGATTACTGACAAATGCGTGCACTGACTGGACAGGTCCACTCATTCTGTGTGGTTTTTCCTCAAAAGACCATTTCAGACTCAAATCTACATGGCCTTCACATGATCTGACCAAGATTATGTCTGGACTTTAAAAGAGACTGTGACCTCTGAGTTTGTTTCGGTCTTTCTTCTCAGAGTAGTCAGATAGGAAACGCCGACCTCATCTAGTTTTAAAATATGATTGACGTGTAAAAGTGTTTGTACAAACCTACTTACAGAAATAAAATCATTTATCATTTATATATTTATTATCTAAAATAATTTAATTACGCCAAAAAACAAAACATACAGACATGGAAGTGGTAGATGTTCATTATAACGTAAAAAAATATTTGAACTAGTATCATTAACCTGGGGAAAACAAAGGAATACGTAAGTATGGAATGAACGCCAACGACCACGTGACCGCGTTTCCTTTTAATACACACACACTAAACCAACAGACTAATTTCAACTATCTTCCGTAACTAATAGATAAAACCTAATCGTTCTGGTCGTCGAAAAAAGCCTCACACGGTACGAATTTTGGTCAGGTTAGACGGAGCTGAAGATAAAACTGACAGTATACAGGGCCGTAGGGCCTCATCTAATTCATTACCATTTCAGCCAAGAGGCGTCCACTGTTAGACATAGGTCTGGCCCAAGCGTCGCCACATCGACTGATCCCGTGCTTCTCGCTACTAACGGATTCCAGCAACCTTTACCAGGTCATCAGTCCACCTTGTGGGAGGCCTACCAACGCTACTTACCTGATTAAAGAAGTTATCTCTATCTAGATTATTAGGCTTTAAAAGTACTGGATTGATTTTGATGTCATTTTCAGCATCATTCAGAGCATTTCTCAAGATTATTCTGAAAATTACAGGGAGCCTGTCAGGTTCTCTGTTGGTGGTGAAGCGAGCTAAGAATACTTGAACATCTTACCGTTACGTTGTTGCCCAACGGAACCTTATTGTTAAAAATCAAGTTGCAACAATAATCTCCTTTTCGATTATAACGTCTCACATTAAATATTGGAGTATCTTCAACGTACAATTTATTATAATATGATATTTCAGCACGCTCTGGGATCACTTTGAGGCACTAAAAAAGAAGAAATAGTGATAAATATGCTTCAAAAAGATACATATGTCCTTGACAATTGTTCCCGTTAATGCGATATTAATCAATTATTTTTAAAGCTCTCTACTTTACAAAGCGCCTGAAAAAGGCGCTTGAAAATATTATGTTTATATAAACATTTAGAACTAGGTATAATGTATTTATTTTATTTCTCATTATTTTGTTATTTTTATATTTTCGTATGCTGTACTGGTTGACGTCATCACGTCACCGCCGGCTATCGCTGAAAACCAGCGCTGGGGCTCTGTCTCGCATAGGGTCGTAGCATTATGCTGAGCGATTGCCGTTTTGCGTGGATGTGACGCATATTTTCCCCCAACTCGTTTTATTTTTTTGTATTTATGTGTCTTTCTCTCAGTCATGCTTACCGCAAGGAAACGTATTTTCTTTGTACTAAGTTTATAAGTTCCTCTATTTTCATATATAATTGTGAGTGTTGCTGGCAATCAATGTTTTTTAATATAGTATATAATAAATGAAGATTTAAATATTGTAAATAAAAGCAAGCAATTTGAATATAAACAAGCTGATAAAAGTATGTTAATAAGACGCTATTAATTACTTATCACGCCTGTAATATCAGACGGGTTGGGCAGAGGTGTACCTATAGTACACCCACATTTCACCAGTTATGTTTAAGTCCTACGTTATAGGGGGCGAGTCTATTGCCATCCTCCGGGCACACCTCCAGACTCCGTGCTGCTACTGAGAAACTCCTGGTGGCAAAAGCCAATAATACTTTGCCCGACCTGCTGAGGAGCTACTGACTAAGTAATAACAGCCGTACGGGTCGATCGATCAGGTTAAGCTACGCTCGCCGTGGTCGGTCCGTGGATGGGTGACCATCTTTACATACCGAGAAACCTCGGATCTTTGACAGTCGTTAGAACATCGTCGTTAGTCGTTCAGAAGCCAGAAAGTCTGACAACCAGTCTTACCAAGGGCTATCGTGTTACCCAGTATCTGAGTTGTGGAGGTCAGATAGGCAATCGCTCCATGTAAAATATAGGAATTCAGCTGTATCCGGTTAGACTGGAAGTCGACCCCAACATAGTTGGACAAAGCTAGTCAGATGACTTTGCCCGACCTGGGAATCGAACCCAGAACCTCATGCTCAGCAGCAGCGCCAGCGACCACTAGGTCAATGAGGCAGTCATAGATTATTAAACCAATATTTATGTTTTTCTCTAGTCGAAGCTCTAAAATAAAAACATGGCTTCTTATCTATTCCCTGAACTAAAAGCAAAAAAGAATATTTTAATAAACTTACTTGATAATTGTTCATTACAAAGTAAAACAGAAAAGCACAGAGACATGTTGTAGAGCAGCTCATTGCTAAAAAAATTGCTAAGCAAAATACAACACCACAGTAACTCTAATAACAAATGTAAAATTTTCAGTCTCTTTTCCGCTATATATATGTATTTAGGAACTATGAAACTGTTTATCTAACATCAAACTAGCGTTAGTAACAATGAAAACAATGTTTTACTTACCGTGTTTCGGAAATATTTATAATTAAGGAAATGGTTTACAATTTCATCACCGTACCCATATTTTGTGACATAAAATCACACAAAATGCATTCAATTTGTGCAATTAAAATACAGCATATATTTTAACAAAAGGCCATGCTATGATCATAATCTATCTATACTAATAACAAAGCTAAAGAGTTCGTTTGTTTGTTTGATTGAACTCATTAATCTCTGGAACTACCAGTCGGATTTGAAAAATTCTCACATTTGATAGCCAAATTCTTGAGGATGGTTACAAGCTATTTAAGACCACACATCACTGCTTCCCAGAAGGAGGTGACGGCTTCCCATTCCCTCTCGCTCCGTACCATGGCCTGGACCAGGGCTGGACGCGAGAGATCTCCGCCGCCGATCGCCGCTACGAGGACACGGCGGTGCTCCGCCCAAGCCGGGCAGACCTCCACCGTATGCTCCACCGTGTCCTCCGGTCGATCCACACAATAATAACACCCAGGCATTTTCTCCCGCCTTATATGAAACAGGAACCTCCTGAAAACACTTTGACCCTTAGGAGCCGAGCAAAAAGAAAAATGTCAGAAAGAACGCTAAGCGAAAAGGAAGTAACAGCGCGGGCGGGCGATGCGGCGAGAGGCGGTGGATCGAGGAACCAATAATTTCACGCTTACGAAGTCGCGGGCAGAAGCTAGTAATCGACTATTTTAACTCCTGTAATTGAAACACATTTTTTATATAGAATTTATATTTAAATATATGTTTCAGCAGTGATAGCAATAATATTTAATTTATGTTTTGTAAAGTGATCATTATTGTCATCATTACAAATTACTCTTACTATGGACCAACCTTGAATTTGCGAAAATAAATAATGTTTTTACAATGTTCTCAAAGTAGTGCTAAAATCTGTTAATCGTGTTTTAATAGTCGTAAGCCGGTCTCAGAAATTCACATATCCTACGAAAAACACCAAGACTTACATAACGCTTTCACTGTTAAAAAGTCATCAGATCTAATGTAGAGCCAAGCCCCTAACTCTACAAGGCCTAACTCTACATCGCTTACATCTTGGTCAAAATGTACGACTTGGCCGTTTCTCGTCCGTCGCACAGACACTCCAATGGGCTTGTGGTAAGAAGTTAAGTCACTGGTCTTTAATGTTGTGTCATGCACTAGTTCAATGGAATGGTCAAGGAACCCGGAATGCGTGGAGGTATCAAGTTAAAATTAAAATCAAATACTCAAGGCTACTGCAGCGGTATCTACATTGCCATACGTAAGCTACGCGTCACACTGACGTCACGCAAAATCCTGCATCGCGCAAGCAGAGTTTACCGCGCAACTAGCATATGGACAACGTCCTGACATCAATCGTCGGGCAGTTACCCACCAGACACGACACCCGTCTTGTCGGAGGATCCTTCCTTTTCTATGGAGGTATGAGTGAACTTTTAACCCTGTTCCTCTTACTTCTATAATGTTGTTGAACGTGATCACGCCTGCAAGACTAAAGACTCCAAGACCCCAAGCAGTCCAGAACACCGATGGAACAAGAGGAACGAAGTCTGGAAACCATTGTGTATGTTTATTCCTTGGCGGACGCAACAGCTGTTGAGGTGGGGTCTCAGTCAAAAGCGTTGAGCAAATTTTATTTAATTTTTTTTACAATGGCAAGACCGGATGGTTTTCTTGATTGCAAGGACGCTCCCGTTATCTCTGGAGAGGTATCGGAGGTTGGAATGTCATTGAGTTGTCCACCATTTTTTCCGGAAAAACCGGCTTTATGGTTTGCGCAGCTAGAGGACTAATTTATTATGTCCAGAATTACGAGCGATAACACGAAATTCTATTACGTGTCCTTACAGCTGGAAGCCAAGTACGCCTTGCAAGTCAAGGACATTATCACCAACCCGCCAGAGAGCAACAAATTCGAAACTTTTAAAACCGAGCTCATAAAGCGATTGTCTGCATCTCAGGAGAAGCGCATTAAGCAAATCTTCTGCCACGAAGAGTTAGGTTATCGTAAGTCGTCTCATTTCCTGCGGCACCTTCAGAACCTAGCTAGTCCAACGGGCAACAGGTTGCCACCAAATATACAGACTGTCATTGCCTCACAAATAGCTGATTTACAGGTTGAGGAATTGGCTGACATTGCAGACAAGGTGTTCGAGATTGCTCTGATGACACTTAGCGCCTAGCGCCTCTGCTACCACCGACACCGCTTCTTCGGACCTGGCAAAACAAGTGAGCGAGCTGACGAACTAGGTAGCCGCGCTCACTTCCCGCATGAACGGTAGAGAGAGACCGCTCACGCTCGAGATCCCACAATCACTACCGAAGGTATGATCGCTCTAAAAGTAGACCATAGCAACCGCCTAATAGTCACCCGCATTGCTATCACCACCGCACTTACGGAGACAAAGCGAGGAATTGTAAGTGTGTAATCCCTTGGAGCTGTGAAAAAATTGAACTTCAAAGTTAACGCAATCAAAAGACACGGCCGTTTATGCCGCATATTGCCGCATATTCTGACACTCGCAAGGAAATCAAAACCTACAGGGTACTTCCCGTTGACCTAGAAACATTAAATTTGGCAAGAAGCAAGGTCTCACAGCACAAGTAAAGGAGGTGTCCGAAAATCGTTAATTAGTAGTTTTATCAATGACGGCAACCCAATAGCAACTTTATTACAACGACGATAAAGATCACTGTGATTTTGACAGTGATGCATACTCACAGGTAAAATAACTGTGAAAGGACTATAGATCTGACGTCTCTATTTCTCTATGCATTCGTTCTTTTCAGGGAAGTTGACCTAAGTTAACCTCACATCATAGGCCTCTTTAACGGCCGAACCCAATAACGTATCTATCACCAATTTTGGCGTACTAGAGATAGAAAATCCTTTCTATCTCTGGTTTTAACGTCCCAATAATTTTTGAGAGATTAAGGGACGCTATCAGCCTTCGTTATCTATCGAAGGGAGGGTATATCGCTTACTACGGATAGCTATTTGAATGAAAAAGCCAAAGTATGCGTCCCTATAACATGTTGACAGCTATTTTTCTGACAGGACAGTTACTAAAGATGACAAATAGGTCTATCCACCGAATTGCAGGGATAAACGTATGTATCAAAGCAAAATTTACTTAAAAAAATACGCTCTATAAATAATCATTTAAAACATGTCCCATTCAAGTGAAAGTACGCTAAGCGAAAGTGATTATGAAATCGTAACAGAGTTATCCGATGATTCTGAGATGAAAATCATCTTCAAAATCTTATGCCGCATTGACCATAATAATATGAACAAATTAAGTTGTTATGAACTTACATAATTATAGATTTCGTTCAAATAAAACAGCAGTGAATAATATACTCACCGAAATATAACCTCAATTAAAAGGAACCTCAACAAGGTTTGGT
This sequence comes from Dryobotodes eremita, assembly GCA_917490735.1. Lineage (NCBI taxonomy): Eukaryota > Metazoa > Arthropoda > Insecta > Lepidoptera > Noctuidae > Dryobotodes > Dryobotodes eremita. The sequence continues at coordinate 1,671,829 of OU823252.1, read as the reverse complement.
GTTTCGTATCTCATACTGTCAATTACATTTCATTTCTCGTATTTGTTCAGCAAATTGCAGTAAAATCTTGTATAATATACTACTTACATACTTTTAATTTTATAGATTTTACCCACAAGATAAGAGTGACGCTTAATTTATGGCTCACCGAATAATAATGTCCCACTGTATAGTTACTTTTTGATGAATAAACTTTTATATATTTATATTATTATAATATAAATTATAACTTAATCAATTCATTTAAGAATTTTAATTTCAAAATGTTTTCACTCCTCTTGAAACTCGCTCATAAATTCCGTCATTGTAGCGTACCAGAGCGGGGATAAATATAATAAATTAAAAATCCCCCGATACAAAAAATCTGGAAAAGGTAAAAAAAAAAATCTGTGTAAAAATATTACTAAATGACAATTATACTACGCCTGAATTAATATTCAAAGCAATTTTTCATATCTTAGTTAGTTAGGGTGCGTTTCCATTGAAGCGGAGCTGGGCGGAGCGGAGCGGAGACGTGCAGGAATCGACCAATCACAATGGTTGAAATCCTCATCGCGTCCCTCGTCTCGTCTGTGACTGGACGATTCCTGCACGTCTTCGTTCCGCTCCGCCAAGCTCCGCTTCAGTGGAAACGCACCCTAACTGACTAAGATATGAAAAATTGCTTTGAATATTAATTCAGGCGTAGTATAATTGTCATTTAGTAATATTTTAGTTTTAGAACGACAAGAAATGCAATAAAAAATTAAACACATTCAGTTATCATCATTATTGGCTAGCTTACCTAGAAATATTTGTAGAAAATAAATGAAATAGTTATGGGTAGTAACCGTATGAACTCACATCATTGTGTCAATACGACATTCTTAAAAGACAAACTTGTTTTACTTCTAAAAATCTAAAAATGTCAGTAAGACACCTTTTTTTTGTGTGGTAAATCATCAAATGACCTCTCCCACTCTGGGCGGAGCGGAAGGGCGTGTCAGACTCTTACTGACTAAAACCCACCCGTATTCCTTCAGTTGCCTATGCGCCAGGGCATAAGGGTACAAAAGGGAGTAAGACACCTGCTTTTGTAAAACTAAAATCTGCAGATTTTACTAAATAATAAACCACGCCTGAATTAATATTCAGAGCAATTTATTTGTACATTAGCCAGGAAGGATTAAAACCGGAAGTACATATGTTTTTAATGCATTTCTAGTCGTTCTAAAAGTAAAACTCCAGATTTTACAAAATTATAATCATACTATCCCTGAATTAATATTCAGAGCAATTTTTTCGTATGTTATGTATGTTTATGCCAGTAAGGATTAAAATCGGAATTATATATTCATTTTGTACTTAGTTTTAGCGATTTTTTGAGATACTTCTCGTTGCTGGCAGACATGAGGCGTTTTTGAGCCTTCTTCTTTTAGGCGAAAAATGTCAAATTCAGAATAGCAAAATTACCATTTTCACTAAAATAATAACTCAGTGCCATCTTAGTGCTGTCAAACTAAAATATAGTTAAGTTGTGTCACTTTAGTCTATTTCAGAATGGGAAATCGTCATTTGACATGAATAAACTAAATTTTGATGTTTTAAGTCTAGTTTTGAGGCATTTATGACATGAGAATCGGCACCATTAGCTGCTTGCTAAGGTAAATTTAGTTCCGGATTGAACTATAGTTAATATCAAACCGGTTTTCTCGCCTGGGTAGGCAGAGGTGTCTTGTCCACCCACATTTCGGAAGTGATGTTTGATGTACCAGTACCATTAAATAAAGACCGACGCTTCTGGCACTAACCAGGCACAAAACCAGAATCCGACCTGCTACTGACAAATTCCTAATGGAAAAACCTCATAACAGCTGGCAATACCGGTGATTGAGTCTAAGGACCTCACGCTCAGAAATCTCCCTTGCGGCCACTAGATCAAACTGATCCTATGATGCGTTGTTTGGCCAAAGATTAAACGTTGACATTCAACGTGGCAATGTTGCCAGTCTTCTGGGCACATTTCCGGATGACAGCAATGTGGAAGAGAACTTCGACGTCTAATTGTCCTTTTGTTTTTGTATTTATGTTTAGTTGGTAGGTAACGTTAGTAGAATAGAGTTATAAAATAATCTGTATAAATACGATGTGTTGTAACAACAAGGTGTTATTCCTATTTAATAGCATCATTTGTATGGCCATGACGTGAGAACGCTTTAATAAGGAAATGTGTCTGGGACAACTTTACATATAAAGGCATAGTACCGTTTTTAGGAGCCATTATCATAAAAATAGCTGTTGTTTTAGTACTTTTAACTTATCTTTATGAAGGTAAGTTTACAGTGAAGATATTTTACGGACAGCCAACATTTTTTGGAGCTCATTACTTTTCAGTTATAAACACACGTTTTGGTATCCGCGTTAACAAACGTGGATACCAAAACGGGTGATGTGATTTCTCAACATATAGGATCTTATGATGCTATCAATTATAAAAGCTGAGCAGTAAAATATAACCATTGCATACTTTTACAGACTTAAATGAAACTCGGGATGGTAGATACATATTCCAGAGCAATGACATTTCAGCGGTTGGTCGATTCTTCACGTGACCAGAGGGCTGGCTTATTTTTTTGGCAATAAAATCAGCATTGCCACACAATGTGGCAATGCTGCCAGCCTTTTGGGCAATTTTCCTTTTGACCACGATGCAGACAAATTTTTTGAATCTCTATGATTCTTTCCCCTCCCCTTTTTATATATTTGTACTATTATTATTATTATTATATTCAAATTAGATTTTTGTATTTTGTTTAAATGAACTAAATTTGCATGCTTTGTTAGGTAGTATGTAGGTAGGTACATACATTCTTTGCAAATAAATATTTCTGTGTTAAACCAGTTTTCTCTCATATCTTCACAAACTGTTTGAGAACAGTTTATATCCCGGCAAAAATATATGCCGGTCAGCAAGATGGTGGAGAGAGCATTGGTGGCCCAGTGGTAACGGCCCCGACTTACGAGTTGTGGCTTCAAACCTAGGCAGGCGATTTACTTTGTGTAATTTATTTTATTACCACTGCTCTCAAAACGGTGAAGGAAAACATCGTGAGGAACGGCATGTCCTAGAACCGAAAATTCCAAGATATTTGACATCTACCAACCCACACTGGGCCCGCGTGGTGGATGGCCCACTCCCTCTTACAGAGAGGAGGCCTGTGTCCCAGCAGTGGGAACGTAATAGGCTGATTATGCTGAGATGGTAGCGGGGCTAACTGCCCAAAAGAGGCGGACATTTAATCATCGTCTCTCAAAAGCTATGCAAAACATAATCCTTATAAGAGTAGGTAAGGACTTATTTCCGAGATAATTCAAAACATGGACATATAGGAAGTTCTTCATCAGCGACACTGTGCAACACAGTTCACAGGCGGCAATTAAAATTCGCACACAACGTAAAGAAGACGACACAGTGTCACTAAATGGAAAGCGGGCTGGCTACGTCCGTGTCATCTTTTCCGCCCCCACGTTGAGTCATCGCACGTACAAGGAAGATCATGGTGTGATCTCATCGAACTGTAGAAGGAAACTTGTATTTATGTATTCATCTTGGAAGTAAAAACGGTTAAGTAATTAATGTAAGCATCTTTGTTTAAGCAAGGATTGGGTTTAAATAAATACTTACTATGAGTGACGCAAATGCCAAAATGGCATTGGAAACTAATAGAGGTACTACATTCGTATGATGAGGAGAGATTTGAATTTGAATGGGTCTTTTTATAGTGCTATGTCATTGGTTTAATTGGGTTGATGATGATTTAGGTTCTCAACCTTCTCTGGTAAACACGAAACCTATCTTATACCTACTCATTTTGTGGACAAAATATTAGTCAGACATACCTAAAAGAGAGTTATTTATTCAGGCCTTTGAAAACAAATGAAAACCTCCTCCCCTTAGTACTATAGAGGTATGAGGAACAGGGTGTAAAGTTCACTTATACCTCCATAGAAAAGGAAGGATCCTCCGACCAGACGGGTGCAGTGTCTGGTGGGCAACTGCCCGACGTTTGATGTCGGGACATTGTATATATGCTAGTTGCGCGGTAAACTCTGCTTGCGCGATGCACGATTTTGCGTGACGTCAATGCGACGTGTAGCTCGCATGTGGCGTTGTAGATAACGCTACAGCACTAAAGAGCTAAACCTAAATAGTGGACTACTAGAACTTCGTGTTTCGTAACAAAACGTAAGCATTTTGATAGAAACTACAAAACTGCTCCAATTGTCATAGATATGCTCGCCCTCTATTACATGGGACTTAAACATAACTAGCGAAATGTAGGTGTACTATAGGTACAGCTCTGCCTAACCCTTCAGGGAATGCAGGCGTGTTATGTTATGTTTCAGAAAGATTATATCTCTCATTATTATAAACTAACTTTTGCCCGCGGCTACGCTCATGTGGATGGCGGAAACTTTCCTATGGCAACTTACCACCAGGATTGAAAGTACTCTATGTGTTAACCCAGGTTATAAACTATTTGTGTGCCAAACATCATCCAAATCCATTCAGCCCCTTTTGTACCAATCCAGAACTTAAATCCAGACCAACAGACAAACGGGCAAAAATTCTAAAAACTATATTTTCACACCTCGTACCAATTACTTTTTTTCAAAACTATTCAATGTACTGTTTTGACTTCGTTACTTCACTAATGAGCAATATAACAGCCAGGTGGGAATACATTTGATTAATAATAAGATCACTGAGCTTAAGAACCAGTTGGCTGAACTACATATACAGCGTATGGACATACTTGACCAGCATCAACACCTGCTTCAACTTGTGTCAAATTTCCAGTAATGTAGTGACACTCACGAACTGACTTTGAGACGCATATCTGAACTAGAACTAGAATTAAGCAGGATCTACAACACAATTACCCATTGGTAATCTCTCAAAGCCAGTGAAGAGTCTGCGATCACCTGCAGTCTCTATGATGATTTGGTTGGTAACGGGTCTGGACCCACATGTGTTGAGCCAATTGTAACGATAGACTTAACCGATGATTCTATCACTAAAAGCAAATTGTTTACTAGTCACAATAAGATAAAACAAAACAACCAATTTAATAGATTCATTAGAAAATGTGAGGAAATAATCAAATGCCAAAAATTTTACAAATTATACACAAAATTTAGGCATTAAAATCCAAATTTAATACTAAAGTTAGAGAATTATTGTAATACTATGTATGACACCGACACTCAGCACCTTCAGTATGAATTGTTTGTTAGGGAATATGCTCTAAAGGATATCTTTAATAAATATGAGGCTTCTCGATAAGACCTGAGTAAGCGCATGCAGGAGGCCAATGAGTTGGCAGACCTGGTCAAGTACAATGCAGCGGGGTATGAGTCTCTGACAAATAACCTCTCTTTTTGCTGTGCCTGCTCCCAGGCACCCCAGCCTCAACTTATTGCATCCACACCCGCAGTGGCTCAGCCAGAAGGTAGCCGTATTAATGATGATAATAATAGTATGAATAATTTGATTAACACTAAATATGTATTTTCTGACAAAGGTCAAGGTTTTAGTAGTAAGTATATTTAATCAGTGTTCGCATCAATATGTATTTAAAAATTGTTTACCCGCTGCCAGTATTAGCCAATTAATAAGTAAAATTTGACAAAAATAAAGTTCAACTGTTATATTATTATATAGGAATAGTTTAACTGTAAGAAAAAAGGACAATAATAATGGGGGCCAGTTGGCGCCACTGTCGAGTAAGGTCCTGTTGCAGTACTTTTATTTGATGTTTTGGATATGTTTAAGTACCCTTATATTCATAGTATGTTTATTTTATTACATTTTAAAACTTCAAATGAATATTTAGATTATAATGTTCCTAAACATGGCAAGGTTGAAGCAGACAAATCTTATTCTTCCTTCAAGTGCTACCAACATAGATCCAAATTTTTTTACTTAAAATCTTAAGCCATAATTAATCAAGAATGGCACAACCATAACAGCTATTATGAATCATTCGTTAAAATCCGTGATAAAAAAATCCCGCAAACAGTGAACGTACAGTACATATTTTGACATAGATACCTTACGCTACACTAGCGCCTCTCGCGGCGAACTCAAGCGCGATAGCCCTAATTGAATGTATCCATTTGATGTTACATCTAGATGCGAACAATAATTGTGCCATGCCTTATTCTCAAAATTTGTCTGATGAGCAAAACAGGCACATTTATAATTTAAATATCTTAATTTATAATAGGACTTGTCGTCACAGTGACGCTATTTTATATTTTGATTGTAATCAATTTATTACTGATAACAAACTGACAAATTATACAATTGTGCCGATTCTCTTGTAAACCGAACTAAACAAACTAAACTATCACTAAAATTCCTTACTTTTGGCTTTGAGAATCTTAAAGCTATTCTGCAAATAATATCTAAAAATTTAAAAATAATTTTGACGGAACTAAAATTTAATTTGACAATCGCGTCTCCACGTGGTAGGTACTTGTTTGCCCTACCCTGTGATTTTTTTTAGAGCGGGAGTCTCGAATCGGGGGCAGCCTCGACGTGGTTTATATGGAATTGTTCACTTTTTGTATGGAAAATATGAAAAATTATTACCTACATGTAAAGTTTTATGTGTTTAAGGGTTTCATAAAAGGGGTAGAAATTTTCATTATTTTTGCGATAGGATACACCCTTTTCGAAATATAAGCAAAATAAAATAAAAAAGATACGGTACTATTTTTGCACCTGAAGTCGAGGTGTTGTGGTGAATTTTAGTTCATGACAGCTAATTTTATTCCACACCTTTCTAATCGCGATTAAAAATAGCCAGATTTAGACAACCAAAATTTTAAGTTAAAAACGTCAAATTCAGAATAGCTAAATAGCCATTTTCACTAAATTAATAACTCAGTGCCATTTTAGTGCTGTCAAACTAAAATATAGTTAAGTTGTGACACTTTAGTCTATTTCTGAATGGGAAATCGTCGTTTGACAGGAATAAACCAAATTTTAGTGATTTTTAGTCCAGTTTAGAGAAATTTGTGACAAGAGAATCGGCACCAATGTATTTGCCACTTAGTTGTAGGAGACAAATTGCTAATCTTTTAGCATACAATATACACAGTGACACCGGTACCCGTAGTGCACCATCAATTACTGTAAGTAGTAGTACCAACACTATTTTTTATAAACTTTGTAGTTTTAACTATTACTTGCGACAACGGGTGAGCAGCATATGTTGAATGTTGTACATCAAAATATGCAGGGTCTGTCCAGCAAAGAGCTGGAGTTAAGTTTATTTATTTATGAAGTACTGTTTATCAATGATGATAAGTTTACCGTTCAAAGTGCATTTGTTAGAAAAAGTACTATACGCGGTGGATCTTTAGTTCTTGTTTCAAACAAGTTAAACATGTAAACAACGTTTAGATTTAGTTAATCTTTCTATCGAGTGCACTATTAAGTGACATAGATGGGCATGACAATAGATGGCGAAATTCAGTGGAAATCACATATGTCAAGCCTAGCGGGAAGGCTCAGTTCGGCCGCCTACGCCGTCAGGAAAGTAAGACATTATACTGACGTTGTTAAAGCTCGGCTAGTCTATTTTAGTTATTTTCATAGCGTTATGTCCTACGGCATTCTGCTGTGGAGCCGCATGCTGAGGTAGGGGCCTTTTGGCCTCGTACAGGACTTACGGTTGTTATTTTCATTTTACTTTTGTTTTTATATTTTTTATTTTTATGAGTGTGTTTAGTTTAGTTTCTGATAATCCTGTACGAGTCTCAATAAATACTTTTTCTTTCTTTCTTTTATATTAAAAATATATTTGTTTTTCAAAAACGAGCTGTTCGAGCAAATTACCAGCTAGGTGCTAGACTTTCTCTGAGAGAATGTTTTAAAGATATTGGTTTTCTTACAATTCATCTTCGTCCACATCTTATATATTAGGCAAAATATACACTTATACTCAAGAAAAATAAACAGTGATATGGGTTTGGGTTTAAAGAACTTTATTTCTCATAAGAACTTAAAAATAACAGTTCGCTTATAATGAGATACATAAGTGATTATAACTAGTACTATTAACATTAGTTACGTCTAGGTGCTGGAGACATTATATTAGCATATTCTGATTATGTTATTTCAAATGGTGTGATGTATGCCTTAATCTGCGTTTGAATGTATTTATTTTGTAATATTTTTTATATCTTCCGGTAAACTATTGAACAGCCGTGCTCCTTCAACCAATATTGTTTTTTTACCATAATGAGTGCGAGCGTGCGCTGGTTTTAACTGGATTTTGTTTTAATTCCTTACGTTGTATGTTATTTTTTTCATATGTAGTTGTATGTTTGATTGAACGGATTTGGTGATGATTTTTTTAATAAGGACGCGAGTGTAGTATTTGTAAAGATGATTTATATTGAGTAGTCTAGTTTTTTTGTATAGTTTTCTTGTCGGAGTTAAATAGTGATAGTGAAATAATGTTTTTATAATTTTGTTTTGTGATCTTTGTAGTGGGTCTAGGTAAGTTTTCGCGGCTGACCCCCATAGCTCAACTAAATATTCAAGATGAGATTTAACCAGAGAGTTATATATTATTTTATGTACTTTTTTTGGAATATAGTTTGAAAATTTACGTAACACTGCCAGTAATGACATTAACTTTGTTTTGATATGGTTGATGTGAAATTTACAAGTGAGTTTGTCGTCTACATGTAAACCTAGATATTTCTCATAGGTTGATCGTTTGAGAACTTCTTTAGCTATTGTGAGTGGTGTGAACTCCAGCTGTAACGGTTTGTTTTTGGCACAAAAAAATCATAAGGGATGTTTTTGCGGCGTTAATAGTTAGTAAATTACATTTTAACCATTCGTTCAGCAGGTCAAGGTCGTTTTGTGCGTCCGTTATAATGTTCTGAAGCTGAAGCCCTATTTTATTAATATTATTAACATAGATTAGAAAGAGTAATGAGCTAATAACTGAGTCTTAGGGACAGCCATACGTAATACCTAGTGAAATTGTCTAATTTAACTACTTGTCGCCTATTCTTTAATATGATGTGAACATATCGAGGGCGCTGCCTGTGATACCTATATTATTTAGTTTCTGGATGAGCTTTTGATGACTTACTGTATCAAATGCTTTTTATAAATCGATAAAGAACCCTACAACAATGTTGTTTTCATCAATATTTGTTTTTATTTTTGTTATTAAGTCTACTGCAGCTGTTAGAGTACTTCAATTAGCTCGAACGCCATACTGTTGGTCTATCAAGAAATTCTTGTCATTTAGGTATTTACTTGGACGATTATACGTATAGAACCCGTTCGAATATCTTTGATATCACTGGTAAGACCGACACCCGCCAAGGGCACGCCACTATTGCGGCGATAAGTCCCCTCTTTGAGGAGTGGTTTGAGAGGCGCCACGGCGTCCTCACCTTCCGCCGGACGCAGGTACTCACCGGACATGGCTATTTCGGGAGGTTCCTGTTTCGGATAAGGCGCGAGGAAACGCTCGGGTGTTATCATTGTGTGGATCGACCGGAGGACACGGTGGAGCATACGGTGGAGGTCTGCCCGGCTTGGGCGGAGCACCACCGTGTCCTCATGGCGGCGGTCGGCGGCGGCGATTTCTCGAGTCCGGCCCTGGTTCAGGCCATGGTACGGAGCAAGAGGGAATGGGAAGCCGTCACCTCCTTTTGCGAAGCAATAATGCTTGCGAAGGAGAAGGCGGAGCGCTTGAGGGAGAGGCAATCGTTGCGCCCTCAGGCCCCTAGTCACCGCAGGAGGAGACACCCTGGGCGTCGGGAGTCGATCGCCGACACCGACACCGGCCTATAGCTACTCGGGTCAGTTCTACTTCCGGATTTATAGATAGGACTGACCCTTGCATCTTAAGCGTATCGGGAAAAATACTTTGTGATAAGCACACATACGAGTATATCGCTCATTTGGAGAGACATCGACGTAACTGCTGCTTTTAAAATTTTACAGGAGAGTGATTTAAAGTGATATATTTTTTTTGTAATCTGTTACCGTCTCGTTCTGAAATGTTGATAAATCCCAATACATATTAAATATTTCCCGCCTCTGCTCCTCTGAAAATATTTTCGAGCACAATATAATTATATCGACAACTCATTTTTGGGAAAAATTACAGTTACGTCGATGTTTCTCCAAATGAGCAGTCAATTAATCTCCTTATTATTATAAATTTTAAACATTTGATCGCCTTAGTGCTGATGCCAGCTAGGCCTGTGCTTGCGTTGCTGTCGAGGTCGTCAATAATTCTAGATATTTCATCTGTGCTACATGGGGGAAGCTCGTCTAGTGTTGTTATGTGTGTAATTATAATCCTAACTTCCTAACTTAATATTATAAATGCGAAAGTAAGTTTGTTTGTTCGTTACCTTTTCACGCCTAAACCACTGAACCGATCATCCTGAAATTTTGCATATACGTTGTCAGGGGTACAGAAACGGACATAGGGTACCTTTCATCCCGCAAAAAAGTACGGTTCCCGAGGAAAACAACAATGACATCCTTATGATAATAGATGGCGCCACGTGTCTTTCGAATCATGATTGAATTATAACCCGAATTGATAGTCTAAGTCTAAATTAATGCGAGCGAAGCCGCGGGCAAAAGCTAGTCGTACATAAAAATATTACCGGTGCTTACATGGTATGTAATGGGTATTTTGTTAGCTAGGTCTACGCCTATTGATGAAAACAAATGAGTTAAATAAGTCACATATTACATTACCTTTGTAATCAGGCCTGAGTTCGACATTAGTTTAGGAGGGGCACGGCTGTTGTCCTTAATTTTATATTCATATTATTAACACTAGAAACAAGGCCAAATAACTCATTTGTTGAGCTTGGTAAAACCTTTTATAACAAGCTTCAGTCTTCTTTGCCACTTGTGACACTTTTAAAATTGACAAAATGGTGTATTGTTTTTGTAATAGGTCTTTACCTATGAAATTGCCGTTTTGTATGAAAAAATTTAAACGAATTTTTTTCATGAATTTTTTATTTGTATTAATCGAAGTAATCACCCATGCAATCAATGCATCTTTGCCATCGCAGTGGCAGTTTATTGATGCCCTTCTTAAAGAAATCAGCTGGACGGGAGGCAACAAATTCTTCAAAGGCATTTTGTACTGCCTCTCGGGTATTAAATTTTTTTCCCGCCAAGAAGTTATCCAAATTCTGGAAAAAGTAGTAGTCTGTAGGCGCAAGGTCTGGTGAGTAGGGCGGATGACGGAGAGCTTCCAACCCCAGTTCTTGCAACTTGGAGACCGTCTGCTGTGCAGTATGAGGTCGCGCGTTGTCGTGCAGGAGCAGCGGAGACGAGCGATTGACCAATGCTGGTTGGAGATGCGCCAGCTTCTCCATCATTGTGTTCAGTTCTTCACAGTACACATCTGCAGTAATGCTCACCCCGTTTGGTAAGAAGCTGTGATGAATCACACCGGCGCTAGACCACCAAACAGTGACCATCACTTTTCTAGGGGTAAGTTTTCGTTTAGGGCATTGTTTAGGTGCTGAACCAGGATCCAACCAACTTGCTGAGCGCTTACGGTTATCAAACAGAATCCATTTTTCATCGCAGGTAACAATGCGGTTCAAAATTCCTTCATTTGTGTGTCTGTTGAGCAGTGCAAGGCACGTCTCGACGCGTACTTCGCGCTGGCGATCATTGAGTTCGTGGGGCACCCATTTGTCAAGCTTTTTTACCTTGCCAATTTGACGCAAATGGACCAATATTGTTTTGACGCTAACGTCGAAAGCTGCTGCTAATTCAGCCGTAGATTGTGTATCATCAGCTTCCACAATCGCCTTTAATTCGTCATTGTCGACCAAAGTCTTCGGACGACCGCGAGGTTCATTTTTCAGGTCGAAATTTCCAGAACGGAAGCGAGCAAACCAATAACAGGTGGTGCGTTGGTTTGTAGAGTTAGCTCCGTAAACGTCGTTGATGTTGCGTGCCGCTTGTGCCGCGTTGCTGCCACGACGGTACTCATATTCCATAATTACTCGAATTTTTAACGTATCCATGATGACGAAAAAGATTGAAATGCGATGAAAATGTAACACTAATCAATAAAGAAATGACTACTTTTAGAAAAAGAAAACCATGTTTTTAAAATAAAATTAATTTGAAATTAGAATTCATAGCCAAACAAAAATTATTTTGATTTGAAATGGCCAGTACTGCAGAACGGCAATTTCATAGGTAAAGACCTAATATTTAATATGGGTCAAGGAGCTGAAATCAATTAATTTTATTTTTACTATTTAATTTAGCTAGATGTGCCTTTTAATGCCTTTTAAGCTAAAGTAAAATCCAACCTCTGTTCAAACGCATTCCATTCTATGAACGATGGTTGGTCGCTGTGACTAACTCCAGAAAATGTTTACGTTCTTTTTTCTCCAGAATTAGCTTAACTACTGACAGCTTATATGAGTGGCTACAATTGTTTATTTTATTTGACTAAATAAGTCAATTTAGTAAAAAAAATATTTTCATTTATTATTGAAATAATCTACTCATTTCAATGTTTGTTAATGAGTTGTATTGTATTGTGCGGTTACCTAGTGATCTAGAGAATTGATCATATTATTCTTGCCTGGGCAACAGGCAGAAAGTGCGTCATGCTCCCTTAGATGTCACTGCTTGTGATAGTGTCGGGGGTCGGGTTGTCTCCTACCCTCAGATATGGCGAGGGGGGTAATGCTGATCTTTGCGTTATAGGTCATCTTGCTAACCATCGTTTTGGTATTGCTATTAGTAATTAACTGTTTATTCATTTTACTTCGAAGGTCCTAGTTTATCATTTGTGACTTCAAGTTTCAGCTATATGAACATGATGCAGCATTGCATATGTAAGCAGGCATGCCTTTTATGCCTGGAGGCTTTTATTTAGGTATCAAGTTCGGTTTACGTTTTGAGTATTTATATCAGCTTTTGTATAGTTTTCAATGTTTTTGTTGGTATATTGGCGTGTGCTAGCTGATAATATGGCAAAACATTTAATTTAGTGTAATGTTATGTTAATTACTTACTATTGTATAGAATCCAGTTCATCTAACTGAACAGACAGCTGTGCTACTGGGGAGTTTGTTCCGCCACATCTTCTCCCCAGCTAAAGCACTAAAAAGTGGTGAAGGGCGGGCATTTTGGGGGACTGTCTTAGGTTATTTTGACGTTCAAAAAGCGCTAATTCACAGCCTAGTTTGAATAAATTACTTTTAATTTTGATTTTGAAAAAAGCCACAAACTTATCATGAAATATTTTCGAAACCACTAAAGATAGCTTCTTGAAGTAAAAAGCAACATTCAAATGTTTTGAATAACGCATTAAAAAAACAACAAAAAAGGAATTTAATGTGTTATTGAAGAAAAGACCAAAACGGGGTCATTTGGAAAAAAAATAATTAACTCTTAAAGCGGGTTTACGAAATTGAATCTATTAATCATTCAATATTTCGCATTGCCTCCGCGTGCTCTCAATACGGCTTCTACACGATTTGGCATGCTGAGTCCCAGATTCTTCAGCATAACTATGCTGCGGAATATTTTGTCGTTCTTCAATTAGTGTATATTTCAGTGCATAAAGTGTGACTGTAGGTGGATCTCGGCTTCTAACACGTATGCCAAGCTCGTCCCAGGCATGTTCGATAGGGTTCAGGTCAGTGCTTCTCGCTGGCCACTTCATTTGATGGATTCCCACGTCTTGAAGATACTCGTTTATCATATGAGCTGTGTGGGGCCGGGCATTATCATGCAAAAGCGATGCACTGTCACCCAGATTGACCAAATATGGCATGTTCATTGAGACTCTCGTTTACGTATCTCACAGCGGTCAGATTGCCATTTTCTATCGGCGCTAGCGCCGTGCGACTATGTGTTAAAATACCGGCCAACACGTGTACATAACGTCCCCCGTATGGGACTTTTTCTTCGAAACATGCTCATTCAATTCATGAAACATTCTCCTAGCCGTCTGTACACTCATAATTATACAACACGAATCTCGATTAATCAGAGAACTTCACTCTGCCCCATTCGTCCCCACCCCATTCGATGTGCTCACAGGCATACCTTAATCTTACAACTTTATGCTGCCGTTCGAGTTTTGCAAGAAGTTTCCTGACTGTCCACTCACTGATTGGGTCCCTTCGGGTCTGTAAAAAGTGTTGCTGGATCGCAACTCCCATCTGATGTTGATTTCCTAACATCGTTGACTCAAACTCAAAGCATTTATTTCAAATAAATCCATTACAGGCACTTTTGTATTGTCAAGTGGTCAGTCATTCAGAAAGATGATGCTAGTTGCCCATTCTAAAGCGTAGTAGGTACCTATGGAGAAGAACGGGCAAGAAACTCCACGGACACTCTTTTAAATCAAAATATGGTTACAAAAAATTGGTAACATCATTCAAGTTGAAATTATACATGTGAGAACGATGTAGAAAGACGTGCACATTAAAAGCGTCCGTAATAAAAACGACAAAAACAAAAAATAAAAAATAGAAAATAAAATAAGCCGTGGCAGTTAAGAGATGACCAGTCCCTACTGACGGCGCCCGTTCCCGAACATGACATTTGGATCAGCACCATTCAGCTCAACCATTTTAAAAGGAACTTAATGATCCAACACACGCCACCACCAGCGAGACATTAGAGTGAGCATGACATACTCTTAGCCGGCAGGGCACATTCAAGTCAATGAAAGGCGAACCCAGTAAATGGTAGGTTTATAGTAGGTACATAGTGCTCACACATGTGCTATGCAATTATACAATACTTAGAGATTGAATTTATACAATGCAAAAATAGTTTTTACAATCTTCAGCAGCTCCAACAATATTTTCGAATGCTAATCAATTAGTTCATGCACCCCTGTGGAGCAGGACCAGAGTTGAGCCAAGCATCTATGTCAGCGATGTAATCCTCCAACTTATAATAAGCTTGGCTGCATAATGTGCGTTTTATATAAGATTTAAATTTCGTTTAATTAATTTGGAGTATGTGGGGAGGTATTTTATTGTAGCATTTTAAATAGTACCCCATGAAAAATGAGTCTACTTTAGCCAGTCTGAAACCTGGTTGAACTAATTGGTCCCCATTTCTAGTCCTATAGTTGAGTCTTTCACCTATTTTACTGAACAATTTTTTTTTTTTTTTACGTACCTACATGATGTTTTCATACATATATTGACAAGGTACCATCATGATGTTAATATCTTTAAACAGGTCTAGGCAATATATTGCTCTAATGGGTCTTTCGATATCTGCAGCCCGTCCCCATAGTAAAATACCGTAAGACATGATACTATTAAAGTAACTGAAATAGACTAACCCCGCGGTATCTACATTAGTAAATTGACGAGTTTTTCATACAGCATATGCTGCCCAACTTAGCTGTCCTGCAAGAGATGTTAAATGAGGACCCCATTGCAGTCTTTAATCGATAGTGATCCCCAGGAAAACAGTTTATCGACGAATTCTAGTTTCTCTTTATTCAATACTATGTCCCAATCACTACTTTTCACATTCGGTAAAGCAAATCTTATGCATTAAGTTTTTTTCCCATTTAATACTAAATTATTAACAGTGAACCAATTTTGTACCTGCAGTAGAGCGTTATTTACGTCGTCAAAATTTGATGCACGTCTATTTATCTTAAAACACAATGAGTCGATCTTCTCGAGCCGTTGTATACCTTGGCTTGCCATAGCTTGGTCTTTTTAGGTCCAAGTCCAGTCTCCCTAAACCTCTGAAGCACTTGTTAGACAATAGAATGTCTCAATAAAAGTAATCAAATGTAATCAAAAATTATGAAACGCGACATTTTTTTTAATTACTTTTTTCTATCCGTGACTCCGAACAGCCCAGTATGTAATTAGGTATTAATGAGCAATATAATACTGTTTTAAAGTTTTTTTTACTTCATGAAACTAACTTATGTGGTTTAGGAGATATTTAGATTTCTTTAGGCACTTTGTAAGTGGCTTTTTTATATTGGTACAACACCACGGCCGGCCGGCGAAGCAGCAGGGCTATTGTGTCAAATTCCGCAACGTCAATTCTGCTTATCTAGATATTCTACGTTTTAAAACTTACACTACGTTATGTTGTTTCGGACCTTACAATGCAAGTTTAAATATAATGTAGACACTTTCTTAGTCTATAAAATTAATAACTGCACTTTGGTATTTTATATAATTATAATTCAAAAATACTGAAGAATCATGTTTAGAGTTTCCGAAGGTCTTGTTTGAACGTTAGAACTACTGTGCCTTTTCCCAACAACTGATCTTTTGTATTCTTGATGATAAACTCGGCCATTCCTTTCTCAAAAGGCCATACAGATGGAATTCTGTAGTTGAAGGTCATGTTACGCATACTATATTCGCCCTGAAAAGCCAATTAAGTTTAAGGCATTTAAGTACAGTTCTGTAGAAACAAATAGTATGGCAAAGAGGTACCCAATTAAGACAGGCCATTCCTCTAGAATTTTAGTATCGCATAAACCGTGGACACCATTTTAATTGTCATAGAAATATTTTCCTTTTAAAGCATTTTTTAGGTATACTAACTTACCGGTTGCATGGGGCAACTCTTGAAGCCACCCATCCTTAGGGTTCTACCAAGATAGGGATCATCGTTAATGAGATCGCATAGTTTGTAGTGCAGTTGAGGAAATGACCTCCTGAATTCGTTATGAAGATATTCGTAGAAGAGGACATCAATCTATGTAAAAAGTTCACAGAGTTAATAAAATTTCTACCAGCCCAGGCAACAGATGAACAGATTTAACTACGCAGACTCATCTGCCCTGATCGGTCTGACATGAGAAGAAACGCGGTCACGTGGTCGGTGGCGTCCATTCCATATTTACGTGTTTAAGTATATATTTATTTTCTAAAATAATATAATTAAGCCAAAAAACAAAACATACAGACATGGTAATGGTAGATGTTCAGTATATAGTAAAAAATATATTTGAATTAGTATCATTAACCTGGGGGAAAACAAAGGAATACGTAATTATGGAATGAACGCCAACGACCACGTGTTCGCGTTTCCTCTTAATACACGTACACTAAACAAACAGAGTAGTTTCAACTATCTTCCGTAACTAATAGATACAACCTAATCGTTCTGGTCGTCGAAAAAAGCCTCACACGGTACGAATTTCGGTCAGGTTAGACGGAGGTGAAAATAGCACTGACAGTGTGCGGTGGCCTTACCTGATCCATCACCATTTCAGCCAAAAGGCGTCCACTGTTAGACATAGGTCTGGCCCAAGCGTCGCCACATCGACCGACCCCGTGCTTCTCGCTACCATCGGATTCCAGCAACCTTCACCAGGTCATCGGTCCACCTAGTGGGAGGCCCATCAACGCTACTTACCTGATTAAAGAAGTTATCTCTATCTGGATTATTAGGCTTTGAAACTACTGGAATTGCCGATAAATTTAATGCTATTTACAGCATCATTCAGATCTCTTCTCAAGACAGGTCCGAAAATTACAAGGAGCCTGTCAGGTTCATGTTGGTGGAAAAGTGAACTAAGAATACTCGAATATCTTACCGTTATGTTGTTGCCCATCGGAACCTTAATGTTAAAAACCAGGTTAGTACAATAATCTCCTTTTCGACTATAACGTCTGACATTAAATATTGGAGTACCTTCAACGTACAATTTATTAAAATATGTAATTTCAGCACGGTCTGGGATCAGTTTGATGCACTAAAAAAGAAGAAATAGTGATAAATATGTTTCAAAAAGATACATTAGTCCTTGACTAATTGTTCCCGGTAATGCGATATTAATAAATTATTTTTAGAGCTCTCTACTTTAAAGAGCGCCTGAAAAAGGCTACCACTAAGTTTATAAGTTCACCTATTTTCATTTAAAATTGTAGTTGTTGCTAGCGAGCAAGCAATGCAATAAAGAGTATTCTATTCTATTCTATTCTAATGTTATTTAATGTGTATAATAAATGAAGATGTAAATATTGTAAATAAAAGTATGCAATTAATAAATATAAACAAGCTAATAAAATCGTGTTAATTAGACGCTATTAATTACATATCATCACGACTGTAATCCCCGAAGGGTTAGGTAGAGGTGGAGACTGTACCTATAGTACACCCACATTTGGCCAGTTGTGTTTAAGTCCCATGTATAGGGGGCGAGTCTGTTGCCATCCACCGGGCACACCTCCAGACCCCGGGCTGCTACTGAGAAACTCCTGGTGGCAAAACCCAATAATACTTTGCCCGACCTGCTGAGGGGCTGCTGGCTAGGTAATAACAGTCGCCCGGGTCGATCGATCAGGTTAAGCTACGCTTGCCGTGGTCGGTCCATGGATGGGTGACCATCTTTACATACCGAGAACCCTCCGTGCCTCAGAAAGCACGTTAACCCGTTGGTCCCAGCTATCATTCCTGGATCTTTAACAGTCGTTACGGGTAGTCAGAAACCAGAAAGTCTGACAACCAGTCTTACCAAGGGCTATCGTGTTACCCAGTATCTGAATTGTGGAGGTCAGATAGGCAATCGCTCCATGTAAAATATTGGAATTAAGCTGCATCTGGTTAGACTGGAAGCCGACCCCAACATGGTTGGGAAAAGGCTAGTCAGATGACTTTGACCTGGGAATCGAACCCAGAACCTCATACTCAGCAGTAGCGCTAGCGACCACTAGACTAATGAGTTACAAATAATTTAACCAACAAACATTATGACCGAATTTTTCTATGCATATTGACATTGATGAATTTTATATATACAATGACATGAGTATTTACTTTGTAAAGTATGTTTTTTTTTTTTTTAATTATTGTGAATGTGAGGACTATGTGGGTCATTGCTTTTTTATTTAATTTTTCTCAGTTAGTTTTAATAGTGATCTGACAGTTTGAGTAATTTATGCGGCCTACCCAAATGTCTTTTCTTTGGTAGTGTTCGTCGAATCGTTGAGCTCCTTAAGTTCCGAGTTGAGCTGCACGATTACTGACAAATGCTTGCACTGACTGGACAGTTCCACTCAATCTGTGTGGTTCTTTCTTCAAAAGACCATTTCAGACACTAATCTACATGGTCTTCACATGATCTGACCAAGATTATGTCTGGACTTTAAAAGAGACTGACCGCTGAGTTTGTTTCGGCCTTTCTTCTCAGAGTAGTCAGATAGGAAACGCCGACCTCATCTAGTTTAAAAAATATGATTGACGTGTAAAAGTGTTTGTACAAACCTACTTACAGAAATAAAATCATTTATCATTCATCAACATTTATGTTTTTACTCTAGTTGAAGCTCTAAAATAAAATAAATGGCTTATCTATTCCCTCAACTAAAACCAAAAAAAGAATATTTTAATAAACTTACTTGATGATTGTTCATTAGAAAGTAAAACAGAAACGCACAGAGACATGCTGTAGAGTAGCTCATTGCTAAAATACTTGTTAATAAAGATACAACAGCACAGTATTTCTAATAACAAATGTAAAATTGTCAGTGTCTGTTCCGCTTTATATATTTTTTAAGAACTATCAGACTGTTTATCTAACATCAAATCAGCGTTAATAACAATGACAAATCGTTTACTTACAGTGTTTCGGAAATGTTCATAATTAAGTAAATGGTTTACAATTTTATCAATGGAACCAGATAACTTTTGTGAAACAAAATGACACAAAATGCATTAAATTCATGCAATTTAAATACAGCATGTATTTTAACAAAACGCTAATTATTATTATAATCTATCCATACTAATAATAAAGCTAAAGAGTTCGTTTGTTTGTTTGATTGAGCTCGTTAATCTCTGAAACTCCCAGCCGGATTTGAAAAATTCCCACATTTGATAGCGCAATTCTTGAGGATGGTTATGGGCTATTTAACACCACACTATGATCCTTAGGTGCCGAGCAAAATTAAAATAAGTCAGAAAGAACGCTAGGCGAAAACGAAGTTAGTACAGAATCAGTAACTAACTAATCGTTGAACTCCTTAAGTTTTTGAGTTGAGTTGCACGATTACCAACAAATGCGTGCACTGACTGGACAGATCCACTCATTCAGTGTGGTTTTTCCTCAAAATACCATTTCAGACTCAAATCTACATGGTCTTCACATGATCTGACCAAGATTATGTCTGGACTTTAAAAGAGACTGTGACCTCTGAGTTTATTTCGGCCTTTCTTCTCAGAGTAGACAGATAGGAAACGCCGACCTCATCTAGTTTTAAAATATGATTGACGTGTAAAAGTGTTTGTACAAACCTACTTACAGAAATAAAATCATTTACCATTTATCATAACTATTATTAGATTTCCTACGCACCAGCTCTACATAGCATGTAATGTACTAACAGTACGGCAATTATTTTTTTTAAGCTTAGTACTACACCAGCACACTGCACGTCCTTTTGCCCCAGTACCTTCCGACAAGAGAAGGAAGGACTTGGTTTGCATAAACTCTCAAACCAGACATGCGTTTGCTAATCGATTTTATGTGTTTTTAGGACCTTTTCGGTATAGGGCTCAACAAGTTACTAAGCTTCTATAGTGTAAGTTATATAAAATATAGTAAAATATTACCAGAATATTTAGCGATACTCAATTACACAGACACAGAAAAACTTTTAGAAATTTTTGTATGATGATAACACACATATTCACTTTTACTTTTGTATATTTACATAGGCTTAGTTTTAGGTATTAATGTACAAATATGCTTTTTCTCATAGTTGTTCACACCTATTGGCAATGCACGGAGCGAAGTAGACACATCACGCGTCTTACCATCAGAGGCCTACTGCAGTTACCATTCTGTGGATTGCCCGGAGGAAACAGTGGAGCATACGGTGGAGCTCTGCCTGGCTTGGGCGGAGCACCGCCGTGTCCCCGCGGAGGCGATGGGCGGCGGCGATCTCTCGCATCCGGCCCTGGTCCAGGCCATGGTACGGAGCCGTCACCTCTTTCTGCGAAGCAGTAATGCTCGCGTTGGAGGAGGTGGAGCAACGTGAGGATGAGGCAATCGTTGCGCCCTAACGCCCCTAGTCGCCGCAGGAGGTGACACCCTGGGCATCGGATAGCCGACTCCCGATCACCGTAGGCGCGAGCTTGCGGACGGCGAGCAATGGGCAGCTCGCCGTCCGGTAAGGACCAGGCCCGGGTCGACGGCGCGTCGTGTTCCACGCGCGCCTCAAAGAGATGTCAGCACCATTGACGGGTTCCGATAGGGCCGATGGGGTCGCGGATTGTTCGAACGAGTTACCATGGCCCTGGCGCACAGGCAACTGAAGGAACACGGGTGGGTTTAAGTCAGCAAGAGTCTGACACGCCCTTCCGCTCCGCCCAGAGCGGGAGAAGCCATTTAATGATCCCAACGCCAAAACAATAAAAAGGTGCCTAAAATGCAGCATCGCAGGTAAGATAACAGGTTTTATTTAGTACACTACATTTACAAGGACAATGTGTAATTTCAGAGAATGTATACGTATTATTATTACTGCCTCGTCGCCGTCGGCCCAGTGGTCGCAAGCGCTACTGCCGAGCATGAGGCCTTGGGTTCGATTCCCAATTCGGGCAAGTGTTATTAAGTTGTTTGTTTGTTTGTTTTTCTTTGTGCCCGGTTAATGGCCAGGTTGGTGGTTCGTGTCACAATCATCGATAAAGGCTATCTATCTAACGAAAATAATAGATATGGTTCTATACTTTCCCCCCCCCCCCGTGCGTTCCGTTACAACCAACATCACAAAATAGTAGATTGTTATACAAGGGGCTAAAATGACCTATCATATACCAGATAGTTTTACTCCCGAGCTTTAGCGAGAGAGTAAATAGAAACCGAGTTATAATAATTAACTACTACTTTTCACTACTCTACTCTTCACTACGATTGCGAGAAAATAACATAATCCAATAAAATAAATTACGGTCACAAGTTCAATTTTAATTAGAGAAATAATCTAAAGATTTCGTGCTAATGCTTTTTTTTTATTTCTTCAGTAGCCGCAACGCAAAGCACGCATTCTACCGAAGAGATCGCCACGTTTAGTTCCATTTTCAAAAATAAAATTTTCTTCTTTTTTTATGAATAGTAAAAGTCTTTATTCATAAGTAGAATAATCATGAATAAACATGATTATTCTACTTATGAATAAAGACTTTTTCATTGGTAACAGACATAAATTTAAAAAGGACCCCCCAGGGAAAAACATGCTACTTTATCCCCGCTCTGGTACGCTACAATGTCGGACTTTTTGAGCAAGAGGAGTAAAAAATTCTTTAAATTTAAAGAACAGATAGAATTATACTGTCTGTCATCAATAGCAATCTGTATTGCACTGAAAATAGGTTATTGGGTTCGGCCGTTAGTAATGACCGTATCCTATGCACATTATAAAAAAATATTAAATACATAGTATAACAGTTTATGATATTTGTTGTAGCACTAAAATATTATAAGTACTGAATTATGTTTCACAGCAAATTGTGGGTAGCAATGTGATTTTATATAATAGCCAATATAAATTATTGTGCAGTTCTAATTGTAATAAACTCAAACTCAAAGCATATATTTCAAATAAACCAATTACAGGCACTTTTGAATTGTCAAGGGGTCGGTCAGTCAGAAAGATGCAGCTAGTTGCTCATTCCAAAGCGTAGTAGGTATCCATGGAGAAGAACGGGCAAGAAACTCCACGGACACTCTTTTAAATCAAAATACACTCAACTAAAACAATTATTAATTTATTTCAAATGCTTTATGTTTTTATGTAGTAGGTTTGGTCTTTTATGGTCTGTTTGAGTAGATTAATAGAGTAGGTAAAACAAGTAAATAGAATATTGCACTGGCCGTTACCCAGGAATACGACTAAATAGGATAACGAAAATAATGAATTAGCGTTTCTCGAGTTATAAAAGCACTTTTATAATATGTAAGGATGTTATTAAAATTAGTTTCTTAATAGAACAAAATGAATTGATATTCGTTCTACAACAGACGCGACCAGTCATTACGCAGTTGAAATAGTGCAAGGACGTTTTCTTGATGTGAACAAATAAAATTAAGTACCTCTTTAACTTTATTCCAAAACAAATGGGACTCCAACAAACTATTTAAAGCCCCTGTGCACTGTTTCAAGACGTTCACAGCAGGACATAGGAATCCCCATGAATCGGCACGACGACGTCCGGTCCTGCGCTACCCACATCCTGCTTTGTCCCACGACCTTCAGTAGGTCGTCCGTCCACCTTGTGGGGGAAGGGGCTACCCATACTGATGTTTACTTATTTGTTGTAAAATAAGATTCCTTTCAGTACTTACGTAACAAAATTTAAAGACAGTATCCAATACATATAAAATGCACCTCCGAATCCGAACATCCCGATTTTATTAAGCACATGTCTCACATTATTTACAGAGGAGTCGGTGATCCCGGCCAACGGTATACGCCTCCGACTCTAGAACGTATTTACCAAAAGCGTATTCATATTAGATTTCCGAGCTCCCAATGCCAGCCGGCCGTATCGAGAATGTCACCGATACATTCGATACTTTATTCGAGTGAGCTCGAGAACGCCCGCCGCGACACGGAAGAGTGTCAAATAAATACAGGTTGAAATATATCTCCCGTCGCGTACTGTGATCCTGGTATATACGTGCCATTTAAACGATGAATTTTTGTTTGGTTTTCGTGTTGTTCGGCTATTTTTTCACGTGGAGTGCTGGTATGCTGTACCGACGAGACTCCGACAATGTTTTGAAACCTGGTGGGTACTTTTTATTTTTTACCCCGCTTGCTTTTTGTTAGATATTGAAAATTCCCGCCTTCTCCCAGTTCAGTGTTGTCTGTGTTCCTTGGTCTTTGCACTTCAAACGAGCCGTTATGAACATTGCTTCTAAGAAATAGTTAATTTAATACATTTTGTTTTAGTTGCATATTCTGCGTATTCATTTAAACACAATATCACGCAGTTCCTTACTTATTTGTGATTTTGTCTCTACATTTAACTTTAAAGATTAATAATTTATTTACTCACTCGCTACTATTTTATTTTTATTCAAACTACTGTTCACTATTTATTTTAGTTATTTATTTCATACTATTTATATTGAACAGCTATGTATAGACTGGAAGTGAAATTATATTAAACAGCGCTAACAGAATAAAAGTTACTTTTATTTTTATCGTTACAAAAATAAACTTATGAAAACTTTAAGATTAAATAGGTATATAAAACAAAAAAAGGTGGCTTGTTGATAGTAAACCTAATTAATATAGTAATAATACAAACGAAATAATAATTATTAATGTATTAATAAATACATTAACAATTTATCGATATTTTGGATCGAAGTAGGTCCCTGTATGAGAAAAACCATGTTGATATTTTGTTAGTTGTTGGATTCCTCAAAAGTGTTTTGTTTATATATTTTTATATATAAATAAATAAAAATATCACTTTAATTAAGCATCGTCCCTTTGGCAAAATATAAAATGCAACACACAGGTGCAGTGCTATTCAGCGGTTATACAGATTACGTCACCTTGTGTCGCTCATGGTGGACTTTCGGTGCACGTACTCACTTTTGTACATCGCTATTGCACAGAGGCATCTTACAAAAAGCAGGGCATGATCTTTAGTCACGCTACGGACCAACGTCTTTTGCAACGAAACTGGTACAATCGTTTGTAGGGCCTTTTTACACCCTCTCCGAATTTGCTCCAGTAAAATTATGTGGCCGATATCAAAGTCAAAGTCAAAGTATCATTGTTATTTCAAATAGGCACATAAAAGACACTTTTGAAGGCCAAAGGTATTTATTTATTTTATTAAACACAAATTCCTTTTCCATTTTCGAATTGATCTGATACCAGTGCCAATCCAGAAATTGAATAAATACAGTGACATGAAACGAAACACAGTCATGCCAAAAATAGAGCGAATTCCCAAAGATAGATAAGGACGGCTGTCTCTATCACCACGTATAATTAACAGTTGGAAAGAAAGAGACGGAAACAGAAGGTCGCTACAAAAATATGCAAATGTGTTGATAGTGCGACGCGGGCGCAGGTTGCACTGCGTTACCTTGATCAGTTAACTGCGCACGATACGAGAATGGTGCACTTTCGAATGTGGACTGTGCTGCTGTCCCGCTTAAGACGTGGTCTATTTGGTAGGGATTTAGTATAATTATTTATTTCAATTATACTTTTCTGACGATAATTTTTATTCCGTAGCTAACATCTTCCCGACCGAATTTCGGTAACGGTGGCCAATGTCAACGGAGAGTATAAAGTCAAGTTAGTAGGCCATTAAGGCGCGGTAAGAACCAAATTTTACAACAGCGCATCGCGGCCACAAATAAGGTTCAAAACAGCGATGCGTTTGACCAAAATAAAAGTAAATTTGCAGTTTTAATTTAAAGATAAAAATAAATATTTTTTAGTTAAATATTTCTTTAGTTGGTTGAATTCCCTTTAATATCCTTACATAAAATATGATAGTTTAGACTCAACATTTAGAGAATAGTGCCAAAAAAAAAAGTTGAGTTCTGTTTTACGGTTGTTTTATCATGACTATTATTTTATTACATTTATAACATATTTTTGAATCAGTCTTTTCTTTGAACATTTGACAAACCACAAAAATAATCGATAAAATAAATGCTTAACTGTGCGACAAAAACTGAGCGTTTTCGGTGTCCTACGCTGCGCCTTAAAAGGCACTTTTGAGCATCAAAATTTACAAAAAAATGTAATTGTTTCTAGGCGCCTTTTCCATAAAGTAGTTTTGTATAGAAAAGAATGGGCAAGAAACTCCATAGTTAGGTACTCTTTTACAATAGCCACGTACGTAGGTATGCAGGATATATTTCAGTGCACAAGTGTGTGCGCAAACACAGGTGCACTCTCACAGGTCGATGGTAGCGGTGATGATCCGTCACGACCGAGGAGAGGCATCATCAGATCAGATCAAAACATAAACACTATAGTTATCTCACCTGGAACATAAAACTGAATTGAACAAAATTACACTCGCAGTGCACGTTTACGTTATTGAAAATATCAGGGGTCAATGCAGTTCGTCCGATTTGGTAGCCAGCCTTGCATAACACAAAGATTCTATGTTCGCAAGGTAGTTACGTGTTTAATAAAACTGCGCAACACATGCTTTTATAGAGAACATTTACCACTTTTATTATTTTATATGATTTTTTAAAGTCATTTTTTATATACAGGTTGTTTGGAAGCTGGGTGCAAAGCCTTAACGGGGCGAAAGTTGACACCATTTTGAGCATTTTGAACTATACATTTCTTAGACGAAGTCGGTTTTATTTTTATTTTTAACTGCTAATTCTAGGTTTTTTTAGGTTAACATTTGAAAATAGACTTTGTCTTAGACATGTATGGCAAAAAAATCTCTAAACGGTGTCAACTATCACCCCCTTAAGGCTTTGCACCCAGCTTCCAAACACCCTGTATAATGATGACCGCACTATTTCCAAACTTTTGTTATTGTGGTTTATTCAGAATTAAAATGAAATATAGATAAATAACAACTTATAAATACCTAATTAATAAATAAAATTAACAATATAATATCCTAACTTAACTAAAACTATTAGCAAACTAAAATGGTAATGTACCCAAGAGACTGGCGGCATTGCCACGTTGTATGGGAATGCTTAGCCTCTGGCCAAGGTAAAAGCCAGCCCTTGGGTCAGGGGAAGTATCAACCAGCTGTACGGAGATTTCATTGAACAGACCATAAGCACTCGGACCCCACGGTCCCTACAGCCCGAGGGTTTCAATTGTATTGTTGCAGGCAACTGGCATTACTTATCGTCATGCTAATCAACAGTAATTTATAAAATCGCAACCTTATGGCAGATCCATTTAAAGTTGCAAATGTGGATTAGGTAAATCCGTCTGTTTACTTTTTCCTCCAAACATACAAATCCCCAAACAAACACCATATCATTTTGCATCCACTTAATTAACACATTTCACTATTAGATGAGCAGTGATCGTTTGAAAGTCTCATCCGAACAAATGTATAGATCAATATTGGCAGGTGGATTACATAAGCACAATTCATATTGAATATGCATGTAAGTCCGTATAGCGCAGTAAGTGGTTGCGAAGTGAGCGGCCTTGCGCGCGCGCCGGGCCACGGTCAAGAGTTTAACTTGTGAGATAACGCTTTAGTTAACCCGTTGATAGTTATAAGTTAAAACAGCTACTGGATTTTATTAATCATGAAGTTAGGATCATTTTTTTATAATATACTTAAATATTAATAAAAGGAATGCTCTTGTATCAGGATGTATTTTAAAGACATTCAGACCTGGATTTGCACTTGTAACCACAAAAGCTGTTTCTTTTTTATTTATTACGAGGCACCTCTCTATTCACTCAAGAAAAAACCTTGGTAACCTGAAGGTATCTAAAATAGTTTGACTTAATAAACCGGTATCCGGTATTTCATATCCACTTTTCAAAAACTTTTTATGGTGACAAAGGTTTAATAATACAATAAATTACTAATAAAAACAACGGATTTATGCTTCATAAGTATCCGCTTGGACCAACATACAGGAATGTGTTAAAGTAAGCCAAAATAAAATAATGTGTGTAAATGAACGTTACCTCGGACACTTTATCGTGAAATATAAGGTAACCTTTATTGCAATTTGGACCCTCTTTATAGCTAAAATGTGTGTGTGAGTACCATGTAGAAAGGTGCCGCGCATTTATTTCTATGCGGAGATAACGAACATCCTCCACGATTGGATAATGAAGATAAGACTTGACTTAGGAGAAACCTTTTGCTGAGAAAATTATCACGTGAACATATTTTTGTAAGTGAACAAACAAAAGGAGGACATGCATATCACTAGCTTAAATTAAATAATGCAACAAAATATAACCTACAGGATAGCGAATAAAGACTTTTAAATGTAGTCTCTTAATTATTATTTTTTTGATAAAGAAGATCAAACAAACAAAAAAAACAAACAGACAAATAAATCACATCTATCTGTCATCAATACAAGGGCTATTCTTTGTTAATTAATTCTCGAAAGTAAATCGTACATCACATTTTCAAAGGTACTTAATCAGTTACATTGTCATCTCTATGTGATCATAGATTCTTGACTCATAGAAATACTTATGATGTAATTATGACAGATGACAGTATAGATGTTTCTTCATTTCATCTCTTATCTCTCTATGATGCCTCTTCCAAAGGTTATACCATTTCTTTCCGTACATGTACCCTACCAACTATCTTTTAGGGATGTTAGGCTTTAACTCGTTGGAGGTAAGAAGAGGTCTTGATCAGCTCACGGTAGCCTGTAAGACTTTACGGGGCGTATCGACTGTCCAGAGCTCCATGGCCTTTTCTGTCGATTATTTGTGCCCGACAAATACATTGGACACCGTCACAGCCGCCGACACAATTTGTTTGCGCAACTATCATGCAAAACTGTAGCCAGAGCCGAATCCCCAGTCTGTCGTACCCTAAAAATGCTAAATGCCCTTCTGACTGCCAACCCTGAATGTGATGTGTTTGCGGATGAATGGAGTAAAATTATGCGTATATGTCTGGTGTTCTGTGAGAGAAAGTATGCTAGGGAGTCCACTGTTCCATGTTAGTTTTAAATTTAATTAATGTCAAGATTGTAATTGTTTCTATGTTAATTAATGTAATTGGTGTTGTGCCGTTTTAATTAACTATAAATAAATAAATAAATAAATGAGTCAACATAATTCTGTCATTCCTGTATGTTCACAAATCATCTAGGTATCAGGAGGCCTTCATTAAGTTCCCGTAATTAAAAACATTAAAAATCTATTCGTAATCTATTCTCAGTTAAAATAAATATCAAAATCTTGTCAAACCTCCATAGGTTTATCAAAAAACCAAAAAAAATCTCGGTCTCAATTTGTCAAAAATACCTCTAATTTCTCTACAGAAATTAGAGGTATTTTTGACAAATTGATACTGCTTTTTCTCCTATTACCCACAAAAATTATTAATGTACTATCCTGCACCCTTATTACGTAACACACTATCTATCACAATCTGAATCATTTTGAAGCCTATTGCTAATCCATTGCTTAATTAATTCGAAAAATTAGTCTGCTTAACAACGTAAGTATCGCAATGAATGTTGTTGAACTATCAAAATGAAACCCATTCCTACTGTTAGTGTGTTACGTAATTACCCCGCAGGTTAAAGTTACATTTAATCATTTCTTTCATAATATCAAAAAAGGAACAACCGGGCATACAGTAATGGAGTGGTGGAGTAATGGAGTGGAGCATACGGTGGAGGTCTGCCCGGCTTGGGCGGAGCACCGCCGTGTCCTCGTGGCGGCGATCGGCGGCGGCGACCTCTCGCGTCCGGCCCTGGTTCAGGCCATGGTACGGAGCGAGAGGGAATGGGAAGCCGTCACCTCCTTCTGCGAAGCAGTAATGCTCGCGAAGGAGGAGGCGGAGCGCGAAAGGGAGAGGCAATCTCTGCGCCCTCGCGCCCCTAGCCGCCGCAGGAGGAGGAGACACCCTGGGCGTCGGGAGTCGATTGCCGACTCCCGGCCACCGTAGGCGCGGGCTTACGGACGGCGAGCAATGGGCAGCTCGCCGTCCGGTAAGGACCAGGCCCGGGTCGACGGCGCGTCGTGTTCCACGCGCGCCTCAAAGAGATGTCAGCAAAATTGACGGGGTCCGATAGGACCGATGCCTGCCGGGGCTGCGGATTGGTCGAAAGAGTTACCGTGGCCCTGGCGCACAGGCAACTGAAGGAACACGGGTGGGTTTTAGTCAGTAAGAGTCTGACACGCCCTTCCGCTCCGCCCAGAGCGGGAGACGTCATTTGATGATTTCCCACCCAAAAAAAAAAAAAACAAGGCATTCAGTAATTTATTATGGAGTCTCCCGGATATTCATCTGTTAACAAGTTGGATAAGTCCTTTCCAACCTCATCGTAAAATAATACTATATATTTT
Source organism: Dryobotodes eremita (assembly GCA_917490735.1). Classification (NCBI taxonomy): domain Eukaryota; kingdom Metazoa; phylum Arthropoda; class Insecta; order Lepidoptera; family Noctuidae; genus Dryobotodes; species Dryobotodes eremita. The sequence continues at coordinate 1,641,742 of OU823252.1, read as the reverse complement.
TTTACAATTTGTTGACATTGTTAATTGGAATTATTAATAGCAGGAAATGTCAAATCAACACAAGGCTGCGATAAGGTGGTATTGCATGTTGACAATGAATGGTCCGATACATTGGATGATGTTTGACAATGCTCACAGAGGTTTGTTTGTGCGTTGACCAGCTCATTCATTGCCAACACACATTCCCTCATGAGACCTTCAGAGGTATTATATTTTTTAGCCATTGAACTAAGTTTCTCCTGTAAATGGTCAAGTTCAGATTGCAAGTACTCTATGTCAATGTAGTATTTCCTAGTATTTTGTTCCAAATTAAAATAATACATATCTAATTGTTTTAGTAAATTTTGCCTTTCTCTATTAAGTTTAACATTTTTAATAAAGAACTTATGTCTTGTATCCGTCTTTTGTGTTTTAAACACAAAAGATGGTTGTGTTACATGACACATTAATAAAAAGCAACATCAGGTATTAAGTAAGTACTCTGTGTGTGTGTGTGTGTGTGTGAGTGTGTGTGTGTGTGTGTGTAGGTGTCTCTTTTGATGAACAATATAAATGAATAAGCCCAGACCTAAAAAACCTACACCCAAATTGGGAACACACAATCACAATCCGAAGGATTTTGCAGAAAATTGCTATACCATTGCGTCATATGTTTGAAAAATTTGTCTGCTCAATAACGTAAATAACGCAATGAACGTTGTTGAACTGTTTAAATGAAAGGCTTTGCCATTGTAAGTGTGTTAAGCAATTACCCCGAGGGAAGCATGACACAAAAGGGAGGAGACTGATACTCAACAGTGAATGGAACAAAGCTGCCAATGACAATTATATTGACGAATTCGCTTCAACGTTATACGCTACGTGGACAAGGGTGAATACATGTATACAGGGCCTGCAGTCTCGACATTAGATAACTGATAAATGATAAATTATTTTATTTCTGTAAGTAGGTTTGTACAAACACTTTTACACGTCAATCATATTTTAAAACTAGATGAGGTCGGGTTTCCTATCTGACTACTCTGAGAAGAAAGGCCGAAACAAACTCAGAGGTCACAGTCTCTTTTAAAGTCCAGACATAATCTTGGTCAGGTCATGCGAAGACCATGCAGATTGGTATCTGAAATGGTCTTTTGAGGAAAGAACCACACAGATTGAGTGGACCTGTCCAGTCAGTGCACGCATTTGTCAGTAATCGTGCAGCTCGACTCAGGAAGTCAGGACTTAAGGATCTCAACGACAAAAATCTGTCGTTAAGTCTAATTTACGGTGTCAAATTTCTTTAATAGATTTTCAACTTTATTTCCAAAGCATAAGGTTGAAAATCTATTAAAGAAATTTGACACCGATTAGACTTAACGACAGATTTTTGTCGCTATTCATGTCGAGACTGCAGGGCCAGGGCGTCCCACGACTTTGCAACATGGAGGGAAAGTACCTTAAATACTGTAGATAGAAAAATTTACTGAACGAAAACTTAGTTTTTATTTTAAAAACTATACGAACAGCATTTAAAGAATTTTAAATAATCACTTGTCTGAACCAGGAATCGTCCCGCTATTGTGAAAAAAAAAGTGTAATTTTACCGTACCGATCGAAAGGCTCAATCATATACATTTATTTCTTCACAATAACATAGCATCTAAAATAAAAGGAAGACCATGAAATTTAACATTTATTTAAAATAATAAGGTAGGTAAGTTTAACTGCAACTTACAATCAATTGAATTTATTAAATGCTCAAAATGTGTCCCTTCCTGTTGTGGCAAAGTCGTGAGACGCCCTGTATGTTCATGTCGGTTCAATAATCTTTAACAAAAAACGAATGACAAATGATCATTTTAAAAATAACATTATAAACACTAATAATTTAACATACAATGGACACTGGACAGACACAACACGATAGATATCAATCAGTCAACAAGCTTCATAACATCGTGATTTTTTCATATAATGTATCACGTGTTTTCATCTGATTTGGTTTTGTAGCTATAGCTAGCTTTATAGTAACTTATTTATTTATTTCAAAATATTTGTTAATTTTGGTCACGCTCGTCTAGTGGCAACCACTGATCTTTAAATATGTCTTATCTGCAGATAATGCAGTGGACTGCAACATTACTACTTAAAGTTTTGTTAACCTTATGTATTATATATGTTGTAGTTGTTTATTATCCCTTAATAAATAAAATAAAATAAAACTACATCAGCACTTTTTTAGGTTATATTGTTCCTCTGCCTAACCCTCCGGGAATTACCAGCGAGATGTTATGTAATGTGTTTTTTTGCATGATTTATTTCTACAGTAACCTTTGCAATGATGGTCTGTTCTGTTATGCTCGGTTGCTATAAACAAAAACGTATCGTTTTGCTTACCAATGGCAGCATTTTATATATATATTGCCAAACTGGGCATATAAATAGATTCGTAAGCTAATTTTACCCGTGATAGCTACTTCCATATGGAAGGACCTACTATGCAAAGCTATGAGGTCATTTCTTCATTATTGTTAAAGATACAAGAGTCTTAACTTTAACCAATAACGGTCCGTAAAATATAGGAATCGGCCATTAGTCATCGGACATTATGTAAATCATCGGTAACAGTCATCGGGCTGTTCTCGCGTGTAGGGTCTAATGAGTCATTTATTCAATGACTAATGTATGTCGTACGCTATGTCCTACGGTGTTTAGTTGTCGTGGGTTCAAGATCACGGTCATTTGGTTTTTGATACCATCAGTAGGTAATGATCTGTGCTTATCTGCCTACACACCAGAAAATAAGATACCTGTATGCTTATGATTGTGATCGGAGCTTTTATAAAAAATGTTTTCATTTTACTTGCGCTGTGAAATACTTCATATTTTCTATTGGAATGTTAACTTTGGCTTCGATTTTTTCTAAGCAGGCAATGGTAAATGAAAATGATGTTAAAGTTCAGTGTATTATATAATTGCATAGCACAGTTAAGATTACAATCCCTGGCGCACAGGCAACTGAAGGAACACGGGTGGGTTTTAGTCAGTAAGAGTCTGGCACGCCCTTTCACTCCGCCCAGAGCGGGAGAGGTCATTTGATGATTTCCCAAAAAAAAAAAAATATATATATGTCTATATATATAATAATAATAATAAGAATTAAAAAAAGGTGAGATTACAATGTAAAGCTAACATTTGCCAGTTAATATGTCTTTCATTGACTTGAATGTGCCCTGGCGGCTGATAATATATCATGCTCAAAATGTCTCGCTGATAACGGTGGCGCATGTGTTGGATTATTTAGCTTCCTTCAAAATGGTTGAGCTGAATGGTGCTGATCCATGCGTCATGTTCGTGAACGGGCGCCGTTAGTTGGGACTTTGGGACTGGTCATCTCTTAGCTGCCACGGCTTATTTTAATTATTTTATTCTTGTTTTTTTTGTTTTGTTTCTATTTACTGTACTCGGAACGCTTTTAACATGTGCGTCTTTTTTACATCAACCTCACGTCAACAAGAGAACGAAGTTCGACGTTCAACGTTCGTCGTCGTCGTTCTAAGTTCAACACTAATGATGTAACTAATATTTTTGTAACAATATAATTTAAAAGAGTGTCCATGGAGTTTCTTGCCCGTTCTTCTCCATAGGTACCTACTACGGTTTGGAATGGGCAACTAGCTTCATAGTTCTGTTCGACCGACTCCTTGACAATTCAAAAGTGCCTGTAAATGGTTTAATTGAAATAAATGCTTCGAGTTTGAGTTTTTAACCGATATAAAAGTTAGCATCACTATTTTTAGAAAATTGGCTAAAGTTATGCATGTTTGTGCAGGATTTCCTCTAAAATTACTAGGCCAACCACTTCGTCCATACCGGCGCATTACCGCACATGCAACGCATTCACGCAACAACTGCGCTTCGCACATCATCGCTTATTTGAATTTCCGCTGTGCGCACCGAAAATGTGAGCTATTTGCTGCCACATCGCGTCTGTTTGATACGATAAATACGATACATACCATTGTTTGGTTAATTTCTAATACTGTGTTTTGACAGCTCAAAATAGGAGCCTATTAAGCTCAAAGCTCAATAAATTGACTGTACCTACAGCATCAGTCAACATTGCAAAATATCAGCAAAAAGGACAGGAAATTTAAGTTTGCAAAAATGTTGACATCAAATCATTAAATATCTATCTTTAATTTACCACCTGAAGACCTTAGTAGAACTATGTGTGGATATTTTTAATGATCATAATCACTTCGAACTCCATTTTCTTTTTCACTTTCCGGACTTAAGAGAGATTTTAGCGTCAACTGAATTCATGATAAGTTAGATGAAGATATGAGCGTTATTAACGTGGTGTAGGTATTTTATAAGAAAATTTGTGTTATTCGCAGTCGCCGGATATGGTGAAGAGCACTGTAGGTATGCTTCATCATCATTAGCCTAAATTCGTCCACTGCTGGACGTAGGCCTCTTCTAGTGAACGCCACTGAGCCCGATCCTCGGCTCTCCTCTTCCAGTCTCTGCCAGCCGCCTTTCGCAAGTCGTCACTCCACCTGGCCGGCGCGGCGGGCGTCCCACACTACGTTTGCCTAAACGCGGTCTCCACTCTAGAACTCGTTTTCCCCAACGATTGTCAGTTCTGCGGGAGATGTGACCAGCCCATTGCCACTTTAGCTTGCTTAGTCTTTGGGCTATGTCGGTTACCTTGGTTCTCTGGCGGATAACCTCGTTTCGGATTTTATACTTCAGGGAGACTCCAAGCATAGCCCTCTCCATAGCTCGCTGAGCGACTTATACTTATGGACCAGTCTCACCGTGAATGTCCACGTTTCGGCTCCGTAAGTCATATCATTAGTATTTATAAATGGTACCTAGGTGCGAAAATTGTTGGCTCAAATATGAATTGGTCACTGCATAAACGGTCTAAGTAACATTGCGTCGTGTACACGGAGGGGCGACAGTGCCAGCGGAAGTGGGCTGAACGAGTTCACCGCTCACCACGTCACTCGGCTTCATTTTATCATTTCTCACGTTAATATACATTTGCAAAACAACCAGAAACGCAAATTGAGTTTTCAACGAAAGATTTTATTAATAGGTACATTTTTTATGCCTTTTTCAATAGATTAATGAATGACACACCCGTGGGCGCGCAAAGCCAAATTGTAAAGTCAGGTTAATTAATTACTAAGCAAATTAACACCCTACGTCAATGCATACAACAGTCAACTAATTAGAATTTACGTACAGTTTAAGTAGGTAATCAAAGTACAGTCGCCAGCACATCAAGTTACCACAAACTGTTAGATTTTCTCATTCAATTTTGAACTTAACCATCGACATTTTAAGGTTTAAAATCGTTTGGAGAAATTTGGCAGTTGTGTGTAGATAGACCTGCTGGCGACTGTACTTAACAATTAATTTCCCTGACTTTTCATGCCGTTTTCAATAGAATAACAAACCTCACCTGTAGGCGATCACAGTCAAGTAGCACAATATAATGAATAACAGGAAAATTGTTTCTCGTTCCAGATCTGCTGCCAGTGTCGTCAACGGTGATGCCTCTGCCATACTACTCCGTTTACGGCTATGAAAAGAAATTACTCCGAGACAAACACAAGAAACGACCCACAGGGAAAATCTCTTTAGTGACAAAGCAGCCCAAATAAATACGAATACACGTAATATCTGACCATTACACACTTTTCCTTATCCTTCATAGAGTAAGAATTACTTTGTGTTCTTTCGTTTTTAAGCTATTGCATAGCTTTTATCGCGGGCTTTGAGCGCGGCGACCGAATCAAGAAATTCCGTAACGAAAATAAAACCTAACTCCCCGCACTCCGCCTACCATGTAACCATGTAGCTCGGCCGAGCGTTCGCTTAACGTGTATGTATATGGTACGACTGTACTTGAATTAATATCAAGAAAAAAAATAATGCATAAATAAAAAAATAAAAAAATATTATAATTGCATAATTTGATAAAAAATGCTATGCAATAGCTTTACCGCGGCAGTCCCCGAGTGCCACACGTGTTTTTTTTATTAAGTTTTTAACTAACAGGGTGGTCGCACATTTGACGGAAGATGCGTCACGTATCGTCAAGTCGCGGTTGGTCGCGTAAGGCCAGACCAGAACGGACAAATAGATAATAAAACATTCAGTCGATGATGGGTCAGTGCGTCGAGAGTACTAACTGAAAGTTAAAAACTGTAAGTAAAAACCTTTTTAAAAACAAGTTTTTAATTAACTAAAATTACTAAATAAAACTTACGTTATCATAGAACTTTAATATTTTCTTAGAAGCTTGCGGCTTATCATAAAGTGTAAGAAGGACGTTCACGCCTCAAGCTTTTAAGAAAATATTAAAGTTCTATGTTAACGTAAATTTTATTTAGTACTTTTTAGTTAACTAAAAGCTTGTTTTTAAAAAGGTTTTTACTTACAATTTATGTTGTAGTTTTTAGCATTAGAATTACTTTAAATATCTATTCTACCACCTTCTCTTGAAAGGCACTTGTAAAGACAAATCCAACGAACCCAAACACGCCTTTACACAAGTCATGGTGTGAAGCCATACAAGTTGCGCTATTCAAGTCATGCCATACTTTAGAAAGGGCTATCATAATTGAATGAGTACTTATACAAAATTTCGTGCCTGTGCTATTGACCGCTGAGGAGATCTTCCGTATGGAGCCAATCCTGGGTGCAGCAACCAGATCATGGTGAACTTTAGAACGACCTATCATAATTGTATGCGTATATATAAAAATGTGTCTCTGCTGTTGACCGTTGAGGTGTTCCTTCGACTGGAGCCAATCCTGGGTGCAGCAGTCAGGTCATGGTGGACTTTAGAAGGAACTACCATAATTAAATACGTATATTACATTTCGTGTCTGTACCGTTGAGCGTTAAGGAGTTCCTTCGTCTGGAGCCAATCCTGGGTGTAGAATCAGGTCATGCATCATAAAAATGCATTGTGTTCAAAACAGAATCAACTTGTGAAATTTCAACTCTGTAGGATAAGAGGAAGTGGTTTTAATTCAGCTTGCAAGATCTGGCCCGAACATATATACAAAGATTGCAAATTAAGTAAAAGCTTGTAAAAAGTTACGCCCGACGTATATTCAGTCGGATGTGCGACCACCCTTAAGCATTAGGGCCGGGTGACACGGAATGTAAGTGCAGAGCGTTAACGGATGTTTTACTTGACTTATGAACTATCCTGAACTGGGTTTGGTGTCGCCCAGCCTTTGAGCTGTGGGATATTATTCTAGAGTGTAATGACACTATGCAAGTTTGTTGCCTGTGGCGTACAATAAAATTAAAGCAACAAACACGCACTGTTTAGACGGTGCAACTTTTATTCTTGATTCTACTTATGGTATGCCAGACGAAATTAAATCGCATCGTGTAAATCTACCCTCAAGTCTTTTTTACTGTAACATGACGCATTTAACGTGTGTTATTAAATAGTCGACAGTCGATAGAAAGCCGAATACAAAAAGTATTCAACTATGAACTAAAATTACCACTGTTTATTTTTCTGGCCGTTATTAGCCAATTTTTGTGAGATATATCATTAACGCTCAAGCAATAAAAACGAATCACTTTCAATACAGCTCGATATACGTGAGTTTCGAATGATTAAATTGTTAAGACTATGTGTAAATGTTACCATTTAAAATTCTTTATAAAATTTGATTTAGTTTAACTTGTACCTACTGATTTATAAAATTTAAGTACAATAATGCCTAAGTGTACATGCTTTAATAAACTCCAGAATCTGCCATTAACATGCAGTTTATATAAGCTTATTTACATATAAAACACATAAGTACATTTACGAAAAGCACCATTTTTGATCCTACTTATAACAATGGAACGAAATAAATGTTGTTTAAAAATATATCATGAACAATTTGCGTACTGTATTTCGCGAGTAATAAAATGGAATAAAATACAAATGGAAGCATGTGACAAGTAAAATAAAAACTCGTAATGTGAGTTCACTGTCACAACATTTTAGTGAATAAAGCTTTAAAAGATAGGTATTTTATTTATATTTTTCCTTCTTTTGGCGATAAATAAAAAGGGACTAAGTGGTTTGTTAGTATAATAAATAGCCTTAAGCCCGCAACTTATTGTATAACTATCAGGAATAAAGTAATCTAGTAGATACAATAATGCCCATGTCTTTAAATAAATATGTAGGTATGAACTTTATGTTGCTGCCAGCAAACTTCCACAAACATTACGTAACTCCTTGACATTTCAATCAAGTCACCTTATATTATATACCTAGGCATTATGTGCCCACGATATTGCAAGTATACCTCACGATATACCAATAACGTTAGGAATTATATTCACACCTTTATTGGAACGAAGTTCCATATCGCAAGTATTACTCTGCACACTTGGCGAATGAGAACTATATCTAAAAATTTGTAAAGTGTTTGTGTGTGCATTTTGACCGTCAAGGCTCTTTTGTTACGTAACAAAAGTGGAATAGCAAAAGGAAATTCGTTCCAACCGGGTGTCCCAAGACACCTCTCGACTGTTTTTTTTCAGAACATCTACTTCGCAAATAACATGCGTGGCAGAATTCGAAAATCCATAGCCCATGAATAGTTGGTTTGAATTGGGTCACAACAAATGATAAATGATTTTATTTCTGTAAGTAGGTTTGTACAAACACTTTTACACGTCAATCATATTTTCGTCGGCGTTTCCTATCTGACTACTCTGAGAAGAAAGGCCGAAACAAACTCAGAGGTCTGTCTCTTTTAAAGTCCAGACATAATCTTGGTCAGATAATGTGAAGACCATGTAGATTTGTATCTGAAATGGTCTTTTGAGGAAAAACCACACAGATTGAGTGGACCTGTCCAGTCAGTGCACGCATTTGTCAGTAATCGTGCAGCTCGACTCAGGAAGTCAGGGATTAAGGAGCTCAACGATTCGACGAACAGTACCAAAGAACTTACATTTGGATACGCCGCATAAATTACTCAAACTGCCAGATCATGATTAAAATTAAATGAGAAAAAAAAGCAAGGATCCACAACAATGTTTCTTACAAGCAACTATAGCACTGAAAAACCTGTTTTCTTACTGAAAATTCCATCTAAGTTGAGTTTTACAATGTATGTGGGATGAAAAGCTCCTGTTAAATGACTGCTATCCATCCTGCCGACGTAACTCCTTAGTCGTGTCTTATTACATCCCCGGGGAGTGAAGTGGTCTTTTCTCAGCCAAGGATATACCAAAACTCAACTGGAGTTATTAACCACTGTAAAATTATAGGATTAATTACTTACATACCTCTTTGGACTAGTGGCCGCAAAACGTACAGCTGAGCATGAGATACTGGGTTCGATTCCTAGGTCAGGCAAAGTGTTATAGGGATTTTCCATCAGGAATTTCTCAGTAGCTGCCCGGAGTCTGGATTTGTGCCTGATTGTTGGCAATAGGCTCGCCGACTTAAACATAACTGTCGAAATGACGGTGACTATAGATACGCTTCTGCCTACCTGGGGAAAACAAGCGTGATGTTCTGATTTTTGTTATATAATGAAATAACTTGACATAAAGGCCCGCGAAATATAAAATTTTCTTACGTTTTTTGCAATTTGCAGGTCAGTGTCAGGTTGTATGTTGAAATAAATATTATTTTCGACAGTAATATGTATCTTTGTACACAATTATAATCATTAAAATCATCAACACAACCCTTGAAGTTCATATAATCCTATTGATTGATATTTTATGAAAGTGTCATTCAATAGGATTATATTACCTTAGAGGGTTGTATTGATCAAAATTAAAAGGCATTATTGAACTGTGATTATTGCGATAGATGTTTTCTGACTCCTAAGATCGGGTGTCCTTACGATGTTTTTAGTCAAAGATTATAACTTCTCAACAATGGTAGGTACGTACTTCAGATGTTTTCGATTACCTATAATAAAGTAAACTACATATTAGTATCCTGTACCACAAAACTCACAATAATTTACAAAGAATAATCGCGAGTAAATTGTTGATGGAATTAGTAAGCGTCTACTTATGAAACTGTGATAGATACCGATGAATTTACATATTTTTCATCGGCAGACGCAAAAACAAATGTCAGCAAAAATGTGTTTAGAATTTCGCCATTGTTCTTTGTAAACCTTACACGTGTCTATACTACAAAACTCTAAGTACCAATTTCACCAAACTCTGCTGTTACTAAATCCATATTACTAAGCATTTTGACGGACTATTTTTCGTAGTGAGACAATCCATTAAATGACATAATGGGACATTTAGAATAAACACATGCGGTGAAACTGGCCCTTAGCCATATAATCGTAACGGAAAACCTTACAAATATGTAAATTATAGTGACAAGTCTACAATTTACATCATCATCTGCCTATAGCCTTTTCCCGATTTTGTTGGCGTCACCTTTCTGTCCAACCGGAAGCAGCTGGATACCAGTATTTTACATGGAGCGACTACCTATCTGACCTCCCCTTGGTAAGACTGTTGTCAGACTTTCGGGCTTCTAACTATCCGTAACGACTGTCAAATATCCACGAATGACAGCCGGGTCCAACGGCTTAACGTGCTTTCCGAGGCACGGAGGGGTCTTGGCATGTAAAGATGGTCACCCATCCACGGACCAACCGCGGCAAGCATAGCTTAATCTGATCGATCGTCCCGTGCGGCTGTTATATACTACTTAGCCATGAGCTCCTTACATGTACTTACTTATAACATCACGCCTTGTTTCCTCGAAGGGTTGGGCAGAGATGTACCTACCTGTACACCCACATTTCGCCAGTTATGTTTTAAGTCCCATGTACTAGGGGGCGAGCCTATTGCCATCAACCGGGCAGAATTCCAGGCTCCGGACTGCTACTGAGAAATTCCTGTTGGAAAAACCCAATAATACTTTGCTCGACCTGGGAATTGAACCCAGCGTTGCTATTCTCTAAGGATACAGCCTTGCGCGGAGCGCTGTCGTAGCGGCGAAACAAGTCTACAATGAATATATTTGTAATTTCTATGTTACGCAATATTTTCTACAATTTTACAATTTTATAGAATTATAAAGAGTATTCTATTCTATTCTATTATAGACTTGTAAAGTATTGTGGTATAGGGCCTAGGTACCCGTGTAGTTGTCCCTTAAACGAAGAAAGCATGAAGATTTTGTAAACACATTTAATTCATAGTTGCTCAAGCAGTGTGCAACTAAGTTAAATATCTTTTTCATTCAGCCTTTGGAGACTGCAGGTTGCTGGTATATTTCCCAATTACTTAATTAAATAACCATCAGTTATTTCAACGTAGGTAAGTACTAACAGTCAAAGAACTTCCAGGTAAAAGTAACTGAACATAGTTACAAACATTGAAACATTGCTGAAAACTTAGAAAGAAAATACAATTTTAATTAGCTTGACAGCCTGCAGAGTCCTCAAGTCTCAAGTGAAGGTTACTTCGAGACAAGTGGGCATCATCGTTGATAGTATCACCGTTTACCGTCTGGTGAAACGCAAAAGAAAACCTATAAAAAATGTCCCTAATGATCACAGGTTTTGTAAAAATGTCTCATTTCAGGAAACTTATTAAATGATGAAAATAAAGATCAAAGAAGGAAAACCCACAGGCACAGGAAGTAAACACCGATATCTTTTCCGGAAACAACACAAAAAAGAAAATAACGAGTAAAACATTAATTCTGTACAGGCAGAACCACAAATAAAAGTCAGTATCCCATAATCCGACTACCTAACATTATAATCGGCTTGAACCTTAATACGATCAACGAATAGTTGCCACGGGCTAAGTTGGCATTGTAAATCAATTGGAACATTCACTAACAATCATTATGTACAACTACAGTGTTCATTGCAGGACAATGGATCAAATCAGAGCATACTCCGCTATTGTCCTGCTGCTAATTAATACAAACAGATAACAAAGCTAATACTACTTGTGATTAAATCATGTATGCTACGACATTAGGTCCAAAAAGCTAAATTGAATTTAGCCTAATAATTCAGTGAAAATTCTCGGAAAGACTATTTAATTTCAACTCAGAATAATGCGCTGAATTCGAAGTTGATCTGTGACAGCCAACTAGCTTATTAGCCTTAGTTAATAGCCTAGCCTTTTTACTAAACGGCGCCGTTCAACTAGCGGGCTAAATGATGTTCATTATAGGCTAGGTTGGAACTGCGACCAACCACGCGCGAGCCGAATTGGTCGCAGTAGCTAAGCCGACATCCCGACCAAATGGGTTAAGGAAGAACTGGAAACAACCGCGCGCGAGCCGAGCAAGCGAAGCGAGCGGTGCCGCGGTAGCGGCCGGCGAGCGCTACTTCCAAAAGCTACGTTGTTAACCGAAAGGCTATATATTGTCATATAACTGGTAATTATCTGCTTCCAAATTAGGTGTTTACGTCGTTAGACAGTCCATATTCTCGAAATTATTATAAAATATTAATTACCTAGGTATCAGCATGATATTCATCAATTGCTTTTAACATCTGCAAGAGACTAATCTTAACTCTACACTTGTAAGGTCAAAAATCTCATACTTACTACAATTTTTTTATCACTTTATTACTAGCTTTATCACTTCAAAGAATTGAGAATCGATATTTTCACAGCATCAGACCCGTACAAAAAGTAAATCCCTTACAATTTACCATGAATTTTAATTTAATAACATAGCTTTTAGCCCTTAAAAGTAAGTGTAACATAAACATAATATTATGTTATCGTTAGCGTAAACTAGCCGTCGTGAGGGAAGGTATAAAAATAATGTATTAGTGGGATTTCGCTAAGCCGGGTATCGGACGGACGTATGGAAGAGATGTGTATGTGGTCGCCTGGATGTATTAAGAATATAAGAGTCCACGAGGACGAAGCAAGAAAAATCTTACATTGAAGACGACTTCAATGTAAGATTTTTCTTTTTGCTAATAATTACATCCGTGTGGATTTTGGGAGCATAATAGTATCTGTAACTTTTTAAATATACAGTAAGATTTTCTTACAAGATACAGAACAGCTTTCTTCTAATTTTATTCTTTGGTGTTAAGAGATGATGATCGACGATGGTACAGGATTGTCTAGAAGTAACCTCTCTCATGACTGAACAGCGGGGTAATTACGTAACACACTAACAGTAAGAATAGCTTTCATTTTGACAGTTCAACAACATTCATTGCGTTATTTCCGTTATTGAGCAGGCAATTTTTTCGAACACAGAAGCAATAGATTAGCAATAAGCTTCAAAATGATTCAGACTGTGATAGATAGTGCTTCACGTAATTAGGGTGCTGATCTGGCGTGAAACGCCTTACAACAACTTTAGGTTTTCGTGGTGCTGGCTGAGCAGGGTGCACCGGGTATATACTTAAGTTAGTGCATATAAACAGGGTTTCAAGTTTTAAATGGAAGAAATCTTTAATAAAAATATCTTATAAACAGCTATTATGAGCAATATCTCCAAAAAGGAGACTGAGGAGTATGTAAGGATCGTAGCAGGTGGTAACAGGTTCTGTAGTTTCTGCCTACCCCCATGGAAAGAAGGCGTGAGTGTATGTATGTATGTATCCAAAAACGAATAGCTATCTTCCACAAAACTACATTTTCCTGAAAGGATCCGTATCTCTTTCATCTCTACGGCTGGAAATTAAAGCGAGTTCATGTCATTTGTCAGCGCTGACAGCACACGTCAAATGCCACCCTTCAGTGCGAAGCGGATACTACAGTCCGGCTGTCGAAAGCTCATTAAATATATTATATTAGTCTATGGTCGAGAGAATGCGGTCTTAACACCTGTCAGTTCGACAATAGAGTATTTGACTACTATCAAAAATATTCATTAATTAATACTTATTTTAAAGATGTTATTAAAACAAAACGATTTGCAAAAATAATTACATCGGTGGGAAAATGGAGAAGTTACCCACTTTTGAAATTATTCTTCTATCCTTGTCACGCAAAACGATCATTTTAGTGAATAGCGCGAAGTTACTATGGCGTTCCTGTGTTGTGACGTCAGATGCTAATAATGCTGTCTCTGTCTAACATCGACTTTAAAACGCATAGAACTTCGCAATTTTTGGAGCATATATTTTTACTGTGGCAAACTCAAACTCAAACTCAAAGCATTTATTTCAACTTTTGAATTGTCATGGGATCAATCAGTCAGAAAGATGTATAGAAGCTAGTTGCACATTTCATAGCGTAGTAGGTACCTATGGAGAAGAACAGGCAAGAAACTCCATGGACACTCTTTTAAATCATAATGTGATTTAAAATATTGGTTACGTCATTCATGTTGAAATTATGCATGTGAGAACGATGCAGAACGTTAAAATCGTCCGTAATAAAAAGACAAAAACAATTCAAATATTAAGTAAATTAAATTAAAATAAGCCGTGGCAGCTAAGAGATGGCTTAATTTGTTTCTAGTTTCCGAAAAATCATATAAAAAATACAGTCAAATAGTCTATTCCAGTAGCTAATAAAGATCAAACTCGCAAAACGCGCATTCGTTTGTATGACACTGACAGGTGTCAAGAACGCATTCTCTCAAAGACCGGATTGTAGGAATTCGTACCAAAGGAGAAAGGAGCACTTTATTGAAAGACATTTTGAAGACATAAATGCTCCAGTTGGCAAATCAGTATGTGTTACTTCGAAGTGACACAATTTGAAAGGGAACTCCTTTATTTATAAAAAAACACAGGATTCTAATTTTACGATGTAAGAATTTCGAAAACAATGATGTTTCGAATACACTACCACCAATGCAATGCAGGAAAGCCAGCAGGCAAGATACTGCTAAGCACATTACACCTGTCTACTGGCTAATTAGCCATAAAACACATAGATACAAGTACCATTTATTTGCAATCTAAACTAACTAATATTATAAATGCGAAAGTATGTTTGTTTATTTGTTCGTTACGCTATCATGCTAAAACGGCTGAACGGATTTGGATGTTTGCCACACAGATAGACCATTACCTGGGTAATTATTTATTATGTATCTTTATTTCAGACATACAGTCCATATAATAATTACAAAGAAAGCGTTAGTAGGGTTGTTAATAGTACACACAAAAATAAAATCAGAAAAGGTGTTAGTAATTTGTTAGTAAATAAACAAAACACGTTACACAATATTAATTTCATAGTCTATTTCCTATTTCTGTGCAGGTGTACACCTGCCCAGTACACAGTAAAAGGAGCATCAATTTTGCAATACACTAACTGCACTGCACTAACCGGTAAGAACATAGGCTACTTTTATCCTGGATCGCAGACGAAGTCGCGGAAAAGAGTTAGTATTTATATAATATAAAAGCTAACAGTCTTAAAATAATAATATATGCAAGTATATAGGTATAAAAAGGAGGGGAAAGAATAATAGGGTATACAACACATTAGGTAATTAGTAGCACCTATGTGATGTATGTTATGTGTTAACCTGTATCGTCAAACGGGGTGAATACGGATCCAGGAGTGAGTTTGTTGCCAACAAGGGCACTTAATCGTTAACTATAATATAGTAAACACATAAGAGTCCTGTTTATTGGCAACAAACTATATTATTTCAATGTTTAACATTCCCCTATCCCTTTATATCCCTTATATATAATATATATAATATCTATATATATAATATCCCTTTTAAAGTTTCGTTCCGTTTCACCCCTGCATCCCTATTCACCCCGTTTGACGGTACCTGCTTTAGGATATTTTAGTAAGGTTTCAGGATAAGTTACCTACATAATGAAATCTGATATTTTCTCATAGGTAAGTTTCAGATGATCGATGGCAACTTGAATGGTATACATCGCAGATATTATAATATATTATTCTATTTATAAATGTAAGACTCTATAATATCGAAGAATATTCGACACAAACAAACTCTAATACTAATACGCCTGCAGATTGTTTTCCTTATAGAGCAAAACTTCGACCTTTTCTGATACTCAATATATAGTTGGTCCTACACCTGATCTCTCTCCGCTCGTGTCGGATTGCCGTCCCATCGGACTATGAGAGTGAGGGAAGAGAGAGTGCACCTGTGTCTGCGCACACACTTGTGCACTCTAATATCTCCCGCGCCGAAGGCTAGTTTCCGTTGAGATTGGCCGCTATGGCCGAAATACGGTCTGGCGGACTATATATAGCTGAATTTAAAAATATAAAGTATCATGAATATCCTGGCTTGAGGTGCCGGGGAAGCCTTTTGCTCGGTATAGTGTGCTAAAGGACCTATCGTTTCAAGCAAGAAAAACACTATTAACATGGCTTGACTAGAAAGTGTGCAAATATTTAATATTGCTTTCTTAAGAGAGTTATTGTGTTTTTAACCGACTTCAAAAAAGGACGAATCTCAATTCGACTTTTTTTTTTAATCTGTGTTACCTTAGCACTTGTTTCTATGTGAACCGAATTTGTTTTTTTTTTTATTTGGAAGCTTGTGCTTCTCAAGTGGTTCCATATAAATTTGATCAAGATCTGACTAGCAGTTTTTGAGTTATCCTCAATAATGCGTATTTTTTCCACTAAGCATATATAGATGATATTTTAATAACTTCCTGTCACTGTTATTTACATAATATATCAAGTAGTAGTATACGAATTTGTGTGGGGTAGGTAGGCATCACAAATAAAAAATACTATTTTTCCAAAAAAAAACAACTGACTTCCAAAAAAACACTAAAAAGAACGTGAAATAACTTTAACTTCGGAAGTTGGTAGCAAAAAACGAAAATAGAATACCAAAGACTTCCGAAATTAAAGTTATTTTTCACTTTTTTGTGTTTTTTTTTGGAAGTTAGTTGTTTTTTCTGCGTGGAAGTTCTCAGTAGCAGCCCGGTTTCTAAACTTGTGCCCGGTTGGTGGCGATAGGCTCGCCCCTATTACATGGGACTTAAACATAACTAGCGAAATGTAGGTGTTCTATAGTTACACCTTTGCCTAACCCTTTGGGGATTACTGGAGTAATGGTATGTTATGATTTAATAAGAGAGTCAAACCTGTTTTGGTCCTCGTTGACAGTCTCGTGGGTTTATTACTCGAGAGAGCGACCAAAGTATTCAGAATCTCAACGCAATAACCCACAAAATTTGTAATAATTTCCTTGTTAATATAAGTTCGCAGACGTTGAGTGAGCGAAGATCTTTTTTGCTCGAACCTAAAGATTCGTCTCGCAAACTTTTCCTTCCACGCCTCGCAATTTACTAAGAATCCAAAAAAGCAACAACTTATTTTCTTTCAAACTCTCTAACGTTTGAGTTTCTTTATCTACTTTATTATCTATCGTGTATATTTGAATCAGCATTATGTAGGCAGGTTTCCAGTTTTTAACGAGTTTTTGTTGAGTTTACCTTGAACATTACTGACATCCGCGAAGGAAAACATCGTGAGGAAACCTGGACTTATACTTCTCGTAAAAAAAGTCTCGTAGTAAAGTCTCCTATGTGTTAATATTGGTTATAAAGTATCTGTGTGCCAAATTTCATCAAAATAATATTAGAAGCTTAATTAATAGTAATGATTGAATTACTATCGTGAAGTCATGCAACCCTAGTACTTTTTGTAAGGTTTCTGCTCAGAAACTGTGCACAACGTATCGTGAACAGAATACCATCTTGTATGCATGCAATGTACTACCGGGATAAAAAGTATCATGTATATATTTTTAGTGGTCTAAAACCATCTTCGCAGTATTGCCTTTCTATTGAAACCGGTTTGAGGCCCAACGGTTGGATGTCTATAACGGATATAAGTAGAAACAATTTTAGTGTTTTAACATTAAATAATTCATAAGTCTGAAATGGCCAACCCGTCTTGAGCAAGCATGGTGTGCAATGCTTTTTTTTTTGATGGGATGTCATCAAATGACCTCTCCCGCTCTGGGTGTAGCGGAAGGGCGTGTCAGACTCTTACTGACTAAAACCCACCCGTGTTCCTTCAGTCGCCTGTCCGCCAGGGCCACGGTAACTCTTTCGAACAATCCGCCACCCCGGCAGGCATCCGCCCTATCGGACCCCGTCAATTATGCTGACATCTCTTTGAGGCGCGCGTGGAACACGACGCACCGTCGACCCGGGCCTGGTCTGGTGAGCAATGCTTGTGCCTTATATATATAAAAAGGGCCTTTGCCCTGCTTTGGGACAATAGAAGGCTGGTATTATTATTATTATTTTGTTGAATGTCTTATGAAGGTGTTGGAAAACAATTTATCCTTGAAGCCGCTGTTTGTGCGCACTGCAAGTAACAATTTCATCCACGAATTAAATTGCTCGGTGTTCCTACCTCGGTGAACGGTAGCAGTGAACGGTGAACGGTGGAAAATAATTGGACAAACTGACACAATCGAGGACCAAACAAAATGATGAAAGCCTATCGAGTGGTTTATTCACACTTATCGCTAGTAAAGCGATCAAGACAAAAATATGTTTTCTACTGACAGCATAATTTATTGGCAGTTCCCCAATAACTCAGACATGAAAAACGTTTCAAAAACATCAGTCTTATCAACAAATACATTAAGCCGTTATTGTATTACTTATATATATATATATCAGGCGTAGGTAATGGAATCCCGCCGGATTTTATGTACGTTGCAATAATTCCCCTCCGTTCCGAGCGTTATTTTAACGAAATTGAATGGAGTTTATGTTTTTTTTGGTCTATAAAAAGAAAAAAAAGAGCAGCATCACTTTGGGAAGTTTAAACAAGAGGCTTTTTCGCCAAATGAAGTGGTCGGCAAGTTTATCGAAGGCCGGGACTGCTTTAGACACGTTAATCAATCAAATATTTGGCTAAGTCATGAATAAATCTGCTGGGGGAACTTCCGTAGTGATTTCGCTGACACATACCGGGATCTTGATAGCGCTTGTTGGTGACTTGATGGATCTACGTTTTAATGGCGCTATTGTTCTTGTTCAGCATGATTTTTTGGTGTTTAATTAAACTGTCAGTGCCTAATAATCTAAGCCTCAGAACTTTGTAAAGCCTGCTGACTCATAAAAATCACGTTTAGGTCAAAGATACGATAGCTTATTATTATTGGCACACTCGACAGGACATTTTTTTTGAAACTCCTAATACAAATACGTCACTCAGAAAAGAGAGGTGTTTAAATCGTCCACTGGTGAAGTGAATAAAAAAAAACATTTTATAAAACTGTATCCCGACTACGGAAAAAATTTTGTGATCTAAAAAGTACGAAATACGAAAATACTGCAGACAGAAATCAAGACATAAGTAGTGGTATACAGGCATGCGACCACAGCTTTATCTTGACCATTTTTGAACCTATGTCTAAGGTATCTGTCTGAAATATTTTCTTGTTTCGTACCTACTTTTTAGATCACTTTTTTTCTGTAGTCAGGTTTCTCCTGGGCATTTTCTGATTGGTCGGGCTCTTACCGCGCTGCCTGAACCAGCTTTGGAAGATTGCCACTCAACCAGTTTGCAGCGTTATGCCAGGCTGCAGCAAATATACCAACATTTTTGGCGGCGCTGGCAATGCGAGTATATTTCCGAGTTGCAACAACTACAGTTTCCAAATAAAATTAAAAAAAAAATAGTTTTCCGTTTTAACGCTTGATAAACGTTACGACAATGTAAATAAGAGTATTTCATTATCAACGTCCGAAACACCAAGATTCAAAAAATGATATCAAAGAGCACAGTGCTATCTAGAGACTAATAGAGGAAGGTTATTCTGGTCACTGCACCAAAACATCCATTAAAACAGCGCCATCTGTTCGCTAATAGCAAGAAAACAGGAAATTAAATTCCAATAGCAGTGCATAGCGTAGCGCCTTGAACGAAACCATAGCGCGATTTCTTTCGACGCCAACACCACCTATCGAGCTTCGAAGAAATCCAAAATATATATATTTCGTTGTACTTGTTTTTCTTCTTAAGAGTGACATTCCAAATCTTTACTCTTTATTATTTGATTTGATTAATTGCGCGTTGGTATCATTTTAATCATGCTTTTTTTACTGTATAATAGGTAAATATTAATTGTACAGCCGCGCCGTATGTAGCGCAGTGTCACTTTTGCATGTTTTTTTAACAATTTAAACATACGTATTTATTTACTTAGACAATACGATTTATGTACATATTTGTAATGTGCTCGTTAAGACCTTTCTTTTGATATCAAACATGTCATGATTATCTCAATTAAATTTTTTTCGAGGTCAGAAAATTATGTCTAAAGTCCACTATATTAAATTTAGGGAGCATTTATGTAGCCTATGTCACCTGGACTATTAATACAAATATATTGATACCTCATTCATTAAAATCGGTCCAGTAATTTAAGCGCTACGGTCCAACATACGTCAATACTAACATACTTACTTAGATACTTACATAGACTGCTAAATTCATAACCCTTCCTTTTGGCTTTGCCGTAGTCGCGTCAAAACATGGTTGAGGGGCACAAATGGGGTATAAATATTGTGATGAAGAAAAACGTGGATTCGTTTTCCACTCACATCTCAGCAACAACAAATAATCCGAAACCACATGATCCAATTAAAACCAACGATAACAGGCCAACTCAATATTGGAACATAATAAATATAACAATAATCTCAGTTTTACCGTTCGGGAAAACTCTAAAAAGTCGGAATGGAGAGCACTTTCCACATCAGCGGATTGAGGTCACTCCCGCCAATACTATTACCTCCACCGCCGAAAATAAAACAACATACACGATACATTATTGGATAATAGTTATTTGTGCAACAAGAGAGCAAAGTTGGTTTTTGCTGCGAATGTTGATTTTTAATCCCGAATAATGAAGGACTGTATAATTGAATCACGAGCGTAGCAAGTGATTCTAGGCTAGAATTCTAAGTGCAGTGAGGGATCCAAAGACACGAGATGCAAATAACTTTGGTCTCGTGTAACACACAACTTTTCACCTCAGCAGCGAGAACATAATTATTACCTATTGCAGTATAATTCCTGCAAGTAGATACTTTTTGTTGTCATTTCGATTAAATTCTTTTTACGAGTCATTCGGTCAGCTTTTTTACTTTTTCGTTTTTTTTGAAATATTCAAAAAATTGACAATTGTTCTGTACATTGTCAAGAAGAAAAAAATGCAACGCATTCTGTCGTTGGAATTCCTATTGTGTGGATATTTTATTCAATAATATTTAATCTTTCTTCGAAAGTTAGTTTCAAATTTTAACCACCACTATATGTGAGTAGCCAGCGGATACGTTCCCTGGAATTTCTCGTCCCTTTTTTCTTTGATTGTTTGAAAGGCCACCTTTTTTGGCCTTACCCTGCCATTTATTGTTCGCCTGTCTTCTTCCTTCGTCTGCCGGCCGCAGAAGTCCGAGCGAGCTTGCGGAGAGAAGCGCAGGATCGTTGCCGAGCAAGGTCGACGACACAGGTGCCTAACGGACACATCAGGTGCTAAATAAGACATTTGTGTGGCGCAATAACGCCCAACCATCATATAATAGAAGTGTTCTGTGTTATACCGTCGTGTGACATTTTAATTTTAAGTTGCTTTCCTAAATTCTCAATATCAGATCTTATTCTCTTTAAAATTTATATTAACGAAATTATGTAAAGAAAAACCTTAATTTTGAGCTTATTTGTGTTAAATAATTTATAGAGCGGCACGAATTTCGTACGATTGCAATCGAATTTAATTTCGTCTATATACTTAAATTCCTAAAAATTTGGAAACATCCATAAGTTTTTTCTCCAAAAATCTTCTTGTGATATATTTTTTTTGGTAGCCTTATACAATTTCCAACGACTAAATATTTAAATTTTTTGACTTATTTCTTAATTATTTCGGTTGTTCTTTTTATTAATAAATTTTACGTGTACCAGCTGCGTGAGTTTGATTTTTTAGCTAGCTCACGTCGGGGTTCGAGTCCCCGGCGTGTTAGTAGCCTGCTCTACGCTGCAATATGGCGCCCGATTTTTAAAAGTAAGTACTATTTACATATTTTTTTGTTATATCGTGTGTGGTGCTCCCTCTGAGCCAAAAAATATTTTAATCCCCGTGTCACCATTGTTATTTACAGATTCTGGAATCCGACTAGCTTGTATACTGTTTCTTTCATTCGAATCGGCACACGCCTTGCGTTCGCTCAGCAGAAAGTGGATGCTCTGTAAACTTTGCGCTGCGCTGTGCTGTGGACAATACTTCTACCAGTTTGCATTACTTACCTGTTTATTTTTGAAGTGTTATTTCTATAAAATAACCCTGTAACTATATCACATAGCTGACTATTTATTACTCTCCCCACAAATATATTTTTATCCTGAGTTTAATTTCTCTCCTGTAACTTAGCTGTAGTTAGTTTCCCGTAGTGTGTGTCTGAAGTGTGAATGTTTTAGGCCTCGTGACCGAAGGTAAGCTTTTTATGCTCGGTTGTTTGCTTGTATCTATTTCATTTTTTGATTCTAGTCCAGCTGTCCATTGATATCTTTTTTGCTTGTGTCTATTTATTTTTTGATGCTAGCATACCTTTTTTCTTTGGCGGTTGTTTCCTATTATCTATTTGTCTTTTGATTACTAGCCCAACTGTTTTCTTTGTTGTTGTGTGGCCATAACATTCCTTCATCAGCCATAAACCTCAACATGGTCACTTTCCAGCTTCGTACAAGGAGATTGCTCTATTTTGTTTGTTGTGTCTTTTTGTGATCTAACAGGGCAGACTATGGCTTCTTTTTTTTTGCCCATTTTTTCGACGTCTGTTCTGTGTCTGATCCAGTATCAACAAATAACATGCCTTTCATAATTGTCCACATTGTTTCACGGAGGTTCGCATATTTTGAGCTTGTTTTACCTCCCAAGTTTCCTTCTATTAATCTTATCCCTTTTTATGCGTTAAGCATTTACCTAATTATCCGTATTTAATCGGAATATTAGTTTTACATATAATTCTAAACCGAGATACCAGAATTATCTAAATACTTACGTAAATAAAATTTTCATTTTCATTTTCTATTTACGTAAATATTTTTCTTCCAACAGTAATCAAAAAATTTTACAAAGGATAACGCCCATTTTCGTAAATCCTTTCTATAAAGGATAATGGTCAGATTTGTTACCTAAGGTCAAACTATATTTCAATTCATGCATTACCTTTGCCAACGGTTTTACACCAAACTTTCTTCTGTTTGGTAAGAATTTTTTATAGATTCTTCTCATGCTAATAGTCAGACTCTAAGCGTTAATTTAGCTGAAAGTCGGTCTCAACATGCGTCTAATCTTTCTTCCCTTGCTGAGATTTATGCGAAGGTTGCCGATAACCTTTCTATGGCTTTCCTCCGAAATTCTCAGACATACAATAAAAACCGTTCGGCTATCACTCTCAACGTTGGTGACATTGTATGGAGGCGAAACTTTTCCAGATCGTCTGGTATGGATTACTTTTCCGGTAAACTTGCTCCACGTTTTGTTAAATGTCGTGTTGTAAGGGTCATTTCCAGAACCATGTATGTCTTGCATGATTGTGATTCGGTACATTCCGGACGATATCACATCAAGGACATTCTTAAATGAATTCCCCACATGATTTTTATCTTTGACTCAAGTTCTATCTTTTATTTCCAGTCTTTTGTGTCTGAAGCCGTATCCTACTGGAGTTATCACTTCAACTTAAGTTGTTACTTTTAAGACTAAACATAGACAGCGACATCTAGTTGTTAAAATAATCTTTTTGTTGACAAATTTTTGTTTACTGTCACTATTTTGACCACGCCCACATAAGGCGTTACTTTTAGTGTTTAGTGTTGGGACACTGTCGATAGATTTTTGTCGATGATTTGAATTTCTATAACAAAGTGTTTAGTGTTGGGACAATGTCGATATTTTTTTGTCGATAATTTTAAATTGCTTAACGAAATGTTTTCTTACTAAACCTTTCATCTTTTATCATCAAAACTTATCATACACTCTTTATCATCCTGTTATTTTCTTATTTCGTCTGAAGAAGATTTTTTTTTTCACAATTTATTATTAGTTCTTTGACTGATGTTGTTAATTTGTGTTTGGTGGATATTATGACTGAGGTCGTATTTTATTCTTTGTTTTTGAATTTATCTAAGGGATACTATGATTTAATTAGGCTAGTTAGGTACTTCTAGATTAATTTATATCCTTTAGTTCCTAAGTCGTTAGTTTTTAGGTTATTCATAGGTTTAGAGGACACGTCAGGAGCTCGCATTGGTAACGTTTAGATTGGAGGCGCTTCAAATTTATTCTTTATCTGCTGCACTTCGATGCTGCTTATTAGGTTTATGTAACTTATCTACTAGACATATTTAATTCCTTATTTTTTTTCTTTTTCTTTTCTTCCCTCTTTCACATACTTCGTACACATTCTTCTATGGTATTGTCACTCTTATAGTGATATTCCTATTTTTTTCATAATAACAATCCTTTGGTGTTGTTCCTAATTTTAGTGATGCGACTCATATTGAGTTGTTGTTCCTTTATCGACATATTTTTTTTTTTTGCTGGAATGGGTGTGATGCAGTATAATTCCTGCAAGTAGATACTTTTTGTTGTCATTTCGATTAAATTCTTTTTACGAGTCATTCGGTCAGCTTTTTTACTTTTTCGTTTTTTTTGAAATATTCAAAAAATTGACAATTGTTCTGTACATTGTCAAGAAGAAAAAAATGCAACGCATTCTGTCGTTGGAATTCCTATTGTGTGGATATTTTATTCAATAATATTTAATCTTTCTTCGAAAGTTAGTTTCAAATTTTAACCACCACTATATGTGAGTAGCCAGCGGATACGTTCCCTGGAATTTCTCGTCCCTTTTTTCTTTGATTGTTTGAAAGGCCACCTTTTTTGGCCTTACCCTGCCATTTATTGTTCGCCTGTCTTCTTCCTTCGTCTGCCGGCCGCAGAAGTCCGAGCGAGCTTGCGGAGAGAAGCGCAGGATCGTTGCCGAGCAAGGTCGACGACACAGGTGCCTAACGGACACATCAGGTGCTAAATAAGACATTTGTGTGGCGCAATAACGCCCAACCATCATATAATAGAAGTGTTCTGTGTTATACCGTCGTGTGACATTTTAATTTTAAGTTGCTTTCCTAAATTCTCAATATCAGATCTTATTCTCTTTAAAATTTATATTAACGAAATTATGTAAAGAAAAACCTTAATTTTGAGCTTATTTGTGTTAAATAATTTATAGAGCGGCACGAATTTCGTACGATTGCAATCGAATTTAAATTCGTCTATATACTTAAATTCCTAAAAATTTGGAAACATCCATAAGTTTTTTCTCCAAAAATCTTCTTGTGATATATTTTTTTTGGTAGCCTTATACAATTTCCAACGACTAAATATTTAAATTTTTTGACTTATTTCTTAATTATTTCGGTTGTTCTTTTTATTAATAAATTTTACGTGTACCAGCTGCGTGAGTTTGATTTTTTAGCTAGCTCACGTCGGGGTTCGAGTCCCCGGCGTGTTAGTAGCCTGCTCTACGCTGCACTATGTAAGTTAAAATAATACAACATGGTAAAAATTAAACCACATGTATATTTTTGTAAAACAAACAGTATCAAAAAATTTTAAGTTAAAAGTAAACTTATTGCAGTTTTTCAAATTAAAAGTAACACTTTTGTTTGGAACCGATATTATTGTGTTAGAGGCTTGAGTTTGAGTGTTCGCTGAGGTTTTAGCTTTCATACAGTGGATTGTGACGGGAAGATAATGAAAGTAGGTGACTCAGCGGCGGTATTCGTCACTCTGGAAGTAGACGGGCGAGACCAAGGCTCTGAGGTCAGTTTCAAGCTTATGGTTTCGGCTTCCTTACTTGTGGATTGTGACGGAAAGATAGTGAAAGTAGGTGACTCAGTGGCGGTTTTCGTCACTCTGGAAGGAGACGGGCGAGACTAAGGATCTGAGGTCTGTTTCAAGCTTATGGTTTCGGCTTCCTTACTTGTGGATGGTGACGGGAAGATAGTGAAAGTAGGTGACTCAGTTTCGGTATTCGTCACTCTGGAAGGAGACGGGCGAGACTAAGGATCTGAGGTCTGTTTCAAGCTTATGGTTTCGGCTTCCTTACTTGTGGATGGTGACGGGAAGATAGTGAAAGTAGGTGACTCAGTTTCGGTATTCGTCACTCTGGAAGGAGACGGGCGAGACTAAGGATCTGAGGTCTGTTTCAAGCTTATGGTTTCGGCTTCCTTACTTGTGGATGGTGATGGGAAGATAGTGAAAGTAGGTGACTCAGTTTCGGTATTCGTCACTCTGGAAGGAGACGGGCGAGACTAAGGATCTGAGGTCTGTTTCAAGCTTATGGTTTCGGCTTCCTTACTTGTGGATGGTGATGGGAAGATAGTGAAAGTAGGTGACTCAGTGGCGGTATTCGTCACTCTGGAAGTAGACGGGCGAGACCAAGGCTCTGAGGTCAGTTTCAAGCTTATGGTTTCGGCTTCCTTACTTGTGGATTGTGACGGAAAGATAGTGAAAGTAGGTGACTCAGTGGCGGTTTTCGTCACTCTGGAAGGAGACGGGCGAGACTAAGGATCTGAGGTCTGTTTCAAGCTTATGGTTTCGGCTTCCTTACTTGTGGATGGTGACGGGAAGATAGTGAAAGTAGGTGACTCAGTTTCGGTATTCGTCACTCTGGAAGGAGACGGGCGAGACTAAGGATCTGAGGTCTGTTTCAAGCTTATGGTTTCGGCTTCCTTACTTGTGGATGGTGACGGGAAGATAGTGAAAGTAGGTGACTCAGTTTCGGTATTCGTCACTCTGGAAGGAGACGGGCGAGACTAAGGATCTGAGGTCTGTTTCAAGCTTATGGTTTCGGCTTCCTTACTTGTGGATGGTGACGGGAAGATAGTGAAAGTAGGTGACTCAGCAACGGTATTCGTCACTCTGGAAGTAGACGGGCGAGGCCAAGGATCTGAGGTCTGTTTCAAGCTTACAAAAATAGCTTAAATAATATATTCACTTGAGGTTTATTTATTTAAAAAATTTAAAGTAAAATTACTACAGGCAGGTAATATTAAAAGTGTTTTTTTTTTTATTGAACTGTTATGCTTGTGTTTGTCATTTGTGTACTATTACTAGGTAAATTATTTGGCAAGTTTGCGGAACAATGCTCAATTTCATTAGATTCCATTGCGAATGTTGGAGACACAGACGGATGGCAGGCGATTCAAAACGATTTTCTATCGTGCTGTCTTTGGAAGTTGAAGAACGAGTCCAAGAATCTGGGCAAGACTGGTTTAAAGTTATACCTCCAATGATGGCCTTGCATATTTTCGAATTGTTTTCTATAGAGTCCTCTATGTATCCTTACGCCACGGTACTGGACTTCCAGCCGCTGTGACGCTTAAGCATGGTCAGATCAGCGCCCGAGTCCGCCAAAAGTGTAGCCGACGTCCTCTTAAAACAATGCTCGGTGTATTGCTCTGGTTCCTGTAGTCCAAGGAAAGTGACAATTTCTCGTGACAAATCACCAATTTTAGTACTTCCCATAAGCTGTCTAACACAGTTTTCTTTGCGAAATTGCAAAAAAATCGATTGATTGGTGTATTAGCTAGGCGCAAGGCTTGATATTTATCTACAATTTTGACATATTCGTCACGAATCACGAAGTTCCTATCAATATTGGTCAACGTGTTTGATAAGTTAACCAACAGCAACTTTTCTAAATGCTTCTCAATGTTTTTCGTTGTAAGTTACGTGAGGTTATTAGTCCGGCACGCTCCACTAATGCCAATAATGAGGACAACCTGCAATGCAAAGGAAGAAAATTAGTTTTACAGCAGATACTAAGACAGTAAGTTCATACTTTCACATAAAAGTACCTACTTTGAACAAAGATATTATATTAAAAAAGCGAAATACTTACTTTTGTAGCGAGAAATTCGGAGTCGGGCGCTTCGTTTGAGAAACTACTCAATGTTAGTAGTGGTTAAAATCTTAGATTTTTTCTGTTTGTAGCCGTTTGACTTTTTCTTCAAAAACGCCAATAGTTTGGAATATTTTTCTATGTGTATATAATTTTTTGTTTTGATCGTGGCTTTTAGCATCGAGTAAATGCTCCAAAGTGTGCTTGACTTCCTTGTTTTACTTAGTTCAATGAAGTATGATAGCATTAATAGTCTACGAAAACGTTTTCGCGCCTTTAGAATGTCTCCAGGCATTGAACAAATTGTACGCTTTTTTGTACTTTTAGTGCGATGCTTCTGGAAGAAAACTCAATTCGGCATTATGTACCGCTTGCAATAACTCTGCAGGTGTTAAATTTATATCTTCGTCGCTGCTGGACTCGCTCATATTTTATGATTTCTTACGATTTTATCGAAAAACACACCAACATGATGGAAAGTGAATTAAATAGAGAAGACAATTTTAAAAAGTTTATTTTTATTTTCATGCAGTCGTCGTGCGGGCCAGTGCGATTATTTTAAAAATAAGGTTGGCGCACTGACATGAAATAAGTATTAATGCATTTTCAGTGGACTGGAGGTATAAAGAATTATTGGATAGAAAGGTTCGAATTTAAAAAAAATCTTTCCACGTTAGCCGATAAAATATTTTGCACTAAGATTTCGAATGATAATTAGAATCTTTCCGAGGTTGTGAGGTAAAATAGTAGATTGTTAACCAATGGGCTAAAATAACCCATTATATACAAGGTTACCGAGGGAGTAAATAGAAACCGAGTTATAATGGGTTTTTAGGGCCGTGAGTTACACTCTACTTTTCACTACAATTTCGAGAAAATTAAACAACCCAATACAATATTAAATAGTTTACTTTTTTTATTTCTTCTGTAGCCGCAACGCAATGCACGCATCCTACCCAAGAAATCGTCGGTTTTAGTCCAATTTTCAAAAACATAAGGTTCTTTTTTTCTGAAACAGTAATAAGTCTAAATCCCTTATTCATGATTATTTTACTAAATGAATAAAAACTTTATCGTTTTTGTAGCCTCGCTGGTAATAGACAAAAATAAATTATTTTTTCCCCGAGAGGAAAATATGCTATTTTGTCCCCGCTCTGGTACGCTACAATGACCGACATTTTGCGAAAGAGGTGTGATAAATATATTATCTCGGGGAAATATTTTTTAACCGCCAGGTAACAAAATTGTGGATTTTTGATGTCTGTACAATCTAGGAATAAATAATTACATATCTTTTTTAGGTTGCATATTAGAAAATCAAAACTTTCTCGAGCAAATTTCAAAAGAACAATAAACGAAATAACAAAATTTAAAGGACCGAATGTTTTATTTAGAAAAAATTTAAAATCCCAATGTATGTGACATCAAATGAACGACTGATCAAAAGTTGCTAGATGTAATTTTAAAATATCAAATTACAACAAATCAACAAAACATTTCTGCGAGCAACTTGGAATTAGCGCTCGCTCGGCTCGCGCGCGGTTGATCACAGTTTTAACCTAACCAAACCTATTTCACCCAGTTCAAAATTACGAATCATACAATCTGCCGCAGAAATGTTTTTACCATTGTCTAATTATCCACTCGCAGGCAAATTGTATGATTCGTCATTTTGAACTGAGTGAAATAGGTTAGGTTAAAACTGTGACCAACCGCGCGCGAGCCGAGCGAGCGTAGCGAGCGGTGCCGCGGTTGCGGCCGGCGAGCACTACTTCCAAGTTGCTCGCAGAAATCATAACTAATCAAATTTTATAATCACAAATGATTTCTTATTAAGAATTATTAATTTAAATGTAGGTGGTATACTTATATTTTTACCTTTTTCAGTTAATCCATTTGATAATTAATAATTTATCCAGTAATCCATTTTGACCTTTAAACGATTTGGTCAATAGTGTAATAAATAATTTAAACATTGATATTCCAGACTTTGGCCAGCTGAACTTTTGATCAAATGACCATCGTTATTTTAAGCTTTGTTAATTTGTACGTTGTTCTTTTGAAATTTGCCGAGAAAGTTTTGATGTTCTAATATGCAACCCTTTTTTAGATATGTAATACCATAAAACCTGATCTAAACGGTGCGATTTAATTGCCATAAAATGAAGCACCCTCTATACAGTGTTTAGACGATGCAAGCCATTTGCATTTTAAGCATTTAAAGCATTTTCTTTTAAGCGTTTTTTGCATTTGCAAGCCTTTTTTTTTTTCTTCAATTTTGTTATTGCTACAGACAAGAAACTTGCGTCTTGTAAGTAAATCGGGCTTCCGGATAACTTTTACTTGAACCTTATAATTTTGCCGTCTACGTCATTGCTAACATTTTTATTGAAAATTTATATGGCAGTTCAAAAAGGTGACATGCGCCCGCTACCTGCTAAAGGAATTTGTTTCAAAATTGGGGATGACTGTACCTATTCGTATCTATATGCTGCACTGAAATATTTTAGTTACAGGCGGACCTTTGAGGCTGAAATTCTGTTCTTAAAAAGACTAACTAGATATGACTGTGATAGGCTTCGGCTCTCAAAACAATATTTCAATAGCAAGTTTTCTAGTCTCTTAACTACTTTGTAAAAAATAGAATTATGTAGTCCTCTGTCTCTATAAGAGCAGTGACGGCAGTAGCGGCTGCGACTTAAGGCTCCATCAAACAGGCGCGACGCGACAGTGCGACACAAAGGCACCACTCGTCGCGCGACATGTCGTGCCTTTGTGTTGCACTATCGCGTCGCGCCACTGTGCACGAGCCTTTATGAGTTGTAGGTCGTAGGTTCAAACCCAGACAGTTGCTTTACTTTGTGTAAATTATTTCATCACCACTGCTCTCAAAACGGTGAAGAAAAATATCGTGAGAAAACCTGCATATCCGGCCAATCCGCACTGAGCCCGCGTGGTGGATTACGGCCCACTACCTCTCACCGAGAGGAGGCCTGTGTCCCAGCAGTGGGAACATAATAGGCTGATTTATCAGCAATTTTTCATTGATATAAAACTAAATTGCAGCTGCCTTTCAGCTCATAGAAGGAATGACTCATACTTTCAATATCCTCTCTGATAGAAAATTAATCTCCGTTCTTAATATTCTTATTAATTCTATATTGTACACAAAACATATTAATATAGGTATTTTCAACATGTTATTTACAATTTTATTTTGTTTGACATATATATTTGTCGGAAATACGTTAAATCAATCATTTGACATTGACTAATCGGGACGCCAGCGCCACCGGGTGGCGCTGGACAGTCTTTACCATAACGCTTGCCCAAAGTAAAAAACAGAATTTGTTGTTGGCGGCTAAGCAGTGAACACGTTTAGAAACTGTCGCGCGTACTGTATAGTTGTGTCGTGTACCTACAGTGTGTGATTCGCTAGTTTGATTAATTTGATCGTAAATTATAATTTGATTTGAACAGCAAACGGTTTTATTATTGCACAATAATCAACACTTCCCATAGTACGCCCACAGTAGTTAAAATATGGCTGATGATAACGAGAGAGACATACCTTCTCCATCATATATAAATATACCTACTCGTGTACTCGTTAATACATGCCAACATTGTGAAGTTTAAATGTCGCTCCTGCATGTGGTTTGAAGCGGAACTGATACGAGTGACGTAACAACACACCTTTTGTTGACTTGCCTTCAATCCCTGATTAGCTCCATAGGGGGAAAACGTTAAATAAGCCTGCTATAGCATGTCACTCGTGAAACTACGTATCAAACAACAAAATTATACGTTCACTATACATAATAAGACAATGCAACAATGCACAGCAGTTATTTACAATCAGGTTGTATTTGGAATAAAAAAAAGAAGAAATTCCCACATACAATTACATATTCTTTGACGTACATAATCTCTATCAAATTGCCACTTATCGACAGAGTTAAGGATACTTAACAAGGATCAAACTCTAATAACTAAAGGTAATGACAAACCTGCACCCTGCTAGACTAAAAGCCGACCCCAACACAGTTGATTAATATAAGCTAGACACGCTGAAAGTATTCACATAATATTATTTGTGCTAAACGAAAACAAATTGGGTGAAGCTCATACTTGATATTGTTTACTTCGCTCTTAGCTTCCTGAATATCGAAAGCAGCTTATAATGTTTATTTTTGCGCGAATAGTTTTTAAATTTTCTGCTCTGTATTTTCTCTTAAGAAACATTTTATTCGTGCACCTCTCATGTGTCGCTTCCAATTTGTTTGCTTGGCTTTTGCTTAGCATATCACGGAACAGCCGCATTCCAACTGCGCGAATAAATGTGAGCATCCGACCTTCTTTCTACCTCCCTTAAAATTCGACTTTAGCCTGTCATTTTTACGGTATGGTTTTCTTTGTGGGCATCATCGTTGTTATGACGTTTTGTAGTCGGTAAGGCGTCTCTTGCTCGCTTTACCTCCAGCTCATGTTTGCATTCCTGGTACTTGGCAAGCAAACGCTCTTACTTTGCGTTCCTCTACTTTGTGATACGTATTGTCTTTCACGCCTTTGAGAGAATTGTATGCATTACCCAACTTTTTGTTAGAATAATGATGGAGTTCCGTTGGCTGACGGTGGAACTACTGGAGGCGGTATTCGGAACTTTTGTATTGAGACGATAATGATGTGAGTGCGAAGTGATAATAATTATTTTATTTACGTTCATAAAGGTTTTGTAGTAGGTACAGTCACGAGCATAAATATGTATACACTTGGCTATATTCAAAAGCGATTTTCTCCTTAATTTTTGAATGAGATTCTATGTTGTTACTAACATAGTATTTTCGAACTCATAGGTTTATGCAATATGTCGCATTTAAACGTTGCATTCGTAATTTCATGAAAAAATCGCTATTGAAAGTTGCCAAATGTTGACAAATTAGTGCTCGTGGCTGTACATGGAGACTTACAAAGTATGCATTATTAATTACATGGTGTAGTTACAACGAATTGTTGGGTGAATTGCTGCTCTCTTAGCTAGATCATTGACTAACCTATATTTAGGAGTAGGTGTGTGTTCCGTGATTAGTGTTACGTTGAAACATTTCCATTTAAAGTTATTCAGTGGATGGAATGAGGCTCTGATTCTATTTGAGCTAAAATATACCTTCGTGGAAACGAAGCACTCTGTTTAACAATATTATGTATCGCCTTTAAAAGCTCCTGTTTTATGAAGATGGTTTTTCAAATACCATCTAATTTGACATCATGCTTTTTGTTCATATCTCTGAATTCTATCAGAATATAATAGAATAGAATAGAATAGAATACTCTTTATTATGTACACCATAAAAATTACAGATATAAATGTAGTACCGTTAAAAAGGTTTTAATTAATCAATCAACTCCGTCTATCGCGCTTTGATACTTGCATAGAATATGTAAAGGCGGGTGCAAACAGGCGCGCCGCGACGGTGCGACGCGATTCTTGTAGAACAATCTCCATGAAATTTTCATATAAATTATTCTACTAGAGTCGCGCAGCACTGTTGTGTCGTGCCTGGCCGTGGGAGCCTTAAAGGTTCTAGATATAGGTATAGATCCTAAACTCCGCAAAACTTTCCTTTAAACCAAACTATATCTTCGAATATCTAAACAAAAGCGTCATAGAGTATATTGAGTCCAGAAACTTGGTTAATTTATCATTTTGTTGTGTGTCAAGAATCTCAAGTATCTTAGAATTTGTGGAGATATTCAAGTTTGATCAGATACGTCGAAATTCTCAATACTTCTTTGTTTATTAAACTGAGTTGAGTTTGATAGGCTCATTAATGTTTTGTTAATAACTGCTAACGGTGAACATTTTCATGAATTATTTTGGTTTTTGTTCCACTTGGAAGGTTGAAGTTTTTTTATCTTTCTATTCAAGACAACAGATTTCTAATACCTACTTTTATATGTATCTAATGAGCATTTTCTTTAGTTCACTTCACAGAGAGTTCATGTTGTGGAAACTTCAAGATAAACCTACATCACTGATGGCCTGTATTCTCACTTGATTATAAACAAGGCACTCCAAGTATTTGTACAAAAGCCAATTCTATTCTTGATACGATGTCATTTTACTTACAATTTGTTCAAGACTACCCTCATTTTATTATATTTTTACAATCAAAACCGTTAATTCTTTCTAGAATGCCCTCAATCATGGTCTAAAAAAACAAGGTCTGGCATTCCGGGAGTGACACATGCTTACGTCACTAGCCAGTTGTCACTTTATTGCAACAAAACACGAACTATGGAAATATTAACAGTTACCATTCTGTTAAAAAATACATTTAAAGCATTTAAATTGTCGTTTCGTTTTTCTAATCAAACCAAACAATTTATTTGAAACATATACCAACGTAATTGTTAGTTAAAACCTCATTGTTTTATCGGATTCGCACAGGTACTAAAGGCAGCTGGGTAGTTATTATTACACACTACTGGTAACACAGCGATGATGACGTAGGCTTGTGTCACCCACGTGACCACTGTGTCTCGGAATGCTATACCTGGCGAAGTATATTATTATACCATGCCTTCAATAAAGTTTAAAACAAAAAACAAAATGAGCTTTACAAACAAACTCAACGGTGCATCGAAAGTTTTGAACCCACTTATTTAAAACTGGCCACCACACCATGCGAATGGGACAGAAACAAATGAACGCTTTAAAACTCCCACAGACAGCCCTAAAAAAAACACTTTAATTTCGGAAGTCGGTGTCTTTGGTTCTGTATTTTCGTTTTTTGCCACCGACTTCCGAAATTATAGTTATTTTTCACTTTATGTATTTTTTTTGGAAGTCGGTTGTTTCTTTTTTTAAAGAATTTTTTCCCTTTTTGGTTGTGATACCTTCCCCTACACCAATTCGTATACCACTACTTGCTATGTAAACAAGAGTAGCAGGAAGTTTTATAACATCATCAACTTACACCGCGACACGCGACACAAAGGCACCACCTGTCGCGTGACGAGCGGTGCTTTAGTGTCCAATGCGATTCGCGTCATATGTCGTGCCTGTTTGTAGGAGCCTTTATTGAAACTAACACAAAAACTACTCAAGCAAAGTTAATAAAGTCTATATGGGACCGCCACGCAAGCTTCCTCTACCGAATGAAAAAATTATTTTCGAAATCGGTCTACAATTTTATTGATGAAAATACCGATGAAGATACATAAAAAAAATACATACAGACGAACATAGAATCTCCTCCTCTTTTGAAGTCGGTTAAAATGAGAGGAACCTCTTTCGTTTTCTTATATCCAATAAAGAACACCAACATTTCTTATGAACCATTTGGAGGGTCGAACCTTTTCCAAATTCTTCAAGTTCGGCTTTAATCTTTCACCAAATATTTTAGCTGTGGCTAAGTTTTCTGAACCTTTATATTTTCCGAGAAAGATATTTATGACAGGTCCTTGAATCTAGTCCTATTGTATCGATACAAGGTTATACCAACATTCTTTTTAGTTTTTTTTTTTTGTAATTATTCAAGAGTTGGGATAGCGTGTGGTGTTGCCAGATTTATCGTAATTCAATAGTTTGTAAGATATAGTGTTAATTTTAGGGAAAGTTAGAGAGATACATTTTTGCTTGGAGTTTGTACACAACAGCCTTTTTCAGCTTAGTAGCCAGTAACCCCCTTTCTATTCAACATTGTTAGTCAATTTGTTAGTTAGATTTCTAATTCTGCCTTCCCTTGTGCCATGTTACTTGGGGTCAAAGAAAACGTTTTTTCTTTCATTCTCCAGTACATCAGTCATTCAAATTGTAATTTTAGTCGTCATTTTACGAAAATATGTCGTTAATATAACGTACAGCTGTAAAGAAAATGTGGAACCTCCGAGTTTATCAAGGCTTCGACGTATTTTCTTTATTAGCTACGAGCGTTTATTATATTAAAAACATAAATTTATTGGCGAAGGAAATTTTCCGAAGTAATTACACTTCGGAAAATTTCCTTCGCCAATAATTTTATGTTTTTACAAACACTACTACTACTCCTTCGTAATTACTTTTAGAGCACAATTTTATTAAAAATTGTCCTCTAAAAGTAATTACGAAGTTACATTATGATTAGGAACAGTAACTAGATTACATACGATGTTCATAATTATTCTATAGCGTGGCAATTATGCAGTCTTCTGACTTTTCACCTGGTGGCCTTGGTAGTCACCTGTGGAAATCTGCAAAACCAGAGACATACCAAGTGCACTACCAGTCCTGAAATAAGGCTGAAATGTCTCATGAACTTCTAGATATAGCTTTCAGACCGAAACATAGCAACACTGTTTGGCGACTGGAATAGAAATAGTCGTGGAACCTTCCATGACAAGCTCCTTCTCAGAGACAGGACTAGGCAATACAAAAGAGACATTCTATCAGAAATAACTATGGTGGAATAATACATCTTTTATGGGGTACTGTGTTAAATGTTACAACAAAATAACTTGTGTTATATTGCAATTAAATGAAAGAAAATTTTAAACTCATATTAAAAGTACCTACATTTTGTAAACAAATATATTACAAATTAGAGAATTATATCCAAGATAAGAATGCTTGGAAACATGCTGGTCCTGCCGGGTAATTGCTTAACTCACTAATGGCTTTCATTTTGACAGTTCAACAACATTCATTGCGTTATTTACGTTGTTGAGCAAACAAATTTTTCGAACATATGAAGCAATGGATTAGCAATACCTATCCTTCAAAATATTTTACATTTCATTTTCATTCAATTCGGATTGTGATTGATAGGTGTTACGCAATTATGGTGCTGCGCCATAGGACAATTTAGAGTCTAAACAAAATCAAACTGGTTGCAAATTTAAGCTCTATTCCCATCCAATACCAAGAGCTAATACCATTTGGTATTAGTTTATTTCCGAATGTATTTTCTATTCCCAACGAGTACCACATTTTAAAACCAATACCAAAACAAGTTTGAAGAAATCAGATACAGTCAGGTTCAGTAAAATTAAAATGCGTTGAGTGATTTTAAGTAATGTTTAACCTACCTACCTACCAAATTAACTTCCAGCGATCGATCTCTGGTTGACTGTAATACTAACAGCTAAGCTGTGTTAAAATGAATTACCGAACTAAGTTTCCGAAAACATAATAAATGTTCCCGAAAATCCTAACCCTAGACGGTCGACGTCAGTGGCATCCCGAGGTTCGGTTGGTTAGGTTCCTTTAAACCCTTTAGACAGAAATAGGAGCCCCGCGAAGCGGGGCTCCGTCGACCAGCTTATTAACCCTAACCCTATATTGAGATTACCCTAGATTTCGGTAAAACGCAATTTAAATAAAACTTTGTGTAGCTGAGTGTACAAAAAGTCACGCTTTGGTATTCGTTAGTAATAGACTTTTTATTTAAAAAAATGTGGTACTCGTTGAGAATAGAAAATAAATTCGGAAATAAACTAATACCAAATGGTATTAGCTCTTGGTATTTGATGGGAATAGATGAAATTTAATTGTGTAATTTATAATTTTTGTGTCATTCTGTAATTACTTTAACTCGGACACTTAATTATTAGTTGTAAAAATGTTTAAAAAACCTTTTACAAAATTTCTAAATATGTAAGCACCTATGATATATATACCTATAGATATATGACATAATTAATTAATTGCTTTATTTTTAATCATTTTTATTTATTGTGGCACAGTAATTTTATTCCAGGTGCATCGTCTTGACATATACACGCTGGTTGGGGAATAAAAGGAACTCCGTGGAAAAGAGATGAGTTTTTTTCACCAAATGCTAGATTGACAACT
Source organism: Dryobotodes eremita (assembly GCA_917490735.1). Lineage (NCBI taxonomy): Eukaryota > Metazoa > Arthropoda > Insecta > Lepidoptera > Noctuidae > Dryobotodes > Dryobotodes eremita. Next base: position 1,603,987 of record OU823252.1, on the reverse strand, counting down.
TGGTCTATAATATAATAAATGTATAAAAATATTATAAAACGTTTTGAAACGGTAACGCTGGAGTTTCTTGCCCATTCTTCTCCATACAAATCAATTCTCTTTTTTGTCAATTTTGACTTTTAAAAGTGCCTTTTATGTGCCTATTTGAAATAAATGATTTGACTTTGACTTTGGAAAAGTCAAAAATGCATAGGTTACCAAAAAAACTTACGTCAATCCTATTGAAAGTGTAATGTTGTTGAAATACGAAACGCTTTGAAAGCTATTGCTTCTTGTCAAGCCCGTACGAAAACAATTGAACATCGTCGAGTCGAAATTTTGAAAGCCCTAAACTGTCCCACGAAATGAACTTTACATAATAGTAATGGCCGTAAAATACATAGTTGCATTAGCCACATATGTCACTCCTACGTTTACGGCTGGACAGGCCACAGGTTGTGCAGTAAAAACACTTTGACCGCAAAATGACAATTGTTAGTAGCTACGAGTAATTTGGCTGGCCTTATTCACAATGTGTAACTTAATTAATGCACATTGTGAAAGTAGTTGTTCAGAATTGATTTCTGTAATTTTTTATACAAGGTGGAGACGACAACAGGACAATAAATTAAACTGTATACAGGGTTATTGGTTATATGTCGGTAATCCGTTAAGGGTATGTAGGAGAGGTTATTTGCAACTGAATGACTCCCGATGACCCCTATGCAAATGTCAACAATTTTCGAGTAATTTGACATTTTATATTTTTTAATCTCGTTGGATAGCTGAGAAGTCAGCGTACGTAGATACTCGAATAGTTTGACATACATCGCCTGACCTTACTCCTCTAGATTGTTATGTTTGGTTACCAGTTAATTAATACAATGACCACATATTTTTTAAATTTCAATTATTTAATTCGACCTTTGCATAGCACCTTTCCTAGCATTATCGACTGTTTCATCGGCAGCACTAAATATTTTTGTAACTTTTGTATATCGCTAGATAGCTAATTAAATAAAGACGTTTTTGTTGTAATTTGTACACTTGATGCCGTAGTAAAATTTTGAGATTACTGTTGTCAAAGTTCATCAACGTAGATAATTTTTGAAAATGGTTAATAAACTACTACTATTGTTTGATATTTTAGTGAATTTGGTTACATCGAAAGGTTTATTAAAGTGTTAGGTACCCAATAAAATAGCAATGAAGGCCATTCAATTTAAGAAATCAGAGAAAAGTTATATTTAGTTACAAACACAGGGAAATTTAAAAAAATACATAATCATTGGTTTTTGTCCCATGAATTTTCGTTTAGGCTTTATAAGGGTACTTAATTGTTGCAAATGGCTCACACTATCACGTCCTGGAAGGAATACGTCAAATTAGAAGTCGCCCTGTATAACATAATATTCTAATGGGATGTCTGGAGGTGTGCGTTAATTCCAGGACATGTTGTACATTGTTTAAAATCAGACGTGGAATTTTTAGCTTAGATAATAGTAATTATCTATTATTACATCTGATTTACTTGTTATTGTTAGTTATTCGTAGGTGTTACATGTACAAAACAGTATTCATATTTATTGTGATTCTATAATACTATAAAAATTAAGGGATGAAATACGAACAAGGACAATCTGTGCGCTGTAAAATTTTTGTTGTGCACATTAATAATATTTTCTTTTTATAAAATCAATGTTGTATCAAAAATAAATGCCAAGGTAATAATCCAACATAAATACAGACAACAGCTTTAATTAAATGCTCCGCATTTTGCAAAAAGAAAATCCAATAACTGAAGCAGGAACAAAAATAAAATGAAAATACATTATTTCGTCGTAATATCATAATCTACCAACTTCCAATATCCTGTAATCCGATACAGTTATTATATTGAGTTAGTGTTATCCATTAATAATGAAGCACCGGCCGTGGGCCGAGGGCCGAGGAGCGCTAGTGTCGCCATCTACCACTAACTATGGGGGCTTTATCTTAATTGTCTAAATCTTTGTTCACACAAGGAAGTTTTTGTCGAAAATGTCCATTTGCTGCGTACGATTTCACATTATTAAGATATTTTAAATATTACATGAAAACCTTACATCCCTTACCCATCAATATATTATCAAATACCTAATGCTGTGACAACTTAGATAATAGTTCACCTAGCCCCATTTTTCACACATTTGCACCCAAACTTGATATCTCTTAACGCATCACACACACAATACGCAATTCGGTCATAAAACACAAAAGTAGCATCTGCATCTCGTCTGTACGTCCCCATTAAACTTACTAACTAATACAAATGTGTTTCGCTCAAATATCTGGAACGTAGGCCGCGCGACTTCGATACGAGAAAACAATGAAATATGACTACCGTTATTGTTTCACCAAGTTTCACCCACTTCGGTGGTATACAGACGTGCCACTGCAACGCCACACCACAGCGACAAAATCGTCGCCTGACTGTGGCTAGTGTGAATGGAGTGTCGCTGCAGCTACATGAAGTTTGCATTATTGTAGTCACAAAATCAGTGTTGTAGTGCAACAAAGCTTCATAACTGAATCATATTTCGGAAAGATGGGTTGTGGGCAAACCTTGCGTTTGTCGCCGCGATGTCGTGGATATTGACTTCACGTATTGACACGTTCTCAAAATTCGTTGACCGCAACTGCAAATTATCGTAATACCTACTTGTGCAATAACTTAACGTTTTCATGCGGTGTCTGGCCACTTTTTGTCGCTATACAGTTGTGGTGTGGTTTGTTGTGGCTCGTTTGTGCAGGCCCTTAGTTCCCTGATATTGGGTTCGTGCAATTGTTTTCGGCTGTAATACCAACTTAAGTTTTGTATATAGAATTGCAGTTTGTGTAAATCAATTTGTTGATTGTTTGCGCTGATTGGGCAAATGAAACGGCTTCGAGTTTTAAGTTTTTATTTATGGTTTGTTTATTGTTGAAATCTTGTTGAAAAACGCGAGCTGATATTACGTAAAACTGTTTAAACTAAGATGAGCAGGTGGCAGGAGCATGTAAATATTGACCTATAAAAATTATAAGTAGGTACTGGAGTGTTTTGTTTTCATGAAGAAAAACTCCATGAAATTTTGTAAACGAAAACAGAACTTTTTTATGTAACACACTTTAATTTTTATTTACGTAACAGGTAACAGCAATAACCATCCGAAATCCATTACCTGAATGTGTAAAAGTCATCCCTAAAACCCGCTGAGAATGCAACGTATGCCAAACTGCCGACCTCCGATATTGGGGTCCTGCGGGACCCCGTCATATTCCCGATATTCAATAAGGCGAACTAACACGTTTTGCTGTCGCCCGGACCTTTCAGAAATCCCTAGCGCATTACTATATAGCATCAATACCTTGGGCCCATCCTGTCTCCAATATTACGAAGACTTCGTAAGGTCGCGATATTTAAATCAGAATACGTTTGCCAGCTCACCACGTAGTTTTGGGTAGCGGTTTACGTTATTTAGTTTATTTTTTATTCGTTCGAGGGAAGGACGCAGCCGTTTGAATTGTGGTGGAGCTGTTATCGAAAATGTTCATAATATTTTGGATGAACGTGTTGCTTATTGGTGGCCTATACAATTATATCGCCTGGGTCGTAACTTCGACTGTCGTTTTATCGAGACATGAACCATGAGTGTGGAAATGCGCCATGCGTCATGTTCGTGAACGGGCGCCGTCAGTAGAGACTGGTCATTTCTTAGGTGCCACGGCTTATTTTAATTTAATTTAATGTTTGAATTGTTTTTGTCTTTTTATTACGGACGCTTTTAACGTTCTGTATCGTTCTCACATGCATAATTTCAACATGAATGATGTAACCAATATTTTGTAACCATATTTTGATATAAAGAGTGTCCATGGAGTTTCTTGCCCGTTCTTCCCCATAGGTACCTACTACGCTTTGGAATGGGCAATTAGCTTCATCTTTCTGACTGACCGACCCCTTGACAATTCAAAAGTGCCTGTAATTGGTTTATTTGAAATAAATGCTTTGAGTTTTGGGTTGAGTTTGGGCATAGCTATATTCTTCGCTAGACTTAGGCCCACCTGCACCTCCAATCAATAAACACGGTTAGCGATAAAAGAGTTTTAAACATCATTCTGTCTCTGTCATCTTCAAACATTTGACAGAAACAGAATTATGTTTTAAAGTCGTTTAGCGCTAAACGTGTTTAGTGATTTACGGTGCAAGTGGGCCTTAATACGTAACATTTTCTTCATTATTTTCATAAAATAAAACAAACGTTTATTCATTATGATCCTAAGGAAAATTTACTTCCCTTACATTCCATCTACGTTGGTATTTTAATAACTTGGTGTCTTCATTATTATTTTCTGTTACAAGGCGATGCTGTAAAATACAAGCATTCTTATTTTGTGAATGAAATAAATACAAAAAATGTGATTATAAGTATAAGTATTTTAATATCCTGAAAATAAAAATACGAACGCAGTTTTCTTGAAAGATTTTCGTTCCCAACAAATATCCAAAACAGCTGAATAAGTCCGAATGCCTGATAAGCGTCAAAAATTCTGTCTTTTCCATTGATAGCTAAGTCACTACTTCGACTATGAACGAAGACAAAACCTTTCATTATATCCTCAAAGAATTTCCCGAATCGTAACCTGGCTAATGGCTACCATTCGGCCAATTAAAGGTATAATTACTTTTTTTGATGCTGCCAAAGAAGTGTTTCGATTGCTTCATGTTAAAATACACAATGCTTCCGACATACCCAAATCACAGTGAACCTATAAAATTCGACAGTTATGTTGTCACGCATTTCATAACCTCCACTTGCTCTAAATTCACGCACGTCTGCACATTTGTCTACACCAAATTCCGTCTTTATGGCTTTACTGAAAGTTTTCAATATGGGTGTACATAGGTAAACCTCCGCCTAATCCTTCAGGGATTACAGGTGTGATGTTATGAAAGTTTTAAATAAATACTCTATTTTAGTTTGTATCGAATATTACATAATAGTTATGAAGACTTCCTGAGTCGAGCTGCACGATAACTAACAAATGCGTGCACTGACTGAACAGTTCCACTCAATTTGTGTGGTTCTTTCTTCAAAAAACCATTTCAGATACCAATCTACATGGTCTTCACATGATCTGACCAAGATTATGTCTGGACTTTAAAAGAGACTGTGACTTCTGAGTTTGTTTCGGCCTTTCTTTCTCAGAGTAATCAGATAGGAAACCCCGACCTCATCTAGTTAAAAAAATATGATTGACGTGTAAAAGTATTTGTACAAACCTTCTTACAGAAATAAAATCATTTATCATTTATCAACAAAAAAATTACTTTGATCGTTACCGTCTCGCGACTACTTTACCGTACAGGCTATTTTCCAAGTCACTGACCGTATTTATTTGACGTTCCTACATAACTTGCAATTATATGGTTTTTACTATATACATACCCATACAAGATGCTCGCCAAAATACGTTATGTACCTATGTATATCAAACCGGACATCAAAGACTATAGAGATCAGAGGTTACTACAAATCATTGCTTCCTTTGAACGGTGACTTTCTTTGAACATAATGGCTCATAGTTTTAAATCAATTCGAATAGTTCAATTGGTTCAAAAATATTCTAGATCATGAATCTAGAGTAATAATTAAGAATGATAAAGGTTATTTTGTTGATGTGTATGCATTTATTCTTGTCTAAACATAATATTATTAAGAGAAAATATTTGATTATTTGTATGTTTGTTTGTTACGCTTTCAAGTTAATAGGGTTGAACGGATTTGTACGAAATTTGGCACATGAGTAAACCATGACCTGGATTAGGATATAGGATACTTTTTATCTCGATATTCCCACGTGATAGAGACTTATGCGGGTGAAAACGCGGGGCACCGTTAGTATTTTATAGTTATTTTCGTGTTATCTATCCCTTATGTTGCTCCTACTATGTATTCTCAAACTCAAACTCAAAGCATTTATTTCAATTAAACCATTTACAAGCACTTTTTAATTGTCAAAGTATTGTCTCTGCATCACCCTAAGGTTGACTGGTAGACAACGCCTCAGGCATTAAGTCCGCCTTAGTACAGTAATTTTTATTTGTGCATACAATTTTAATAAAATAAATAAAACATGGTTCATGTCAGTTCAGAAAATTGTATGATGTTAGAGACTGGTTGCCAAAATATCGTTCAAATATTCAAATTCAAATAATTTATTGTGGTTCATAAGACGTTGTGTTACAATTCATATTAACAGTTCGGACATAGTTAAAATACAACCACACAATATTACCACAGCAACAACCGTCCATTAAAGAAGACCATAATACATTTCATAATATCCATACGGAGTACACTTTAAGAGGCTCTTTATTTAAATGACACCGTAAAGAACAACCCCCTAATATCGGAACATCTGTCGCCAAAAAGAAAAGAAGTTGGAATGTGATTTTTTACGGCAACACCGCACTTTCCAATGTTTAGTACTAAAATGTTTTTGATTGTTTACTTCGGGACGTCGTTTTTATTATTATGATGACGTATTATGATACTCCTGTGTTCATAATAACAGCGTTTACGTGTTATACTGCTGTTTTTATGTGTGTTTTGACATTACGTCTCCGATGTTCGGTAACTGTTTTGAATTCTAAATTCAAGTTTTGAAGTTTGGTCATTAGGAAATCTAGCGTATTTTACGCAACTCAAAATGAGGCCAGTCGAAATTGTGTAAAGTTTGTTTAAACTAAGAATTTTCTAGTAATAATACTTTGCCCGGCCTATAGATGGAACACAGCAGGTGCTGTCCTGCCCCATGCACAGCAGTCATGCTTTCGACCATTTAACTAACGAAGTTTTAAAAGCTAAATCATTGACTTGAGAGCCTTTCAGTCTGCTTTAAGCAAAATTGTAGAGCAATTGCGAATATTATTACGACACATCTCCTGAAAAAAGCGTTCCGATCATGCCTTAATCCAATTAATCAAATTACTTTTATGAAACTCTCAACACCAGTTATCAATAATCAAGAAATTGTTGTAACAAACAAAGTGCACAGCAACATTACATCGGCAATTTGAGGAACACAACAAACCGCTTGGCACGCAAGCTTGGCACTAAACAATGAGTCCGCAAGATTTGCCCGGGAATTATTAATGTATAGCCGCCATATTGGATTCACTCGCACGCAGAACTAAATTGGTTACTGAAAAGCTTAGAAAAGTGGATCAATACGGCGCGCGGCGGTACCTATATGTTGTTAAATTAAATTAATTACTTTCACATTTTAATAGTTTTGCTTGTTTTCGGCTGTCTTTGTCCAAACTTGTCTTTGCATGACCACAGACCTACACCGCCCATTTATAAAATCACAATCAACCAACTTTATGTCTCATTCCACCCGTATAGCTCTGAAATATTTTCATTAGCAGGCCACACAACCACATAATATCTAGGATTATTTACTAGTAGCAGGTCTGAATTCTCTAGGCATAATCCTACGCAAGACTTCATATTCTGAATAGGTCCGAGAATACTAGAACAATTAATGATACCACAGTACGGTTAATAGTAATTAATATCTTCAGCTAATTTGAGGGCACTTATTACGGAATATAGACTAGGTGGCTCCATTCAGCCGCATCTCTTTACATTTGCTGAACTAAATGTTATTGGGCAGAGACTAGAAAATTATGATGTTGTAATTGTCTCCTACTAATTACAAAATGAACTTACTATAGGTACTGAGTACCGGTACATACTTAGGTATCTACTTAACTACTATTTTAAACCGCTCATTAGGCCAATCGTATCCACAAGAGCTCCCGCGGCATTTATCGTAGAGATCCCAGACAATAAATAGTAGATCTTGATTCTTGATAGAACTTATCAAACTTATTTGATCATCAGACTTCAGTATTTGTTCACAAAGCAGCTTATAAATACCATTCCTGCCTACAGCGACAACTCAATTAACAGGAAAAACAAAGAAAACATCTCCGAAAAATAACGAGCTAATCCAATGTCCTTCCCAAATCCCGGCGGAAACAAAGATAAAAGATTAAATACGTAATATCCGCAATACATTTATGAATCTTTCGTACACAACAATAGAAAACATGATTGAACGGCCAGTATCGCTAGGTTGTGCGGTATTAATATCGAAAGTTTGCGACCAATATGGCAGTTTTCGTAGCGGGGCTAATAAAAGATAAAAGTTTGGCCCAACTTCCTGTAAGTCGACTCGTATTAGTTGCAATGTTATTAATTCTATTAACATTGTTTTGGGGGTGAGGGAGTGCTATTTGATGGTTTATTAATTGATATTGCTGATCAAGTAATCAAGTTATTAATCTCTGATCAACAGACACTGTTACTCGTATGTGAAAAGAATATTTCCAAAACAATAGACATTTCTAGCAAGAATTTATCAATGTAAAAAATATCTCACCAATTAATGCAATTAATGTAATATCCTGTAAGGTATTTAAGAATTCATGGCACTGATATTTTACTTTTTTAAATCTACTAAGTGTTGTATCAGTGTAATCAATTGTTGGTAAACCTAATAGAAATAAATTTCATGCCTTAAAAATTTGCGAGACATTCCAGTCTAACAGGTTTGATACAAATCTAGTTTTCAAATCGATGTTCATGCTTGAGCATCGTTCTAGAAAAGAGACTTAGAGCTATAAAAAACCCCCGCATTTAATAAAGAGGATCTATAAAAAGGGGATGCAAGCGTTGGCAAGGTCCTCATTAACAGTCCAATGGTTCGTATAAATTCTACAAAATAGACCGAAGCTATTGCATAAAGAGAACCGTTTATGAAGGAAACTTTGTTTCGAAGCTTACCGTCTTGTTAGACAACGTATTAAACAGACGTTCTGAAGTCTTCCTGTTTGCAGATTAAGCAGACTTCATTCGTACCGTTTGTTTCAGTTGCTGTAAGTTTTTTGCTGTAAGTTGTGCATATGAAGGTTTTAACGTTGTGAGGATTTTTGCGCTGTATAATTTAATTTTATTACTTTGTAAATTAGGTGTTAACAATAAGCTATAATATATTATGTTTACAACACAAAATCCAATCCTCTCGTGAGCATCTTCTGTATTAGCAAGCCAGTCTCTAGTCTTCTGTACCCCGAGTGAAATACTTTGATGAAATTATCTGTTTATGTATAAAAATACCTGAGTCCCTGATCCCTACAACCTGTGAAGTAATAAAATCTACCGATACTCGTACTTCTTCATATTCTAATCATAATAAAGCGCTCGCCGCGCGGACGCCGGCCGTTATCAGCCCGGTACAATCGTGCCCACGGCCGTTATCAGCGCGGCACAATCGTGCCCACTCTAAGTGGTTATCGAATAGCTTCCAGCGACCTTTCTGGATTAGGGGGCGGAATAGATCCCCTGGAACAGCGGCCATTGTGTTTCGTTACCGATCTGTGTTATTCCGGGCCGTATACGGACGACCGAAACGGGAATTCGGTCGTAATGCGTAGTGGTTATAACGGTACGCCACGTCTACGGGTTCGGTGTTTCAGTGGTTTTTCAATTTGTTCGCTTGGATTTGTGCTCTGTTGCGTCGGCTTAAGATGCCTTTGTATGGATGGCTATGGTATAGTGTAGCCATTCGTCTGTCAGTCGAGATTGAGGGGCGAGATAAAACGAGTGCGTCAAGAGAACTCAAAGAAAGTGACTTATTGCTGCCTTTATTTTTCTATAGTTACTCCGGCAAATCGTTTCCTTTGCTTGTTCTATTTTGATGAATTAAAGCGGCTATTCTTAGATTAATTAGAGGACATAAAAAAATATGAGTACCTACTTCAGGAAACGCAATAGAGTTGTCAGCATTATAAAAATGATAGCAACATACCTACAAATTTCGCGTCTAACTTCTGCGAGCCATCTTGCTGCCTTAATTTCGAATAATTTAGAGACAATATGGAAGGCCGAAATTGTCTCAACAACAACCCAAGCCTGGAGGCTCTATTACACAAAGTTATTTCGGTAATGTTACAACGAACATCTCTTGAGCTGTCCAGCTGTAATTCTATTTAGGTTCAACCTAAAGCTCTAGGTACGGATTGTGAGATAGTTGTGATGTGTGCTGGAAATATCTTGGAAAATTGTATTTCCACATCTTTACTTATTTAAAATTTTTCAGAAACCTGCGATAGTCGTCATTATTTAACTTAATTGAAGTTCATTCCTTGGAAAAAGTTGATGATTAATATGATTAGGTAGACATTCCTGCTGATTTTTTACAACTGAATACAATTTTTATTTTTCAGAATGTTTTGTTTTTTTGCCTATCGGTATGTGCTAAATAAATGTATTTTATTCCCTTCTTTAGATAGGTTTTTAAAGAAACCAAAATTGTGCAAGCCAGAAACATTCAAGACAAAAAAAAGATTAAACCAAAACCTTGTAAAAATCTTTCTAAATATGAAAATATTGAACCTGAAGCCTGAAAGCCACCATTAAATAATCCTCGTCCAAAACCACATGATTAATGCACCATTATGGACGAAGGAGTCGTAAATACGGCGGCATAGCATCGTGGCTAGAATCCAGCTTGAACTTTTTGTTTTCCCATATAAAACACGTTTTAAAATACTCCACACATGAATTATTAACTGCAGATTAGCCGCTTTTAAAATATTGTTTAATACCACACCCTTTTGCTGTGGCAGTTTCTTTAGTAAGGGAAGTTATAGGAAAAATGTATGGGTTGTCTAGGTAAATAGATTAGAAAGAGTTTATTTTTCGTTGTCAAATGCTTCATGATTGCATGTCAGATTGGACTGAAATAACATAATAGTGTAGGTTTTATAGATTTATTTTACAATCAAATGCTGTAAAAAAGCGCAAAGCAAATGTAAGTAGAACAGGAGCAAAGTAGAGCAGTTAAAAGATGTATACTGATGACCTGGTGAAGATCACGGGAACCTGTTGGATGCGAGAGCACAGGGTTCCTCGTTGTGGCCTACAACTGGCTGCTTGGAAGAGGTCAGTCTCTAGCAATAAACATCTTGCAGCTGGTGATAAGCAAGAAAATTGCTACACCAGCACAAGTTTTAAATGGACAGGATTTTATACAAAAATTATATTGAAGTTCCAAAACTATTATCCAGAAAAGTCCGCGTCAGCACTATTCGTGGCCCGGTATCCACTGAAGTAGTCAAAAACATAGGTACATAGCATAGTAGTAAATAGTCGAATGAGAATTTTAACTGGATCCACAAAAAGAAGATTCTTATTTCTCGCCGTGTGTGTATTTTGGCGGGATTAAACGAAGTCCCAAAAACACTACCTACCTAGTTTTTAGACGTCCTGTTTGATCCCACTTTTTAGGATTCCGTGCGTACAATGTTAAAAAGGAACTTTTAGGAGCTTTCGATGTCCGCCTGTCTGTCGAGGGTGTTTTTCTCAGTGCCTTTCATTTAGACATGAAAGAGGCATCGCAGCATGTATGTACAGTGGTTTATGAAGTAATAGAGATACAGTGATGGACAAGCCACGGCCATGGTATTTCTATTAAAGTTTTATCTGCATTACATTAATTGACAGAACTTTCCGTCCAGCAACAATTAAAGCTTGTCACAGATCCGTCTTTCGACGGTGTCAAACGAACTCTGCGTCCTAACCGGAAGCGACTGTCGCGCTAATAAGCGTTTATGCGACCTGAATAATGACGTATACATACGCGACTTGATTGATCGCGTCAGTATGTTAAGTAACAACTCAACAAACACTCAACTCTAATAACGGCTTCTGTAGAGAGGATTTTAATTCAGATTTTTTACAGTTAGTTATAATGGCAATCATGTAATTTGGTTTAAATAGGCTTTTATTTTTATATAGTTTCTTCTATATTTTGTGAATGTGAGAACGTTATAGGCCTAACTTGTAGACTGTAGATTTGTAGACCTTTTTCTATTTTGTTAAGTACATGTTACTTGTTGACAGGCCTACACTGTCCTCCCGTACCGATTAACACTGTAATTTGAAAAAAAATGTAATAGCCAATTGTTTTTAAAACAGTAACCGTGGAGTTTCTTGCCGGCTCTTCTCCATAGAAAACGACCAATTGGAACCGTGCACCTAGCTTCTGCCGTTTCATAAGTGCCCATGTAGGTTTATGAGAAATAAAATATTTTTATTTTTATTTTTGCTATAATAGTAAACGAGCGCAACGATTGCGTGCTTGCGCGACGCTTTCCTTAATGACGCGGCCTTTAAATTCTCCTCTTCAGTCACAAAGTCATAAATAAAGACATGTCTTGTCATCGTATTTCATTTTAGCAAACATAGTCACAGAAACCAGCTAGTTTTATATACGAGGAGCCTAAAGCCGGTACACGTGTCTCGAAAACAATCTTATTGTAACCAAGAAACAACACCCGAAAAATCACCGCAAATAATAATAAACAGCCGTTGTCCAGCAAACGGACAGAATTCGCCCCCGGGGACGAATAAAAATAATATACAGGGGATCGGCTTAATCCTGTATGATAAATGGGGGTTAACAGCGGTGCGGGCGGCGGTGGGCGGCGCGGTGCGGCGTGGACACAGCACTATCGATGCCGCGTTAATTAAAATGCTCTAGTTTTGGCTCGTAATGTAATGTGCTAGTGTTTCCCCATGTGACTATGTTGGTACTTCATATTAATTGTGGTAATTTCACTTAGGTCAATGTACCTCTTAAATTTCTACAGCGCCTGTTTTTGTGTGTGTGTGTACATTCTATATATCTATTTATCTCCTCTAGTAGCATGCATTGCGATTAGATAATAGACCAATACTAACACCCCTCTAAAATAAAAATACTACTTTTAGAGTTAACAAAATTAGATATGAGAAAGTGTCAAAACTAATGAACACCAGTGTGCCAAACTCATTTCAGAACCCAGTCATAAACTCACAATAAACTAAACATTAAATAATTTTACAGCGCTATAAAATTACGCAAAACTTAGGCATTAACCAATTCCCCACACTTCCACTATCTCCGCCAACAGTTCGTAATTCAGCCTTCACATCCCCAGACTGTCATAAAACAAAATTTACCCTTAATTACAGTAGCTCATGAAACTATTTGTGTACAGGACTTATCTTAAGTTATGTAACAACGCAGTTCCCAAACAATCCAGTTTAAACAATGACTAAGGACATCTATTCACTGGAAGACACACACGCTAATCTCTATGCCGTCGTGTTAAGAACTAGTTTAGTTTGTAATGCGTGTCAAGTAGTAATGTATCGATAATAGTGCAGCAGCGCGGTATTTGTCGGAGCGGGCAACAGTTGGAATGTTCTGTACTCTGGGCCGAAGGCAGTAATAGGGAATGCGATTGTAACATTTGTACTTAACTGCGGGAAGTCTAACCCGTATTTGCTATATGAAGTTTTAATTCTGTGTAAAATATTTGTTTCAATCATAACTATCATACAGGTCGCAGTTCTCCAAAATTCATGTCGACGTATCCCGCACAAATTGGTATCAGAACGAAATTTGTTCAGTTCAAAGTAGTAAATTGAGCGGCGCGCAACGTTTTAAACATTTTAAAGTAAATATTGGGCGAATTGGTATTTTCCGTTTTTCCGCGGCAGGGCAACTCTTGGCGGCCATGTTCCGCGCAGTTGATCGCTAATGGCGCACTAAATTTAAACGATTGTTAAATGAAGTCTCTAATTTCGGTTAGAATTGTTTAACTCCTATTGTTTCGTAATATATTGCGTTTAGTTAGTTTTGTTATTTTGCCAGCTATTTAGCTGTGATTTAGGCGCGATAATGGTCGCTCGTTAGCACTAATATATTGGCTTCGGTGTTGTAATTAATGATATTACGTGATTTTAATGCGTACATAAGAAAATTATGCTTCATTGTATAAACCGCGTCCATTTCTCATACTGACAAATGACTGGAAGAAAATAAATAATCGTCTGGGTCTTGGAAAATATACAAAACTCTGTTAGCATTATGCATTTTATTTCCCCAAAAGAGAATACGGCTGCAGTGTGCACATATCCGGCAGGAGTTGCGTCACTACCGGTTTCCTCTTATAGAATATGCCATGCGGGACCATTGCGGGAAATTTCAATGGGATTGCTTTAGTCCTTGAGTCCATAAACAGGCTGTAAAGATAAATACAAACACCCTCTTTATTTTCTTGTGGTCTGATCAGAAGTGAATCGATTTTTGTACAGTTGCTTCTTTTTAACACCATTGCTAGAATTTCTTGCAGGTTACTGTGACTTTTATTTTACTCTGGCTTCTGCCCTCGACTTCGTCCACGTGAACACCCCGTCACTTCGCATCGCCCGCCCGCGCTATTTCTTCGTTTTCGCTTAGCGTTCTGTCTGCCTTTTTTACTTTTTTCTCGGCTCCTAAGGGTTGTAGCGTAATGTTAAATACCTCATAACCTTCCTCAAGAATTGGGCTATCAAATACAAAAACATTTTTTCAAATCCAACTGGCAGTTTCAGTGATTAGCGCGTTCAAACAAACAGACAAAAAAACAAACAAACTCTTCAGCTTAATTATTAGTATAGTAAGCACATGGTTTATACGTCAAAGGATGGACTATGAATTCATAACAAACAATAAAATACTTTGCTGGCAAACAGACCAATGAACTAGGTACATGATTAACTGCTTTTAACATCCCGCATAATTTATTTATATGTAAACGCGTGTTATGACAAATAAATAAATTCTGGACCACTGTTCGTTCAAAGTCAAAGTCAAATCATTTATTTCAAATAGGAACATAATAGGCATTTTCGAACGTTAAAATTTACAAGAAAATAGAATTGATTCTAATTGCCCCTTCCAAAAGGTAGTTTCGTATGGAAAAGAATGGGCAAGAAACTCCACCGTTACTCTTTTAAAATGTTTTACAATATTTTGTATATATTAATTATATGTGAAGACGATGCACCTAGAATAAAATTACTATACCACAATAGTTAAAAAGAATTAAATATAAAGCAAAGAAAGAAAGAAAATATATATAGATATAGGTGTATATATGTATATATTCTTTGTTTAAAGCAATTACTGGTAAAGTAGGTTCTTCTTTGCATCCATAAGTCATAATATCCCGCTTCCAGTTACAATCAAACAAATTACTATATAAGTCTATCCTTCCTAACAAAATCCAAGTTCTGGCAGCCTGCAAGCCCGGCCTGCAGTATTCCTCGCCACGTTGGTTCCCATTGTGTTTGCTCATCGACGAACGTGAGAGAGCCCCTTGTCTAAACGGAACTCCGGAACTCGTGTGATCCGGATTTAAGACAATATGGCACACCACTTCGCTTCAAGTGACAACGCTCTTGGGTCAACATTTAAATAACTGCGGATTTCCAGTGATTTTAGATGTAGAGAGGCTTGTTGGAGTGCTATGGAATTTGAAAGGAATGCTGACTTTGAAATGTTTTGGAAGAAACTTTGGAAAATAATTTATTGTGTATGAGGTTGTTTATATTTAAGAGTACTGGTAAAATGGCGAACATAGAGAGAAACACAGGGACTTAATGGAGATAACCATTGAAAATACTTAGGTGTATGGAAACGACAACGATAGAAAATAAGAACGTGCTAAGTAACATTAATTTAATTAATCTTTGTGATCTTACACACAATCCTATACTTACTACCTAATCCTACTATCCTCCTAATATAATAAATGTGAAAGTTTGTGAGGATGGATGGATGGATGGATAGATGGATGTTTGTTACTCTTCCACACAAAAACTACTGAACGGATTTGGATGTAATTTGGAACACAGATAGTTTATAACCTGAATTAAAACGTAGGATACTTTTTATCCCGGTAGTACGTTCCAGTGGGATAATTTTCGACATCCACGCGGGCATCAAAGCTAGTAGTGAATAAACAAGAGACGTTCCCGAAAATAATAAAATATTATCATAACAATGACAAATGACTGCGCAGCATCCCTGTAGCTATTAGTCCACAGGTGGACCCTGCCATACTGTCCATGCTCTCGCTCATTAATCCACCTTTACCACCCCCATGGGACAAGGACATAACCGCCAAACAATTTAAACGTGTCATGGCAAAACAGCGTGAACCGTTAAGCCAATAATCTCCTAAAACCATTGGAGGGAATTGCTTTTCTGCCTTGACGGATTGCCTCGTTGATACGCTAGTGCCGAACTGAACATGGGTTCCTGGTTTCGATCCTCAGGTCGGGCACATGTTTTTGGGTTTTTCATTGTGGAATGTCAATTTTTTTTATTACTAAATGATAAATGATATTATTTCTGTAAGTAGGTTTGTACAAACACTTTTACACGTCAATCATATTTTTTAAACTAGATGAGGTCGGTGTTTCCTATCTGACTACTCTGAGAAGAAAGGCCGAAACAAACTCAGAGATCACAGTCTCTTTTAAAGTCCAAACAAAATCTTGGTTAGATCATGTGAAGACCATGTAGATTGGTATCTGAAACGGTCTTTTGAGGAAAGAACCACACAGATTGAGTGGACCTGTCCAGTCAGTGCACGCATTTTTCAGTAATCGTGCAGCTCAACTCAGAAAGTCAGGACTTAAGGAGCTCAACGATTCGACGAGCAATATCAAAGAAAGGACATTTGGGTAGGCCGCATAAATTAGGTACTCTAACTGCCAGATCATGATTAAAATAAACTGAGAAAATAAAAAAGCAATGACCTTCATAGTCATCACATTCACAATAATTAAAAATCATAATACTTTACAAGTCAAGTCAAGTCAAGTCAGTCATTGTTTATATAAAATTCATCAATGTGAATGTGTATATAAAAATTCGGACATAATTATTAATTAATTTATTTATTAAACTTACACACAACTATTACTGTACTACTACTTTATTTATAATGTTTGAGGACCATGTAGATTATTATGTTGACTATTATGTGACAATACTAATTATTGAAAGTAAGTAAATTTGAAAACGATATATTATTGTGGTGTCAACTGTATTAATAGTGGTCAATCTTGTCACATAATTAAAACAATGAATATTTTGTTTGAACAACCAACACCTTAAAAACAATTTCGAAGCAGGTACTAAAATCGTACCAAAACAATTAAAACATAACAAACCGCATAAATCACAATCCAATAATGTCAAAAGTCCACGGCGCGGGTGCCTCCACCAGATTTATTACAATAATAGTGGTCCAGTAAACTTTTAAATCACTTGACACGGCTGGACATAAATACGGGCGGTAAATTGACAGGGGACCTGAGTTGTGTCTACCATCTTATGGAAACTGAACCCCAATAACTCTCCGCACAGATTCACGGGTTTTCAAACAAGGCGTTTTAGTTATCGTTGCCATTTAACTGTGGCCAGCTTTTTGTTTATTGATTTCGTTCGTAGTTTGTGTGAATGTAAATATGTTGTTGGCAATTAGTTTGCTGTTTGTTAGATTGATTGGGTGTTTGGTTTATATTGTTGGGATTTATTGGCTACTTTTAACTGATTTTATTATTATTTATCTTGATCAGAAACTTTTTGGTTTTTTGAAGCACTCGGTGAATGACCTCAGCCTGTTCATCTATCACGTGAAACTTACAATTGAACTTCAGTATCGGAGAACATGCAAATCACTGTTAAAACATTTTCCTGTTTAACTTAAAATCTAGAAATAGTATAGGTATTATTACCGATTCTAAGCAGTCTCTACTCCTCTACTCTATCTCCTGGCACTGCTAGTAATTCAGCTTGGATTGAAATTAGCAAAAACTACTTAGAGAGCGCGGAAGTGATCAAGTTATACGAGTACGACACAAGCTTTGCGTAACCTTTTTAAATCTATTAGCTTTAGACTATTTTAAGTCCAGAAAGGTAGATAATAATCTTTGACCTCCCCCACTGAAAAAAGCAGCACTGCTATTGCCGTAGAATGGGCCATAGATTAATAATTCAAGCAAATAACACGTAATGTAACCGTTATCATAGTGTTTACGAGCCGGCCGCCATGCTGCTTTGCCAAATTTATTGTTGTCGCCAATGTTTTACAAGGCAATCTACAAAGCACAAAACGTAAGCCCTGGTGGATACGGTTTTGTGATACCAATAACTTTTATTACTGAAATATCTGTATTACCGACTAGTTGGTGTAGTGGTTGCAAGCGCTACTGCGAAATGAGCATTTTTAGGTCCTAGGTTCGATTCCTGGGTCGGGCAAAGTTTTATTACGTCTTTCCATCTGAAATTTCTCAGTAGCAGCCCGGAGTCTAGACTTGTGCCCGGGTGATAGCAATAGGCTCGCCCCCTGTTACAGTCGCCGGCAAGGAACTTGGCAAGAGTCGTTAGATACGTTTTCCTTTCTTTAACTTTCTTCGAAACAGACAAGTTTAAAAATAAATTATAGCAATAACCACAGAATAATGACAAGCAATAAAAGTGAACAACTTTTTCTTACACTAAGTGTACATGCGCGAACTCACTTCCACTACGCCAAAACCTTGCCAAGTTACGTGCACAAGGGACTTAAACATACGGGCAAAATATGGGTGTACATAAATACACCCCTGCCTGACCCTTAGCGGAAAACAAGCGTGATGATGCTATGTTATCTGGATTCGTTTTGTGGTAATGTCCATAACATTGGCACAAAACTAATCCCTGCTGAACTTAAAGTTTATAGATATAATAGACTGTCATAAAATATTCCCAATAATATAACTGTTGTTTTGCAAAAAGTTTCCATACCGTAATAACTTCAAACTTTCAATAGCCACAGTGATCCGAGCCGGCAAAAGAACACAGCATTTCAATTAAAATAAAGACAACAACGACGAACTTACAAGGAGACTAAGTGGGTGGAGCCAGGACCATAGAAAGTAGAAACAGTGTGGATGCGTCAGTATCCAGCTTTTCTATGGCATTTTTTTTAAGGTAGAGGTTTATGGTGACCAGTATTGGGCTGTTTTCGGTGTTGGGCAAAAAGGATATCCATTCTACCATGTTCTCAAGGACGGGCCTTAACTGGGTCTACAACCGGTAGCTAATACCTAGACTAGGTAATGGATATAAGTCCAGCAGTAGACTGCTAAATAGACTTATTGGTGTGACCAATGTTCACGTGGCTTGCATTATATGCCCAAACTTAGTTAACACCCTGATTAACCGCAGTAAGTACTACGTAATTTTTGTGATATATTTTGATGACGCATTAAATACGGGTTTGAAAAATTGTAGTCAGCAGGCGTTAACACTATGCGTATTTTATACATATTAAATCTACGAGTTTCATGTACCAATCGTGTCCTTCCTTGTTCCAAGGAGGGAGTTCCAGCATCGAAATCAAACAGAACTCGCGGTGAACATGTTTACGATACCCCCATACTGGCGACACGATCAAATATGCACGGAGACCACATATACAACTTACTTTGGGAAAAAACATTGAAATTGTATGAGGAACACGTGTGACGCTAGAGATTTTGTTTGAAGTTGACACTATTATTCAGATGATCGGACTTATGTTGCAGGGGAATGAGGAATATGTGACAAGATAAGTCTTAGGCATGAATGTAAGAAAAGAGGCAGACCAAATAAGTGGATGGATTCCCGACAACGAATGGCTCGGTGGGAAGAGACTATTGTGATGCCGGCTAATAGAGATTTATGAAATAAAAAGACGTGATGTGCCAAACCCAAATAAATTAGAACAAGGATGGTGGTCTCAAGGAAAATTACGAAAGCTCACGCAGAAAACAGATCAATGAGTTTCGGCCAGGTAAGACATTATTATTATACTTAACCCTGTACTTACTTACTGTAATTAAAGTCTCCAGGACGCACGGTATTTAATGCGTCTGGAAAAATCCCCATAACTTTACGTCCTACGAAAATGGATGGACTGTGTTTCTAATCAAATGCAATTTCCTAATTATTTAGGTCTATCACAGCAAAAATTACGTCTTTAGAGTCTCTTTTCGCCTCTCAAGATCAATTTCAGTAGTATGTTGTGTGATTACTTAATTCCACGGCTAGTGGGCTGGGACCCTCATAAAGATAAGACGGGAATGAGTGGGGCTCTTCTTAATTTATGAACAAGTGTCCTCTCGGGGGTCCCTTCATGTAGCCACGCTCTTACATGGATATCGCGACGTATAATAAAGTCTTCCTGATGTTTATCTTCGTTTTTTATCTTAATGCGTTACTGTGGACCCTTAAAATAGATTTTGTTTTAAGTTGTGATGGTGGTAGTTTGTTTAAGGGTCTTGGAAGCTGTGACCAGAATATATTTTTATGAAAATATATTGAAATTGTTAACAAGGGATGTGGGGATGGTTTTCTCCTTTTCAGTTAACCATTCTTGAAACGATCTGGTGACCATAACACCGTAACATTGAGAACTAGGTATAGTGTATTTTTTTTTTCGTATGCTGCACTTGTTGACGTCATCACGTCAACGCCGGCTATCGCTAAAAACCAGCGCTGGGGCTCTGTCTCGCATAGGGTCTTAGCATTATGCTGAGCGATTGCCGTTTTGCGTGGATGTGCCGCATGTTTTCCCCCAACTCGTTCTTTTTTGTATTTATATGTTATTCTCTGCGTCATGTTTACCGCAAATAGACGTATTTTCTTTCTTTTCTTTCTATATGGTGATTGTATTTCAGAATGTCACAGCACTTGTATTTCTATGGATATCCTTACACGACGCGACATACTAACGGGTTATTAACCACTTAGTTTGTGATGGTTGTGTCGTTTACCTAACACGAAATACTTGCGCTTTGTCATTCCAGCTACTCATTAGTGATTTATGTTTGTAGCACGTCACTTTTGAGTGTTTTTTTTCCTAAAAGTGGTTTAACAATTCTTCACTGATTGACACAGAGAGCAGTAGTGGTGTAGAGGTAACGGCCGCGACTTACGTAACGATTTACTTTGTGTAAATTATTTCATCACCACTGATCTCAAAACGGTCAAGCAAAACGTCGTGAGGAAACCGGCATGTCCTTAGAACCAAAAATTCAAAGACATATTGCATTTACCAATCCGCACTGGGCCCGCGTGGTGGATTACGGCCCACTCCCTCTCACAGAGAGGAGGCCTGTGTCCCAGCAGTGGGAACGTTATAGACTGATTATGATGATAATAACGATTGACATAGTTTTTGAAAGGGTAATCCTGCTGTCAAACTCATTTTAACTGCTGTGATTGGCTGACCGGAATAAACAAAGCCGATTAACTAACGTAACATGAGTTTCATTTAAAACCTTTCAGAAACAGGGGACTAGTTTTTTATTTATCAACAACAATGCCAATCAGTTCCACAAAGGGTGGGATTTTTCGCAAAAAAAATCATGTGTAACATAAAATCACGCGTGTAATCCCTGAAAGATTTAGGCAGAGGTGTACTTGTAATACACCCACATTTCGCCAGTTATGTCAAAGTCCCATGTAATAGGGGTGAGCGTATTGACATCAACCGGGCACAAATCCAGGCTGCTACTGAGAAATTCGTGATGGAAAACCCTAATTATTCTTTGCCCGACCTGGGAATTAAACCCAGGACCTCATGCCCAGCAGTAGCACTTGCGACTAATAAAGAAAGAAAAGAAAGAAAAGAAAGAAAAGAAAGAAAAGAAAGAAAAGAAAGAAAAGAAAGAAAAGAAAGAAAAGAAAGAAAAGAAAGAAAAGAAAGAAAGAAAAATATTTTATTTGGGATACGCACAGGAAATACAAAGCAACGACCAAACGACCAACGAGGTGGTCAAACCATGTTCGGTCTGTACATGATTTTGTACCGAAGAGGCTAAAGCTTCTTATAATCTTCAACAATGTTCAGTGAAAACAAGATATTTGAAACTAATGACCCGTGAAAATTCATAGGTACGCGTGTATGACTGAAACTTCGGCGAAGGTACAAGTTTGGAAGCTTTATCACACAGTTCTGTTTCCAAGTTAAATCGGCAGAAAGTTAAAGTATGTAGACAGATCGTAATATATAAGTCAGTGGTTGTCGTCTAAAATATTAGTACATAAAGTTCTATCTGCCATGGACCATAGTAGAACAGTTAAGGACCAACTCTTGAATAAATTACTCTTCCTGATTGAATTTTTCTCATGTCATATTTAAGAGTGTGTTATTTTTAACCCAGCTACTCGTATAGGTGCCAGAAAAAGTTAAAGGCACAAGGCATATCTCAGTTTTCTCTTCAGGATTTCACTGTCTCTGTGATACCTCTGATATTTTAGCAGCTGTCATTTACCATCAGGTCGGCTGTATGCTTGTTTACCACATACTTAATAACATTAAAATAACTAAAGTTGTCCCTATCATTTTACATACTACTTTTCGATGAAGGAGGCCAGCATCCGCCATAACCTTTAACAAACAGCAAACTTAAGTAGAAGTAAGTTAACTTATCTACTTGCAATGATAGCTTGAATCCTTTCAGTGGTTTTAATCCTACTTGGATTAAGTAAACAGCGAATGAAGTTTCATATATGTTATGTAGAAGAAGACGGTATTATACGTTTTAAGGAGAAATTGGATAGTTGGCCTAATTTATTACTTACAATATTCGAGTGAGATTAATGTTACCCTACATGCCTACTCTACACCACTAAGGGCGAATTTCACCAAACTTTTATACCTAGAATAAGTCTTATAACGAGAATTAATTTTTAAAAATTGATAGTTTTTCCATACTAGAACTATCAGACGTCAATTTTATTCCACGGATAAAAGATATGACTTAGCTGAAATCTGCTCTAAGGCGGAAGACATCGTAGAGTATGTGCGCCAGAAGACGAGATACACGCCGAAGGTGCAGCATGCTGGGGGTGTACTGGAGTACCGCCGCAACGGCCACTTCAAGGCGTTCGTGGTGCACGTACCGAATTGTTGTCTGCCTGTCGCGCGTCGTCATGGGAGAAGACTTTTGGCCGCAGGACGTGGTGTTCCGTCGGTTCAGCGGACAAGTACCACAGGAAGGACTGCACAAGGTCAAGCTAGTGAAGTGCTACCAACATAGTTTGAAGCTATAGGTACCTATTTATTAACACAAGTTTTTGTTGTATACTTATGTTAGTTGGTAAGGAATATGTCTATGGGCCATTGTAACCTGAAATAAATGTGTTATTATTTTATTCCGTTCATTAATCTTCTTATATATAATAATTATTTTTACAATGTCGTTGACATATCTCGAGACCCTCGGGACCCGGACCTTTGGAAGGCGTACGAGGGGCCGAGGCCAACTCGCAGAGACCCCTTTGACAATTTTAAGTTATAAGGGGGCACCAACTGACATATTATTATTATTTCGTTTATTTATCTTAATACATATTAAATACATTTAATATATTTTTACAAAAAAGCATTTAAAAATACAAAAAATAGTGGTCCATCGGCATCAGAAACAGGGTTCCAAGCTGCTGGTGGTGAAGGCTCTAAAGAGAAGAACCTCCTCACTATGCGTGCCGTGTCCAGGAGTACTGCTCTCTGAATCAAAGCCTTAACCCAGCTGCGCAATGAGAGCCTCCTGAGGTGTTGGTCGAGGCTCTCCGCTATTAGGCTATTTACTATTATAATTATTATAACATCGGTTTCGAAATATACAAATAAATCACGCAGTTATAAGGTACCATAATAATCCCGTGAGTCGATAATAGGAAAACAGAATATTTAAAAGTAGGCTTCTAAAGATTTTAAATTCAACCAAAATGTTGGCCTTTCCCAGGGTTCAAAATATCCCAATACTAAATTTCATCAAACTAAAAGGTTATTTATCGTACACAAGCAATTTCTTCAAAAAAACATTCTCGTTTATTGAAGTTAACTAAGCCGACGATTATTAAAATTCAATTATTATTCGGAGAATATAATATGGTAGGACGCCTTCTTGCTGAGTGGATCTATCTTCGCAAGATGGCTACATGAAAATAGCTGATGATCGAGTTGGTTCTTCCAGTATCTGCTGAACATACGCCCTACATATCGGGCTGAAAACCAATCCAAAACAACCGAGCATCGTTCATGTCAAATAACCAAATTAATAACATTTTCTTAAGGTGCACACTTAATTCCATCCCCCAATTAGCGAGTGGATGTCATCTTTCGCGTCTCATTTATCCGGATTAGGCTTGTCGAGGGCGGCCGGGGCCGGTTACAGCCGGTTACAGCTGGTTATAGCCGGTTATTGCCAGTAAAGCGCGTCTTGCCGGCTAATAGAGGTAGTGCTCTTAATTGAAGCCCTTCGCTTCAATGTATGTTATCATTGTGCCCAATATTCTCTAAGCTCGTTGTTTTCCAAGTAAGTTTTATGCGAGCAATGTAATTAACGTAATTAGATACCTATATATTATTTTTTAGGGAAGAGGATGTGCCTTTGTTGAATATTATTTTACATATATAAGTAGGTAATTAAATGTTTATTCCTACAGTAAATATTTGCTGTTTAATGAAACTTAATCACGCCAGTCTTGAACAGACAACCACTAGCAACCGCCAGTCGCCAGTACATTTTTCATAAAACGAGCACTTGTGAAAAGTTCAAATAAACTATTATGAAACTGAAATAATAATGACCAATGCCTACAATAAAATCCGCTCGAACCGCAAACTGAAAGACTAGTAATTAAAAAATGAGTTGCATTCACTGAAAACAGTAAAGCTTAAAACCGTGATCAAATTAATCCACCTCTTGGTTACCAAAGTCCTGGTAAAGTAATTTTTACAGCGAGTGCGGCAAGCTTTAAAATAAATTAACTGGGACACGTTTAATATTAAATTAAAATGACAGCAATTTCGGATACAAAGCGTCGTTTAATGCAAATGTTGCAACTATTGTGCCTGTGATTTATACCTGGAACCACTAGGCATTATTTAAAATGCTCGTAAAAACCGTCC
This sequence comes from Dryobotodes eremita, assembly GCA_917490735.1. Lineage (NCBI taxonomy): Eukaryota > Metazoa > Arthropoda > Insecta > Lepidoptera > Noctuidae > Dryobotodes > Dryobotodes eremita. Next base: position 1,579,080 of record OU823252.1, on the reverse strand, counting down.
CAGATTACAGCGACTAGCATTTGTGTCACATAAAAGGCTAGTAATAGCCGCTGTAAATATTGTTAGTATTCGTACACGATGTCTGGGTCATTTCTCCTGAATTGTGGCCGCACACATGCCACGTATCTCGCGAACTATCATTTTTTTGCGCGCATTACCGGCTTTTTGTTGTAATAAAAGTCAGCTTACATTATTTTGATGGAAGACTCACAGGACGAGATTGAACTTTTTGGATGGTCCCATTTTTTTTGGAGGAGGACACGTTTGTGACAGGATAACATATCTTCGTGTAAGCACCATGTTGAACTTACTCTAGTGTGTTATGAGTAATGACAGTATCAATTGTTGAAGACAGTGACAAATCATTGCTATCCAGAACATTGAAACTAGAGATTTCTAAGTGACACAGGTAGAATGAGATCCATTAAGTAGGTATAACATACAGCAATTCTGTCATCTTTAACAAAACTGCGGAATAAGAATAGAATAGAATAGAATAGAATTGAATACTCTTTATTATGTATACCATAAAAATTACAGATATAAATGTAGAAATTAAACATAGGGTGATACAATGGACGGTCTTATCGCTAAAAGCGATATTTTACAGACAACCTTTGGATGGATTCAAAGGGAGAAGGAGAGACAATAATGCAGGTGGGCAATAGTGGGAAACCATTTACATATACAATAAATACATACATAAATAAAACAAACTTATCTACATATATATACAATAATAAACATGAAACAAGAGCATGAAAACTAAATGTAATGATAATGTTTAAGAAGAGAGGAAGTGTAATAAGCCTCTAGGTATCTGCTGATTGAAGTTATTACCAAACAGATAATGATTATTTCGTTAAGTTAGACAAGTTTTTTGTAAAACTTTTACAGAAACTTTCTTTAACATGTCGTTCAGAAGAAAGCAAGACCCCTAAAATATTGTAACTTATAATTAATTAATGTACATTAGAGGGGTACCTTTAAAATAGTAAGAAAAAGGATCAGACAGCCGTGTTTTAACTACACGCCCAACAAACGCTATCCCAACAATTTCTAAGACCGTAATCTGGAAGCTCACACCGCGATTGATACTTAAACTGGCGATAATATCTTCTATGACAGTTTGTGTGGCCATAAACGAAGCGATAACCACTCCACAAATACCGTTCAGAAGGGGATGATCATCGGATGGAAACCACCCGACGGACGGGGACGAACGATAGTGGAACTGACCGCCTAAAGTCTACTAATCGTATTGTGTCTGGTCTAACAGGCTAATTGGTCGTTTTCAGTTTTATTGTGCAATCATTCCATAGGGAATAGTAATGTGGGCATTGGAAAAAGAAAGAAAAATATTTTATATGGACCACGCACAGGAACACAAAAAGTAAAAAAGAGCATTTAAAACTAACAAAATTAACGTTTTTCTTTTTTTTATAAAAACCTAACAATTGCGAATCGGACTCGCACACGAAGGGTTCCGTACCACAAGGCAAAAACGCCGAAAAATACACGTTTCTTGTATGGAGACCCTTTAAATTTTTAACTTTATTTTATTTTTATTATTATTTGTAATAGCGGCAATAGAAATACACACTTTAAAAATTTCAACCGTCTACCTATTACGGTTCACGAGATATAGCCCGCTGACAGACAGACGGACGATCGAACGGACAGTGGAGGCTTAGTAATAGGGTTCTGTTGGCACTCTTTGGTTACGGAACCCTAAAAAAACTTGTGCGAGGCCAAAAAGGCTCTAAGCATAATGCTGCTATGTTTAAAAAATAAATACCGCAGCGCTGGTAACGTGCTACTAACTTTTCTTGCAAATTTTCCAACAGCTCAAATGGTCCGGCAACAACACAGCACGAATTTATTCCCAATAAACCGTCTTATGGTCCTACTTCAACATTGCTTTTACAATTCACTTTAGACATTGGCAGAATAGTAAAAATCAGCTTTGCTTGCCATTGTAAAAAAAACCGTAGAAGTGCGAGCTAACCCCGCGTGGAGAGAGTTCCGTACGACCCACCAAAACATTTAATGTAAAGTAAGTTGCCAAGACTTAAATAACGCTTCCACTGTTAAAAAGTTATCAGATCTAATGTAGAGCCAAGCCACTAACTCTAGAAAGCTTAACTCTACAAACCTTACCTACATCCTAGTGAAAATGTACGGCTTGGCAGTTTCGCGGCCGTCGCACAGACATCCTAAATGGGCTTATTGTAAGAAATTAAGTCACAGGTATTTAATGTTGTGTAATGCAATAGTTTAATGAAACGGCCAAGCCATACATTTTAACCAAGATGTAAGGTTTGTAGAGTTAGAGTTAGGGGCTTAGCTCTACATTAGATCTTTTTTTTTTTTTTTTTTTGGGTGGGAAATCATCAAATGACGTCTCCCGCTCTGGGCGGAGCGGAAGGGCGTGTCAGACTCTTACTGACTAAAACCCACCCGTGTTCCTTCAGTTGCCTGTGCGCCAGGGCCACGGTAACTCTTTCGAACAATCCGCAGCCCCGGCAGAGCTCTACATTAGATCTGATAACTTAACCACTATAGCAAGACAGTTGAAATTTTCAAAAATTATGTATTTCTGTTGCCGCTATAACAACAAATACTAAAAACAAAATAAAATAAATATTTAAGGGGGACTCCCATACAACAAATGCGATTTTTTTGGCCGTTTTTATAGTTAATGGTACGGAACCCTTCGTGCGCGAGTCCGACTCGCACTTGGCCGGTTTTTTTGTGGTTTCTATACATGCTAATCTGGCTTTCATAACAAATGAAAGTAGGTATACCGATTATCCGTAAGAAATACAGAATTGAAGTTCCCTTTAAGGGACTTAGTAGGTGAAAGTTATTTTTTTTTGTGCAAATCGTAGCCTGATTACCAAATTTCAGGTTTCTAGGACTTCGGGAAGTACCCTAGAGGTTTTATTTTATAAACGGACCTGCACCCACCATTTCAAGGGTTGTAGGATAAAAGTTACAAATTTCTTAAATTTTTTGTTATATGTGTGCAAATTCTAGTCTGTATACCAAATTTTAGCTTTCTAGGACTTTGTGAAATTCCCTAGAGGTTTTGATGACCGAGTGAGTGAGTCAGTCAGTCAGAGCCAAAATCGACGAATTTTAGGTATTAATAAAATCCAAAGCCTAGACACATGAAACGTTGTGTGTTTTATACGCTTGCTAACTGCCTTTTATACTGAGAATTTGAGCTGTCTAGCATTATCCAGGCCGAAGCTATGAGGGTATGAAAATACGACGAAATGCTTCGAGAAAAGATAGGCAGTGCCCCAGCTTTTTGTTTTTGGCCTGTCTTGGCGGGGGTACTACCCTTCCCCTAAATCCTAAAAACAAACTCGACATTGTAGTTGTAAAACGTGTTCTGCCATATATTCCAACTGCAATTACAAATTTGTAAGCACAATATTGAAAGATTTACCATGTTATTTTAAGACCCTAGACTTTTTATAGGTTTTCGTGTAATCTGTTAGTAAAGAACTAATTCCAGTATTTTTTTCAAAAATTTAGGCTCAATAGTTTCAGAGATAAGGGGGGGGGTGGTCAATTTTCTTAAATAACTTAAAAACTGTTTATTTTCAAAATTATACAAACAATATATTTGAGACCAGCCCTTTTATTTGATATGTTACACGTCCGTATTTGGGTCACAGAAATTCATATGTGTACCAAATATATTCGAAGAAAATTGGCTGTGACAGACTGACAGACAGACTGATACACGAGTGATCCTATAAGGGTTCCGTTTTTTCATTAGGACGTACGGAACCCTAAAAATAGCAAAATAGAACTGTCAACTAGGTTTGAACGCAGCAATTGTATTTTAAAATTGAACCTTTACAAACTAAAGGAGGTTTAACCCCAACTCCGTTGTTTCGCTCCCAGCTGCCGCCTGCAACATTGTTTCACATTCAAACATCGTGTAATTTAATTTATATTAACGCTGTAATAAGATTAGCTTTAATTTAAGCGTCCTGTGTAAATACTTTGATCTCGTTAGTATTGTCGCGGCGTTGTGTTTATTAACCCAGTTATAATAGAAGACGAAAATCTCCGGCTAGCCAGGAGTAAGTCATAGTTCGAAACAAAAGGTAAATTGTTATTACATTTTGCCGTTTATAAGTCACTCATTATCCACAAACAGTTTAATTTAAGTTATAGAATCTGGCGTTAATTTGCGTAAATCCTTGACAATTAAAATGTTATTTAATAGTAGATAATGATAAATGATAAATGATTTTATTTCTGTAAGTACCTAGGTTTGTACAAACACTTTTACACGTCAATCATATTTTTTTAACTAGATGAGGTTGCCGTTTCTTATCTGACTACTCTGTGAAGAAAGGCCGAAAAAACTCATAGGTCTCTTTTAAAGTCCAGACATAATCTTGGTCCGATCATGTGGAGATCATGTAGATTGGTATCTGAAATGGTCTTTTGAGGAAAGAACCACACAGATTGAGTGGACCTGTTCAGTCAGTGCACGCATTTGTCAGTAATCGTGCAGCTCAACTCAGGGAGTCAGGACTTAAAGAGCTCAACGATTCGACGAAAAATACCAAAGAAAGGACATTTGGGTAGGCCGCATAAATGACTCAAACTGCCAGATCATGATTAAAATTAACTGAGAAGAAAAAAAAGCAATGACCCACATAGTCCTCACATTCACAATAATTAAAATAACAAAAATATACATTAATTCTTATTCATTACAAGTTTTACACTTTCTTAGATTTGATTGACACATATAATTGTAATGATAGACACTTAAACCTAACGAAGGATTACAATAATATTTAACTTGGATAGAGCGCAGAAATCTCGACATTTTGGCTTGTCGAAACATTACGAAAACCTTCAGTAGATCGCACCCAAGCGATCGATGCAAGAGCGGGTCGCTAGTAAGTATAAGTACGTAGGTAGCTATTTTAGTTACTAAAAATTCAATAATTATGTAAGTACTTACTATAGTGGCAACAAAGCTGTGGTCAGGAGCTACATTTAGAAATGTTTACATATTTTGAGCTGTGAAAACTTTTGATTTCTTAGCACGCTGTCCTTCCGATTTCTTTTTTTTTAATACCAGTAATTTGGTGTATGTATTCATTTGAATATTATTTTTAAAGCTTATTGTTGACCTGAGCATCGAATAGATGCACCATAGGCTACTTGACTTCTTTGTACATGATAAATGCTGGAAGTAAACTAAAAGCACTGATTCAGATACAGACCTGACGGCTTTTTAGTTTTCCATTTGTAAAAATCACGTAGGCTTTCATGTACGATTCCTTAGACTTTTCAAGGAGTAGATTTTTGTCAATGCCAATGTATTCGGATTTAATATTAGTACCCGGGAGTTAAATCACTATCGTCACTCGACATTTTTGTAAGCATTTTTAGTTTAATTTATTGGTTTGTTATTCGTGTTCTATTTTTTTATTTGTATTCTACTCTCGATGGTCAGTTCTATCTCGGAACAATTTACTTTTTTAGTGCAGGTCTCAATGGTAAATGCATGGGATTAGTATGTACTAAGGAAAATGTTTGTATGCAATTTTTACTCGAGGTTCTCATGTTCCAAATTCAAATCACATTAATGACCAGCTGGTCATAATGAAATTCAGTACAATATTAATGCCCGGCTAGACCCTAGAGCTTTAATGACTTCCTTTAGGTTAGGTTTGCATGACATATAATTTGACATTGTCGAGCAGGAGGTGTGAAAAATATTTAGTTTTAATTCCGCAATAACTAAATCCAGGTTTAGATGCAGAATGCAGCACCCTCCCGATCGCAAAATTATGCATATTGCAGCGTAGAACTGGCTGCTAACACGCCGGGGACTCGAACCCCGACGTGAGGTAGCTAAAAATCAAGCTGGTACACGTAAAATTTATTATAAATAAAAACATCCGAAATAAAGAAGAAATTACAAGTCAAAAAAATATTAATATTCAGTCGTTGGAAATTGTAAAAGGCTACCAAAAAAAATATCACAACAAGATTTTCAGAGAAAAAAACTTATGGATGTTTCCAAATATTTAGGAATTTAAGTATATAGACGAATTTAAATTCGATTGCAATCGTACGAAATTCGTGCCGCTCTATAAATTATTTAACACAAATAAGCTCAAGATTAAGGTTTTTCTTTACATAATTTCGTTAAGATAAATTTTAAAGAGAACAAGATCTGATATTGAGAATTTAGGAAAGCACCTTAAAATTAAAATGTCACACGACGGTATAACACAGAACACTTCTATTATATTGATGGTTGGGCGTTATTGCGCCACACAAATGACTTATTTAGCACCTGATGTGTCCGTTAGGCACCTGTGTCGTCGACCTTGCTCGGCAACGATCCAGCGCTTCTCTCCGCAAGCTCGCTCGGACTTCGGCGGCCGGCAGACGAAGGAAGAAGACAGGCGAACAATAAATGGCAGGGTAAGGCCAAAAAATGTGGCCTTTCAAACAATCAAAGAAAAAAGTAACGAGAAATTCCAGGGAACGTACAGTCGATTGTATCCGCTGACTACTCACATATCGTGGTTAAAAATTTGAAATTCACTTTCGAAGAAAGATTAAATATTATTAAATAAAATATCCATTCAGTAGGAAATCCAACGACGGAATGTGTTAATTTTTTTTTCTTCTTGACATTGTTCAGAACAATTGTCAATTTTTGAATATTCCAAAAAAACACGAAAAAGTAAAAAAACTGACCGAATGACTCGTAAAAAGAATTTAATCGAAATGACAGCAAAAAGTATCTAATTGCAGGAATTATACTGCAATATGCAGAAAATGCGGTTATTATAATGCAACCCGAACCTTTACTCTTGCAATAAATAATAAATTATTAGTAATTTGACTTTAATTTAATTTGAAATTAAGATCCTGATTGAAGCATGGTTACTGATTATGTCCTCCAGCAAGTATCTAAATAAAGAATCAGTGTTTAAACTTAAATCACGAAACTTCCACGTTACAACACGAAATAAATTCAATTCTGGAATTCCACTGTCTTCACAGGGACAAAACAATCTAATCATTCTAAAAACAGCCTACTATTTCAGTATTCCGCAGTGAGGACACATTCGCAAGTCTCAGCGGGGCCATATGTTGGTGGCAACTGGGCGTGAAACTGTAACCAGTGTAGCAGAGTTACCTGTCTGGTCCACTTAGAGCACATCGGCCGTGAAGCGCTGTGTCGCTGTAAAGCACTCCATTAATTTTCTAAGCGGAAATTAAAAAAGAGGTTTTGAAGCTATAAAATATTGTCTATGGTGGTAATTGCAATGGTTATGTACATAGAAGTGTTAGGATATAATTTTTTCAGGGTCCATGATGTAAAAGAATCACGGGGTAGGGCAAACAAGTACCACGTGGAGTCGCGATTGTCAAATTAAATTTTAGTTGCGGCCAAATTATTTTTAGATATAGAGATATTTTTTGCAGAATAGCTTTAAGATTCTCATAGCCAAAAGTAAGGAATTTTAGTGATAGTTTAGTTAGTTTAGTTTGGTGTTCAAGAGAATCGGTACCATTGCGTGCTATAGATCACCCTAGTACGGTATCACAGTGGATTCTTAATACGCTACTCGGACGACGGGCTCCTTTACAAAATGCTCCAGTAAGTAGTTAATACTATTTTCACTACTAACATACTTACTTGAGAACCAAATAGAAAATACAATATAAACTACGATTGTAATACCCCAAAATCTTGCGTTAGGATTTCATTACCGCTATCCGCTCACGAAATTCAAGTTCCATGTCGAAGAACTTACGCTAAGTGTTTATTGTCTCAAGTGTAAAAACATCTTTTATCCCCACTTAAGTTCTTTAGCGTAATGTTATTAAGTTTCTACGTGACAAAACAAAACACTGGAGTAGTGAAAGGATTTAATCTGCCATTTAAAATATTAAAAAAGCGGCCAAGTATGAATAAGAATAAAAATAATTTATTTGCAACATAGGTAACTTAGATTTTGACAGTCAATTCAGGTAGTTGGAACACGCTACCGAAGTTTCTAATTTTAATTATAATTCAATCATTGTTAGAAAGACATTTAGCGCCATCTAGCGTCCTAAAGCAATTGTGACCGTCGACAGTTATTGTGCTTTCCCTCGGGAACAGTATATTTTTCTGGATGAAAGGTACCGTATGTCCTTTTCTGTACCCCTGACAACGTATATTATACGTTGTCAGGGGTACAGAAAAGGACATACCGAACCGAAAATTGCATAATATACAAATTTTCATGATGATCGGTTCAGTGGTTTAGGCGTGAATAGGTAACAAACAAAGAAACTTACTTTCGCATTTATAATCTTAGTAAGAATTAGGTACACACAAAGATCTTAAAAATAAGGTAGTGCGCTATGTTTTCCCAACATAGGCATACAAAATGATTAATATTATTAAAAACGATTAAGTAAATGAGTACTATTAAATTACAATAATAAAATTACAATAGAATTATAATTACAAGTATTTGAGTACCTAATTGTATTAACGCATGCATGCAAATTATTATTTTTTACAGTTCAGAGTCAATTTTATTTAATGTCATAAAAAGACAATTCAATTCAAAAGATTAGTATTGATGTAAAATATAAAAAATTATGTCAGCATTACAAAATTACAGAGATTTGTGATTAAGAAACTCATCTAGAGTATATTAAAATTTTTCAAGCAGTAACCCGTTAAGTGTTTTATTTTTTTATTTTTGTAATAACATACATTTTATTTCATCGGGTATTTTATTATATATTTACTTGTGGAGCAACACCAAAGAAGCTTTTCTTCATTAGAGAAGTTTTACATTACACAAGACATAATTAATTATTAATATATTGAGCACTTAACGGTGTTTTCATTACTGCACATAGTTTTATTAATAAATTTGGATTGGTTTTTACAAATAATGCAGTTTCCAGGATATATACCTCAAGCTGGTAGGGGTAACATTTTTGTTTTTTAAATATGGAATGAAACTTTTTACGAGTAACCACACATTGACCGTATACATCTTTTCTGCATCTCGAAAACAAGTTGTACACTTTCACCAACGTATTGAGTGGTTTCTGAAACCGTTGGTGGTCGTGTATAACTTTGGTTTTATTAAGATTAATTACAAGATTATTATCATTAAGCCTATTGATTATTTTACTAGCTTTTGCCCTCGTGGATGTCGGATATTGACTCACGAGGACGTAAGTTTACCGGGATAAATGTATCCTATGTCCTAACCCAAATCATGGCCTATCCGTATGCTTTGCATCCAAATCCGTTCAGCCGTTAAGGAGTGAAAGGTAAAAGATAGCCAGATAATAAATTGTAATAACTTTGACCCAGTGGGCCGATTTTAATTAAATAAAGAATAAATGTTATCTAAAGATACGGACTATGACTATATTTCCAATCCATTAAATCTCTAAAAACGAAGTACTACATAAAAATGTATATAGGTACTAGCTTTTGCCCGCTGCTTCACCCGCGTTTATGTCGGAATTTATCCCACGGGAACGTACTACCGGGACAAAAAGTATCCTACGTGTTAATCCAGGTTATAAATTATCTGTGTTCCAAATTACATCCAAATCCGTACAGCAGTTTTTGCGTGAAAGAGTAACAAACATCCATCCATCCATCCTCACAAACACATTCCTTCTCAACATTCATCCTCACATCACATTTATAATATTAGTACGATTACATTTTAATTTTAATACTTATATTATCCCCTATTTTACCGCCTCGGGGATGACTTTACAAAACACGTTATTCTTTATTTCTTACCAAAAGCATAAATTTTAATGTTCATTTCCTTAACTAAAGAATTGCTGGGTTCCCTATATAAATTTTCAACCCCTCTACCACTCCTTAAGAGCGGCCAACCCGTCATACTTTTCATACAAACGCTCGTACGTAATTATGGCGTTACAACACATCATTCATTGAAATTTTTGAACTAATAGGTATCTAGTGCACATTAGCTAGGTTTCTATGCAAGTCAAAAATCAAAATTTGGAGAAACAAATTCAGTATAACCCTCCAAAAATCTGCTTTTTTGCACAAATTTTATCTGAATTTTGGCCGTTCATAATGTACTCATAAATTGTAAAAGTAAAGAAAACATCTTCATAGAAACCTAGCACATGTAATGGAGATTCCAAAAGACAAATATTTTTTCCAAAAACTTGTAAGGCTTTTTAAAAAACACGTATTTCCTGGAATAAGTTTTGTGAAATCTTTGCACGCTAATTTTCGTTAGATGTTATCGCGTTCTCACTCTTGCTTCTTTTTCAAACATTGCGTTGGATGAAACAACAAGCTTTTCCATTATGGTCGCGTTGACGATAGACGGACCGGGAAGGGCACTCTTAAGGTGAGTCCTCAGCTGTAGCCCGCCAAATTCAAATTTTCATTGGTTTTTTGCAAATTGCAGCTCTGTATTACGTCGTAAGTTAATCAAAATGTGATTCGCGACTGTAGGAATGATATATTTACTGAACAATAGTCATCAATTTAATATCAATCGTCAAAATTTGGAAATTTTGTCCACCTAAGAATTTTTCTAAATATTTCATAATATGAAAATTCTTAGGTGGAACTTGGCGTGTTACAGCTGAGGACGCACCTTTAAAAGACAAACATTAGCCTATGCCCTTCCTTAGAATACCATCTATACCCTTGTCAAAAAAAAAAAAAAATATATATATAATATTCTGGTTACGATCTTGTCGTACACACTGTACCTACATATTAGCCAAATGATTTTTATGACTTTCAATTGTAATAATTTTTAACCAAGTAAACCGATTTTAATTAAATAAATAAAAAATGTTAGCTCAATTTGCAAACTATTACCATATTTCCAATACCTCAAATGTCTATAAAAGAACTACACAAAAATATCTATGTTACTTACATGTGAATTTTAAAGTTATCCCCTATTTTATCCCCTTGGGGGATGATTTTACAAAAACGCTGTAAAATATTATTCTTTATTTCTTACCAAAAGCATACATTTTAATTGTCATATGCCTAACTAAAGAAATGCTGGGTATCACACACATACTTTCATCCCCTATATCACCCCTATAGGATTATTTTTGAGACAAAAAGTAGCCTATGTCCTCCCTTAGGATGCCATTTACCTCCTTGCCCAATTTTGTCGAAATCCGTTCCGTGATTTAGGCGTGAAAAGGTAACATACAGACATACAGGCAGACAGAGTTACTTTCGAAGTTATAATATTAAGTAGTATGAATGGTTAAAAATTTAAGGGGGTAAGCCCTTTAACGTTAAAGTATATTTTATTTTTATAATTTGTTGTTATTTTGGCCATAGTAATACATACTCTGAAAATTTCAAGTGGCCTACCTATTACGGTTAAAAAGATACACCCCTGTGTCAGACGGACGGACAGCGGAGCCTTAGTAATAGGGTCCCATTGGTACGGAACCCCACAAAAAAGCTAAAGTTCATACCGAATTGAGAACTTCCTCCTGCGGGGTAATTGCGTAACACACTCACAGTAGCAATAGCTTTCATTTTGACAGTACAACAACATTCATTGCGTTATTTACGTTGTTGAGCAGACAAGTTTTTCGAACTTTAGAAGCAATGGATTAGCAATAGACTTCAAAATGATTCAGATTGTAATAGATAGTGTGTTACGCCATTAGGGTGCCGGTTTTAATCAGTTTAAAAGGTGATTGGAATCAAACCACTGGCTGACGATAAAATAAATAAGTAGTGTCTTGATCAAAGCAAACTGTCAGACGCAAAATGTCAAGTAATTTGATTGCTATTCTTATTCCAGTTAGTTTTGACATTGAGATTGGTTTTGCAGAAACCGGCGGGGTAATTACGTAACACACTAACAGTAGGAATGGGTTTCATTTTGACAGTTCAACAACATTCATTGCATTATTTACGTTGTTGAGCAGACAAATTTTTCGAACATATGAAGCAAAGGATTAGCAATAGGCTTCAAAATGATTCAGATTGTGATAGATAGTGTGTTGCGTAATTAGGGTGCTGGTAGTTAACATTCCGTGTGGTGTTAAAATTCGGTTGCAGTATTTAAAAAAAAAAATCTAGCTTTTACACAGATAAATGGTACAGTTCTCATTAAACAGTTTAAATCAGTCTGTAAAATGCATTACTTTAACATAATGACCGGTTTATTCAACGGTCGCGCCGTTTACGCTCTTTCATTGCTCCATTTCACTGAAATGATTTCACAATTCGGATACACGGACTAATAACAGTAGATATTTTAATTAACCATTTGGTGTAACGTGACCCCGTATCCAGTCGCCAAATAGCGGTGTCCGCCATTACTTTGACAATGGTGGCGCAAACGAGCGCCAACTATTACTTAGCTGGTACACATTATAGCGTATCTGTGATGTACCTAACTTGTTTATAGCTTTGTACCTATCTATTTTGTGTAAATAGGTAGGGATCGTCTAATTTAAAACAGCACGCCCCTCCATAAAAAATTGTATACAAAAATTTGAAATGCGTATGCAAAAAGCAGTGGAGGGGCGTGCAATTTTAAACTGGTTGATCTCCACGTAGCTAGTAGGTAGAAATCGTATCCAATTGCAGTCTAACGATAGGTAGATATCACCTACCTATCGTTAGACTGCAAAATGGAAACAGTGGAGATAGAAGGTACGTGGCTGGAGATCGTCTAAGCTTTTAACATTAAAATTAACACAATATAACATCACGCCTGTTATACCCGAAGAGTCAGGCAGAGGTTTACCTACCAATAGTACACCTAAGTTACGCCAGCTATATTTAAGTCCTATGTAACAGGGGACGAGCCTATTGTCATCAACCGGGCACAAATCAAGACTCCAGGCTGCTACTACATTAAAATTATAGAGGTATTTAAACGCATAACTTTTGCGCCTATCCAACAAAACCCAAATCAGCTTGCAAAATCAATTAATACTAACTGTAAATTTTTTTTTTACTGGCAACATTATCGCTTAATGAAGCAACTCTAAACAGATAACCTCCACCGCGTTCAATTTGATAGAACAACTTAGCACGACACAGCAGAAAATATGTAAATATTATGTAGGTACGTAATTAATTTAATCATCCGAATAATAGCGCATAATGATATCATTTGAAACGCTCACACCCTCTTCGAGATTATTAATTTTGTCAGCGGCCATTACACACTTCATGAACCTTTTAATACACAGGATGAGTTATTTGAATGGCGTTACAGAAGACCTACAATAAGTGGTGGAAGGATTCGTTTTCAGAAATACGTATATATATAAGCGTATATATAATATTCATCTAAATTTATCCAAAGAATAAAATCTTTCATTTTACTTTTCGTGTTTTACATGGACTCAAACAATATAATAAAATCAATCAAAGTCGACACGAAAAGAAGGAGACATGGTTAGGTATGTAACAACACGAAAAGTACCTGCCATTACATTTTTTTTGTATATCTGACAATTTTTTTTTTTTTTTTTATTGTTCGCATCCGGCGGTGTACGTGTATGACCAGCACCCTAATTACGTAACACACTATCTATCACAATCTGAATCATTTTGAAGCTTATTGCTAATCCATTGCTTCTTAAATTCGAAAAATTTGTCTGCTCAACAACGTAAATAAGGCAATGAATGTTGTTGAAATGTCAAAATGAAACCCATTCTTACTGTTAGTGTATTATGTAATTACCCCGCAGATGTATGAACGTAAACGAGGCAAAAAGAGTATGTAAGGATCGTAGCAGGTGGCGTTCTGTAGTTTCTGCCTACCCCCATTTATTTATGAGTGTGTCTTACAAATATTGAGAAAATACATAAGTACTTATATAAAAAAATAAACTGAAATACCTATAACACCTACTTCTTGAATCTTCAAATGCAGTTTCAATAAGCTTAAAAATACTTAGTCGTTGAAGGTTGGAGAATTTTCAGCTAGCTGCCATTGCGATCGCTATTCAAAAACATCATCCTGTATAATAAAGCTTAATTAATTAATTCGGTGAGGCACTCCAGTATAAGTTTAATGTCTTTTAATATAAAGGTAGCCCAAGCTATGTATTTTTCGTTGATAATAGAGAATAAGTATTAAAATTAAATTTTATTATTATAGGTACATAATATTTATTTTTAGCTAAAGAGTACTTTAGTCTTAGTTGACTTCAAAGGCTAAACTAAAGGCCAACGTGAAAACACTTCAATTCTCTGAGCATAACGAAGAATAATGTATTTATTTTTAAATTTCCCAATTCCCCTATTTTTCAACATAATTCAATAAAAATACAAAGCGGAGAATTTCTTGTACGTTTATTGTCTTCTAATTTCTTCAGAAAACTTATTTTATTTCCGTACACAACATAAAAACGGACGAATCTGCCGCAGCCAACAATTAAATCCGCGTTTAACAAACGAAGTCGACAAACTCTACACAATTAGATTTAGGTAATGACAGGAACAGTCGAAGGTACAGTCACGAGCACTAATATGTCAACACTTGGCAACTTTCAACAACGATTTTTTCGTGAAATAACCAACGCAACGTTGAAATACGACATATTACATGAACCTATGTGTTCGAAAATACTTTTTTCGTAACAACATAAAATTTCATTCAAAAATTAAGCAGAAAATCGCTTTTGAATTTAGCCAAGTATATACATATTTATGCTCGTGACTGTACGTTAATTAAAACCGGCCAAGTGCGTGTCGGACTCCGCATAGTGAAAGTTTCTGTTGTTGGGATGCATATTTACGCATGAACTGTGTTGATTTTACCGGCCGCAAAAATAAGTTTTTTATTGTAAAAAATTAATTTCTCGAAAAAAATATGATATATAAAGTTATTTTTGCGGTTATCACCAAAAATCCCTATATCTCAAAACTATTGACTTATAAATGGCAAAGTCACTTAGAATAGTTATTTGTGCAACAAGAGAGCAAAGTCGTTTTTTGCTGCGAGTGCTGATTTTGAATCCTGAGCAAGCGAAGGATTCAACGATTGAATCACGAGCGTAGCGAGTGATTCTAAAGTTGAATCCTGAGTGTGGCGAGGGATTCAAAGGCACGAGATGCAAAAAACTTTGCTCTCGTGTAACACACATAACTTTTCACTTCAGCAGCGAGAACACTTTAGGAGATAAAATAATAAACAGGAATAGATTGAAATAACTATTTATTGTGAATCAAAATAATTAAGATTGTAGGTAGAGGTACCAATTCAATAAAATGGAACATTTTAAAAGTTAAAAGTAAAATTACTGCAATTCTGCAAATTAAAAGTAACCCGCTCTTTTATTTAAATTAAGGCGTGTTCGGAAATAGCACCCATGATATTTTATTATTCAAAATATATTACGTAACATTATTGAAACTAGAAATAAATATGTGCATGTTAAATATCAGTTTTATTTGCAGTCAATACTTATTTTCGTTTAAATACAACAATAAGTAAAAAATTCAATAAATTACATTAAAAGACATAATTATCTTTTTGAAAAATTTCTTTAGTTAGTACGAAATTCCGAACGTGTTTGTCTTTGAGGTCGAATTCAAAATCGGAACTTCGAAAGGGCTGGTCTTTGTCTCTCTCTCGTTCTAATGGCGGGAAAGAGATAGAGTGTGAATGTTTCGAATTGTATGATTAACTCAAGGAAGAATAAGATATTCGCGGCTTTCTGAAAAAAATAATTAAAAAGTTACTTGGTCTCACTCAGTGAGCAAAATCGCATTTTGCTCACTGATTTCAGGCAGCAAAACCTACATGTTTGAGCTACTGAAGTGAAAACAATATTTTATGGGATCCAACAATACCCCATACGCTTATGTGCATTGAATATATTTTTCATCCCTCTGTTATAAGGGTTTCGTTTTTGGCATTGGGCTACGGAACCCTAAAAATACGTAAGGTAAAGCGTAAGGGTAAGGTTGCCACACATCGCACCACTTTTGGGTGACCTGCGTGGCCACCCTTGTCGTTATTCTTGAAGATCATTATCATTATTAGAGAAGTCGATACACAATTTAAATTCAATTTCGTAAAATTACTGAAACTTGGCGCTCTATTCCCATCACAGTGATCCGTTTAATGAATATGAAAGTATTATATTCCAAAACACGAATTACAGTAATTTCATCGAGATCCTTATAAGCTCTTTCTTATTCTCTATCTTCTTTGGTCATCAGTCGCGCGTACCTACTTACAATAAGAACGAATTAATCCTCGTGCCTCGTGTAAACTTTTGTCCTAATTGCTGTTCAGTTCCCGCTTACAAAGAAAAATAAGCAAACAAACGTTGCAGTGTGTTTTAGCTCTTTAACAATTGACTCAAGTCTAAACATAATTTTTGCATCAAGCTTTTCCTGCTTAATTAAATCAATGAAATTATTTGTAAATAACTCGTAGGGACATACCCAAATACTCCGTAATTATTTTATTCCGAATTTCGATGTTCCAATTTTCAAAAGCTCGAATTTCATAATACCTAAGAATTATAATGTCTATTATTAGGAATTACGAAATTTATTTTACCGAAAGTCATAAATGCTATTTTGTTTGTTTTCCGTTTTCATATGGTCGAAGAATCAAATGCGCGATGGGTTCGCGGTCCGAAAAACGACATTCCGATGTTCAATACTTCGAATAAACTGCTAAAATTAGGATTCTGATTCAATTAGTAGAATATTCAGTTATACAGGGTTATTGGTAAAACACCAGCAACCGCTTAAGGGGTCAATGTATTCATCATTATAAACAACTTTTACTACGGATCAAAATAGAAATTGCGAAAAAAATATCAGCTGTTCCCTACGTTTTGACGTGTTATGCGAATATAAATGTAGGGAAAAGCTGTCTTTTTTTTTCGTGAATTCTTGTTTGGTCCATAGTAAAAGTTGTTTATAATGATGAGAACAATGACCCCTTAAGAGGTTGCTGGTGTTTTACCAATAACCCTGTATAAATTCAAAATCTATAAGTAACGTTTAATGTAATTTAAAAACGTCTACTTTGTTATTAATATTTGTGTATATTTTTCTTTTCTTCTTTTCCTTATATATACCTGCGTCGGGTACCATCTACTGTTATTGAATTCTATGGGTTAGGTTAGAACAGTGGCCAGTATCGCCAAATCCCCTCTTTCGTTGGTGAATCACTTGGGTTAGGTTAGGTTAGATCTGGGGGATCCCCCACAGCGCATACTTCCACGTAGTTTCCCCCGGGCAACGCCGTGTCTGACCACCGTAACGGAGTGGCAGACCGGCGGCTAAAGTGCGCTGTGATTCGCAGACAAAAACGAGGTCGTCTGCGGATATGCCGAAAAAACCAAGCCGTGCCGCCTCTGGGCGTTTTAATTCGAATCGCTCCTCCCAGGGTGATTCAAACGGCCCTTCTCAGGGCCAACCCGACGGCCCTTCTCAGGGCCAAACCAATGGCCCTTCTCAGGGCCAATCCAGCGGCCCTTCTCAGGGCCACGCCGGCGGCGCTTCGGCGTCGGAAGCTGACCGCGCACCATCTGCGGCCAGCTTTTTCAGCAGGCCGGACGATTTGTCGGACGCCGACGAGTCCAATATGGACACGTCGGCGGCCGAAAACGACCGCCCCAAGCGGAAGAGGGCCGAGGAATGAGGCTCGGGTCCGAGGGCTCCTCGGAGTCGGTCGGATCTAGGGCGAAGAAGAAGTCGAAATTTAAAAAGGCTTCAACTTCTCCTTCGGCTTATGCTCACGAGGTGGGCTTGGTGGACGCCGAGCGCCAGCTAAACCTGGCGAAAAGGGCGCAACTCCAGGAAGACCTGGAGGAGAGGGTCGCAGCCAAGGAGCGGCAGGCGCAAGCCGCCAGGTCGAGGGCTGGCTATGGTGCACCCAATGTGCTATATGCTGACCACTCCCTGGCGGAATTGGAGCGCATGCCAAAGGAGGACAAGGAGGAAGTTCTGGAGGTCGCCTCAAAGTCCTCCAATTTGAAGGGGACCTTCCAGAAGGCCCTCAAATGCCGGGCCGCCAGCATGCACGGCATCGTGATGGAGCTGGTGAAGCGGACGGCCACGGACGAGACGCGACAGCTGCAGGCGAAGGTCGATCGTTTGCAGGCGGAGGTCAGCCAGCTGCACCAGAAGCTGGCTGAGGTCACGGCCCGACCTGCCCAATCTGCCCCAGGTGCGGTGGTGGAGGGCTCCTCTTCCCCTGCCAGCCTTGAGGCAATCATAATCAGGCAAATTATCCGTGGGGTTGTCATGGAGGAGAGGGCCTTCATCAGAGGCTGCTTCGCGGGCATCGAGGACCAACTCTTGCCGGAAAGGCGGCTCCGCCCGCCGCTAGCGGCGGATATGAGACCACCGCCGACGGAGCCGGAACCTGCGCCTTTGGGAGGCCTGGCATCGGGCGAGCAGCCCCGGGCCCCAAAGCCCTCCAAGGGCAAGGGGACTACGGTGCCCGCTCAAATGCCCACCACGAGCGCGGAGGGAGCGTCTGGGTCGTCTGCCACTCCAGCAGCCCCCCAGAACTTGCAGGGAGAGGACGCCCTTCTTCCCTCCACCACCCCGTCCAACCAGCCGTGGACGAAAGTGGTAAAGGGGGGAAAAGGGAAAAAGTCGACCCCCAAGCCCGCTGCGACTGCTCCTGCAGCGAAAAAGGATCCAGCCGGCGGGAGGAAGCTGGTTCCTCCCAAAACCGCGGCCGTCGTGGTGACCATCACCCCGGAGGCCGTGGAGCGGGGCGAGACGTATGAGTCCGTCCTAAGACGGGCTCGTACCAACGCGGATCCCTCCCGGCTGGGGATCGGCAACATCACGTGTCGCCGAACCCTAGCCGGGGCTCGAATTTTCGAGTTCTCGGGGGAGCAGCGCGGCGCAAACGCGGATCTCTTCGCGAAAATGGTGCAAGAGGTCATCGCGGATGCGGCAACGGTCGTCAGGCCTGTAAAGACCGCAGCCTTGGAGGTGACCGATCTAGATGATTCGGTCATTAAAGAGGACGTGGTGGCGGCCTTTGCGGCGGCTGGAGGCTGCGACGCTGGCGCGGTGAAAGGTGGAGCCATCAGGCTCAGCCGCCGCGGCATGGGCACCATCCGCGTCGAGTGCCCGGTTGCCACGGCTGGGGCCGTCCTTACTGCGACCAAGGGACGGCTGCTTGTGGGGCTCAGTTCAGCTGTGGTCCGGCCGCTTGAAGAGCAACCTACGCGCTGCTTCAAGTGCTTCGCGTTCGGCCACACCCGAGTCACGTGTCCCTCCAAGTTCGACTGGGGAGACTCATGCTTCCGATGCGGGCAGGAGGGACACAAGGGTGCCGCTTGCCGCGCTACCACACTGCGCTGCGCGGCGTGTGCCGCCAATGGCCGCCCCACGGACCACAGGATGACGGGCAGGAACTGTAAGCCTCCCGCGAGGAAAGGCATAGTGCCGGCGCAGGTTCGCCCTGCTGCTGCCACCACCGCCGTCGTTGTCGCCGCTGCAGATCCAGCGGCGGTAGCCGAGGAGGGATGTGCGATGTTGGAATAATGGTTTCCAACTACCGCATCCTCCAGGCGAACACCAACCACTGTAGGGCGGCCCAGGACCTGGTGGTTCAGGTTATGGCCGAGTGGTTGGTGAACGTAGCGGTGGTCGCCGAGCCCTACTCAGTCCCCGGCAGCTGGCTGGGTGACGAGGACGGCTTGGTGGCACTAGCGGCGCGGTCTTCCACAGACTCCCCTCCCCTCTCGCTATTAGAGAGGGGACCGGGATACGTGGCCGCCGCGTGGGGAGAATTAGCCCTTGTGGGCGTCTATTTCTCCCCAAACCGCCCTCTTCAGGATTTCGAGAATTATCTCGCAATCCTGGCCGCCGTGGTCGGCAGGGCGGTGCCGCGTCAGGTCTCCGTACTGGGAGACCTGAATGCCAAGTCGGTGAACTGGGGCAACCCGGCCACCGACGCTCGCGGGAGAGCAGTGGAAATGTGGGCAGCCTCCTCTGAACTCTCCCTCTTGAACAGAGGAAGCGTCCAGACATGCGTGCGGCGGCAGGGTGGCTCAATAGTGGACGTCACTTTCGCCACCCCTGCGTTGGCCGCGCGCGTGTTGAACTGGCGGGTGGACCTGGTGGAGACTATGTCGGACCACCGCTACGTACGATTCGACATCTCCACCGGTGGCCCCGGAGAGTCGCGGCCCCCCTCGGTGCAATCACCGTTCCCGCGGTGGGCTCTCACCCGCCTGGACAGGGAGGCAGCGGTGGAGGCGGCGTTCATCCAGGACTGGTTTTCAGCGCCTTCCGCCGGCCTGGATGTGGACACCGTGGCGGGGCACCTGAGGGAGTCTCTGACCGAGGTATGCAACTCTAGCATGCCTCGGTCTAGCCGACCACCACCCAAACGCGCCGTGTACTGGTGGTCGGTGGAGCTGGCGGGGCTTCGAACAGCGTGTGTGGAGGCAAGGAGGGCCTACACGCGAAGCCGAAGGCGGCATCGACGAGACCACGCCAACGAGGACCACCTCTATGAGCTGTACATTGAGGCAAAAATGGTCCTCGATAGGTCCATCGCCGCCGCCAGAGACTCGGCAAGAGCGGAGATGCTGGAGGGTCTCGACAATGACCCCTACGGGAGACCATACAAGACGGCCCGCAAAAAATTGCGCCCCTTTGGTCCCCCGGTGGCCGAGACCCTGGAGCCCTCATTTCTGGATGGGGTGGTTCAGTCCCTGTTCCCGTGCAGGGACAGTAACTTCGCCCCGCCAGTGATGGGGGCCACGTTGAGGATAGCTCCGCCAGCTGAAGAAGAAGAGGAGGCCCCTCCGGTCACGGAGTCGGAACTCGGCGCGGCGATTCTGCATATCCGCGCCAAGAAGACGGCTCCGGGCCCCGATGGTGTTCCAGCAAGAGTGGTGGCCATCGCTGCCACTCAAATGGAGGAGAGGTTTCGGGACCTCTTCAGCGCATGTCTTGCGTGTGGGAGGTTCCCGAAACCGTGGAAGGAGGGGCAGTTGTGCCTCCTTCGCAAGGAGGGCCGCCCAGCAGACTCCCCCTCGGCATACCGGCCCATCGTGCTGCTCGATGAGGTCGGAAAAATGTTCGAGGGGATAATCGCTGCCCGCCTGAAAAGTCATCTGCGGCGTATCGGGCCGGACTTGTCGGACGCTCAGTTCGGTTTTCGGGCTGAGCGTTCCACGGTGGACGCGCTGGCCCGCCTTAAGGGCCAGGTGAAGGGGGCGATGGAGGCGCGGGACGGATTGTTGGCTGTGTCGTTCGACATAGCCAATGCCTTCAACTCCGTTCCCCACTCCACCATCCTAGAGGCGCTCCGATTCCACGGAGTGCCTCGATACATGCGTCGTCTGCTGGCCAGCTACCTAGAGCATCGGACGATCGTCCTGGCGGATAGGACTGGCCAAGTCCGGCGGTACGCCATCGAGGCTGGCGTTCCGCAGGGGTCAGTCATAGGACCTCTCCTCTGGAACATCGCCTATGATTGGCTCTTGCGGGGAACTCTCCTCCGGGGCACGAGTGTCGTCTGCTATGCGGATGACACTCTCCTCACCGCCCGGGGGGGGGAGTTTCAGGGAGGCGGCCAACCTGGCCTCGGCGGGCGGATCCTTGGTCGCGGGGAGGATCCGCCGCCTAGGTTTAACGGTGGCGCTGCACAAGACCGAGGCCGTGTTCTTCCACGGAGCTCGGCAGCGCCCCCCATCTGACGCCCACATCTTCGTGGAGGGCGTCAGAATTGAGGTGAAGGCCCAGATGAAATATCTGGGCCTTGTACTCGACAGCAGGTGGCGCTTCGGTCCGCATCTT
Source organism: Dryobotodes eremita (assembly GCA_917490735.1). Lineage (NCBI taxonomy): Eukaryota > Metazoa > Arthropoda > Insecta > Lepidoptera > Noctuidae > Dryobotodes > Dryobotodes eremita. The sequence continues at coordinate 1,557,242 of OU823252.1, read as the reverse complement.
AGCGGGCTGTCGTCGCGCCTGCTGAAGGCCGCAGGCGCACTCTCGTGGCTGCTTCCCAACCTGGGAAGGCCCAGCGCGCGATGCCGGCAACTTTATGCCGGCATCTTGAGGAGTATGGCCCTTTACGGGGCTCCTATCTGGGAGGACTCCCTCCGAAGGAGGGAGAACGCCGCCGCATTGCGGGCACCCCAAAGGGCCATAGCCCAGCGAGTGGCGCGGGCCTACCGCACGGTGGGCTTCGCGGCAGCATGTGCTCTGGCCGGCACCCCTCCTTGGGAACTCGAGGCGTGGGTGCTCGCCAGAGTATATGAATGGACGGCGGGGCGGAGGGCGAGAGGAGAACGCCCAGCCCCGGAAGAGCGGGAGGCCGTCCGGCGGGAGGCGAGGGACGCCATCGTCGTCCATTGGACGGGGGAACTCGCCACCGCAGCCTTCGGCCGCCGAACCCTCGACGCGATCGGGCCTGTCCTGCGAGACTGGCTTGAGCGGTCGCATGGGTTCCTCTCGTTCCGTCTGGTGCAGGTGCTGTCCGGACACGGTTGCTTCGGATCGTACCTGCACCGGATCGGACGGGAGGAGACGCCGTCGTGCCACGACTGTGGCGCGGCGGAGGACACGGCGCAGCACACCCTCGAGGTGTGCCCCTCGTGGTCCGAAACGCGCCGCAGTCTCATCGCGGTGATCGGACCGGACCTCTCACTCCCTGGCTTGGTTAACGCCATGCTGGGGGACGAGGGGTCCTGGGCGGCAGTCGCCTCCTTCTGCGAACACGTCATGTCCCAGAAGGAGGCGGCGGAGCGCGCGCGGGAGGAGGATCCTCACGCGGCGCTGCTCCGAAGGCGGAGGAGGGGTCGAAGAAGACGTCAGTTTGATAGTCATCTCCGACTCCTCCCGGGTGGAGACCAGCAGGCAACGGGTGCGGGGGCACCCTTGCCTGTATTGCACAGGCCTCCACCAGTGTCGGACGGGAGTGGCCAGGTGTTCCCGGCCATTCCCGTAGCCCCCCAGCCTGGGGGGCATGCGGGGCCCGCCAGTTAGGCGGGCAAGCGCCGGGAGGGTTGTGGATGTAAAGGCTGAGCCGGTTTCCCATGGCCCTCCCACCACGGCGATGTGGGAACACCGCTGAGTTTTAGTGGGTATACTGTCATTCGGACAGGAGTCCCACATACCCCGTCTCGTCCCCCGACGAGCGGAAGTGCATAAAGCATTTCTCAGCGACAAAAAAAAAAACAAAAAAAATAAAAAAAAAAAAAGGTTAGGTTAGATCTGTGACCATTAAAGCGCGAAGGCGAGCGAGCGAAGCGACCTTGCTGCAGCATCCGCCGCCGAGCGCCAGATCCCCTCTATTACTGGTGAATCATTTGGGTTAGGTTAGGTTATCATATAGTTTATTTCGGAATTCTAATTAATCGGTACTGTATCGGAATTCGTATTTTTGATGTTTCAAATTATTATTAAGTCGAACTTTTTGTTAAGTAGGTATTCGATCTATTTAAACTCAGTATTTTGAGAATAGTAATTATAAACTTTAGGAATATTGAAATTTTGGAATTATACAAATAGGATGAATGATAAATCGGAGTTGTTATATTAGGAATTTTGAACCATTCGGAATTATGAAAATCGGTATTTTGAAATTTGTATCTGTGACTGACGGAATAAAGCTTTTCGTATTTATGTAGTGTACCCAAACCCGTAGAGCTACTTTACCAACAGTGTATGTCATGTCCAGTTTACAGGCCCTTTGACATTGAAATCACATTCAGCCCACAGTAATGCAGTCAGTTTGCCTGTGGCGGCATGCGGCATCACCACCGACACTAATTTGCACGAAGTGTGACGCGCCTGTCGGCCAGTGACGGCTACTGTCGGATATTGTCGGGCCAAGTTTACGTGCTCGCGTGTTTGACACCTCGCCACTACTGTCAGCACCCTAATTGCGTAACACACTATCAATCACAATCTGAATCATTTTGAAAGATATTGCTCATCTATTGCTTCATATGTTCGAAAAATTTGTCTGCTCAACAACGTAATTAACGCAATGAATGTTGTTGAACTGTCAAAATGAAAGCTATTCTTAGTGTGTTACGCAATTAGGTACCCCGCTGGACTTGCATTCAAAGTGTTTCTAATTTAAAGTACCTACCTACTGACCTACAGCTTTATGGGCTGTAATTAAAAAGTGTTAACTATTAAGTAGCTACTTTACAGAAGCTTGTACACACGGCAACATATCAAGCAATACATGTCCAGTATAAGCTGATCTCTCATTGCACGCAAATCCTATACAAAGCAAGATCAGCTTATACTGGAAATGTATAGCTTAATATGTAGCCGTGTGTACTAGTGAACAGGGTTCCGATTTTTCCCCTTTTTCCTGAAAGCAAGCAGCCTGATCATCGTCGTGTTTATCATCTGATCCAAATCTGTTGTCAATCTTCATGATAAATTATCTAATTTGATTGTTTGACCAAAATGACAACAAGAAAACACTACACTAAAACTTTAAAACGGACAAGACTTCTAGAAACCAGGGATTCGTTTGGATCACATAATCTATCCAAATGATTTGCATTCTCTAAAATCCAAATCAGAAGCTGAGCTATTCATTGGCAGTGTTGGAACAAGTTTAACGTTAACAGCGGCCAATCACGCTGCGGCTGCTTTGAATAGTGCGGTGCTTAGTTGTTATTGTTGGTGATCGAGAATCGAGTCAATTTTGCAGCGAGCCAAATCGAAACAACCACTATTTAGTACTTTACTGGAGTGTTCTATACGCACATCGCGTGTTGTGGAGATAATTGAGCGCTTAAAGCGCTTAATAGGTTTTGGTGCAGTAAGCGTTATTGTTTCGGGGAGGTATATTGGAATGTTGCTTAGCTGGAATTTATGTAGGTAATAGTGGGAGAGCTTCTCGTGAAACACCTTAGGAAGGTAAGCAGGTAGGTACTCGAGTAAAACACAATACCAATGCAAATGTGCTATTTAGCTAGAGTAAGCACTAAAATAACGTATTCCCGATGAATTAAAAGCAAGTGTTTGGTACACCCATATTTCGCCAGTTACCGTTATTGAAGTCCCAATGTAGGTATTGGACATTCCTGAAGAAAATACATAATCACAATTTGTCGTAGGTACAGTCGCCAGCATGTCAAGCTACACGAAACTGTCAAATTTCTCCAACGATTTTAAACCTTAAAATGTTGAACGTTAAGTTCAAAATCAAATGAGAAATACTGACAGTTTGTGGTAACTTGATGTGCTGGCGACTGTACAGTCGCCAGGTCAAGCTACACGAAACTGTCAAATTTCTCCAACGATTTTAAACCTTAAAATTTTGCAGGTTAAGTTCAAAATCGAATGAGAAAATCTGACAGTTTGTGGTAACTTGATGTGCTGGCGACTGTACCTGGAGCTCGAAACCTCATGCTCATCAGTCGATGTAAAAATTGGTAGGTAAAATCAACCGTTGCTCTACGAAAACCGTCCTTACTCACTGCTAGGTCATAAGAGCGCTGCCAGTGTCAAGAATGCCACTGATGCCGCAATCAACATGGCCACATACTAGGCTCAAACCATATTAAAAAAAAAAACAACGTGGAAGAGTACCTACCATCGACACGAAAAGGAGAAGAAGTGTCAAATTATTACCACTGAGGTGCGGTTTACTGTACCTAAACTTTCCACTTCAAAGCAGGATGTTATGTAGAACTTTGACAGTGCCTTAATTTCTTAGCATTATGGGCGGTTTTCGCAGTTTAAGTACAATAGCCCTACAAAACAAAAAAAAAACAAAACAAAAATTATTGATTGACTTAAAACCTATTTTACAGCAAATGATAGAATTCTATAATAATAACCCAACGGTTGAGGCGTGGACTGGTGAGCGATAGACTGTAAGTTCGATCCCCAATCGAGACGTTACACTTTTGCCATAAAAGCGTGAAGCTACTCCTAGCATAAGTATAGTTTACGCCTTGTTAAATCGAAACAGGAATTATTTATATATAATTTCCTGTTGACTAAAGATGAGGCATGTGGTTTTTACTTGATTACTGTACAGCAGAAGAAGAAAAGCTATCATAATCGGTAGGCACCTATTTAATAATGCCTATAGATCTCACGTTCCTAACGTTTTATAGTTTGTATTGGATTTCTCTGGTTTTAAATAATGCCGACCAATCTCGAAAATGATTAGGTGCCTATGAATTTCGTACAACTAGCGCCATCTCGTAGATTAATGCTGTACAATTATGGATTATGATTTCATTTTTGAACTAAACTAAAATCATAAGGATTCAATAAAAATAAATTTTAATATCTTGAACAATAAAATGTTCCTGTTTAAAAAAAAAAATAGTCGTGCTATTTGCTGCTGTGCTGTGTGTGGGTGCCAAGTCAACAAAGAAAATTCGTAATTTGAAGTAAATTCGTTATTATTATAGAAACTATGGCTATAATTTCAGACAATAATGTTTTTACTTTTTCGGTGTGTATTTCTCGCACTCGTGTTTTTGTTTTTCATTGTTTGATATATTTTTTTTATCTACCGTCCGAAATAAACTTTCTAAGGTGGCAACACTCTGTTGCGTTTGTTGATCTCTCAAGCTCCTTGTCTGAGAAATTGTTATCCTAACCAAAATTCTTAGAAAGTTATTTCCTGTTCTATAAATAAGACAAAAATGCAGCCTGATGATTTTTAACCGTGCCTTAATTAATTTACGTGCTAAACAAGTTAGTGTCAAAGTGAAATAAACACATGAAAGATTGGACGATTGATATGCATTTGTTTTCATTATGACAAAACGCCGAAGAATACTTCACGCGGACAAAATAATTCAAAATATTATGAATGTGTTTTGTTTGTTAATGTTCCTGCAGATAAAAGGTTAGTCCATAATCGTTGTGATTGCTTGTTATTGCCTACAGAACGAGTACGAATTGCATTGCATACTTATCACCAAAGATGTGAACTTCTTGACTTATTCTTGAACGATAATTAATTCATGATTTATCGAAATATTTTCCTTGTTTCTTCAACAAAACATAATCATAATTTACAAATGAGTATGTTGTTTATTCGTTGATATAAGTCACTTTGTTTATAATTGACATGATAACATCCTGCAACTTTATAGAACTAAAATATTAAACCATCAAGTGGCATATAAAGCTAACTGCTACCGCTGCAAGATTCTTATGTTGTTATTTTAATAATTATTGACATGTTTTTCACATATACAATCAAGATTATTGTGTTATTCAATTGTAAGTTAACATTTATTTTTAACAAATTGCCTGATTTTTGATAAACATTCAATAACTTTATTTCAAACAATTTAATGTTCAGAACCACATTATATCAAGATTTATGAAACAAATTTTACTGCACTTGTTAAGGTTCCATGTATGAAAAAAAGCCCATTTTTGTCAATTTCTTATCTAATTGTTAGAAAGCTGGAAATAATTGAAACATCAAGTCTGTATGATTATAAAATTACAGTTTTCATGGCACTGAACCATTTGTGTCAGTGGCAGCGTCAGTTAATAGTTTCATCACATTCGCACTCTCGAAAATATAGTTTATTTCACCATTGATTTACTTAATAAACAAAAGATATTGTATTATCATAAGATAAAATTTTGATTTTATTTCAAAGATAGTTGGAGACTAATGTGTGATTTTTAAATTTCTTGAAATGGTTTGCCTAATAATAGGAAAAAATACAATACAGACAGGGTTTTAAAAAAATATAGGCAATTTCAACATTATTTTTCTGCTATATTTTGTATGAAAAATTAAAAAGTGGTCCAGCCACGTGCAATTAGACCATATAATAATTTTGATAATATTTTTTAATGTTCAAAATCAAAAGTAGTTTCTTGTACAAAGATGATCAAACATCAGTCTCACGTAATTATTCAGAAAACAAGCTGCGAATATTAGTGATTTTCCACGATTACTTATTTGAAAAATCCGTTTCAGCCACATCTAAAACAAAAAAGTTGACTTTTCAAATCACAAATAATTTTGTTTAAATTATTTTTCCCTTTCTCACAAACAATGATCAAAATCAACTGATTTTGATCAATTTTTAAACTCGAAACCTCAGAAACCAGATATGACACTAATCTTAAAACATTTCTTGAATATTTTAATTACCTTAACAAATGTTTCAGGTTTCTATGCAGTAGTTAGTAACCCACTATTATTATACTCAACGGCATCAGACATACGTGTAGTGAACACGTCGAAGCTCAGTAAAGTGAACACTATAGTCAAGGACCTGGAGCAAGGATCAGCCGTGGACTTCCTTCACAGAAAGGATCTTATATGCTGGTCAGATCAGACTGCAGAATTGATACAATGTATGAGTTATAATGAGACTCATGTAGGAGATAAGGTAAGTTAATCATTGTGACTAATAAATAGCCTGTAATTTGGGTGCTTAATTAAAAGGTCAAATCAAGCCTGAATCCTTAAACAGCTTTTATTTTTAAAACAAAGAATGAAAAAATAGAAGAATAAATATATAAAATAAAATACTTCTCATTTCTACACTGAAATATGGCTGCAAATTTAACAGTAACATTAGCATTGTGCTTAGCAAAACCGGTGAAATGTGGTTGGACCTATACCTATACCTTCAGGAATTACAGGTATGATGAAATAATTGAATTTCTAAATTGAAAGTAAACTATTATTGTTTATTGCAGGTTAGAATAGTATCAGATGGACTAATAACTCCAACTGGTATTGCAGTAGACTGGTACACAGATAAAATATACTGGACAGATGGGGAGACCAATAAAATTGAAGTAATTAGCATAGAGCAGAGGTATAGAAAAGTACTGTTCTGGTCAGAGGTAGACCTCGCTCGGGCTATTGCCGTTGTACCTAAAGAAGGGTAAGAGAGGAACTTTATACATCTATGCATTTGTACAAATAATTTCCTATTTTTCAATATTTCTTCCATAGAAATACTCTATTTATCTCTTGTTTTCCTGTGTATGATTTTTTATTATCCTTTTCTTCATTGTAAAACTAAATTGTATTGGATGTTCACCAGTACTTGACCCTGTCCTTGTAATTGTTTAGCCGCTGTTGGAGATCCAATAAATAAATAAATCTCTCTATTTTCAGTCTCATGTTCTGGACAGATTGGGGCGAAGTACCCAAAATAGAGAGAGCTGGCATGAATGGTGATCCAGCTACACGTAAAATTATAGTCAAAGACCACATATTCTGGCCAAACGGAATCACAATAGATTATGACAACAACCTGATATACTGGGTGGATGCAAAGCTACATTTTGTTGATGTTATTGATTTTAATGGAGAACAGAGGAAAAGTGTTGTTAAGGAAGATCTTGTGTATCCATATGCACTTGCATTTTTTAACTATAAGCTGTATTGGACTGATTGGAAAACATGGTAAGGTTTTACCCATTATAGTTATTAGACAATTCAAATCTAACAGTTTATTATCATTTTCCTGTCTGTCTTTAACTGTTCATATTGTATTTAAAAAAAAAAATACTTGTCTTATGGATAACTGTTCTTTACGAATCTAGATTTAATCACTTATTGTTTTAAGACTAATTGTTTTAAGTAAAGCTATATTATTAATTTCCGTTTAAGGTCAATTCACACATGGGACATATCAACAACAGGCCCAATGAAGGAGATAATAAAATCCGACCCAGTGCCTGTAGATTTAAAGGTATATGATGGAAGCAGACAAGTGATGCCCTCTGGTGACTATCCATGCAAGGGAAATAACGGAGGATGCTCACATTTGTGCCTTTTAGCACCGTACCCACCGGGTAATTACTATTTTTCTTCTCCATAGCATTTTGATGGAAATCTAAATTGTGTGTATTAGCCCAGAATATAGCCACGGATATTATCAGTATCTTCCTTAATTTAAAATGTTATTAATCATTTTGTTATTTTTTAATTAACAGGCTTGGTATTTTTTCTCAATTTGTATCAAATGCTTAAGCTAATTAGCTGCTGCACGTCACCAATCTATATAATTATATCTTTAAAAAAATAAAGATATATACAGGCTGGCGATTTAGTCACCTTCATCCGTCAAAGGGGTGATTCTACCCGTCATTTTATACAACATTCCCTACGAAAATCTACGATTAGTAAAAAAAAAACAGTTCCTATACAACACACACACTACACACATATACACACACGGATAGAAAAATCCGAAGCATTTGTTTTTTTTTTTTCTTCAATTCTGTAATGAGTTTCATGGTGTAAGTTGTTTAAAACTGTGTGTAAATTCAGCCCCTTGATGGATGCAGGTGACTAAATCGCCAGCCTGTATACATTGGTGGTATTTCACCACCTACTACATAGCAAGGTTATATTTAATAGTACACCACGGACTACATGCATATTGTTTCTCCTTCTCTATCAAGTCCATCCAAAGGTTGTCTGTAAAATATCGCTGCTAGCAATAAAAAAAGCCTTATGAAACTATCAAAAGTTCTTATTGCACGCCTCATACGCGAAGCACATGTGGTAGTGCTCTACTCTCGCCTTACAAAGAACAAGTAATTCCTTGAGCTAAAAATGTCTTTATTTACTTCATATGGCACTTGTAGAATAATATTCACACACAATCGTCAAGAAAAACCACTATATTCAACACTCATGTTATTTCAAAAGACATTTTGCTATTTAAAATAATGCAAAATATGTTGAAAAAAATTATTCAGTGGACGTCCGTGTGTCTGTATGTATGGATCCTGGCGTGGTCACGATAACTCCCGAAAAACTTAACTAATCGATTTCATTTATTTTAATCCCTTCAGTATTATCGAAAACAAAGTCCTTTCGAAAATCACGGTCTAATTCAACGTAGTTTAATTGTAATTATTAATATAAAAATACGACTGGACATTTCGTTCGTTTTTTGTTATTTTTTATAGAATTTAATGAGATCATGAGGAGTGCACTTTTGGATTTTCCAATTTTTTTATTATTAGGCTTAATAAAGAGTGGGGGGACCTCTACAGTAACAAATTGGAAAATAAGACTTAAGTAGAAAGTGCTAGAGGAGTCCTTTGTGTCTCACGGACACGCCATAACAAAGAGAACTGCTGTGCATTAGTGCATTACTATTTTAGTTTTTTTTGTGAATAAAGGCTTTGAATTTAAACCTGAACAATAAGGAGTATTCTATCTATCTGTGCACCCAGGCTACCAGTGCGCCTGTCCAACGGGCTCAAAACTCCGCGAGAACAGCAACACAACCTGCTACAACAGTCCACAATCACTACTGATCGTGGCGCAACGCTCCGCCATATCCAAGATATCATTAGACTCGCCCGACTTCACGCCCTACACGCTGCCGCTCAAAGATCTGAAGAGGGCACTCACTGTGGACTTCGATCCTAAGTTAGAGTATATTTATTGGGCTGATAATTTGGTAAGTTATTTATTATGCCCATCTTAAGTTTAGGGAGAAGTGCAAAGCAACTAACTTTGAATAATAAAACTTAATGTAGTGGTTTAAAGAAAAGTGTTGTATGACATCAGACTAAAATAAAACAAAGCTTAAGATGGCTGTTTCATGTTCATAGAATGGATATTGAATTATAATAGCAGTTTATGAAACTTTTGCACAATGTCGGGTATTAAAACACTCGTGTTTTAATACCTAGTTATATGCAATTTTATACACTACTGTTTCTACTCTCATATATTGGGATTGAACCTACTAAGTATAAGATCAAACTTTCCCAAGAAATTCACTACAGCAAAACGTATTAATGGCGCCAAAACCCAGCACATCACCGCACATGCGCTAAAGCGGGCCCTGCCACAGACGTAAAAATTGGAATCAAAACTTTTTTTTAAAACATACAGACGAATTGAAAACCTCCTCATTAAAGTCGGCTAAAAATAGCGCACCCCGGATAAGAGTTCCATTAGAAAAAAATAATTGATTGGAAACTCCTTGGTGATATTAACTTCTTGGATTTGGCCTGTATCGTATTGGTAAAAAAATGTTTTTTAACATTATTTTGTTAGAGAAAAAGTGTTATAACATGATTCTATTTTTAAATTACGGTATTGTGTTTATAAAGTAGGTATGTCAATATAAACTCGTTTCGAAGTTTATAATGGGTAGTATTTAAACGCAAATCAAAAAATATCCTTTTTCTATGCGATAAGATTCCGAATTCCCATCAAAATTACTGATTGCACAGCAAAATATTCAACTCAAAATATCACTAAACACACTACAATTTATTTTCGCAGCGTACAGCGATTTTTCCTAAAGCAAAAGCTTTTTCATCAATTTATTTTCTATTCCCAACGAGTACCACATTTTTTTAATTGCGTTTTACCGAAATCTAGGGTAATCTAAATATAGGGTTAGGGTTAATAAGCCTAACAAACCGAACCTCGGGATGCCACTGACGTCGACCATCTAGGGTTAGTATTTTCGGGAACATTTATTATGTTTTCGGAAACTTAGTTCATTCTGGTTAATTTGCTGTGCAGTCGGTATTTAATTTGCTGTGCAGTCAGTATTTAAATGATGGAAATAAATTGCTATGTGATTATTTATTTGATGTGCAATTAATAATATCCCGTTTATAATTCGAATTTTACGATATGAGAGTAGATAAACTTTATTTTGAGTACTATATAGATGAACCGTCAATACGAAAAGAATAACAAGTGTTCTAAAGTGAAAACGGAACTGCGCTTGCAAATGCTCAAGACGCCGTTTCGTGACTGCGTTGTGCGTACAACTTTATACTTTATTATGGCACTCACACACAAAATGAATTATGTCATCAGCTAATCCTCTGTTTTATGCTCGTTTTTTGTTTTTTTTTCACAATTTTTCCTCGTTCGCAATCGTAAATACTTTTGACTGAATCTGAAACTGTCAATCAATCTTTATTTATTCAGGCAAAGACAATATCTCGAGCGAGACTAGACGGCAGCGAACAAACAGTAGTAATACACAGCAGTGGAGTGCCTGACAGCATTGCTATCGATCCTCTGGCTAGGAACATCTACTGGACAGACCCCGTCAGTGACACCATCAACGTGGCCCGGCTCGATGGCACCTCTAAGAAGGTATAATTATCAAAATGTCTACTAAGAACAATTGGAAATGGCACGTATCTTTTTGGACCGACATCAGATCGTAGGACTTCGATCAGATGACTGCCTCCAAAGTTTAAGTGTTCACAATTGCGACAGCCAGAGGTCCTGGCTTCGATCCTCAGATCGGGTAGTGTTCTTGTGGTTTCAATACGGAATTTTTAGTAGCAGCCTGGAGTGGATTTGTGACCGGTTGAAGGGTGCGCAAACTAACCATGAATTCAGCGTATGATTCTATACCCCCTAGCGTAGAAATTTTTCTTCAGTTATATATATTTTTTTATTAGTTGTTCCATACATTTTGACCGCGTAGGTATAGCGCCTTTCTATGAAACAGCAGTTTTTTTATTTTATAATGACGAGAAATGTCTGCATTAGAGGGTCTTGAATCATGTGCTGAATTCATGGTTACAGTTAGCGCACTGGTAAATTTTTTTTTCCTGTATAGACCAGGGGGCGTGTTTATTCCCATGATTCTGTGGATGGCTATATACTAGGCCGCCTATTACATAAATTTGCTCAATGTTCTTCTAACATCAACACCGGAGTGTCACTTGTTTCCTGGAAATTGATAGATGTGTGTCATGAATGTTTAAGATTTTGTGAGAAGATGGATACAAGATAATAATTAGATAAGTAAAAAATAATGTTCTTTTTATTTCACTTGATTTTATTTGTTTATTTTACAAGTTTTATTGTATTGTGTTTTGTTCTTAATTTTGTTATTATCTTATGTTTTTTTTTTTTTTATATTGCTTTGTAAATTGCTCTGTACAACGCCTTGGGATTATATTGTTGTGCATGTAAACTTAAATAAATAAATGAGACTAAAGCACAACTGACACAATTTGAGTGTACCATACACTTTTGCCCACCCCTGCAGGGTACAAAAGCTTGATGCTATGTTATGTAATTCTAGGTGATAATCCACAACGAACTATACGATCCCCGCGCCATAGCACTCCACCCAACCGCCGGCTGGATGTTCTGGTCAGATTGGAACGACAAGAAGCCGAAGATCGAACGCGCCAACCTGGACGGCAGTGGGCGACTGCTGCTGGTTTATGAGAAGCTCACGTGGCCCAACGGCATCGCACTTGACACAGTGAAGAACAAGCTTTACTGGGGAGACGCCAGGACGCATAAAATTGAGGTAAAAGTTTAAGACAAGGAATTATATTCCCCAAAACTTGAGAGTAATTCTCAAACTCAAACTCAAAGCATTTATTTCAATTAAACCATTTACAGGCACTTTTGAACTGTGAAAGAGTCGGTCAGTTAGTCAGAAAGTTGAAGCTAGTTGCCCATTCCAAAACGTACATCTTTATGGAGAAGAACGCGCAAGAAACTCCAAGGATACTCTTTTTAAATCAAAATATTACAAAATCCTGGCTACATTATTATTGTTGTTTCTAATGTTAGGAGCCACAGCATATATGTTACTAGCTGTGCTAACTGACGAATGTTTTCTCTAGATATAATATGCTAGCACTTTACTTGGCGTGCTTGTCAAAATATTCGTGTTATGTAGTTAATAGAAAATACAGGGTGGATTTTTGAAATGGGAAAGCAAGGGCAGCTACCTTAAACGTTGTAGCTACAGGAAAATGATCTTAGGAGACTTTCCGTAACTTTTTGAGAAATTTTTATTTACATTCACAGATTTTGAAATAAATGTACAGTCAGCAGAAAAATGGGCAATTTTCACAAAAACTTTTTTTTATTCCAATCGATCGTGTTTCATACAAGAATCAAAAACCTCTATTGGACCAACTGAGGTTTGAGTACTAGAAAAGTCAGAAATCGCAAAAAATCTTTTCCCATACATTTCGTAGGAAATGAGACTACAACGTACTGTTTTTCCATCGATAAACTGACATCCTCTTCGTTTCCTCATCCTCATTTTAATGAAGATTATTGGAACGAAGTTTCTTAACGCAGCTGTCGGTGGGAGTTAACTGGTAGATATCGTCACGCTGAAAAAGCGTTATGCCCCCTCTATGCGACTTTGTCTCTTTCTGTCTGACTCCTATTTTAATATTGTGAATGTGAAGACTATGGGGGTCATTGTTGCTTTTTTTTTCTCCTCAGTTAATTTTAATCATGGTCTGGCAGTTTGAGTAATTTTTGTGGCCTACCCAAATGTCCTTTCTTTGGTATTGTTCGTCGAATCGTTGAGCTCCTTAAGTTCTGAGTTGAGCTGCACGATTACTGACAAATGCATGCACTGACTGGACAGGTCCACTTAATCTGTGTGATTTTTCCTCAAAATACCATTTCAGACACAAATCTACGTGGTCGTCACATGATCTGACCAAGATTATGTCTGGACTTTAAAATAAACTGTGACCTCTGAGTTTGTTTCGCCCTTTCTTCTCAGAGTAGTCAGATAGGAAACGCCGACGTCATCTAGTTTTTAAAATATGATTGACGGGTGTGTTTGTTTATACCTACTTACAGAAATAAAATCATTTATCATTTATTCTTATAGGTATGCAACATGGACGGCACAGATAGAAAAGAACTACACAGCAGTGAGATCTTACACATCTTTGGTCTTACCTTATTGGGCGAACACCTTTACTGGACAGATATGCAGAAACGGACGTTAGACAGGATTAACAAAAATACTGGTAAACACATTTTTCTTGTTAATTAACCGCCTTAAAAAAAGGCGGTTGTGTATTCTAGCGAACCTTGTATGTATGTCCACGATTTTGTATTAAAAAAGGATTTTTCTATCCTTGAGCTTTATGATCCGATTTTGTGCTAAAATATAAATTGAACTGCTGTGAAAAATGACACACAAATAGGTACCAACCGACAAAGGAAGTTACAAGTCTGGGTGGAATATGATCCATTTACCCGCTTAGCGTCCACACTCGTTTTATTACCGTTCAAGACGTACCACGTCACAACTGACAGTTGTCTAATTAACTTAGTTGACTAGAACATACTTATGAATAATCGACTAGGTAATTGTTTAAAATTTTAACCTAAAAACAATATTGCTATAAATCTCAGGGCTACCAATGAGATATTGTAGTAGTATCTAGTACTTGCATGCCAAATAGTAGAATATATGTATGTACAGTCACCAAAAGAGATAAGTTACCAGGGTCGTCGATATAATTGAAGTTTAATAAGAAACCGATGAATGTTTTCGAATAAAATTTAATTTAATTAATAGAAAACAAACAGGTCATTTAACAAATTAAATTTCATTTGAAAACATCCATCGGTTTCTTGCCAAATTGCAACTGTATCCAACGACCCTGGTTACTTATCTCTTTTGGTGACTGTACCTGGTACCAAACATTATTTATTTTCATTATTATGTAACAATTCACCTGTATACCTAAATTCTATGTAAATAAACATTTTCTATTATTTTCTATTCTTTAGGTCTAGAACGTCAGCCAGTAGTAGAGCAGATGGCGAACATGATGGGGGTGAAAGCGTTCCGCCTGGGCGAGTCGTTAGGATGGAACCCATGCGCCGACGACAACGGAGGATGCTCACATCTCTGCCTCAACACTCCCGACCACTATGTGTGCAGTTGTCCTATTGGTGAGTATTATACTAGTAAG